>CM068840.1:56732806-58022806 GCA_028554795.2 Sinohyriopsis cumingii
CGTAAACTTGCACATTAGGAAATCAGCAGATTGTTTGCAGGTTTTAGGCTTCTTAAGTTTGAATGCTAACTAAAGCCACGAGAACGCTTACAAACTCATTATTCAACAAACATATTTAAGAGGAAAACATGTCAGAATGCCTGAGCAAGTCCTATCAAGACTAGTACTGGACAATAATTGTGCAAATAATGATGACAGTTTACATTGATCATTGCTCCGAAAATGTCGCTGTTAAAAATTCTTACCTACCTTCGCTCATCTCCTAAATACAGAATAAAGCCACATCAGAAAGTCGAAATTAGCGCATTGTTATGGACGCCAGAGCTGTCTTAAGATGATATTTTTTATTGTATGATGTGGAAACCTCTTTAAATTATGTGCTTTTGTACTTGTATGATGTGCAAACTTCTTTATATGCGGTGCTTTCATCCTTGCCACATATAAAGATGTTTGCACATCATATAAGTATAAAAGCACATCATATAAAGAGGTTTCCTCATCATATAAGGAGGTTTCCACATCATATAATACAAAGTGTCATCATAAGACAGCTCTGGCGTACCATACATTGTACTTACGCGTATATGATGAGTACGAAGAAAAATTGGGATGCAAAATATAATTTGTGTGTTTCTGTGCTTATGTGTAACTTAATAAACGATTACCAAGAAAACGAAATAATGAACAGCTATTACGTGTCTCGGTGTCTATTTACCTATCATATATCTGTCTCTAGTGGTGTTAATACACTCATTTGTTAATGGATCAAAATTTTCAGATATTATATATATATATATATATATATATATATATATATATATATATATATATATATATATATATATATACACGCGCGTGTGTTGTGTGTTAAAACTAATGACGAATACAGTCGTGTAGTGTCGTTACTAAACTAATGTTACCAACTTAGCATGCAAGATTTTATGTGTTTGACTGTACTGTTTGCTAACCTTCTCTCTCTCTCTCTCTCTCTCTCTCTCTCTCTCTCTGTTTGACGGAAATTATGACCGTTAGCGTTGTAATTGGCAGGAGAGAGGTGTAGAGGGTAATGTTTGTTTATACGCTTGATTATTTCCAGACACATCATATGGTCACCTGGAAGGGTAATATTCAAGTGAAACGAAGGACCCCAAAACCTTACCATTTAACTAGTAATAATTAAGTTTAAGTGAAAAGAATTTCTACGCGTCTTTCTAATATATACACAGTTCGTTGGCAAGGGCCATTACGAATCCAGA
The DNA here is from genome assembly GCA_028554795.2 of Sinohyriopsis cumingii. Lineage (NCBI taxonomy): Eukaryota > Metazoa > Mollusca > Bivalvia > Unionida > Unionidae > Sinohyriopsis > Sinohyriopsis cumingii. Next base: position 56,734,063 of record CM068840.1, read on the forward strand.
AGCAATTTTAATCGTGGAAATTTTTAATTCACTTGTTTTCGTGAACGTGAATGCGTCCATGAGATGTAACCAGACGATATGGAGTTCATTCCATGATTAAGAGAGAGAGAGAGAGAGAGAGAGAGAGCAAAAAGTAAATATACCCATTCGTCGAAAGTCATCTATAAAACATATTTCTGACAAAAATACTCATAGCAGTGGATAAATCTTCACATTTACAATCCCCCTACTATTGTAAGGAATGATCATTGTGGTTGTAACTGTTGTAGTTGTTGTTGCTGTGGGGTGGTGGTAGTAACTGTTGTAATTATAGTTGTTGTTGGTGTCGGGTGGTAGTTTATGTTGTAATTGTAGGTGTTGCAGTTGGGTGGTGGTTGTATATTGTAATTGTAGTTGTTGCTGTGTGGTGGTGGATGTATATTGTAATTGTAGTTGTTGCTGTGGGTTGGTGGTTGTACATTGTAATTGTAGTTGTTGATGTGGGGTGGTGGTTGTAAGTATTGTAATTGTAGTTGTTGGTGTCGGGTGGTGGTTGTATATTGTAATTGTAGTTGTTGCTGTGTGGTGGTGGTTGTATATAGTAATTGTAGTTGTTGATGTGGGGTGGTGGTTGTAACTGTTGTAATTGTAGTTGCTGTTGGTATCGGGTGGTGGTTGTATGTTGTAATTGTAGTTGTTGTTGCTGGGGGGGGGGGGTGTACAAGCAGCAACAATCTTGATTATCATTTCCTTTTCTTCTTACAGATGTTGTCTTTTGATCCCAATAAACACGTTATGATTACAGCCAATGCAGCGTTCGTTGGAAGTCATACGGACAAAATACTGACCTTTAACAGTACTCTACACACACACACACACACAAATACACGCGTGCGCACACGCGTTCTGTCACGGTCAGGATCAGTTTAGGTGTAGAATCTTAAGTGAATCTTTGACTCAATTATATGTATTATGTTGCTTTGGTTGATACCCACTCCTTATGGTGCTTTGGTTGACCCCCTCCCCACTATGGTGCTTTGGTTGATCCCCCCACTATGGTGCTTTGGTTGATCCCCCCTCACTATGGTACTTTGGCTATCGTTATCGAGGAAATGTTCGACCACACTGTTCTTGCCCGGATCGAGTAAACAATAAATTAAAGTATGAAAATAATGGTTGAAATAGAATAGACCTGAGCAGAAAGATCAAATAGAACAAGACGAGCCCCCGTAAGTAAAATATATAACAATTTAATCACTTTCATGAATAAATGAAATTGAACCTGACATTTAAATGATCCACTGTATCTTAGAAATAGAATTACAAAATTTATGTGAAATTCAATTAGCCGTACTGTTACGATGATAAATCACATTTCATTATATAATCGAGAGATTGATCGAACTCAAATTGCCAGGATGCCAGCATCACGTAGTAGTTTCATCCAGTGTTTTCCAAACCACTATTGGTGATAGGTCGACGTTGATGTATTTCGTTTGCTTCTCTCTCTCTCTCTCTCTCTCTCTCTCTCTCTCTCTCTCTCTCTCTCTCTCTCTCTCTCTCTCTCTAGCCTATTTTTCCTTCAGACAAAATATAATATCCAACCTAAATACGTGTCAGTATATATATATATATATATATATATATATATATATATATATATATATATATATATATATATATATATATATGTGTGTGTGTGTGTGTGTGTGTGTAAGAGAGAGAGACAGACAGACAGGGAGAGAGAGAGATTTGCAATGAAAATGCATATACGAGTGTCCATTGTAGTCGTGTCGAATATGGACGTGTATAAACGGTATAGTGATGCTGCACAACTTGCTTTTAGTTGTAGAATGCTCAGCTTTCTCCCTTGACTATAAACAAGCCAGCTGCAGACACCTTGGAAATGTAGCACCATGTGCAACAAGCAAACGTAATTAGTTACCACATTAAACCGTTTGAAAGTGGCATGGTTTCTCAAACTCCTTCAGCGATGCATGTTTCCAGTCTTTTCTGATGTAATTTTTTCTACGAACTTGTATCGTTTTGGTCGTTTAAACTTTTTTTTACTATCATAAGAAAGAAAATGAAAAATAAAATATTTATCTTTAAAGTAATATTATAATATTCAAAATGTTTATTTTTAAAATTATTTACCTTCCTGCCTACCTTAACTACCGATTTAACCCCTCAACCACAACCACCCCCATAAAACCAGCAAATTATTTATTAGAAACACTTTTCCATTGTTGATCGATCGTTTCATACAGATTTTCAACCTGTATTTCCGACCGCTCTGGTGGCCTAGTGGCTAGAGCGTCCGCCTCAGATGCGGGAGGTCGTGGGTTCGAATCCAGCTCGAGTCATACAAAAGACTTATACTCACAACTTCCTCGCTAGGTGCTCAGCAGCATTAAGGAGTTAGTGTTAGGACTTACCGTCCTGGTGTCAGGAGAATGTGGCTGGGTGGGACGTGATGTTACATGTCTGCGGCATGATGCCCTATTGCTAGACATCACTGTAAACTGCCACACTGCAGACATGGTGGCGATATGACTGAAAAATTGTTAAAGCTAGGTTAAACATCCAAATCACACACACACACACACACACACACACACACATCGCACACATCAATTTAGGTGCTTTCTTTTACGTCCGTTCATCTATAATGTTAAAGGCGCAGACTTGAACTTTTATAAATCCAATTTTGAATTTTGTTTACACTATTAGGTTACTTTTAAGAAGCATAATAAAGGGGTATGCTATGAGGTCCGATACATTTATACATATACATATTTGTCTAAAATGTGTTCCTGGCGGTCTACGTATATATATATAAAATAACATAAATTAGATCATGTAGTTGTTTGCATGTACACATTTCTCATACATTGACTTCTACCAACTTCATAGTCATGCCAGGTTACAACTAAAACTAATTAGCGTACATTTCACAAGAACTAATAAGAAACAAAACAGTAGTGCTCAGTGATAAGGAATGATATATACATTTGTCTGGAGAAACTAAGAGAGACCCTTATTGTTTATATAAACACACCAGGAAAGAAAGCAGGGAAAAATATACATATCGCTTGTATTATTGACGTTAACAAAAATCAGCACATTTTGAAGCAAACGTGTATACATCTCTCTCTCTCTTCATTTGTTGTACGCTGAATTTTTATTGACTAACCACTTACACACACACACACACACACACACACACACACACACATATTTGCTATCAACTCGATTGAGGTCGTTAATGTGTCTAAAAATAGTTAACATTAGCTACCATTTAGCTTTCATGCCGTAACATGTATACTAGTTTGGGACTTTTATCGGCCTGGAAGCGAGTAAAATTAACGCCTTTTATATTGCATGGATTATTTATAATATGAAGAGATATTTCTTATATTCTTTTTTTATATTTTATCTTGACTTCCACGAAGGTTGCCCTGTACTACCTTGATAAAAAAAATTCGTCCAAGAAAGTATCAGCTTTATCAGAGAAAACCCATGGCATAAATCTGAGATACAATGCACAATACGTTCAATATTTAAGTTGCTAATCGCTCCGGTGGCCTAGTGGTTAGAGCGTCCGCATTGAATGCGGGAGGTCTTGGGTTCGATCCCCGGCCGAGTCATGCCAAAGACTTACAAAAATGATACAGATAGCTGCCTGTCTTGGCGCTCAGCATTAAGAGGTTAGTGTTAGGACTGGTCGGCCTGGTGTCAGGATAATGTGACTGGGTGGGACATCATGCTACATGTCTACTGCATGATGCCCCAGTGTTAGACATGACTATAAACTGCCACACTGCAGACATCGTAGCGATATGACTGACAAATTGTTAAATCTACGTTAAAATCCAAATAACACACACACACACACACACACACACACACACACACACACACACAGAGTTAAGTTGCTGATTTTAAACATAATCTGCATATATGTTCAATGCTTGTTGTAGTTCACTCAGAAATACAGGTTTATTTTTTATATTTGCTGAATGCTTCAAATCATCATAATATGTTTGTAACTATATATGTATGCAGATTGTGCACCTTAAAGATTTTTGAGAGAAAAGGGACATTTAAAATAAGTCTATGAATAACTGTTGGTTGGGGTTTCATAAACTTTGCTTTTATTTTCTTAAACATTCTTCATCAAGGTACTCAATTACTTTGCATGTTAAAATATAAGTTTAGCCATATGGACAACAGTTAAAGTTTCAGGTCATCTTTGCTGTATAAATGTATTTAAGCAAAGGTTCAGTTTTTGATAGAACCGAGATCGATTGCGGTTAACACTCCATGTTTGCGTATGTTGCTAACTTCACATTTCTTAGACCGTCAACTACAATATTGGCCGCAATAACATTGCAATCAGTAGATTGTACATACATGATTATATATATATATATATATATATATATATATATATATATATATATATATATATATATATATATATATATATATATATAGGTTCGGACAATCAATAAAAAAAAACAGTTTCACCTAGTATGTTTAAAACGTATCATGTCCGGAATTTAAGATGGCACACACCATATGGCTTTTTAAGCATACTTGATTGGGGATATGGGATTGTATATGCCTCTTTGAAGGAGAATTATTTCAGGTGTGGAGAAAACTGAATTACATGTAATTGCATATTGATAATATGTTTTGTGCTTGGAGCACTAAAATGGAGCGTACCTATGGTGTGTGTGAGACAGACAGACAGATTGATATGTTTATTGAGTGAGAGAGCTTGGGTGCTGAGTTTTAAATCACATGCTGACAAACGGAGTTTTATTCGCAGTCGAGCTCAGTTTTATCCAGCGTATTGTTTGACATATTTTTAAGATACGTGTGAATTTGATGAATACTGTTTTAGAAAAAGGATGTAAAATATTTGCAAACCCAGTTGTTCATAAGCTTATTTTTTAAATGTTCATTAATGGTAATATTACTTTTATCAAATCTTTACGTGTGACAGATTGTGTTTCAAATCAGATGTAATAGAAATATGAAACCTATTTTCAACTTTACATTAGATTTATACTTCACCTTTGTGTAATAAAGCATATATTCCTTGTACGTGAAGTTTTTATGAGGGTAGTGCGGGACAAAAGTCACTGAAATCAATACAAAATAATAACCACAACCCTCCGCTCGATTCGACTTTTCTCATGGTGAAAATAAAGTGTAATTCGCCGGATTGGATTAATGACATGTGCGTCCGAGAGTTATGCGCTGGTACGTCACTGTCTTTTGAATGTATATGTGTAGTTTTTCACTCTCCTTGCTATTCTGAAGTGATAAAAGACGCGTGCGAAAAGTCGAATCGAGCGGAGGGTTGTGGTCACCCTTGCACTCTTTTTGTTCATTTATATAACCGATAAGGTGATTTCATGTTTTCAGAGATTTCGCCGTACTTTATTTATAAAACGTTAGACTCCTGTGATTACATCGACCCTTGTAAAAATACACCAAAATATGTATACATCAAAATTATGTTCGGAGTACCTTGTATTACATCAATAAGGTGTCTTTTTCTGCTTGTATAACAGGAAGACGCAAACATCATATCAGCAGTTTCTTAAATATAATTCACAGTTCAGAATTTGAGAACTGTACAGTGTTATTCACCTCACCAAAAGATATTTAATATTATACAGAAACAAAGCAGACAGATAAGAGGGGCATTGTGGGAGTTGTGCAGTCGAACATATACGAGGGTATACTGGGTGTTTTGCAGTTTGGCAGATAAGAGTTCATAGTGGAAGTTCGGCTATCTCAACTATCTGTACTGTTGACAATACGATAGTATTGTTACTGACGCTACCTTTCTCCATGCCGTCTTTCGCTTGTTTGCGGGCGATCAAAACTTACCTGCCGGTTCGTTTTCAATTTGCAGCTTGCTGCTATGTAGTACAGCAGCCATCCCCATCCCGCATTTATTCAGTTCTGTTGGATTTTCATCTCATGTAAGATAAAATTACACGCTTATTTAAGCTGGTGACCCCACCCCTGCAGTTTAGCTGTGCAACCAGTTAATTCCGCTTGAAAATTCAATATGGCCGCCAGTATACATGCATGACACTCGTGTTAAATATCTTATAGGTTATCGCCATATGTTGGTGGGGCAGCTTTTATGGCATGCGTGATCTTTTGACATACGTGTCATCGTGATGACTGGCCATAGTTGTACTTAAACAGATTAATTTGTCGTAGATATTGTATTACGACTCTGTGATATCAAAATAACTAATACAAAAGAGCGAGAAGCAACAAGCTTTGTAAAATTCAATAAATAATTTATTTCCCTACAATACAAAGTAAAGTGAAAAAATAATTTACAGTATTGCGAATTAAATCTCAAATAATCCTAGAATTACTAACACAAGACCTAAAAAAATATAGTTCTGAATTATCTTTAGTGGTATTTTTAAAAAAATCCAACACTGAAGGTCTTGATGTGCATGTAGTGGCCGGTAGTCTCTAATATACTACTGTACCAATGGCCTGAATTGTACTGATGTGCCATCGGTCTTTTGCTGAATCAGAGTAATTTAATCCAAGGTTTCCGTGTTTGAGTTCACTCCAATACCCAGTTAATGTCTCCTTCCAAGAATATTATAGAGCACTATGTATTTCTTTAGAATAATAAATAATTCCACCCATATAAGATTCTGAATACAACAATAGAATTTGATTTGTGCCCATATGTTTTCGCAGGATGTGTGCCAAAAGTTTATTTCTAGAAAAATCTTAGTTATAAGGTCTGTTACTAAGATTATAATAAAGAACGTGATAAACACAATGTCATTGACTCAGACCAAGATGAAATGTTTTCTTCTATTGAGAATGGTCATAATATTAAATCAACACCCATAGACAAAATATCTGCTAAGTATTAGCATACACAAAAAAATGTGTGTGACTGTCCCATTTTTTCGTTGCCGACCCAAGCACTTTACAAAAATGAGAATATTTTTAAAAATCCCAAAATTGATTTGTGAATCTATTTGAGTGCTTTTGCCTGGCGCTTGAAGCGCTCTTCCCTAATTTTAAAACTAGTGCAATAGGAAACACATATATTGTTTAGCCTTAGTTGTTTACAGAAATAAAAGCGAAAATCATTGATTTTGGTCAGGTGGAGAAAACTTGATTTTGATCAAGGTCAGGTTCAAAATACAGTTTTACATAACCCCTAGAATATAATAAATACAAAAAATAACAAGCAAATGAAATATCCTTAACAATTATCCCTTGCAGCTAAAAATGTCTAAGAATATTTAAATATATCTATGAACATGCATAGATGGACGTCATAAAATGTGTGGCCATGTTTTATTACGCTTTTAATTATCACGTTAATAGTTACTGAATTTTGTTGTTTAACTTTTAACTGAAAGTAGAAAAAAGTACCAATTAATAGTACAGCAGGCAGAATGCTAAATGCATCCATATGTGCATAAGTTAATATATTTATGGATTCTGTTCATTTCTGTTCTTCTTTCATTGCGTACACAGTATAATGAAATTATGAAAACATTTATTATTGTGATTTTGTTTGTATTATCTTTTTCTTATTTAACTTCTTAGCGTCATTTTCAAGCTGTACTGATCATAGACCTGAAGAGGTTTTGGGTTGACCTGTTGTCCGACGCCCGTCCGTTCCCCCATTAGTACAGGTTGTTGGGGGGGGGGGGGCCGAGTGGCCGAGTGGTCTAAAGCGCTCTCCGTTACGGATTATTGCCATCTCACCTCTGTCTGCGTGGGTTCGAGTCTCGGATTCAGCCACTGTGGGTATGTGAGAAAGCTTGCCAGTAGCTTCTCGCGGGTCGGTGGTTGTTTCTGGGGTTTTCCCGGGTTCTTCCTCCGCCATTAATACTGGCCGCCATGTATAGCCTTTCGTGTGCTGAAAAATGGCGTTAAACCCTACAACAATAACAACAACATGTTGTTATGGCTACTCATCCTAAGCTACTAGGACGATTGCCCTGTAACTGCAAACAAACAAAGATATAGCTAGTCTTAAATGAAAACGGTAATACGCAGACATCCAATATGGCAGCTCGTCTTGAAAATATTTTACCGCTACTTTTCCTGACTGGATGGTTGTATCAACATGTGGATTCGCCAGAAGAGTTTTTATGATGTCTAGTTCGTCTTTAATGAAAATGGTTCCGATCGAACATCCAATATGGCCACTAAAATGGCAATGTTGAAAATGTTATTATCGCTGCTCCTTTTGAATGGAAGGTTCTATCAATACGAGGTTTTCAGTAAAAGACTTTTTACGGTATCTACTGGGTTTTAAATGCAAATACTGCCAGTCTGAGGTTCAGTTAGTCCAGTAAATCAGCCCCATCCCGTTTGTGTGTGTATGTGTGTGTGTGTGTGTGTGTCTATATATATATATATATATATATATATATATATATATATATATATATATATATATATATATATATATATATATATATATATATATATATATATAAAAGTGTGTGTGTGTGTAGATACTAACGGATGATGTGTGGATCTGATGTCACTTGTTCATTAAAATGTGAAATTTTGCTGCATCCAAATCTTTCCGGAACAGACCTGCGTACACTTTTAGATACATACCGGCAATTGCTAACGGCCTTATCTAGCGTGAAATTCAAAATGGCCACAGGACAGAGGTTTGTGATATTCCACGTGGATTTACAAGTCACCAAACAGTATTTGCTCCGGAAAAAAAATGTACATGCCACCAAACAGACTTTTCAGTCGACGGTAGCTCCACAGCCGCGAGAAATAACGGTAAATATATAAAATGCACACCGATGTGTGCAGCCAAAATTTGCTGCAGATATTTGCATGTTTTAATGAATAGGTGATATCAACCCCTAAACCGCCAATCAATATCATCACAGGTAAGGGGTTGATTTGTCTGCCTAATTCGGTGCGACCGTCTGTTATCTCGAAAATCTTGTGCCTTTGCCTGAATGGAAGGTTATTATGAGGAATTATAGCCAGTTATCTTTCCAACAGGTGGAGCCACAGAAAAACCCGGTCCCGATATTTGGTCATCCTCAGCGTTTGTCGTTAGCCAGAACAATCTGTTGTTGATCAATCGAGCGATAAATAATTGTCAAAACTACAATAATACACGTATTAATGAAAACTAATATTGTCTTATTTCATTTTTCGGTTATCAAAATATATACTATATTAGCACTACAAGACACTGAGATCACCGTTTGTTGAATTAAAATAATATATCTTACAACGTTTGGTCTCCTTATGTTGAAACATTTAGTGCCAACCTATTACTTATAAAATCTTAATGCTACCAACTTCATTTTCTTATTCGCTGATTAGTGTGGCTTTAATAAAACCGCGTGATTAGTGTGGCCTAAAGAGAATCTTAAGCAGTAGTTACAAATGGTACGCTGCAGTTTCTAGTTAAGTACATGGAAGAAAGAACGTAGTAAGTACATACAAAATGTACAACTTTTTTTACTTTTATTCACTCATTATGGGACAATAACTTTACGCAGAACATCCATGAGAACATTTTCGTATTTAAAACTCAAACGAAAATAAAATAATTGCCTTTATTTGTTCAGCAAAAGTGAAATATATGGTCACAATGAGACCGATAGACTTGGTATGAATTGATAATAATTTCCTCTATGAAAAAGGTCAGGACTTGTATCAATAAATGATTAAAAAAGGAACAGATGTTTGTGTGTGTGTGTGTGTATTTATTTGTGTGTGTGTGTATTTATTTGTGTGTATATATATATATATATATATATATATATATATATATATATATATATATATATATATATATATATATATATATATATATATATATATATATATGTGTGTGTGTGTGTGTGTATGTGTGTGCGTGCGCGTGTGTGTGTGTGAGTGAGTGTGTGTGAGTGGTAATCAGAACATATTACACCATGTTTTATTGCGACATGATCCAAGGTAATGTTCTAAATCTTATTGTAAACTGTTACTGCAAAACTGAATTTAAGACACCAAGAACAATACAACTTTATTTAGACCTTGATATATCTCACCTTTTCTTTGTTCCAAGTAATATTGTATGTATAAATTGTATGAATAAAATGAAAATAGATCATTTCACTTCTGTCAGTTCTGACATACATCATTGCACACACACTCAATCACACACACAGAGTACATCCCCCTCTCTGTCTGTCTGTCTGACTCTCTCTCTCTCTCTCTCTCTCTCTCTCTCTCTCATCTGTATGGATTAATATCAAATTAAACCAAATTTAAATAAGAAGTATTGTCGTCATAATATTGTTAATAATAATCCGTCTCTGAAAATTATTTTCTGGAGGAGACCAGCAGTAACATAACAAACTTTATTTCACTTCTATGACTGATAAAAAATACTGGTCTAAGGACATCTTTGAAAAACATATTGTCGTAGACTTCCAACCTGAGAAGAAAATGAACATTTGCAGCTGCATATAATGAATATATGATATTACCTTAATGTATTAAATATATGTTTAACGTAAAACAAATATTTAAAGAGGATCATGTATATTTCCAAACTAAACAGCTAAAATCGTTTATAAGAAAGCAGATTTTTTTTTATACAAAACTACTCCACCAAGTAACTATCTAAAGAATTATTCAGAATAAATTGCTGAATCATCCATGATGCAAACGATTGTAGGAATATGAATCTGTTGAAAAATACTTTAAAAAAATCACTAAGTTAATTGTGTGAAAATAAGTATTTTATTTTTATGCAGATACGAGAAAACGTTTTTTTTCTTCTCCATTTGCGACTACAATATCACCAATTGGTCCATCCGATTGAGACATTTTGTAAAACAAGAAGATGCTATCTTTTTATTGATTGTTTGTTAAACCGGAAATATATACCGGAAACAGTCATGGACCGCTTTGTTCCAAGCTGCCACCTGTCGATTTAAAGGCAAGATAACTGGCTACAATCCGTCGTTGCATGGAATTTTCACTAGAATCCTGATGCCTAGTTGGTCCTAAACGAAAATGCCGGTGCTCGGACATCAAGTATGGCAACCACAATACAGTTGCCATCTTGCAAATCTTGTTATCGCTACTTCACCTGAATGGACGTTCATATCAATTTGAGGTTACGTAACAGATTTCTTATAATGTTTAATTGGTCCAAACAATAACCGGCCTAACTGGCATCCAATATGGTCACCATTGCAGCCATCTTAAAAGTCTTGTTATTACTACTACTCCTGAACGAAAACTAATATCAGCATGTTTTTTTTTTTTTAAACGGAAAACCGTTTTATATCGTCTAGTTAGTCTTTAATAAAAATCGTGCCGATCTAATATCCAATGTGACAACCACAGCGGTCATCTTGAAAATCTCTTCGCTATTTTTCCTAACTAAATATTCATATAAATTTTTGTTTGCATCTGAAGATTTTTATTGTCATGTCATCGGTGGTGCTAATTGAAAATTGTGCCCATCTGCCATCCTTTATCGGAACATTAGCAACCATATTGAAAATCTTGTTATTGCTACTCTTCTAAATTGGATGGGGTTTTCAGCAGAAGATCAATTATGCTATCTAGTTTGTTATGAATGCAAATTGTGCCAATGTGACCTCAAAATATGGCTGCCATAATGGACCTATTCAAATCACTGTTGGTAATTCTTATGAATGGATAGTCATATCAACTTGGGGTTTAAAACATCAGGAATATCAGGGATGGCTTCAGCACTCAGCAGTTAAATGAAAGAAAAAAAATGGGTCTTATCTTGGTTTCCTGGAAATTCTTCTCAGACAGTCGAGCGTCTGTTCCTTTTGAAGGAATGTTGTCGGTTCTTCAGACCAAAATAAACAACTTGTTTCCGGTCGATCGACCGCCCTTGCTTCTCACAGCCGACCCTAGCACTGTTTTCTTCCATAGTAAAAAAAATCACAACAGTTGCTTTATATATTCTTTTAAAACGATCTGCCTTCCATAATTTCAATACCTGTGCGATAAGGGAAAAAAATATGTTTTTGGCCTTCTGATACATCCCAAGTCAGTCTGATTAAAATCAGATTTCCACTGTCCTACGTGTCACTTAGGACTGTGGAAATCGGATTTTAATCAAATTGCCTCCAAAGCCTTGTGAATCGTTTCCAGTCACGGTTGAGAATAATAAATTCGTCTCCAAATGAAGTAAATTGTATTTCCGGTCATCTTTTTCACAGTTGTATCTTTAAATGGAACGAAAACGGTGTCGTGTTTATAAATTCAATAGTTCTTAAAGACTGACAACAGAGATATTTTAATTAAACGTACCTTAAATATGGGCACCATTTCAATGGAGATCACAATACTAATAAATGATATCAAAGGAAAACAATTCTGAAGAAAAAGTGGGTCGTACGAGATTCTCAGTCACCCTGATGTGACCGTATTTCCATCTAGCATTTCAGGTTGTAATGCTTAAAAGGACAGGTAACACTCTTATAATAATAATAATAATAATAATAATAATAATAATAAACTATCTTTAACGAGGATAACACATTTCGTCATGGCTGACCCATCTGCCATGTGGTCCTCTGTTTTTGTAATCGGGTATGTAAAAAAAAAAATTTTATAAAAAAAACAACAGAATAATACAAAAATAAAACAAAATACACAAAATGAAAATAGAAGACCATGCACATAACCAGGTATCGTCGCACACTCATTCGTACATATTTAACATGAATGACTATGTGTGACTATACTGGGAAACACAAATATGAACAATATTCAATACACAGGTGCATACATTTCAGCATAAGTCTTATTTTATATATATATATATATATATATATATATATATATATATATATATATATATATATATATATATATATATATATATCGAATAAGATCTGGATATATCAAGTATGGATGTGATTATGAAGTTTTCTATTCAGAGCTTTTAATATGCCATTCCAGCTGGTCTAGAAAGAATTTCTTTAATGATATTTTAAAAGAAGCAAGGGAAGTTGAGTTACGTATCCTCATTGGTAAGGAATTCCATACAGTAGGTGCTGATACAGTAAGTGAGCTTTTGTATTGATTGGTTTTCGGCCAAGGAATCTGGAGATCGTTGTCAGTCGTCGATCGGAGATTACGCTCAGTATTCGATGATCTTAGGTCAATTATGTTAGAGATATAATCTGGAGAAAGACCGTTGAAAGACTTGTATGTCCTGATTCCTTTAAAATAAAGAATACGTTTTTGTATAGGTAGCCATTTCAGACGTGAAAACAAAACGTTTGAGGGAGTCATAACAGGAAGTTTCAGTATTATTTGGGCTGCCCTTTTCTGGAGTCTATCAATTCTGGACAGATTATAATTTGATGTGTTCCCCCATATGGTTCAGCCGTAATCAATCAGTGGTAGTATATAACCCGAAAAATAAATTTCAAGTGTTTGTGGAGGTAGAAATTTCGAAAGCAATTTTAACAGAGTTATTCTTTTGACTACATTGCACATAGGTGATCAATACGCGCATTCCAGCTGAGGTGTTGATCAATGTAGATACCAAGAAGTTTTTGATTTTTGACAATAGATACGTCTTAGCCATTTTGAGTTAGAAGTAAATCCATGTTAGTAGATAGACGCTGCCTTGTTCCAGTTGTCATACATTTCGTTTTAAAGACGTTAATATGCATTTTGTTTTGATGACACCAAACTGATATATTGTTGAGGTCGATTTGAAGTTTATTTTTAATGGAGTCATGAGATTTACGAGATAAATGTAATGTAGAATCGACAGCGAAAAGATCTGTGTTAGCGTGCGCTGGATACAAGGCTAAGTCATTGATAAATGGTAGAAAAAGAAGAGGCCCTGATATAGATCCCTGAGGAACACCACTTAAGATATGACTTGGTTCGGATATATATTTACCCGTGCAAACAACCTGGAGTCTGTTTGTGAGATACGACGTGAACCAGGCGACTACTACAATGTACAATAGTTAATTTTCATTTAACTCGTCCATTGGCAGTTGTCTAACCTGAAATCATTAGTATACGATGATCTGTGGGTTAGAAATGTATGGTAGATGTTAAATCTGGTTGATAAATTTTTTTTTAGATTTCTAGCAGTGTGTGCTTTGACAAAAATAAGACAGTTATATATATATATATATATATATATATATATATATATATATATATATATATATATATATATAGAGAGAGAGAGAGAGAGAGAGAGAGAGAGAGAGAGAGAGAGAGAGAGTAACTGGATATTTTAATGTGGAAAATAAAATATTCCATCAATGACTAATGTGTGGAAACATGCCGTGTTTAAGGGAGTAATTCACACTTACTCTGAAAATAAGTTCGAGGTGACCGCGCCCTACAGCGTCATTATTATTGCAATAGATTATGGAACATTGTAGTCGTTACATATTGTTACATATTCTTGCCCTCGGCATCTTTGGCAAATGGTCGAGATGGAATCGTTTTGTGTCGATGTCACTTGCCCACTCAAACTAGCAGCATTAGTCGTTACCCTTTATTCACAGTGACTTTTCTACATACATGTTTCACAGCAGCTTTTCAACCATATGCTCCTTTATAGCAAGCCTCCTAAAAGCGTCGGTTTTCTTATGATTGAACAACTACGACCCCGATTGGCGGGTGCACCATTCTATAGTGTCGTTCAACTAGATCTCTCGCGTGACTCACGACTGTAACGCTCAAGGGGGCAGGGGACAGCTTTTATGCACAAATTTAATGTTGAATACACCTGCCCAAGAATATACAAATTCATGAAAAATAAAATACACAAGTGAGGTCAAAAAGGTCATTATTTTTGGATAGGTATAATAAAGCAACACAAGAATATCATTCACGTGCTCTGTCAAGTCGATGTAAATTCATGGAATAAAATGTTGATGCACCCCACCCCCAAATCTATACATGCATTTTTCGTGTCCGAATGCCATTTTTGAGAACACGTGGTGCTTACATTGCAAACACAAGCACTTTCCCTGCGTGATAATTTTGAAAAACATCGTGTACTTTATAGTTTGATGCTATTCAAAATAGTTGTCATCCGGTCAGTTTTTGAGGTATTCTGCTTTCCCTGAACCAATGTGTCTACTGCTGTAAGTAGCTAGCTCTGCTTCCTAGCCGACGATTGGTATTTCACTTGCCACATTCTGTGCACTGACTGCATGAGGTGTACATGCCTAACATCAGTTTCAAGAACAACACAAGCCGGAAAGTCCAAATTCACAAATATGTCTTTATCTTTAATTATTACACAATAATAGCTCAAAAAGTCACACCATACCATTAAGATAATAAATTTTCTAGGGGCCAGTATGCGAAACTGTCCCCTGCCACTTCAAAAAGGGGCTTACCAATTTTCTGCTAAAGTGTCTGATTGCGTAATCAATCCAAGATTTTCATATTCTTATTTATATGTTGGAAGGACCTCATAAATCATGTATAGGTAATACAGGTTTTCGCTTCAGCACGCATACTGTGGAACTAACACCTTGTCCGCTTGTTCATCAGTACAGTCTACCAGCTATGACGTCATTACAGAAATGTATACGTTTATCGTTGAAGCACACATAGTACTTAGGAACTTCATATTGTAAACTGTATATTTTCTAGACAAGCCTCTCTGTCAGCGTAGATCTAGGGAAGTCACGCGAAAGTCCGGTTGACCGAGACTGTGACAAGCCTAGGTCTATACTGTTCGCAGTTGCATGCGCGTTGTATATATACATGTATTAAGTTCATGAATTGGCCGTCATGGGACAAGTTGAACCAACGTGTCTGCTGCTTCGTAGCCGACTATTGGGACAAGTTATCTGGACTTTCAGCCAATGCGAAACAAGTCTGCTGTGTTATAAATTTATTATAACGCTTTTACCATATTTCCATTTTATTTATTTTTTTAAATTTTTTTTTACAGAGACAATGCGATTTTCTGAGGATCGAAAGGTTGTTGCTGATAATGCTGATGTTATGTGAATTAGACTTAAAAATGAAACCTCACAATTTTTTAACCGTTTGGGCTTGAACCCAACGTCGTGGGTTTCAGAGTTGCGTTATATCTCATAGGTCGATAAATCAGCCCCCCCCCCCCCCCAATATGTGTTGATACTGATGGACGATAAACCGTCAGTCGATATTATTATAGGTGTGGAGCTGATATATCGACCTACATTTTGTACACCACTCTAATCCACTCAGCTATCAGTAGTTACACCAAAATAAGACAAAATTTGCATTCTGAGTACTTTTTTATATTACCATAGTTGCTACAAGTAGTCTACGCAGTTATTCTAGCATATTTCGTCAACCCCATCTCTTTCAATACAATTTTACGACTTAAAACTAACTAAAGGTTCTTTATGTATCTTTTTATGTTGGAAAACGCATTATGCTTGTTAAAGATAAAACAGTTGATATTTTTACGCTATCGAGATTTCATTTTGAAATAAATGTGCAGACTTAAGTGATGGTTTTCCCAGTTAACGGATATTTGTACTGATAGAATTTATATGATTTCGACTTACTATCTCAAGTTCCTTCTACCTAAGTAATGGAAAAGAAAGAAAGGAAGGAAGGAAGAAAGAAAGAAAACGAAAGAGGAGGGACAAATTTAGGCGTGCAGGGAACCGACCATGCAATATTCATCCTTTTTTAAATGTTTATCATAATAAGTGAAAAAGCTTAAAGACTTGTTTTAATTTAATTACTCAGAAGGTCAATGCTAGCTCACCTCTGTGCGCATGGGTTTGAGTCTGAAGCTCAGACAATGTGGGTGTGTGAGAAAACATCACGTGGTTCGGTGTATTTTTTCCCCATCGTTTCCAGGGTTCCTAATCCATCGGATATACTGCCGCCATGTATAGCCTATCATGTGCTGAAAAAATGGCGCTTAATCCCCCTCCACACATACATACATACATACATACATACATACATACATACATATATATTTTTTTTTCCAGGTAGCATTCAATGGCAGCACTGCGTCTTTCAGTCAGGTGACGTTTGGATTAAATCCGGTGACTTACATTACAGGTATTTGCAAACACATTTTATCAAAATGGCGAAGCATTTAAAGTTGACCATGCAACTTAAAACATACATCGTAGTGATATGCATTTACACATACACTGAATATACATAATATATACATACATAGAATTTATATGCATTTACGCATACACTGACTAAATACATATATATATATATATATATATATATATATATATATATATATATATATATATATATATATATATATATATCGTATTTATGTGCATTTACGCATACACTGAATATACATAACACACGCACACACACACACATATATATATTCACACACACACACACACACATCGTATTTATGTGCATTTACGCATTACACTGAAAGTACATAGCATTAATGATATGCACCTACACACAGTGTGCATACAAAGGGCCGACATGGGGTGGGGGACCGGGGATATATCCCCGTGATAGCTCCCATACGGCACTGTGCATACACATGACGATAGCCTTAAAAATGAGGTTCTGCTTAAACCCTATGCTTCGGTCTTGTTATTTGCAATATCTCGACCATTGCCACACTGACGTAACATTGCTTTATTTTGGCAAAGCTCAAGGGTCCATCTCTTGAAACTCTATCACGTGATGCCGCTGTCGCAATGTTGTTAATTTCGCGGTAAAATGGCGATGACTTCATCGCACTCAATGAGATTACATTTGCTGTCTTTGTTTCGCAATGGCTTCAGGGCATAACATGAAGATTTTGCGACACACGAAGGAGGAAAAGTCAGGGATTCTTTTCTTAATTTTCTTGCAGCGACGAAGCACTGGGCTGATTGTGTTACATGGTAGCACGTGACAGACGTCACAGTATACCGTTACGTCACAACAAGCGCACCTTAGCCGCTTTCCATACTTCTTTTTTGTTGTTGTTATTTTTAACTCTAGTTTTTGGTTTCATTTCAGTCGTTGATGAGGTAAGTAAAGGAGGGTCCAGTAAATGCGTTTGTGTACTAATGCGCTGAAATGTACAAGTTTTGACATGTTCGCCGAAAATTGGCTGTTTTCTTAACATTTTGATTCCGTCTTAGGATGTTGTCAGATGCGTTCATTGTTAAGAAAAAGTAGCCCCCAGATGGAGCTCTCCATAAAGCATTTGTGACGTCATAATAATCTGTTTTTAGCACTGCTGATGTAGTTACTGCAGAGGTTTTTTTTCCATCCTTAGTTATTTGTTATAAGATTTTGGGTGGCGCTCTACAGTTTCATATTTTGCATACGGTTATAATTTCAAAGAAAAAGAATTTCCCCGGCTTTCCTCACTGGTTATACTGGCTATTTTAAATAAAACCTTGTATATCTTAGGTATAATTCAAAGAACCTTTCATTCCCTTTATTTTGGTGTATGATTGATGGGTGTACTATGGGTTATAGAGTATACAGCTTGGCCTTACTTCAGATGTGCACCTTTCAAAAAAGTGCTAGCTCTACTTGGTCATTTTCACTTCCTGAACTTCAGAGGTAAATTGTATTAAAAAAAAGAGCCGATAACTTTTTTTTACATTTTATATATTTGGTTGTTGTTGTTGTTGTTGTGGGGTTTAACGCCATTTTCAGCACATGATAGGCTATGTATGGCGGCCGGTATTAATGGTGGAGGAAGAACCCGGGAAAACCCCGGGAAGAACCACCGACCCACGAGAAGCTACTGGCAAGCTTTCTCACATACCCACATTGGCCGAATCCTAGACTCGAACCCACGCAGACAGAGGTGAGATGGCAGTGATCTGTAACGGAGAGCGCTTTAGACCACTCGGCCACTCGGGGCCCCTATATATTTGGTAATTCATTCATTGCACTTTCAGAAGCTGGTATTGTCTAGTCTGGCAAAATTAATTTTCCCTATCTTAATAGCTGCTATGTATAGTGTACTTTAGACTAATTCAGGCTGATTTTTTAACACAAGGGAGCAGTCATTTTAGTTAGCAGTGTGCTGAAATCATGTAAAATGTCCAAAAGTACAACATCCAAAGAAATATCATCCAAATTACATTAATGTAGCATAGAGGTATGCCAACATTCTCTCCATTGTGCATGTTTTAAATGCGAACTACTTCACCTTACATACGTCACTTTCTCAAAAGTACATATTAACTGGGACACGCCTGCCATAAGGCGGGGCGTTACATGTCGCGATATCCATCCGTCCTTCTGTTCTCAAATAACTCGAGTTTTCCATCATTTACAGTTGCGACATATTGCGGATGGTTTGCTTTTGGGAAAGGAAGATTCGTATCAATTTCGGGGTCAAAAGTCAATGTTACTGTGAATGAAGAAAAAATATATACTTTCTGCACAGTCAGTTACCGATCTTTGTCCATGATTTGCATTTGGGATCAAGAAGAAGCCTGTCAATTTGGAGGTCAAAGGGTATAAAATCAAGGTCACTATGGATTTTTTCCTGGGATGAGCCGATGTCAGTGTGCAAGAAAAGTATACTAGATATAGTTAAACTGAAAAAATGTCTGACTGGGACACCTATATGACCAATTGATTTCTGAGCTAGGGATATTCTTTCTTTGTCTGAAAGAACTAAACTGGTTTCACATAATAACATTTGTTCTGCATAAAGTACCAGGATTTATACTTTGCGAACAGATTGTACTTGGATTTAGAAAAGAACCAAGGTCACTGTGACTGAAAGGAGAAAAATGAGAGATCCATGCATCGTTAAGAAGTGATCTTGCATTTGATTGGTTGAGCTTATTACCACTGTGATTTCCATAATTCTGATCCTATTTTAATCATAATTGGAATATGGGATTCAATCAACAAGATCATTTGCGGTTTTAAAAGTAAACGAGATCAGTGCATATTATCGAGGTGATCTTGCATTGATTGGCTGAGCTTGTTATTACTCTTAAGCCATAGTTTTGATCTGTTGGTGGATAATTGTGGATTATGAACAATAGACTGCATACCAATTGTGCCTTTATTTTTAGAAAGAATATCTACAGAATAAAGAAAAAATGTAAAATCAAAATTATACAAGGTTTGGATATTAATTTACACTTGTTTTCACAGTATTACAAAAGCTTGCTTAATGAGATGGACAATGGTTAAGTTATATGAGCCAGGTGAGTGATACCAGGCACACTTCTCTCTCTCTCTCTCTCTCTCTCTCTCTCTCTCTCTCTCTCTCTCAGCAATAGGCTGGGGATTTAATAAAGCAAATGCTGTCGAAATGGATTCAAATTGTTTTCTAAATGGGGAATCAGTGAGGTCATTTACAGATCATTCCTAACTATTGGACTCTAGTATTTCCTCTGATAACAGAAAATGTATATTTGTCGTACATAATACTGTATGCTTGGTCCTAAATTAAAATTGCTCCGCTCTGACAACAAATATGTCGTGGGTTGGTGGTTCTTTCCGGAGTTTTCCCCGAGTTCTTCCTCCACCATTAATACTGGCCGCCTTGTATAGCCTATCGTGTGCTGAAAAATGGCGTTAAACCCTACAGCAACAATAAGAACAAATATGTCCACTAAAGCAGCTAATTTGTAAGCCTTGTCATCGCCGAAGTATATCAAGTTATTGTGTCAAGACTCGTTAGTGAATAGGGAGACATATTCTTATCTTGGATTCGTGGAAATTCTTTTTCGGCCAGTAGAGTGTCAGTCCCATTGAGGGACTCTTGTTTTCTTTCATATTTCATCTCCATTCCGTTGTTTAATACCTGCAATGTTTCATTCTTACTGTGTAATGTTTCTGTGAGACTGCCTCGAATAACAGTCTGAATTCTGAATATGTTCTCTCTTCTCCAGAAATATATTAAAGTGAACACGTATGCCTGATCATATAGTGGCATATTTTATTGGTCATAAATTAAGCTAACTCCTTAGAATATTATTATGATATATATAATATGAAACGTGCCATGGTCATAAGAAACGATTGATTTACAAGTACACGCATATGCTTCTAGATGGACAGTCGGTTAAATGCAAATATAGATTCCCCGAACCATCATTGTAATATATACTGACAGTTACGTAGATATCGGAGAAAACAACTTGATTATTCCAATACGCATTCAGTAGGCCTGCAGTTATGCAATTCACCGGCATTGTCATCAGCAGTATTAGTCACCAACTTGATAGTATTAACTAGACAGCATTTGCATATGTTATGTACAGTTCGTTATAAGGCGGACATGTCTGTGTTAAGTTACTTCTGAGCACAAGTTAACCTTTAATAGTCTAGCCAGGAGAAACATAAGTATGCATTGATGTAGTTTCTTTTTCATTTTCATACGGTTGATGTAGTGTTTTATGCAGAGCTATTCATCTCCTCTTTTTGATTGAGGCGTTTTACCTAACCTAACCTAACCTAACAGCTGAACTTTATTATTAAATCCATGTTCAAAAGGACTTGGACAAACGTTCGGCAGATAACGACTTTTTTTTTAGTAGAGTCCAACTGCTGTACAGACATATATTTGCTGAGACAAGTTACGTCGATAGATCTAGGTCTATGTAGTTTTTTAGGAGTATTAAATACAACAAAGAACATATGTGCTGTCAGATGGTGGTCTTTATTGTTTGCAACTTGACTAGACTTGTACGCGGGTAAATACTGTGCATTTTGCTATCGTCACTGTATCAAGTATCGGGTTACATCTTAAATAAAAGGTACAGTTAGTGACTATGTTGTGAAAATGTTTAATTCAGTTCTAGTAGCTTTAGATGTTTTCTCTGGATTCGCTTGGCAAAACGCTCAACTATTAGAGTCCGCTAGAAAATTATAGGACTCACGGTACTAAATCAGCTCCCGTGGTACACCTATGCCAACACCATGATATTAAAAATTAATTAACTTTAAATTTCGGAACGATCGTGATCAAACATATATTTATCAGTATAGTCACTTCCTTAACGACGGCTTCTGTGTGGAGAAAACCATATGAGCCGCGGCATTTTATGGACCTACAGGAGTTCGAAACGTGTGTTTTTCATTCCAGACAAAAGTCAGGTGCTAATTTTAGCAACGAGTTTTCCAAACTCAAATATGTAAAAGGACTTAAATTCCATCAGTAAGACACTCAATCTGTTTTTTTTCCACTTAACAACCAAGATAAGCTCTCAAAAGAGTTTTTATACTAAAACCATGCTTTCATTATCAACCAATCCTGTCCAGCCAAACCAATATATATTCTCTGTTATGTTTACCGGGGCCGCGAGTGGCCGAGTGGTCTAAAGCGCTCACCGTTCCGGATCACTGCCATTTCACCTCTGTCTGCGTGGGTTCGAGTCCAAAGCTCGGCTAGCGTGGGTACGTGGGAAAGCCTGCTAGTAGCTTCTCGTGGGTCGATGGTTCTTCCTTGAGTTTGCCAGGGTTCTTCCTCCACCAGTTATACTGGCCGCCATGTATAGCCTATATCTTGTGCTAAAAAATGGCGTTAAACCATAGAACAACAACAACAACTGTTATGTTTACTCATTTCTAGACTGGTTCCCATTCTTCCGTATCATTAATGCCGTGAGTCGTATGAAAATAAAGCTCATACTCATACAGAATATATTCCTGTCGATCCTGTTTTGTACGGTGGCTAGATAGTGTCATGAAATATTTTCCATATCTTCTTTACGTAAGATTTAAACAAAATATTTCGTTGCATTGTCCACCGTAGTTTTGAGCCCTAGGCAATCGAAACCTTAGTCACATCATCTCCGAGCATTAGAACGCGACCATACTGAGAGGACCAACCTTTTCTTCTCTAATCACAGATTAAATTAAAATAAACATCGAATAAAAAGGACCTGGCATTATGACGTTATACATCGTGCTACCTTGAAATATCGTCAGCCATATGCCCCATCTCTGCATGCAAATTATTCTCGCCTTTTTCCTCCTACGTATTTCTAAGCGAAATCTCACATTTCTACGCTTAAGATATGACGATAAAATATCGCAGAGAATGGAGTATAATTTGGATGTGCTACAGTTATCAAATCATACGGTTTTCTCCAAGTGGTATTTTACCACCAAGATCTACAGCGTTGTGACAACGGTGTTGCCCTTCCAAACTGAGATAACCCACTGTGTAGAGTATGCTTTAACGTACAGATAAATTTCTGATTCCGGTAGGAAATATCGTTCATTCTACACGGACCCTTATCTATCTGCCATTGTATAAGTTTTAAAATTTACTTTTTTCACCCGAAATTATTTGAAAAAAGAGAATTAGAAGAGTCAGTTTTAGAATGTTTTGCATAACACAGACTTAGTCTAAAGCAAGAAGCAGCACCGTTTAATAAATAAATAGGATATTTCACGAAATATGTTTGTAAATTATAACATGTTTGTGATCATGATTTTTTTGCGAATTTAGTGGAAAAGAATTTGTAAAAAATATTATTGACGATTAAGGTTATACTACAAAGCAGTAAGAATTTATTTAGTTAATTAAATAGTTGCGAAAATTGAGACCGTTCCAGTGGCCTAGCGGTTAGAGCCTCCGTCTCGGATGCGGGAGGTTGTGGGTTCCTTGAAATATCGTCAGCCATATGCCCCATCTCTGCATGCAAATTATTCTCGCCTTTTTCCTCCTACGTATTTCTAAGCGAAATCTCACATTTCTACGCTTAAGATATGACGATAAAATATCGCAGAGAATGGAGTATAATTTGGATGTGCTACAGTTATCAAATCATACGGTTTTCTCCAAGTGGTATTTTACCACCAAGATCTACAGCGTTGTGACAACGGTGTTGCCCTTCCAAACTGAGATAACCCACTGTGTAGAGTATGCTTTAACGTACAGATAAATTTCTGATTCCGGTAGGAAATATCGTTCATTCTACACGGACCCTTATCTATCTGCCATTGTATAAGTTTTAAAATTTACTTTTTTCACCCGAAATTATTTGAAAAAAGAGAATTAGAAGAGTCAGTTTTAGAATGTTTTGCATAACACAGACTTAGTCTAAAGCAAGAAGCAGCACCGTTTAATAAATAAATAGATCATTGAAGTTCAAAGTGTTATATAGAGTACTAACTTGTTAATCCATTTTTCGAATAGCAAATATTAAGTTCTGATTGGTTAATTCAAGGGATGAGGTCGTTGATACAAGTATGAATAAAATATTAAAATGGTCTTACATTGAATATATAAGTAAAACCAAACTTAATGTTATGTCTGCATGGAGGCTATTTTTGTTTGACTCGCGAACATAAGGCTTCTCGTGTATCGTTGGTTCTTACTAGAGTTCACCCCGGGTTCTTCCTCTACCAGTTATTCTGTCCGACATTTGCAGCCTGTATTGCGTTGAGAAATGTCGATAAACCCAAAGCATCATCACCATTAAAACAGTATTACATGGCTTTCTAATTGTGTCTGTGTACAAATAAATTAAGTGCTGATTTTGTGTTAGTATGCTGTGTTATATAATGATGAATTTCGATAGACCAACTTCCGGCTTGTCAACTGATAGAGACCTTGAAGCGTAAAGGATACTCAACAGAATGTTGGCATTAGTAATCTGTAAGAGCATAGGATATTTCACGAAATATGTTTGTAAATTATAACATGTTTGTGATCATGATTTTTTTGCGAATTTAGTGGAAAAGAATTTGTAAAAAATATTATTGACGATTAAGGTTATACTACAAAGCAGTAAGAATTTATTTAGTTAATTAAATAGTTGCGAAAATTGAGACCGTTCCAGTGGCCTAGCGGTTAGAGCCTCCGTCTCGGATGCGGGAGGTTGTGGGTTCGAACCCTCGCTGAGTCATACCAAAGACTTATAACATTGGTACTGACAGCTGCCTGGCTAGGCGCTCAACATTAACAGGTTAGTGTTAGGACTGTTCGGCCCGTTTTTTCAGGATAATGTGACTTGGTGGACATCATGCTACATGTCTGCGGCATGATGTCCCACTGGTAGACATCACCATAAACTGCCACACTGCATGCATCATAGCGATATTACTGAATCATTGTTAAAGCTACGTTAAAAATCCACCACCACCACCACCCCACACACACAGAGTTTCGTGGAATTCTGAATGTTGTTGATTCGCATAAACTTAATGACACATGATTGTATGTAACAGTATGTGGTCGCCAAGAAAACAACAATATGTTCCCCGTCTTGGGCCCATCTGTACCCGCCTCAGTAATTCAGTGGAATGTTACCTGTTGACCGGTGTTGTGGTGGGAAATCATGGCCTTTGAATAGAGGGTGTTACAAGTTCCATCAAAACACGCTATCGGTTTTTAACATTTTAACCCTGTTTTCTTTTCTAATGAAACAAGTCTTTTTCTTCAAAAATATTTCCTACTTTTTAAAGATTTAGGATGGAATTCTGCACCCTGCCTGTTATGTTTTTTTTTTTTGTTTTTTTTTTTGTCGTTTAGTGTCGTGTCAATCCCCATGTAGTTAAAATCGAGATTAACATGGTCTTATTTTCTGTGCAAATTTTTAACACATCTTTTATGACTGGATACAGTTTTAACAAGCGGATCATAGTAAGGAAAATTATTATATTCAGCATGTTGCGAAGATGTTGGACACACTGATAAAAGTATTGTTTCTTGGTATTTGTTAGTTGTTACCATTTAGAACTGTGGTAAAAGGTATATCCTCCAGTACTGGTAAATACCTCATATACTTGCTCATATGTCAAGTCCCACTGCAGACTGCACAAACGTATATCTGCCGTTGCATAATCCACCGCAGATATGGGTATATGCAGTTTATTGCAGGTCATTGGTACAACAAACATCATAGACCAAGATATGCTGGCGCATTGCGCGACGACATATTAGATTCTGTTTGTTTGCTGTTAGAATCAAATTATAAGCGAGTTCCGGTAGCTGGTGAATAATCTTAATTATCAGAAAAAGAGCATATATACATCAACGCGTAACTGACACAAAAACAATTTTACAATGTAATCAACCTCAACACCTGAGATTAACACCTGTATTTAACCCTAGGTCGCTACATTTTTATGATTCAGTGCGATAAAATCTGCTGTCATTCTGTGTGTGTTAATATTGCGGACATTACTTTCTATTTTTGTATCTAGACATACCCTTAGGTATTTATATTCAAGCATACTTGGTCAAACATCTGCCTATGGGTAGCATTCACCTACCAGGTCGGAGCCATCGCCATCGCCATCGGCGCTTGTGTTCACGTTGCGAAGTTTCAGTACTGTTTATGAAACCGTCTAGTCGGTGAATTCTTGATTTGATTGCAAAGTCCCGCCACAAAATCTGAAAAAAAAACTTGGAAAAAAAACAAAACCCTTGTCTATTCATTAAAATCCTTGTCTATTCATTAAAAAATTGTTCAGGTTTACTGCATTTATAAGACTTTTTATTCAAATGCTGTATGTCAGGCATGGGCAACTTCCTCCAGGGCACATGGCGGGTAAGTGGTTTTAAAAGCCACACACTGTGATGTAATTGACGGATAAAACCAGGTCATAGACCGGTTTGGTTTGCAGGCTGTATTTTCCCCACCCATGTTAAATGTCATTTATCCAAATGCTTATTAAATGATTTATTATTTAAACACATCTATATAAACTAATTTTGATCATAATCATAATGGGAGGTATGATACTTTCACTTAGACATAGAGGAAGGAATCTAATCCGTCTTAAATATATACTATTGCAATTGATATAAGGTAATTAGTAGATTAGACATAACAGATAAGACTGTTCAGGAATCAGTTACCTTCTGTCTCAAGTAAATTTCAATAAAGTTGCAAAGAATCGAAGAAATAATATTGATTGTCGTTTGAAAGCAATTTGCTTCCCGAAAATTTCATATATCACTTAAACATTTTCTAAATGACTCAAATTATGCATCTTTTTCATATGTATGTATGTATGTACGTATGTACGTACGTACGTATGTATGTATGCATGTACTTACAATTCTATGTACTCATTATTAACCAAACATGTTTTTACTTAACGGATAGCCAGTAGCAATATACGGGATGGATGGATAGATGGATGTGAGCATTCATCCAGCTAGCCACTTGCATACACGTCTGTCTATTCTTGCATGTCCAGCTCTATCTACCTATATGTTTATTTGTCCACCTGCCTTACTTATTTATATACCTACGTGCAAAAAATAATACAGACTTAATCATCGACCTACAAAGATTTGCTCTATCATCCATATACAAGATACAGTCTTGTTCGTCGCGACAGCTGCTTGTACCGTACATAGCCAAATATGTATTGAATTCATGACCTAAGGTTACATGTAGATAGTATCTAGGACGAAGATATTTAGATGGAATGTACAAAATTATGTAACTTGGCCGAACCTTATTATGTGATTGCTATAACGTGACTACGCATGGGGGCCTTGTTCCATCTGAGAATAGACAGTTACAGAATAGTTTACTCGCATGTTTATGTACAGTGTTTGATACCTAGATACTGCAACAATCCTGATAAGTACATACGCTTATGTTTGAAATCTGCGAAAGCAGTATGTGCTTGTTTTAGACATACATTTACAAGCTTTGAAATTTCAGACTGCGCATTATGCCACTTCAAAGTTAATTACTTTCTCGCTCTAATTACAATTAGATTTAAATACAAAATTCAAATTTTAACAAAAAGGCTATCGACTTAAATGTAAGAATGTATTCGCTGGCTTTTAAGTCTTTTAATTACATGCTCTGTCTGTCTGTTTCTCTCTCTCTCTCTCTCTCTCTCTCTCTCTCTCTCTCTCTATATATATATATATATATATATATATATATATATATATATATATATATATATTCAAGCATGAGAATATTATCCAGGGTTAACAGTTGTGTGAAAAACAGTCCATGAAATACTCTCAAAAGCAATCTGACATACCCCAAGTCACACATTTGTAACTAAGCATATTGTATTAACGTGTCTGTATTTTACATGTCTCGTTTACATTAATTAGCATTACTTGTCTGGTCATTTTCAATGTGGCCAGAATCATTGTCAGAGGCATGAAAAAAATCTGTATCAGATGGCAATGAAAACGCGGAACCTTACAATTTAAAGAGAAATATATATCTAAAGTTTGAACGAGTACTGTTAAATACATTCAGTGTGTGAATACGCGGAGCCGCGGACAGGATTTGTGGGCCTTATGAAATATTCTCCAGTAGGCCCTTTTGAATTACAAATTGTGAGCGGTTGGCCCCCAGACCGTTGTGGGCCCCCATAATTTGTTTCCTAGTTTTCCTACCCTGTCCTTTGCCCCGGGAATACTTAATATCTCATTTCGTGGCTCTTGATTCACAAGTGTCCCTTACTGATCACGTGAGGATATCTTCTTATGAAATTGTAATAGATTGTCAGTTCTGTATTAAATTTCCAAATTCTGATTTACCTATTATTTACCTGGCGATCGATTGATGACTCAAGTAAGCCGTGTAATTAAAATAAAAACAAAGAGCAACAACTGCCCAGTAACATTACTTGTGTTTTTCACCTCACCAAATATCGATTTGTTCTTGAATAAAATATGAAACAGCTGCTGAGCAGATGATACGTTATGTATTATGCGACAGCCTCAGCAACCATCAGTTGCAACATGTTTTGCCTATATTGCTAAGATACGTTGTGATAGATTTCATTAGTTACTCAGCTCACAGCGAGAGAGGATGTGTGCCATGCCGTACCGAAATAGAAACATTAATGTTATCCAATAAAACTCAGTCGAATTATGTTGAGAGGATTTTTTTAAATATAAAGCTTTCGTCTTTCTGTCTGGGAGAAAATATGTGGCTTTGCAAATGTATTGCTGTATACCTACCGCTCATTTATAAATCAAGGTGAACTGACGATAGATGGAATGTATACATTATGCCTGCCACGTGACTGAACCGGTATCATTCATTGGACAATTGAACGTCAGAGGCCGTAAAGTGTTCTGTCATACCTCAGGCAATATGAAGCCCGTCTTGTTATACGGTGACAAACTGTGTAAGGAAGAAAATAACTATCGGATATATACTTGGGATTTTCTGGACGGATCAGTGTGGAACTTATCTGGATTGTAGGAGAAATGCTCTTGGGATTACTAGCTTCATGATCAATATGGAGTTAAATAATCTGGAATTGAATTTTACCTAGGCGTATTGTGATTTAAGAATGTAAACAGTGTAACCTGTGACGGTAACATCAAACGATATTAAAAATGGATAATATAGCAAGGGGTGTCGGTGGATCAAGCGGGATCGGTGGCGACGGGGCTTTTGAGAGGTTCCTAACGGCTGCGATAGCTACAATTATAACTATTATGTTTTCATGGAGGCTGTTGGAGGAGGGAAATGAAGCGGAGGGTGGCCAGCCTATGTTGGTGCCCCCACAACAGGTCCATCGTAAACATAAATCAAATTCCGATCAAGGTGGTAGTGTAGTAGGGGATCAAGAAACACATCTGGGTGACGAGACCCCTTCCATTAATAACAGTGAAGTGAATGATTCAGACAGAACACTCGATGATTTTGAGAATGAATTTGTTCCATGCTCTCAAGCTACAGCATTAATGTCGTCCCACAGCGACCTTGACTGCTTCGATCAACAAGCAAACGATACCGTACTTCCCACATGGGACGAGTATCGGTGGGAAGACGATATTAATGACGAAGGTGTTCATTCACGGAGGACAGTGAATGATTTTGTAACCAGTTCAGAAAGTGAGAAATTAGAAATTTCTAATGCAGACGATGATGAGAGTGAAGATGTAAAACTGCTTTCAGTCTCAGAGAAAGGCATAGAGAAATTTGATTTGAAAGATAACGTTGAGGACAGTGGATGTGTGGATTTGTATCCAGATGAGAGTGACGACAGTGATGACAGTTCGAGTGAAGATGAGCATATCTATGAACTTCAAGTTTCAGATTCGGATTCGGATTACGATGACACTGGCTATTTTGGAGGGTCTGTTCTGGAACCGATAATAGAGGAAGATTCTGATGATTTTGAATATGAAATTGACTCGGATGAAGATAACAACAATAAAATGGATGATTCATTGGTTGAAAGTGGCGATGAAGGAAATCAACCCGTGTTTGATGTTTGCCACAGTACAGAAGAAAAGACAAGTCATGCATTACATGCCAGTGAACCAGAACAAATTTACGAGGATGACTCCCTTGGAAAGGGACCTGACGTGTACTCTAAAGCAGACGACGCATCACATTCACTGGACAATGAAACTGTCATATCAAATTTCAACCAATTCTGTGAGGAAAAAGACAAGGAATTAAAGTCACAGCAGGAATGTGACGTTTTTTGTGATACAAGACTGACCCAGAATGTAGAAAACACAAAAGAAATTAGTATGTCTGTTTCCAATATGACCCCTCTTCCTGCAACTTTAATCCATTCAGAGGGTTGTATGCCCCCTTCTCCAATACGGACATGTGCATTGGATAATTTTGACGATATTTATTCAGATTCCGAGTCGTGTAGTAGTGAGTCCGTTTTAACAGTGATAAGTGTCCGTTCATGTGATAGTGACACAAGAGCGCATGATTTCGACGAAGAGGAGGATGACGACAGTTTGTTAGAAACGCCAATGATAGACAGAGTGCTAGTACAAGCATCAGAAAGCGAGGGAAATACATCACTTCTAAATTTACAAAGAGCAGAGAACTTTCAGGAGAAGAAAAAAACTTTAATAACCGATATATGTTTAGACAGTTGTACATTGAGTGGACAGTACTCTCCTGATTCAGAAATTGAAACAGTGAAAGAAAAAGAAGATAGCCCTGATGGTGAAACGGAGCATGCTTTTCCTAAATATAAGACTTCAGATGAAGCGTGGGATAATGATTTTTTCAAAAAAGAGCGCACACACAATTTCATGAGGTACAATAGTCCTGTGTTTAACGATTCCTCATCAGACAGTTCAGACATTCAACCAAGGGAATACGACCCCGATGAAGATGATTTTGCTAGCTTTCAACATTCAGATTCCGACGATGATTCTTTTTACCTTTTTGTTGGAAATGAAGGAAATCTACGAAAACTGGACACTATTCCAAATCTTAAGTATATCGGCCGATCACCGGGATATAGAGATGCTTGGACGTCTTCTACCATTGAAGAAACAGCTAGGGGGTTTTCCTTCTCTCGGATGGAAGATGTTAGCACAAATACCAGCTTTCGGTCGTATGTGGTTGATAGAGATTCATCGAGGGAGGGGTCAGAATCTAGTCAAAGATCGGATGATGAATATGAAATGCAGTGTGAGAAGGCGTTAGATGATCCTGTAGAATGTGGAGACGTGCAAGTTCAGGCTCAAAACATACGTAATAACCAGAAGACTACGACCACGGCTTACGATGATGCTGTAGCTTCAGGTTCCTCATGCGATAGCGTGACTCGGGTAGATGGAAAAATCGATTTCGACAGATACATAATAAAACCGGCCTGTAGTGAGGATGAATTGGAGCCAGATGAACAAAAACTTCAAAATGTATTGGAAACTGTTGATGATATGATTGTTGATGAGGATGATTCATTGAGCTATTTGAAGGATTGGAACACTAATTTCAGAGACGTCAATGGTGTGTCGTGTAGTTCTGGTGATTCAACAGATCTGGTAGTCCTCAAAAACCTCGAATACTCTCCAAACGGCAGACACGAAGGCGCTGAAACAAGACATGTAGCGAACAATTTTAACTTACAAGCAGTGGAAATAAAAGATAAGCCAGACGATGAAAACTCTTTGCACCATATTGATATTAATGAAAATACCTTGCGTAATAAGGAAAACTGTGTCCACATCTCACCTATTTTTAAGCCATACCCTCAAGATGAAAGCGACATTTATGAACCGACCGATACCGAAATCGTGATTCAGGATCGTGATAATAAAGAAGTGGAGCAACAATTGAATGAACTAGACACAGATGATCTTTATATTCCTGCAGATTCTGATAAAGAGGTTGAAGCTGACCATTCGTTAACAGAGTCGGTATCTGATGAAATGGACTCTAGACATATCAACACAAGTGATGGAGAAGAAGCTCCTGTTGATACTCTGAAATTGGACAAGTCCTTGCTCTCGAAACAGTTAGAAACATCATGCATTCAATGCTGTGAATTAGTCAGTCAAGATACGCATGAATTGAATGGATTTAGTCAGGGGCTTTGTATTGCAGGTATCCATGATCCTTGTCACGCACGGGATAGCCTACAGGCAGTTCAGACTGTAACAGATATGGAAATCAATGGAATATACACGAGTAACAAATGTTCAACAACAGTTGCCATTCAGTCATTGTTCGTGGGTGAAAACAAAAATAAGTTACCACCTGTGGGCGACAATGTAGCAAATGACTTAAATAGACAGCCCTCTGACCGGATACAAAGTTTGAACACCAGAGAGCAAAATAATTTGCTTCCAAATGAAGGTTTAGATAATACGGATGTTGGACTGGAGCCAAAAAGTGTAAAGAAACCAGTGGATTCCTCAATAATTGCTACGTCTTCTGACAGTCAATCGTTAGATAGACTTGACAATTCTACAGTGTTGTCAGAACAATGTTCAGGAGAGTTAAAAGGCTTAGAGGGTGGTTACAGAAATTTAGTTGATTTATCAAACCGAAATGAACAAAACTCTGAACTAGAAAATATAGAACAGAGTATTCGCAATTTGCAGCTGTCATTTGATAGTAACAAGGGAACAGTTCCGACCTATTTTACTCCTCCAGGCGGAAGGGTCATTCGTACTTCTTCAAAACGACCTTCGGAGTTAAGGGGCGTACAAAGACGAATTCAACGGTATCATCGCCCGAAGGAATACACGTCTGTTCTACTTCAGCCTGTGACTCCGGAAAAGTCGCACTACACGTTTGTCGCAGCCGAAATAGCAACGCCACCATCAAGGCTCAAAATAAATGCTCAGAGAAACAAGTTTCTTAGCGCTGAGAACCTGACTTTGGATCATAGTTTTGACGAACTTTTTGATTTTCACAAAACCTCGTTGCTCGATACACCAACTTCGAGGAGGTACCTGAAAAAGCACGAGCGAGATAGAGTGTCTACGGAGAGCTTGCCTACAGATATAGCTAGTGTTGCTCAAAATTTCGACACAATGGAAACTGCACGGGGAGGAAGATACAATACTGTTGATATATCTCGTTTAAGCCAACCGTCTCCCAGACAGCATGATCATTCTTTCGAAAAGCCGGAGATTCACAACATTCACGCCGACTGTATATTTTCACCTCGGAAAAAGGAGGAAATTCAACACACGACAAAGTCCTTAGAGGACATGTTCGAAGAGTTACTTCGGTACGACTCGGTATCCTCTCTCGCAACTAGTGGGTTAAAATCAAAATCTTTTGTCTCCCATGAGCAGTTCTTTGATGATACAGACATAAATTTTCTTTCGTTTCAGTATCCGCTTCAAAGGGCTGCAAGCATGAGCGAACTTGGGAGCAAGCAGCGCTTCTTCAGGAGGAAGAGATTTGTAGATAAAAATGTGACTAAATCAAAAAGTTTACAAACATTGGAGACGAACCTCGACGAGGTTTTCGCAAAAGAAGATGAGATACAAGGAGAACTGAAGAAGGCACCCTCTGAACATGAACTACGTATATCCAAATCACTTCAAAAACTCCATGTTCCTGATTGGTACAAGAAATCCAGCTTTTCCCGAAGTGGTAGTACTCAGAGTTTATTTACTTACGCGTGTCGCGGTTCAAACTCAACTTTGAATTCCCTCTCTAACACACCAAGCGTGACTCCATCTCCTTGTCCAACGCCTGGTTCCAATACCGTGATCATTAAAACACGCGTGATCCCGTCTACTTCGACAAAACTCATCCGCGCTCCCATGTTGCCAACCACACCTGAAAAGTCCCCTATATCACCGGTCTCGCCGAATGCTCATTTGCCAAGCGACAGATTCAGGCAAAAGGAAAAAACTAAAGAATTAAAACCGATTGCCATAGTGCCTTTTGCAAAGATACGCGAAATGTTCGAACTCAAATCCAGAACTGAACCTAAACATGCAGAACCAGTTCAGTCTCTTTCTCCAACGGACAAGACTCCGCATAAAACCTTGGAATGGAGTCGACCAGTAGTTCACAAACCTTTTAAATCAAATGAAGAGGGTGCCACCACACCAACGTCGCATGAAGTTTCGGACGTTTTAGCAACTCATATAACCGTTTCTACGCTAAATAGTGTCCCCAATGTTGTAGAAAAAAAGGATAATTCATCTTCAAATGTAGCAAGAAAGGACGAGACGTTTTCAAGAAAGGATGAAACAGGTATAGACAACGCACCGCCATCAATGCCTTCGAAATCTGTGGGGTTAGCCAAGCAGCAGAGAGTTCATTTTTCGGACGAAAAGCCTCCAGTTAGTAATTCCCAAGAGCAAAACTCGACTACAGCCAGGTATAGTAGTGCTACAAGTAACAAACCGCAGAGTCAGAAAACGTCACTTAGATTCCCTTTCAAATTTCCTGCAAGCCGTTTGACAAGTGCTGTATCACAGAGTAAAAAAGGTAAGGTAAATGCCACCAGTATATCGAGTGGCTTTAATGGCATGCATGCTTTAGACAATAATAATAAGACTGACGCTGAACTTCTGTTTGAATTCTTGCAGAAACGACGGTATAGTCGCATCCTGGCTAATGGGTTCGCAGAGCAGCTTGACGACCTACAGGTATCAACCAGCGACCCCGTCCTCTCTTTTGGTAAACATTCCATTGCAGGTAACTATGCAAACGAGTTAGACGGTATCTATGGAAACGATCTGTATGGTATCTATGGAAGCCAGCTTGACTGCTCAGAAAATATGAAGGTAATGTTAAGTTCATTTAGTAACAATTTGACAAATGGAGTCTACCAGGGTCGAAACCTAGAAATCACATCTCTAGATGGTGTTTTGGATAGGCTACTTGCGTTAAAAGAGCAGAGAGCTGCATTGAAAAGAATGCAGAAAAACATTTCAGAAGACACCCCAAGTAGTCCAGGAAGTCCCCCTTTCCAGTATTATCAATCGTCCGACAGTGTTAGCAGTGATAATGTCTTTATGGATAGTAACGAAAATGTTGATTTTTATAACAGTGCCGAGGGCGATTATGTTCTTGTAAAGTGTGAAAATCAGAATTGCAAAAAGGAAACTAATCTGAAAGAAGCGAAACATTTTTACAAAACTTGCCACAGTTGCTTTACTTATTATTGTTCAAGGAATTGCCGCAAAGAACATTGGTCTGACCATAAGGAGGTTTGCATTTACAGCAGAATCAATAGCAGGTGTAAGCATGTAATAAGATTCATCAACCGCAACCCCGATCTGCAATACCACTGTTCCAAGCTTGCCAGACGTTGCTACCTTTCACAGGGTAGAGGTTGTGTTGTGTTCGCTTTCCCCGATGTTGAGGCAGCGGAGAATTTTATCATATATGGACTTAAGGGCCTTCTGGTTCCCCCCGTTTACGTTAGTTCCAAGAAAATCCAAGAGGCTGTGATTTTTGGGGACCATACGAGTTCTTTGCTGCAAACCTGTCAGCAGTATAATCCAGATTTGAAGTATGCAGTCCATGTTGCCATAGTTGTGCCGCCTGATGTTCCCTCCAAACCCGTCACGAGACGTAAGGACACGATTATCCAGAAATGCGCCAAGTTGAAACTTAGCCCCGCCCACCTGCATCAAAAGTCTGAGGAAGAAACTGATGAACCCAGCACACTGATTCTGACAGCAGTTCCCGGGAACAAGGACGCTGCCAACCATGATAGGAAAGCACGGGAACTCTGTTTTATTAACATTCAGCGGAAATTACGTCAGCGGGGTGTGAGTCTGCGCCATCAGTTTCCACATGTGTACAATAAACTCATTGACTATGTCTCAGAAGCCAAGCACTTCTCTCCAATGATTATAT
The DNA here is from genome assembly GCA_028554795.2 of Sinohyriopsis cumingii. Classification (NCBI taxonomy): domain Eukaryota; kingdom Metazoa; phylum Mollusca; class Bivalvia; order Unionida; family Unionidae; genus Sinohyriopsis; species Sinohyriopsis cumingii. Next base: position 56,770,077 of record CM068840.1, read on the forward strand.
ATCCCACAGACACTTTAACGCAGAAAACGTTCATGTGTGTGATAATGCCTGAATCGGAACCGGAAATTGAGTGGATTACACCACCGGATATGTTTAATGAACTCGCTGTGTTCGAGAATGAGAACAATAACTGAAGCAGTAATTTTGTGTCCTTTTTTTCTTGAATTTCAGTATGGGGCAATCTTATTAAAATCAGATCTCCTCTGTCCTACAGGAAGATCTGACGACGACCGCTTAAGGGTCATATTCTGGTAACCTTTGCATTAGCCAATGGAAATGCAGCTTTCAAAAATTCGAAAGTGAATCAAATCGTTTGGTACACATTCATGCTCTTTATACACACTACTCAGTCTCCAAACGCGAAGATTTAAGAATTCATCTGATTGGTTGATACAGTTAGAGATTATGGTAATAACATAGGTTACCAGAACATGACCCCTATGCGATCGCTATCAGATCTTCATGTATAACAGTGGAGATCTGATTTTAATCAGACTGAGTATGGGGTTGATTGATTATGGTTACATGTAATGTGATATATAATATATTAGCAACTAAAACCGTTCACTTTTTATCAGGGTTGAAAATAGCAATTTCCCCATTCTTAAACGTAAAGATGATATCTAAATTTTTAAAGGATTGTTATCGTAAAAACCAACAAAATATGTATAGGTATTCCGATTGAAGCATATCCATTAAGTTGAGTGTGCAGTTCAATTTTTTTAGACTTAATTTCTTCAAAATGACATACTTGCTATTGCATGTAAATAATACATTAAGAAATTTAGCATGTAATAGTATATTTCAGTGTGCTGGAGTATAGAGTTTCCAAAAGTAATTTTTATGATATTTGTAGTCTTTGAAGGCGGCTTAAATACTGCAGTTGTGTTATTGCAAATTAGAACATATAGTTATCACTATGTATATAAATTTCTTTTTCTACGTATTGCATGCCTTACATGGCTAATATTGCAGAGTTGTAATACTTACTGATAGGTGACTGATAATAGAAAGTGAAGACGATGCTTGCGAGGTGGGTTTTTTCCCCAGCTACCGTATATACTCGGTTATAAGACGATTCCAGTTGCAAACTGCACAGACCCAGATCTGCTGTCGTTTAATTCGACGGCAAATCTGGGTCTGCGCAGTTTGTAAAGATTAATCAGTAGAACAAACAAAAAACCCCAAAACATAGACCTGTATTTGCAGGCGCATTATGGTACTGCAGATCAGGATTTATGTTTTTTGCAGTTGGACTAGACGTATAAGCGAGTACTGACGGTATATCATTATAATTATTGTTTCTTGAAATACAAAATCCTGTCATTCATCAGCAGGTTACATTCTCAGATCATGAAAAAATTTCTTCTAAAAGTCTTGTAAACTTAGCTGATGTTATCATCTGCTGTCCCATGATTATTTCATCACGCAGATTAATTTTTTTTGTAAATTTGACTTGTGCTGTAATATAAATGCTTTATGAAAATAAGTGAACATGTCACATTTTGAAATTATAAGCAGGAAAAATTACACTTTTTATTTCCTATTGAAATATGGCCACTTTTTTAAACGATTGTTTCATATTTACACTCTAGCGCTGAAGATAATTTAATTTAGGTGTGGATTAGGTTGAATGGGTTTCATGAATCGCCGTATTGAGCCCATACTTCATAAGTTCCGTTGTTTTTCAAAACCGATTACTTTTATTTAGGTATTGTAGGATTGAGGGCTATATGCAAGATTACTTACTTCTGTACTTGAAGAGCTTTACAACGTGCAAAAACTACGATCCTACGACAGTTTGAGTGCTAAAGTGCTCCAATGAGCATGGACAATTTCACGTTTTGCAAAAACACATTAACACACTTTTTGTCTCTCAGAGTAATTGTGTTTAGTTCAGATTGCAAAACAAGCCAAACGAGGGATATATTATATTGGCCTTAGCTAGTCATGATAAGAAACAACGTAATCGGGCCTAGTGTTTTGGACTAATTTGTTACTCTTTACATATAACTGTGACTTCTGAGATGGTCGGTGTAATAGATCCAAAACTGGATAGTAAATAGCAGAGGCTTTTATTTAGCGGCGACGATGCAGAGTGTATTGTGCCATGTGTACAAAAGTGGTTCCGAATATAACTCTCAAATTGTAGCGTTTTGGAATTTCGAGATTTTGCGAGATAACCCGAGAGCGTTTTTTTTTTTTTCAGTTATTATGACACTGGTCTGTTACATTCCAGGTTTCTTGCTCGATTTCACGAAAAGATATTCCGATTGAAATAACACTTGTTTGGATATCTGCCATGATGACTATTCACCAACATAATATGATTCGGGTTACAGTTAACACATAGGTTACATTTAACACTTCGTTCAGTTTTTGCTTTCTTTTGGGAGAAAATCCAACTCAGACTTGTGTCACTTGGTTTAGCATAACCTTTGTTTATTTTCAGGAACTTTAGACTATGGAGCTTCGAAAATCAGAATTCTTTGTAATAAGAGTTCTTGCTTCCGGGACTTCAAGTTTATGGTCCCTGCAGTTTTCAGAATTGAGTTAACAGTTTTCTATAGAAAATACGTTCACTTTTTTTCATAAAGAAAATATGTCTTGGTCTTTACATTTAAAAAACCTATTAATAGCTATGGAAATTTTTTGCCTTTTTTTTATTACCCATGTTAAGTTAACTTTGATAATTTGAATAGCGGGTCTAATGAAGTGCATGTTAATTTCGCTGTCAAGAGCAAATTTATTGTTGTTGTTATTATTATTAAAATTATTATTATTGAAGGACATATTTAAGTGGTTGTGGCATTGACCGTTGTTGCAATATTAAGCATAATATACATTATCTATTAAATGGTTATTCATTCGATAAATGGCAAAAGGTATAATGAAATGTTTCACCTCACATTATTCTAAATGGTAAATCATATTTATGCTTTTAAATTCTTCAAAGAAAATATAGTGCTTTTTCGGTTTCAGTTAGCTTTTCACTGCCTAAACTACGGCACGATTTACAAGTAGAAATTCATTGGCAAATTTACATACTCTGGAAATATAATTGGTTATCTAGCAAATTACATATACCAGTTTTATTTTGGTCAACAACCAAATTCTGTCCCGGCCTAGATTTCGAATCACCATAATTCATAACTGTCCAACATTAATCTAGATGTTGTGGACATTGATAATTCCCAGTTATTCTCAGATTTCATATATGCTGTTTTTCTTTATCAGAAACTCGTACTTTGTCGTATTGACTGGCACGTAGCTGGACACGGTTACTTTGCTTTTCTATTTCACAGTCCACCTCTGATTTCCAGAACATTTGTCTAAAGTGTGTGACCGCGGTTGGCAGGTCTTTAATACAACCTCGTATGTCGCGGTTTTATTATGTGAGTAGAAAGACACAAGTTTAATTACACCCTACTTAAGTTACTTAAATTACCAGGTATAATAAAATAAAGCCCGTAACGTACTGCCAGTGTCTCGAGGCAAATGTCTACTCCGGTAGTTCATTATAGTTCACAAACTGCCGATGAACTGTCAGGTGTCGTTGTAAAGTGTTTTATTACCCATAAACAACTCAATGGCAAGTCATGGGTCAGAGGGCAGGAGCAAAGTAATTACATGGGAGGTGGCACGTTTGAACATCGTCGAGATGAAGTACTACAGAGTTAAATAGTTAAACCGTGAAAGCTTCATTCTGCCGAAAATGTTCTCTACAGTACAGTACCACGTGAAGAATAAAACTACCTGAACAACACTGAAGCAAATGGGATGATGTGGAGATTATTAGAAACCTCGTATACAGTTTTCCTTAGACCCGACTGGCATACATAATAGAACGCTAACATGACTTCCATGGCAGCCATCTTAAATATTTTATTATCACAACTTTACACGAACAGAAAAGTTATATTGATGTGGCTTTTTTTTAACCAGAAGGCTTGATACGATGCCAAATTGGTCTTGAATCAAAATGATGCTGATCTGTTGTTGTTGTTGTTGTGGGGTTTAAGGCCATTTTTCAGCACAAGATAGGCTATACATGCCGGCCAGTAAGAGCCTAAAAAAAAAAAAAAACCGGAAAAGAACCACCGACCCGCGAGAAGCTACTGGCAAGCTTTCTGACATATCCACACAGGCCGAACCCGAGACTCGAACCCACGCAGACAGAGGTGAGATGGCAGTGATCCGTAACGGAGAGCGATTTAGACCACTCGGCCATTCGGGACCCGTTGATGCTGATCTTACGTCCAGTATGGCCATCACAGCAGCCATCATGAAAATCTTGTTATTGTTACTTCTGAATGAAGAGCGTATCTTAACGATATATTTATGTTTACACCTCTCCAAATGGATGGTTATATCCACTTGGTGTTTTCGGCAATAGACTTCGCATGATACCTAGTTGGTCCTAAATGAAATTGTCGCCAGTCGTACATCCAAGGTGGCAACCATCACAACTGTCTTAAAAATCGTGTTGTTACTATTTCCCCTGAATATTTGATCATTATGAAACGATATTTTCGTCAAACTACTTATAATGATGACCAAATTGAAAATAGTGCCCAGTTGATATTCAATATGTGTACCACTTAAGTTAATTTGAGGAAAAAATTATTATCAAAGGTTCTGTCAACACTCGACAGAAATGACCATATCTTGAATTTGTGGAAATTCGTTTCGCTTCCTTCAAGGGAACCTATTTTTTTTCTATGAGTTTTTACAATTTATACTTAACTTTCTATACTTTTCAAGGAAACTGCGACATGTAAGTTATTTAGATGGGGTTACATTTCAATTTTTTTTTTTTTTGATGGATCGCGTAACAAGAAACGTCTTGCTATAATTAGCAGATGAATAATATACCACTAGAATTTCGTGGTATCTTCAGTTTTTCTCGCTAGTAACACGTTATGTCTGTATGCTTTGTTTTCCTTTTCTTTGATCCTGAGGCAAAATAAACTCAAATATTGATCATTTAAGGTGATTTTGATGCTTATCTATGAACTTAAACGTGTATCTTAGTGAAATCGACTAAATCTGCATAAATCAACAAAGCGCCAAAGCAGACCACACATTAAAAGCCATAGTAACGTGGAAGAGATCGATTGTTTTATATTTCTCGAGGAACATTTCTGAACCAAACGTATCTACTTGTTGGTAATGTACTTTGATATTTAAATTAAAAACAAATTCTTGTTATTCAAGTCCATTATACACTACGCTACTCAAATTTTCACGAGTTGTTCATGCAAAGAGACGGAAGGAAATTAACCTTTATTAAAAGTTTCTTACCATTTGCTTTACACAACTGGCCCTAAAGATTTGTATATGAATGTACATACAAACGTACAAAAATTGACAAACATCAACCATGCAGGTTACAACTTCTTAAATCTTAATTTACCAAAACAAATTACATATTTCATAAATATTTACACATATGCCCGGGTTAATGAATGTATTCAGTTGAAGCTTTCGAATTATTACCAGTTAACAGTGGTGAATATTTATAAATTGAACTAATCAGTTTTGTACAGTATCAGCTTCCTTGGAAATCATATCAAGCTGCGTGATAGAAATAATATTGTCACAAGGATACAAAAATATTTTGCCCTAAGGATGTAAACAGTTATTGTTATAAGGATACAAAGCATTGTCATTAGGATACAAACCCATTGCTATAAGGATACGTAGAAATTATCATAAGGATACAAAAAATGGTCATAAGAATGTTTGCAATTAACACTCTTGCGATCAATTTAGGGTAAAATGAAAGTTGGTTCATAGGTTCCGAATTTATATTGTAAGAAAGATTCATGTAAATCAGCAGTTTTCTGGTATATGTATTTTGCTGGTACATCTCTATTTAATATTATTTTTCTGACGATTAATTATAATAAAATATAATCATATCGTTACCTTAATTAGTTGCTAGGCAACTGGCAAGCTGCTTACAACGAATCAGTGCCACATAATTGATTATTATTTGTTTGTTTCAGAATCATACACACACGGCCACTAATCTGTAGACGCTATACATGTCTGACATCTTCCGTGCATATTTTATAAATATTTGTTTTATGGGAAATAACAACGTCAAAACTTCGCCCAAGAAATGAAAATTGTGACGGGTTGAACGACATTTGTAAATTCTGATATTTAACATTAGATATGTACGTTTTCATCAAACAACTGCTGCGTTATTTCATTCGCCATCTTCTTTTACATTACCGAAATTTCCCTTTTACGTTATTTTCGACAGATCATTACAAATGATAGAGAGGGAGAAAGAGAGATTGGTGGCCGTGTTTATAAACATTGTTTTTTATTGGAGATTTTTTAAGCCTACTTATTCTATGACTCGGCACACATTTTCAACTAGTTTTGTTTGAATAGGTTGTATAAATTGCATGTATATTTGTTATTTAAATAATATTTATATATTGTTATAATTATTGAGCATTGTCTAGTTTTAAAATCATCTGGCAGCAAGTACTGATCAAACGAAATAACCTGATTTGAATAAATCGATTAAGTACATTTTGTTTAGTAAAATTCGATATTTTAAACTTATTGTGGGTTTAATCTCGTTATCTGTATTTATATCCTGAGATAATCCACGAGGAGAGGGAAAGACATTTTGATGTTAGTTCATTATGTTCTTGTAAATATGGGTTTACGCGTGTTTATAATGGATCTCTTACTCTAGGTTATGTGATCTGTATCATTATTGATGAATCTGACCAACTTTAAATCCCAGTACTTTCAAAGAAGCGTATGGATATTGTTATACCGTCTGTCCGTACGGTCGGGCGTACGTGTTCATTTTCTAAAAATTCCTAAATACTGTTAAAGCTAGATATATCAAAATTAGAACAAAGACAGTCCATTGAATTTACGCGCTTCTAAAACACTTCTGGAATATTGATAATGCTAGCTTTGGTGGGAGGGTACGGGATGATTTTATGGAAGTTGTAAATAGCCACTTCTTTGTTTCACATGTTTGGACGTTTTCATACATGATCAATGGCTCTGATGTCAAGAAATTTCAGACTAGAACCTTTGGGTGATGCCTGTTGTGTTTCTCCACTCCTACGAAATTACTTCCTAATTTGTAACTTGGAAACTGTGAGATCCGCAACCTAATTAGCATGAAAAGTCAATTTGATTCATGCAGCTGACATTTGCCTGGATGTCGATCCTTACTCCCAAGAGGATTTATCTCCTGTATCTTAGCTTGAAAACTGCTGCGAGTCCCACATTTTGTCCATCTATTTAGTTGCTGGGCACGAAAAGACAAACGAACATACCCAACTCCTCAAAAGGTTGAAATTTCGGGATCAAGATCAAAATGGGGAAGCGCTTGAATGTTAATTTTACAAATGAGAATTATAGGTTTCGCATCATTTTGCATATTTTTATCCGGAAACATTCTGCACTGATTTCTGTAACTGGTGGACAATTGATCAGAATGGCGACAGTTGTTTCTAGAACTCTCACTCCGACTATAGATCTGCCGATTTTAAAAAAAATTGAAACTAAATTATGCTTTAATGGGCTGTAGAAATTATGTTGTAGTTCTTTTGTCGGCAGTTACAGTATGTTTTTTGTTAACGCTGTAAACATGCATCATAAATCAATAACCAACTAACTTCTGCATGGATTAGTCATGAGAACGATTATAGATAAATGACTAGCAGACATACGAGGTATTTGTTTCCTTGTTTTGGGTTGCTCAAAACTGCTTAATATTAATTTTGGAAATTAAATGGCTACGGTGATGGACAGTTTAATTACGATGTGTTGTCTTGGACCATCTTAACTTATGCTGAAAGATTTGTTTGTCTGCGTATACATAGAATTTTTGTTTGTATAATTTTTTCGACATTTTTTTAAATACTGAATGTTGGAGTATACGAACTTTTTTCTTCCCCAAAATTCATGCTAGTCTTTGCATTTAAAAGATATAATGAGTAAATTGGATATGGACATGAAGATGAACCGAGTCGAAATAAGTTGTGTTAACATTTTCGTAGCCGGTGATACCTGTGGATTTAAATTCGTAAATTGACCATGCTGCATGGATTAACGTAAGTCTCAGTGTCTAAGAAAATAGTTTATTTTAAGGCAGAATTGATTTCCGCCATGGTTATTGTAAAAGGAGAGCCTATCTTCTGTTTTCTTTAAAATCTCATTTTGTCTTCATAGGTGTACTCTGAAATAGCAAGCATGCTGTACAGTCCAGTACCTGTACTGTGTTTTCAAACCAGGCACACTTTTGTGCTTAAGTTCTCTAAACTTACTTTCAGGCCTGACAATTGCAGTTTTGTGTTTAATTGCTGGGGACTATTTTTCCGACTTTTATTTATTTCTGTTATTCCATACATACACTGTTACTAGTTTTTTTATAACAATGTGCAAAATACATGTCTGTGCCCAGTAATTGTCTGAAAAGTGGTAAAGAAAATTAGTTTATACATGTACAAATGTTTTGTTGACTGAAATAACCTTATACAATGAATGCCACAAGAAACTGTAATCATGTGTGTAATTTGTACAATCATTTTTATAGTTTTTGTCTCGTTAGCATGAGCGTGGCATGCGTATCACTCTACAGTGGTTAAGATTTTGTTTTAAAATATATACGGACATGAGTTAAAACCCTTATAAAGCCTAGCTGTAACACTGGGTCTGTAAAAGCAGGGTGCTTTTGAACATCTACGAACCTCTATCCTTTTGAGCCAGGGGCAAAGCTCGTGTTCATTTAAAAATGAAGACCTATCGATCAGCACGAGGCAGGGGTGCAGGCCAGATATAAAATTCATTGCTGTTTCAATGCCTTACGGAATTTTATCGGGTAATCGAATATCATTATCTGTGTAGTCGGGCGAATCATGGGTCAACTTATGAATGACATGTACGACTTGAAATGATTGTTAGGGCGTGTCATTTTTTTTTAGTGTTATTATCTATTTTAACTATTATTGACAGTTTTATTCAGCATAAAGAAGCTGGATCAAGCACTTTTTTTTATATTGGACCAAAATTGCCAGGCAACCATTATACTATTTCTATTTGGCTGGTCCTGAAAAAAATCCCAATAAAAACAAAGAAAAATATGTTGTGTGAATTTTGCGTACTTTGACTAGTGGGAGTATCTTGTTTATCCCAGGTTTACAGATATTCCTTTTTAGCGCACGAGATAGGCTCTAATGAATATTCTAATCAAATGTCAAACTGTCTGGTGATTATTTTGGGAACTATATATTTTACCATTGGTAAGTCGTTGGTTTTTATTTGATCTGTATCGGGGAAGCGAAAGATTCAACGCCCATGTATAAAGGCCTGGCATTTCGCAACTCGGTACTTACTTTTTTGTATACCGGATATAAAACTCAAGTCCATTACCAAGTACAAGCAATTTCTGACAGTCGCAACATCAGAGTGCAAGCAATACCTGACAGTCACAACATCAAAGTGCAAGCAATACCTGACAGTCATAATATCAAAGTACAAGCAATCCCTGAAATAATCGCAATATGGAGACTTAAGTAAGGATATGTATATTTATTCTTATGGCGCGGGTACGATATAGTTTTATTTCAAAATATAATTTTCAGGACCCCCCCCCCCCCGTGAAAAGAATCTTAAGCTACATTTCTGCAAACTTAGTGCTAAAATATACATCATTTGAATCTTCTCAATTTATTGAACATTAGTATGTTTTAATATGCTTGATATGTCACTAATATTATCTGCAGTAATTTGCATTCTGAGCATTTTGAAACAGATTATATGGTATGCAACCGTAAAATCAACGAATGTCATTTTATCGTCCAATGTCTCGATAGTGTCATTGCACAAGGTGTAGTGTTTGGTCGCGGTGTAGATTTTTCGCGGTATAGATTTGATCGCGGTGTAGATTTGATCGCGGTAAAATGACTTAAGTTTTGCTATACATGGTAGGCTTTCGGTTGTGATAAAATCATCATATCTCGAATAACAAAATATTTATCAATGTGAATAGCAACATGTGGTTTTGTTTGTTTTTATCAGTTTGTTATCATGTTATCCCATGTTAATATAAATAGAACTAGATGTACGTGTATTATACAGAAGGATGTGTTTGTGTATCTTTTTTTGAATTTTATAAATTTTATTCAACTATGTTATAATTAATTCCTAATGAAGAAAACAAAAAAGTCTTTTCTGTCTAATTAAATGCATGTTATAACTTTGATGTTTAGGCTTAAGTAGATCCTTAAACACTTCTGTGAACCAGTATATTGTATACAATGATTAAAGAATAACCGTTTTACAGACAATAATACTAATCTGTAACAAAAGATAAATACGAGTTTATAAATAAATTACATGCTATTCATTTCAGTTTTATTTAAACTTTGATAATTTTCAGTGGTGTTTTAAATATTATGCATTTTAGAAATTCACCATTGAATTTGTATTTTCAGTGTTCCCCTATATATTTTTAATATTTGAATCTATGCATGTAATGAAAGGTGAATGATGCCAACCACAGCCCGCATCAAAGGAATATTCATGGAGCGAGAACACATTGATGTGCAATCAAAATGGTATATGAGAGAGAGAGAGAGAGAGAGAGAGAGAGAGAGTAATGTTTGGCCTTAAAATTAATGTCCCCCTTCTGCAATGAAAAACATTCGTTTTATGATCGTTTAAATGATTTTTATTTGCCATAGATATGAAAAACCTCGAATGATTGCTATGCCGGAATGCAATAAAGAGTTTTTGTGACAAATGTTTCTGTAATATGTACCCAGTATTACACCTCAGACGTATTGCCTGACGGGACACGATATAGCCTTAAGGTATTGCTTTAGCGAACAGCAACAAAGCCAGATCAAACTAGTACCATATCATACATTCCTGGCTGACAAGAGAATGTATTTTTCATAGGTGTAGAGTTGAAAAAGAAAATTACCAATGAATCATTGGGTTACTGCTTTTGAGTATAATGTATATTTGTTGTACAGTTAAACCCAAACTATTAGTATATTGCATGACCAAAAGTTTGTTACGATGTTGTTGTTGTTGTGGGCATTAACGCCAGATTTCAGCACACGATAGGCTGTGCATGGCGGCCAGTATTAATGATGGAGGAAGAACCCGGGAAGAACCACCGACCCACGAGAAGCTACTGGCAAGCTTTCTCACATATCCACCTTCCTAGACTCGAACCCATGCAGACAGAGGTGAGATGGCAGTGATCCGTAATAGAGAGCGCTTAAGACCACTCGGCCACTCGGGGCCCCTTGTAACGATGTAATAATCAATAGCTGGAAAATGTTAAAGAAGTTTCTTAATTCCTTTCTCATAATAAGCCCAAACTTCTTAGACACGAGCTTTAACAAAAATATAAAGACACCAGTTATAGGCAGGCTGTCCCATGTATAGGGGAAGCAAAAATCAAACATATAATCATTGATACTAACAACATATTTAAAATATGAATTATTTTTATAAACCATATAATCAGTGTCTGTATTTCGTATTTTTATTTATTTGAAAAATAAATAACTCACAACGGCTGTTCCTTTTGGCATGTCATTATTGGAGCTCATGCATATCGAAACAAAATTAAATAAATAACCCACGACCGGTGTTACATTTTTGGCAAAGCAGTATTGGAGCTGTTGTATGTCTGTTTCCATTCTGTTTTCCGTACACTTTATCTGTCAATCTATCTGCCAATCGATCGATATGATCCTAAAGGAAAGAAAAGAAAAGCTAATTAAGAAAAACAAGTTACTGGTTTTGTATTTAATTGCCAAAAATAAGCATTTACCCCTAAAGTTCGTTTGCATGAGTTCATTGTAGATATTTTACCTGTTAAGGTTAAGGTCGATGTTTCGTTGCACAGCTTGAGGTCAGAAGGTCACAGCCCTCCGTCTTCGATGTACCTTACTATATCAGTTTACTTCCTATCTGTCTGTCATTACTGAACACCTTGTCCTCTATTTACCCTCGATGGCTCATTGGTTTGTGTTTCGGACTCGCGACCGAAAGAGGGCAGGTTCGAATTCGATTGGCTTGGTACTAAATAACGTTGTATACTTGTGTTGTTGTGCCAAATTGTTATTCGTTCGCTTAGTCAGGGCAGCATGCTTGGTTCGTTCATCACCATGTTTATTTATGACCTCGATGAAATGTTTATTAATTTTCCACAAAGTTCTCTGTACGAAGTCCATTGTTAACTATTTCTTAATCTTTAAAATTGTAAAAACTTTTTTCCTCTGTGTGTGTGTGTGTGTGTGTGTGTAAATTCAAGCCAGAAAAGCAACCGTGTATTACATGAACATTTTTCCTCTCTGTGTGTTTGTGTGCGTATGTGTGTATTGTAAGGTAGACATTTTTTAACATCAAAATCTTTCCTCGTGTTTGTATGTGCGTAAATATAAGGCAACATAAGACAATTATTACTTGAAAACTTAAAACTAGATTTGTTTTTGTACAAAACGCACGCCTGTATAGACAAATCATATAGTCTCATTATGTTTCAGATTAAGATAGAACGGCACAAATATTTGCCCATGTTTCGTGGTTCATGTGCCAAATCGTGGTAAAAAGGTTTCTAAATGTCCAAGTCCTAGAAAAGATTTTTAATTACTCACACACACACATGAACGATGGAAACTTTGCGAAAATATAAACATGTAATCTAAATGTGAATAGAAATTTCTTTACTTGAAGTGGGTCTTTAGCTGTGCTTGTCATTGCCCAGAGGAAGTCATATGCTGGCATGATGTCAGTCATCCGACGACAGACGTCCTTCCGTCCATTAGCTCAGGTTTGCTATTGCATTAGTCTGATTAAAATCAGATCTCCACTGTCCATGGCGTAGATTGGACAGAGAACGCCGAGGGGTCTTCAGATGACCTATGCTATTATCTTAATCGCTAATTTTATCAGCCAGTCAGATTGAAGCCTGATATAGTTACGTTAGGGAGACTGAGGAGTGTGGCTGAAGCGCATCAATTTGTTTCGAACGATTTGTGTTCCGAACGATTTGATTAATTTTCAGATTTTTGACAGCTGCATCTGCATTGGCTAATTCAAGGGTCGCCAGAACATGACCCTGAGCGGTCGCTGTCAGATCTTCACCTAGGACAGTGTAAATCTGATTTTAATCAGATTGTCTATCGCTACTTAAATTAAACTACTTGGTGGATCTCATGAAACGCTACAAACATATTCATCTCAAGGTTATGTTGGTCCTAAATGAAAATGGTATTCTGCAGACATCCAAGTATGGCCGCCAAAGCAGTAAGCTTACAAATATTGTTATTGTTACGTCTCCTGTATGGATGATCATATTAAAATGGGTTTTCGCTAAAAGAGCTGGTGCTTTACGAAAATGGTGCCAATCTGATGTCCAATATGGCCGACACAGCAGCCATCTTTAAAATCTTGTTATCGCACCTTTTTGTCTGGTCATATTAAAATTGGTTTTCACTAAAAGACTGCTTATCAAGTCTTGCTTTTCCTTTATGAAAATGGTGCCGATTTGATGTTAAGTATGGCCGACACAGTATTCATTGTCAAAATCTTGGAATCGGCACTTCTTTTTGGATTGTCATATTAAAATGGATTTTCACCAAAATATTTTGGGCCAATGGTGTCTGAGTGTTCTAAAACGTTCGCCTTTACCGATCACTGCCATCTCACCTCTGTTCGCGTGGGTTCGAGTCTTGGGCTCAGCCAATGTAGATATGTGAGAAAGCTTGCCAGTAGTTTCCCGTGGGTAGGTAGTTCTTACCACGGTTTTCCTGATTTTTCCCTCCACCTGTTATACTGGCCACCATGTATAGCCTATCATGAGCTGAAAATGGCGTTAAACCCAAACAACAGCAGCAACTAAAAGACTTCTTATCATGTCTTTTTGATCCTAAACGAAAACAATCTGATATCCAGTTTGGAGGACATAGCGGCCAGCTTAAAAACATTGCCATCGCCATGGTCATATCAACACCGGGGTTTTTGACCAAAAGTCTTCTAATGGTGTCTAGCTGGTCCAAAATGAAAATAATGCTGATCCTTCGTCCAATATGGCTAATCTGATAATCCTGTTGTTAAGAATATCACAGATGTTTTCAACATTCAGCAGTTAAAAAGAACACAGCATCTTATCGTGAATTTCTGGAAATTCTTTCAGAAAGTAGAGAGTCAGTTCCTTCGAGGGACTCTGATTATATTATCATGACGAGCTTTATGGAACGGACGAACAAACATATGGACATACAGAACCAAATCAAGCTACCCTCGCTAATCTAACATCGTCCGTCATTCATATGTACCCCGTCAGCTATTTGACGTTAATAATCAGATATTTAGAGAATTCCATAATCAATCCATTCGAAAAATTCAACATGGCATTGGCATATATGTATTTTGATGTTCATCATATTGAATTATTAACCAACACATGAACATTATGAAAATGTACGGTAGAAACATTCCTGCAATCATGGTCATAATTAATATATTTTACTGCAGATGTCATATGTGCCTAAATTTATTTTCTTGGTTTTATTTTATGTATTCGTTTTTTGTAGTACTGGTCATACACCAGTAGAGCTTATGTAATGATCTGTTGTCCATCTTCCATCCGTCTGTCTGTCAGCACAAGATTATTATCGTTACTCAGCTTAAACTACTTGGAGGATTGTTTTGATCGCACAACACATAGTTGGACATAAATGTAAATGGCGATGCTCGTGCATCCAGCATGGCCACCACATCGACGATCTTGACAACCTTATTATCGCTACTTCTCCTGAATGGAATGTCATATCAGCTTGGGGTTTCAACTATAAAACGTCTTATGAAGTCTACCAGGTCCTTATTCCAACTTGTAGTATGGCTGCCAGGGCAGTCATCTTGAAACGTTTTTATTGCTACTTCTCCTGAATGGATCTTCATATCAACGTGGCGTTAGAATAGGCTACATTTACAGAAAGTTGTATTGAGGTTGGGTTTTCACATGAAGACTCATTGTAATGCCCAGTTTTTCTTAAATGAAAACGGTGCCGATCTGACGTCCAATATATCAGCAACAGCAGCCATCATGAAAATCTTGTTATTGCTGCTTTTGAATAGAAATTCAGATCTTGAAAATTGCATCATGTCTACTACTCTCCAAAGGGATGGCTATATCATCATGGGGTTTTCATCAATATACAACTTAAGATACCTAGCTGGTCCTAAATGAAAATCCTACCAGTCGTACATCCAATATGGCTGCCAGTACGATGTCTTAAAAAATCTTGTTGCCACTATTTCCCCTGAATAGATGATTATTATGACATGGAGTCTCAATCATAATACTTCTGACGATGTCAACTGTGTCCTAAATAAAAATGGTGCCAAGCTGACATCCATTATGTATACCACCACATCAGCTAGTTTGAACATATTTTTATTGGTGAAGAATATGAGAGAGGCTTTCAGCAATCAAGAGTTAAAATGAAGAAATAGTCTTCTCTTGAATTTCTGGAAATTCTTGTCACCCAGCAGAGCGCCCGTCCCATGGCTCTACTTGTCATAGACTAGAAGAGTTTATGGAATGGTCTGTCATCCGTCATCCATCTGTCTTCTGTCATCCATCTGTCAGGTAGCACAAGTTTGTTTTCACTAATCCTCGTAAACTTTTCAGATGATTGCCATGAAACTTTTTACATGCATTCATCCATTGGTCTGGTTGGTCCTAAATGAAAATTGTACGACCCGGAGTTTCAGTATTACTGCCACAGTGACCATGTTATTATAGAATGGATGGCAATATCAACATGGAGTTTTCTGTTAAAGACGTTATAGGATGTATACTTGGTGCTAAATAAAAATGGGGCCGATCCGGTGTCCAATATGGCCACCATAGCGGCCATCTTGAAAATCTTATCTCTACTTCTCATGAATGGAAAGTATTATTGACATGGGGTTTTCACCCGAAGACTTCGTTTGATGTTCACGTAGTCCTCACTGAAATTAGGGCAATCTAATATCCAATATGGCCACCACAATGCCCAACTTTAAAATCTTGTTATCGCTACTCCTTCTGAATTGATGGTTATATCAAAAAGGGTTTTTCAATAAAAGTCTTCTTGTGATGTCCTTTGGCTGAAGATCAATAAGGCAGCCATCTTAAAATCCTTGTGATCGTTACATGTTCCTCGCATTATATTTGGAGCACTGCCATGAAACTTTACATGCGTATTCATCCCATGATACAGTTGGTCCTAAATTAAAATGGTGCGGCAAAGACATCCGTTATGGCCGCCACAGTGGCCATCTTGAACATATTTTAATTGCTACTCTTCCTGAGTGGATGGTCATGTCAGCACCGGGATTTCACTCAAAGAATTCTTATAATGTCTTGTTTGTCCGCAGTAAAAATAGTGTTGATATGATGTCCAATATGGCCACCACAGCGATCATTTAAAAAATCTAGTCGTAAACGAAAAGTCGTATTTATATGGGGTTTTCACTTGAGTACTTTCTATTATGTCTAGTTGGTCCTAAATGAAAACAGTTCGAGCCTGAGATCCAGTATGGCCACCAGAGCATACATCTTCAAAATATTATCACTATTCATCCTGAATGAATTATTGTATAAAAATGGGGGTTTCATTTAAAGACTTGTTATAATATTTAGTTGGTGCTAAATGAAAATAGAGCCGATCTCTTGTCCTATACGGCCGCTACAGTATCCGTTTTGAAAGCCTCGTTATGGCTACTTCTTCAGAATGGAAATTCATATTGACATGTAGTTTCACCAGTAGACTACTGTCTTGTTGATCCTAAAATGGTGCTGATATAAAGGTAAATATGTCTATGAGAGCGGCCATCTTGAAAATAACGTTCTTACTACTCCTGAATTGATGGCCATATCTACATGGGGTGTCACTAAAAAACTTGTTATGAGGTTTAGTTGGTGCTATATGAAAATGAGACTAATCTGATGCTATATATGGCCGCCACAGGGGCCGTCTTGAAAATCTAGTTATATCTAATCCTCCAGAATGGAAGTAATATTGACATGGTGGTTTCACCAGAACACTTTCTATGTCTAATGGGTCCTGGCTAAAATGGTACCGTTTTGGTGGCCAATGTAGCCGACACAGTAGTTATCTTGAAAATTTTGTAATCGCTACTTTTCCAGAATGGATGCTTAACATCAACTAAAAGACTCTTTATAATGTCTAGTTTGTCATTACCCGATCCGACTTCTAATATAACTGCTACAATGGCTATCTTTAAAATTTTGCAATCACTGCTTCCACTAGATGGCTGGTCATATTGATATTGTACTTTCACCAAAGGACTTTTTATAATATTTAGTTGGTATTCGAAACAAAAATTGGTGCCAGTTTAATGTTGAATGCCATCATGGCATCCATCGTGAAAAGTTTTGTTCTCGTTGCTTTTCCAAAACGAAAATTCACATCAACACAGGGTTTTCACCAGAAGGCTTCTTATGATGTCTCTTTGGCCCTAAATGAAAATGGGGCAAAGTTAAAATCTTAATATGTCCACAACGACTGCTAATTTGAAAACCTTGTTATCGCTGAAGAATATCATAGATGGTTTTAACATTTGTCAGTTAAAAGGAATTTAAAAAAACGGTCTTATCTTGAATTCGCAGGGATTCTTTCCAGCCAGTAGAGCGTATGTCACTTTGATTCACTGCTGTTTTATTGGCGACGTTAGGCGCAGTTTTGGTGAGAAGGATCAATAATCTAACAAACCCACCAATCCATACAGTAAATAACAAATATTGTGGCGTTTTCGGTAGTATGACGACACGTGGGTTTGGTTTGTTTTTGCAAACAACTAGCAGCAGTGATAGCCACCGACAAATTCTTATTTTGAATACCTGATCGGACTCCAGGTAGAATATGATGACTTAAATTTGAATGAACAGAGCAGTTACGAACAAGAGGTTCCTAGCGAGTCTACCCTATTTTAGTTTATTTTAGTTTAGTAATTTTGTTTTTATCAACCACTTGTGCTAAAAACATATTGACAGTTCTGGCGAGTAATTTTTCTTCAGACCAACCCTCTCGTGTAAGTGATACAACAAAAAATAAATTGAAATTTTGGACACAGCGTAAATAATGGTACAACACTTGCTTTCTGTTTGTATTGAATTCATAAAATTTTAATTTTTATTTGCATATGTTATTTTTTTGTAATTTTAATTAAGTAGCCACGCACACATACATACATACATACATACATACACACACACACACACACACGTACGTACATACATACATACGCAGAAGTTAAATTTTGCAAGTATCGATTTCTTTATCATATACAATTCACAGAAGCAACAGCATAGAAAATTGACATTGTTACGAGAGAATTATCTAAATATAGCATACCTGCAGTCACGTTGCATTAAACCTTTTCACATCTGAAACCAATTCAAGATGAGCAAAAAAAATTAGAACATGTGAGATTTCGTTAATTGTTATTTGACCCTCCATATATGCTGAATGAAGAATGCAAATGAAAACAATGTATTGTTTACAGTGTATAGGGTTTTGCAGCAGGTTGTCATCGTTCTGTAGTTTGGCCTTATCAATGCAGCTGTGACCAAGCAACCGCCCAACCTATGTCAAATGAGTGCACTCGGATATCAATGTCTGCAGGTGATTTAAAAAATAATCTCAATTATCAATATAGTATGGGAAACACATTCCCAACATTTTTTTAAAAACTATTTCTGTTTGAATACTTATTGGTATGTGAATGAAAATTTCTCACACAAACCAGATTGCGCCTAAAATTGTTCTTTCTCTATAATACACAACCCATCCTAGGTTTCTTGCATGGCCACGCTCGATATAAGATCTCAGTAATCACCGTTTTCTGAATGAATTTAATATGGTACACATTTTCATCACAATCCTTTGTGCTTTCTGTCCCCCCCCCCCTTCTCATGCATAACGGACAAACTACTCAGAAATCTGGAGTGAGAGAAAAAAGGCATTTGGGCTGGATTAAAACCTTGAAATAGAAATTGCACCAAGTAATCTACAATAATATGGTTCGTCGTAGCGATATGTGTGCACTTTCCTTGGGATCTATCTACAGTATTTATCAATGATACAAAGTTGCAAATCATGTCGACATTATATGGTAAATTTCTGGGTTACGTGGTACACATATTGTGATGTATTTAATGTGTTGTTGTTGTTTCTTAAACATACTTTAATGTTCTAAAAATTGATTATCATTGATTAAATATGAAAATGTCCAAAGCTCTCTCTTACGGTTTATGGTCGGTGGTACTGTTACTAAAGCAGAATAATGACTTGGATCAATTGTAAATATATTAAAATAGTTTAATTACCTCTTGCTGGTGGTGGTGGTGGTGGGGGGCGAGTGGCCGAGTGTTGTAATAGTTTAATTACCTTTTGCTGGGGGGGGGGGGACGAGTGGCCGAGTGTTTTAAAGCGCTCTTCGTTACGGATCACTGCCATCTCACCTCTGTCTACGAGGGTTCGAGTCTAGGATTCACCCAATGTAGGTATGTGAGAAAGCTTGCCAGTAGCTTCTCGTGGGTAGGTGGTTCTTTCCGGGGTTTTCCCGGGTTCTTCCTCCACCATTAATACTGGCAGACATACATAGCCTATCGTGTGCTGAAAAATGGCCACCACAACAACAACAACAACCTCTTGCTGGTTCGTCATTTCGCTTAGTTTTTATTCCACATTAATTTCCATGCGCCGGTACTTGAATGGCTAAGCTTTCATGTGAATGGCGTAGCTAACCATGTGTTTGTAGTGCTCTACTTTTATTATTAAAACCATCTTTCTTGTTTAAATCATGTACAGTGTACATTATATATATATATATATATATATATATATATATATATATATATATATATATATATATATATATATATATATAAAATCAGTGTGGTTCTCCTTGTGGACAACACGCATTTACGGACATCTTTGATTATTTTCCTTTTGAAAATTCGTGGTATTCTTAATCCAATCACATTAATAAACACTTTTGTTTCAGATTTTCATTGTTTTATTCATGGAAGTTGGTTATGTGTGTATGTTTAAGTACATAGGATAATATTAAAATCATTTTTATCTTTCTTGAATTTCTTAAGCTGATGAAAGTAGAGTAACAAAAAAAAATTGCAGACACTCTCGTCTTATCGATGTTATGTTTACCGTGAATTTTGTCATTTTACTTCTTAGACAAGAGAAAATGAAAGTACTCTATCGAACAAAAATATGTGGTTTCTGTCATGCCATCCATATTTCACTTAAAGTACGAATGTACTTAACGTTTCGTTTGTAAAATTTATACATATTAGAGGACTTTTGCTCTGTATAACTAACTAATCCGCCTTTTACATTAAAAACGTTGTTGTTGTTATTATTATTATTATTATTATTATTATTTGAATATCGCAGAAGTAGTCTATGCCATACATTTCGTGCTTGCCTCGAAAAATAGCTTCTAATTACAAATATATAAGCAACCCAAATCCCTTTCATCTATGCGTTTTTAAATATACCGCTAAATTGTTTTTATATTCGTTTCAAATCTGAAGTTTAAATTTTATAACATGACGCCAGTGAATGGTTACATGGACAAGTCTGTACGAATTATTGCCCTTGTACGATGTCACGAATACTTAAACACTCTGAATAAGTTCTTACGTTACATTACAGTATTAACAAGATTTCTTTTTCAGCGTTAACATTTTTGTTTAAAAAAGCGATCAATTACAATTAATCAATTGCGTCAATCTATATATCCGCGGTATTTTGCTTTCAGAACACATTGCATTGACACGTGGCTGCACGTTTGTATTATATTTCCGAACAGGCCAAAAATACCGGACACACGGTTCAAATGGTATGGAAAATGGAAAGCAGCCTGGAAATGGGTGAACATAAAATAGAGTATATATGGGTTAGGCTGACCAGGATTGGTTAATAATGTAAGTTATGTCTTTTGAGAGCTTATCCTAGTTGAGTTGTAAGTGAATTTTTTTTTAGAAACAATGTTTTTTATTGATGGAATTTCAGTCCTTTAACAGTCTTGATTTTGGAACACTCATTACTAAAATTAGCACCTGACTCTTTGGTGCGGAATTGAAAGCACATGTTTCAAAAACATAAAGGTCCAAAAAATGCCGCGGCTCTTATTCTTTCCTCTACACAGAAGCTGACATCCAGGTTTCATCTATATTGATAAATATAAGTTTGATCATGAGCACTCAAAATTTTTAAGTTATTGAATTTTTAATATCATGGTGTTTACTATGGGAACTGAATTAGTACCGTGAGTCCTACCCAGACATACGGTGCCACATTCCGGGCTTGTAGAATTCGGGCGGCATGTGAAATAAGGGACTAAACTCTTGCATATAAAGCTTCGCTCCGCCATCACTCTGTAGTCGATCACTGTTGTTACCTAAGCTTGCGCGCGAGCACACACACACACACACACACACACACACACAGCCTTTTCATTTCTATCGTTAAATACATTACAGGCGTATGCCTAAAATGCTATCATATGTCGAAATTAATGACATCGAATGCGCACATTTGACAAAAAATATTTTAATGAGTTTTCAAACAAAGCACGCCTACTTACATTCTCAAAAAATTTATCCTTAGCTACATAGTAATTGTTAAAGTGTAAATTTTGGTTTGCACACTTACTTAAAAAGTCATCTTCAGGTACATGGTTTTCATTTGCACACTTTAATGCTTAAAAAACTCATCGTTAGGTACATATGAATTAAAAGTGTTCATTTTCATTCGTACACTTAAACGCTCAAAACTTCATCTTTAGGTACATTTTAATAACTAAAGTGTTCATTTTGGTTTGCACACTTAAAAACTCATCTTTAGATACATTGTACTCACTGAGCATTCATTTTTTTGTGAACACTTACTTATTTAAAAAAAAAAACAAGAAAAAAGAAGAAAAAAACCAACAACTCATCTTTAGGTACAAGTGTTTATTTTCATTTGCACACTTAAAGACTCAAACTCTCATCTATAGGTACATTTTAATTACTTTGTTCATTTCATCTGCATACTTACGTCCTCAGAAAATCATCTTGGATACATTTTAATAACAAAGTTCATCTTCATTTGCATAATTATGTGCTCAAAAACTCACCTTTATGATCATTTTAATTACGTTAAGTTCATTTTCATTTGCACGTTGAAATACTCAAAATGTTGGACTAGTTCTTGCATTATTGTATTTTAAAGATTCTTTTTCTGTGGCAGCATTGTTGTGTTTAAAGATTCTTTTCTGGGGCAGCATTGTTGTGTTTAAAGATTCTTTTTCTGGGGTAGCATTGTTGTGTTTAAAGAATCTTTTTCTTGGGTAGCATTGTTGTGTTTAAAGAATCTTTTCTGTGGTACCATTGTTGTGTTTAAAGATATTTTTCTGGGGTTCCATTGTTGTGTTTAAAGAGGGGTAAATTAAAATAAATAAGATGTGGCGATCTATCAATCTCCAGCCTTTTTTTAAACAACACATTGCACACACTGCATACACACCTGACCGGATATGTTTGTACTATATTTCCGCATACTCTCAATAGGCCCTGACCTCAGACGGCACAGTTTACGGGTCCGCAAAATTCTGGAGGCATTTTAAAACAAAGTAAAGAAACCACTGAACAAAATACAAGTATGAAAACGACACTAATAAGAAGCTATCGAAAATAAGATTTGACATATAATGAAATTAAAAAATATCGTTTAATTTATTATACAAACAATTAAATTCAATCAAATATGCGTAACATATTATTGTAACAATGTAACTTTATTTGCCTCGGCTCCGCTGTATACGGAAGGTTATTGTTCAGTGATGAATACATACTACAGCAATTGGTTCCGTGTGGCAACTTTTGCGGTCCCTCCACACATAGAGAAGTTTACTTAATGTATGTAGAAAATATGTGAGTATGGACGTTGTTGTAGGGTTAAACGCCATTTTTTTTTTTAGCACACGATAGGCTATGCATGGCGGCCAGTATTAATGGTGGAGGAAGAACCCGGGAAGAACCACCGACCCACGAGAAGCTACTGGCAAGCTTTCTCACATACCCACATTGGCCGAATCCTAGATTTGAACCCACGCAGACAGAGGTGAGATGGCAGTGATCCGTAACGGAGAGCGCTTTAGACCACTCGGCCACTCAGGGCCCTGAGTATGGAGGTACGTACAGTTATGTAAGTAGATATGTATTAAAGTAGATGGATATGATACATATATCCATATTACGTGTTTAATTTTTGTTCATGATTTTTAGATTGTAAGGGTCAATTTGTAAATAACATATTCAATATCTAACTTTTTTTTCCATAATTGTGGACTAAGCTTTAAGATAATTTTTGTAAACATGTTTACTTGGAATTGAGTTCAGAACATTGGATTTCCCGATGGAAATTCCTGGTTTTCCTTATGCTTGTCGTATTCTTTACAAAACTTTAAGTGAAGGACCTGACCTTGTTTACTTAGAATGATTTGCAAATGAACTTTTCACGCTCATCTTGGTTTTCTTATTGCGTCTTAGGCTTTTATATTAAGGTTGTTTACATTAGAACTTTTACTGTCTTAACATCTGCCGTGTAGAATCAGTCTTTTAGTTGTGTTCATTTGTATTTTGAGAGCAACTTATTTATTTAAATTGGAACTACAAAGAGCTCATTGACGTTTCGGATAAAATCACTATTTTGGTAAAACTGAGATTTCATTCAGAGACATCGTGATTATATCATAATAGTACACCAATAATGTTGGACCATTAGCATAATGGAATTAATTCATAACATTAATGAAATTCATTCCGAAAACTCAGTAATATTGTACGTGTGATAAAACTTTTAGGATTATTTGGGATTTAATTCACAACATTAATTTCCATTTAAATTTTCACGTTGTTTTGTATGGAAATAAATTATTTGTACAAAACTTCTTCTTTTCGCCTTTTTCTGTTAGTTAAAGACATAGAATCGAGACAGATAAGTTTGTACATACGATCATACACTGATGTAAGTATGTGTAAAGTAAGTCGGTTGGTAAGGTAGTTAGGAAAGTACATACACATATGTTATTACTGTTGTTTTGGGGCTTAACGATATTTCTTAGTACAAGGGAGGCCATATGGCGGACAGAGGTGAGATGGCAGTGATCGAAAACTTCGAGCGCTTTAGAGCACTCGGCCACCGGGAGCCCTCGTACACTTAAGTTAAAGGAGTATGTAGGTATGTACTTAAGAAGGTATACATGCGTGTAGGGAGATAGATATATTTGAAGGTGGGCGTGTAGGTGCCTGTGTATATCTGAGTCTATTCATGTTTCCATTACAGCTGCCACTGTGATAACGTGCAGTTTTAAATGGGTCATTTACACATAATCAATATACCAAAGAGGTCGGTAACTATTGACTTTCTCCATACAGCTGTGGTTCTTAAACCCTCGTTCGTCATTCGGTTATTAGGGATGGAGGTGGGGTGGATTGGTTGTGGGGTGGTCGCTGAGATCAACCGTAATAATTTAAAATTTCCTACCCAAGTGGTTATTTAGAGTTTGATGGGTGGCGGGGCTTACACCACAAGCCTAATCTGTGTCACCCCCAAAAAAGGTTAAGAACTGCTACCATACATATCATGACAAAAATGAAACATTTTTTTGATACGAGAACGGGATTTCGATGTATAGAATAGTAAATTACATATTTTATGCTGCTCTTCGCAAACTCTTAGTTTGGCATGATAACCTCTTATCAATGCACCCTTAACTTCATGGCTTTGAGGGATTAAGGTGAACTGTGACTTTTTGGGTGGGAGGTGGTAAGATTACACTCCTGAACAATTTAAGTTCAATTTATTGTCAGTTTATTTTAATATAATTTCTATAATAACAGGCATTTTAAATTCGGCTCTTTTAGCAATTTTGATCGAATGCTTGAGACTTTAAATTTAAACACGTGTCTTAATGACTCGGCACTTTTTTGTTTATGATGTAAACTTAATTAAGTCTGCACTTATTTTGTTTATGATGTAAAATCCATTAGTATGTATGCATGTATGTATGTATGTATGTATGTATATGTGTGTGTGTGTGTCTGTGTGTGTGTATGCGGTAGGTAGGTATGTCCGGACACTGACTGATAGTGGGATGAAGTGGTTTTTACATGCCGCTATGTCCAAAAGCAAGAAAATTAAACATAATCGAAAAGCATGAAGTGTCAAAATTTTCTTTTTGGAGATTGATCTTGAAGATGTATAGATTCAAATCTCAAGAATACATTTGTTATATATCACACAAACCCCAATTATGTTCAATGTTACATAATCGTTATGGTTTCAAGAAAGAGAAACAAAGCTGCTATTTCGGATAAGCGATTGGAAATAAAGATTTATACTTAAGGTATGACTGCATTCAGTGAATGCATAACTTTTGTGGTCGTCTATTTTCAATTATTCTTCCCCCCCCCCCCACACACACTGCATGGCATAGTTGATTTCAGTGCAAGTTGGCATTAAATTGACCCACACAAGCCTCTGAAGTCCTGACATACCTCTACCTCTTTTGAGGCTTCTAGTAGTCTTAATGCTACGCATCAGCACATGCGCACTTATGAGGCTAGGGAAATGCCTTCCCTGAATCCCTCACTACGTAGTACGTCATGGCGTCTGTTCATAAAATCTTCATACAGACTTGCCTGATTATTTTCAAGATTTGTTATTTCTTGGAGATAGACATGAACTGTCTTTGCATAGAGAGCATGCCATGCTGCAGGAAAGTAAGGAAGCATGTGCATTTTGGAAGACAAGTGGATATTCCATTTGTCAGTTCTCTCTCCTCTTAGGTCACATTTTATGATGTAAATTATGTCCATGTACTGCACCCAAATAGGTTTGTTTTGCTGCATTTGATCTGTTCGTTTGTGCTCTCCAACCTCAAGATGATAATTGTTTATTTTCCTCAAACTAGTGTAACGTCGCCCTCTTAGTATGAGAGGTGGTTAATTGGGTTTGGCTGGCTTATCTAGGGGATGGCCTCCGTCGATTGTATGGCCCGGTGTGAGTGGATAGATAGAACATCAACAGAGAACTGAGTAAGACTATTGGGAAGAATGTAATACGAGCCCCCTTAGGCAAGAAAAATAACAAAATTTAATCAATAACAATTAATAGTGGAAACCTCAATTCAACCTTTAGCAGTGTCTAATTTTGATTTATTTCATCATAATAACGAGTGGTGAAAAGAGCGCAATGTCCACGACTGATTGCATCACCTTCCTCTCTTGACCCGTATATCACACATCTTCATATTCTCTCTAGTCTTCCTATTCTGAATGCTTCATCTTTTTATGGACTTTCTCGTCTTTCATTCTGAACACGATATCTCTTTCAGAACTTCGTCTTCGGACTGTTTCGTCGCTCCCAGAAAGCTGTTTCCTTAAAGATCAAAATTACCCCTAAATCTCTATACGGATCACTTTCTGTACGTACATAAAATTCCCTCACTTACTTTACTGAGAAGCATGACTAGCTAACAAAACACTGCATACATCCTGACCTAATTCGATAGATCACAGCGACCGACCATAAATTAACACGTGAGCGGTTTATCTAACATTGTCATATCTCTTTACCTACGCTACCATATGCTCGATTACTATTGCGCGAAATTCATAAAATTCCGGTTCACAGCAATCCCTAACCTACAAGATTATTTATACATCACAAAATCAGATATAAATATGCGATTATCGTTAACTCACGATTATCAGTGTAGTCGTAAAAGACAAATGAATTATATCATATAACCCAATGAGATCCTACACATATGAAAATTTGGATCGCATGCAATCCGTCAATTCTATCAATGAACTAGTAACTGTAAAATTAAATCGACAAATTGCATAACAACTCTAGCATCAACAGAGTTCCATAAAGTTGAATACACGATACATAATATGGATCCTAGTCATATCAAACACATTTGCATAGAACAAACAATCAAAAATAGAAAATTACGTGAAAAATTAAAATTGCGTACCTTAATGTTGTTCTCTTTCAGAAATTGTGTGTCCTAGCACTAAAACCTGTCTTTTCTTACAAGACAGCCACCTGGTTCCCTTTTCTTGTTTAACGAGGAAAGCGCTATTCTTTTTAGGCTTCCTCGGAGCGAAACTTCTCCTTTCTCATGAATTTTCGGACTAAAGAATTTCGACCAAGATCGTCACTTTAAATTCACATTTCTTCCAAAGTGCACGCCTTAATTTACTCTGACCAATCGTACGCAGCGGTTCCTAATTTTTTTCCGAAGATAATCATTTCTTTCGTTAGATTTGGACAGCCTTGAATCTCTGAACTACGTTGCATATCAACTTCCTTTTTAAAATGACTATTTGACATGGGTTCCTCTCAAGCGGTTATGGTTGGTAGCTCAAATTTTTACTTTCTCAGGACAGTGTTGCAATGCACAGGTCAAATCTCAGTGAGTCATAGATGCTGGCCTCTCAAGTTTAACACTGACCTGTGTGTGTGTGGGGGGGGGGGAAGAAAGATCGACGTGACCCTTCACAAAGACGTTTCTGGCTTAAATGTGGTAAAATTTTGATGCTCAATACATTCAACTTTAAGATTCAATAAATTTTCAAATTTGGCAGCTTGAAAAGTATGCACAGGCTTTCATCACCTCTAACTATGCACAGGCTTTCATCACCTCTAACCCGCTCCTTGTCTGCTATCTAGTTCAAGCCCGGTATGGGAATGATAGCTTTGACCCATTAAGTGTGGAAGGAAAGAAGTCCAAGGAGCTCTTCATCCTGTGGCCAGTGATGCTTACCAGCACAATGCAGCCAGTTGGATATGATCAGATGCAACTGTATTACGGTCTGTAGCCCTGCAAGATGTACATGCCGCAAGCAGTGAATGTCGAAGTTCTGCTTGTCCCAATGCTCCTCCTGTGAACTGTGATGTTGAGGAGGCATAAGACCAAGAGGACTGGCATGTTTATCTGTATCATTTGATACAAAATACCTTTCCTATGATAATTGGCCTTTAATCACTAATAAGTCAAACAACCACCACAAAGACCACCTTAGGCCAATACCTGGCCTTTTTAAATAGACAGTTACTCTAACTTGATGAACCATGGCAGGGTTCAAGAAAATCATTCGTTCTCTCGTTCGAGGCTGGGTAAAACTTGTCCGTGCCTAGTATAATTTTAGTATGTACTCGTCCCTATGATGTAGATTTGTACCTTGAAAATAAATATGAGTGTGCGTGTATCTTCTACCCTTAATTTCAACATCGCCCAACATCTGGCATGCGTAAATTATAAATAATATTTGCCTAATTTTCCCTCTTGTTTTCAGTCTAGAATATGTCGCAAACGAAACGATTTTGCCCCCCCCCCCATATCAGATGTAAGCTTTATCAATAATATAGGCATCATTTTTGGTAAGAACGTGTACCCTTAAACACGCTATGAAGCTTCTTTTTCAGTTAGACCCCTGCGAAGTTATAAGAAAGAGAATGTAATTTTTGTTTGTTTTCGTGATGTTACATATGGTCACCCAATATTACAGTTCCTCATGTCGCCACTATGTTTTGAAGGCTGAAGGTTTATTGATACACTGTCATGCAAAAGTGAAAATTTAAGTATGTAATTATCTTTCACCAGAAAAGGTTGCTTGCTTACTTTTGAAATGAGTGTTTTAAGTGTCTCAGCCGAACCACACCAGCTTGCACACAATGCACGCTGTTGTAATGTATTTATAAAGCAGATAACGTTGAGACAACTCGTGATTGTTTGAAATCTAATTTCTCCTGGCAAATCAGCAATCTTCCTTTTTATGACGCTCACGAGCAGCTCTCTACAATGGAGATTTGACAACATGGATCACTGAGTATGAAAGTCTGTGTAAATTGAGACGGCTGTAATTCTTCTTTCAAATGGAAGTTGCTTCCATGTTTCCAGTAAAAAGTGATTACATACGTTTATAAATATCTTTGGCATGACAATGTATTAATAAAGCAAGAGTCTTGAAAATACTGATAATCTAGAGCAAGTGAAAATCATAAAAGGTTTGACACATGGCTCATGACCTCTCCCATTTCTAATTCATGGTGATGCTTGAAAGGGAAATTTATGACACCTAGATTACTGAAGGTTTTCATTGTAAACACGAATACCACTAATAAATCAAGGGCTACGTGTGGAACAGCATTTTATCGACTCACAAACCTTGTCGCTTGTTATATGTTTATCGGAGAAGCCATGTATTAAAAAATAACATTTTCATGATTTGACCTATTTTTGTATCAAACTTGCATCAGGTACTTATGGTTCTTTATTACAAGCATAAGCATCATAGTAGAGACGTGTACCAAATAATGAGGACATGAACTAGTAACTCATGCAACTCACTCGTTCCAGGACGAGTGCTTGGGAATTTTTTCCCCAGTCCTGCATGGAATGATGTCCGAACTGTGCCTATTTACAACCAGTTGTCATTCTGTTACTTTTGTTTCAAAATATCCACGGGCCGCGTGCCAATCATTTTCAGGGCAACGCGTGATTCATTACGAAATGTCACCCGTTGTTCTTCGATTCTCTGATTAACTCATTAACCCCTGGCGCCACTTTTACGCGGCAGGAGGTAGTAGCCTAATGACGAGCACTGTAGCGTCAAGATCATGTATGATACACTAAAGTGGGTGGTATTATAGAAAGGTAGACAGATGTAGCTCTACAAAGATACCAAATAATATGGACGTTCTAGCTGCACTACAAAATAAGAGGGAAAAACCTAATTTTTTGGACCCGATTTTTTTCCACCCAAAATTCGCTAGTGATCGGAATCCCATTTAATATCCGGATTTTAGACTTTTTGCCCTCAGACCTGTCTCAACTGCACACAGACAGGGAACTCTTGCAAAAAGTAGGATGAGATCGGCATTTGGAATAAAGAGTGGTCTCGATACGAAAATGATGGGTCCGTTAAGCAAAAAAGCCCAACTAAACTCCAACTTGTACACTTCTGCTCATGCGCGAGCGAAATAACCAATGAAAAACAATGTTTCTAACACAACTAGGCATTATGTTAATGTGAAATCTCTTGGAAGTCGATGTATTATGATGTATTCAGAAATAGCTCACAAAATATGTTTCCTACTCGCATTTAAGGCAAAAAAGACAAAATCCTCCAGGGGTTAATGAGTTAACAGAGCGCGTGCAGATCAATAGTTAGACACCTGGTCAGGTGTACCTCTATTTAACATGTATAAAATTCAGTTGGCAATAACTTTGTTATTTGTCACCCATTTTGTGTAAAAATTTGATTATCAAATGAAAATATCTCAAATGCATTAGAGACCAGTACTTTAAGGTCATCGGCCACACGTAATGTAAAGAATGGTAACATCATCCATAGTCACAAAAGAAACACATTTGTCATGTACCTACATCATAAAATGTTAGTTTACAAATCCGTTATTTAATGGGAAAATCTCCGTATACATTCAGACGTTTCTAGCTGAAAACGGATATGACGTAAATATATCTCCTTCAATTGAACCTACTTACCTAGCCTTTCATCCGTTTAATTTCACAGCCTAAACATTGATGTGTCTATCCTAACGATCGCGGATTTCTAGAGAAAATATGGCCAACTGTTTTGCATATAGATGTTACCAAAGAATGCTGATGAAACAAAAAGGTTCTATCTTCTTCCGAAAAATTCTGTTTATCGTAAAAAGGGGATTGAAGCAGTAGAATTTTTCGGACAGTGGCATTTTTCGGATAGTTGCTTTTTACAATCCCACTCCGTGATGAAATCCATTAGGATACGAACGAAATTGAATTTGTTAAAGACAGCAGTGCCCAGCATATTGCAACCAATCAAAATTAATTTATTTAAAAACACGAGGTCGTACTCTTGGACATATATATCAATATATGGTTACACAATTACAAAAAATTCTAATCTAATTTGGTTTCAGTGTAAATTACTGCATACAGTTATTGCAACAAACACTTTTCTTAAAAAGATTGGAATAGCAAATAATAAGAACTGTTCATTTTGTATGGATTCACCTGAAACATTAATTCATCTTTCTGGGGGCTGTGCAGTGTAAAACAGCTTTGGAATCATTTAAGCCAGTGGATTAGAAATAACACTAAATTCCTGCATACCTTTTCACTTACAGAAATAATTATAGGCATGTTAGAAGCAGGCAATATAATTCATTTCATATTGCTGATATCTAAATGATGCATGTATAATATACGCCATGAAAGGAACGCCTCTATCCCTTCCTTTGTTTGAAATGTTTAAATAATATACTATATTTGTGAGATGGAATATGCCAAACGAAATGCTAAACTAGAATATTTTGAAACTGAATGGCACACCTTTATTAATTTAGTAGTATAGTACAGTCAGTTTCTGTCAAGTGTTTATAATGGAAATCAGTCAGTGCATCTACAATCCTGAATTAACTCTTGGCTATATATTCGTCACATCATTTTAAACTAGTTTTTTTTTTTTTTTAAAAAAAGGATTTATATTATACCTATTATATACTTGTACTCTTACAAGACTCCTGTTTTTTAATCTCTTCTGCTCCACTCTTCTTTCTCGTTTCTTTCTTACATTTGATAGTGTTTTCTTTTTTCAGGCTATCCTCTTTTCCCGTTTTAACAGATCAGACAATTGAAGTCTTTTATACAGAAGATAAGATATATATATAGGAAAAAAGAATGTTAAGGTAGTCCGTGGGATGGCTCCCCGACCCATGGCTACTTATGTACGAGGAATATTTAATAAAGCAAAAAAAAAAAAACCCCAAAAAAAACAACAAATTTAAGAGCTAATGTGTAGACGATCTGATGGATTTGCTGCAGAGACAGAACACGTGTTCCGTGATGCAGTTTGGACCGTTAATGACCTTCTTGTATCATGCATTGTCATGTCTCCAGATGTAAAAAGTACAGAAGAAAGATTTGGCGGAAATGGTAGGTAATATCAGAGTGATGATTCTTTTTAAGTGATCACATTTTTGTAACATATGTCGGAGACACGAGCTTACAATATAGATTTTTCCCACTAGAGAATGAATATTTATCTTCAGTATCATTGTCTCCCTTGGGCACGGATAGCACATCTTTTCATGGCTGATAGACATGATTTGTTGATTGACGAATTTACGGTTAAAGGCACACCAGCTCGTTTTGTGCCGTGAGAATGGACGTAGTGTCTTGCATCGAGTCTTAACACGGCAGTCGATATGGGCTGGTCTGTCATCAGCGACTTATTTTACAAATCGATGTAATATGAAAGCGGGGTATATCCCACCTTACCCCGTAACGATCACATTGATTGTTTTATGGCACAGTATCACAAGTAGGCTATTTAGCACAGAGGCCTTGGAGTATAATGCCTTGAGATGAGCTGATCCTATGCTAGAAGTTTGAACCTGCACTCTTCTAGTCGCGTAACAACTAGGCTACCGCATCTTCGCTAGCCAAGGTTTCGATGATAACCTTATGTACACTTTGGTGTATCGAGCAGATATTTCCGTGCTTCGGTTCTGTGAATTTCATTAAATGCAGCGGCAAGCCACCGCATCCAATTAAAATTAACTTGTTGAAATTTGAACACTGTTCCTACATGATCGAGACTAGAGGAGCACACAACGCGAATGGACTGATAAATAAGGTGGCGCTATACAGTTTCGCATTTTGCATAGGGTTAGGATTTTAAAGAAAAAAAATGTCCCCGGCTTTCCTCACTGGTTATACTGGCTATTTAAAAAAGACCTTGTATATCTTAGGTATAATGCAAAGAACCTTTACTTCCCTTTATTTTGGTGTATGATTGATGGGTGTACTATGGGTTATAGAGTATACAGCTTAGCCTTACTTCAAATGTGCACCTTTCAAAAAAGTTGGTCATTTTCACTTCCTGAAC
Organism: Sinohyriopsis cumingii; assembly: GCA_028554795.2. NCBI lineage: Eukaryota > Metazoa > Mollusca > Bivalvia > Unionida > Unionidae > Sinohyriopsis > Sinohyriopsis cumingii. Next base: position 56,803,138 of record CM068840.1, read on the forward strand.
TTCAGAGGTAAATTGTATAAAAAAGAGCCGATAACTTTTTTTATATTTTATATATTTGGTAATTCATTCATTGCATTTTAAGAAGCTGGTCTTGTCTAGTCTGGCAAAATTCATTTTCCCTATCTTAATAGCTGCTATGTATAGTGTACTTTAGACTAATTCAGACTGATTTTTTAACACAAGGGAGCAGTCATTTTAGTTAGCAGTGTGCTTAAATCATGGAAAATTTCCAAAAGTACAATATCCAAAAGAAATATCATCCACATTACATTAATGTAGCATAGAGGTATGCAAACATTCTCTCCATTGTGCAGGTTTTAAATGCGAACTACTTCACCTTACATACGTCACTCTCTCAAAAGTACATATTATCTGGTGAGCGCCACCATAGCAATTTGAAGACTGCCGGTCTATGTTTGTACATATGTATTTCTCTCAAATACACCTATAATAGCTTCCCTCTGGTACGTAGTCATACTTTCGATGTTAAACTTACCAAGTATCCTTTTTTAAGTCAATTGCCTCCACCATTTCTGGCCGATGTACAATGCGCCGCTGTCACACGCTATTGGTTAGCTGGCATTGCATACTAAGGGAGGCAACTCATGGAATCCAATAGTTGTCGTTAGGACAAAGCACTAAAATATCTGTTCGATCCGCCAAGGCGTACATAATAATGTCATATAGGAACCTTGACTAGCGAAGATGAAGCTACCGCGGCTGTCATCTACCTTAATGGAACGGAGACTTCACTAAGGAGAATGAAGTTAATGTAGTTGGCAGACTGGATTCAGAAAGCATCTCCCTGTTTAGGAAATAGAAGAGAAAAACAAAACTACGATGTCATAAGAACTTGTAACTAGGAAGTCGGGTTCTATTAAACGAAGGCGACGCTAATGGTCACGTGGATGACTCTGCCCAACAGGTGTGTAAAGGGTTTCTTTATCACTAAAATTAAGCAGGAATCCGATTAAACCAGACAGAAAACTACTCGACATGGCTGAATCATTTCGGTTCCAAGTTGCTAGATTTAAAGAAATGCTACTCACCTAATGATAAATTGTTTGATGTTTTCGGCACGTCAGCATACTTTTCTGGTACCGTTGCGATGGCCTGACCCAGCAGATGCCACCTTGCTATTCTGTGCTGGATTTGAACCCTGACTGAGGGTCTGGGACGCCAACCACCGAACCATATCAGTTCAGCAAATAAGAAATTATAATATGTAATGTGTGTGTGTGTGTGTGTGTGTGCGATTTGGATTTTTAACGTAGCTTTAACAATTTTTCAGCCATGTCGCTACGACGTCTGCAGTGTGGCAGATTTTTGTGATGTATAGCACTGGGGCATCATGTCGCAGACATTTAGCATCCTGCCCAACCCAGTCACATTATCCTGACACCAGGCCAATCTGTCCTAACACTAACATCCTATTGCTGAGTTCCTAGCGAGGCAGGAATATGAAATGTAGAACGTGTTAAACAATCGACTACCTTCTAAGAGGCTTCTCATCACCATCATTCTGTATTTGACTGTTAGTACATATTATTTTCATTTAATCAGTGCTGTTGCCTAGCGCGCGCGCACACACACACACACATTTATAACAAAAAGAAAGAAAGTATTAGTTAGCTTCAAGATATCATACAAACGAAACTTTCTTCTTAACGAGGTCTCAAACCAAGTATGCCTACTTTTACATTTTCTACGACAGAATTGTGTCATAATTGAGGTCGCACACATACTAAATGGACTACGTGCCAGTACCGACTGTACTGAAACGTCCTACATTTTTGTATCTCCATAGATGAACGGGTGTTCTAATCTTCCTATCATATCAGTATTTGCGAAGGTCAGCAGTAACCACGGTAAATGTCCTACAAGATTATGGCTGGTCGACAATTTATTGTCCCCAATAACCTGCAACTTTTATCAAAATGGAGTGGTGTAAGTCAAGTACAACGAGTAAAGCATTATAGCGACATACCAAGTAGATTTCAAAATAAATGCGTGCGATGTATTTAAGTTAATTGAGTTTAAAAAAAAAAAAAAAAAAAAAAAAAAAAAAAAACATTACCCTGCAAACAGGGATGTTTCGTAGCTGGCGTATTATATTATCGTATTTTTTTCTCATTTGAAGATACCAATAGCTTGGTTTCACAGAAAATAGGTTCTTTTTTTATCATCAAAACGAAAATCATTTAATATATATTTACCTAGATATAACGAGCACCTGTTGGTTAAGCCATTTTTATGTGTTCCCATGCACACCTGTAACACATTTATAGATCTCCCTGAGCAGTTGTTATACAGGTGCGCTACGTAACATGTCATTGACAAAGAGAGGTATTAGCATAAGTTTATGAAAACCAATGGATTATACCAATTTTCAAATGCATCATGACCTCCGCTGAATAACCCGAGCTTTGTCTGCAAGCCACAAAATATAATCCTAATGTAAGAACTTTGCAATGTGGAAGGATTATATTTGTGTGTAGACCCCATAAATTTCAAACACCCTCATGTTCTAGTAAGTTCTATTCTCTATATCTTTGATCATTAAACAGCGGCAGTCGTAAATTCGTAATGGTGTCCTTAACCTGGACACAGTCTAATAGTGTACGTTGTCTCCTCAGTTTAATCTACAACGCTTGTTTGATAATGGTTGTAAATTGTAACATATAGGTCAATCAAGAGCACACATACAGATATAAAGGAGGTATATCGGTAATACGGCGGCACAAAAAGCACAATCTGGCACACGGACAGGTTTAATAGCCGTCACAGAAGACCCGTAAGTCTCATAGCAGAACTAGACATGTCTGCCAACACAATCTTGCCAACTGCCACAAAAGGCAATAAAAACTTTGATTTTAATGGCGTTTTCCGAGATGTCCACAGTGATGCAGCGAGGGAGCAGCTGGACAAGGCTAGAAAACTTGTAACTGAAAATAAACTTGACGAGGCTGTAGCAGTTCTCAACGCAGCCGCCGACGCAGCAATAGATAACCATGACATTCGGAACCTGAAACTCACTTCTTCAGAAGTCTCACGCTACAAGAAAGCCCTGATCCCCCCTGATACTCCGACTGCAGATAAACTTGACTGGGATGTTATTAACGCTCGCCAGGTTAAAATATTTTTCGAAAGATTCGAGGATCTTCCACAAAGCGTTTTCTTCCTAAAGTCAGCGAGATCCGAAACTCCGATTTTTGGGAGAAGAATTCTCTCGCATCAATTCGTGAATGGGAAAATCCGGGAACTTCATTGCAGCCACGTGACACCCAGTATGATTCTAGGGAAAGTAGTGGACCAGCGAATAAAGGAGGACGGTTTTGTTGTCTACTACCGCGCGCTGGTACCAGAGGAAAAAAATCTGCTAATGAAATATGTCTTGGAGAGCGGCATTCAGGATGCGGAATTAGTTTATCCTCTTCCTGCATTGATTCCACCAAACAAAACTGAAATTTGTTCCCCAGACGAGGGATGGGATATTGACGAAGAATTCGCTTTGCAACTGGGTGAGGGAGAAGTCTATTTGCGGGAGTATAGCATACGTTTTCTAAAGACCCTAGGCCGAGACGACCTTCGCTTATATGACTGCGCATGCTCAACAGGGCAATTTCTAAAAACCATGAAAGGAGCCTTCCCAAAAAGTTACACCATTGGACAAGACCTTAGTCCACAGATGGTAAAGTTTGCAACGAAACGAGTGGATGAAATTTACTGCGGAAATGCGTTGGAACCGAAAGTACCCGAGAGCAGCGTCGACGTCGTTTTCGTACGGTTCATTAACTCTGAGGTAATCAAGACTAACATTGCCGCCATGTTCATTCCACCACTTGTTAAATGCCTGAAAAAGGGTGGTTACATCATTATCTTTGGTCACACGCCTGTTCTTGTGTCCGCAGCTGATCTAGAGATGGTTCCCAACATCAAAATCGTCCAGAAGATAGGGGGCGCTCAAGAATGGAACGGAATCTGTCAGTTTTATGTGTGTCAGAGACTAGATTAGAAGGAATAACGTTGGCAAATGGGTACATATTACATTTTGTGCAATAACATTAGGTTTACAGCATGATTCCATTTTAAGTATTTCAGAGATAGACATATCAGCAAATGAAATTCACCAAACCTAACTACTATTATTAAATAATAATCAGCTTTTTTAATAAACATATCAATTATATTTATATATATATATATGATTCCGAGTAATAAAGCGTCGGGATATTCTCACTCTCTTTCCTGAAAAACCGATTCTACCACAACTAATTTAAGTTCACCTTTCGTCGATCCATTTGAACTCCCAACCACCAGATATTCATACTATTTCAGAGTTGGACCAGTTCATGAAGGCGTTCAAATTGAACGTGACTCACACTTAAGTTCCAGTCTTTGCTTTCGTGCTTTCAGCATAAGTAACACTTGTATTGTATACTTCATGCTTTTAGCATCAGCAACACGTATATTGTACTTGTTTGCATCAACAACACGTGTATCATACTCTTTTAGCATCAACACGTGTATCATACTTTTTTATCATTAGCAACAGGTGTATCATACTTTTTATCATCAGCAACACGTATATCATACTTGTTTAGCATAAGCAACACGCGTATCATACTGTTTAGCATCAACAACACGTGTATCATACCTTTTTAGCATCAACAACACGAGTATCATACCTTTTTTAGCATCAACAACACGTGTATCATATATTTTTAGCATCAACAAAACGTTTATCATACTTTTCTGGCATCAACAACACGTTGTTGTTGTTGTTGTTGTTGTGGGGTTTAACTCCATTTTTCAGCACGATAGGCTATACATGGCGGCCAGTATTAATGGTGGAGGAAGAACCCGGAAAACCCCGGAAAGAACCACCGACCCACGAGAAGCTACTGGCAGGCTTTCTAACATGCCCACATTGGCTGAATCTTAGTCAACAACACGTGTATCATACTATTTTAGCATCAGCAACACGTGTATCATACTTTTTATCATCAGCAACACGTATATCATACTTGTTTAGCATCAGCAACAAGTGTATCATACTTTTTTAGCATCAGCAACACGTGTGTCATACATTTTTTAGCATCAATAACACGAGTATCATACTTTTTAACATAAAAAACACGTGTATCATACTTTTTTAGCATCAGCAACACGTGTATAATGCTTTTTAGCATCAACAACACGTGTATCATACTTTTTAGCATCGACAACACGTGTATCATATTTCATGCTCTTAGCATCAACAACGTGTATCATCTTCGTTTTTTTTGCGTCAGCAACATGTGTATCATACTTTTTAAGCATCAACAACATGCGTATCATATTTCATGCTTTTATCATCAACAACCATAAGTCGTTCTCTTAGCATCAAAAATAAACGTACCATACTTTGTGCTTTTAGCATCTAAAACACGTGTATCATTCTTCGTACTTTTAGATTGAAAAACACGTATATAATATTTCATTTTTTTTAAATCAACAATATGTGTATCATATTTCATGCTTTTAGCATCAACAACACGTAAATCATACTTCGTTCTTTTAGCATTCAATAACACGTATATCGTACTTCATTTTATTTTAGCACCAACAACACGTGTTGCATACTTCGTGCTTTTACTGCAACAATTTAATCGTACGAACACTTTGTCACTTGGACGCGAGGGAGCAGTAGTGGCTTCATGGGTTAGTGAGCTAGACTCACGACCGAAAGGTTGCCGATTCAAATCCTACCATCGGACCACACTGGGTCGGTTCCTGTGGCGTGTCATTGGGCAAGACGCTTTACTCCAATGACCTCGGCACTAAATAACCTAAATGTGTTGATGTGCCGTAAAGTAGGAAACAAACCGAATCAGGTAGAAGCTTACAGTCTAGAACCCAGCAATGATTTTGCTTTTTAGGAAGATCTATTGATCTATGTACACCGGTTCATTTGGCTGTCAGTATATCTCTGTCTAACCAATTATTTATCTATCCTTGCTCGCCAGTTGTCTGTTAGAATGCCGTTTTCTAGTTATCTATCTGTCTGTCTTCCTAACTGTCCATCTATGTACACTGTTGGGTTTGTCTGTCAGTATGTCTTTGTCTAGCTAAGTATCTACCTGTCGTTCTATATATCTAAAGACGAACGTATGTATCCATCTTTCAGCCGGTTTTCATGGTTATATGCTGTCTTATATTCTGCTTTTAAAGTTATATATCAGTTAGTGTGCATGCCCGAAATGATAAAAGGATTTCAACGTATACGCTGTTTATTAAAAATGCGGTGACCCTAGTCAAAAATACGTGATCGAATTAGTACCGAGGGTTCCATGATGCGGTTGGATTCGTGTAAGCTGATCAGTTAGTACGTTGCGGGTTCGAATCTCATCAAGGCTGGTTATAACCCCTACGCTATAAAACTACGCTACCCAAAACTTCGAGTAAAAAATGTTGCTCCAGGAAAAAAGCAGTATATTTTATGGGGAGATGTCAGTAATTACTTGGGAAATGGGTGGTGGTGATGGTGAGGTAGTGTGCTTTTTAACATACTCAGAAAATTTAGGGTCTAAGATTACGTGCCAAACTTAAGACAGGTTACAATTATATGTACGATGAAATGGGTAGAAACTTTCGTTGCCCTAAAGCCCGGCACAACTAAAAATTAATGCCGGGCAACCATTTTGTTCAATGTAAAAACTCAGTCAGGCAACCGAAATATAGTATTAAGCATTACAATGTAAAATAAAATTATAATAAATTTGTATGCATTTTTCAGCAGCAGACATTTAATTCTTAAATTCGTCCTTGGGGCACATGCAGCAGGATGCCCGAATTATGTTTATATTACCTAGTCTTGAACGTAGAGTCAATGTTATATCAATACGAAGTCAAACTGATCCCTACGTGGCAACTATTCGTTTGATCGAATAATTAGTTATAATGCAAATCAGTCCACTTAAGTCTTTCTGAGTGCAACCCCACCCCACCCCCAGTGATAATACCCACGTATCATAATTTATTCGTCTCAAGCAGTGGTTCCCAAACTTTTTCGGGCCGCCGCCCCCTTGGTTATCCTCAGCGCCAGCTACCGTACCCGCAAAAAGCATTATTCAACAGTAGCACTCCTCTCGGTAATCCCACCGCCCCAGGGGGCGGTACCGCCCACTCTGGAAACCAATAAAGTCTAAACAAAAGCACGTTACTTACTCGGTTCAAAGGAGGACATTTTTTAATCTTCCCAGTACCAAATCTTTGTTACAATATAATCTCAGCTGTTATTAGCAGAAGGGTTTGAAGCTTTATTAGACGTTAGTAGTTAAGTGGGATACTATAGGGACAATGGGACTTAGCATTAAAAAGACCCCTGGGACAATATAGGGACAATGGAAATTTAACATGGAGAAACATCGTGGGTCACTTTAGGGACAATGGGAATTTAACATAGAGTTTGGGACTGTCTAGGGACAATGGGAATTTAACATGGGAATAGAGTTTGGGTTTGTCTAGGGACAAGGGGAATTGAATATGGGATTTTTTTTTTTTTTTTTAAAAAGTTTTTTTTAAATTTAAATTTAAATTTAAATTTAGAAAAAAGGTAGGCAATGGAAAGGCTATCTCTTTTCGAGAAATATGGCTGGCCCTGAAAAGGGCCTTTGGGTTTATGTTAATATTAATATTAACATAGATGGCATCTGTCACATCTTCTTCTTCTTCTTCTTCTTAAACTCCTTCTAACTACCGGTCCATACACAAGTACCCTCTTGAGACATCCTTGTCTTTCTATGTAAACTCTCCTCATCCATTGACTAGTATCTGTCCGATCAACAACAGTCCACTTGGACCTGACATACATGAGCATGTCCGTCCTAAACATCATGGAAGACACAAGGGTGGATGACTCAACTGTGGTCCACATCTTGAAGCGACGAGAATAGGTGAATCAATGCAGTGAACTGTGCTTATTTATAGGTACAGGAAGGATTGAAACGGATTGAATTCATTCACCAATCCGAACACGCGTTACAAAATTCAGTCAGCTCGCATCCAATCCGAAGAGAGCAGTCTGTGACGTCACGTGGTCTATATAGATTCGTTAGCGCTTGTGTGCAGTCAATCTATGCGACAGTGATTCAACATGACGGAAACTCAGAAAACGATCCATTGGGGTGCACCAGCAGGGGAGACTGCCCAAGGGAACCCGGACTTACTTTCAGAAGAGGTACACTGGGATTTTGTGGATTTTCTTACCTCGCAAGAATTTGTTCCAGAACCTTCGTTACCTTCTTCATTACCGCAAGTGGAGAATTTTAGACAGAGACAGAAAGAAGAATTGGAGAAATTTATGCAACGACAAAAGGAAGCGGAACAAGCTTTTCTCCTACAGCAACAGCAACAGCAACAAGAAGAGGTAAGAAAAAAGCAACAGCAACAACAGCAAGAAGAAGTAGCAGCAAAGAAACAAGAGGGTGAAAATCAAACGGCTACGGTACTGTTGGACATTTTAGCGGAGTTAAGAAGTCTGAAACAAATGTATCAGACTTCTTTATCACGACCGAAGAGAATACGACCTTCCCGAGCTAAACACGCCAAACCTGTGACTAAGCCTGTCGTACCACCCTTAGTGATTTCAACCCAATCATCAGAAGTAGGCCTTGGCCGTGGCAAAGGCTTAAGGCAGTTAAAGTTGATTGGTTAAACTCACTCCTACACCAAAATAAAAAGGCCCTTTTCAGGGCCACCCACATTTCTCGAAAAGAAATACAATTTCAATTTGCCAATAACTCAAAAATAAACCCCACCCATTTTACCCTTATAGTACGTGTCTGTGTATGAGTGCGTGAGTGTAGCTTCTTATTTTAAAATCAAAACTCAAAGACACTTACCTTATATCATTCATGTATTCTTTTATCCATTTTTTTACAATCCAATTCACAATTCACCACAGAACACTTTAATTAAAAGTTCATTGACTTCTTCTTTCTCCTTGTTTAGTCTCTCTGTTTTTTGAATTTCTTCACCGTTTTTACCTCATTTTCTTCCCTTCTTCGTTTCTTCTCCTGTTTCTTTGCTTCTTTTAAATAGAATTGTCTTCTTTCTTCCTCTTCTTCCTCTGAAGAATCCCTCTCTTCTTCCGAAGAATCCCTCTCTTCTTTTGAAGAGTCCTTCTTTTCTTCTGACTCCTCTTGTTTCTTTTTTGGGCAATCTGGAGACCAATGTCCTTTTTCTTTACAATAATAACAGGTATCTTGACTTTTGTCTCTTTTAGTCCCTGTTTTTGTTCTTTTTTGATGGTCTGGACACTCTGAAGACCAATGCCCTTTCTTCTGACAGATATAGCAAGTATCTTGACTTTTATCTCGAAAGGAAGGAGAGTAGTCCGTCGGCTGGTCTGAAGAGAATTTTCTAATGACCCCTCGCAAAGCTCTGACGAAACGTTCCATCTGGGTAGTCTCTTCCATCGTTGTGCTCAGCTTGAGAGTGAAATGAATAGTGAAAGGACAAGACACACACCCTTTTTATATACGCTGGTTTGCCAAGACTATAAATTAGTCTGTGGTGTTTAAACTTGAGTCATTTGACGTTTTGCACTCAAGATGAAACGATCCCATTCATTCGAGAAGAAAGAAGAAGAAGAAAGTAAGAGGCAGAAACGTGATCTATCGCCTCGTACCAGGGCTGAAATCTTGGCACAAATTCATGCCAGTGATTTTGAAGAGGACATGAGTGAACCAGAATCCGAACCCTCTAAACCAAGTTCACCACCCTTAGTCAACCCTGAAAAGTACTATTCCATTCGAGAGACGGAAAAGCGCTCCTCTAGAAAATTTAGAACCACGGCTTACACCTACACGGTGAAGTTTAAAGATTTCAAGGCTGACGTACCCTTGGAGAAAGCAGAAGGGTTTATCACCGAGATGTGGGATTCTTTGCTCACCTCACTCAAGCGACAATGTCAACCCAAAGAAGACGATCGCTTGACACTATCCATAGATCACGACGGTTTGAAATCCCCTGTTTGGATCGAGTTTAGCAGACCTGCAGAACTAACCCCTTCCAAAGTCATGGACAAGATTCAACACGTACAACAATCTAATGACCAGTTTGACATCACCGATGGTAAAGCCACACTGAAAATGGCTCACGTCTCTCTTCCTCAAGGGACAGGACGCAAAAAGATGTTATTGGTGGACGACCTTCGCAACATTAAGCGTAGTCTTGTCCGAATTAACAACCCTCAAGACCAGATGTGCTTAGCCCGTGCCATCGTGGTGGGACGAACCTATGCCAACAAGAACGACACGGTAGAATGGAAAAGAACCTGGGAGAACATTCGAAAATCGAACCGAACCAAACAACGAAACGAAGCAGAACTCCTGTTGCAACAAGCTGGCCTGTCCAAAGACACACCCTGTGGCATTCCTGAGATGCAAAAATTGCAAGATGCCCTAGCTCCACGCTACACCTTGAAAGTGCACCCTCAAGAAATGCGCGGGTCTCTGTTGTTTCGAGGCCAAGACTTTAAGGACGGAAATCACATTCATGTCTATCATCACGATGACCATTTCGATACCATTACCAGTATCACTGGATTCCTGGGATACGGTTATTATTGTGAGAAATGTGATTATGGTTATAACAATCGAGAGCAACACAAGCATTGTGGATTGAAATGTCCAGGATGTTTGGCCTCTCCACCCTGTCTGAGCGAAGAACCAGTGCCTTGTTCAACTTGTCTGCGTACGTTTGTCAGCCCTGCCTGTTACCAGCAACATCTGAAGACGCAAGGTTCACAGCAGAAATGTGCTTGTCAGCTCTTGAGATTGTGCCCTACCTGTGGACAAGGCATACTTACCAACAATGCCAAGGCACACGTATGTCGAGGAAAGAAAAAATGTCACATTTGTCACCACATCGTGGACTTGGAACACGAATGCTACGTGCAAAAATACCAACCCCCACCAGAGAAAGAGGACGGTCACAAGAAGAAAGGCAATTTCATCTTTTTCGATTTCGAATGCATGCAAGAGACTGGCATTCACATCCCTAATTTCTGCGTGGCTCATCGAGCGTGCGAGAAGTGCATTCAAGAACCTATCTTCAGTCATTGCCCTCACTGCAGCAAGATTCCTGGAGGGCGTGAAAAAATCTTTCGGGGACCAAACACGTTAGCCGATTTTGCCCAATGGGTCTTAGACCCCATCGACAAGACGTGGAGCCAAGAGGACATCGAACGTTACGGAGATTGTCATCGTCATGCCACGGTGATGGCTCACAATTTCTCCGGATACGATGGACAGTTTCTTTTGAGGTACTATACGGAACATGGCACCGAACGTCCTAAAGTGATTTTGAACGGAGCCAAAATCATTTTCGTGCAAGTGGGACAAGTACAGTTTAAAGATTCGATGAGTTACTTGGCCATGCCTTTGAGCCGAATGCCTAAAACGTTTGGAATGACAGAAATGGCTAAAGGGTACTTTCCACACTTTTTCAATACGGAAGCCAATCAACATGCTGTTCTACCCCATTTGCCTGAGGCTCACTATTACGACCCCGACAACATGCGTACCGAACAACGAGAAGCTTTCTACGCTTGGTACCAGGCTCATGCCTCTGACCCCTTCGACTTTCAGGAAGAAATGTTAAAGTATTGTCGTTCCGACGTGGACATTTTACGGCGTTGCTGTGGAAAATTTCGAGAACTGTTCATGGAACACGGAGGGGTCGATCCTTTGAAAGAAGCTTGCACCATTGCCAAAGCGTGTTCCTTAGTGTACCGCCAACGATTCATGCCTGAAAACACCGTGGCTGTCATCAGTCCTCAAACGACCCACTATGTCAAGCGTCAATACTCGGTCAAAGCCCTACGTTGGTTACATTACTTGTGCGACAAGGAAGACAAATGGATTCAGCATGCCCGCAACGGAGGAGGCGAAAAGACCATCGGAACGTATTCGGTAGATGGCTGGGACTTAGAAAACCCCAAGATCGTGTACGAGTTTAACGGTTGCTTATTTCACGGATGTCCCGTCTGTTACCCTGACCGTGGCACTAAAAATCAGTTTTTGCAACGAACCATGGAAGACTTGTACCAGGACACTTGTCAGCGACGCCTAAAGTTAGAACAGCAAGGATACCAAGTGGTGGAAATGTGGGAACACGAGTACGATCACCGTTTGAAAACCGATCCCGAGTTTAAACGCCTCGTGGAAAGTTACCAGTTCATGGACCCGCTGAACCCTAGGGATAGTTTGTACGGAGGAAGGACCAATGCCACCTGTTTGCTGTACCAAGCCGACGAAGAGAAAGGAGAAGAAATCAAATACTTGGACGTGTGTTCGCTGTATCCCTACGTGTGCAAATATTGTCGCTTTCCTGTAGGGCACCCGCAATTGTTCACGGAACACATCGACCTGAAAAACATTCGACAATACGAAGGCTTGATCAAGTGTAAAGTTTTGCCTCCCACGAACCTATACCATCCCGTCTTACCTCACCATTGTCAAGGCAAACTGATGTTTCCCTTGTGCCGTACTTGTGCCGAAACGTGCAACCAGGACCAACCTTGCCATCACAGCCAGGAAGAACGTGCCTTGACGGGAACCTGGGTCAGCGTGGAATTGTTCAAAGCTCTGGACATGGGATACCAACTGTTAGAAGTGTACGAAATTTGCCACTTTCCCAAGACACAACAGTACCACAAGGGTGACCCTACTCAGAAAGGCATTTTCGCCGACTACGTGGATGCCTTTTTGAAACTGAAACAAGAAGCCAGCGGCTATCCTTCCTGGTGTCACACTCCCGAAGACCAAATACAATTCAAAGAGAAATACTACGCACAAGAAGGCATCTCCTTAGACCACATCGAAAAAAACGAAGGCAGGCGATCGTTTGCCAAAGTGATGTTAAATTGCTTGTGGGGTAAAATGGCACAACGACCGTGTTTACCCAAGACGGAATATTTGACAGAACCTTCCCGCTACTTCCAGATGATTCACGACAAAACCAAATACATGAAAGACGTGGACGTCGTTCGAGAGGATTTGATCTTGGTCAATTACGAAGAAGATCTGGACTTTGTACAAGACGACCCTTTTGGAAACGTCATCATTGCGGCTTACGTGACAGCTCATGCTCGCTTAAAATTGTACGAAGCTTTAGAACTGTTAGAAGAACGCGTCCTGTACTTTGACACGGACAGTTGCATTTATCCATCACCCGATTCAACAGCACCCTGACATCGAAGGAGACCGTTTAGGAGCCTGGACAGACGAGCATCCCGACGACAAGATTCTAAGTTTCGTCAGTGGTGGTCCCAAAAATTACGGCTACGAATACCGGGACAAACAAGGAGAAGTACACACGACGTGCAAAGTGAAAGAACTGACTCTGAATCATCGTACCAGTCGAGTGGTCAACTTTGGGGTATTGAAAGAAGCCTTGCAATCGGGAGAGAATGGAAACTTTAAAGTGACCACCTATCAACCGAACAAGATTGTACGTTTACCCACTCACCACATCGTCAGTCGACCCTTGGAAAAAAGTCTATCAAATTGTATACCAGAAGCGAGTGCGACTTCCCAATCATTTCACCTTACCGTACGGTCACGTTGGTATTGGTCTGTATATGAAAAGGAACCCTAGGCAAGATCGATAGTTCATTGTTCATTGAAGTAACTTACCATGTCGTTGACGAAGAAGAAACCAAATTGGTTAGGAGTCAAATGTTGGACATCACCGAGACCAGGGTTTTGAGGCTTGGACACAAGAGGTGGCCCAGTATGCACGAGAGTTATTCAAGGAAAAAAGTTACTTTTCAACCTGTGTTAGTGACGGTGCCAGAAGAACCCGTCACCCAGGACAGGACTGTCGTGGACAGGCCTGAAAGACCCTTTCGGGAGGACACTTGTGTGACCTTACCCCTACTATAGAACTGGTTAGAACTTTACCCAAAACATGTTGTACAGACACTTGTTTTTATTCCACGTTCATGGTTATCATGTGCCTTTTATTCTTGTACTTAAGCCTTTGGCTTTTATGCATTTATGTCTTTCGTATTCATGTTTGAAACATTCAATAAACGTGTTCTGAAAAAGTATATAAACTCTTGTCTTGTTTGTTTTTCGTGTCACAAGTGACATTTCTCACACCATGGCTACCTCTGCTGTCTCTGCTCCCTCTTCCTCTACTGTCAAAGTCATCGACGAACACTTAGATCGTGCCAGTTGGGAGGCTTTGTATCTTCGCCATCCCTTTAACATGCTCATTGCTGGACCTAGCGGTTCGGGCAAAACCGAATTCGTCAAACGTTTGATCGAACATAAACATCATTTGATCGATCGACCCCCTCAACAAATCGTGTGGTGTTACAAAGAGTGGCAATCGGCGTACAGCCTCTTGCGAGAAAGTCAAGGCGATTCCATCGTGTTTGTGGAAGGCATTCCTAAAGAAGACGACGGCATCGTCTCTGACTCCCGTCTAACCCATTTGGTCATTTTCGACGACATGTTAGGAGAAGACGAAGAAGAAATTAAACTGTGGTTCACGCGCAAAGGGCATCACCGTAATGCCAGTGTCGTTTACATCACCCAAAATTTGTTTCAACAAAGTAAAGCCCATCGCACCATCAGTCTCAATGCGCATTACGTGGTCTTGTTTAAAAGCCCTCGAGATAAATCGCAAGTGCAAGTCTTAGCCAAACAGTTAGGAACGCCTTGGCTGACTCAGGCGTACGACGATGCCACTCAAACTCCACACGCCTATTTACTCGTCGATTTGAAACCTACGACTCCCGAGGATTTGCGATTTCGTACCCACTTGTTTCACCACTGGTGCCAATACGGAGGGCCTGTCCTGTACACGTCTCCGTCCTCGACTTCATTTCACTCCCCATAAAAAATCTATAAAAACCTCAGACCCTTTTTCGTCTGTCTCACTCTCAGTGCGACCATGACGTCCCTTCAGTCGCATCTTCCCGTCAAATTGATTTGTGCCTTGTATGGCATCAGTCGAGAAAAAGATCCACAAACACGAGCTCGTGTCTTAGAAGCTAGTCTCAAAGAAGTCTTACGATGGTTCACGGTGACGGCACGTCAATTACTCCAAGGAATCATTCAGATTCCTCATCAAACCAAACGCTTTTTCGATCGAAACAAAGTCGCTTTGGTCCAACTGGCCGATCCCCGCATCGACACTCAAACCAAAAAACAAATCATTTTGAAACCTGGAGGGAGCGGTACTCTAGGAGGGGTCATCATTCTCTCACTCTTAAGATGGGATCCTAATGCCCCCAAAGTTATCCCCAAGACAAAAGTCCAACGAAGCCCCAAGAAGAAAAAGACCAGGTCCCCAAGGAGAACTTCTCCAGTGGCAGGACCCTCCTCTGACCAGACACCACCCCGGAAAAAGAAAAGAAGCCCCCAGAAAAAGAAAAGTCCACAGAAAACTAGTCGCAAGAGAGGCACTTCGGCCAGGACGCAACCTTACACTCGCAAACCACGACCTGCCACGGCGGTGACTGCGTCTCCGGCAGCTTCACGTTTGTCCACTTCTCCGTTAATGACACCCAGAACTGAAGAGTACTTGGAGACGTTGATCACACCAAGAACTTCTCCGTTGATGACCCCCAAAAGAACTTCCCCAGTGGCAGGACCTTCCAATTTAGTGGCAGTGGCTGCTGCTCACAAAGTACCTTCTCCCAAAATCAAAGTTCAAGAAAGATCGGGCATGTTACAAAGTTTACTGGATTTGTCCAAGCAAGAACTGGCTCGATTTAGTCCGTTACGTACCCCTGCACGACGTGTCATGCCTGTCCTCAAACTGATACGACGTAAAGACAATCAGTGGCGACGCGTTCCAGTATAAAAAAGGCCTGTGACCAAGTCGGGTATCAGTGTTTTTTCGGTGCCCCTGAAGACTCAAAGATGTCACCCTCCAGAAAACCCCAAGGAAAGAAAAGGAAAGGACTGCCACCACGTTTAGCCAAACATGGGGACATGTTATCTGTCCTGTCCAAAGCTTCTCCACCCCTACGAAAAAAACTCATTCAAACGGCCTACAAAGAGGTCATCGATACCGTGTGCGAATGTTGTTTGAACGTTTTGAAAGGCACGATCCCTTTGTCCAAACACCAGAAACAATGCTTAAGCAAACATCGTCACGTTCTTCGCCAAATGGTTCGAAAGAAAATTCCCATTCGTCAAAAAAAGAAGATGTTAGTGCAACGTGGAGGTATTTTACCTCTCTTGTTAGGCCCCATACTGAAAGGAGTCTTGGGAACCATGTTGGGAGGACTGGTGGGAGCAAGATAAAAAGGCCTTCGGAAGTCCCAAGATCTCAGAATCGACCCCTGACAACCCCATGGAAGGACGAAAACTAGCTTTAGTGCCTTACAAACGATGGATGGAATACCATCGGTGGCAAGAACAACGCACCCCGCATTTACCTCCCAATCCCCATTTGAGCGAGATGTCCCAGTTACAACACGAATTGCAGTCCTTGATGGATCGCCAAGATTTGTCCGAAACAGAAAAATCGCAAAAGTACGGTCAACTCTTGCAACGACTGTAACTCTTTCACCAGAAAGCTTTAGACGAAACAGCTCTACCCACTCTGAAAGATTTTAAGACCTTGATGAAAAGTCCAGCACCATCACCAGTACCAGTACCAGTACCAGTACCACCAGTACCCGTGACCAAGACAGAAAAAGGAGAAGAAGAGGAAGGGTTTCAAACTCCACCAGAAAAAGTACGCAAGTTAACAACACCACCTACCTCCAGAATTGGATGGATTAAAAAGATGATGGCCACCCCTTCTTCCTCACAAGAGAAAAAGAAAGTGAAGACAGAAGTGAAGACAGAAGTGAAACAAGAACCGATATCCCCCGCTCAGACATCCTTCTCCTCTTCGACGCCTATTGCTGGCCGCACACGCAAAGCATTGCAATCCAAGAAAATACCCCAAGAGAAAAAGAGTAGCATCCTCCAAGAGTGGGTGTCTTATTAACACACCAACCAACACAAAAAAATGGAAAAAGTCTTAGCCAGCATTTACTACGATCCCTCGCATCCTGTAGGTTACGCAGGAGTTCAAAAATTGTATCGTGCTGCCAAAACTCGACTGAAAAGTCTCCGTTTACCTCAAGTGCAACGATGGTTACAAGAACAAGCTACCTACACTTTACACAAACCCATTCGACGCAAGTTTGCCAGAAGTCGCACCCGAGTGGAAGGCATCGATCATCAATGGCAAGCCGATTTAGCCGATGTCTCTCATTTGGCCAGCTACAATCGTGGCTACAAATATTTGTTTTGTGTCATCGACGTCTTTTCCAAATTTGCCTGGGTCGTGCCCTTGACTTCCAAATCGAGCAGCGAGTTAGTGCGAGCCCTGCAACGAGTGTTGAAACAAAGCGGTCGTCACCCTCTTCGATGGCAAACGGACAAAGGTACCGAATTTCTGAACCAAGCTTTCCAAAAAGAATTAAAGAAACGTGACATTTATTTTTTTACCACCGAGAATCCCGAAACCAAAGCCAGCATCGTGGAACGTTTTCAACGCACTTTGAAAGAACGCATGTGGAAATATTTTACGCATCACCACACTCTGAAGTACATCGACATCTTACCGCACCTGGTGCAAGCGTACAACCAATCTTACCATCGAAGCATCGGACGTGCCCCGCAAGACGTGACTCCCGAGAACGAAGTTTTGGTGTTTGAGCGCCTGTTTGGTACGTCCCCGACGAGGGCTGTCCCGAAGAAAAGTGGAGAGTTGACCGTAGGAGATTGGGTGCGCATTGGCAAAACCAAAGGCACTTTCGACAAAGGTTACTTACCTAACTGGACGACCGAATTGTTTCGCGTCATCCTGCCGTCTATAAATTGGAAGACATGAACGGAGAAGTGCTCAAAGGAACGTTTTATTTGCCCGAGTTACAACGTGTGACCAAAAAAGAAGACGACGTGTACGACATCGAAAGCATTCTCGAACGCAGAACCCGTAAAGTGGGCAAACGACGTGTCAAAGAAGTCAAAGTACGTTGGAAAGGATATCCGCCCAGTTTTGATTCTTGGATCGACGCTTCGCAAGTCATCGACTATAAAAAGAAGTGACCATCATGCCTTTTCACACAGCAGACGCAGCTACGTCGACCACTCCTCCTTCCCCTAGTTCTTCTGTGCAAGATTTACAAAAACAACCCTTGTGGGTGTGGTGTGGAGAACGTGTGCCTAAAACGCAAATCGTCTTTTTCTGCCAAATCTTCGTGGTGTATTGTGTCATCGGGGCAGCCATCGCCAATTTGAGTTTGCAACAAGGAGACAAACAATTGTGGACCATTTTATTGAGCAGTTGCATCGGTTACCTGCTTCCTAATCCCTCCCTGAAATTCACCTCGAACGGGAACCCCGGGAACCTTGTGTCCAGTGCCAGTGCCAGTCACCACTTCAATCACAACCAGAACCCCATTTTAGACGGAGACACGCCTCTGACGTCCTCTAACCCCTCGGACAGCCACAGAACTCTGGAATTATGAGTCACCAAAACCAATTTTACTTAACTTTACCCAGTGACAGTTCCATGGAGGTGTTTCCCAAGAACACGTTGTGCTGTTACACGGCCAAATTACCTCAGGCCATCCAGTTAGATCACGAAGCCCATTGGGAAGTGGCTTTAGTAGAAATGATTCACCCGACCCAAGTCCTCAATGTCCTTCCCAATCAAAATTTTTTTGATGTGGAAGTTCATGACGAGCAAATGCAACAGTGGATGGATAGCAATGTCAAATATGACAAGAAAACCCGTACACAAAAGTACACCACCTATCACTTGTTCATTCCCCCAGGCTATTATTTTAGTGGTCAACATTTGGTCAGCACCATAACCTCCAGGTTTAATGTCGTGTTTCTGAAAGCTTTGGAGCATGTCAACAAAAATGTCACCATGGAGTACCACAAAGCAGCTCGTCGCTTCTTGATGAAATTTGAACGAAGTAAAATCGTGTCCATTTTATTTTGTCCTGAATTGTTTGACATGTTGGGCGGAGACATGGACATGAGAAAGGCCATGCTCAAGAAAAACGAATTACCCATCGTTTACGACAACGAGTCTTTTAGCAAGTTATTTCGTGCCCCGGTAGAACTGAACCAAGGACTGAATTTGATGTTCGTGTATTTCGATGTGGTGGAGTACAACGTGGTGGGACACACCTCCGTACCGTTACTGCGTGTCATTCCTTTCAAAGTGGATTCTGCCACGAACGCTGACGAGGAAGGTGGAAACACTTACCACGTCCACCGCGAATTTGTCCATCCTCACTATTTGCCTGTCAGTAAGTCGTATTTGGACATGGTCAACATTGCTATAAAAGGAGATCTGGGACAAAATATTCCATTCACCAAAGGAAAAGTCACGGTGAAACTCCATTTTCGAAAACGGTTCTCTCACGACTCGTAAGTAAGTCATGTATCCAGTGTACCGAGGGGTTGCTCGACAGCGAGGACACGGTTTAGGAGACATGTTAAAATCGGCCTTTCGTTCGGTTGCCCCGGTGTTGAAACCGATGGTGACACGCGGATTGCACGCCTTGAAAGATGCGGCACTGACGCAAGGCAAAGAATTTCTCCAAAATGTCATCATCGACAAACAAAACCCTAAAGAAGCCTTCATGAGGGCAGGCAAAAATGTCTTGCTGCAAACGGGCAAAGACATTTTAGGCCAACGAGAAACACCTATAAATGCCCTGCACGCTACCGAGTCAGGCATTCAGCAAGGACAAGGCAGAAAGAGACGACGAAGAAAACACCCTTTCACCAGACTTCAAGCGAGAAAGGCCAAGAAAAGAAGAACCGTTCGAGACTTAGACGTTTTCGATTATTGAGAAAAGAGACAAAAAAAATGATGCACCGAGAATCTTGCGCTTGTTCCAAGACGGAACTGGATCTGTTTGCCATGCCCCCTACCATGATGACCATGCAAGAATCCCAGTGGGTGGAATTTCACCCCGTCTCCTCACTGACCGATTCCGCTCCCATCGAGTTTGAAATCAAAGGACAGCCCGAAGATTACATCGATCTGAATAGCAGTTACTTGTACCTGAAAGTCAAAATTCTAGATAAGACTGGAGGTGCTATAGACGATGAAGCAGTAGCTCCCGTCAACAATTTCATGCATTCCTTGTTCAGTGGAGTGGACTTGTACTTGAATAACAAACTGGTCAGTAGCAGCATGGATACTTACCCTTATCGTGCCTACCTGGAAAATCTCTTGACGTACGGAATAGATGCCAAGAACACTCATCTCAATGCCTGTGTGGTATGGGAAGCTGACGAACCTACCAAGTTTGAAATATTGGAAACTGATGAAAAGAAAGACAACAATGATGGATTTCTAGAACGAAGAAAGAGAATCACGGGAGCCGACACAAGTTTAGAACTGATGGATCGTTTGCATTTGGACATGTGGTTGCAAGAAAAGTATTTGCTGAACGGGGTGGATGTCCGCCTGAGACTGAATCGTAGCAGTGCCGCTTTCCATTTGATGGCTGATAGTGACGGTTACAAAACCAAAATCCTAGAAGCCAGACTCTACGTACGCCGTGTGGAAGTGTTACCTAAAGTGGGAAACGACATCAGTCAGACGTTGAGTAGAACGACCGCCAAGTATCCCATACGACGCGTGGAAGTGAAAACCTTCACCATTCCCAAGGGACAGCGATCCATGATCGAAGATCATCTGTTCCAAGGACAGTTACCCAAACGTTTGATCGTTGGTATCGTCGAGAATACAGCCTTCAACGGAGCTGCCGAAAAAAATCCTTTCTACTTTCAACACTTTGGCGTGTCCAAAATCGAAGTCAGTCGCGATGGCAAGACCTTGTGTACCCGACCTTTCGAACCTGACTTTACCAAGAAGAATTACTTGAGATCGTACTTGTCCCTGTACGAAGCCACCGGACAGTTAGGAACCAATACCAGTCACGGTATTACGTACGAGGATTATGCAGGAGGCTACGCTTTGTGGGCTTTCGATTTCACTCCAGACCAAGGCAGCGACGAGGGACATTTCCACCCTATAAAATCCGGCCAGATTCGTGTGGAAATTCAGTTTAAAGACCGAGACCCTGATGAAACGGTGAACGTCATCCTGTATGCAGAATTCGATAATACCATAGAAATCAACAGTTTGAGAGAAGTCATCCTAGATTACTAGAAACCATGGAAGACTGTTATCCCTCTTTACCTAGTGGAGAAACTTTTAGTGTTGGATTATTGTTAAAAAATGTTAGAGTTCTTGTTGTTTAGTGTTAAGTGATTTTTGAATTAAAAAATGTTGTGTTTTGAAAAAAATTGTTTGATGTTATATTGTTGGATTATTGTTAAAAATGTTAGAGTTGTTGTTTAGTGTTAAGTGATTTTTGAATAAAAAATGTTGTGTTTTGAAAAAAAATGCCTTTGTCTTTTGTTTAGCTATAAGAATGTTGGATTGATGCTCTTTCATTTGTTACTATCCCTCTCATGACACTCACTAAACGTTGCGACTCAAAAACCGTGTGGGGGATGTTTTCCTTCACGTCCGCGCTTTAACTTTAAGAACCGGGTTGTTTCCAGTCTAACCATCCATTGTCGACTCATCCTCCTAAGAAGATGTGCTCCAAACTAGCTAAACTCAACGAAGCCTACGTGAATTTGCATAGGGTCAGACACAGTCTGATACCGAAGCCAGAAGAAATAGAGAATGTGAGAATGTTAAAAATCACTGAAGACCTGATAGAAGAGCTCTTCAGAGAAGAAATGAACAGGGAAAAAGAAGAATGGACAGAGAAGTACAGACTTCAGAGACAGCAGCAACAACAACAACAAGAGCAGCAGCAGCAGCAACCTGAACCTGACAGAGGCTTTGTCGATTGCCGTATCGACACCAAAGAGTTCTTCTTCTCTTTCCGAAGAAGCAGACCTATCGCCAGAAAGCCTATCCTCAGAGGACATCGCATTCTTAGAAACTAAAAAAAGAATGCCATAGCAAACAAAAAAACAGCCCTTTTCAGGGCTACCCCAATACTCTAGAAAAGAAATAACGATCGATTTGCCAATGTGTGTAGGTAGAGTAGTGTGAAAATAAACACTAACTCTTTTTTAAAAAATGTGAGGGTATGTGTTTGTGTGTTAGTAAGTGCTTAAGTAAGTTGGTATGAAGAGTAGATTAAAATCATGTTTTTTTGGTGTTTGAGGTGTATATTTGGAGTTAGATTGGATTGCTTTGCGTATGTGGATAGTCTAATGAAGTGATTTATAAAAAATTTTAAAATAGTGATGGGTAGCATAAAAAAGTGAGTGAGTGTTTCTTTTAGGTCCGCGCGTTGTTGTTTTTGGTCATGATGTAGGTAACATCAATTTTATGTTTTTTTAGGGGGATGTTTTCCTTCACGTCCGCGCTTTCACTATAAATTGAAACTCGCTGGGCAGTCTAGCTACCCTTGTTGATTGATCAACACCAAAAATGAACACTAGACTGTCTAAACTGTTGGAACTTCATGTGCATCTGGAATATGCCAGGCGCCTGTTGAATGAACTGGCCGCGGAAGCCATTGTGGAGGAGGGAAGGATAAGAGAGGAGGAGGAAAGAAGAAAAAAAGAAGAGGAGGAGAGAAGATATAAAGAAGAAGAGGAAAGAAGATACAAAGAGGAGGAGAGAAGAAACAAAGAAGAGGAGGAGGAGAAGGAAAAGAAGAGAAGAAGAATAAATTTCAGAATCCCAGAGAGCGAAAATTGGGATTCTGAAGCGACATATCCTGCCTCTGCTCTCTCGCCCAAAAAAGTAAAAAGTAACTGGGGGATAAGATGTGTATGTGGCGCCAGGCCTGGAAGGTGCCACCATTAACCAGGTGTCCATGAAGTTCCAAAAAAACAGCCCTTTTCAGGGCTACCCAATACTCTAGAAAAGAAATAACCATCAATTTGCCAATGTGTAGGTAGAGTAGTGTGAATATAAACACTAACTCTTTTTTAAGATAGTGTGAGGGTATGTGTTTGTGTGTTTGTGTTTGTCTGTTTATGTTTGTACCCGCTCATGTACGATTGTGTGGATAGTAGATTATGGATTTGTTTATTGTTTCTTAGCGTATGTGTTTGTGTTTGTGTGTTTGTGTTTGTACCCGCTCACGTACGATTGTGTGGATAGTAGATTATGGATTTGTTTATTGTTTCTTAGCGTATGTGTTTGTGTTTGTGTGTTTGTGTTTGTACCCGCTCACGTACGATTGTGTGGATAGTAGATTATGGATTTGTTTATTGTTTCTTAGCGTATGTGTTTGTGTTTGTGTGTTTGTGTTTGTACCCGCTCACGTACGATTGTGTGGATAGTAGATTATGGATTTGTTTATTGTTTCTTAGCGTATGTGGAGAGTATAGTTTGGGTTTTATTATATGAAATGAAAAAGTGGGGGATGTTTTCCTTCACGTCCGCGCTTTTCGTATAAGAACCCACAGTATTCGTCGTTCAAACCATTCTACAAAGAATAATCTAGACAAGATGACGCAAGTGACTGATTTATTTAATCAATTGAGGCATATCTATTTCTGGATAATAGATGCAGAATATGCTATAGAAAGGATACAAAAGGAATGGGAGTATGAAGATAAAGAACACTTGGTAACCAGTCAAGTCGAACGTATAAAGGCCGCCAGACATATAATAGAAGGAATGATAGAAGATGAAGTCAACAAATCAAGAGGATTTATTGACCCACCTTATGTAAGAGTGGGGAGTTTGAAGGAAGCACTGGATTATGTCATCCAAGTCCGGTGCTTCCTAGAACATATAGTGTATTGGACGGAGTTGTCATATATGAAGAGGGGACTGAACAGGTTGAAAAAAGGAGAAGAAATAATGAAACAAGTGATGACCCAAGAAGTAGAAAACATAAAGGAAAGGTGGACTAAGGAAAGAAAGGAAGAACAGAATAAGAAGAAGAAATTAGAATTCGACCAACTGAATAACAACTGGATGAAAATACAGGCCAAGTTCCGAGCCATGGGTCACCCGGACTGGATACCAGAAACAGAAAAGAAAAAGAAGAAAGGAATGATGGACAAAATAAGAGGATGGTGGAAAAAGTTAAGAAGTTAAAAGAAGAAAAAACCCAAAGGCCCTTTTCAGGGCCAGCCATATTTCTCGAAAAGAGATAGCCTTTCCATTGCCTACCCCTTTTCTAAATTTAAATTTAAATTTAAATTTAAAAAAAACTTTAAAAAAAAAAAAAAAAAAAAAAAAAAAAATCCCATATTCAATTCCCCTTGTCCCTAGACAAACCCAAACTCTATTCCCATGTTAAATTCCCATTGTCCCTAGACAGTCCCAAACTCTATGTTAAATTCCCATTGTCCCTAAAGTGACCCACGATTTTTCTCCATGTTAAATTTCCATTGTCCCTATATTGTCCCAGGGGTCTTTTTAATGCTAAGTCCCATTGTCCCTATAGAATCCCACTTAACTACTGACGTTTGTAGTACTATTGCATTTGTCATCCAACCTTCTATGTAACAAAGACTTAGACTATTCTCAGGAACATGACGTTTTAACAATAGGGTACTACGAAATCTTTGACAACACGAAATCACATTATCTGTACTATGAATTAACACATGAGTCTGATGTTTTATCAATACGGTACTTCGAAATCTTTGACAACACGAAATCACATTATCTGTTCTATAAATTAACACAGTTTAATTTTTTTAAAAAGTTAGACGAAATCTCTCTGACAACACGAAATGACACCGTCTACACTATGTTAATTTGTAGCACAGATAAGGTGGATTCGACTTATCTCGGGGCGCTTTTGGATGAGGGGTGAAAGTCAAAAACTAAAAGTAATAATTCTATTTATTTTTTTTTAAATAATGGTGGCGGAAAGTTTTGGAAAAGGCAACAATATGCATAAAAACATTTTTATCTCTAAATGAGTTTCCACGGATGGTATCGACAGACGACTAGGAAGTCTTCTTGAGATAATATTTTTTTATAGAGTTTTGAAAGAAGTGAGAAAAGAAAAACACCGGTAAACGCGAGTCCAGTTGAAGTGTATGCAAGCTGGCTTCGTCTCAAAATAAAACGGATTTTTATTTATGGCAATATATATATCGCTCAGATAAAGAAATGACGTATGCCACATTTCTTCTGCAAGGTTTAAAAACTTTGAAAACTTTTGAATCAAATTTTTTTAAATACCGTAGACCTAACAAATATTGCTGCTGAAAATGTTTAAAAAGTATGCTGGTGTTTGAAAAACGAAACAAAAATTACAATACTAAAAAGATGTCTCGTTAAGAATCCGGTCCCCTTTCTAGTACGCAATACATTACACGAGTTAGTGATACGACTTCCCTTCAGAACAGGATACGGAATAAATAATCACCGTATATTTTTGTTATCTCTCTGGAATTGAAAGCTGTAGATCAGAATATTACAGCTGCACATAAATTTAAATGGTACGTATATACTTGAAAGATGACCAAAATAATTGTTACTCATACCTGGATCTTCAAATAAAAAACACCAACAGAAATATACCATAATTAAAGTCAAATGACCAAAGGAAAAAAAACTCCAGAAATATACATTCTTGGATACAATCTTTTAATTCGGATTGCTAGAAATGCAGATTTATTTCATTTTTCGAGTTACATTTACCAGGAGCACACTAAGTACATAAACAGACTCAAGGCAATGAGACCTTTACAAACATATGGAATATTTATTCTATGACGATTCAAGGTGACATTGAAAGTTTAGGAAGAGTTGAACACGAGTAAATGTAATATCTTTCATACGGTGTTATTATAGAGGTCATCATAAAAGAAATTAATTGCAAGAGAAGTAACTTTTATGACCCTTTTCCATGTTAATCAACAGGATTAATGTTCGTGATTTCAAGTAGTATGTACAAAGAGCACCGTGACCAATACGTAACGCTAGCAGTTGTGATTTACAGTATTCATAATGGCATGTTCTCCTGCATTGTTCACGTTTGTCGATCATACACCTGTACAGTGATTTCCTCATAATGCTCTTTAACTCTAAGGGGTACAACATGCATCAAAGCACACACACACACACACACACACACACACACACACACACACATACATATATATATATATATATATATATATATATATATATATATATATATATATATATATATATATATATATATATATATATATATATATATACATACATACATACATACATATGTGTGTATTTTCATACAGTGTTAATTAAATAGGCAAAACACAGTTCAATGTAGACTAACCTCTTCACTTATGTTAATGTGCACTACTGAACGGGGTCTTGCAAATAAACACTCTCACAGTCTTTATAATCAGTAACAAACAAATCAAACTGGTGCCACAAGTTGATGTTAGTCCAAATAAGCTCAAATAATCCATTGCTAAGAACTACACCAGCATATATGCATCAAAATACAATAATGCGAAATGTTTTGGACTGTTTATATATCTCAGCTATGGATTTTGCGGAAACGGGTTCATAAACTCTTTCCCACTGAGATAAAGTTATATTAATAATAAAAGTATTTTTCTAAATGTGATCTTCATTAATGTCAACGGTTTGAAGTTTTCTTACAGAATATCAAATGGCTTTTTTACTTTTTTTATTATATCTGGCGCCAAAATTACGTTGATGAGATTCAAAAAAAATTCCTAAGTCAATTTATTTCTTAAAATTGCTCCGGGCACGTATTTGAAAAATCAGGCATCTTTTGAGTATCTTTGACAAATCTGTACGACGCATTTAAACAGAATATGGATTTGATATTTTGTGTAACGTTTGAGATACTCTATTGATTTGGTAATATGATGCGAGCTTTAGATATTGTCATAAATATTTTCAAAATACTATAATCATGAATCTGTGAATTTTTCATTATTTTCATACCGCAATAATTGTTGAATATAAAAGGAAACATATCCACTCAAGATGTGCTTGTTGATCGATATTTTTGAGATTACAGACATGCTACCAAGCGTTAGCTGTTGCACATGAATATCTTACATTCAAACTAATTTGTGAATCCAAATCAATTACAAAGGTTTGAATACATCCCCAGATGAGTCTCTAGCGTGACACACTAGAAGGTCCAGAGGTTATTCAAGCCAAGACCGTTTCAAAGATGCATGCATGCTTTGTACTTTGAATTGACATCGATCTTACATCGTCATACTCACTTTATCTTTTCGCATATAACAAACTCAATCATCGTCATCTCCTTAATTATTAAGAAAATATATTTTCCGCGATTTGTTGTTGAACCGGGGATATTCTGATTAGCAGTATAACGCGTGTAATAGCTTGGCCGCCACGCATATTTAGAAAGAAATTTGTACAAAAATCAAGCTTTAGGTTAAGAGGCTGATGTAAAAAATGTGAGTGTAATCTCCTCATAATACGCTAGTATGAAAGCTTCGCCATTTTAATTACTATTTCAGAACGCGTGATATACATGTCCATACATGATATCGTGTGATGGTATGCATACATAGTCTGGGAATAAAAATAATTTTAGGACTCTCGAATATTCGCTAGCACTTCCGCCAGACAACAGTATTCTTTTATGTTGGCGAGTGTCTATTTGGCTGACTCTTTGATAATAAGAAGAAAATTATAATTTCTCTTTGAGATATTGGCATGACAAAGTAATACATTTCTTGATTACATATTTTTATCCTTTGAGAATTAAATGGCACATGAAGAATATAATTCAATACATTATTATACAAGATCCAGTTGCTTATACCAAAAAATAACATATAAACCTAAATAGTTCATGCAGATATTGATCGGTCAACCAACACTGTACAAATATTAATTGGTCTAAAAGTAATGCAACATTAATGATTGGCTATTTTCAAAGATGTCCAAAGATTGTGACTACGTGAGGATCATGTATGTACACGCATCACACCCACGTATGTACATGAGACGTTGGCGTGCATGTACGTAGTAGCACGATAATAGAGGTTTCGTTCATTACTGATCTAGGTCACAAACTTCTAACCCGCCCCCAGGACTTTCCCCTTGCAGGGGCACCTGTGAGTAATGTTCATGCATGTGTGTGTGTGTGTGTGTGTGCACGCAATATGAGGACAAAATCATGGGGATATTGTGACCTGTATCAGTATTGAAAATCTAAACATGTTATTATCATACTACTGCTCCTAATAATCATCCATTGAGGTTTTCGCGAGTAGTAGAGGGGGAACGTTAGGGTTTAAATAGTCGCATGTTAAATAGGGCAACACTTTAAGGGAACAAACGAGAACTTACCAGTAGGACACTATATTTTAAGATAATCTTTATGACAGGAGTACAAATTAAGCAAATGTCTCTCCATTTAGTTTTTGAGAACCAAATTAGTCAGGATTATTTGGTGTGTTTCACATCTTAATTGTGTTACAATTTTGCTAGCTTAGGTCAGAGTTTAATTTGTGTATTTTTAGGTCAATTTACAATTAGTCCGATTACAAGCCACGGTAGATTCATAAATATATTAAAATAGTGTGGTGAAGTTAATTTTAGTGTCCCAATTTTGGACATCACCAAACTGAAGTCTGTGTTTGTATAAATGCGTATGCATGCATGCATGCATGAGTTTGACGCCCCTTTTCTGTATAATTGGTGGAGGAAAACCCCGGTAAGAACCACCGATTCACGGGAAGCTGCTGCCAGTTCACGTTCACACATGGACCGAGCCAGAGTCTCAAACTCACGTGGGAATCACGAGCACTTTAGACCACTCAGTCACCCGAGGCTCCGAGAGTCAGGTAGCTAAAGAAAACTTGAAAAACACTAACCATCATTTGGTTTTATGTAAGTGTGTGTGTGTGTGTGTGCGTGATTGTCAAACAGAGAGAGAGAGAGAGATAGAGAGAGAGAGAGGGAGAGGGAGAGAGAGTATGTGTGTTTTGGATTTTTAAATTAGCTTTAAAAAAATTTCATTCATATGGCTACAATAGCAGTGTGGCAGTTGATAGTTATGTCTAGCACTGGGGCATCATGCTGCAGGCATATAGCATGATGTGCCACCCAGTCACATTTTCCGGACACCAGGCCGACAAATCCTAACACTAACCTCTTAATGTTGAGTGCATAGCGAGGCAGCTGTTAGTACCAGTATTATTAATCTTTGGTATGACTTGGATGGGGTTCGAACGCATTCTCTCGCATCCGAGGGACGCTCTAATCACTAGGCCACCGGTGCGATCGATCGATCGATCGTGAGAGAGTCTGAGATGAGATGAGCAGATATGTAGTACAATTTAGTTTGGAGCCAAATTCACATTTCCAGCCGAAAGAGAAGAGGTACACGCTAATGTGGTGGTAGTTTTATGTCAAATGGGGAAGGCAGGAATATTATATATCGGGACAGAAACGTTTATTCTATAAAAGGTGATGGGGGGGGGGTCCATTTTTTATTTATACCTTTTCTTTTAAACCCTACCATTTGTGATCAGTAAATGACTGATGTTATAGTTAAATTATTACATTTCATGTTACAGTCCATTAATACTGTACTTCATTGAGATGGCAGCCATTTAAATATTTTCCAGGTCGATACAACCTTTACCATTCCTAAATGGAACAAACCTATTACAAACAGACAGACTCCTCTTGTGAAACGTGTCGTAATACGACATTTCATTTAGAGGGGAGACCAACTAACAATTCCTGTGACACTGAATTAACGTGTTTACAAACAAACGGAGTTGGGTTAGATTGATAGTGAATACGTTTGTAAACTTAATGTCTGTTACATACGTAGCAGTTACATAGCGAGTGCCGTCAACAAATTCCAATCCTTAGGTCCGGATTGTCATCCCTATGTTTGGAAACGATGTCAAAAGAGAAAGGTGGTTGTATGAACATTATGGTTATCTAATTTCTTTAGCCTCGACAGCAAAATGATACTGTACTAAATGATTGGAAAACTAGTCTTACTAATATGTTCATGTTCAATGTTTGATATTTATATATGAAAAGGAATAGACAGGCCCCAATCCACCCTCTTCATTTTAGGTGGACAGGCTTATTAAAATATATTAATTTTGAAAAAGATGGAACTGATACTTTAAAAATAAATCTGTAAGTCTCTCAGCTTCACATTTTTGGCGAAATAATGCTTCAAATTGTCTGATAAACGGATAGAATCACGTGCTCGGGGTATGCATGAGCAAAAGGTGACCGTGATAAAAGGAAAATCTCAAATATAACCATGCAATCCTGTCTTTTTAACGTATGGCTCAAAATGCCTAGCGAGCATGTGGTAAATGACATGCTCGCTACAACAGGCTTGACGCCCGGTTCCGGTAGGAGAAAACATTTGGTTTACTCAGGTTTTATGATTCATGCCTTATAAGTGTCTGATATACTCATCCCAGCATTTCTCAAAATGAATCCTGGAAAATATTGGGAATATATTTCAACATGTTATTGGTTATAAATATTTATTTGCTTTTTTAAATAGCAGGCTAGAAGGATTTGCCTAGCTATCAAAAACAAAAGTATAGAAGCATCAACATTTAGTAAATCACATACTCCAATGATTCAGATAGCGATGTTTGATTGGTTGAATCCAAGGATGTAATATCTAAATTATCACTACGTTCTTTGAGGTTATCATGGGCCTCGTTCATATCGTTCCTGTTTTCTCTGCAAATCCCCATTCACGCAAAATGTGTAAAGAAAAAAATAACCAGATAAATATCAATACCAAAGTATAGTCTTAGGCAAAGAAGTATGATAAGCTTTATCTAGTTGTTTATCCCTTTCCACCAGCTTCACTGCCCTCGGCGCTTCAGTCATACCAAGAAGTGGTCACAATGTCTTCGACGGATTCAACACATATAGCTTGCATCGAATCAGATTTCCAGAGCTGAATTATCTATTCAGAACAAAAGAAGAACCATGCCACATTAAACATGAATGCATTCATAGAAGCGTACTCGAATGTATATACGCACGTGCTCGATCGCATGATCTTAATATCGTCTCAGAAAAGCTTGCGGGCAAATGTCGATATTTTTCACCACATTAGCTGTTGAATATGAAACATGCATTTAATTTGATCACAAATCATCGATAATTTAACTCTTGATAATTAAGAAGTTACCAACATTCCATCAAAATCAGCTTATAGCCCTGTCGTCGATGAGAAGAAGGGATAGCAGCAAAAAGGGACGCAAGCTATACTCCATACTAAATAAGGTCGCAAGACATACCAACCCGCCACAACTCGTTAGAAGTCAGGATCAAAAACTTATCAATAGGATACTAATAGGCAAAACTAAATTAGCCAGAAGCTTTGGGAAATATTTGACAATCAACATAAACTCAAATGGCAAATGCCCACACTGTCCACTCTAAGAAGATTTAGAACATGTTTTAACACCTGCCATAAGTATGGAACCCAAAGAACTAGGTTTAGGACCAGACAAGCTAAAATAGGGTCTCCACCGACCTATCCAGATTTCCTCAAAGAAGAAAACTTACAAAAATATTACAAACGTCCTCGCCGACATTAGGAAAAAAGGGGGCTTTAAACAAAACTGTATGACCCGCTAAACAATAAATAAATACCATTCAATTAATTACAACTAGGGCACAGGCTAACAAACTAAATGTAAGGAACAACAAGACCAGATGTTTTTAACATGTCTTAGCGACCCGAATATTCGGCAAAGGTATCTGTCTTATAAAAATAGATTTAGCCTGAAAATAACATCACATAAATAACTCTGTCCACAAGTTAGGATAATAATCAAAACGAAATAAGTCCAAGCCTACCAAAACTAATAGATAGGCTGACAAACTTAAAATTAGGGAATTAATAAGAGCACATGTCTTTGACAAGTCTTAGCGACCGAGTATTCGGCAAAGATATCTGTCTTATCAAAATAGATTTAGCCTGAAAATAAAATAACATCACATAAATAAATAAAAAATTAGGAACAATTATCATAACTAGTAGACAAGCTAATAAACTTAAAATTAGGGAATGAATAAGATCAGATGTCTTTGATATGTCATAGCTACCCGAGTATTCGGCAATGCTATCTGTCTTAACCAAATAGACTTAGCCTCAAAATAAAATAACAACATACTAATAGCGTCATCCAAAAGACTAGGAAAATAGATCAAGCATAAAGATAGATTAGCAAGTACTTAGCCCAACCATAAACCTTTAAAACAAAATAATGAATTATTTTTTCTAGGGCACCACAATCCTACAGCATGAAATTAAGGACACTAACATTTTTTCCTACCGCAAGGTGACCACAGATTATCTGTAGTACAACAAACGCAACTGCACTACGGCACAGCCTCCCCTCGAGGCACTAAAAACAATTAGAACACCTGGATAAGACCCCCAAAAAACTAGAATATATAAGGTGGTCTAAAAAGCCCAAGACCATCAGGCCCCGCTGCACAAGGCGGCAAAGTCTATCAAGATAGGAAAACTTACTATAACCCCAAAATTAATACCTATAAGGTGGTCCAAACACCAAGGACCGCCAGGCCTGGCTGCACAATGCGGCAACCAAATACCTAGCGAAACTAGTTAGGACCCTAAACTTAAGAATATCTGAGGTGGTCCAAACCCTAAGGACCATCAGGCCCAGCTGCACAAAGCGGCGCACCATCAAGCCTAGCAAAGTTTAAATAACCATACACAAATGGGTCAACCCAAACCAAGAACCACACCACCCAATTCAGACTCAATAGATAAAGATTAAATAACCATGCAGACTATCACTAAGCGATCACTGGTGCGGTACTATCATTAAAAGAAAAAACGGCACAGAATATATCTCCAAAAATACGTCAAGACGACAATTCATTAACCTTTTGGCAAGGGAGTCAAAAAATGTATACCCTGGATAAACCAAGGTGCCTTCCTAGCGAGCAGGCTACTCTCTGACGACACCTTCCTCCTCGCCACCGCCGGACATTAAATTAATAAACGTGCAGAGCACATATTAAATACATGAAGGGAGAGGAACTTTTTCCTCTCTTCATGAACAATTAATTAACCCTCCACATGGGAATAAAAGCCTAGGTGTCCCGATGTGACCTCATAGTGGCGACCAATCGCTACTGGCGTCACATACTGCTTGGTTGACACCTAGCGCAGCTAATGCAGACTGAATTGCTACCTTTAACTCGAGTATGTGCTGGGTCTATCCCCACTCAAGTATAGCCTTTCATTCAGGTCGCTAGGGTCTATGAAGCCAGTCATACTGACCCAAGACCTGACGGCTCAATTAAATAGTGCCTTTTATGCACAGTAATGCCTGGGGGATGAGGCTCTAATTCCTTCCCCCGGGATCAATTAAATAGTCCGCTTATGGACATTAACCAGACGTACATGCCCGTATGGGTGAAAACGTCTATAACTTAAATGATGATGATGATGAGGAGGAGGATGAGGAGAAGATATAGATCAGCTAGCCGCATAAACTTATAGGGGCGATAATTCTAGCGCACATCACATAGTAAAATTGAAACTGCGTATCTTTTGCATTACTCCCCCTTAGCAAATGTCGTGTCAGTCGATCTCGTCACTTATTTAAAAATAGTTTCAGAGAGAGAGAGAGAGAGAAAGAGAGAGAGAGAGAGAGGATATAAAAAAGTAAGACGGAAAGTAAGTAGAAGACAGAAAAATATATAAAAATAAATATATCAAATTCTCTGCCTCTGAGAGAAAGTATTTCATTAGAAATTTTAATAATCTTATGAAAATTAACGTAAAATAGAAGATTTAAACTATTTTCATACTCTCGAATATCACTGTTAGCGATAAATTTGTACTTCTTATTGCCAGGGTTAGTTTAGTCGCTAAAGAATCCTCCAGCCTCATGTCTCTCCAGTTGTGTTCCCTTTATATTCTTTACACAACTTTTTCACTTCATTATTACCCCACTTTAGGGTTATAACATGCTTTAAAATGTTACCCGGTAGTGTTATAACAAGCTATAAAATGTTACCTTGCAGTTTTATAACATGCTGTAAAATTTTAATGCAGGATTAATTTAGTCACTCATCCAAACAATATACAAGATATAACAAGTCAAACACAAGACAAGGATAGTTGGCTGGATTTGCAGGACAAAAACGATAATTATTCCAATGTCATCAATATTTTCACTGTGGAGAAACTTAAAAATAGCATTTTCTTGGATCTGAAAGATACTTGTAGATAGAGAGAAAAGAGAGGAACATAATAGCATACATGTCTAATTTATATATAGAGAAAATGATAGACGAACAGACAATACATACAGACGAATAGAGAAGTTGGCGTTGGAGGAGGGTAAGAATAAAGGAAAAAGTGTGTGTGTGTGTGTGTGAGAGAGAGAGAGGCGGGCAATGAAAATTCGAATACTGTGTATCTCTCCGTCACTCCTACTCACCCTCCTTTACGTACACGCACGTCTGTTTCCATTTATAGGTATTGCAGCTTACGTCATTATCCAGTTAAAAGCTTATTGATTACAATGGATATTTACATTGACGCAAAGAAATTTCGTGCTTTCGTGATCGGTATACATTAGTCTCGTCCATTATTTATGTACGTATTAGCACTAAGAAAATTTGTCGTCGCAAGACTAAAGCAAAAACAATAATGCTCGTAATAACAGCAATGGAACTAACATAGTTTATCATTGTCTATCCATTACAAATATCTTCGTCCATATAGCCCCGTTGTACACATCGCCATTGTTTTCATCAACTTCGCCAAGACGACGACGACGTTACATTTTCCTCGTTATTCTCTCGTTACTGTTATCATCATTGTATTAACCTTCTTTGTCCTCATAACAAAATTAAGAACAGTAACAGCAAAAACAGCAACAACAAGAGTGAATCGCTCCGGGCGGCACTTATATGGGCGGCAAAAAAGGTAAAAATGAATAAAAGGAAAGAGGAAAAACAGAGGAAAATGAAAGGAAAATATAGAGATGGAGGTAAAGGAGAATACTATTTGGGAACATTTGATAATGCCGCCGCCCTAAAATAAGTGGCAGAGGTCGGCATCTCGGACATCCACCCCGGGCGGCATTTTAGTTCGTACGCCACAATCTGTAGGCCATAGAACACAATGTTTGGCAACTTAGAACTGAAATGCTTTCACATAACTTTGACTAAAACGCCAGTGCACATTGAAGGTCATTTTCCAGGTGTGATACAAAATTATAATGTTTCTGTCACATAAGAGAATGGAATTTAGTAAAATCATAACATATGGCTGATATGTGAGAACAAGACCAGTCGCTAAATGCATGGATATATCTGACAGACAGACAGACAGATATATAGAGATATAATGATCGATATATATAGATAACTAGATAGATAGAAAAATAGATAGATATACAGACATACAGAGAGAGAGAGAGAGAGGGATACGAAAGTTTTCTTACGGTTAATGATACAAACGCACTCTCGTGCGTGTGTGTCTTTTGCATTTTTAACGTAGCTTTAACATTTTTTAAGTCATATCGCTACGATGTTGGCATTGTGGCAGTTTATAATGTTGTCTAGCACTGTGTCATCATGCCGCAGACATATAGCATGATGTCACATCCAGTCACATTATCCTGACACCAGGCCGACCAGTCCTAACGCTAATCTCTTAATGCTGAGCGCCCATTGAGGCAGCTGTTTGAACCAATTCTATAAATCTTTGGTATGACTCCTCTGTGGTTCGAACCCGCAACCTCCCGCATCCAAGGCGGACACTCTATCCAGGAGGCCACCTAACGTCACATGTTTTGTGTTTAGTTAGTTCGTGCGTTACGGCACATCAACACAAATAGATTATTTAGTGTCGAGGCAATTGTAGTTAAGTGTATTGCACAAGGATACACTTCGGTAGCTTACCCAGGCTGGTCTGATGATATGATTAGAACACGCATTCCTTTGGTCTTGAGTCTGGCACGCTAACTACTGAAGCCCCCATCATTCGTATTGATTTAAACGGATGGTTACTACACATATGTGCACATTTTGCGTTGTCATGATCGGTATACATCAGTCTCGCCCATAATTCTGACGGAAGCATTTTGAGCTGTCAAGATCTGCATTATACTGACATGGACATTTTGCATTGTAATGATCGATTTACATTGGTCTCGCCCATTATACTGACGTGGACATTTCGCACTGTCGCGATCGGTATACATTAGTATCACTCATTATATTGACGTAAGCATTTTGTGCTGTTATGATTGGTATACATTAGTGACTTGGACAGTTTACTCTGTGTGTGTGTGTGTGTGTGTGTGTGTGTGTGTGTGTGTGTGTGTGTGTGTGAGATTTGGAATTTTAACGTAGCTTTAACAATGTTTTGGTCATATCGTTACGATGTCTGCAATGTGACAGTTTATAGTGATGTCTAGCACTGGGGCATCATGCCGCAGTTAATGCTGAGCGCTAAGCGAGGCAACTGTTAATAGCGTTTTTGTAAGTCTTTGGTATGACTCGGCCGGGGATCGAACCCACGACCTCCCGCATCAGAGGCGGATTTTCTAACCAGTAGGCCTCTGGAGCGGTAGTTTGCTCTTTAATGATCGGTATATATATATGTGTATATATATATATATATATATATATATATATATATATATATATATATATATATATATATATATATATATATATATATATATATATATATATACTTGATACCTTGGTATAGCCCATTACTTATATATGTATTAGTACCAGCAAAACCTATCTTTGCATAAAAATAGCAACAACGTAGAAGCAATGACACCAGTAAAATTAGCATAATTTATCATCATCTATCTTTCAAGGTCATCGTCATCCTCTCCGCCACTTCATAATCATCCACATTATCTTCGTCAACGTTGTCACAATAGCTACAATCTCCTATTTACTCTTTGTGCTTTAGTAAGTGTGTCGTAAGTGTATCATCAGTGTCGTCATCTTCGTCTGAGATTATTGCCATTGTCGTCGACATTATAATCATCATCGTTATTATTAACAACGTAAATAGCTGCTGTAGCAACAACAACAAGAACAACAACAGCGAGACCATGTAAACTCATAAACAGTCTTGAGCGAGCTTGTCCAGACACATATTAACCTTAATTAAGACACCTGTATAACCTTAATTAAGACACTTGTATAACCTTAATTAAGACACCTGTATACGGTGAAAAGGACGTCTTAATCAAGGTTACGTGAACATGTTTCTGGACAAGTTCGCTTAAGATTAAATGTGTCGTGTAATACTGTAAAGGACTTTCAAGGTGAGGTGCAGTGTTACACGACACATATTTACCACGCGTTTCTGACCCCATAGGTCGGGGGGGGGGGGGGGGAGAGGTAGCAATGTTTCCGGCCCGATAGGCCAAGACAGAAAGTTAGAAACACACACATTTGATAGATGCATATACATGTGGATAGATAGATAGATAGATAGATAGATAGATAGATAGATGGACAGACCTTTCGATAGGTAGGCAGGAGAAATTATGAGAATGAAAAATAAAGAGAGAGAGAGAGAGAGAGAAGCGCGTAGTTTAAACAGCTTAGAGGGTGGGTAATAGGACTGGCAATTAAAATGAGAACACTGTGTATGGCTAGAAATCTATCTTTAAACCCCCAGTCCCACCTCCACAAAATACGTGCACATGTCTGCTCTCGTTTACAGTTAGTGCAGCTTACGTAATCGATCATTTAAACATTTATTTACTGAAATAGATATATACTATACAGATGGGGGCATTTTACGCTGTCATGATCGGCATACGATAACCTCGCCTGTTATTTAAACCCGTCATCGCACAATAATAACACTAACAGCAACGCAGAAACAGTGACACCAGTTAACGAACGTAGGATGTGGGTCCTCTTCCAGGTGCGGTGCAGCATTAAAAGGTACCTATCTCACCATGCGCTTCTGACACAAAAGAGAATAGAATATGATCCAATTAATATACAAGACTGACGTTTGAAAGCAAGACAGGCTGCTTCGTGCATGGATATATTTCATATAGATGTGTACGCATAGACCGGTCGACAGGTAGAAAGAAGACATATATTCAGTGTTATGGTGATCTCTTATCCTTTTGTGTGTGGTATGAAGGTACTATGAGCGAAAATGAGAAGTGATTTTTTTTTTATAGTTACATTGGTTTATACATGGCAAGCTTAAAGAGAGATTTTGAGAATTTAGAATAAATGTTAATTTATTGTTTACGTTATTTACTTTTTTGTTTGTGTCTGAACAGCCATTACATGGATTTCTGGGCCAGTTATAACCGATCATCATCATCATTTAAATCATAGATGTTTTCACCCAATACGGGCATGTACGTCTGGTTAATGTCCATAAGCGGACTATTTAATTGATCCCGGGGGAAGGAATTAGAACGTCATCCCCCAGGCATTACTGTGCATAAAAGGCACTATTTAACTGAGCCGTCTGGTCTTGGGTCAATATGACTGGCTTCATAGACCCTAACGACCTGAATGTAAGGCTATACTCGAGTGGGGATAGACCCAGCACACACTTGAGTTAAAGGTAGCAATTCAGTCTGCATTAGCTGATCTAGGTGTCAACCAAGCAGTATGTGACGCCAGTAGCGATTGGTCGCCACTATGACGTCACATCGGGACACCTAGGTTGTTATTCCCATGTGGAGGGTTAGTTAATTTTTCATGAAGAGAGGAAAAAGTGCCTCTCCATTCACGTATTTAATATGTGCTATGTTCGTTTATTAATTTAATGTCCGGCGGTGGCGAGGAGGAAGGTTCGGTCATGGAGTAGCCTGCTCGCTAGGAAGGCACCTTGATTTATCCAGGGTATACATTTTTTTGACGAACTTTTGGAGATATATTCTGTGCCGTTTTCTTTTTTAAAGATAGTACCGCACCAGTGACCGCTTATTGATAGCCTATAGGGTTATTTAAACTGTATCTATTGAGTCTGATTTGGGTGGTGTGGTTCTTGGTTTGGGTTGACCCATTTGTGTATGGTTATTTAAACACTGCTAGGCTTAATGGTGCGTCTTTTTGTGCAGCTGGGCCTGATGGTCCTTGGGGTTTGGACCACTTCATATATTCTTAATTTTAGGGTCCTAACTAGTTTCGATAGGTATTTGGTCTTTGGGGTTTGGACCACCTTACAGGTATTAATTTTGGGGTTATAGTAAGTTTTCCTATCTTGATAGACTTTGCCGCCTTGTGCAGTGGGGCCTGATGGTCTTGATGCGAATGGCCTATGTAGATGAACCGTAGCGTAACGGATAACAAAAGACCGCTGGCAAGAATGCCGTTTGGCCATTATATTAGGTATGACCGCATAATTAAGCGTGTACAAACTTTGAACGACTTTTTCTCAAATGCGGCTTAAGATAATTCTACCAAAAAATTGACAGAAAACGTATCATCACGATGATCTGCCGCCAAATATTGCCGCCGTTATTAAAAATAGAAAACGTTTAAGATATACGTTCTCAAAATCTGGTCAATAGAAACTGAAAAACTTCAAAGAAAGCGTCCTTGCACACGGCCATTTGATCTGCAATCCAATATGATGGCTACAAAAGCCATTAAATGTGTAAAAGCTTCATATTAACCCAGATCTCCCACCCATTGGGGCCTCTTGTCAGATTTGAGCGATCTCCCACCCATTGGGGCCTCTTGTCAGATTTGAGCGATCTCCCACCCATTGGGGCCTCTTGTCAAATTTGAGCGATCTCCCACCCATTTGGGCCTCTTGTCAAATTTATTTTTATTCCGCCAGGATGTAAATTTGGATTTCTACAGCAGAGAAGAACATTTTTTTAAAAAATAAAAATTAAATTAAGAGCTCTACTGAAGTAAATATCGGGAGAAAACAGTCGGATTAGAATCGAGATCTGCATAATATGTTCACGATATCTTCAACACTCTGTTAGTAGCATTTATGTTGATATATCAGTCATTAGTAACTTTTAGTTACACTTTGCTAGTAGCATAATCGGGTTCCTCGCTAAATTCAACGAAAGACATGCTTAATTCGTCAATTCGTTTGAGCAGCAGGCCTCCTAACAGCCTAGATGAACTTAGCGTAGTATTAACCTCGTTGTCTGCTTTTACAGATGAAATCAATGCACCGCAAAATCTTTGCATACTATGACAAATGAACTCAATGCACCTCAAAACCTTTGTATAATATGACAGATGAACTCAATTCACCACTACACATTTGCCTACTGAGACAGATAAATTCAGTGAACCGCAACACCTTTGTATACTATCAAATGAACTCAATGCACCACTACACCTTTGCCTACTGAGACTGAGGAACTCAATGCACCACAACACCTTTGCCTACCGTGACAGATGAACTCAATGCACCGCAAAAAATTGCTGCATGCCTATACAGATTGACTCAATGTAGCACAAAACCCTTTGCTTTTAACGACAGATGAACCCAATATACAGTAGTACCATTTGCCTACTGTGACATATTGACTCTGTTGTTGCCATCGAAATACGATGGAAGTGCGCCCATGAGAGACGTCCCGGTTGGTGGTTGTACAGGGTTTGCTGTGGATATGTTGCCCACCACGGGAGTGGCAGTCCTTGCTGCACTTGAAGGTTGCTTCTGGTGTGGATTGGAGCTGCTTCTTCTTCCTCTGAGATCGCTTTTCATCAGCTAGCAAGCGTAGCTTGTCTCGCTGGCTTTCAGACCAGTGATCAGAGCATGTCGCCAGCTGAACCTGTCTAGAGCGAGCTCTTCACAAGTGTTGACATCGATGTCAAGGGCTTTCATGTCGCGCTTGCAAACATCCTTGAAGCGGAGATGTGGCCATCCAATCGACCTTTTACCAGAGGAAAGTTTCGAATAAAGAATGTCTTTGGGGATCCGTCCGTCATCCATCTGACGTACATGGCCCAGCCATCTGATGCGACGTTGACGGAGGAGTGTGACCATGCTGAGAATCTTGGCACGTTTGTTACTCGATCGCTCCAGGTGATCCCGAGTATGCGTCTGAGGCATCGCATGTAAAAGGCGCTCAGTCTTTTCTCTTGTGAGGCGTACAGAGTCCAGGTTTCACTGGCGTACAGGAGAGTGCTTATCACGCAGGCACGGTACGCGGAGATCTTAGTGTTCTAGGGTCAGCATGCTGGTGTTCCACACTCTCTGCGACAACCTGGAGAGAGTTGTTGATGCCTTTCCGATCCGCTTGTTGAGCTCAGCATCGAGCGAGAGGTTGTTGGTGATGGTAGAGCCGAGGTAAGTGAGCTGACTGACCACCTCAAGTTCGTAGTTGTTGATGATGATGCTTGGGGGGTCCGCGTCCTGAACCATCACATTTGGGTTTTTTTTAAGGCTGATGGGCAGCCCAAACCCATCGCATGCTTCAGCAAAGCGGTCCATAAGGCACTGTAGCTCAACTTCTGTGTGAGTGGCTAGAATAGCATTGTCTGAGAAGAGCATGTCCCTGATGGTTGCTTCACGCACTTTGCTCTTTGCCTTCAGTCGTGCCAGGTTGAACAGTCTGCAGTCAAATCGCGTGTGCAGGTATATCCCTTCTGTGGACGTCCCAAGGGTGTGCTTGAGCAGGACTGCAAAGAAGATGCCGCAGAACGTGGGGGCAAGGACGCGGCCCTGTTTCATTCCACTGCGGATGTCAAAGGGGTCGGATTTTGAGCCATCGTACTGCACTGTGCTTTTCATGTCATCGTGTATGGACTGGATCATGATTAGCAGCTTTGGAGGGCATCCAATTGTCGCCAGGATTGTGAAGAGTCCGTCTCTGCTGACCAGATCGAACACCTTGGTGAGGTCTATAAAGGCCAGGAAGAGAGGTCTGTGTTGTTGTCTGCATTGCTTCTGCAGCTGCCTGACGGAGACGATCATGTCGATTGTGGACAACTCTGCGCGGAACCCGCATTGCGACTCTGGATACACTCTGTCAGCAAGCGTCTGCAGTCTGTTCAGGATGACGCGTGCGAAAACTTTACCCACGATGCTGAGAAGGGATATGCCCCTGTATTTGTTGCAGTCACTTCTGTCGCCCTTGTTCTTGTACAGGGTTACGATGTTGGCGTCTCTCATGTCATGAGGCACTGCACCCTACTCCCAGCACTGGCAGAGGAGGTCGTGCAAGTGTGTGAGCAGCACGCTACAGCAGCACTTGATGACTTCTGCTGAGATGCCATCCTTCCCTGTGGCTTTACCTAAGGACAGTTTCTCTAAGGCCATCTTTAGTTCAGCTACAGTAGGTTTCTCGTCCAGTTCGGCATGAGAGGGAAGTTTTCAATGGCGTTGAGGGCATCGTTGGTCACATGATTTTCTCTAGAGTACAGTTCAAAGTAGTATTCCACCCAACGCTCCATCTGCTTGCACTTGTTGGGGATGGTATCACCTGAGGAAGACTTCAGTGGTGATGTCACTCTCTTCGTGGGACCCATTGCTTTCTTTATGCCATCGTACATGTCTCTGATGTTTCAGATATCTGCTGATGACTGGATGCTCTGACAGAGCTGAAGCCAGTATTCATTGGCGCACTGCCGTGCTAATCTCTGCACATTACTTCTGGTAGACCTTCATGCCTGTAGTGTGTCTTCTGGCGGGGGGGGGGGGGTGCACTGCGACCCTCTTCTATGGCTGGCATGAGTGTGGCGGAGTTAGCCTGAAAACCAGTCATTGTACTTTGATTGCTTCTTACCGAAGATCCGTGTGGCTGTGCTGTACAGTCTCCCAGATGTGATCCTATCTTTCTTTGGCACTACCGTTGGGAGATTCTGAATCAAACGTCTTGGAAAGAGCATAGGTCAATTCCTCAGCCTTGTCTGGATATGACGTTTTGCTCACATCAATGCGTGGTTTACCCTCTTGCTTAGAGCGGTGGATCTTCTTCGGATGAAACTTCAGTTTGCAGTTTGCAGCACACCAGCGAGTGGTCGGTATCGCAGTCAGCGCTGTGGAAGGTACTGGTAAGAAGCACATCTTTCATGGCAGAATGTCTTGTAATGATCAAGTCCAGCTGGTGCCAGTGTTTAGACCGGGGATGCCTCCAAGACACTTTTATGCTGTGGCTTTGTTTGAAAGAATGAATTGGTGATGCTGAGGTCGTGGTACGAGCACATCTCTAGAAGCCGCTGACCGTTCTCATTCATCTTCCCAACGCTAAACTTGCCAAGACAGGAAGGCCAAGAGTCTTGGTCGGCACCTACCCTAGCGTTGAAGTCGCCCAGCAAAATCAAGTTTTCTTCCTTGGGAATTTTGTCTATGAGCGAGTCTAACTCACCATAGAACCCATCCTTGGTATCTGTGGTGGCGCTTAGTGTGGGAGCGTAAAAGCTGACCAGGTTAACAGGCTCGGTTCTGGTGTGGAGGCGGAAGGATATCATTCTTCCATTTCCTTGTTGTCAGGGTTTTATCATCCCTAGCAGAGTGTTCCTGA
Source organism: Sinohyriopsis cumingii (assembly GCA_028554795.2). Lineage (NCBI taxonomy): Eukaryota > Metazoa > Mollusca > Bivalvia > Unionida > Unionidae > Sinohyriopsis > Sinohyriopsis cumingii. The sequence continues at coordinate 56,846,652 of CM068840.1, forward strand.
CAGCGAATCCAACACCAAACTCTATGGCTTCGTCGGCGCTCTTTCCTTGCAAGAAGAATGTGTAGTTCTTTTCTCTGAAGGACCTATAATCTGGTAGTCTGTCTCCTTTAGCGAGTCGATGTCGACCTGGAGACTTGCAAGTTCGTATTGAAATACTGACTCTACACACCACAAAATCCTATGCCCACTGTGACAGATGAACTCAGTGCAGCACACATCCTTTACCTACTATGACAGATGAACTGAATGCACCGCAAAACCGCGTTGCCTGCGTATATAGATGAGCTCAGTGGAGCACAAAACCCTTTGCTTACTATAACAGATGATGTCAATATACCGAAAAACCATATGCCTACTGTGACCGATCAACTCAATGTAGCATAAAAAACTGCCTGCTATGACAGACGAACTCCATACACCGCAAAGCCCTTTGACTACTGTGACAGACGAATTCGATACACCGCAAAACCCTTTGCCTACTGTGACATAGACTCAATGCAATGCAAAACCCTTTGCCTACTGTGACATATAGACTCAATGCAATGCAAAACCCTTTGCCTTCTGTGACATATAGACTCAATGCAATGCAAAACCCTTTGCCTACTATAACAGATGAACTCAATGCAATGCAAAACCCTTTGCCTGCTATGATAGATGAACTCAGTAAAGCACAAGGCTCTTCAATTCTAGATCCAGCAGCGTGGGATTTAAAATGTTCACGAGGAAATTTGGCAAAACTTGACACCAAATTAGCAACTGACCAACCAACAATTTGCTTTGAAACGAATTGGAGGTTGCAAATTAAATTCAATTGTACACTATTTTTTAGAAACTATGATAGAAGAAACTAGTATTTCATGTAACTATAAAAAGAATGAAGTCTCCGAAGACTATAACGAAACTGAGGAAGACTTTAAACAGAATTAAAAAAATGAAGAAAAAATGAAGAAAAAAACCCCAACAACAATGTATTCCCTTTCACGGTTTATCATATTTAAAATCTTCTTCGCAAATCAACTGATTTTAATTAATGATCTGACTTAATTCTTTGTCACCGAAGGTTTTATGTACGCGCTGAAATAGAACGTTGAAAAGGGTCGACTAGGTGTGTCAATTACTGCTGTATATTCTCTCAGTGAAATTTAAAGACTATAAAATGTTTAATTGATTGTATCAACGTACACGTAATTTCTATTACGTTTTTATTTTATTCAGGATCCCTTATGCCAGCTTGAAATATTTTTAATTGAATTTGTTGGCAATAGTATGGTTAGATTTAAAATGATGCCAGTTTCCATTTAAAGGCTATTTCACATATAGCTGGTATGCTTTATACATCATGCTCTGAACAAAATCGAGAAAATAGTCAATAACTAGAGATGTAAAAAAATAAACGAAAAACAATTTAGAGACTGTGTCTCGATGCCGTTTGATAATGATGGGGACATAAGTACAGACTTAAAATTATTGTTAGATTATGACGGATCAAACATGTCCAGGAAATAATCCACCTATTTGCGTCAGATTGGTTTGCCGCCCGCGAGAACTACCAAAAGGAAAAGCAAACAAGAGATTGGACGGTTCCAAGTTTACACTCATAATCACTGCATCTGGCATGACTTAACAAGAACACACGATGCCTGACTGCTTGACAGTTTACACTAATTGTATGTGTTCCACATGTGTCCGCATTCACAAGAACAGACAAAATGACGTAGTGCTTCCAAAATGTGTATTTGTCTTTTTTTTCAGACGCGCAGGCCAATATTAAAAAAACCCAACTAATTATGCTTTAGCGACGTTTGCTTTGCAATCTTGTTTTACAATGAATAAATATCTTAAGAAAAATATGTTTCACAGAACCCGATAACGTCATAATTGTTCAAATGGTGTGTTTGCGCAGAATCTGAATCAAACTGAATACAGGAACATTTTTATTACATCCTTTTATCTGTCCAGCTTTGCTTGGTCAATAAAAAGAAAGTAGTTACTCAAGGATGAAAGATGGATTATGATGATAAAATAGACAAGTGGTTAAAGTTACTAGCTGATGTTTAATATAAACTTACAGTACGGTTAACTCTCGGTCCTTGTGCATATCGAGGAATAAAGGCAATCGAAACGATTGACCACTAGTGAAATTTAGATGCAGTACAAAGAAAGCACATAGAAGCTCGCAAAGGTGCACATTTTGCAGGATCGTTATGGGTCAAAATGCAATTGTACAAGTCTGTTATAAAGGACAGCAAAGAAAAAATGCAGTGGAAACTCTATTTGAACAGAACAATGCTAATTCATTCAAAATGAAGGGAGAAATTGTAGTAACTCTCAAACGCAAAAACTGTGAGTGAGACTTGAATTTGTTTAATGCAAGGGGCTTGCACTATTTGTATAAATTATCTTCATCGCCCTGGGCAAGGTATACTTTCGGTGCAACATCATGCTTATGTGTCGTTGAATTAAGGTGCTAAAGTTGTCATCAATGAAACGCTTGACATCGTACATGGTAAATGCTACTTTGTTAACGTTGATCACATGCCTCTCATGTACATATGATATTTTCACAATATTTGCAATATTTTTACAATATTTGTACATTTTGATGCTTAAATTTTGTATGATTGCACATTTTTAAACAATTCCTTTACAAACTTTTGTTTCGCCAAACCCTTTATGAATAATTGACCTTGACCTAAAGAAACACAAGTCTTTAATATGCATTTCGTTCAACTCGTCTTTAAAGAATCCAGGAAATTTCGTATTAATTTTGAGGATGCAAAATATAGTTTCCTTCATATAGTCACTACCGCCACATTGTGTGATGCTATCCTTACGGTCATTTCAAAAGTTTTCTCTCTGTATAAATACATAGTCAGTCTTATTTTATTGCCGTGTTTGTTTTTCAGTTTATTATAATTCACTTGCTTAATTCTTACTCTGACATTCACAGTAAATAGATAGATCTGGTTACATTTCATTTTCTTGTTTCAAAATGTAATAAGTATGATATGATCGTAAAAATAATGTTCTCTTTGCATATGGTACATTCTATTGTCATTTAAAGAACTATATATATCAAGTTCGTTTGCAAGGGAGATAATTCATTTTCGCCTGAAATATATTTCTCACAAGCTACTAGGTAGTCTTATAAATAGTCATGCCATTGTAATCCAGTCGTCACATCCACTTCTAAAATGCAAATGTAATCTAGTCGCTAAATCCAGGTTAAAAAAAAATTAGTCAGTTACAAACTGAATGACCTTGAGATGTCGTACTCACAATACTTGTTTGTCTTATCTTATTTCTTATGGTTTGCTTTGTCGCACCTATGTGATATCGTGCTAATTCCTCCGCTTGGTCCGCTCTCAACATGTTATTGTCTGTGAAGAGTTAAAATTTTACTCAGGTGATCTTTAAAATTGCATCATGCAATAATGCATGGTCACTGAAAGATGAGCAGGATCTAGTTCGTAGTTTTTTTAGACCGACATTTTTAAGCTCCTCGAAATATCACATGCCTGCATTATGTAGTAATCGTGAAAATCTCTTAGTGTTCGAATGTTAAAACGTTGTATAATGAACATACGTCGTCATTTGATACGTTTTAATTGAGCAAATTCGAAGAAGACTTTTCTTAGGGTTGTAATGCTGTTTCATTATGCCTTTCAAAGCTATCTTTGTATTCATACGAGCAAATGTCTTTCTACAAAAACTGGGTCATGTTTGTAAAAGGTTACTGTGTCTCTTAACGCTTTTCACTACTTCAGTTGTTAGTCATAAGTTTCATATAAAGAGTTCCTGTGTCTCTTAACGCTTTTCATTACTTCAATTGTTAGTCATAAGTTCCATATAAAAAGTTCCTGTTTGTCTCTTAACGCGTTTCATCACTTCAGTTGTTAGTCATAAGTTTCATATAAAAAGTTCAAGTGTCTCTTAACGCTTTTCATTACTTCAGTTGTTAGTCATAAGTTTCATATATTTCCATAATCTAATGCTGTATACAAAACTTGACGTCGTTTAAAAAATTATTTATTTTACTTCCTTCTTGAAATTATCCGCTATGAAATCCTTGGGACATGAACTATATTGATGATCGTTGTCGAATGTGATTTATAACTCTTCATCCGGGTCATTAATAAACAGATGACTATTTTAGTCAGAAAACTTATGAGTGAACAGGGGTATGTAATCGGGCTATTTGTAATTTAAAAAAAAAATTAATTTGTTATTTGTGAGATCTCTACATTTGCATGTTGTCTGCGTGGGTTTGAGTCTAGGATTCGGACAATGTGGGTATGTGAGAAAGTTTGCCAATAGCTTCTCGTGGGTTGGTGGTTCTTCCCGGGGTTTTCCCGGGTTCTTCCTCTACCATTGATACTGGCCGCGATGTATTTGCCTGTTAGGTGATAGTGGTCTCGAACTTTGTCCTTAATTATTTCTTTTCTCACAGACGTACCATATAGTTGTTAAATTATAAGCTTTTTTAAAATCTTAGTTTATGTAAACAATAGGCTTTGCATCTTACGGTCCTAATTATTCTTATCTAAGTGATCTTAGATACTTGAAAATTATATTCTTCACTCTGAGTTATTGGTTTATATCTCCCGTTGATTGATTTGAAGTAAATACACAATTCAGGTAAATGTACCAAATTGTATGCAAATTTCGCTTTCTCGCGTGTATCATTGTATAATTAGTGTATGGTACACGTTGACAAGAGACTGTACATACTTTGTATCTCTTGCATGAAAAAGGTTTCAAAATAAAAATAAATAATATGTGGAACTTTGAATCGATGTTGAATTTTTTAATGTGACAAATGAACCTGTATCTGGGTTTACATCTAATTATCTACATTGTAAGATAAATCGTTTGTGTTCTGAAAAATTGTCTGGTGTTTGGAACAAACATCATGCATTTTGTATACGACGCGTTTTCCCGTCAGTCGTGCTTGTTTACTGAGGGTTATGCTATTTTTAAAAGCAATGTGTATTCCTACATAGTAATACCTCCTATCTTGGTTATTATGAGGACCACCATATTTAAATATTTTAGCATATTAGCATCTTTCTCTCAACGGTTCAGTTATTCTAACAGGTTCTGCTGTCTTCCTCTTCCAATATTTCATATACTTACCAAATCACTTTTACATTTTCAGATGTCATCAAATTGTAGATGGCATTTATAAAACCAATTACTTAAACCATTAAAATTTTATTTTAATAGTCTATCCACATTATTACAATGTGTTTTTAACACAGATTCCGGACCATACAAGAAACGCAAGCAAGAAGCAATTACTATGTTTAGTCTTGAAAAATAAAATATGTCTTTTATAAGCTCTTAACCTAAATCTATATATGAGCTTGCGTAATTCAATACTCACTCCTTCTTGTACTATCGCTTATTTCCTTAGAAAATTGGAAACTGAAATGTCAAATTCAGATACATCAGCATTTTCACCTCTTATGTATGTATTTAGAAATCTTGCTATGTGTTCGACGATAATCTAAAATCTATTTGCACTATTCTATTTAAGTCTAGCTGTACTGTTACAGAGCCAAATCATCGAATTTTTCTACCAATAATTCTCTCAAATATGGTTCAGTCAAATAATATAAAAAAATCATATTAATCTTGGTTGTTACCCGCATAATATCTATATTAATTGAGATTTGTATATTCTGAATTATATAGAAACGAATGTTTCCCATAACAATAACCTCAAAGCCGACATTTTCAGCCTGTAATTCCGCGCTTTGTTTATAAATAAAGAGGACACAGTTACCAACACTGTTAAAATTAATTATATACGCTTTAATTATATACTAGCATTTCATATTCGCTTCATTATGGTTAATGCAAACCAGCTGCTCAAGTAACTGTATCTTGTAAACACGTTCTGCACCATTATCGCTTTAACCAAGTCTTGTTATTTTATAATCTTCATTTCATCTTTTTTAAAGACTCCATGCTACACTCGTTGCACAGTATCAGAGAATATTGTTTTTGTTTTTTTGTGTGTAAGATATGATCTCCCTAGTTTTATTGTGCCAGTCAATATCGATTTTTATTTTAGTGTTGGTACATGCGAATACATGTTGGTTGGTGTGTTGCACTTCTATTAATTCTTTTAAAAAATCGGAAATACTATAGTTTGAGTAGTTGATATAATAACATCACTAAAATTTAATTCTCACTTTCTGAATGTAATTGTTTATTCATAGGCGAAAATCATGGGGAAAAATTATATTATTTTTAATTTTAAAAACTTCGGTTCGGCTGAGGTATGTGATGACAATCATATAACTATAGACACGCACTTTGTAACACATCAGCTGACCTACGGTATATGCTGAAAATTATATAAGTATAGACAAGTACTTTGTAAGACATCAAATGTCCTACGGTATATGACGAAAATCACATAACTGTAGACACGTACTTTGTAAGACATCAAATGACCAACGAGAGCACAGACCATGGGAGTATGAGACTCATATGTTCAAAGAAGACCTACCACTATATGCCCCGATATTTCAGACCCTCGATATTTTCAGACAGACAGATATATCAATAGACAGCTTCGATATTTCAGACCCTCGATATTTCTGACAGACAGATATATCAATAGACAGCTTCGATATTTCAGACCCTCGATATTTCTGACAGACAGATATATCAATAGACAGCTTCGATATTTCAGACCGTGTAACTTAAAAAATTTAATCAAGAGGAAAAAGAGAATCGTCACATCATAAGTGTATACACAAAAACAATAGGTTTTATTTTCTTTCTATATCAGGCACAGATTCTCTTTAGAACTCATTGTTTCAAAATTTAAGATTACAAATTCTAACATAAATAAATAACTCAACAAAAACTTTTTCTTCAATAAACTGAATATAGAAGATGAAAACTTGATTGGAGATTTGACTCAGATGCTGTCCTAACATATATATCTATAGCACACATACAAACACACCTTCGCGGGAAACACAAACACATAAAAACTCTATTTGTGAAAATTTGGGCGGGGGGCATCTGTCTAGTGCCCCCCTCCCAATATATTGCAAAATATATTTGAAACCCTCGATATTTCAGACAGACAGATATATTAATAGACAGACAACCTCGATATTTCAGACGGACATATTAATAGGTAGGCAGACAGACTGAAATAGATTGGTGGGTGGATAGACAGACATACATATATACTTACATACATGCATGCATGCGTGTGTGCGTACATGCATACATACATACATACATGTAAGTGGTTACATATGTATCGTAGATAGCAGGCCTGTATTAGGCCATCTTTGCCACTAGATTGCACTGTTGGTAGTTTGGCATTGGATATACTAAGTTACCCCGCATATTGTCATGAAAGGATCGGTTATTTTCAAAAGGCTAACTTATGAGCTATGGAAAGCCGCAGGTACCCGGCGGTGATAAAAAATTTTCCCTATATTATTATATGGTCAACAATTTAGCGGCTCCGACAACAATTAGCGGCTCCTAAAATGACGGTGATTACAATCTTTCCCTATATTTTTATATGAACTACAATTAGCGGCTCCTACAACAATTTGCGGCTCCTTCTGCAATTAGCGGCTTCTAAAACACTTTTAATCTACGGCTCCGTTAATAAAAATCACAATTTACGGCAGCTTTAGCACAATATGCCCAATGTTGGTCCATGATACTCATACAATCACGCCACTTTATTTTATCATTTATAATGGTTCTAAACAAAAGTTCCTCCTTTTACACCGCTCTCTTTGTTTAGTTTGTAAGAACTCACTTACACGTCTTAATCTCGTCCTGCGTGGCATCACAGGGGCGCGTATCGGTGCTTACAACTGACCTTACTTACTTACTTACTTGGATTAAAGTGATTTTCGCTCCAATGGAGCATGTATCACTGTTTAATGCACGCACAGCGTGCTATTTAATAACTCCTGGGGGAAGGAATGACAGCCACATCCCCCAGGCTTTTATGTGTTCATGGAACACTTATTAATCAGGCCGTCAGATCGAGGTACTATTTAGTTCCTAGCGATCTGGATGTATGGCCGAGGTGAGTGGGATTGGACCCAGCACGCACTCATTGCTTAGGTTGCATTGCTTTGTTGATTGAGGCGAATGGGAATGGGCTCAACGCGCACTCGTGTATATTGCTATGGGGGGCGTGCACTGCACGCGTGATGTTTTGATGTCCGGTCGTGGTAGAGGAGGAAGAGGCTTATGGATCAGAAGGCGGTTCATGGCACATTTTTGGCGTTTCTAAGTTCCAGGGTATAGTTTCTAAAAGTGTCGTCCTGCATAATTTGGAGGATAACTCTGTGCTATTTTTAGATTAGGTTAAGGATAGATACCCAGGTTGACAGCCATGGGTTTTGATGTTGCACCTTGTGTAGCGGGCCCTGATGGTCTTGAATATTTGAGACCACCTTGATTGGTATTGGTTTTTAGGGTCTTAGTATTCTAATTAGTGTTGTTTTTCGTTTCAGCTTTGTGCTGCTGGATCTGATGGTCTTTGGGTTTTAGACCACCTTATACGTGTTAATTTGGGGTTATATTTCCTTAAGCAGAGATTTTATTATTTTGCAACCTTGTGTTGCGGGATCTGATAGTCTTTGGAGTTTAGACTACCTTATATATTGATAAGTTGGGGTCGTATTGTTCCTGATCTGTTTTAGTGGGACGATCCTGATGGTCTGTGTTCAAGACCTCCTTATATGATCTGATTTAGGGTCCTGTCGGTAATTCTAGTTATTTGTTGATTGATGGCTGTCACCAGGGTTAGAATGTGGTCGTAGAGGTGTTAATTTTCATGCCAAGAGACTATAAGATGGTTAAAGAGTAAGGTAGGAAGAAGGTATAGATAATTTTTTTTAATTTTTTTTATTTTTTCTTAATCTTTTTTTATATTTAAATTTTTGTTTGTTTTTATTATTATTTTTTTTTCTTCAATTTTACGTCTTGAATTCCTTATTTATTATGATTCCTTGTCTTACTGGTTTTGAGTGAAAAATTGTTTTATAGTTATTTGTATGTTATTATGTAGTCCTGTCTGAATTAATTCCTATTTTCCTATTTTAAGTTTTTGTGGTCTTCATTGGTTTTAATTATTAGGGCTATGAACGGCGGTGTCAGTCTGTGAACCCACGAGATCTAGCCGGTCGTCATAATTCCCAAACAGTGATTTTGCATTATTTTTGACTGATCTTGATTTACTTGTATTTCTTTTAATTATAATTAGATTAGATTCGTCCTTAGTTGGTTTTTATTATTCGGGGCTATAAACGGCTGTGTCAGTCTGTGAACCCACGAGACCTAGCCGGCCGTCATAATTCCCAAACAGTGATTTTGTAATATTTTGGACTTGTCTTGATATGCTTTTTTTAAATTTTTTTTAATTAGATTAGATTCGTGTATAAAACTTATGATGTTTTCGAATGTTAGATTGATATTAGGGTTTGTGTTCATCAAGAATTCTGGATATGTGACTGGGGATCCAATATTACGTTGTTTAATTTTAAACTTAGTCCTTTCTTTTTCAAGTGTGTGGCAGTTGTTAGAAATGTGCTCTATGTCTTCTGGGACCCTGCAGTGGTAACAGTTAGGGTTATGTGGTTGTGGTCCTATGTACTGTCCGAAGCTGTTGGCCAGCTTGGTTTTGCCCGTGAGTATTCTATTTATGAATTTTTGGTCACTGCCTTTTGTTTTGGGTGATTTCCTATTTCTGCAGACTTCTTTAATTATGGTTTTTAGCTTCCTGCCTTGGGTGTTTGTGTTCCGTAATTCCTGCCATTTATTGTCAATGAGAGTTTTAGATATGCTATAGAGTTCACATATGCTAGGTTGATGTGAGTGGTTTCGTTTAGTTTTTGTTTAGCTGTTATATCTGCCATATCGTTACCTGGTATGTTAATATGGGACGGAATCCACGTAAATTCTACTTGTAAGTTATTATTGTTTAGTTTTTTTAACAATAGATTTGTTTGTCTAAGATAATTTTCTCTTGATTTGGTGTTGTTATTAAGTATGGAGTTTATGACGCTTAGCGAGTCACTTATTATTACTGCTTGGGGTATTTTGTTCTCTTCGATCCATTTGAGTGCTTCAAGTATGGCCCAGAATTCAGCTGTGTATATGGAGCAGAGGTTAGGGAGTCTTCGTCCTACTTTAATGTTAAGTTCGGGAATTACGTAAGCTGCTGCTGTTCTGGGTGGTTCTGTTATTTTTGATCCATCAGTGTAAATCTTAATGCAGTTGCAATATTTTTTATTTTTAACAATAGATTTGTTTGTCTAAGATAATTTTCTCTTGATTTGGTGTTGTTATTAAGTATGGAATTTATGACGCTTAGCGAGTCACTTATTATTACTGCTTGGGGTATTTTGTTCTCTTCGATCCATTTGAGTGCTTCAAGTATGGCCCAGAATTCAGCTGTGTATATGGAGCAGAGGTTAGGGAGTCTTCGTCCTACTTTAATGTTAAGTTCGGGAATTACGTAAGCTGCTGCTGTTCTGGGTGGTTCTGTTATTTTTGATCCATCAGTGTAAATCTTAATGCAGTTGCAATATTTTGAGTTGATCTCTTCTGTACAGATTGTGTTTAGTTTGAGTTCTTGTTCGTTTTTATTTCCATATTTCGTAATGAGGGTGTTAATTGAAGGGTTGGTATTTATCCATGGTTCTTTGTCATAGTGATTTGCAATTTCTGCTTGGAGGTTGTCTGTAGGAAGTTGTTTAACTAATTGATGGACTAATTTCCTGTTGGTATGTTTTTGTTAATTTAGTTTTAAAAGGTATGTTGCATTTATTTATAGTTAGCCGGGTGGGGTGTGTGTCGGGGTGTGTTGTTAACCTGGCTGCATATCGGAGGGTGAGTTCTTGTCTTCTAAGGTGGAGCGGCAGTTCTCCAGTTAAGATTTGAAACTCCACCAGCAATGTGGATGGTAGTGCTCCAGTGCAAATAATTAGGGCCTTTCTTTGTATGCTATCTAGTTTCTTGAGGTTATTTTGGGGTGCCGAGTTGTAAATTTGGCATCCGTAATCTAGTTTAGATCTAATTAACGATTTATATAATGCTAATAAGGTTTCTTCATTGGATCCCCAGGTGGTTCCTTTAAGGTTTGTAAGGAGGTTAAGGTCTTTATTGTACCTTTTGACTAGTTCGTTTATGTGATGTCAACAGTTTAGGTTAGAGTTATAGTACATTCCTAAAAATCGTGCTACCTTTACGAATTTAATTTCTTGATTTTGGATGGTAAGTTTTGGAAACTGATTTTGTGATTTACGTTTGGCGGTGAACAGTACTGCTATGGTTTTTTCATGGGATAATTTGAATCCCCATTTATCAGCCCATTTCCCTATTTTGTTTAAATTTGTTTGAATATCGCTGATTACTTTGTGGTTGGAGGGGTTTCCTGTTCTCCATAGTCCACTGTCATCAGCAAATTGTGAGAGTTCAATTAGTTTTGATGTTAAGTTGGTGTCCAAGACATTAATCATGATGTTGAAAAGGGTTGGGCTGAGTACGCTCCTTTGTGGTGTACCGTTTTCAAGTGTGTGTGGTTCAGAGTAGGTGTCGCCGACTCTGGTTGTTATTTTACGGTCGGCGAGAAAGTTTTCAATGAAGTTAAACATTCGACCTGTGATGGCATAGTGGTTGAGTTTTGCTAATAAACCTTTTGTCCATACAAGGTCGAATGCCTTTTCGAGGTCAATAAATACTGCAATTAAATTCCTATCAGCTTTGAGTTTGGAGTTGAACGCTAATTTGATTGCGGTTTCCAATCGTATTAGTTGATCCGTGGTGGATCTTTTGTTTCTAAATCCGCATTGATTATGGAAATTAAATTATTGCTCTCTAGGTGGTGTTTGAGTCGGTTGGTGACTATGGTTTCCATGATCTTACAAATGTTGTTTGTTAGGGAAATGGGTCTGTAAGAGTTAATATCGTTAAGGTCTTTTCCTTGCTTGTGTAGTAGTGAAGTGGGGCGATTTGGCGACAATGGGAATTAGCATTAAAAAACACCCTGGGCCTGTTTAGCGACAATGGGAAATTTAACATTACGAAAACCCATGGGCCTGTTTAGCGACAATGGAAATGGAACATAGGAATAAATCGTGGGCTTGTTTAGCGACAAGGGGAAATGGAACAGGGTCGGGATCCTATTTTAATATGGTCCCGACCTGTTGGGTCTATGGAAATGGAACATGGGAAAATTGAAACAGGGAGGGGTCTCTATTTGTTTTGTTTTTTTTAAAAAAAAAAAAGGGGTAGGCAATGAAAGTCAAGGTCTTTTCGAGACCTATGAGTGGCCCTGAAAAGGGCCTTTGGGTTTCTTCTTCTTCTTCTTCTTCTTCTTCTTCTTCTGCTTCTATTTCCTCCATTTCTTCCACCAAGTTCTCACTTTTTTCATTATTCCTTTCTTCTTCCTCTTTTCAGTTTCTGTCATCCAGTCAGGATGATCCATCGCTCTGAATTTCTGTTGGATCTTCATCCAGTTGTTATTCAATCTTTCAAACTCTAATTTCTTTCTCTTATTCTCTTCTTCCTTTCTCTCTTTGCTCCATTTTTCTTTTATCTTCATCACTTCTACTTTCATTACCTCTCTAATTAGTTCTTCTGCTTTTATCAACTGGTTAAAACCCCACTTTACGTACCTCCAGTCAGTCCAATAAAAGCTATTTTCTAGGAAGCTTCTGACTTCTATGACATGATCCAAGGCTTCCTTTAAACTACCTACTCTCACGTAAGGCAGGTCAATGAATCCTCTGATTCTTTCTACTTCTTCCTCAATCATTTCCCCTATTAGATCTTTTGCTACTCCAAGACTCTTCACATTGTTCAGGCTACCTTCAAATCTTCCTTCTTTATTCAGTCTTTCTACTAAATAAGTCCCATCCATGATCCAAAAACAGCTATGTCTCAAATCGTTAAATAAACTTGTCACTGTTGCCACGTTCTTCTTTTCGTTATTCCGTAGAATGGTGTGAATGACGAACGTTTTGGCTTCTAATATAAAAAGCGCGGACGTGAAGGAAAACATCCTCCCTAAGACCCAAAACTTATATTACCTAGATCATCACTTAAAACGCGCGGACGTGAAGGAAAACATCCCCTACTTTTCTCATCTCATATTATCTACTATCCACATACGCGAAGCAGCAATAAACAAACCCAAAATCTACTATCCACACACGCAAAGCATTAAAATCAAACCCAAATCTACTATCCACACAAACTTACTTTATCACTTACAAAACCCAATAATCTACTATCCACACAAACGTACGTGAGCGCTTACAAACACAAACACATACACTCACACTAGGAAAAAAGAGTCAGTGTTTATATTCACACTACTCTACATACACACATTGGCAAATGGATTACTATCTCTTTTCAAGTTTTTTGGCTAGCCCTGAAAAGGGCTGTTTTTTTTTTAAGAACTCCACTACACCTGGTTACTGATGGTACCTTCCAGGCCTGGCACCACACACACATCTTCTACTCCAATCGTTCCAGTTGACTCTCTTAGATGGGAGTGCAGAGGCTGGATGAGTAGCCTCTTTACCCCAATCTTCTGTCTCTGGGATTCGGAACACTTCTTCTTCCCTCTTTCTTTCCTCCTCCTCTTTTATTCTGCCTTCTTGTACGATGGCCTCCGCTGACAGTTCATTTAGCATGCGCCTGGCATATTCCAGGTGCATCTGGAGTTCTAACAGTTTAGCTAGTATGGTGTTCATTCTCTAGTGTTGATCAGTCAACAAGGGTAGCTAGACTGCCGAACGATTTTCAATTTATACGCAAAGCGCGGACGTGAAGGAAAACATCCCCTAAGACAAAACTTATATTACCTAGATCATGACCAAACAACGCACGGACCTAAAAGAAACACTCACTCACTTTTTTACTACCCATTACTAATTTAAAAATTTTCATTAAAGAAATAATATACTATCCATATACGTAAAGCAGTCAAATCAAACCCAAATCTACTATTCCCACACTTCAAACAACAAAAAACATTATCATAATCTACTATCCACACAAACGTACGTGAGCGCTTACAATCACACACACTTTCTAAGCAAGATAAATAATTCATGTGCTTATACACTCACTTCTATTTTTTTAAACTTATTATAGGCAATCGATTGTTATTTCTTTTCTAGAGGTTGGGGTAGCCCTGAAAAGGGCTGTTTTTTTGTTTGCTATGGCAATCTTTTTTAGGTTCTAAGATTGCGGCCTCCTTTGACGATAGGCTTTCTCCCAGGATAAGGTCTGCTTCTTCGGAAAGAGAAGAAGAACTCTTTGGTATCGATACGACAGTCGACAAAGCTTCTGTCAGGTTCAGGTTGCTGTGGCTGCTGTTGTTGTTGCTGTTGCTGCTCCCTCTGCTGTTTCTGAAGTCTGTACTTCTCTGTCCATTCTTCTTTCTCTCTGTTAATTTCTTCTCTGAAGAGCTCTTCTATCAGGTCTTCAGTGACTTTTAACATTCTCACATTCTCTATCTCTTCTGGCTTCGGTGTCAGACTGTGTCTGACCCTATGCAAATTCACGTAAGCTTCGTTTAGCTTAGCTAGTCTGGAGCACATCTTCATAGAAGGATGAGTCGATAATGGATGGTTAGACTGGAGACTGCCCCCGGTTTTATGGTCAAGCGCGGACGTGAAGGAAAACATCCATACACGGTTTTCGAGTCGGAACGTTCAGTGGGTGTCATGAGAGAGATAGTAAGAAGTCAAAGAGCATGAATCATGATTCCTATAGCAAAACAAACCACAAAGGCATTTTTTCTTCAAAACACAACATTTTTATTCAAAATCACTTAACACTAACAAGTAACCATAACATTTTAACAATAACCATTCAATATAACATCAAACATTTTTTTTCAAATCACAAACATTTTTTCAAATCACAAACATTTTTTCAACTAATACATTATTTTGGACAGGGCTGACAACGTTGTGAATGAAATTGTGATTTCCACTGTTGGAAGTCATTAGGCCATTGATAGACACTACGTTTCCTAGCTTGAGACAAAAGATAAGCATAATGGTCACAAAACCATCGATCTACTTTCACATCGTTTCTAGAAGAAGAACGAGGATCAAAATGAGTCACTAAATGTTCTAAGGAATAGCCCAGGCTGCGATGATGCAGAAAATACACACAATATTGTCCACACACCAAGGAATCTGTGCCTTGTAATTTCACATTATTGAATCGTGTGGTCTAAGCATTTCTTCTCATAAAGTCAATGATATCGTCTTCCAAAGGAGGCAATCCATACGAATCGAAATATTCCACACATCCTTCGTGAGGAAAGTAGACGGCTACCCAGTGGGTTCCTGGGAGATGACTGTCGTCCGTGTTGATCACATAAGCTTGATGGTCTTGAGGTTTGCGATGAGGGAGTTCATCTTTAGCACAGACGACAGGATTCCAAGAAGCAGTGTACGAACTGTGGTTCAAAAGGTAATAAAATTCCCAGGTATCCATTTATTTGTGTGATTTTTTTCTTCACAGGCAATGATAAGTGATCAATTCGATCCTGCCTTTTTGCTTGAAAATGTCTGACAAGTAAAAGGCGTTTAGCTCCGACTTCTTACTCTGGTCAAAGAGAGATTCGATGCGACGGCACTCCAGAGACGTTAATGGGGAGAAGAATGTTTATCCAAGCCTTTATACCACTCATTCAACACGAATTCATCTCGATGAGACCCCAAGCTTTGTCCAGATATTCGTCCAACCTTTCTTCTTGACTTAACATCAGAAATTTGCCGTGTTGAATTTGACTGGGATGATCGTTGTGACATCCATAGCACTCTTCCTTGATCAATTCATTCATCTTATCTGCCAGACTGTAGCAAAACAGGAGACTAAATGGGATTCTTGTTCTGGCCATCGGGACTTCATCATGATGGCTTCTTCGTCTTGGGATTCTTCTTCTTCTTCCACGGTCTCCTCACATTCCATCTCCAAAGTTTCTCCACTTTGTAAAGAGGGATAACAGTCTTCCATGACTTCTAATAGTCTAGAATGACTTCTCTCAAACTGTTGATTTCTATCGTATTATCAAATTCTGCATACAGGATGACGTTCACCGTTTCATCAGGGACTCGGTTTGCAAACTGAATTTCCACACGAATCTGACCGGATTTTATAGGGTGGAAATGTCCCTCGTCGCTGCCTTGGTCTGGAGTGAACTCAAACGCCCACAAAGCATAGCCTCCTGCATAATCTTCGTACGTAATGCCATGACTGGTGTTGGTTCCTAACTGTCCGATGGTTTCGTACAGGGACAAGTACGACCTCAAGTAATTCTTCTTGTCAAAGTCAGGTTCGAAGGGTCGGATACACAAGGTCTTGCCATCGCGACTGACTTCGATCTTGGACACGCCAAAGTGTTGAAAGTAGAAAGCATTTTTAAGGACAGCTCCGTTGAAGGCTTCATTACTTACGATACCAAGGATTAAACGTTTGGGTAACTATCCTTGGAACAGATGATCTTCGATCATGGATCGCTGTCCCCTGGGAATGGTGAACGTTTTCACTTCTACTCGTCGGATCGGATACTTGGCAGTCGTTCTGCTCAACGTGTGACTGATGTCGTTACCCACTTTAGGTAACACTTCCACGCGTCGTACGTAGAGCCTGGCTTCCTTGATGACAGTTTTGCAAGTGGCAGCAGCAGCACCTATCAAATGGAAAGCGGTACTACTACGATTCAGTCTCAGGCGGACATTTACCCCGTTCAGCAAATACTTTTCTTGCAACCACATGTCCAAATGCAAACGATCCATCAGTTCTAAATTTTTGTTGAGTCCTATGATTCTGTTTCTTCGTTCTACAAATCCCTCATTGTGGTCTTTCTTTGCATCAGTTTCAAATATTTCAAACTGCCCCGCATCGTCAGCTTCCCATACCACACAGGCATTGAGATGAGTGTTCTTGGCGTCTATTCCCTACGTCAAGAGATTTTCCAGGTACTCTCGATAAGGGTAAGTATCCATGCTGCTACTGACCAGTTTGTTATTCAAGTACAAGTCCACTCCACTAAACAAGGAATGCATGAAATTTTTGACGGGAGCTATTACCTCATCACCTTCTAGGGACGTATTGTCATCATCTACAACTTTGACTTTCAGGTACAAGTAACTGCTATTCAGATCGATATAATCTTCGGGCTGTCCTTTGATTTCAAACTCGATGGGGGCTGAGTCTGTCAAAGAGGAGACGGGATGAAATTCCACCCATTGGAATTCTTGCATGGTCATTATGGTGGGGGGCATGGCAAACAGATCCAGTTCCGACTTGGAACAAGCGCAAGACTCTCGGTGCATCATTTTTTTTCTGTTTCTCAATACTTTAATAATCGAAAACGTCTAAGTCTCGAACGGTTCTTCTTTTCTTTGTCTTTCTAGTTTTAGACGTGTGAAGTCTGGTGAAAGGGTGTTTTCTTCGTCGTCTCTTTCTACCTTGTCCTTGCTGTGGCTTCAGGGAAGTAGGAATGCCTGACTCGGCAGCGTGCAGGGCATTTATAGGTGTTTCTCGTCGACGCAAAAGGTCTTTACCTGTTTACAGCAAGACATTTTTGCCTGCCCTCAAGAAGGCTTCTTTAGGGCTTTGTTTGTCGATGATGACATTTTGGAGAAATTCTTTGCCTTGCGTCAGTGCCGCATCTTTCAAGGCGTGCAATCCGCGTGTCACCATTGGTTTCAACACCGGAGCCACCGAACGAAAGGCTGATTTTAACATATCTCCTAAACCGTGTCCTCGCTGTCGAGCAACCCCTCGGTACACTGAATACATGACTTACGAGTCGTGAGAGAACCGTTTTCGAAAATGGAGTTTCACCGTGACTTTTCCTTAGGTGAATGGAATATTTTGTCCCAGATCTCCTTTTATAGCAATGTCGACCGTGTCCAAATACGACTTGCTGACAGGCAAATAGTAAGGATGTACAGATTCGTGGTGGACGTGATAAGTGTTTCCACCTTCCTCGTCAGCTACCGTGGCAGAATCCACTTTGAAAGGAATGACACGCAGTAACGGTACGGAGGTGTGTCCCACCACGTTATACTCCACCACATCGGAGTACACAAAGATCAAATTCAGTCCTTGGTTCAGTTCTACCGGGGTACGAAAAAACTTGGCAAAAGAATCATTGTCGTAAATGACTGGTAATTCGTCTTTTTGTTGTTCTACTTTCTTCCTCAGCTACATGTCCCCGCCAAACATGGCAAACAATTCAGGACAAAATAAAATGGACATGATTTTACCCCCCTCAGGAAATTTCATCAGGAAGCGACGAGCTACTTTATGGTACTCCAGGGGGACACTTTTTTGACACTCTCCAAAGCTTTAAGAAACACGACATTAAACCTGGATGCTATGGTACTGACCAAATATTGACCACTAAAATAATAGCCTGGGGGAATGAACAAGTGATAGGTGGTCCACTTTTGATTTTTTGTGCTAGGGGTTTTCTTGTCATATTTGACACTGGCATTCAAGTACTGTTGCAATTGCTCGTCATGAACTTCCACCTCAAAAATATTTTGATTGGGAAGGACATTGAGGACTTGGGTTGGGTGAATGATTTCCACTAAAGCCACTTCCCAGTGAGCTTCGTGATCTAATTGGATGGCCTGAGGTAATTTGGCCGTGTAACAGCACAACGTGTTGTTGGGAAACACCTCGATGGAACTGTCACTGGGTAAGGTTAAGTAAAATTGGTTAGGGTGACTCATAATTCCAGAGTTCTGTGGCTGTCCGAGGGGTTACTGGAAGTCAGAGGCGTGTCTCCGCCTAAAATAGGGTTGTTGTTGTTGTTGTTGGCGTGATGACTAACACTGGCACTGGACACAAGGTTCCCGTTGTTCCTGTTGGAAGAGAATTTCAGGGAGGGATTGGGAAGCAGGTAACCGATGCAACTGCTCAATAAAATGGTCCACAATTGTTTGTCTCCTTGTTGCAAACTCAAATTGGCAATGGCTGCACCGATGACACAATACACCACAAAGATTTGGCAGAAAAAGACGATTTGCGTTTTAGGCACACGTTCTCCACACTACACCCACAAGGGCTGTTTTTGTAAATCTTGCAGAGAAGAACTGGGTGAAGGAGTGGTCACAGTAGTTGCGTCTGTGTGAAAGGGCATGATGGTCACTTCCTTTTATAGTCGATGACTTGCGAAGCGTCGATCCAAGAATCAAGCCTGGGTGGATATCCTTTCCAACGTACTTTGACTTCTTTGACACGTCGTTTGCCTACTTTACGGGTTCTGCGTTCGAGAATGCTTTCAATGTCGTACACGTCGTTTTCTTTTTTGGTGACACGTTCTAACTCGGGCAAATAAAACGTTCCTTTAAGCACTTCTCCGTTCATGTCTTCCAATTTATAGGCGGCAGGATGACGGCCATGAACTCGTCCAGTGACACGAAACATTTCGGTGGTCCAGTTAGGTAAGTAACCTTTGTCGAAAGTGAGTTTGGTTTTGCCAATGCGTACCCAATCTCCTACGTCCAACACTCCACTTTTCTTGGGAACAGCCCTCGTCGGGGACGTACCAAACAGTCGCTCAAACACCAGCACTTCGTTCTCGGGAGTCACCTCTTGCGGGGCACGTCCAATGCTTCGATGGTAAGATTGGTTGTACGCTTGCACCAGGTGCGGTAAGATGTCGATGTACTTCAGAGTGTGGTGATGCGTAAAATATTTCCACATGCGTTCTTTCAAAGTGCGTTGAAAACATTCCACGATGCTGGCTTTGGTTTCAGGATTCTCGGTGATAAAATAAATGAATGTCATGTTTCTTTAATTCTTTTTGAAAAGCTTGGTTCAGAAATTCGGTACCTTTGTCCGTTTGCCATCGAAGAGGGTGACGACGACTTTGTTTCAACATCCGTTGCAGGGTTTGCACTAACTCACTGCTCGATTTGGAAGTCAAGAGTACGATACAGGCAAATTTGGAAAAGACGTCGATGACACAAAACAAATATTTGTAGCCTCGATTGTAGCTGGCCAAATGAGAGACATCGGCTAAATCGGCTTGCCATTGATGATCGATGCCTTCCACTCGGGTGCGACTTCTGGAAAACTTGCGTCGAATGGGTTTGTGCAAAGTGTAGGTAGCATGTTCTTGTAACCATCGTTGCACTTGAGGTAAACGAAGACTTTTCAGTCGAGTTTTGGCAGCACGATACAATTTTTGAACTCCTGCGTAACCTGCAGGATGGGAGGGATCGTAGTAAATGCTGGCTAACACCGTCTCCATTTTTTGGTTTCTTAATAAGGCACCCACTCTTCGAGGATGCTACTTTGAGTGGGACGAAAGGGTGGTTTGGAAACGGATTTACGTGTCCGATGGGCTACGGGAGTAGAAGTCGAAGGTAGTGGTGGAGGTGGCAATGGAATGGCTTTGGTCTTCTTTTCTTTTTTCACTTCTGGTTTCCCTTCTTTCTTTTTCACTTCTGTCGAAGGAGGAGTGGACTTCATCCTTTTAACCCAAGCTTTCATTTCTTCTCGTTGGGGTGTGGGGGACGGGGTCAACAAGGATGCTGCAATCTTACTAGACATGGGAGCTGCTGACGGTGTTTGAAACACTTCTTGCATCTCTTCTTCCTCAGGCCTTCGTGGGGTAGCGTCTCTGGTGACCCCTGGGGATGGTAGTAGTGGTGGTAGTGGTGGTGATGGTGTGGGGATGGACTTTTCATGAAGGTCTTAAAATCTTTCAGAGTGGGAAGAGCTGTTTCGTCTAAAGCTTTCTGGTGAAAGAGTTGCAGTCGTTGCAAGAGTTGTCCGTACTTTTGCGATTTTTCTATTTCGGACAAATCTTGACGATCCATCAAGGACTGCAGTTCGTGTTGTAACTGGGTCATCTCAGTCAAATTGGGATTTGGAGGTAAATGCGGGGTGCGTTGTTATTGCCACCGATGGTATTCCATCCATCGTTTGTAAGGCACTAAAGCTAGTTTTCGTCCTTCCATGGGATGTCAGGGGCCAATTCTGAGATCTTAGGACTCCAGAGGGCCTTTTTATCTTGCTCCCACCAGTCCTCCCAACATGGTTCCCAACACTCCTTTCAGCAATGGACCTAACAAGAGGGGTAAAATTCCTCCACGTTGGACCAACATCTTCTTCTTTTGACGAATTGGAATTTTCTTTTGAACCATTTGGCGAAAAACGTGACGATGTTTGCCTAAGCATTGTTTCTGGTGTTTGGACAAAGGGATCGTGCCTTTCAACACGTTCAAACAACATTCGCACACGATATGTTTGAATGAGTTTTTTTCGCAGGGGTGGAGAAGCTTTGGAGTGGTGACTGACACTGGCACAGGAGAGATAACATGTCCCCATGTTTGACTAAACGTGGAGGCAGTCCTTTCCTTTTCTTTCCTTGTGGTTTAGAAGAGGAATGTTTTCTGGAGGGTGACATCTTTGCTTGGCGGTTGTGGGACATTCACCAAACATACACTAACGTCGATGACTTTACACACGCCCTTTTATCTTTTTTTGGGACTATCGCTTTGTCATAAAGGTGACAATGTTTTTTTCCAAAATCGCCAAGGAATCCTCCCCATTGTTGACGCCTCTTTTTCTTTGAACGACTGTGTCTTTTCTTAGGGTAACGTCGATGCTTGGCTAAGCGTTTTGTCGGATGACGAGTCTGCCTTTGTCTCTTTCTTTTTTGACGATAGTGACGGTGTGCACTTCTTTGAGGTGACATCTTTTGGAAGTTCACTGATACCCCTACTTGGTCGCAGGCCTTTTCTATACTGGAACACGTCGCCACTGATTGTCTTTACGTCGTATCAACTTGAGGACAGGCATGACACGTCGTGTAGGGGTACGCAACGGACTAAATCGAGCCAGTTCTTGCTTGGACAAATCCAGTAAACTTTGTAACATGCCCGATCTTTCCTGAACTTTGATTTTTGGAGCAGGTACTTTGTGAGCAGCGGCCACTGCCGCAAAATTGGAGTGTCCTGCCACTGGGGAAGTTCTTGGGGTCATCAACGGAGAAGTTCTTGTGTGATCAACGTCTCCCAGTAATTTTCAGTTCTTGGTGTCATCAACGGAGAAGTGAATGAACCTGAGGCTACCGGAGACGCGGTCACCGCCGTTGCAGGTCGTGGTTTGCGAGTGTAAGGTTGCGTCCTGGCCGAAGTGTCTCTCTTGCGACTAGTTTTCTGTGGACTTTTCTTTTTCTGGGGACTTTTTCTCTGCTTCTTTTTCTGGGGGCTTTTCTTTTTCCGGGGTGGTGAATGGTAAGAGGAGGGTCCCGCCACTGGAGAAGTTCTTGGAGACACGGGTCTCCTTGGGGACCTAGTCTTGCTACCGTGGCTCTTTTTCTTCTTCTTGGAGCTTCGTTTGGCTTTTTTCTTGGGGAGAACTTTGGGAGTATTAGGATCCCATCTTAAGAGAGAGCGAATGATGACCCTTCCTAGAGTACCGCTCCCTCAAGGCTTCAAAATGATTTGTTTTTTTGGTTTGAGTGTCGATGCGGGGATCGGCCAGTTGGGTCAAAGCGACTTTGTTTCGATCAAAAAAGCGTTTGGTTTGATGAGGAATCTGAATGATCCCTTGCAGTAATTGACGTGCTGTCACCGTGAACCATCGTAAGACTTCTTTTAGAGTAGTTTCTTAGACACGAGCCCGTATTTGTGGATTTTTTTCTCGACTGATGCCATATAAGGCACGAATCAATTTGACGGGAAGATGCGACTGAAGGGACGTCATGTTCAAACTGTGTGAGACAGACGAAAAGTGTCCGAGGTTTTTATAGATTTTGTTTGAGTGAAAATAAGTCGAGGACGGAGACGTGTACAGGACAGGCCCTCCGTCTTGGCACCAGTGGTGAAACAATTGGGTACGAAATCGCAAATCATCGTGGGTCGTAGGTTTCAAATCGACGAGTAAATAAGCGTGTGGAGTTTGAGTGGCATCGTCGTACGCCTGAATAAGCCAAGGCGTTCCTAACTGTTTGGCTAAGACTTGCCTTGCGATTTATCTCGAGGGCTTTTAACCAAGACCACGTAATGCGCATTGAGACTGATGGTGCGATGGGCTTTACTTTGTTGAAACAAATTTTGAGTGATGTAAATGAACTGGCATTACGATGATGCCCTTTGTGCGTGAACCAAAGTTTAATTTCTTCTTCGTCTTCTCCTAACATGTCGTCAAAAATGACCAAATGGGTTTGACGGGAGTCAGAGACAATGCCGTCGTCTTCTTTAAGGAATGCCTTCCACAAACACGATGGAATCGCCTTGACTTTCTCGCAAGAGACTGTACGCGGATTGCCACTCTTTGTAACACCACACGATGCGATGAGGTGGACGATCGATCAAATGATGTTTATGTTCGATCAAACGTTTGACGAATTCGGTTTTGCCTGAACCGCTATGTCCAGCAATGAGCATGTTAAAAGGATGGCGAAGATACAAAGCATCCCAACTGGCACGATCTAAGTGTTCGTCGATGACTTTGACAGTGGAGGAAGAGGGAGCAGAGACAGCAGAGGTAGCCATAGTGTCTCTTGTGACACGAAAACAAACAAGACAAGAGTTTATATACTTTTTTCAGGACACGTTTATTGAATGTTTTAAACATGAATACGAAAGACAAAAATGCATAAAAGCCAAAGGCTTAAGTACAACGATAAAAGGCACATGAAAACCATCAACGTGGAATAAAAACAAGTTTCTGTACAACATGTTTTGGGTAATGTTCTGACCAGTTCTATAGGGGGTAAGGTCACACAAGTGTCCTCCCGAAAGGGTCTTTCAGGCATGTCCACGACAGTCCTGTCCTGGGTGACGGGTTCTTCTTCTTCTGGCACTGTTACTAACACTGGTTGAAAAGTAACTTTTTTCTTTGGACGTTGAAAGGAAGGATCATAACTCTCGTGCATACTGGGCCACTTCTTGGGTCCAAGCCTCAAAATCCCATTTTTTCCAGGCACGGACATCTGTCCAATGGGGGTGTAAGTCACAAGCTACACACACATCGTCATACACGTCTTGGGTAGCTAAACGTTGACGAATCTTTTTTTCCCGTAGAGGTCGAGAAGTATCAGATGAAATCGTAAGGCTTTGAGCAAAATGAGTCTCTCGTGAACATTGAAAGGCACCACTTTCATGTTGAATGGGGTGGTAAATACTGTTCGTAAAGAGTCCACAAGGAATCGGCTGGTAAACGAAATCCCAGAAAACGAGTCGCTAAGACGCACACTATGCGTCGTCCCAAATTGATTGGATACAGTTCTTGTAATAATTGATGGTAATGATCCACGGTTTGAATATGGTCATTGAGTTCCTTCCACGGAATCTGTTCAATCACTTGTGACATAAGCCGTGGCATGGAGTCTCTTTATTTCGGAAGCAATAAAGGTACTTTCTAACTAGAGATCTTCGTTCTCCAGTTGGGAATCTAAATTTTGCATACTGTAACCTACACTTCAGAGTTCGTTTAGAAGTTTCCTCTTCCGCTAAGCAGATTCCACGTAAAATATGTTGATAATCCTTTAACTCGTCTTCCTCAATGCATTGCTCTAGGTGAATCTCGAAGTAACCAAAATGATGAACATTTCGTTCATTCACTAACTCAAAGTGTTGAACAAGGTCTGACCACTGAAACAATTTCTGACGAATCAGTCCTCTTATCCCATTCAGGTACCAGTGGTTAAACATTTGGTGACGTAACGGATGCAATTGTTCTTTACGTTTGACTTGTATTTTGACCAGCTCTCGGTAAATGCGTTCTCTCAACTCCACAGGCAAAGCACGAATGTTCTCTTGTAAAGTATCCATGAATAGGTCATACTAAATCCTCTTTCTGACACAAGAAATGTACCGTTTGCACAGACATGGTTTTAATTCATTGTCGAATCTAAATTGTTTAATCACTAATTTACACATTACAATTCGTTCAGACGTTTCCTCTTTCACTAAGTTGACATTGTGTAAAAGATGTTGGTAATTCGTTAACTCTTCCTCTGGAATTCGATGCAGTAAGTTTACAATGTAGTTCATAGAATCATCAATAGCAAACCAATCCTTTTTTAAACCAGGGGGTCGTTGATCAATGTCTGTCCAATGCAACACTTTCAATTAAATCAGTCCTTGTATAGCATTCAGGTACCAGTGGTTCAAACACCGGTGATGTAACGGATGCAATTGTTCTTTACGTTTCAATTGTATTTTGACCAGCTCTCGGTAAATGCGTTCTCTCAACTCCACATGCAAAGCACGAATGTTCTCTTGTAAAGTTTCCATGAATAGGTCAGTCAGTACAATTCACAATCTTCTCCTAGAGCAAAAGTAATCCACATAGTGAGTAATTTCTGACCACTGCCATTCAGGGTAACGTCCAAGAATCTCATTGAACTCTTTTGATGTAAACGGTCTAAAGAGATATAATAGGATGAATGCACCCTTGACCCAGAGAAATCTAACACACTGGTTGACCTTTTTCACTTTCCTCTTGTGAATTTCTCGACACAAAAGTTCTACAGTAACCCACTGAGATTTCACTCTGGCAAGCCCCTGCCAAACGTCCTTGTAAATCTTCTCTTGCAGTTCTTTAGGTAATGATTCAATATCGTTTTTGAAATGGAGTTTAAATACTGGTCTCGGTGATGTCCAACATTTAACTCCTAACCAGTCTGGTTTCTTCTTCAACGACATGGTAAGTTACTTCAATGTCTCGGTCCCACTAAGGGTAAGTAATGACAATTCGGTGACCATCGAGCATGTTCTACGTAGGCCGAATCTTGTGGTTCCCAGTGGTGAAGTGACACACCGCAACTGAAGCACTTGACTTTATCCCCTTCGCCCAAGTAGAAAAATCCGGCTCTGGCTAATTCTTCGGGGGTCGGTCCTCCCAGATATTTAGGCCATTTTTCTTTGAACGATTGAAGACGATTTTCAAAGTCGCAGTATTCCGACAAACGCACAGGAAACGAATATTCGTCTTTCACAGGTTTGTTTCGATGAGGGTTGGGTGACATGGACAGGAGTTTGCACAGGACTGGATGACATCCGTAGGGAGGTAGACGTGAAGGTGGACATCCACATTTAAAACGAAACCCAGTAAAGTGTCCAAGAGGACGAGCGGCATCGCTTTCGTATCCTTCAGGTTTGAAACGCACAGCATCACTTTCCATGATAGGGGTAGTGAGAACAAAGTTTCCATGATGCTTTACGGCATCGCTAAGGTCACAACGTACAGCATCGTTCCCATCGCAAGGCTCACAATCGCATTCTACTTCCCCAAACTTGAGTTGTGCCTGTCTGAACTTGTTTTGTGTTTCTCTGAATTCAGAGTCAATCCTTTCACTTTATGCTTCGTGTGCACTTCTCCTTGTTTGTCCCGGTATTCGTAGCCGTAAGTTTTAGGACCGCCACTTGCGAAACTTAGAATCTTGTCGTCGGGGTGCTCGTCTGTCCAGGCTCCTAAACGGTCTCCTTCGATGTCCCGGTGCCGTTGACTCGGGTGATCGATGTAAATGCAACTGTCTGTGTCAAAGTACAGGACGCGTTCCCGTAACAGTTCTAAAGCTTCGTACAATTTTAAGCGAGCATGGGCTATCACGTAAGCCGCAATGATGACATTTTCAAAGGAGTCGGCTTCTACAAAGTCCAGATCTTCTTCGTAATTCACTAAGATCAAATCTTCGCGAACGACGTCCACGTGTTTCATGAGTTTCGTGAATCATCTGGAAGTAGCGGGAAGGTTCTGTCAAATATTCCGTCTTGGGTAAACACGGTCGTTGTGCCATTTTTCCCACAAGCAATTTAACATCACTTTGGCAAACGATCGCCTGCCTTCGTTTTTCTCGATGTGATCTAAAGTGATGCCTTCTTGTGCCCAGTATTTCTCTTTGAATTGTATTTGGTCTTCGGGAGTGTGACACCAGGACGGGTAACCACTGGCTTCTTGCTTCAGTTTCAAAAAGGCATCCACGTAGTCTGCGAAAATGCCTTTCTGACTGGGGTCGCCCTTGTGTTATTGTTGTGTCTTGGTAAAGTGACAAATTTCGTACACTTCTAACAGTTGGTATCCCATGTCCAGAGCTTTGAACAATTCTACGCTGACCCAGGTTCCCGTCAAGGCCCGTTCTTCCTGGGTGTGCTGACAAGGTTGGTCTTGGTTGCACATTTCGGCACAAGTACGGCACAAGGGAAACATCAGTTTGCCTTGACAATGGTGAGGTAAACCATTGTTGACCAGGTCGATGTGTTCCGTCAGCAATTGTGGGTGCCCTGCAGGAAAGTGACAATATTTGCACACGTAGGGATACATCGAACACATCCAAGTATTTGATTTCTTCTCCTTCCTCTTCGTCGGCTTGGTACAGCAAACAGGTGGCATTGGTCCTTCCTCCGTACAAACTATCCCTCGGGTTCAGGGGCTCCATGAACTGGTAACTTTCCACGATGCGTTTAAACTCGGGATCGGTTTTCAAACGGTGATCGTACTCGTGTTCCCACATTTACACTACTTGGTATCCTTCCTGTTCTAACTTTAGGCGTCGCTGACAAGTAGCCTGGTACAAGTCTTCCATAGTTCGATGTAAAAACTGATTTTTAGTGCCACGATCAGGATAACAGACGGGGCATCTGTGAAATAAGCAACCGTTAAACTCGTACACGATCTTGGGGTTTTCTAAGTCTCAGCCATCGACCGAATACGTTCCAATGGTCTTTTCGCCCCCTCCACTGCGGGCATGCTGAATCCATTTGACTTCCTTGTCGCACAAGTAATGTAACCAGTAATGTATTGACGTTTGACATAGTTGGTCGTTTGAGGACTGATGACAGCCACAGTGTTTTCAGGCATGAATCGTTGCCGGTACACTAAGGAACACGCTTTGGCAATGGTGCAAGCTTCTTTTAAAG
Organism: Sinohyriopsis cumingii; assembly: GCA_028554795.2. Taxonomy (NCBI): domain Eukaryota; kingdom Metazoa; phylum Mollusca; class Bivalvia; order Unionida; family Unionidae; genus Sinohyriopsis; species Sinohyriopsis cumingii. The sequence continues at coordinate 56,874,590 of CM068840.1, forward strand.
GATCGACCCCTCCATGTTCCATGAACAGTTCTCGAAATTTTCCACAGCAACGTCGTAAAATGTCCACGTCGGAACGACAATACTTTAACATTTCTTCCTGAAAGTCGAAAGGGTCGGAGGCATGGACCTGGTAGAAAGCTTCTCGTTGTTCGGTACGCATGTTGTCGGGGTCGTAATAGTGAGCCTCAGGCAAATGGGGTAGAACAGCATGTTGATTGGCTTCGGTATTGAAAAAGTGTGGAAAGTACCCTTTAGCCATTTCTGTCATTCCAAACGTTTTAGGCATTCGACTCAAAGGCATGGCCAAGTAACTCATCGAATCTTTAAACTGCACTTGTCCCACTTGCATGAAAATGATTTTGGCTCCGTTCAAAGTCACTTTAGGACGCTCGGTACCATGTTCCCTATAGTATCTGAGAAGAAACTGTCCATCGTATCCGGAGAAATTGTGAGCCATCACCGTGGCATGACGATGACAATCTCCGTAACGTTCGATGTCCTCTTGGCTCCACGTCTTGTCGATGGGGCCTAAGATTCATTGAGCGAAATCGGCTAACGTGTTCGGTCCTCGAAAGATTCTTTCACGCCCTCCAGGAATCTTACTGCAGTGAGGGCAATGACTGAAAATAGGTTCTTGAATGCACTTCTCGCACGCTCGATGAGCCACGCAGAAATTAGGAATGTGAATGCCAGTCTCTTGCATGCATTCATATCGAAAAAGATGAAATTGCCTTTCTTCTTGTGACCGTCCTCTTTCTCTGGTTGGGACTGGTATTTTTGCACGTAGAATTGGTGTTCCAAGTCCACGATGTGATGACAAATGTGACATTTTTTCTTTCCTCGACAAACGTGTGCCTTGGCACTATTGGTAAGTATGCCTTGTCCACACGTAGGGCACAATCTCAGCAGTTGACAAGCACATTTCTTCTGTGAACCTTGTGTCTTCAAATGTTGTTGGTAACAGGCAGGACTGACAAACGTGCGCAGACAAGCAGGACAATGCACTCGTTTTTGTCCTTCGTTCAGACAGGGTTGAGAGGCCAAACATCCTGAGCATTTCCTTCCGCAATGTTTGTGTTTCTCTCGATTGTTATAGCCATAATCACATTTCTCACAGTAATAACTGTATCCCAGGAATGCGGTGATACTGGTAATGGTATCGAAATGTTCATCGTGATGATAGAGGTGAATGTATTTTCCATCGTTAAAGTCTTTCCCTCGAAACAACAGAGGCCCGCGCACTTCTTGAGGGTACACTTTCAAGGTGTAGCGTGGAGCTAGGATATCTTGCAATGTTTGCATCTCAGGAATGCCACAGGGTGTGTCTTTGGACAGACCGGCTTGTTGTAACAGGAGTTCTGCTTCACTTCGTTGTTTGGCTTGGTCCAATTTTTGAATAGTTTTCCAGGCTCTTTTCCATTCTGCCGTGTCGTTCTTGTTGACATAGGTTCGTCCGACCACGATGGCTCGATCTAAGCACATCTGGTCTCGAGAGTTGTGAATTTGGACGAGATTCTTGTTGGTGCTGCGAAGGCCGTTCACCAATAAGACCTTTTGCGCTGTCCGGTCCCTTGAGGAGGAGAACGGTGGGTCATGTCCAGTGTGGCTTTTCCATCGGTGATGTCAAACTGGTCATTGGATTGTTGTACGTGTTGAATCTTGTCCATGACTTTGGAAGCTGTCAATTCTGCAGGGCTGCTAAACTCGATCCAAACAGGGGATTTCAAGCCGTCGTGTTGTATGGAAAGTCTCAAGCGATCGTCTTCTTTGGGTTGACGTTGTCGCTTGAGTGTGGTGAGCAAAGAATCCCACATCTCGGTGATGAACCCTTCTGCTTTCTCTAACGGTACGTCGGACTTGAAATCTTTAAACTTCACCGTGTATTTGGTAAGCCGTGGTTCTAAATTTTCTAGAGGGACGCTTTTCCGTCTCTCGAATGGAATAGTACTTTTCAGGGTTGACTAAGGGTGGTGAACTTTGTTTAGAGGAAAACTCTCTGGGTTTGGATTCTGGTTCACTCATGTCCTCTTCAAAATCACTGGCATGAATTTGTGCCAAGACTTCAGCCCTGGTACGAGGCGATAGATCACGTTTCTGCCTCTTACTTTCTTCTTCTTTCTTCTCAGATGAATTGGATCGTTTCATCTTGATAGCAAAACGTCAAATGACTAAATTTTAAACACCATGGGCTACTTTATAGTCATGGCAGACCAACGTATATAAAGGGTATGTGTCTTGTCCTTTCACTATTCATTTCACTCTCAAACCCAGCACAACGATGGAAGAGACTACACAAATCTAACGTTTCATCAGAGCGTTGCGAGGGGTCATTAGAAAATTCTCTCCAGACCAGTCGAGGGACTACTCTCCTTCCTTTCGAGATAAAAGTCAAGATACTTGCTATATCTGTCAGAAGAAAGGGCGGTCGTCTTCAGAGTGTCCAGGCCGTCAAAAAAGGAAAACATGGGTTAAAAGAGACAAAAGTCAAGATACTTGTTATTATTGTCATGAAAAAGGACATTGGTCTCCAGATTGCCCTAAGAAACAAGAGGAGTCAGAAGAAGAGAGGGATTCTGGAGAGGAAGAAGAAGAGGAAGAAGAAGAAGAGAAAGAAAGCAGACAGGTGAAGAAAAAGAAACAGGAGAAGAAAAGAAGAAGGGAAGAAAGTGAGGAGGAAGAGGAGGAAAAGACTGTGACGGTGAAGAAATTAAAAAAACAGAGAGAGTGAAGAACGAGACAGAAGAAGTCTATGAACTTTTTAAAGTGTTATGTTGTGAATTGTGAATTGGATTGTAAATATTTATAAAAGAATAAATTAGATATAAAGGTAAGTGTCTTTGGGTTTTAATTTTAAGATAAGAAGCTATACTCACGCACTCATACACAGACACGTACTATAGGGGTAAAATGGTTATTTTTTGAGTTATTGGCAAAGAAAGTCTATCTTTTTTCTAGAAACATGGGTGGCCCTGAAAAGGGCCTTTGGAGGTGGGGGGGGGGGGTGAGTTTAAGCAATCAACTTTAACTGTCTTAAGCCTTTGCCACGGCCAAGGCCTACTTCTGGACTGCGTAATGTTGATGATGATGATGTGGTTGAAATCACTTAGGGTGGTACGGTAGGCTTAGTCACAGGGTTGGAGTGTTTAGCTCGGGAAGGTCGTATTCTCTTCGGTCGTAATAAAGAAGTCTGATACATTTGTTTCAGACTTCTTAACTCTGCTAAAATGTCTAACAGTACCGTGACCGTTTGACTTTCACACCCTCGTTTCTTTGCTGCTGCTGCTTCTTCTTGTTGTTGTTTTTTTTCTTACCTCTTCTTCTTGCTGCTGTTGCTGTAGGAGAAAAGCTTGTTCCGCTTCCTTTTGCTGTTGTATAAATTTCTCCAATTCTTCTTTCTGTCTCTGTGCAAAATTTTCCACGTGCGGTAATGAAGGAGAAGGTGGCGAAGGTTCCGGAACAAATTCTTGCGAGGTAAGAAAATCCACAAAATCCCAGTTCACCTCTTCTGAAATAAGTCCGAGTTCCCTTGGGTAGTCTCCACTGCTGGTGCACCCCAATTTATCGTTTTCTGAGTTTCCGTCATGTTGAAAAACTGTCGCATTGATTGACTGCGCACAGGCGCTAGCAAATCTATATAGAACATGTGACGTCACAGACTGCTCTCTTCGGATTGGACGTGGGCTAACTGAATTTTGTAACGCGTGTTTAGATTGGTTAACCAACTCAATCCGTTTCAATCCTTCCTCTCCCTATAAATAAGCGCCGTTTGCTGCATCCCTTCACCTGTTCTCGGCACCCCCAACATGTGGACCACAGTCGAATCATCAACTCTTGTTTCTTCCATGATGTTCCGGACGGACATACCGATGTATGTCTGATCCAAGTGGACAGTTGTCCACAGGACAGATACCAGCCTGTGGATAAGAAGAATATATGTGGAGAGGCAAGGATGCCTAAAAAGAGTATGTTAATATTAAGGGTATATTAACACAAACCCAAAGGCCCTTTTCAGGGCCACTCATAGGTCTCGAAAAGACCTTGACTTTCATTGCCTACCCCATTTGTTTTTTAATTTAAAAAAAAATATATATAGACCCCTCCCTGTTTCAATTTTCCCATGTTCCATTTCCATAGACCCATCAGGTCGGGACTGTATTAAAATAGGGTCCCGACCCTGTTCCATTTCCCCTTGTCGCTAAACAGGCCCACGATTTATTCCTATGTTCCATTTCCCTTGTCGCTAAACAGGCCCAGGGGTTTTCGTAATGTTAAATTACCCATTGTCGCTAAACAGGCCCAGGGTGTTTTTTAATGCTAATTCCCATTGTCGCCAAATCGCCCCACTTCACTACTTTGGGTATTTGAATTACTATTGCGTGCTTCCATTTATCGGGTAGTTTGCCTGAGGTCCATATTTGGTTTAGTAATTTAATAATTGTTTGTTTAATGTTATTTGGGATATTTTTGTATATTGTGTATCCTATTTGATCTTCCCCTGGGCTAGTTTCGTTTTTGGTTTTCAATGCTAGGTCCCATTCATAAGCTGTAATATCTTTATTTAGGTTCGAGACTTTGGGACCGAGGTCTTTAAAGAGATTATTATGTGTTCTTTCTACTTTGTCCCTATGTAATTGAAATGCTGGGGTGTGGCTGGTGTTACTACTCATTTCTGAGAAGTACTGAGCTAGTCGGTCAGCTTTTTCTTTATTAGTAATGGCTCCCACTTTTTTGGGGGGTTGTGTTAGTTGTCTTCCCTCTACTTGTTCTAATTTTATCCCAGACTTGTTTAGTACTAGTTGTGATATTGATGCTTGTGCAGTAATTATGCCATGTTGTTTCCTTAGCCTGTTTAATTAGGTTTTTAAGGGTTTTCTCCCTTTGTTTATATGTAGTGAAATCAATAGAATCTTTAGTGCGTTTGAATTTATTGAGGGCTTTTTTCTTATCAGTGATGGCTTGTTTGCATTCTTCATTCCACCATGGGACTGCTTGTTTATTTGGGTTACCACTAGTTTTGGGTATGTCGGTGGTGGCTGCCTTTAGTATGGTGTCAATCAGGTTTTCATAATAGTTATTAATATTACCATTTTCTATGTTTTTGGTGTCTACTTTACTTAGTATTTCATTAAATGTGGTCCAATCTGCTGTTGAATATATCCGTCTAGGGGGTCTTTTTAGCGAGTTGTACTGGACCATCATCTGCAGGGTGACTATTACTGGGAAATGGTCACTGCCCAAGGGGTCAGTTTGATCCACCCTCCAGTCGGCCACCTGGGTTATTAATGGCGAGCAAATGGTGAGGTTGATGGCGGACATAAGGCCGTTGAATGGGCTGAGGCGTGTTTTTGTGCCGTCATTTAAAATGGTAAGGTTAGATTCAGCGGTCCATTCTTCAATCAATTTGCCTGTTTTGTCCGTCACAACGCCCCCCCCCCCCCTCCCCCGCTTGTTATGGGCATTGAAATCTCCACAGATGACGATCTGGTCTACTCGTCTGTGGCCATTTATTTGTTTACAAGTAGTTAAGCTAGCTGTGTCTGATTTCCCCCCGGGTCATAAATGTTAAATATTTGTATTTGACCGTTGCCTGTATGAATTATGAGGGACTGAATATGGAATGCTTCATTGCTACCTGGGGTTGGTGTTATGGTTATTGTTGTTGCATTCGGAATGTTATCTGCTGTATATATGGCTAAGCCCCCTCCGGCTTGTCCTGTGGTTCGATTTTTGAAGTGGCCTGGGGCGCAACCCGGGAGTCTAGAGATTTGTTTAGTTCTGCTTGTTATTTTGGTTTCTTGTATACATATAATATCTGGTTTATATACTATATTTTGAAGTTTAGCTTTAAGTTCATTGATATTACTTGATAGCCCTCAAGCATTCCATTGCCATATTGTGATATTTTTATTTGTGTTGTTCATACTATTAGTGGTCATTTCTACTGGTTAATAGGCTAGTCTATGTGTCATCAGTTATTATTTATAATTAATTGTAGTTTTTCCTCTATTTGTTTAATTTTGTGTTCAGCTATGATTTGTTTTTCTGCTATCACAGCCTTGATATCCCTAATTAGCTTTCCTATTTCTGTTGCATGTCCTGTCTGGTTTTTATTGTTGGTGCTTTCATTCCACTGTGTGTGTGTGTGTGTGTGTGTGTGTGTGTGTGGTTTTGCTCGTTTGATATTTCTTTTTGACTGGGGCTTTGGTCGAGTTCTGAGCTTTTGGTGGGATTTGTTTTGGGTTGTTTTCATAAGCATTGTTCGGTGGTTTGTTTTGTAGTATTTCTTTTTTGGCTGTTTGGTATTGTAAATTCTTGGTATTCATGAAATGTATAATTTGGAGTTCTCTTTTTGCATGTGGGCATTCCAGTGATTGGGTTGTGTGCGGGCCCTTACAGTTAGTGCATTTGAGTGTTTGTCTCTTGCATTGCCCCCTATGGTTCCCACCACATTGCTGAGAGCTTGTCTGAAATTTACATTTGGAGGCAAAGTGACCCCAATGCTGACAGTTGCTACACAGCCTTGGTTTATTTATAAACGGCTCGATGAGTAGTCGTATCCATGAGTGGCCTATTCTCACTGGTGATTTAAGTGGTAATTGTGATTCAAGTACTACCGAGTTTGTTTCCTGCCCTTTGTAATTTCTTAATCTAAAGGCCCTGTTAATGGGTGTTCCACCTTCTTTAAGTTGTGTAGTTATCTGTTCATTGTTTAGTTTTTGAATCTTGCCTTTAAGCTTCAGTATTACTTTAAAGAAGGATCTGTGTGTGGGTGTATTTGGTTTTATGGGTTGGGTTGGAGTTACCTTATTGTTTTGTTTTGGATTTTGTTATTTGATAGGGTATTTGCTACCTGTGAATATTTCCTAGTTTTGTGGTGTTTTTCAATATTTACTGGTAATTTATTGATTGTTTCAATTTCTAAAAATTTTGCCATTTGGATTTGGGTGCTACAGTGGACTATAATGTAGCCTGTTTTTGGTCTAATAATATTAAATTGGCCTGAATGAATCCTGAGGAGGGCCCCTACAATACTGTTTGTGGATAGGTTTTGTAGATTGGATGAAATGCCTTTATGTATAATGTTAGCTCTTCAGGGTGGTATTTGTTTGTTTTTCTAATGGCTGGTGTGTGTGCAATCTTAGTTTTATCCTTTGGGGGTTGGTGGTTGGTTTTTGATTTATCTTAATTTGGGGTGTGGTGGCTGTTACGCTTTCAGGGTTGGTATCACTTTTTTGAGATGTTTGATCGGTAGGGGTGTTTGATTTTTCCTGTCCAGGTTTGATTTCTTGTTTTTTTCTTAGTGTTTAAGGGGCCTTTCCCTTTACCTTTCCCGTCCCATTTATTGTTTGTTATTTTAGGGATAGGGGTGGGGTCTATTATTTGCCTATCTTGGCTGTCCCTTTCGGTTTGGCTGTATATTAAATCTTCCTCTGTTAATGGTTTAGATGGCCCCGGGGTTTGACTATTGTGATAAACCGTAGCGCATTCAGGATACAGTATTAATAGGTCTTGATAATTTGAGCCCTTAGGCGTTATTTGATCTACTCCATTGTTTACCTGAGATCCATTATGCGGATCAAGTGGCAGGACCGAATCACCAACCAGGAAGTCCTTGACAGAGCCAACACAACAAGCATCGAAGCCGAACTAATCCAGGCCCAGCTTCGTTGGACTGGCCATGTCATCCGCATGGATCAAAGCAGAATCCCAAAGCAGTTGTTCTATGGCGAGCTAGCCCAGGGAAACCAAAACCAAGGCCGCCCTCATAAGAGGTACAAAGACAACCTCAAGATGAACATCAAATGGACAGACCTCCAACCCCGCCAGCTCGAGCTCGCTGCCTTAGACAGAAGCCATTGGCGAGCGCTGACCAGAAAAGTCTGTTTCACCTTTAAGGATGACCGCCGCCAGCGTTTTGCTGCAACTCGAGAGAGACGTCACAGAACTGTATCACAAATACCACCAACCACCGGTGTCCCATGCCCCACCTGCAACCGCCTGTGTGCATCGGAATTTGGACTCAGGAGCCACATGCGCGTCCACCGTTGAATGAGATCGCACAACTTGTCTTCCTCGACTCGAGAGACTACCATTAATTAATTAATTAATTGTTTACCTGTTGATTTTCGGCCTGCGCTTGGTTTGTAGGGTTCTCCCTGCGGGGTATTTCCGCTCCTGCTAGCCTTGGTTCAATAATAACCGATATAGGCTTGTTCTTAGGCGATAGTGGCAGCACCATGTAATTGGGGGTGGGTGTCTCTTTCGGAGATTGTGTTTGCATCTGATTTCCTATATCAGCAGCAATGGTGGTATCTAACATATCTTCCCCTACTGTGGTATCAAAAAGATTAAATGTTATTGGTGATTCGGGGTTTAATTTTTTCTGCTTGTTTCCTAATGAGCTGAAAATCTGGAGTGGAGAATGTGAATGGCAACTCAACTGTCCGGATTTCTTTGTAGTTGGGGTTTGGCGATAGATTTAATTTTCCTGTGTTGGTCGGGGTGGTGGTTATATTGCAATTTAAGGTGTTGAATCTTGTCATTGCTTTATGTAATTTGTTTTCTTTGTAATTCCTAACGTTTCTTTCCATGATGGATTTCTTATTTGTCAATTGTGACATCATTTTCCTAGCTTGGGATGGTTAAATCAAGGTGGTTAAAGTTTTGTTAGTGTAGAGTAACAAGTAATGCTGTTTGTTTTCCTTGTGACAGAAAATCTTGCAAGATTACATGTACTCGTAATTCGCAAGGATTCTGTCCAGGCGTTTACTAGTATGGATCCTAGTGCCTGTTTACGGAAAAGAGCTAACAGCAAGGATTGTTATTTGTTAGAATAGTAAGAAAAGTATAATTTTTGACGTGTCTATTTTCTTTAATTGAAAATCGCACAGCGGTTTTTTCATGCTGAACGTGTGCGGATTCAATTCAGGTTAGTCTAGTATGAGTCCTAGAACTTGTTTAAGAAAATAAGCGGCAAATTGAGTATTGTGAATAAGTTGAAAGGTAGAAATGTTTAGTATGTAGCAAACAGCACAGAGTTTTTATTGCCCGTAGGCTTAGTAATTTTCCTACCTTGTACTTAAGTACTTATTACTATACGAGGTGGTATGATTCCAATAGGGCTGCTGGGCGGGCTTTTTGGCAAGATTTCCTTTGTCTGTACTGGTTAAGATGGCGGTTAAAGGCTGCTAGGCGGGCTGCTTGGCTGGTTTTCCTTTTTTGAAGATGGCGGCTGTAGTACGATTTGTTCGTCTCCTTTTCTTGTGGCTTGCTTGTATATCTTCAGGATTTGGCGGTTAAATAAAGTGCACAGATTCAGGCAAACAACCATCCATCTAGACAAGAGCACGACTAGACGGGTATATCGAAATTTAAAGTCCGAAAGTCCGTACGTCTGTTTAACGGTGTGCTCCACAATTGACCTGTCATACACGTACTATATACAGTTATTATAAAGTACATATGTAACTAACTAGTAAGCACCGATACGAGCCCCATTGTGTGGCATGTGTGAACTCTTACTGGACTTGTTCATGTGCATGATCGAAGACTGCAATGCAGTATCTAAAATCCTAAACGAAACATTGTTGACACTAAAAGACTGCAAAGTTAAGGACCGACCGTAGGAAAAAGTAATTTCTTTTTTTAATTTTTTTTTTTTTTTTTTTTGGGGGGGGTGTTTTTCTTTTAACTCGGCTGGTAGTTTTTCCAGAATAACAGGATGGCTTACCATATTTATTTCTTCAAAATTAGAGCACGAATATTCCCGGGAATTTATTTAAAAATAAAAAACCGTTCCACAAACAACAAGATTCCCCTTCCCTTATTTTATTGTTGAATGCTAACTAAAATATACACTTCATTTGTATTCCAAGTCTTATACTCCTTCTTGAGAAGTACAGTCCGTTGTTTTATCGTCTGAAAATGGCAAGGACAAAGGATTGTGCATAGAAGAAAGAGGTAGAGAGGGTTTTTGAAACTAATATCTTTATATTTTTGTAGTTTAACATATATTTATCGTAACACTTCCACTTATTCAGGCCTGTTGCACAAGATTAATCCCGGCTGGGATTAGGTGCAGCAGTACAGAGTGAGTAGTATTTATCACATACACAGTAGCAAACAGTGATTTTGCACGTTTACACACTAAATCTTAGTTTATAAAGGTTATTTCTATAGAATTAATGCAAATTTAGAGAGGGTTGTCCGGCTCTATAATATTAAAAATTAAATAGGAAGTAAGGTGCTGTAATATCAGTAGTGTGCGACCAACTTTCAGTTGTTTTCACCCAAAAGAAAATAAAATTGGATCAAGAAGAAGGACATACCGCCCCATTCCGGTCCAAGATCAGGCAGTATTTCCACACCATCATGGAAGAAAATAGGATGATCGTTAACCAGCCGGCTGGGTGCCAAACGATAGACTTTGAGGGATCAACAAACCCACCCAGACAAAGTGAGGTGTTGATGAGTCTGCATACAATGGGAATCGACATCGGGAAAATTGAAGCGATACAGAATGGAGGATTGAATAAATATGTTTTATATCCTAAAGGAGGTGAGGCTCTATTAGAAGAAGAAGAAATCAACATAAAGGGGATCGTTGCCAAAGTGTACAAAACCGCGCCCTTTATCAGGACAATGGAGCCCAGATTGACGGAAGTGAATGTGATGGGCCTGCCAGTAGAAGTAAGCAGCCAGGAGCTGATAGAGAAACTAAAGAAGAAAATGGGAGTGACAACAGTAACACACAAAATGGCAACAGTATGGGGATTTGCCCCTATAAAGTCGGGCAATAGGCTAATCTACGTGAGTCGCGAAGATGCCAAAAAAATACCAATCTTTTTTATGTTCTGGGTTTTAGACTCAAAACCTGGTACAGGGGGAGTGAACAGGACAGAGTTTGCCCCCTGTGCCACCAGAAAGGCCATGGACCCAGGGATTGTCCAGGGAGAAGTGAGCAACCGAAACAACAAGGGCCAACATATGCTAGCAAAACAGAGGGCCAAGGACAGAAACAACAACAGCAATAACAACAAGTAGAAGAAATCCTGAACTTAATAAAACAAGTCAGGGAGGGAAGGGAAGAAGAAATACAAAGTCTCCCAGAACTAGACATAACAAAGATCGAGGGACACAGGACCCTAGAATGGGAGGGATATCTGAGCCCTAACAAAACAACCAGAGCAGAAGTACAGAGGGATGAGGACATACCGACAAGAAATCGGTATGATGTCTTAGAGAATGAACCCACCCAACAGGAAGATAGCTCCCAGACAGCAACCCCCCTAACATCAACACCCATGCCCAAGAGGAGGAGGTCAAAAAGGAAGACAGACGTTATCTCACCCCAAGAAAGGACAACATCGAGAAAGAAAAATACAAATAAACAAGAAAGGAAAAACAAAGAAACAGAGATCCAGGAAGAAGAAACGGACCCAGAAAGCCATAGCGAGGGGGAAAGAAAAGGACAAGCGGAATCGGAAACGGACACGGAATATGACACAGAAATAGAGGATGACACAGGAAACAAAGAAACAACAGAATCCATTCAAACATACGATACAGAAACAGAAAGCACAATACAAACGGCAGTCACCAGTGCAGTAGAAAGTATAAGCAGTGTAATTTCATCAGAGGGGGGGTAGGGAAACCAGTGCCCCCCCGCCCCCCGAAAATTCACAACTAAGTATATAAATTATAATCTAATAACAATATTGTAAAATTAATATAATCAAAAAGCAACACCCTGGTAAGAGACAGGAATGGAGGGAAAAAACTTGCAGCTCCTGTCTATTAATGTAAATGGTATCAATAGAGAAAAAAATTTTAAATTTCCGAAGGATCTAAATTATGATATATTACTTATACAAGAAACACATAATGGGTTTAAAAATGATATGAAAGTCACATTTGAAAGTCACCTGGACGGAATTTTGTTAACTAGTAATTATGAACATACAGATGTAAAGGGGGTGGGGGTGGCAACTTTGATTAAAAATAAACGGGGATTAATATGGGATAGAGTAGAAGAAGATGGGTTTTTTTAAAGGTAGGATGTTACATATTATGATAGAAGAAATACACATAATTAACGTATATATGCCAGCAAATAGAGAACAAAAGAAAGTATATTTAGAACATTTAACTGAATATATGGGGAAATATGCTACAGAGAATATTATTATAGGGGGAGATTTTAACTGGGTGGGAGAAAATATAGATAGGGAGGGATATCTGGCACCAAATGACGTTAGAATAAAATCAGAAATGGATTTTTTTATTAAAAAGTATAAACTTACAGATGTATATAGAATACAAAATTTATTAAGGAAGCAGTTTACCTATGACTATAAAATAAAAAAAGGGAGTCGTTTAGATAAATTCTATTGTAACAATTATAATGTAAATATGCATAAGGAAACAAACATAACCGATTTTAAAATATCTGATCATAAACTTATAAACATGACTACAAATATTAAAACCAGGATTAAATGGGGGAAGGGAAGGTGGATGTTGAACAATTCGATTTTAAAAGATGTAAATTTTATACAAGATATCAAACAGGAGATAGAAAATTTTAAAAATAACGGGAATTTAGATATAATGATGGAATGGGAAAAACTTAAAATTAAGTTTAAAAAAATAGCCATAAAACACTGTACTCTAAAAAGTAAGAAACTAATAATGGAAAGGGAAACAATTAGACACCAACTTCAAAAACCAAATACTAATGATTTAGAAACCAATTTAAAAAACAGATTGGAAGAGATACATAAAATAGAAAGTAGGGGTAGGGAAATTAGGGCAGGAAAATTCACGGGGATATATAAAAAAGCAGAGGGTTTGTATAAAAGAGAGGAGAGAAGGATGGGGGGAGATAAAATTTTAGATAAAATTAAAATAGACACAACAACAACAACAACAATATTAACAGAAAAAGGGGAAATTATGGAACATATTCAAGATTATTATGCTAAACTTTATAAATCGCAAGATATAGCAGGGAATAAAATAGATGAGTATCTAGAGAAAATTCCCTGTGACAAAATAAATAATGATTTTAGAAAACTTTGTGATGATTTTATTACACAGGATGAAATTCTAGAAAGTATAAAGAGCATGAATAAGGGAAAATCACCGGGAGGAGATGGACTCTCTGCAGAATTCTTTATGAACTTTTGTGGAGAGTTGTTGCCCATTCTCGAATGGTTGTACAATAATATTCTTTTAAAAAATAATGAAATTCAGAAACAATGAAAGAAGGAATTATAATTTTGATATATAAAGGAAAAGGGGACAGAGAGGATCTAAAAAACTGGAGGCCCATCTCCCTCCTTAATATAGATAACAAAATATTGAGTAGAATTTTAAGTAATAGGCTAAAAAAGGGAATAAGGGACATAATTAATATAAACCAAACTTGTGGGCCAAAAAATAGGGATATACAAAGTAACATATTAAATATAAGTACAATAATTGATTATTTACAGAACAAGGGACAAAAAGCTGCCATGGTACTTTTTGATCAGGAAAAAGCCTTTGATAGAATCGAACACAACTATATATAGAAAGTCCTAGAAAAACTTGGATTCGGAGAAACTTTCCGAAAATGGACCAAAATAGTATATACTAATATAACATCCAGAGTACAAAATAATGGAGCAATGACAGAGAAATTTGACATAAAAAGATCAGTGCGGCAAGGGTGCCCACTATCTATGCTATTATACGTAATAGCAATCGAAATGCTAAGTATTAGCATAAAACTAAACAAAGAAATTAAAGGTATAAAAGTTCCAAATATTAAAGACGAAGTGAAAATGCTACAGCATGCAGATGATTGCACCAACTTTTTAGGTGATCCGAAATCCTTTGAGCACCTAATAAAGGAATACGAACAATTTGGACAGGCATCAGGATCAAAAATAAATCAGGATAAAACAGAGATATTAGAGATAGGCAACTGGCGTGGTAGGCACTCAACCATACCAGCCCATGTATTTAAAGATACCGTTAAAGCACTAGGGGTGTGCTTTGGGAAAAACGAAGAGAAAGATAACTGTAAAAAAATGGAAAGCGAGATAAAACGGAATGTTGATATCTGGGCACTTACGTCGTTATGTCTAATAAAACGAGCCCAAGTGGCAAAAACATATATGTATGTAAACCTTAACTATATAATGAAATCAACAAACATTAGTAATATAATACTTAATAATGTAGACAAACTAATAATTAAATATATATGGGACTTTAAATTGCATTATGTTATAAAAGAAACTTTATATAAATCAAAACAATTGGTGGGGGGGATAGGGGTACAGAGTCCCATAATTTTAAAAATTACGAATATTTTAAATAGGTTTAAACGACTAAATGACGACCCTAAATTACCGTGGGAAGGGATTTATATATATTGGTTTGGTTTCGTTTTACGGAACAGGGTGGGGATTTACAAAAATAATAAACTCATGAAACTATTAGAAACACCTAAGAAATTTAAAAGCATTAAAGACTTACTATTGAAATATAGGGATAAAAAAGAATTTTGGGACCTGGACGAAAAACTCTCATATAAATGGATTCGAAACGACATTACCAAAAATATACAATGTAAAGTGGAAAGAGAAAATCTACATGTCAATTGGAAAAGGGCATGGGGCACTGGTCCCAGTTAGGTTCTTTGAAAATACAAAGCCTCGCCTTCAAATACATGCATGATGCGTGGTTGACAGGAGAGGCTGCAGCGAGACGGCATATGGTCAGAGTACCGCCAAAATATCCGCTGTGCAAAATAGGCCCATATACAAAAAGACATGTTATTTTAAATTGTAGGGAAACATTCAACACTAGGAAAAACATAATAGATGAAATCAATATAAATGATAATTTTAAACCCCAATGTATATTATACCTGGATGGTAATTTCAACAAACAGACATTGTACAAAAGTTCAAGTTATATAGTAAATACGATAAAAATCTGTGGGCCAATAAAATTTTAACAAATAATAGCTCTCAAGAGGGAAAGTACGGATAATGACGTCATGGGGCTATGTCACATGGCGCTACGCGAAGTGAACAGGCCCATGGAAGAGTCTGGAAAAAGAAACCTCTTGAGACAGTAGAAAACTTAAAAATATAAAGTGAATATCTATATATCTTCTTATATACTAGCAACTCTTTATGTGAAAAGAAATCTTTAAAATTTTAAAATTTCAAGATTTTAAAATTTTTTAAATTTTTAAATTGTAAATTTGAAATTTTTTTTTTTTTTTTACCACAAACAAACCATTATCAACTATCATAATTGTGATGAACTTTCGGATCAATTATAATTGAAAGATAGACCATCTCCATGGGGGAGACACAAAAAATAAAAAAAGTGTGAACCCCTCCTGGAGCTCAGTCTCATCTCAGAAACAGAAAGGTGATTTATTTATACACTACATAAGAATCACTAAGATTCAAAACATTAAGGGGAAAATCACCAATCTTCCAAATTCAAATTAATAAAAGAAATTTTCCGTTGTATTATAAACACGGAATATAATAGGAAAACTAATACATGACAAGAATTTGATGGTAAATGCTATCCCAACAAATACACATTATAACATACATAACATATAGCACAAACATATAACAAACACGGGATTTAGGAGACCCTAGCAAGGTCACCAAAATACTAGGGGAAGTAACCCGAGAGGAGAATTGAAATCACTCTCGGAGATACACCTCTATAGATACACTAGGGATGATACAAATACCCAAAATCCTAGTTCACGTTACAAAAGAAAAAACGATGAAATAATACAATACAACGAATCTGGGGGAAAACAAAAACACATAAAATAATTTATTAAATTAGGAGGGGGGGGGGGGCATCTGTCTGGTTCCCCCCGCCCCCCCCCAAAAAAAAAATATTATAGACTATTTACAAGAAAAAGGACAAAAAGCTGCCATGGTACTTTTTGATCAGGAAAAAACCTTTGATAGAACTGAACATAACTATATACAGAAAGTCTTAGAAAAATTTGGATTCGGAGAAACTTTCCGGAAATGGACTAAAATATTGTACAATAAGATAACCTCTAGAGTACAAAATAACGGAGTAATGACAGAAAAATTTGATATAAAAAGGTCAGTGAGGCAAGGGTGCCCCCTGTCTATGCTATTATACGTAATAGCAATTGAAATGCTAAGTATCAGCATAAAACTAAACAAGGGAATAAAAGGCATAAAAGTTCCAAATACAAAAGACGAAGTGAAAATGCTACAACATGCAGATGATTGCACGAACTTTCTTGATGATCCGAAATCCTTTGAATACTTAATAAAGGAATATGAACAATTTGGACAAGCATCAGGATCGAAATAATTCAGGAAAAAACAGAAATTCTAGAGATAGGCAACTGGCGTGGTAGGCACTCGACCATACCAGCCCATTTATTTAAAAATACAGTTAAGGCACTAGGCATATACTTTGGAAAAAACGAAGAAAAAGAAAGCTGTAAAAAAATGGAAAATGAAATTAAAAGGAATGTGCATATCTGGGCACTTACGCCACTATGTCTAATGGAACGAGCCCAAGTGGCAAAAACATACATGTATGCAAATTAAACTATACAATGAAATCAACAAATATAAATAATATTACTCTTAATAACATAGATAAATTAATTATTAATTATATATGGGATTTTAAACTACATTACATTATTAAGGAGACTTTATATAAATCTAAAGAAATGGGGGGGGGGGATTGGGCTACCGAGCCCCATACTTTTAAAAATTACTAATATTTTAAATAGGTTTAAAAGATTAAATGCTGACTCTAAATTTCCGTGGGAGGGGATTTATATATATTGGTTTGGGTTCATTTTAAGAAATAGGGTGGAAATATATAAGAACAATAAACTCACAAAATTATTAGAAGCCCCTAGGAAATTTAAAAGTATTAAAGATTTATTGATAAAATATAGGGATAAGTAGGAATTATGGGATATGGGGGAGAAGCTAACGTACCAATGGATTAGAAATGACATTACTAGAAAATTACCATGCAAAATTGAGAGAGAAAACTTATATGTAAATTGGAAGAGGGAATGGGTGCACTGGTCCCAATTAGGCTCCCTTAAAATACAAAGTCTCTCCTTCAAATACATGCATGATGCGTGGTTGACGGGAGAGGCAGCAGCGAGAAGGCACATGGTCAGAGTACTGCCAAAATGTCCGCTGTGCAAAATAGACCCCTTCACAAAGAAACTTGTAATTTTACAATGTAGGGAAACAGAAGAAAGTAGAAAAGTATTAATTAATGAAATAAATAAAACAAACACTTACAAACCACAAAGTCTATTATACCTTGATGGAAACTTCGGGAAGCCAACTTTATATAAAATAACAAACTACATAGTAAATGCTATTAAAAGTTGTGGCCAAATAATCATTGACAAATAGGAGCCCTCAAGAGGGGAAGTACGGATAATGACGTTATTGAGCCATGTCACATGGCGCTACGCGAAGTGAACAGGCCCATGAAAGAGTCTGGAAAACAAACCTCTTGAGATGGGCGGAAGGCCCATGAAAGAGTCTGGAAAACAAACCTCTTGAGATAGGCGGAAGGCCCATGAAAGAGTCTAAAAAACAAACCTCTTGAGATAGGCGGAACGAATAAATAGAACCCTTGACTTTCTATCTTTATTTATAGGATACTAACATTATCGCAGTTCTTTACTCGATACAATATTTATATTTCTATACTGGAAAATTTTCGGAACTTTCATAAATAATAGATAGACCTGCTCCATGGGGGAGACATACAAAAAATAAAAAAGTGTGAACCCCTCCTGGAGCACAGTCTTATCTTCTAATTAGAGAGGTGATCTCAAATACACACATAAAAACCCATAAGGTTTCAAATGTTTAGAGGGAAATATCACCGATCTACAAAATTCAAAATTATTAAATATACATTCCCGTGGTAATAATAAACACGGGATTTGATAAGACAACTGGTACATGACAAGAATTTGACAAAGAATGCTGTCCCAACAAATACACAAATACATATAGCAAACATAACACATAGCACAAACACATAACAAACACGGGACTTAGGAGACCCTAGCAAGGTCACCAGAATACTAGGGAAAGTAATCCGAGAGGATAATAGCAATCACTCTCGGAGGTACACCCCTATAGATACACTAGGGTTGATACAAATACCCAAATCCTATTTTTCGCTTCAAAAGAACGCAAAAATAACACAAAGCAACACATCTGGGGGAAGACAAATACACATAAAATTTTTAGAATTTATTGGGGGGGGGGGGGCATCTGTCTGGTGCCCCCCAAAAATAAAAAATAAATAAAAGACTGCAAAGTTAAGGACCGACCGTAGGAAAATGTAATTTCTTTTTTAATTTTTTTTTTTTTGGGGGGGGGTTCTTTTAACTCGGCTGGTAGTTTTTCCAGAATAACAGGATGGCTTGCCATATTTATTTCTTCAAAATTAGAGCACGAATATTCCCGGGCATTTATTTAAAAATAAAAATAAAACATTCCACAAACAACAAGATTCCCCTTCCCTTATTTTATTGTTGAATGCTAACTAAAATATACACTGCAGTTGTATTCCAAGTCTGTATTAATGTATATATAGTTTTTGGTCATTTTGGACATTTGATACCCCTTGTTCTGAGGGCTAGTTATCTGCCAGCACTCCCTTTATCTTTCACTTCCAATAGCAGGATCCGTCCGGAGTCATTTCCATATACAAGAAAATTAATTAGAAACAGTGTTTTTGCCGCCAAGTCTTACTTTTTTAAATGTCAAATTCTTTATTACGGCATGTACTGGTTTGCTTTTTAGGAATTTGCCAAAGTTTATGACCATACTGCATAGTTCGTGCACACGTTGTTGAATAAAATCCAGCGACTAGTGTGATTTATCGCATAGAAGCATGCATGAAGGATGGGTCTAAAGTGAAAGTTACAAGCTTTATCAGCAGCATTTAGTTCTTCTTGTTGTTATAGCGTTTAACGCCATTTTTCAGCACAAAAATAGGCTACATCATGATGGAGGAAGAACCCGGGAGAACCCCGGAAAGAACCACCGACCCTCGAGAAGCTACCGGCAAGCTTTCTCACATATCCACACTGGCCGAGCCCGAGATTCGAACCCACGCAGACGGAAGTGAGATGTCAGTGATCTGCTCTAAACCACTCGGCCACTCCCCCCCCCCCCCCCCCGCGGTATTTAAGACAGTTTACTATTTATATGGTAATTATGGTCAGCCGTTTGATGCTAATCATAGCTCACAGTTTTGTGTCAAATCAATTTCATTCAGTAAATGTTTTATTTTTTTTGAACTTCATCTTTTGCTTTTACATTTGTTCACACGTAACATACTAATTTATACACATAGAGATGGTCACATTGACACAGTGTACTAATTTAATTCCTGTGATAAACCATGCATACTCCTTGCTTTTGAAAATTCAGTTCCTTTAATAAACAGATGCAAACACCATGCTATGGAAAATTTTCAATTCCTCTTATAAACAGATGCAAACACCATACTATGGAAAATTCAATTTCTATAATAAACAGATGCAAACACCTTATCTTTTGCATTTATAGTGGTTCACACGTACTTACAAAATTCATACACGTAGAGATGGTCATCTTGACACAAGGTACTCATTTAATTCCTGTGATAATTTAATCCCTGTGATAAACCACGCAAACACCATACTATTGAAGATTCAATTCCTATAATAAAGAGATGCAAATACCATACTAAGGAAAAATCAGTCTCCTATACTCAACCCATGCAAACACCCTACCATGGAAAATTCAGTTCCCTATACTCAACCGATGCAAACACCATACTATGGAAAAATAAATTCCCAATACTCAGTCCATGCAAACTTATGCTACGGAAAATCCAATTTCTATACTAAACCCATGCAAACACCATACAATGGAAAATTTCAATTCCTATACTAAACCCATGCAGACACCATACTGTTGAAAATTCAGTTCATATACTCAACCCATGCAAACACTATACTATGGAAAATTCAGTTCCTATACTAAACCCATGCAAACACCATACAATGGAAAATTCAATTCCTATACTAAACCCATGCAAACACCATACAATGGAAAATCCAATTCCTATACTAAACCCATGCAAACACCATACAATGGAAAATTCACTTCCTATACTAAACCCATGCAGACACCATACTGTTGAAAATTCAGTTCATATACTCAACCCATGCAAACACTATACTATGGAAAATTCAGTTCCTATACTGAACCCTTGCAAACACAATACTATTGAACATTCATTTTCCTATACTCAACCCATGCAAACACTATACTATTGAAAATGCAATTCCTATGCTCAACCCATGCAAACACCATACTGTTGAAAATTCTTTCAATTTAGAAATTCTCTGGAACAAATCGATATAGTACATCAGAGAATGCTGCAGTAGAGAACAATCCCATCGGAGCTATGACATTTTAAAAAGCAAACTACATGTGTTTCAAGCCACTTTCACCTATTATGCACCCGTGAAATATACTGCTACTTTCAATATTTAGCTTTTTAAACCATGTCAATGATGTTACCAAACAACAACAATAATAATAACAACAAAAAAAACCCACCCACCAACCCCAGTTAAAAGCGCATAAGTGTAACATTTCTCCATCTAATTTAAATTAATGGTCATAACTGCTTTAAAAAGATAATTTTAAGTCATTTTTAACTCTCATTATCAACCAATCATAACCTCCCAAAATATTTTCTGCTTAAATTATTCTAATATGTGTTTATAATTAGTTCAATGAGTATAATAGTGTATGGTATTTCTGATAGATTATGAAATGAACAGTGCCCTTGTGGAATTCGATAGAAAAAAATATTACGAAACTATTGTACATCGAAACGCATAATCTCAACCTCGACGCATTTTGACTAGCTTCTATGCTGTTGATTGATAAAATAAATACGTCATATTCATATTTTAAGTCAAACGTTTCGAGAATAACTCTTCAAAATATGAGCCGCACTTGTTTATTTTTTATGACACATGGGGACAAAGCCTTCTTAATCAAGTCCCTTGTATGTTAACTTATTTTGCCATGTTCAACTAGACGTTTTGCGGCCATTATTTCTCCATATAAATATATACAGCAAAGGTTTAACCAAGTTGTTCGTTTGCAGCTCCAAATTCTGTACCCTGTAAAGGGAGACGATTTATTTATTCAGTTTCACCTTATTTGTCTTTTCCTTCTCCACCCCCACCTGCCATTTCTTAAAATCACAGGCCACAATATGTTTATCCCCAGAACTTTTAATTTCCTAACCCTAACCCTAACGGCCGAAGCTAATATTTCACGTGGATAGCAATTAAGCCATTTATGGAGTGAGGGCTGTTGCTTTTGCTGGTCAGTAATGGTCTCCTGTGTAATCAATATGAAATCTGACCCCACTCCCCTAGCTCCCTCGTATCCATGGAAACAGGCAGCAGGTGCACTTAATTAGAATTTTCACAGAGATTCAATGGCGCTTGTACATTTTACCTCTGTGAAAGGTCAAAAGCAGTGAATTCAATTTCTAAAAATAGCCATTCGGACAAGGCGAACTGGCGTAATGGCGTTCAGTATTCTCAACCGTGTTCTTGTTCTTATTATTGTTCTTACTGAAAACCATGTACCAGGCATTAACTTTTGTTACTCTGAATATAGATGTGCATTCCAATATTTAGTTTCAGTGGTGCTTAAGCCTGCAGAATGTCTAAAACATATAACCAATTTTGATGAATATTTCTTGAACAGTATAATAAACAAATTGCTTGCATTTCATCACCGATAGATATACCCTGATTTGAGATGAAAATTCCAAGGGAACTGCCAGCCCCCCCCCCCCTTAAATAATGTCGATGAAGTATTCTTATATGCGATTCATGTTTTAAATAGAGAGGGGTGTCTGTAGGAAAGTGGCTATTTCTTATATTTTGTTTAGAGCATAAAATTACACTCTGCTTAGTTGATGTGATATTATGCATGTATTATCTAGAAATGTTGTATATATTTTCCATATATTTAAAAACAATGCATCACTGTTTGTTTTTGTTGTTTTGTTTGCTTACTTGTTTTGTTGGTTTTTTGGGGGTTTTTTTTGTTGTTGTTGTTATTATGTATTAGTGATTGTATTAACCTTCTCTGATTCTGATGTGTTAATCGGTGACTAAGTTAATTAAAGAGGAGAGAAAAATTATATGTTTATCTCAATGTCTGTTTTACAAACAAAATTGTAATTTTGAATGACTGTTTAGAACATATAAGAATGCATTATGTCCAGCAGAGTTCGTGGGATGAAAAGAGCAGCACTGGTTGATTATATTTATACAAATGAATAATAGATCTCCTTAATTAAAATATATGTACAATTACAGTTTGTCGGGAAGTATAATTTTATGCATGTGTTGATGGAAACAGCAATTCAGAAACTGCTGTCCCTGATGAGGACAACCACCCTTAAAATGACACACATTTTACACACAAAAACTAACTGAAAAGGAAACAAAGTAGATATATATGTTTTTTTGCAGTCAAAGTAAAATCATTATCGCGAAAGTGACGAAGTGAGAAAGTTTATGTGACAATTGCATTCGGTATATTACACAAATCAGATCATCGCACCGTTACCCAACCTGTATTGTATAGGTCATTTATACAGATATGCAAAAGTCACGGAGCCTGTGCTAATATTTTGAGGATAACTTTTACGTCGCAATATATAGGCCTACTGCACGACAGTTTGTATTGTAACTAAAATATGGTTTAACACTTTGTGTATGTACCATACCTATTTACTACTCGTTTTCTGTTTATGACATTTGTATGATCCACGATGCGCAAACGGTGTTATTCCTGCATCGTGATAAGGACAACAAAACTTATTTAACATGAACATTTAAAATCATATATAGATCACACACACACACACACACACACACACACCAAGGCTTACAGAAAATACTTCTTGACATTATTTCTTTGGATCAAAACTGTCCTTTAACTCATACGAAAAACTGTACAAATGCGAAGTTACAGCTAAACGTCGCTACGCCTATTAATCAAAACATTCCTCGGAATAATCTTTCCTGATTTAAAATACGATTAACTTTTAAGATGAATATGAAAGGGTTGTAATACATACGAGTTACTTTGACTCTAGATGAATATGAAAGGATTGTAATGTATAGGACTTACTTTGGCTTTAGATGAATATGAAAGAGTTGTAATATATAACAGTTACTTTGACTGTACATGAATATGAAAGGGTTGTAATACATAGGAGCTACTTTGACTCTAGATGAATATGAAATAGTTGTACTACATAGGAGTTACTTTGACTCTAGATGAATATGAAAGGGTTTTAATATGTAGGACTTACTTTGACTCTAGATGAATATGAAAGGGTTGTAATATATAGGAGTTACTTTGACTCTAGATGAATATGAAAGGGTTTTAATATATAGGAGTTACTTTGACTCTAGATAAATGTGAAAGAGTTGTAATATATAGGAGTTACTTTGACTCTAGATGAATATGAAAGGGTTGTAATACATAGGAGTTACTTTGACTCTAGATGAATATGAAAGGGTTTTAATATATAGGAGTTACTTTGACTCTAGATGAATATGAAAGGGTTGTAATACATAGGAGTTACTTTGACTCTAGATGAATATGAAAGGGTTTTAATATATAGGAGTTACTTTGACTCTAGATGAATATGAAAGAGTTGTAATATATAACAGTTACTTTGACTCTAGATGAATATGAAAGGGTTTTAATATATAGGAGTTACTTTGACTCTAGATGAATATGAAAGGGTTTTAATATATAGGACTTACTTTGACTCTAGATGAATATGAAAGAGTTTGTAATACATAGGAGTTACTTTGACTCTAGATGAATATGAAAGGGTTTTAATATATAGGAGTTACTTTGACTCTAGATGAATATGAAAGGGTTGTAATATATAGGAGTTACTTTGGCTTTGATACCTGGATGAATATGAAAGGGTTGTATCCCTGATTACTAGATTCAGATTCATTTTACCTGATAAATTCCCCAGATGAACCAGGGTCTCAAATGGATAAAGCTCAAACCTGTGTTGCAGTGCCAGATATGTTGTCTAACACATTATATTCTGGGTCATTAGTCAAGGTGAATGTAACAGAAGCCAGTGATGGATGTGGTACCATTTTTAAAATGGTTACTTTATAAGAGAGAGAGAGATTATACTGAAAACATTCTGTGCATTTGGCACGTAGGATCCGATGATCAAGGTGGAATGAGAAGAATCTCAAGAAGACGATTGTTATTTATTTATTTTAGTAGCAATGCATTGTAAGAAGTGTTCCTGGAGAAGAGACATTTTCATGTTGATATGACCATCCATCCAGTAGGAGTAACGACTAAAAAACTTTCAGGATGACTGCATCGAGCTGAATGCCCAAAAAAGTAAAATCATTTTCATTTAGCACCGATTACACCGCAATACAAAGATATTTGCCATGTTTCTTGACCACCAGCTGTGGGAAGAGTGAGAAATAAAAACAGGTGCAAAGCGGGCAACCTATCGACAGCGACATATCTTCGCCTAACCTCTGTTAACCTTAATGCCTACAGAGCTAATAAAAATTTGAAGTAATTTTAGAGCATATTACAGTCAAAATCGGTTAGAAGAATCTATTTATTAGTAGAATTTACACAAATGATATGACTTTAATCGGATAAGAAAGCAAACATAAACACTTTTATATCGCCTCCCCGAAATAAATCTCTGTTACTGACTGTTTGACACATGCATTGAGGAAGGTTTTTTGTGACACATTAAGATGTACAGAACTTGCTATATCTGGCATCAAACCGGTCACAGTTGTGTTAAAAGCCAGCTGCGTAGGTGCAAATACAAGTCTATTGCCTCGGTGATAGCTTTCGGTAGATTCCAGTTGTTTTCCTCCATATGGAGACAACAAAGTTCGAATAATTCTTCCTCACAAGGATAGATCGTTTCTTCAGCACATTCCATGCGGCACACTTCTATCTCCTCTTCTGAAACATCACACAAATGATCTTCTACATTCTCCATATCCGGCAATAAGTGTAGTATCATTGGCCTACCCGAGGGAGAGTTGTTCCGGTTTGCTCTTATTCCGTGTGTATTCCAAATCATCATAAGGTCGTCTAATTCATCCTGCAATAAAAATAGGTACCGTATTTGTTATGGCATGGTGATACTGGTACACAGAAGAACATGTCATTCCTTCATGTAGACATTAATTATAAAAGTTGGGAAAGTTCTCTAAATTGAGAAAAGAGAAGCTGTTAAAATTTTTAATGAAGCAGTTAAAAACAGAACGAGTAAATAGGTTAAAAGTCCATAAGAAGAATAAGACAACAGTGTGGAGTATGAATATTTTCCTTGCGTCTGAATGTAAACCCAATTTGATATGAAGGTTTCTAAAACACATCATCTAGAATGGAACTATTCACCTAATAGCCATATCTCTCATGTTGTAAAACTGTAATTGTGTAATTATGACTATTTAATTTGTATTAATTTTTACGTTTTTTTTTTTATTTTTTCGTTCGTTGATCCTATTTTTGTACCGTGTTTTATGTGTTGAGATTACACGTAATTTGTTTTCAAATCTGGTGAAATGTATTCAATAGTTAAAGTCAACTTAAACTTAACAATTATGTTTTGCTAAGTCAGGTGTTACTAATGACAAACGTTATTACATTATCACCACAGAAATATGCATTGAAATAATTTTGAAATTAGTAACTTTGGCTTTTTTCCCGAAGAAATTTGTTTATGAAAGACATTTATTAAGTATGATGGTGGTGTAGATTATACCTAAAGGTTATTTAGATATTCGTCTCGAAGTTCTATATTTTAGGAAAAACGGAGGCACATACCTACCTACCTACACACCTACCTACCTACTTACACACCTACCTACCTACCTACACACCTACCTACCTACACATACACCTACACACACCAACCCCATACATACATACATACATACATACATATACTGTACCTGCAATTGTTGTTGTTGTTGTTGTTGTTGTAGGGTTTAACGCCATTTTTCAGCACACGATAGGCTATACATGGCGGCCAGTATTAATGGTGGAGGAAGAACCCGGAAAAACCCCGGAAAGAACCACCGACCCACGAGAAGCTACTGGCAAGCTTTCTCACATACCAACATTAGCCGAATCCGAGACTCGAACCCACGCAGACAGAGGTGAGATGGCAGTGATCCGTAACGGAGAGCGCTTTAGACCACTCGGCCACTCGGGGCCCCTGTACCTGCAATAACCTCATAAGGCAAAATTGTACGAGGTTGATGTCTAGTGCATTCCCTGAGAAAAACCCACTATCTCGAAGTACCTTTAGTTCTTCCATCCAAATCTGACAGCACTCTTTTCTAAGTATTCCCCACCAAGACTCAATCCTGGTGTTCAGAGTGCTTTTGCCATATATGAAAGTTCTATCATTGTCAATATCCAAACCATCAGATCGTCGAAGGAACCTTTGCATAGCTGCAACTCTGACGTTTTCTGTACCCATATCGCCACGCATAAACGTTGGACATCCTCCATATTTTTCAACAGCATCAAGAAAATATTTTGCAATGACTTTTGGGTCACTGTTAGATCTTCCAGCCTTTAACCAGATCAATTTCTTGGAATAGCCGTCAATGCAGCCATTTATGCACAATCCATAAGGTTTAAGTTTGTCATATGAGTCAATGTACCAGCAGTAGTTTGGGCCTTTGGAGAAGTATTGTCGGCGTCGTAAGCATCGTCTTTGTCTTAACTCAACTCCTTGTGGATCAAGTATCTTAAGCACGAGTCTAATTTCTTCCTTCTTCACTTTCAAACCATTTAAAAGGCACTTTTGAGACATCCATCTGTATCCATGCATCTGTCCAGATGTTGTTAACTGATATTCAATAAATGAAAGCACATTATCTAGATCAGAATAGCCTTTCCTCCTTGTCAATTTAAGTTCACGCAATTTCCGTTTTAGATGACGCACAGAGATCTTGATAGTGTGCTTTATTGATAAAATCATCGTTATTTCGTTATATGTGAAGCCCATATAGAAGTACAGCTCAATTAAATGCCTTGTGTACATCTGAAACATGAAAAACTTAATTTAAAATTAGTAACTTTTTAACCCCATTTCCTACATACAAATATATAGCTTTCTGCAGTCGTTGAACTAGAAACTTTACCAATGATAATGGAAAGTGATCGCACAAAATAGAATTTCTTCCTGAATGTCAGGTTCTGAAAGGAGGTGGGTGTATCACATTTGTTGTTTATATGTATTTTATCCTTGTAGACCGATGAGGTGTACACTAACCTTGCCAAAGTGTTAGCTTTTACATTTTTAATGTTATTTTTGGGTGAAGTTCCAGTTTCTAATCCGATAATAAACGTGCATCTTTCTCCAATCATTGAACTCGGGTTCTTAAAGATATACGAGATCACTAAACTAACTGAGCCATTCAACTTTTTGTATGTGTCCTATTATAATCTCGAAGAAAATAATTGACAATTATTCTATGTTTTGTTTTCCCCTGGAAATTTGCTAAACAGTGAACAATTTGATTTGCATTAAATCGAAAGCGGTAATAAGTCTAAACAGAAAAAACGATGTTTGTTTTAGTTCAGCCCATGGTTTGTACATATGAATATCAAACAAACAAGTGCTGGTCAACCGGTTTTCAAAAGGTTTATCACAGTAGAAAGTCCAGTGATTTAAGTCAGATGTAGCTATTTACATAAAATGCCAAGTAACCTAAATCGATTTTTGGACAGGGTGCCTAACGTAAGTAAAATAGTCTTGATGTACCTGAAGTTCTAATTATTTGACTGGATTTCTTAAAAATTATTTGGAAAAATGAAGGAAAAATGTATGGAACTTAAATAGCGGTGTGAACAAAGTCACTTGTCCAGGACCTTTAAATAACATCATATCAACTTTGCAGAACGTGGTGAAATCCTGTTTCTTTTTTTTCTCTTTCTAACGATAAATCCTTACCCTATTGCTGTGGAATACTCAGTTTTCAAACGACCACTCTTCCCAAAAAACACACTTTTATCAGTTTCCGAGTGCCGTAAGCATCTTGACAATTTCGATTCAAACTCTGCAAACATATTTTGACCTTTTGAGTATTATGCCTTCTCTATGAATTGCTCGAGGTCAAATGAAAAACCAAGATCTAATCGTTTAAACCATATACACCTCATCTCATTTGTGTGTGTGTCTGTGTTTTGGATTTTTAACATAACTTTAACAATTCTGCAGTCATGTCGCTACGATGTCTGCAGTGTGATAGTTAATAGTGATGTCTAGCACTGGGGCATCATGCCTGCAGACATGTAGCATGATATCCCACCCAGTCACATTATCCTGACACCAGGCCGACCAGTCCCAACACTAAGCTCTTTACGCTGAGCGCCTAGGGAGGTAGCTGTTTGTACCATTTTTATAAGTCATTGATATGATTTGGCCGGGTTCAAACCCGCGACCTTTTGCATACGAAGCGGACTCTCTAACCACTAGGCTACCGGATCGGTCTTTTAATTTGAAAACAAAGCCATCACAGTGTAGACTTTTCTATATTAACTAAGGCAAGTAATCTTTAGATCTTTTAACCCGAATAAGGGTTCCTTATGATCGAACCTGAATCCAAAATCTACATACTATTAACAACCCCTATACGGAACCTAACTACATACTCTAAATTGGGGCTTCAAGAGACTATAAAGAACGATGGACGTTCAGACGGACCAGTTGACAAACACTCAACTACCGTGACAAAACAAATGTACCTGATTTTTCGTAGAAGCAGGTATTATGAAAACATTATCTCAAACGTAATAATCATGAACACTTAAATACTTTAGAAGCATACTGTAGGGCTTTACTACAGGATCACCGACAATGAGAAGGCTTGACTTACTTGATACAGCAAAGAATACTTTCTTATGTATCCTCGTCACTTCACAAGTAGTATTTTATTTTAATTGTAATAAACACCCTTATAACAAAACTCTACATTTACAACTTACGTCATTTGCTTGAATATTTCGCCTCCAACCTACAGCAGTCTATCCACAATAAACACATCCAGTCAAAATGAGGCACCCAGATGACAAATTCATCAATTTAAATTTCCATATAGTAAACCGAGATCTCGGATTAGTAAACCGAGATCTCGGATTAGTAAATCGAGATGTCGGATTACTAAATCGAGATCTCGGATTAGTAAATCGAGATGTCGGAATAATAAATCGAGATCTCGGATTACTAAATCGAGATCTCGGATTAGTTAGCCTCTCCACCAATCAAATGCTTAGCAATCACTTGCATAGGGAGTTTCAAATTAGTAAGGTTGATCTTGGCGAACTACCCGGCAACAGGACTGAGATCACGTTTTAGGTCGCGACCCTTGGGTTAAGAATTACTTATCTAATATATAAATCCAGCACATGCTAGTTAACAGCTAACAATATCTTTATAAGCATGTTTGCAGGATTTAATGCAGACAATGGCTTCTCATATTTTTCTTAATCTCGGAACCATCACTTTTGCAAGCTGGTCCATTGGATAAGAATATCGCCAGTCTAAAAGTAATCTGATACCATTAGGGACTCCCTGGATAGTCTTCTTCCATCCGGTCTTAAAGCACTAAAATTAGCTGCCAGGCGCTGACATGCTGGAATGATTAAAATTCAGAAATGAAAACTAGAAACAACCGTATAAAATAATTACAAACACATTTAACGTAATTATCAGGTTCATTAACATTTATAGGTTAGTATCAACGATGTCTCAAAATTTCAGTTTAATCCCCTTAACGGTTTTAGATTAAATAAGGTTTAAATCTTCGGTAGTTAAATTAATTGTTTGGAAAGCTCGAGTGGACGCCAACGACTTGTTTGTATAAAGCTGGATGACGTGATGCAAATAGGAAAAGTCAAGAGCACGCTGTGACGTAGCGGTCGATCTTTGCTATTCTCTTCAAATTTCTTTGTTAAAATTTCTTTGTGGGACAGTCGTGTGGTTCATAACGCTTGACTCGTGTGTATGACCTGAAATCAACCGATAGCAAGGGGTAATTCAAAGGGTATCACATTAACTAGAAACGGGGTAGACTCTCCCAGGTAACATATCGTTTTATACGTTATATGTCAGGACACACATTTGTGGAAGGAAATTTAAATGAAATGTTCCACATACAACGGCCAGTCTTGTATGAAATTTTGCTTATTTACATTATTATTCTGAGAAATCTATATTGGCATGTTACCTTTGCTTCAACAGAATAATTTTATTTTATTCAAAAATCCAGTGGAAAATAAAGATAGTTTGTATGACCTGAAATCAACAGATAACAAAGGGGTATTCTAAGGGTATCAGATAACTCGTACACGTGTACATTCTTCCATCTTCGCTAGCCATGGTTGCGATATGACAACCCCCATCTACACCAAGGCCTATCAAGCAGATATTTCTGTGCTTTGGGTCTGTGAATTTTATTGGATGTTGCGGTAAGAAAACCCTTTAAGTCAAGCTGTCTCATTATCCCATTGAAGTCTCAAATCCAACACAGTGTCGCTTAATTGACCATATTCTTGCTTTTATTTACATCATATTTTTTAAACCGTGCTTATAAGTGAATAAATCGCCAAGAGATTTTGATTCTGCAAAATAGTCGTAGGTCCCCATATAGAAAGATCCATTATTTGCTCTGTGAAAATGAACTGAACTTGCCAAATAATATTTGAAAATCGCAACGTCTTGAAAACATGCACTTGTAACTACACTGTATGAATTGTATACATTTTCTCCCCCATACATTTAGAAGGATTTGTCACGACTGGATGGCTTGTAATATGCTTGAGGAAAAGTGGAATGACAAGATTGGATCGCTTGTAATATGCTTGGATGAAAAGTGGAATGACATGATTGGATCGCTAATAATATGCTTAGATGAAAAGTGGAATGACATGATTGGATAGTTTGTTAGATGCTTCGGGGAGAGTGGAATGACAATGATTGGATCGCTTGTAATATGGTCGAGGAAAAGTGGAATGCCATGATTGGATCGCCTGTAATATGTTTGAGGAAATGTGGACATGATTGGATCGCTTATAATATGCTTGTGGGAAAAGGGGAATGACATGATTGGATCACTTGTATGTGCTTGGGGGAAAGTGGAATGACAGGATTTGATCACTTGTAATATGCTTTGATGAAAAGTGGAATGACATGATTGGATTGCTTGCACTATGTCTGGGGGAAAGTGGAATGACACGATTGGATTGCTTGTAATATACTTCGGGGAATGTGGAATGATAATGATCCGATCACTTGTTGTGGTGGCGCTCACCAGATAATATGTACTTTTGAGAGAGTGACGTATGTAAGGTGAAGTAGTTCGCATTTAAAACATGCACAGTGGAGAGAATGTTGGCATATCTCTATGCTACATTAATGTAATGTGGATGATATTTCTTTTGGATATTGTACTTTTGGAAATTTTACATGATTTAAGTACACTGCTAACTAAAATGACTGCTTCCTTGTGTTAAAAAATCAGTCTGAATTAGTCTAAAGTGCACTATACATAGCAGCTATTAAAATGGGAAAATGAATTTTGCCAGACTAGACAATACCAGCTTCTGAAAGTGCAATGAATGAATTACCAAATATATAAAATGTAAAAAAAAGTTATCGGCTCTTTTTTATACAATTGACCTCTGAAGTTCAGGAAGTGAAAATGACCAAGTAGAGCTAGCACTTTTTTGAAAGGTGCACATTTGAAGTAAGGCCAAGCTGTATACTCTATAACCCATAGTACACCCATCAATCATACACCAAAATAAAGGGAATTAAAGGTTCTTTGCATTATACCTAAGATATACAAGGTCTTTTTTAAATAGCCAGTGTAACCAGTGAGGAGAGCCGGGGAAATTCTTTTTCTTTAAACACCTAACCCTATGCAAAATGCGAAACTGTATAGCGCCACCTGTATGCTTGAGGAAAAACGGAATGTCATGATTGGATCGCTTGTAATTTGCTTCAGGAAAAATGGAATGACATGAATGAATCGCTTATAATATGCCTGGGGGAAAGTGGAATGACATGATTGGATCGCCTGTAATATGCTTCGGGGAATGTGGAATGACAATGATCCGATCGCTTGTACTATGCTCGAGGAAAAGTGGAATGACATGATTGGATCGTTATAATATACTTGAGGAAAAGTGGAATGACATGATGGGATCGCTTGTAATATGCTTGGATATTTTCACAGAGTTCGAATAACTTAACCCTAGAGTCTATGATGGGACTAAAGTGTGATCGAAATCACTGTAGATTGACTAGATTGATGTCATGAAGAAACATTGTTCTGACCATATAAACCATCTAGACCTGTACCCAGCCCCATTGTTAGCATCACCAATACACTTAAGTCGCATGCAGCATACGTCACACTATTCCGATGACGTTATAATAAAGCGAATCCAATGTTCCGAATGGGATTATGATTGGTGTCGTGAGCAATGGTTCCCTAATTCGGGGAAAGCTTGTGGGTATACGGGTCGATCAGACTTGTGCAGTTCAACTTCCAGGAATAGAATTTTGGTCGATACTCGAGCTACCTCTTTCATCTGGATCTTTCAGCCACTTATCAAATGTTGTGAACTTTCAATGCTTCTAGAAATAAAGGAAACAAAGAATAAAGGTTATCATCTCTGAAGAAAGAAGCAGATGAGAACGAATTAAAGTTTCTATTTGTTGTTGGCTTCTCTCTGTTTTCCAGAGACACCAGTCAATAAGAATTGTCGTTATCGAAACATGACTACACGCGCGAATTGAGCAACGGTTATACCTGATAAATACGCACCCAGTGAGAGAAAGAAAAAGCGATAAAAGAATAAAACAGATAATAAGCACACTAAAAAGTATATGTGAGCGACCCAATAACTTGTTGTAATGCTCTAAAACTGAAGACCGTGGCTGAATATAACGTTTTAGTGTTTAAATGTTTTTCTAGAAATAGGTTGATGCGATTTATATTGTGCCATTCAAATCGTCTTTTTGATGTTTAATACTCCATTTAAATTTCAGTCTGTAGTCTAAATCAAAGGTCGTAAATGTAATAAAAGTTTCAGTTGTCTGTAGCCTGAAACGAAAGGTTGTTAATGTAATAAATTTTTCAGTAACCTGTAGTCTAAATGAATGGTTGTTAATGTAATAAAATTTTAAGTAGCTTGTAGTCTAAATGATGAAAATATATGTATTATTCAGGTTTGCGAAAACTTACAGAGATGTCTGAAATATAGTACAGCCAAGAAATCACCATTAGACCATCTTCACAGCGTAAACTGTCAGACACATTACCGGGCATAATTTTAAAAACAAAAATTGACAATAAAACTTAGTAAATTTTAATGAAATTTCAACAAAAAGAAAGCTTTGAAAATACTCTATACGGGTCTGATATGCCTCCAGAAAGTTATGATACTGAGATATTTGTGTATATCACGATAATAAAAAAAAATTGAAATGAGGGATTTAGGTTTAATGTTTGCACAATCCTTAGCATATTGTGGCGAAGTAATTGATAAATTCCCAGCGCATTTACCACATGTAATGGACTAATTGAATAAATCTTGGGGAAAACAAACGTTTCTCTGATGAGAGTTACACATGCTTTTCATATGCTATCTTCAGAGTTTGCTCCGGAGAGCATAGCGAGATCGATCGACTGATTTGGCCTGCCTGATTGACCTTTCATGTAGCATGATGTCTCACCCAGTCACATTATCCTGACACCAGACCCACCAGTTCTAACACTAACCTCTTAATGCTGAGTGCCTAGCGAAGCAGCTGTTCGTACCATTTTTACATGTCGTTGGTATGACTCGGCCGAGGTTAGAACCAGCGACATCCGACATCCGAGGCGGACGCTCTAACTACATATCTATCTAATGCCTCTTTAAAAGAGAAATTTTGAGGAAAAAAAATTTAAAAGCAGAAAGTTTAGAACATTATATTTTTGGCCAATCGTCTGAAACTCTTACAGCTTTTAAAGGTCAATTTTGAAATATTATGCACACACACACCTACACACACACACACACACACACACACACACACACACACACACACACACACACATATGATACTAAATTTGTATGGGAAAATATGAACGAGATTTGTTTCAGATGGATACTGCACGACCTGTGGGAGTGAAGTATCCATCCGAGAAAAGGAGTACATATTTTCCCATACAAATGCGGTAACCTTTCTATTATATACTCATTTTCATATTCTACCTATGGCTTAATTTTTAAAAAATTCACTACAAGAAACAAAGTAATGAATTTAAACTGCATTTGAAAACACATACTCAACCGTACATGTATCAATACTTCTTGAACAATATTAATGCGCACATAGCACCGTACGGCAACCTTCGAACTTAGTCGCGAAGTCTACATCAGTTTTAAAAGAATTGTAGTTTTGGTCTACTTAAAATTTAAATTTAGATTCGTATTGTGAATGAATGCGCATGGATTTTGTTTCTATGTTGATCAAACAAAATTCTGCCTTTCTGATTATGTTGGACTGGATTACTAGGTCAGTTCAGTGCGGTAAGGAGAACGGATTTCAGCTGGAAATGTATCACAATTCAGTACAGTTTCGTTGTGTATCGGGTTTGCAGGACCTGTCGGTTGGATTCGAAGAGCTAACTAAGAAAATATATTTTGAGAAAATTCAAGAGGCGTAAATGTAATTATATTTATTACCAATCTTATTACCAGCTAAAGAAAAGATGTTTATGCTCTTTCACTTTCATCTCTCTGCCGGAGGAAAACCTCATCTTTGACCTGTATCATACAGTGTGCCTTCTATCGCTAGCCTAACATTGTATCAAAATAGTTACATGGGGGAAAATGGAAATAGCAGGTGTTGTGTGACAGTCCATTGAGCCAGCGGAAATAGTAGTTTTTCGTCGTCTTGTCTTACTGGCTATAATGCTGTTTGTTTCCTAACAAGACCTTCATTTGCCTTTATTTTCTCGAATCTTGTAATTTGTCAGGCTAGTAAAATGGTACGTCTCTGATAGATATGCCATAGCCCTTGACCTCAGTATGGTTTTCTATGCTATATTTTCTATAGACCCTAGAGAGCACTGGTCATAGTCTAGACCATTCAATTTGCGAAAAGATACGAATATTCTCCTAAATAACTGTTTCAATGACCAGAACGTATTTTTAATTACCGCGTCTCTCACGTTTGTCATCGACATTGCGAATATCACGTTCATGCGTTTAGTTGTTTGAAAGTTTCGTTTCTGACTCAGTGAACTTGTCCACATCGATAACTTTATTATCTATACTTTCACATAGACGAAACATCTGCTTTAGCTGCTATATCCACAAACAAACTGATAAACTAAAACCTAAAACGTGCACTACATGAGTGTACATGGTTTGTTTACAGAGTAGTTCCTAATACACTATAATATTTTAGGCACACGTGTTGTGCACGTACGTGCAATATCAAGGATTTCAGTATCGTAAAATACTTATCGATTCTGATAATGTAAAATTAACGGGGGAAAAAAAGGAGTATATAATAATATGACTTTTGGTATAAAGTAATTTGATATACTGATACTGTATGGGCAGCCGTCGCCGCCAAAATTACATTAATCAAATGATCTAGTATGAAATCAAATGATTTAACCTAGCAAATGAAATGATCAATCCAGATTCCAAATGATGTGGTGTCACATGAAATGATTTAACGAACAAAACCGAATGATGCATTTAGATTTCAAATGACGTGATATTAAATGAAATGATGTAGAGTGAAATAAAATGATTTAACCCATCAAACGGAATGATGAATTCAGATTCCAAATGATGTTGTTTGATATGAAATGATGTAGCATGAAATCAAATGATTGAACCTCAAAAATGAAATAATGAATTCAGATTTCAAATGATATGGCGTTAAATGAAATTATCTGGCATTAAATAAAATGATCTAAAGAACAAAACGGAATGATGATATATGCTTCCAAATGACGTGCTATTAAATAAAATGATGTAGTCTAAAATGAAATGATTTTACTCAACAAATGAAATCATGAATTTAAATTCCAAATGATCTGGTATTAAATAAAATAATTTAAAGAACAAAACAGATTGATGAAATCTGCTTCCAAATGACATATTATTAAATGAAATTACTAAGTATGAAATGAAATGATTTAACTCAACAAATGAAATGATGAATTCAGATTCCAAATGATGTGGTATTAAATTAAATGATTTAAAGAACAAAACGGATTGATGAAATCTGCTTCCAAATGACGTAGTATTAAATGAAATTATGTAGTCTAGAATTAAATTATTTAACCCAATAAATGAAATGATGTATTCAGATTCCGAATGATCTGGCATTAGTTGAAATGGTCTGAAGAACATAATGGAATGATCAGCTCATATTCCAAATGATGTGGTATTAAATGAAATGAATGGAATGTAAACGGTCTGATCAAAGTGTAAATCAGCTAGCGTAAATCCAAACAAACACAGGGGTGCGCTGTTAGGCAGACTTACAATCGACAGGCGACAGAATTCGGCTGAGATTTTTGCAGACGACATTTAACAGCTAAGGTTAGTGTTTCTTCTCATTTGATATAAACAAGAACAATGTTTTCCAATCAGGATAAAGTGGCTATCCACATTAATGAATGTCTGTGTATTTTATTTTAAAATCTGCCTTGTACTGCACGAGTGTTCAATGCTTCATCTAAGCTAGATCTGTCAGCTAAGGAGATTAAATCTTCATCGTATTTGATCAATAGTAATTACCATGTTTAATGACCTAACGTAGCATACGCACTAAACCAACAATTTGTTGTCCGCAACTTTTTGTATGTCTCATGTCACCGGCCATACGTACATAGGCATTATTCGTCCAAGTTCTGTATGTAAGAAATATTTTTCCTCCATTTAATCTAGTTTGCATTAACATATTACTGTTGTGGTTTTTTTTTCCTTTTAGTTTTCCTCTGGGAGATCGAATATAATTTTATTAGAAATCATGATTCGCGACTCTTAGTGCATTTGAAACACCACACTCCTTTCCAAATGTATTGAAAAGGGGGGGGGGGCTTAGTCATACATTTTGAAAGACTAATACATGAACAATAGACAGTTGTCTTCTTGGAGTGTTTATGGCGAAGAAGAAGCACAGATCGTGCTTGAATAAACCCAAAATTTAGCTAATGATGTATGAAAATAACAACGAAAGGCGATGGATTCTATAACAATTTTAAAAATAAAATAAAACAGCATCACCGATTTGTAAGTGATACCCTTAGGGTAATACATCAACGTTAATAAATCGTCATATGTGTGTTCCACTATAGATCAAAACTTTCGTTGCTTTCTCCCCAAAAAGGGATTGAAATTTTCCATCAGGCGGACGTGATGGAAAAAATGTTTGTTAAAGTGGATATTGTCATCAGTCTGTCGTCATGTCCATATTGAGATCGTCTAGGGGAAGAGATGTCATTTTTGTTTATTTATTGTCATTAGTTCTCAACTGGACGGTTGCAGAATTCTTTCATTAAATCTCATTGGCGTGCCAGTTCTGAGTGGCTTGTTCACTATAGAGTCCTGCTTCCGTTTACTATTATGTCACAAATTGTTTATTTCTTTATTTCTATATTTTACCATTTATTTTCTTCTATTGTATTACAGTTGCAAAACTCTCGCTTTCGGGGAGTCCTGCTCCTGATTTTCCATTTTTCAAATATTTTGTTCGGTATGTAGTTATATATGAGACAAAGTGGCCACGATGACATTGTTATTAATTACATCAACTCATGTGGGTTCTATTTAGATAGCAAGCTTCGGTTGCTTTTGCCCTGGGATGGGATTGAAATTTTTCCGTCACGCGGACGTGATGGAAAATATGCAGATCAAAAGAGTCTCTGGTGTAATTATACTAGGCACCTAAGATGGCTTTTCGGAGACAATATGATTTTTTGGTTTGTTTCTTTGTAGGCATGATAAGGAAAAAGATTGGCTAAGTTTCATTAGCTCTTGTTTTGCCCTGTGTTTAATAATTATTTTGTATTTTTTGGCTCTATTTCCTGGTCATTTACTGCTAATTCTCCCCTGTGGTATTTAATATGAATCACTCGTTTGTGTCCTTATGTTAGTCCCTTCTGTGTTAACCATTTCTCATTACGTTGCAGGTTTATGTGGGCACGCTTTTCGGTCTTGTTTGGTAATTTAATCACCGCCTGCTGTCTTGTATCGGTCATCAGCTGGCGGGATTTCGGTCCAGTTTCTCCCGCACTTTGTTTTACAGGAACGGTAAATCTCTCTGTCTGAATTAATTTCTAATAGTCTGGTTTAACGAGTCTATTTCGGCTACATTTGTTTCAAACGCCGAAGTCGGGTCTTTGTCTGTTGGTTGGGGGTGGGGGTTGGGGGGTATGTCGATGTCCTTATAGCAAGCTCATTATAAGTGGCTTTTCCGGGGGTTAGTTTCTCAAAGTTAGTTTGTTTTTCTGATGGAGTTTTTGCTAGCCGCTTATAGGCTTTCCAGAGTATATAATCCAAAGCTGTTATCTTCTATTTTATATAGCATTATAAATGAAGTCTATCACTTCTCTGTACAAAATTTTGTCTGTTATGTTATGGGTATAAGGAAGATTTTTTGGGCTCAAAATTGCCCAATTTGCTTATACTTTTAGTTGTTATATTTGTCTTTGTTTATTTAAGGATCTGTAGTATAAAATTTTGTTTTTTGCTATGTGTTCCCTTGCACATGAGACAAGGAGGGATGTTTGAGATAAGGTGTCTCTTGTGGGCATTTTCACCTGTCCACCCTACATCATGTAGATATTGGTAAATGTTCGTTTGTTTGCTTATCTCTTTTATTTTTTCCAATGATTTTCATACTATGTTCAAGTCAATCTCTAAATTTAGTGTTTCCACCTTGTTTGGCTTTACTTTTTTTTATTGTGTTTTGTCATATTTTCCAATTCATTCTTATTAAACATGGTCCAATATTCTTTGCTTGTTTTGTAATTTTGTATAGTTTGTGTTATTCTTTACACTATTTTGGGGTGCACTTGCAATTTTGTCGCGCTATTATTCCTATAAATTTAAGGCTTACTGGATAGAAGAAAGCCAAACCAGTAAAGGTATATGCCCTGCCAGTGATATTCTGGATTCTCCTGACGTTTATTCAATTTGGAAATATAATTTACTACTTATTTAACTCAAGTCCATGAGATTGAGTCCTCCTTTTTTCCTATCTTTTTATAATGTGTATTTTGGTAATTTGTGGATCCCATTCCGTATAAATTTTATTATTAACGATTCAAATGTATTTAGATATATAAATTCAAAGTCCGATACGTCAAATTCGTACCAAATCGAATTGTATAAATACAATTTCGCAATTTGTATTTTTCCAAATAAATTTATTTGCCTATCATTCCATATTATAGCATGTTTCTCTAATTTTTTCCTAATTTGTAGAAAATTTAGCATTTAACTGACTTTCTCTAGATGTATTCCTAGTCCTTTAACTTGATTTCTTATGAGTTCTGTAGGGAGCGCTTGATAATTCTCCTTCCATTTGCCCATAAGTAGTATTTCAGTTTTAATTCGGTTTATCTTTGAACCCGAGGCTAATCCAAAAAGGTTGTACTGATGCAATAAATAGTTATACCATTGCTTTGAAGTTATAAAGTGGAGCAATCGTCCTCATGTTGGAAGGTTTTACACTCCTCCCTCATGTTAGTTACTCTTACTCCTCGGATTCTTTTATGATTTTGGATTGCATTATGTAGTGCCTCTATCCCTGTTTCGTACATTAACATAGATAGTGGACAACCCTGTCTTACAGAACCGTTTACTGAGAACGGATTGGTTTTTGCACCATTGGTCTGTACCAATGATTTTATATTCTTATAAAGTGTTTTGATCCAGTTTTGGAATACATTTCCAAATTCAATTTTATGCAATATCTGCAAAATATAACTCATTTCTACCCTATCAAACACCTTCTCCTGATCAATGAGGATTAAAGCGCCATCAATATTAGATGTTTCCATATAATCTAGTATTGTCTTTATTGAAAGTATATTATTCTGTATATTTCTGCCTTCTTCACCATACGTTTGGTTTGGATCTTTTATGTACCCTTATTATTGGTTTAACTCTATTTGCTAAATATTTACTGAGTATTTTGCAATCAATATTAAGTAACGAGACTGGTCTCCAACATTTTAGGTCTGAAGTCTAGCCTTTGTTTGTGAAGATGAGTGTAATAACTCCTGTTTTCATACTTTCTATCATTTCTTGATTTTTTATAAATGGTATTGTTGAGAATTTTCATTATTGGAATTAAACATTTTTTGAACTTTTGATAAAACTCGGGCGTTATCCCATCTAACCCCGGAGCTTTATTCCTAATTAATTGGTAAATCACTTTATCTATTTCTAATTCTGTTATGCTTCTTCTTCTTTTTCTTCTTCTTCTTCTTCTTCTTCTTCTTCTTCTTCTAATAATAATAATAATAATAATAATAATAATAATGTTATTATTATTATTATTATTATTAGTCGTGGTAGCTCCTAACTTTGCTATATGTATTTTGCTGTACTATATGTACACATTATTTTGCTCTACTGTATGTACATCTTATTGTGCTGTACTATATGTACAACTTGTTGTGCTGTACTATATGTACACTTTATTGTGCTGTACTACATGTACATCTTATTGTGCTGTACTCTATGTACACCTTATTGTGCTGTACTATATGTACACCTTGTTGTGCTGTGCTATTTGTACATCTTGTTGTGCTGTACTATATCTACACCTTATTGTGCTGTACTGTGTGTACACTTTATTGTGCTGTACTGTGTGTACACCTTATTGTGCTGTACTATATGTACAACTTATTGTGCTGTACTGTATGTACACCTTATTGTGCTGTACTATATGTACACCTTATTGTGCTGTACTGTATCTACACCTTATTGTGCATTACTATATGTACACCTTATTGTGCTGTGCTATATCTACACCTTATTCTGCTGTACTGTATCTACACCTCATTGTGCTGTACTGTATGTACACCTTATTGTGCTGTACTATATCTACACCTTATTGTGCTGCACTGTATCTACACCTTATTGTGCTGTACTGTATCTACACCTTATTGTGCTGTACTGTGTGTACACCTTATTGTGCTGTACTATATCTACACCTTATTGTGCTGTACTATATCTACATCTTATTATGCTGCACTGTATCTACACGTCATTGTGTTGCACTGTATCTACACCTTATTGTGCTGTATTGTATTTACACCTTATTGTGCTGTAACGTATCTACACCTTGTTGCGCTGTACTGTATCTACACCTTGTTGTGCTGTACTGTATCTACACCTTATTGTGCTGTACTGTGTGTATACCTTATTGTGCTGTACTATATCTACATCTTATTATGCTGCACTGTATCTACACGTTATTGTGTTGTACTGTATCTACACCTTATT
Source organism: Sinohyriopsis cumingii (assembly GCA_028554795.2). Lineage (NCBI taxonomy): Eukaryota > Metazoa > Mollusca > Bivalvia > Unionida > Unionidae > Sinohyriopsis > Sinohyriopsis cumingii. Next base: position 56,916,349 of record CM068840.1, read on the forward strand.
GTCCTGTACTGTATCTACACCTTATTGTCCTGTACTGTGTGTACACCTTATTGTGCTGTACTATATCTACATCTTATTATGCTGCACTGTATCTACACGTTATTGTGTTGTACTGTATCTACACCTTATTGTGCTGTACTGTATATACACCTTATTGTGCTGTACTATATGTACACCTTATTGTGCTGTACTATATGTACACCTTATTGTGCTGCACCATATATAGGAATACTAATCATATTCGAGTTTGTATTAACATACTTACGAAAGCAAAACATATTTCATTTTACTTTGAATAGTCCAGCAGGTAAGTGTGGACATCTGCGCTTCGCAAGCACAAAATGTTATTTGAAATTTTTTACTGAAACTTCATCTGATGTTGTGGGCGAGGGCAACGTTCCCTCTGAGATAATGCTGTTTGGGTAGATTAAGTATGTTGAGGCAATTTGGATAGTAATTCTATTCCAATTTTAGCTTTGTACTATATTATGTTTCTTTCTTCTTTTTTCTAGCTCGCCAAATTGAGAGTGTAAGGTAAATTTTGATAGTAGTTCCTTTCCAATTCATAGCTAGGTGGTTTTTGATGGCTGTTGGATTGCTGTTAATTACTTGGGGGGAGGAGAGACCAGACAGATGCCCCCCCCCATTTCCAAAAAACTGAAAAGGTATTTTATGTTTTTGTGTTTCCTCCTCAGATATGTAGTATGTTTTATTTTAAAACAGAATTTTATATACAAAATTTAGTCTTAGAATTTTTGATGGGCTATTTATGTTTCCTTAGTGTTATCTAAATGGTTGTTCGTCCAAGCCTGGGTTTTTTCACCTTGTTCGATGTTCCTTCCCTTGTATTTTTTTGTGACCTTTGCTAGAGGTCGCCTAGGTCTCAGTATCTGCTATATGTAGTGGTGCTGTAATGTGTATGCTATTTTATATATATGTTTGAGACCGCAATTTTAGATTCAGTGTTATTTTTCTCAGTTGTATTTCTTTTCTACTAATTTGGATTTAGGATCCGATGTATTGTATCATGTTATATTTGATTAAATAGTTTTGGGTTTTGAATTTTGACGATGGAACGGTGTACTATTTTTTTTTCCATTCCCCCCCCCCCTTGTTTTTTGTTGGGAATTTTTTTCTATTGTTTTAATCTAATTTAATGTGTCGTTCCTAGGAGTATCAATAGGTAGGTTACGCTCGTTTCAAGGTCCACACTTCTTTATTTTCATTGTGTTTCTCCTGAGTCAAGTTAGGCCTCCTTTTACTAATTTATCTAAATATTTTATTAGAAAGAATCCAAAAATTGTTTATCTTCCACATGTGGGTTGGTCAAACCATACAGTACCGAAGCTGTATGGTTTTAAGATAGATAAAGAGTAAGTAAAATTTTAAACTATGAATTAGCCCCTGTTTGTGTTTTATGTCTGAGTTTGGTCTGTTTATGTTCTACATGGAGAATTTTTTCAAAACTCTTTCATGGGCCTGTCCACTTCGCGTAGCGCCATGTGACTTAGCCCCATGATGTCATAGTCTTTACTTTCCCCATGTAGGTTCCCTGTATCTTTGTATATTGTGTCATTAAGTTTTCTAAGTTAGGTAAGAATTATATATATATATATATATATATATATATATATATATATATATATATATATATATATAGATAGATAGATAGATAGATAGATAGAAATAAAAAAAAGAATAAAGAAAAAAAAGAAAGAAAAAAACAATCCAAAAAAGATAGAAAGAAAATCACTTTTTTTCCCTTTATACTTCTCTTTATCTCTTTATCACAATTATTTGCCCACAGGCCATCATGGTGTCTACTATGTACTCTGTAATTTTGTATAAAGTTGTTTTTGTTGAAGTCTCCATCCATGTATAATATATTTGCCTTTTGATATCTCCCCCCCCCCCTTTGTTTATTTCTTCTATCAATTTCAATTTACATGTTTTCCTGCTCTCGCACTGTATCATTGTGTGTAGTTTACTAAAAGGGGCTTTTTTACACAGTGGACATTTTGGCGATACTCTGACCATGTCCCGTCTCACTGCTACCTCTCCTATCAACCATGCATTGTGCATGTATTTGAAGCAGAGGCTTTGCATTTTTAGGGAGCGTAATTTGGTCCAGTGCCCCCATGCTCTTTTCCAGTTAATCTCTATCTTCTCCTGTTCTACTTTACTTTTAGTTTTTCTTTTATTATTTCCTCTCTAATGTATCTATGTGTTAGTTTTCCTCCTTTATCCCTATATTTGGTTAGTATTTCTTTGATATATCTAAATTTTCTTGGTATTTCTAGTTTTTTTATACAAGTTTATTATTTTTATAAATGTCCCCCCGGTTTCTCATTGTGAACCCAAACCAGTAGATGTATATTCCCTCCCATGGTGATGTTGGTATTGCTTTAATCTTTTTAAATATATTTATAATATTTGCAGTCTTTATCCAAATGGGGTTGGAGAGTGCTAGTCCCCCCTTTCTTGTGCTCTCTAGAAAGTTTCCCTCTAGACGTAGTGGGTCTTAAAATCCCATATGTAATTAATAATCTCCTTATCTAGTTTTTCTAAATTTGTATTTTCTATGTCCATATACTTGGTAATAAAATTTATATTCGCGTATATGTACGTTTTTGGCCACTTGGGCCCGTTCCATTAGACATAATGGCGTAAGTGCCAATGTGTTCACATTCGTTTCTAATTTCTATTTCATATTTTTATATTTTTTTTTGTTCTTCTCTTATCCCAAAATAAATGCCCAATGCATTCACTCTTTCTTTAATTAGGTGTGGTGGTAATCCTGAGTGATTTCCTCTCTAGCTCCCTATTTTCAGTATTTCAGTTTTTATCATGATTTATTTATGACCCAGAGGCCTTACCAAATTTTTCAAATTCCTTCTCTAGGTGTTTAAAGGAATTTTGGTCTTTAATAAAGTTCGTACAATCTTCTGCATGCTGTAGCATTTTTATTTCGTCTGTTACATTTGGAACTGTAATACCTTCAATCTTCCTATTAAGTCTTATTCTTATACTTAGAATTTCAATTGCTGTTATGTATAATAGCATAGATAGCATTCCACATAGTCTGGAGTTATGTTTTCAACAATCTCGTGATTTAAAAGTGATATTTTGAAAATAACATAAGAAAGTGATTAAATATGTTGAATTGAAAATAACACCGTAATATTTAGCATTTCTCACAATTATTCACTCGTTGGTCCAGGAAAAACGCTTTATCCACATGTAATAGCTTCACTACTTGCGATGAATGTGTGATTTTATAACTATTGAAACATTTATCACTTCCAGTTCATTGCCTCTTCAAATCAACACAATTCCATTGCCTGAAATGACAAATGAACGCAATCGACTCTAAAGAAAGTTTTGCCATTCTTGATAATGGGGTACTTTTGAATTCCATTTCACTCTGATGATATGTTACCACAAAAATGTATTCTGGCTCAACAGGATTGGTGTCGTTAGTAAACTTCATCATGGAAGAATTGAGAAAGTGTAAAGAGCGCATGTCAAATAGGATGGAAGCAGAGAACATTATAAGGACTCAGGTACGTGGAATTGAGATTTTAATGGAGGACTCCCTGCAGGATGTATCAGTGCCTGTCAAAATGATTGAGCTACTTGGACGAGCTCGTAGTATCCTTGACAAAACCGATATCAATTATATGCCAGTCAGCGAAGACCACCGGTACAGGGCCTCGCAAGTCTATACTGGGCATAGGGGCAGACCTCTTTATGACATAAGAAAGGAACAACTACAATTTTTCATCGGTAATTTCTTAACTCAACTGACACACTAACATGCTGTATATTATATTTACATGTTCCATTGTTATCCCCTAACACATAAGCAGTGTTTACTGCTTCCAACTTCTTTATTTTTTTATGTTCATGCACAATATTTGATAATGCTTCCGTATGCAAGCAAATCATAGAGGTGTCATTTTTAAGCGTTGATAGTTTTCAATATTGTAAGACATGACATTCTTTCTTGAGTATCATTATCTGTCCGTCTGGCTAAATGATTTCGTTATCCTGAATATTATAAAGTATCGGGATTTAAGCTGTTTATGCAACAACAAAAAGGAAATGATAAATGGTAAACATCAGTTAGGTAATGCCACTGAGTATATTATTCGCACACCACCCCGTTTGTTTGTACCCCGTTACAAATTTTGCAATTAAAAAGTATCAAGAACATAAAGATGCACGAAATTAAGTAATTTCATTCACTGATTTATAATTTCTAACTTACAGTTGATAATAGTTCCCTAACACTGCGGACCTATTGGCATTTCAAATCAAACGGACGCTCTCGATATAAACAAGCCACATATTGCTCACTGACCTTTTCTGGTTTATAGAACAGTCCATTTCATTAAAAATGTCTATGTTTAATATTTCGTGACCAAACTGAGCAAATAAAAAGGACAACTCTTGTATACACATGCTAGAGACATGTAACACCAAATATTTCCGGAATTACTGAAATTATCAAAGACGGTGAACTACATTACCCCTGTTGCTTAAAAACATAGACTTGCCTATGCAAATATGGCGACTATGTTATTTACAAAACTCCCGTTTGATTCGAAACGCCAACAAAATGACAGTGCATGGCACTCTTTAGTGACAATCAGGTTAGAAATTATGAATTAAATGACTAAGTTATGTGAATTTTTTTATATCCTTGATGCATTTTCGTTTTAACATCGGTGTGTGTGTGTGTTGGCAGGTTTGCAAATAAATGGGAGCATGTACGAATATTTCAGTCCTTAAAGAACCATGTATTGAAATTTAATATATAGTACTGTCAAAGACTTCACATGCTATTCTACAATAGTTACTTTTGCCACCTTACATTATAAGAGAAACTGTGTTTTCTTTGGTTTGTTTGCATGATTCTTTATTACACATGATATATATATATATATATATATATATATATATATATATATATATATATATATAGAGAGAGAGAGAGAGAGAGAGAGAGAGAGAGAGTCATGTAGTGCATTTTTTCAAAATTAATTGAATTATTTCATAACGCAAAACTTTCCTCAAGTAGAAAGTATAAAAAGATAGGATATTATTAGAAACATATATCCTATGCGTCTCAAAATAACCATTGCTTTTATTTTCGTTTTAATTAAATAATATTTTTATTACCAAATGCTGTAAAACATTATTTAAAAAAAAATCTGTCTGACAGTTTATAATCATATGGTGTTTGCATCACTTTATAAAACGTCACACGTGATTGGGCAATCTCAGCGTGCTTTGACCTCATGTCTTTTTATTGACGTCATCTGTTTTCATGCATCAGAATTACACGCGCAGTTTGAACATTATTATTTTCTTTTCCTGTTTGAAACTTCATTCGTTGGGTATTTGGAATGCAAGTTAAATGGCTAAGACTTCAGCGTGCAAGAATAAGTATACTATATACCTTATGATGTTTGCACACGTTTGCCCAAGAACTCAGATGATTTTGAACCATCGTGATCGCGCTCGGGCTCAAAACGTCTTCCTGGTGCAAATTTTGTATTTATCATACACATATAATTAAAATGTGTCTATAGTGACTGTTAATGATTTTTATACGCTGAAATTTTGTGTTTTAGACATTACTAACCGATTTATATTCTCTCTATTATATCCACATAACATAAACCTTTATATGGAAAATCTTTCTCGTGCTTTGGAAAATTATTTGTAATCACGTCTGTATTAATTTTTCTCCAGAAAATTACTTTACATCAGGAGATATGGCAAGTTTGCTTGGGGTAAGCAGGAGAACTGTAGAGCGGAGACTAGCAAACTTCCGCTTGACTCATGGGATACGATTCAATGATATAAGTGATAATGAGCTAATATCTGCATTCAATAATCAACAACTTTCCTCGTTCAGGTAAGAGTTCTTTTTCTTCAACTAAATGACTTCTCTGTGTAATAGTTGTTATTTATGTTCATTGATGTGTATATTGTTATATCAATTTTGAAATTTTTATTGGGGATGGGTCTTTGCTTTTCCGCAACTGTTTTTAAAGATCAATTAACGACTCTAACTTTGTAGTGACTCCTGGTCATTTTTCCATACAGCGACTTTGCCCAACATAGCCCAAGCGCCGACTAAAAGATATTTCGGCATGGGGCTCAAACTGTAGATAATGACTGACGTGTGTTAAAAACTCTCATTTTTATTTGCAACAAGAATGGTATTTAAACAGATGAAAACATGATCAGTGCTTTCATAAACTGTGCCGATATCGTTTAACTGCCGGTGATTGTCATAGACTAACAAGTGCAGTTAGATTTGCATGTAAAACGAAATCTTTGTGGGAAAGCTTAAAAGCATTTAACTGTCTTGAAAGTATTGGTCCGAAGTTAATCAGATTCAACAAACAAGCGATCTTGCATACATTTATCCTATTACATTTCAAATTCAGTCCAGTGGCCTGCTACTTCTGCAGCGACCTGAACACTACTAAGCTTGAAAAATACAACAACAAAAGCGTGCTTATAGGTGTGAGTATTATTATTTACACACGCATTTATCATTAACTCTTAAGGCAAAACTAACAACCCTGAAAGTGTGCAACTTAGGTCATGACTTTAGAGACTTTCAAATTCTGAATAAGTGTGTGCTTCCCAATGTTTGGATAATTTTATATGTTTTAAGAATATAATAAATATTTGTTTATAAATACAATTTTAGATAGTGAATTATGTTAATTGCCCCAACAAAGAAAACCTCATTGTATGGCAAACAAATAGTTTATGTATGCAACTGTCATTCTGTGGAATGAGCAACCGAATCACCTAAGAGACCAATCACATTTTAATTCATTTAGATCCTTCATTTTATCCTGGAATGGTATCGACTATAAATGTTATATCTGCAAATAAATAAATAATGTTTTTTTATGAATTCAATGCTTGTAGTCATGTTTTAAATACTTGTTTCTTTAGGTTTAAAGACAATCGAAGGTCATCTCATTTCACAAGATATCCATGTACAAAGAGAGAGAATAAGGAGAGCAGTTAGAACTGTAGATCCGGTTGGACAACATTTGAGGCAGTTACGGTGTATACAGCGAAGGGTTTATTCAGTTCTGTCCCCTCTTGCCTTGTGGCATATGGATGGCAATCACAAACTGATACGGTAGTATTCCACTCAGTTATATTACATGTGCTAACAATAAAGTTGTGTGTAATCTCTAATTCTCAATGCCCAAAGTTTTGTTAATTTAATTTCCTAGGCTCCGAAATCCTAAAATTAAATAACACATAATTTTACTCCAAATTTTCTATATCTTAGCATCTCCAAGATAAAACCTTTCAATTCTGAACACATTTTATTGGAAGGAAAAAAGTTACAGCATAAAAAATTCAATCAGTTCTCTTAGTTCGGACGTATAACATGAAAATTCGGCAAGGACATCATAACATCAGATCCATCAATGGCAGTTAGTTACTTGTTAATGTAAGTATTATTAACGATATTCAATACATGTTGATCTTAGACGTTGATGATGATTAAATAAGGGTAAATTTGGTGCTTATTTTCCCGATTTTTACAAGTCTATCATGTTGGAAATGACATATAGTAGTTGGTCAAGTTGATGAAATAACGCATATACAAATAATCTCTCAGACATGTTTTGTTCCTCATGTGATCTTGTCGTGTTATATGATATTCATATTAATTGCTTAATGTGCCCAGATGATTTGATAATATATGCATCTAAAAGTAATGGCTTGCAAAATTCCCACGGAGACGGTGTCTAACTCTTTAACACTAACACAATTCGAGGTAATATTTCATGTAGTTGGTAAACTTATCAATAATTGGCAATTAAAATAAAATTAATTGTACTGAGGTTAGCAGAACATAATAATTCTTTAATGCTCTGGTAAGCTTGAATATTTTTGTCGAAGTAAAAAGTAGCCATCGCAGACAAATGCGAAGGTAGGGGGCTAAATTTATAAACTCTGTTCTTCAACCTATTACAACTTACGATCATGAAATTTGACATAATCGACTCTGATTGATGTAAAGAGGTTAAATGACATGAATGTTGATGACTAACTATTTATTAGGATTTTGACATTTTGTTTTGGACATTAAAACGTTTAGCAGCATCGAGTTAGGGGAGTATTTCCATCTCATATGCAATGATGAACACATAATACCGGGTACATCTATCGGAACACCCAAAGGACTCCCTTGCATACAAATGTGCACATGAAAACACAAAACAGTGACACGACTATATAGTCCAAGATTCTAACAAGCTTAATCAGATATTTAGGATTAGAACATGTTTGGGAGATAAATATTAATTAGCTTGGAACAGAAACATTTTCAAACATTTGTACAGTTGAAACTCGCGGTTGTCTTACAGCTATTATTCCAAGAGATGCTAAATATTACTCCATTTGTGTAAACAAAGCAGAGGCCGAAAAACATTTTGCCTGCATTGGTTATAAATATAAAGACAAGAGAAAAATATTATTTCATATTTTTGAGGAAACTGGGTTTGATATTCATATGGACATCAATAAGTTATTTGGTCATTTAGTATTCATGTTTAATTAAGATATGACACCAATAACTATGAATCTTACAAATATCTGAGCAATACAATGTTTAATAAGAATGAATCAAGAATGTGTTGACATTCAGTTGCTTAGCAAACTTTATAGGAACACTTGGAGATTTTCTTCAGTTATAATGCATTTCTTAGCTACTTTCAAATATCTTAATAACGGGAGTTTACATTTAACACTTATGTATGTGGAGTGTAAGGTATGATGGACGACATTCGAGAGTGTTAGATCAAGTAATGTGTCAGTGATCTACCTTATATTAGATAATAATACGCGCGGTGTTATCATTGTTATATCCATCTCTTGCAGGAAAGCAATACATTTTCTTGTCTCATATAACGTGGAAAGCGATATACATATATTCTGCAGATGGCATTTTGTAATACACGGATGCATCGATGGTTTCACAAGACTTAGTGTCTACCTAGCTTGCAACTGTGATAATAGAGCTTCAACAGTTTTAAACCATTTCACTGAAGCCGTTTCCAAATGGGGCCTTCCTTCCCGAGTGAGAGGGGACATGGGTGTGGAAAACCGTGAAGTTGCTCAGTACATGCTCTCACACCCTCGTCGGGGCCTTAATAGGGGAAGTTTTCTAACTGGAAAAGGTGTCCATAATTCGAGGATAGAGAGACTATGGCGTGATGTGTATAATGCTGTGCTTTCTTTATTTTATGAGCTTTTCGTATCATTGGAAGTCAAAGGCTTTTTTGATCCAGATTCGGAGAAACATGTCTTCTGCTTGCATTATGTGTACAGAAATGTGACAAACGACAGACTATTCCAGTTTATGAATTCATGGAACAATCATAAATTGAGAACTGAGAACAACAAGACTCCCTGCCAGCTATTTATATTTGGACTGCATCGTATATTTAACGAGAATCAAGTTATTGCTAACGAATACTTCGAAGAATTAGATCAGGCGAGAAGCTTGTCTCGTTTTAAGCAATGTGGCCTATTGGTAAAGAACGAAACCAGAAAGACTGAAGGATTTGAAACTGGGCATTATACAATCTGCACGTTCCTTAAAATACCTACCATTATTTTATCAATGTGTGTGTGTGTGTGTGTGTGTGTGTGTGTGTGCTTCTAATTAGCAGTGTATGTGATTACCAAAGTCATAACAAATGACTACAACTTCACAGTGTGCTACTTCGTTAAGTGGAAAGTACCTGTATTTTCGAAATATATTCTATCAAGCTCATAAAACATACCAAATTTACAATCAGCGAAACATTACAATAACAATATAAAGCAAAATTCCATACAAGTCAATATAAATAGCATTTAAAGGACATCTGATTGTAACATTTCTGCTTTATATAACTTAACAGACAGTATTTGACAAAATTTTTAGAATTTCAGAAAACTGTTTGTCCAATATCGAGGAACAATTTCTTTTAGCACGGAAAACTTTCATGAGTTTACCATGCAGAGACCAAATTACAAATTTGTTTATTGCCGGTTCTGCAAGACAGTATATGCTATTCTCTTAGCCTAACATTTGTTGGTGATATTTGGAAGTTAGAACTGAGCCACCGTAGCTCATTCTCTTAAACGAATTCATTTCTTAAGAGCCAAACTTAATTGTGTCTTTGAATCATTTTTTTTAACTATAAAAAATGAATGAATACATTGCAGACAAAATTATTATTAGTATTATTTTCTTCATTTAGGACGCTCTACCAGAGTATGGAATGGATCCAGATGCACCGTTACCTGAGCTAAGTGATGAAGACAATATCGACGTGCCATCAATAGAGCTACTTAATGAAGAACAGTTTCATTCTTTCAATGCCAAAATGAGTGGAATTCACGTAGCTGACCTTTCTGACATTGAACCATATTTGCATGCTTTAGATTCTGTTGATGAGGTTTTGGAAGTTTGAAGTCGATAATTCATGTACTCTACTACATTTCCGTTGATTATATGGGGCGATTTTACTTTCTGCAATTGCTCAAAGCAGTATCTTGTCATCAGTGACAACTTTCTTTCATTCCTCCATTTGTAATTAAATTCATCTTAACTCCCTATTTGTAAGATTACAAATGTATTAATAACATAATCTTTGTTCCTTATTAAATAGACTGTGATCAAATACAGCTCTATGTTTAAAATAATAAATGAATAACTTGCGCAAGACTTCGTCAACTGAAATCTGAGTATCAAATCTACTCCTAATAGGTATGTCCGATTGTACTAAAATCTAATTAATAGTGTTGATAGTTTTTGTATTATACAAATCCAATAAGCGGTAATAGAACATGCTTTTGATTTAATTCAACTTAAATCTGCGCAGAATATGCATCTTACCTGTATTTATTCGTATTTATACAAATTCTGTCAGTATTATCAAGCAGTTTTCTGTGTAATTCAGGGATAGCACTTTCCGTTCTGTTTGGTGTATATTTGTTATCCTCCATGATTGATTATATGTACTCTGATTTTTGTCTAAGTTAATTTCAATCAATGAAAATGTCACTTACGCCGAGTGGAGACAGTACTTTAATAAATAAATACAAATTAAATAATTTATTTATCAACTGAAAGTTGTGTTCTAGTTCTATCTTTTAGTTTCTTTTAAGTGTAATCATCATAAATGCAATGTGTCCTCTTCTAACTAAACGTAAAATGCGTCAATCTTTCTAAGCAGCTATGTCCGCGCGCGTTTCTCCGAGAACCTAATTAAGTACCGACCGTGTTTTGATAACTGACTTGTTGAAGTATTTGTTGTATTGTTGCATTGAACGAAAAGCTGACCTCCTTTGTATTATCACGTTAATTATGTCTTTTGAATCAAATAAAGGAGGTGGAATAAAAGAAAAGTTAAAAGGCACAAAAATCTTATAAACTTAAAATCTAGTGATCCCGGTCGTATGTCGTGTGAACTCGCTCATTTGAATAATCGAACACTGTTATAAATGTTATCGTGTATGCAACATAAACTACCTTAAATTAACAGACTCTTTCATAACTGTTATCAAAGATAGCAATGCAGCCAAGCGAAATGAATACTTCGTAAAATAAAGAACTTGTTTTCACAGATACGGACCATTGTGGGCAAGCGAGTTTCAGAGAATTTTTGAAATGACACTTAGAGATATCCTCAAGGATGATAAGAAGTCTCATTAATATTTCCAATGAAATCACGACATCAATATTGTACTAATTGAACAATACAAAAAATGAGTTTCGACATAGAAGATCGTTTCACGAAATAAATGTCGCGTTTTTTGTTTTTGTTTTTTAAAAAAGGATTCTTGTTTGGGGGTATATCAACATTTAGTCTAGTTCCCTGCTCTGTGGACTCCCGATTTGGCCGGATACTATTAAACACCACTATGGGAATTAGACTCATCAAAAAATAAAAAGCATTGACGTGTTACACGGATTTTTCGCGTACATGTGATGGTTGTTGAAACCAGTTGGAACGATCTTTTACAAGTTGGACATTTTGAAAATAAATGTTATGTATACAAAATAACGAACAACTTCATTAGAAAAAGCGCGTTATTAAAAATTGTTATCGACGTGATTGTACAATGAGGATTCAGTCAGTAAACAGCCCAATTCCCTAACGCCTCCCCCCTCCCTCGGTTTTCTCGATGTATTTATTGTTTTTTCCTTTCTGGTGCATTACTTAAGATTGCAATGAAGGTACATTAATATGTGTTGACTCATTTCAAAATCAATCTTAATAATGAACCTGTTTACAAGTTTAGGGTAATTTCACATTTGATGATTAAGCCTGATGAGTTCTGTTGCAGTGAGAGGTATTGTGAAACATGTGAAATGGGAGGTGTTGATAGATAGATCTATATCGAATAGGAAATTAATGCAACGTAGAGCCTTAAAGTGTATACAAGGTATAGGAATTGAACAATGAATTTATTCCGATTTTTCTATGTTCTTATTTAATGTTATTCTGCAGATATATTTAATGTTTTGTTTAGATATAATTTGAGAGTTGGATTATTCATCAAAATTACAAAGAGCTCATTGACTTTTCACTAAAATATTATTCTGTGATTATTATTATTATTGTGAATTCATTCAAAAGAGTTCTAGACAATGTCATTGTTATACATTAATAATGTTAGTACATCCGCACATTCAGGATATGGAATTCATATGAAACACCCTATTCTTTTGGACTTGGAGTATAATGTTTAGTATTTGTAACGTTTCCCTCTTAGTAAGAGGGGTGGATAATTGGATTTGGCTGGAGTTATCTAGAGGATGACCTCCCTCGATATTATAGCCCGGCGGGAGTGAAAGGAGAATATAATTTCAACAGAGAACTGAGCGAGAATACCTGGAAGAAATAAAGCAATACGAGCCCCCTTTGACAAGAAAATAACACATTTAATTAGAACAAATTAATAACGCAAATTCCAATTCAAGTTAGATTATATCAATAGAATTTAACAGACGCGTCCAATTTGTATTTATTTCATCATCATAACAAAAGGTGAAAAGAGCGCAATGTCCACGACTGATTTGCATCACCACCTTCCTATCTCGACCGTATATCCACGTCTCCTAGTTCATCCTCGCTAAGCTGTGTGCTTTGGCCATTCATGGACTTACTGGTCCTTTTATTCTGACTTCGTCATTCTTTTCCTCAGACTTTTGTCTTCAGACTGTCCAGTCTCTATCCCATAAAGATGTTCCTTAAAGGACAAAATTACCCCTAAATTTCTGTATACCCCACTCTCTAGAGGTACATAAAATTTCCTCACGTTACTCAGAGCATGTTGGCTATCCACACACTGTGTAAATTCTGACTTAGTATGGTAGGACAGTGACCTTGCTTCCAGTGGCAGGTCTTAAATTACCACGCGAGCGTCTATCGAACATTGCCGTATTCTTTTACATATGCAACTACATGTTCGATTGATATTGCATGAAATTCGCAAATTGTAACTCGCAGCAATCCTTAACCTACAAGATTATTCAAACATTACAAAATCAGATATAATTAGGTAAGTATCGTCCTATTAAACAAAGGAAGTTATTGCAAATAATCCTTTGAAATCCTACATATATGAACATTTGGATCGTATGCAATCAATTCTACCAATGAACTAATAACTGTAAAATTAAAAGGTAAATTGCATAACAATTCTAGCATAAACACTTTCCATGAAAATGAATAAAAATTAAATCGCATAACATCTCTAGCATCGACACTTTCCATGAAATTGACTAAAATAAATTGCACAAAAACTCTAGCATCAACACATCTCCATGAAATTGAATAAACGATACATATATGGAAACCTAATCATAGAAAACACATTTGTATAAAACAAACAATCAAATAATAGAATATTACGTGAAACTAAAATTGCGTACCTTGTTGATGTTCTCTTTCAGAACATACGCTTCCGAGCATTAAAACCTGTCTTTCTTTTACAAGACGGTCTCCTGGTCCCTTTCTTGTTTAACAAGGAGAGCAATATTGTCTCTAGGCCTCCTCCGAAGTCTAGACTCCTCTTTCAGGAAATTTCAGACTTATGAATTTTGACTAAGGTCGTCACTTTAAAGTCTGATTGCTTCTAAAGTGTACGCCTTAATTTATTCTGCCCAATCGTAGGCAGCGGTTCCTAATTTTTCCCAAAGAAATAATTCCTTTCATCAGGTTTAGACAGGTCGGAATCTGTGAACGACGGTGCGTAACTATTTCCCTTTGAAAAATGATAAGTGGACATAGGTTCCTACCAAGCGGTTAGGGTTGGTAGCTCAAATGTTTACTTTGTAAGGGCCGTGTTAAGATAGCCCGGTCAATTTCACTTAGTTGGAATGCTGCCCCTTTGAAGTTTACACTGACATGGGCGGAGATGAACGAAGAAAGGTCGAAGTGATCCCTCACAAACACTTTTCTGGCTTAAACGCGATAAAATGTTAATGACCAATACATTCAACTTTAAAGTTCACTGCAATTCAAACTTCGACACTTCACAGTGTTGTTTTCGATTTAATTCATAATACTATAAATTCCTCTTAAAGTTTCATTTCATAACTTATAGAACTAAATTATTTGTAAATTGTACAAAACTTGACGGTGTTGCTACATTCGGCTATTACTTTCAGACCACAGAATCGTAACAATGTTTTATTTTGAAATTTTACAATAGTCTTATATGTATCTCATTTCCACTGTTTACACTTTCTTGAGACGGTACCTTATCGAAACCTGCTTTAGACGGCATTCAGTATGTATAATTGTGTAAACATTGGTCAAAACAAAATTCTGCGAAATACTATTGATAAATATATGTAAGTAACGAAATATCTGTTATATTTCTTTAATAACATTAATAAATTTGATTTGACATGATGTTCTTATTTCTTAGTCAGCCAAATTTTAGATTTTCATATTTTCGTTTGCCAGGATTTCATATAAGTAGGCAATACATAGTATTCGATTGTACCATGATAATCAGTGACGTAACTACCTTAGTAGCAGGTACAGCCGTGCTGTGGGGCCGGGAAGTGTTTTGGGTAAGGCCCAACCAGAAAAAAAATAATTTAAAGTGACAGTAAGGGGGTGGGTGCGTGGCGGTGCAAAAAGTTGTATGTGTGGTCCGTGGTGAGATAGCTACGCCACTGATGATAATGTAACAATATTATTCATTTACCAAATAATATTGATAAGAAAATCTTATTTCTAGGTGTGCATGAAATTGTGATGCATTATGAAAGGCTTATTTTATGAAGTTTGTGCTATCCTAATGAATTAAAATCATTATCGCTTTATATAGATGACATTGATAATATGCAAATAATAGACTAAACCGCACACACCCACATACATACACACCACAAAAATATATATATATATATATATATATATATATATATATATATATATATATATATATATATATATATATATATATATATATATATATATATATATATATATATATATTGGCTAATGCCCAGTTATATATTATCAAGTCATAGTCATCATCTCTGTGAAGTTTATGATAAAACAAATAGTCAATGCTAGTAAAATCAAACAAATAAATTGCTTTTTTTTTCATTCCCTATCTCCAAGCAGATTTTGACTGAGGTGAAAAATGTCAGATTACATTTTTCCGAAGTATTCGTTCAGAAATGCATAGTCAAAAAAGGAAAATAATGCGGCATCATCTGGTAAATGTCCCAAAGGTAAATAAAGGACATTTATGCAAGTAGAACTTCTAGGAAGCATACTTGCATCGTCAAAAAATTCAATCTTGGGTGGCATGTAGTATCCTAAAACTGGTATCTCTGCAGATGCCGTCACAAACTGTAATATTTTCTCCAGTGTAACTTTGGCTTTCTCCGTTCCTCTTCTACCACCTATAAAAAGCAATAGAATTATACACACACACACACACACACACACACACACACACACACACACACACACACATATATATATATATATATATATATATATATATATATATATATATATATATATATATATATATATATATATATATATGGTCTTAAACCAAGTGACACAACAACGCGAAAACCAGCAAGTTTTGTAAAATTTAACAACTAATTTACTTCCCTAGAATACGAAGTGAAAATTTAAAAAAGAAAACTTGCAGTATAGTGAAATGGATGCCAAATAGTCATACATGTTTTATCACAAGGCCAAAGATGTAGACTAATCGGAGTGAATCCCAGTTTTGAATGTGCTGATGTACCAATAGCCGCTCGCTGATACTGAATGCCGTTCACAGTGTGGTGAATACAAAAATAAGGGATGGTGGTTGCGTGCTGAAGAGTGATTCTTCTAGCATTCTGTTCAGGAGTAGGTTTCATACAATAAACATAACAGTAAGTTTGTTATTTAATAAAATTAAAATGTTGTTTTCATGTGTTAATGCCGAGTATATTTCATGTGAAACAAAAAGCAATATATTTTATATTTGAACATGTGAAGCTCGCTGAAATGGAAATGTCACGTTTTTTATACTACACAATGAGATATAACCGGTATTAACATAGAAAAGGAGATATATATATATATATATATATATATATATATATATATATATATATATATATATATATATATATATGTGTGTGTGTTTGTGTGTGTGTTTATCGTTTATGCAAACCTAGCTAGCTGCCACAAAGAAGGACTGAACATATTGTTTTAGAATAAGTCGTAGAAATGTGAATGTAAAAGAAGAAAATGTCCACCTCTATTTAGAGGCTATATAAACCTTTTGCATTGAACGTCTCTCAAAATGTGTATATATTGGAGTCCTAGTAATCATGCTAATCTAACACAACATAGGTACAACGGACTGAACACAGATACAATTTAGATAGTGTGGAGTAATTCAGGAGTAAACATGTAATATCATTATATTAATAATAATCTTTAAGAAACTAGTTCAATTATAACCATGGCGCAAACGAAAAACATTTACCACTTATTTCATTTTGATAAATCTATATCTATAATCTATGAAATCAGAACTACCTCTTTCTTGTTATCTTTACAGATGTTATATATTTACCTGAAACTTCTTTAAGGTATGCTATGAATTTTTTATATATACCATCCTCCTTTAATCTTCTGTTAGATCCGATATCTGAGAATACTGGTTTTAGGACATGGATCAATTTTCTCTGTGTCAGAGTTGACCTTGCAGAAGGCCTGAAGAGATATTTAATACACGGCTTTCGGCGCATTAACTGAAAAGTAACATTTCAATACATAAAAAAGTTGTAATTGACCCAAACTGTTTCATTGGCAAGGTTACAATAACAAAATGGACTTTGTACCATAACTTCTATTTGTACATAAGACTTTATTATCAGTTTGATTCTTATCTAGTTATGCGCATCTTCAGTTTACCTCTCAAGAATTGGAAAATATGAGGGATACTAAATTTATAAAGCTTGATGAGATTAGCTGATATTCACATAATCTAATACATGATAAACTTATGCTTTTAAAATAACATTAACAATGTTTACAATCCTTATTTAATAAACAAGCTATATTGTATATCGTGGTCCCAAAATCACTGCCAAGATTTTTAGTGTATAATGATAACAGGTTACAAGAGTTTTATAGGTCCGGGTTACAGCTGCAGGTTTGGGAAAGTTTAGATACTCATTTGTGCTTACATCAACAAAACCAAGCCGATTTAAGCCATCTCTAAATTGTGCCTGGACTGGTGTTAAGTTTTGGGACAGGAGCGTTTCCAATTCTTCTTCTGTTAGGAAACAAGGCAGAGGCCCACTCTGCATCAATGACAAACCTAAAAATATTGTTAACAAGAATAGATGACGCGCGTGTGATATTAAATGAAAGATATATTTAAACCAAATGAACCATTTTTCTGTTTCACGCTTATTAACTCCAAAAACGAGGCAAAGCCTGTTAAGCAAGAAATGTGGGTCATCGCAAATCACATCTTACTAGGTGTTGAAATACGCGTGACACATGAGTGCACGCCAAAAATAGCAATGTCCTGACCATTCCTGCAACAATGTCGTGTAAACCGAAACTGAGGTATAGGAGTTAAAGAATGTCAGAAATATTTTTGCTAAGGTGGCGCTCACCAGATAATATGTACTTTTGAGAGAGTGACGTATGTAAGGTGAAGTAGTTCGCATTTAAAACATGCACAGTGGAGAGAATGTTTGCATACCTCTATGCTACATTAATGCAATGTGGATAATATTTCTTTTGGATATTGTACTTTTGGAAACTTTACATGATTTATGCACACTGCTAACTAAAATGACTGCTCCCTTGTGTTAAAAAATCAGTCTGAATTAGTCTAAAGTACACTATACATAGCAGCTATTAAGATAGGGAAAATGAATTTTGCCAGACTAGACAAGACCAGCTTCTGAAAGTGCAATGAATGAATTACCAAATATATAAAATATAAAAAAAGTTATCGGCTCTTTTTTATACAATTTACCTCTGAAGTTCAGGAAGTGAAAATGACCAACTTTTTTGAAAGGTGCACATTTGAAGTAAGGCCAAGCTGTATACTCTATAACCCATAGTACACCCATCAATCATACACCAAAATAAAGGGAATTAAAGGTTCTTTGCATTATACCTAAGATATACAAGGTCTTTTTTAAATAGCCAGTATAACCAGTGAGGAAAGCCGGGGACATTCTTTTTCTTTAAACACCTAACCCTATGCAAAATGCGAAACTGTATAGCGCCACCTAAAACAGTTAGGATCGCTTTTTATGTCAAGAGAGAGAGAGAGAGAGAGAGAGTGTACTTTCGTTCAATAACAGAATGAAATACCTATACCATTAATTTACACGACAAACGATTTGCTTTATCGATTGCTTACCAAATTGCAGACCAAAGCTATTAACCACAAAAATTAACATGAAAGCATATTGTGCTCTGCCTAATTTTCACATCGCAGATATCTTGTCCATTGATAGCCGAATTATGACCAGCATAGTAAAAATTAAATCTACAGCAAGTAACGAAAATATAATACTTACCACAAACTAGTCCTGCACCAAAATAGTAATTCCTTTCAAGTCCACCGGAGCCATCTTTCAGTCATTTCAAAAAGTCTACATTCTTCTTTTATTATCGCTTGCATCATATGAGTGAGGAACTCCTTCCTTGGTCCCCCTAGGTCGGAAGCCTCTTCTCCATAAAATGTCACCTCAAGGGGTACCAGAAGGTTGGGCGATACCAAGATCTCCTCCATTCCTGTTGCAAACATATTCATTCGCGACACATAGATGGGTTGGGTTTCCCCCTCCAGCGGTTCTGTTAATGATGTTTGGTCTAATTGTCTTCCAGTTATTACATATTATTGAAAATAGCGCAAGACAGTTACTGGGTCATGAATGTCCTTGCTGTGGCAACAAAAAAGAGGAAGTCAAGGTACTTAAATTACTGAATTCAGGTGGAATTCTGTAAACTAAGAAGGCATCAATATATACTGAAACAAGAGAAAAGAAAAGCAACGGAGTCTAAGAATCATACAATTTGTCAGTTGTATCTAACTTTCCTAATTCAAAGGGCAAACACTCATTCATGGCAGTGAGAAATAAAGATATCCACTGTAAACATGTAATTGAAGTCAAGCTATATACATGAATTAATATATTTTACTTGGATAACAAATCAGAAGATATCCAACAAGATTAACTAGTTAATAGATATATTAGGAATTGGTGCTTATCGGTGTGCGTGTGTTTATGTTAAACCAGTCTTTAATATTAAGAAAATAGTTACCTTTTTGCAGATGGAAACATAAACAGGTCACTTAGCACAAAAATACAAGGTCCAGCATGTAAAATGAACTAATTAGAGTTAGCTGCATCTTATTATGCGTTATTATGACTCATCTAGACAAAAGAATTTCTACTATCTCATATAAAGTAGTGTATCGCTGAAAAGGCACAGATTGGCCTCAAGAAGGAAATTTTGTTTTTCATATACTTTAATCAAAGACTATTGATCGATTTTTTTCTAAGCATGAATGCATACAGCAACCATACAACATGGCATCTCATAATTGGATCTTTCCGAAAAATATTTTTTTAAAACATCTTACACTTCTTCCAAAATCACAGCCATGTTGTCAACTAAACAAGAAGACCTGTAATTTGTCATTACAGTATGATGCAGATCACCAATGTTGGGATGTCCCGTTACATCATTATGAGGTTCAGTGTTTCTTGATCCAGCACCATGCTCTTCACTGGTACGTTGTACTATTGCTACTATACCAGCATGCTCGCTAGTCCCTCAGTTGGGAAACATGGCCACGACATTATCCTGTTGTCTGATAGTTGGAACTGTGGATACATTACTGTACATTGCACCAGTGTTGAGAGGTGTTACTGGTGTTGTTGTGTGTTGTTACAACACTAGGCTGCTCACTAACGTTAGCTGGATCATCGCTGAAAACACATACATATATTTACAACATTTGACAAATCAGATGATTATAGATCGATTCATATTTATGTCGTCCTGTAAGTTTCATAAAAAGCATATGCATTCTACAAGACATATATTTTAGATAAGAACTGTACTGTAATAGTTGAAATATATGTAGGACACAACTGGAATGACTATAAAGTGGCATATTTATTAATCAAGGATGATTAAATTCCATCATCAGACTCTGTAACATGCAAGAGGATTGACAATGAAGCAAAACATCGCGTAAAAATCCACCAACAGGACATTTAATTAGTTTACATGGGTAGTGACCAGTGGATTGAGTAAAGGGGACACTGTATAATGTATGATCAATCTGCACTGGAGCCTCGCTTTCTTTTTCACTAAAGTGATGCTCTATTGTGATGTTTAGTGGATTCCATACATTTATATTCACTCTACTTCCAGTAAATCACATATCAAATTTGCAGGAACTGTACGAATGTAAATCATGTATCAGTTGTACACGCAACTATACTATACTCTACACAAATATGAATCATTTATCAAATGTACAGGGAGTTAGTTACACACTCTGCACAAATATGTATCATTTATCAAATGTAGAGGGAATTAGTTACACACTCTACACAAATATGAATCATTTATCAAATGTAGAGGGAGTTAGTTACACACTCTACACAAATATGAATAATTGAAGGCAAATGATCAAGTATTGAAGGACGGAGAGAAGACCGTCACACATATTGTCTAGTCCTGAGTCAAGTAGATCTAAAACCTAGGTTCAAAGACATACAACTTACTTGAAAATTTCAATGAAATCTGCATCTTCTCCTGATTTCTGAAAATCATAAAAAATATGTGGGTACGTTTTTAGCAATAACACTCTCAATCCCCAACATTACGTAAATACTTTGCACACATGAAACCATCGCATAAATTTAGTGATCTAAACAACAGGCACTTTCTAACGAAACGAAATGCATACCCTTTAATTATGTCTAGGTATCAGTAAAGTTTGTAAAAAAAATACTCTCAACAGAAAAGCAAAGCAAAACTTCATTTACACAGCACTTCATCTTCGCTAGCCAAGCTTCCGATATGATAATCCTATCTACACCTTGGCGGATCGAACATATATACTGGTGCTTTGTCCTAGCGACATCTATTGGATTTACTGAACTGCCTCCCATCGTACATAATGCCAAGTAACCAATAGCGTGGTGCATTCTACATTGGCCGAAAATAATGGAGGCAATTGACCTAAAAGGATACTTTGGATGTTTAGCCTCGAAAGTATGACTATGTACCAGAGTGAAGCCATTGCAGGTGTATTTGAGAGAAAGGAAATTGTGCAAACACGGATTGGGACTAGAAAATTGCTTACTTATCAGTCCATTCTAGCTGTGTGCTCCCCTTGTCCCAATCATGAAGGAACAGTGTTCACATTTGAACAACTTAATTTTGATTGGATGCGATGGCTTGCCTTTGCATCCAGTGAAATTCATAGACATGAAACACAGAAATATCTGCCCGATACGCCGAGGCGGTGATAGGTTATCATATCGGAACCTTGCCTTGCGAAGATGACAGCCCTTAGAAATTGCACTTTTGTCTAATATACATGAATTGTATATAAAAGGAGGTAACATACTGTTGGATTAATGTTAAAGCTTTAACATGAGCAAAATACCTGATACAATTAATTGATAGCCAGACTACCTTACCTGACAAGTTTGCATGTGTTCTCTCAGGTCATTTATAGGTACCATGCTTGAACAAGACAAACACTTTTCTTGCTCTTCAAAGGAGTCTTCTATGTCAATTATAGCTATACTCTTCTGAATCGGCCTGATGTATATGCAACCTGTACCGAACTCCCTAATATCTTCTGCACTGCATCTTCCGTGACTTACTGTGGTTAAAACTTTTTTAGAGTT
Source organism: Sinohyriopsis cumingii (assembly GCA_028554795.2). NCBI lineage: Eukaryota > Metazoa > Mollusca > Bivalvia > Unionida > Unionidae > Sinohyriopsis > Sinohyriopsis cumingii. The sequence continues at coordinate 56,938,856 of CM068840.1, forward strand.
GCTTTTTAGCGTTAACAGCTCAAAACCACCACACTGATCTAAAGCCGGAAAAGAGCTGGAAACAGATAATGAATATTACATTTTTTTATTTTAAAAGTACGGATAACAGTTTTATATCAATGTTCACTTTTAAACTCAATTTTAAGACAATTATGTAATGTGTTTGTTTGGCGTTAGGATTTCAGGAATAAAGATATGGTTAAATTTATTTAGAAGGTTGGTTCAAGCTGGAAATATTGAATGGATAATGTTGAGTACTGAGAGGAATCGTCATCGAGTCTTATATTTCAGTAATTTCTTGAATATCATTCAATTGTCCGCATAAACGTTAAGAAAAACACCTGGTCTTACAAGTACAGTATTAAAACTAATCGCAAAAAGGGATACAGTTAAGTCTATAAATAAAATAGACAATATCTACTGAATCTGTACATTTCAAATTTTACATAGTGTTTCTGAACTTTTATTTTGTGGAATATTCTATTTAAAAATGCAATAGGAGCTTAACGCATAATTTATGGACCAACAAATATTAGCTTCCACCACTACCACTCACACATAAGCTTGATGGTTTAGCAATAATTATTTTTAATTATTTGATTTACCAAGAAACATTATTCTAAGTAAACATTAGAGAAAAACATTTCCAGCTTTAATATTCTTTTCATGTTGAGGCTTGGAACAACTTGAAGATGGGAATTTGTACATGTTCGCATTGTTGAGAGGAAGTTAAGATATATGACTCAACAAATCTGTATATTGTGAAATAGAAGTGCACACAGAAAAACAATTTGAAAGAGACATTTGCATCAAGAAAAACAGTAGATACAACTCACATCAACAAGCGATGGTGTTTCTTCTGTATTATGACTTCAAATGTAACTAGATGAGCAACCTAGAGGCGGAAACCGAGTTGCACAGTGCCTACCTGCTGTTGCTTTTTTTTTTTACAGTTCATTCTCTATAGATTTAGAACGTAACATACAAGCATTTATTCGCATGCACTTCACTCGTTTCCTTCATTCCAAAAATTTGCCGATCACCTTTCATTACTTTTTCTAAAACATAATTACCTTAGTATGGCCTGTCTCACTTGGTCATGCAAAGCATCAGCAGGAATAATAACTTTCTTTTTCCCAAGGCCATTTTTACGTAGGATTCTCCTTTCTTCCAGAAATGGAATAGTAGTAGAAGTATTGGAACTCAAACAAACAAAAGATCGAGTCATAGTGCGACCTAAAATAGAAATATGTATCACCGCAGTTGACTTGTTTTGGTGACTAGAATCAGAACATAAAAATGAGCAATATTTCCTAAAACTTTATATAAGTTTATGTTGCATGAGTGAAGCAGCTAGGTATGTGTTTGTGAGACATGGATGCCCACACGTTCATGTTGAACAAAAATTCAAGTAAGAAATAAATATGCATGTATTTATAAATCATACTTAGGTTTCATATTCTCTGTTGCAATTGTGTGTGAAAAAATCTGATAAATTCCATTTTGTAAATTTTAAATGTTGGCATTTCATCAAAATCGAACAATGTAAATTTTTTGTGAATCGTCAAACACACTAACGAAAAGACATAGCAGAACAAAAACAACAACAACATAAGAGGGGAGAAACAAACACCTATTAACATTTGTGCATCGTAAGACAGACACACATCACGCAGACAGTCAATACAATAGTTGGGGTACTTATTTTATATTCAAAATAATACTAGTACAGAATATTTAAAAAGAAACAAACACTGTGCCTTGTTCTAGTGGTTAACTTGAATGTTGAAGTGATGTGGTGCTGGTTTCACATCAAGACAATAAAGGCTATATATTGACTATATATATATGGGATAACCTATCTGTGTGAGAGTATTTGTGTGTCTGTGTGTACACGTTCAGTCTGATGCATTGTATGAAATGTATATTTCCATTCATAAGTGTTGTCTTGGGTGCTTAATATGGCAAAAAACAAAACAAAACAGAAATAAAACAACTATATAAAATAGTGATATATAGTGATAATGAAGGGTACCTTTTCTTCTCCCATCAATCCTGACCAAATTGTTATCAGTCCTACCAGTTCTTGACCTATATGGATTTAATCTCTGTGCAAAACAAAAAGAACACGTGACAAGTCTAAATGTAGAGAAAAAAAGATGATGTGGGTTTTTCTCATATAACAAAAGATGATGCCTAGGTCATTATATTTTGGGGGAAATCAATAACATTTCATGGTGATATTCATTTACTCTTCTATTGAAAGAAGACCTATTTGATACACTAGGCTTCTATGAATGTTATAGGGCTTATGTGTATGGAACACACACTTTATGAATCATAACGTTTAATTAAAGTTTAGCGGATATTATATTTTTACACATTAGCAATAGGACATTAGCAAGTTACGGAAAGGCAAAACTATAAATTAGTCGGTGTTAATAGTTTCATTGTTTTTCGCATAGCATTTAATTCAGTTTAGTGGCTGTTGAATCCACTAAACTTAATTAAATTGATTAAATGGGACAGTTGCATAAAATTAAGTTAAAATTCAATTTTAAAATCTTCGTGGCATCAACAACTCATGATGACAGACAGAAAGACGAAACACCGTGATGACAATGATGTAGCTCATGGAATTAAACAGTGCAAAAAGGAGACGTTTGTTGAAATTATATACCATTGTTATACTAAACAAGCGTCTGTGTTCCTCCGATACCGATGAAGATGATGTCCGACTCGCAGATGAACCAGATGCAGAGGATGTAAGTGATGATGAGGTGGAGGAAATCTGGTCTGCGACCCTCCTCAACATAGATATGGCATCATCAAGGTTTTGTACTCATGTCTGAATTATGAACAAAATTGGTAATAGTTATGGAACGCCATAAACAGTACTTGCGTGCAAGCTGCTTGTATGAATCGTTTTCTGTTCTGTAATATCAATGAATTGGTTCTCACAATGAGGAATACGTGTGTGTGTGTGTGTGTGTGTGTGTGTGTGTGTGTGTGTGTGTGTGTGTGTGTATGCATGTGTGTATGAATGTATGTATGTTTAAATTTGCATTGTTTGCTTGCTAGTTTTGTTTTAAAATTTTTATTTCACTTTATACTATTGTCATGTAATATTGTATGTTGGACTTAACCCTGTAAAAATTCAAGTTCATTTTATATTCGACTTTAATTGCTGATTTTATTTTAAAGACTGTGAACAAGTAATATATGGCTAAAATATTCTCTTTGTGTATGGGGTTGATATTAAAATCACTATCAATAGAAGTAGACATGTTTATTTGGGTCTGGGTCTAGTTTATTGGAAATTCCCCATAAATTGCCAGGTTTTCCTGTTGTTTGCTACATTTTGTGTTATAATTTTAGAAATAGTTATACATAATTACAACTAAGATTTTATTTTGTAAACATTAGGAGCCTTCTGTAAGGGTTTGTATGACAAAATGCTTATTGTGACAGGAGATCAAGTAGTGGACTATATAATATTGTCACTCGAACAATTATTCATTTGTGCTTTAAAATCTTAGTAGAATTATTCTGTATTATTGTTGTGACCAGTAGTTCATATGGGCTGGAATTTTAGTTATTCCAATTATTTCTTCCCTGGAAATACAAACGTGCTCTGATAACATTCTTGGAAATAGAGACTTGGATTTATAGTGAAATACAAAAAAGGATATAATCTCGGATTGTATTATTGTAATCCAACAAAAGACTTGACAAAACAACACTTTACATGCCATCGCAGGCACATCAACCTTTCCAGCATTGGATTCAATTTGGATTTCCACCAAAGTTTATTCATACCTCTTATCATCGGAACTTTTGTCTGCAATTCTATGATTATTTTGGGATTTAATTCGCAATACCATAATTTCTTTCTCTTTATTTTCACTGTGTAATCAAGGGAAATAAAATCTTTGTTGACTTTTTCACAGTCTGTTGCTTCTCACACTTTTCTATTACATATATAAAACGACAGAGTCGTAATAATGTATGTATGTATGTATGTATGTATGTATGCATGTATGTATGAATGCATGTATGTATGTATGTATGTATGCATGTGTGCATGTATGTATGTATGTGCGTGCGTGCGTGCGTGCGTGCGTGCGCGCGCGCGCGCGCGCGCGCGCGCGTGTGTGTGTGTGTGTGTGTGTGTGTGTAGCGTCATGTCTATCAAATCGGATAGTAAATACTTAGAATAGTGTAGAAAAAGTGTCAAACACGGAGTGCTCATGGCTAGAAACGTGAGGTCTTGGAAGTGGGGAATCTGTAGGTAACTCTGTAGTGAACAAAAGGGCATCGACTTTCGACGATTGAGGAGACCAGGATATAAATGCTTTACATAATGAATAAAGCTCCCGAAGACAGTTACACAAAGGTACATATGTACTATCTTGTGTAAATGCTGTCTAACCCTAAGGCATAATGTAATGATGCGGACAAGTTGTAGCGTTGTCTGATACAATGCAAAGAGTAAAGGCATCGGCGACTTTTGATTTGTTTTACTAAGATTCTTCCTATAAAACATGTTAGTCTGGTCTTGATGCTGAAATTATGCATAATTAGACGTGGACACGAAGGATTTAAACTTTATAAGAAAAATTGTTGGTCAACTGCCTACAGTAAATCGCATACATGAGAAAGTCGGGAATATTATCCTTCACTTAGTAATGAAAGTTTAATTCCTAGCCCTGTTAATTATATTTTTCTTATTTATTAAATTATGGCAAATTGTTCCTTGTAAACAAGTTGGTATTGAAAGAAATCAACACACTCTACATGTATGTATGTATGTATGTATGTATGTATGTATGTACAACACATATACAAATAATGACAAGAATGCTAAAAAAAGAGACGATCCTTACAAAACTATTTTGACATTATCGTGCAACATCATTACTGAATGGATACTGCCCTGCTGAATTAATACTGATCAGAAGAAAATTACTTTATTTTTTTGAGGGGGGGGGGGGCACCAGACAGAAGCCCCCCCCCCCACTTAACCAAAGAGGAAATTGTTTATATGTTTGTGTTTCCCCCCATAGATGTGTTGTATCTGTTATTGTTTTTGAAGGAATTTAAACTTTAAAATCAAAGTTTGAATTTAGAAATTTTGATCGGGGTATTTCTAAAATGGCCCTAGTGTATCTATAAGGTTGTACGTCCGAATAAGGTTTCTGTCACCTTTTCCGGATTTCCTCCCTTAGTTCTTTTTAAGTGACCTTTGCTACAGGTCCCCTATGTCCCATGAGTGCTATATGTTGGTGCTATTTGTTTTGTTTGCTATATTTGTTTACGTGTTGGGACTTAGCTCTAAATCATCTTTATAACCCAGTTGTTCTATTTCTCCCTTGATGGGATTTTTGTTTTGTTTCGGAATTTTGTCGAGAATGCGGTGTGTTACTCTATAAGTTTTAAACCTTAGTGGTTTGGGTGTGTGTTATATATACCGCTCTCGTATGTCAGAGATAAGTAACTGTGCTAGAGATGGGGTCCATACTTTATTTATTTGGTGTATTTCTCTCATCTCGAGCAGGTTATCTTGTATTTATTTATTAGCCAAAATTTCCGAGACATTTTTGGATGAAAGAGTGGAAGAAGCAAAGCAAGGTAGAAGAATAGTAAGTATCTAAAATTAGTATAGGAATTTTTTTTTTTTTTTTTTTTTTTTTTTTTTAATGGAAAGGAAAGAGTGTTCTGGCAGGAGAGCGTCCGTTAGTCTTTTCCAATTTTTATTATTTGTCCACATGATCTCATTGTGTCCACTATGTAATCCGTCACTGTATATAAAGTCTTTTTGTCAAAATTCCCATCCAAGTATAGCAGATTTTGTGTCTTATATGTAGTTGTCTTTCTAATCTCGTCGATTACTTTTTGTCTTTTAGTTTGTCTTTGTTCACACTGTAGTATTGTATGTGTCTTACTGAAGTTATATTTTTTACACAGTGGGCATTTAGGCGATACTCTGATCATATGCCGCCGCACTGCAACCTCTCCTGTTAACCACTCATTATGCATGTATTTAAAGCAGAGGCTCTGTATTTTTAAAGATCCTAACTTAATCAAATTCCCCCATGCTAGTTTCCAATTTACGTATCTATTTTCCAACTCTACTTGGCTCATTACTTTTTCTGTTACATTTTCCCTAATCCACCCGTATGTTTTTCCTTTCCAATACCCCATAAATCTACTTTGTCTCTATATTTAATTAAAACATCCCTAATTTCTCTCAATTTTCGCGGTGTTTCTAAAAGTCTACTTAATTTATTATTTGTATATATATCCTTTCTGTGTCTCATGAGCAAGCCAAACCAATATATGTATATGGCTTCCCATGCCATATCGGGAACTACTTTTAAAATTTTAAATTTATTTATAAAATTACTAGCTACTTTGCCACCGGCACCAGAAAACTTGCAGCAGAAAATGGCAAGATTTAAAGAAACTGAAGAAATCGGAAAACTATAGACATTTAATGCTCATGCCTACCACAGTATCAGAGCTTATCCGAGTGATTTTTTAAAAACCCTGATACTTGACTCTTGATGAAAGCAAATCAGCCTCTATCAAGCAAACTTGATATTTCACACGTTTGGGAAGACCGTGAAACCCACATGAGAGACAGAACCAGGTCACGTTTCATTTTAAATGTTAATATACGCAGGATTTGAGATGTAGCGTTAGCCTAATTCTAATTAGCTTTAAATATCACTCAACAGTTCTTGACAAAGAAATTAATCAGACATTCTACACTGGACTAGAACTGATTTACATCAACAGCTGGTTCATGTTATGCCCTCACAGGGTTCAAGATCAATGAGAAAAATAGTTTGAGGGCAATCGTGTCTCCGCAGATTTACTGGTGTCTTGTAATTAATAAATAATTAGTATGCGTTTAATACAAATACGCCACATAGATTAAACCTATTAGTTCATATTATCATAAGGAAGCAAATATCCAGTAATGCACTGTTATCCTTTTCACCATCCAGGTTAGTATGCAGAATAAAAGCCGTCTTTTACCAATTGAGTCTAGTTCACCCTTCATTGATAAATGATGCTCACCTGGAATATTCTGTTTCATGTATAACTTCGAACTAGTAATTGATAGCAGCCTATAACAAATCATAATTCCCCACCACATACTTTACCTCTTTCACACTGTACCTTACCTTCCCAGTTAATAATCGCCCTCATATTCTATATCCCATGGTTCATTCAATGATTCTACATTGCATTTATCTGGTAAATCACTAGACTCCATTAAAAATAAACTTCAAATCGACCTCAACAATATATCAGTTTGGTGTCATCAAAATAAAATGCATATTAACATCTCTAAAACGAAATGTATGACAATTGGAAAAAGGCAGCGTCTATCTACTAACATGGATTTACTTCTAACTCAAAATGGCTTAGACGTATCTATTGTCAAAAATCAGAAACTTCTTGGTATCTACATTGATCAACACCTCAGCTGGAATGCGCATATCGATAACCAATGTGCAATGGTAGTCAAAAGAATAACTGTTAAAATTGCTTTCGAAATTTCTACCTCCACAATCACTTTAAATTTATTTTTTGAGTTATATACTACCACTGATAGATTACCGCTGTACCATATGGGGAAACACATCAAATTATAATCTGTCCAGAATTGATAGACTCCAGAAAAGGGCAGCCCAAATAATACTGAAACTTTCTGTTATGACTCCCTCAAATGTTTTGTTTTCACGTATGAAATGGCTACCTATACAAAAACGTATTCTTTATTTTAAAGGAATCATGACATACAAGTCTTTCAACAGTCTTTCTCCAGATGTTATCTCTAACATAACTGAACTAAGATCATCGAATACTGAGCGTAATCTCCGATCGACGACTAACAACGATCTCCAGATTCCTCGGTCGAAAACCAAGCGTTACAAAAGCTCATTTTTTTGTATCAGCACCTACTGTATGGAATTCCTTATCAATGAGGATATGTAATTCAACTCCCCTTGCTTCTTTTAAAATATCATTAACGAAATCTTTTGTAGACCAGCTTTAATGACATACTAAAAGCTCTGAATAGAAAACTTTATAATCATATCCATGATTGATATATCCAGATCTTATGCTGAAATGTATGTACCTGTGTATTGTGTGTACTGAATATTGTTCATAGTTGTATGTTTCCCAGTATAGTCATACATAGTCAGAATGAGTGCGACGATACCTGGTTATGTGCATGATCTTATATTTTTATTTTGTGCATATTTTTAATTTCTTATTTTGTTTTAAATATTTTAAAAAAATTGTAACATAGCCGATTAAAAAAACTGAGGACCAGACGGCAGATGTGTCAGCCATTACCAAATGTGTTATCCTCGTTAAAGATAGGTAATTATTATTATTATTATTATTATTATTAATGCATACTTCACTGATCGCGTAACTCATATCCACGCCTGAGTTTTACATATTAATTTCACGTGTTTCTCTTTGTTTTCCACCTTTGGTTCAATGTTAATTTCTCTTTGCATAATAATAATAATAATAATAGTCTTATACATGATGGTAACACAATTAGTACCGAAACTAACCTCACTTTTGGCACTTTATTATCTACATATGTAGAGGCAAATATATAAAATACTGTTGAGAAACAAACATCGTACAGAAAAGGTTTAATTATTGATATACACAGGAACAATTAAGTGTTCATATAGCACAGAAAGCATTGTGTTCACCAACATGCATGATTGAAAACTTTTCATTCACACACACACACACACACACACACACAGGGGAAAGCTGATCATAACTGGTTATAGACATTATTTAGATTGTATCCATTTCAAACGCCTGTGACGAAAGGAATGATCTGATGGTTCTTCTTTAACATCTATAGGTAGACAGTTCCAAATGATTGGACTCAAACTATTTTTATACAATTCCATTTCGGGCTTAGAAAGAAGAAAGTTATAATTTGGCATAGAGCGTAGTATCGATAGACCAGAAACTGTATTGACATTATTTGTCCTTTTACTGAACATATTGTTTATATAGTTTGGCGTCGAATCATTAGGAGCTAAGTCTTTATACTGTGAACAAATTTCTTTTAGAAAAATTACCACGTATGATTTTGTCACTCATATTTATACGTAATATTAATTTCATGTCATACGTTATCATTATTTTCATCTCGTTCTAAGTCATACTTGCTGTACACACGTATTGATTGGAATGCATCTATCGCTCTCCTTTTCATAATATATTTTCTCAGTGCGCGTCTGCGCATGTGATACTTCTGACATATATACATATTTTATTGAATAAAATCTATGAGAAACGTTATAGATCCCTACTGGAGTTATTCTTCAATAACAAAACATTACAATCACCATCACTATTTAGCACCACTTAGACCAATAACTGGTGGCGCCTCCAGTCATGTCAGAAAAATGCGGAGAAGTGCTTGTAGGTGTGTACAGCACCACAATAAAACAGTATAAAGAGAATAAATTAAAGACACCAGCAGCACAAATATCATGTTCAATAATAATAATAATAATAATAATAATAATAAGAAGAAGAAGAAGAAGAAGAAGAAGAAAAAATTTACTTGACATAATAAATCTGTTGATGGTGCACAAAGTTAGATTTTCTTAAACTTTACGGTTTCGCTTGTTTCTGTTACTTAGTTTAACACCATAAAGTTGAAACACTTCATACAGACCCAAACTTAAAGTATCAAGAGATGCTAATTATTGATACACGTTCCATGTTGATTTGTTTGATATATTTGGAGATGTGAACAGTTTGTCTTTCTAAGGGCTTATCACATACCACTTTACAAATATGGAAGTCCTTGTAGTGTTGAAACATATATCGAAAGAAAGACAGCAATGGAATCAATTTCTTTTCTTCTTTCTGAATTATCCCAGGATCATGTCTCTATGATTCTTGTAAAATATTTTCTGTTTTCACAATTTTTCAAGGAACTTTACAAAACCATATATTACCATGAAGGTTCCATCTTCGTTTTTATAAAAAAATTGTAGACGCACCAGAAATAATGTGCAGATGGAAACTGGAATGGAATTATTATTACCTGACATTAATAATTAATTCAAACTAGATATTCTTATAAAATACAAAGTTATTATTTTGATACTAGCTTTTACATATGTTGGAAGATAAAAGACTAAAACTTGGGCTTATGAAAATAGATGAAATGTGGACAGAAATAGAAGCTACAAAAGAATAACTATTTAATTATTATGCAAATTGATAAAACTTGTTGCACAAATGTTGCATGCACAAGGTTCGTGTAAATTTTAGTCATAAACATTTATAAACTTCCATGTTAATATCTTTTCAAAACCTTTATTTTAATTTAATTTTTATTGTTATTTTAAATTATTTATTTTGATTTAATATTTTAATAGCCATAGTTTCTTCAGTGTTACTTCTGATATACATATAGTATTACCGTTTACTGGTAATACATTTAAAATATAGCCCAAAAACAATGTCATGCCTAAAGGACATCCTCCTTTACAGTGACCAATACATAAGAAATAAAGCAACATATACACCGAGTTTCTTGATATGTGGAAGCCTGTAAAACTGACAGGATTATACAATTTTGGAGAGAACTCTGTTATTGGTTGATCTTAAAAATAGTACTGAAAAGTTATAAGCTACCATGACAATAAATAAATAAATAAATCTATTTCTTCTTCTTCCTATTATTATTATTATTATAAGAAGAAGAAGAAGAAGAAGAGCAAGAACAAGAAGAAAATGAATTATCTAAACTGATATAATGGTATGGTGATGACAACAATGATGATAATGCTGCTAATGGTAATAATGATGAGCTGGAGGTTGCTTATTTTTTGCTTCAACATTATTTTTAACCTGACTGTATATATTATTTTTAACCTGATTGTATATATTTGTCATCATCTAAAAAAACTGTTCTGCTAAAATACATTTGGGAACCGATGAAAACTGGACTTAAATATTTGATGAAGAGGTACAGTGCTTTTGTGGAATTGGTTTTTATATTTGTGTGTCTGTGAGGTCAATTTTTTTCCTCACTTCCACAGATTATCACATCATCAGCTAAGGGTGATTTACCCTTTGCTACCTTATGTTTCATCGTCTCGGAATAGACAACGATGATAATGTCCTACTTTAATTCTAAGTTTGAATCTCTTCGGACTAAAATGGATTATTTTAGCAATAAACTGATATCGCTTATTCGTTTTATCTGATATTAAGTGGCATAACAAGGAGATCAAACCTGGGGTCGGGTGGGGGTGGGGGGTAGGCTCAACTGAGCTATAGGGCTTGACTTATATTTGGAAGCATACGATTAAGAAACGTTGATTTTAGGTCTAATATGACGTCAGGAGAAGGAAGTAGATAATATAAACTTGCATGCAATAGTGTTGTAAAGGAGGGTCTGGGGTACGGACGGAGTGTTTGCTCCGTACGCTAGTGGCATTGAGGTACCAAAACCATGGATGGGTGCCAGAGGTGTTGTGGCGCCAAAACCCCCTTGGGCTATCATCGTCGTCCCGACGCCATTTACCTTTAGGACGCCAATGCTTGCATGTAAAGTTAGAATGTATTTATGCTTTAAAACAAACATTGCTCTTGTGGCAGTGACAATTTGTTACTTTGACATGACATATAATTATTATTATTACTATTATTATTATTATTATTATTATTATTATTATTTTCATTATTATTATTAATTTTGATATTTTGTTCTTGTTGGCACTGCCAATGACATCAAAGTAGAAAAGTGATAAAATATGCCTCGCTTCTGTAAAACAAGATGTCGAGAGTTCGAAACTCGCTGTGGCATCCCAATTTTTTTGCAAATACCTTTTTTGGCATTTCTTTCAATATCGCTCATCCCAATTTTACTTTTTCAAATTTTTTATCTTGAAAATGAATGGCTTTTTTATATTGATACCCACATTTATCTTTCTATGTGTCAGGCTGCCAAACAAGAGGTCGCAATTTTTTAAACACCTTTTTGTATTTTTTAATTCAATTTTTTTTAAATTTGCTCATCCCATTATTATTATTTTTTTGTTTACTTTCTGAGATTTTTTTAAATGTTGAAACAGGCAATTGAGCTAAGTACAAATATATACCAAATAGACACTACTTAAATCGATGGATATCAGGTAAAATCTAGCATTGGTCCAGCAGTCAGCAGAAAGCAGAAAGTACAAGCTTCGACCGTTCTATTTGGAGAGAGAGAGAGAGAGAGAGAGAGAGAGAGAGAGAACGTCTTTACCCTAAGGGCTACGTGGTATCACTTACAAATCGCTGATGCTGTTTGTTTTTTTTTTAAAATTCTGATAGAATCCATGGCCTTTCCTTGTTATTTTCATACATCATTTGCTAAATTGTGGGCTTATTCAAACATGATCTATGCTTCTTCTTCGCCATAAAACACTCCAAAGGAGGTAACTGTTTTTTGTTCACGTATTATTCTTTCAAAATATACGACTAAGTTCCCTCTCCCCCCCCCCCCCCATTTTCAATACGTTTGGAAAGGAGAGTGGCGTGTTTGGAGTACACTAAGAGTCGTGAATAAGGGATTCTGAGAAAAATGATATTCGATATCAAAGAGGAAATATAAAAGAAGAAAAAAAGCACTAATATGTCGCTGCAAACTGGAATCAAATAGCGGAAAAAGAATTGATTACATATAGACCTTTGACGAATAATGCGTATGCACGTAGGGCCGGTAATGTAAAATATACCAAAATTGACGGGAAACACATTTTTGGCTTAGTGTGTAAGGTCATTAAACATGGTAATTAATATTGATCAAATAAAATCAAGATTTAATCTCTTTAGTTGATAGATCTCGCTTTGTTGAAGCCTAAGAAATTCGCGCAGTACAGGGCAGAACTTGAAAGAAAAAAAAAAATACACGCACATTCATTAATGTGGATAAAATCACTTTATGCTGATTGGAAAACACTGAACTTGTTTATAAAATACGAAAAGAAACACTTACCTTTGTTTTGCTGTCCAACTGTCGTCTGCAAAAATCTCAGCCGAATGCTGTAAATACGCCCCCATGATTATGTTTCGGCGTGCTGACATCATACGTCATAGATAACAGCGCCCCCCCCCCCCCCCCCCGTGTTTGTTTGGATTTACGCTAGCTGATTTACACTTTGATCAGACCGTTTACATTCCATACATTTCATTTAATACCACATCATTTGGAATATGAGCTGATCATTCCATTCTGTTCTTCAGACCATTTCAACTAATGCCAGATCATTTGGAATCTGAATACATCATTTCATTTGTTGGGTTAAATCATTTAATTCTAGACTACATAATTTCATTTAATGCTACGTCATTTGGAAGCAGATTTCATCAATCCGTTTTGTTCTTTAAATCATTTAATTTAATACCACATCATTTGGAATCTGAATTCATCATTTCATTTGTTGAGTTAAATAATTTCATTTCATACTTAGTAATTTCATTTAATAATATGTCATTTGTAAGCAGATTTCATCAATCCGTTTTGTTCTTTAAATCATTTTATTTAATACCAGATCATTTGGAATTTAAATTCATGATTTCATTTGTTGAGTTAAATCATTTCATTTTAGACTACATCATTTTATTTAATAGCACGTCATTTGGTAGCATATATCATCATTCCGTTTTGTTCTTTAGATCATTTTATTTAATACCAGATCATTTCATTTAACGCCACATCATTTGAAATCTGAATTCATTATTTCATTTTTGGGGTTCAATCATTTCACTTCATGCTACATCATTTCATATCACACAACATCATTTGGAATCTGAATTCATCATTCCGTTTGGTGGGTTAAATCATTTCATTTCACTCTACATCATTTCATTTAATACCACGTCATTTGAAATCTAAATGCATCATTCGGTTTTGTTCGTTAAATCATTTCATGTGACAACACATCATTTGGAATCTGGATTGATCATTTCATTTGCTAGGTTAAATCATTTGATTTCATACTAGATCATTTAATTAATGTAATTTTGGCGGCGACGGCTGCCCATAATACTGTTGGTTTATCAAATTGAGATCCGCCCATGGCGCATTAATACATATGTGTTAATATTGTTTCAACATTAGATTCTCATTTAACAGTAGACTATCGCGTCTATATTCTTTAAATCTGTGATGAATTTCCATTGATTAACCATTAGTGATGTAATATAATAACAATAAAATTAGTGATGTAATATAATAACAATAAAGATATTATTAATCCCCGTGTTAAAAATGAATTAAACATGGTGCACAATTGTATCGAAATCCTTTCTGCTTTCCCTGATCTCTCTCTCTCTCTCTCTCTCTCTCTCTCTCTCTCTGCATAAGGGAGAGAATACTGGGAAGTTAGTGGGGTAAGAGAGAAAAAGAAAACGGAACTTGCACCAAGTAACCTTACAAGAGCCCGGGACTTCGTATTGGTTAGGTGTACACGTTCCATGGAATTTTAATACAGTGTTCTCAATACCAATGATACAAAGCTGAAATAGCCTGTCAAGATTGCATGGTACATTTATTGGTCATGAGGAAGACACATACTGTAATCTATTTCATTGTTTTACTTTCTTTCTTCCTATTTCATTAAACTTACTAATAACGGTATAACACAGTTTATTTAATATTAATGTCAGAATGACGCTTTACTCTCTCTCTCTCTCTCTCTCTCTCTCTCTCTCTCTCTTTCTCTCTCTCTCTCTCTCAAACACTCACCGTGTTGGAAGGCTGCAGTAATTGACCATAAAAGAAACAGGAACGGGCAATGAATAAATGCCTTTATGGTAATTCTACCCCACCCCACCCCACCATCTCTCTCTCTCTCTCTCTCTCTCTCTCTCTCAAGAACGATCATTATAGACAGATATCACCTAAGACACCTGGGGGTAAAAGAAGAAGAAAAGAAAAAAGACATTGGCGGATTGTCGTCTGTGACAAGTTACGGTATCTCTGGACTTAAAAATGATGGTAGTAACACGAAAGAACAGAAAGGGGAAAGCTAGAAAAGGACGATAGAAACAATTTCATTGTCTGTAGCTATGTTAATTAGGCAACAGTAATGACTTAGATCAACTGTAAATACATTTAAATGTTTCAATTACCTATTTCCGGTTCATCTTTTCGTTTGTTTCCCACTTGTTTCAATATGTTAAAGGGTACGTGAATGGCTACGCGTTCAATATTATAGTTAACCATGATGTGTCTATTTTCTTCATAATGTCTTCATTTAAACCATCTTTCGTGTTTAATTCATAATTATGTGTTGTGTATATTTAATTAAAATGAATTCAAATAGAAGTTCAGTAAGTAAAAGAACCAATATGTCAATGTTTGCAGAAGACTGTTGTAAGTCGCATAATGTTCAGAACCGCTAGGAAGGGGTGTGAAGGGATGTGCAGAGTTCATTAATTCTGTTAATATATAGTTGCCTGTAGTCAGTCTTAAACTACGTTGGAAATTTAATTATTCGTGTGTTATAAATACAATATATGTATAGTATGTGCGCTGTATCTTTCATATACCACTTGTTGTATAAGGTTTTCATTGAATAGAAAATATATCACCAAGGTCAACAGGGAAAAGGCACCCATCGACTTGCCTGCACGCACCAGTCCATATTCCATCATGACTAAATACACATCACAAAAAATGATGTTTCAAAGTCCGTGGTATGTGCTCTCGTACGTAGAAGCAATCTCGCATGACAACCTAGTAATTAATTTTCATCTATATACACAGTCATTCCTGATTCCTACGAAAGAAATCGAGGTATATTGGATTAATTATAGAGAATTATAAATATATACCAAACAGAACGGAAAGTACTATCCCTTTAAATTAACTCAATTTAAACGGAACGTTTCACTCTTTTTTTACTTTACTATAACTTTATCAGGATTATTTTGGATTCACTTCATAATGCTCTGAGTTCCTCTCCCATTTTCATTTATAACTTTGATAATTAAATTACTTCTTAAGTTATACAAAGCTTGTTGTTTTGCTTCTTTCTGTTGCCTAGTTTGTGACCATAGAGTCATGACTATATATAACAGTGGCGCAGCAATCGCCCAAACAAGCCTCGCAAATGCGAAGGGCGTTGGGCAGGCCCAGTGGGGGACCAAAAATCTGTTTTTTTATATTATTGGGAGAGAGTCACATAATTAAGATTTGTGCGGCGTGAGTGGGTGGGGGTACGATTTCTTACCAAGCCTCTGGCACAGAATCGACATTCCATTTAGTTCCACGTCGTCATGGAAATAAATGGCATCGATATAATGATTATAGATAGAATACACTTACCTAGCCAAGATGAAATACGGAATCGATAATGGATGGGGGTGTGGTTAATTCTTTGAGGAATTTTTATTTTGAACTTGTTGAAGCGAAGCGATTATTCTACTTGATAACCATGAAGCCACCATGTTTATTTCTAGTTTGACCGTTTCAACTTTGAGTTTTATTAGCTTATAGCTATGCAACAGCCATCCCCCAAATACACAAGTCGATACATGAAAAGTAGCGATGCATAATACTAGGCGTATATATACTTTACAGGTGGATCAGAAACTTTATTGACAAAAAATATGAATATTGATAAATTAATCATATAAATAGACAGAAAGAGCAAAATTAACGGTTTATACAATAAAGTACAATACAACTGATTTCAATAGACAGAGATGGGGGGATGGGGAGGAGACAGGTAGAAACGATCAGTGGATATCATAACTGGAAGTGGAGGGTGATCATGCCAATCAAGAAGTGTGTCTTAGACAATTATTGAAATATTTTGCCATATTTATTGCAAGCCTGAAAAAGTCTCAAAACCTGGAAGTTTTTAGTTCATTTTGAGAGCTCAGCTGATCCAAGAGGCAAAGGGGCCGCGTGTGGCATAGTGGTCCAAGGCGCCCGACTTTACACCATTCACAATTCTCCTCTGTCTGCCTGGGTTCGAGTCTGGGCTCGACCAATGTGATTATGTGAAAAAAAGCTTGCTAATAGCTTCCTATAGGTCGGTGGTTCTACCGAGGTCTACTCGGGTTTTTACTCCACCTACACCGAAAATACTGATCACTATCTATAGCCTATTATGTACTGAGAAAATGCGTTAAAACCAACAGAACCAAACACAGCAAGACATTGTGGGTTTAACGCCATTTTTTCCCTCAGTCACGATAGGCCAGTATAACAGATGAAGGAAGACCCAGGTAAGAACCACCGTTCTACTCGAAGCTTCTGGCAAGCTATATCACATACCACTTGAGACGATCCCGAGACTCGAACCCAGGCGGACAGAGGTGAGATAGCTGGGATCGGTAAAGGCATTAGTACTAAAAGGAATAAACGACTGGTTTAGACATTGCACACTGTTTAGTCTTGCGAAAAAAATAATAAACAAAATTGTATTTTTAAAAAAGCATTTTCGAAATCACTGCAGTTGTTTGCTGTCCTAGAAATGATAATTTCATGCTACCCGTATTCATTAACGCGGGATATAATTAGGCGTAGGTGAAATTTAATCTGTTTCACGGTTTAAGTAAAATTGTGGTTTCCACAGTAGGCTATTTTGTACTTTCGGGAACAGAGATGAATTTCCACTATACAATCATTACCAGGATAAGTAATATCTTACCCGATCATTTACATATTTGACCTATTTATTTATATTTTTAGTCAATTGTACTGGCATAACAATACAATGATTAAGATCGTTGTAATTTTGCTGAGTGTCCTGCTGATATTACTTGATATCTAGCGTAAATAATAAGTTGTAAACCAAGCTACCGTGACAAGTCAAAGAATCATAGAGGTATATGCAACCACATGAACAAATATCGGTTAATGGTACCAGGATACATTACAGAAGGAAGTTAACAGAATTAACATCATTCACTCACGCTCGCACAAATATAATAATGAAATCCTCTGTACGATTGGTGTCTAAAAGAGAGAAATAGCGTCTTCCTCATAGTCAGGAGTTTTGTTAAAGGTCCAATCTACGACACTCTAGAAAGAAGAACGGATAGGATAGTATAAGATAAGCGCATTGATCTTAGAATTTACTATCATTATTTATGTGAAATGCATAAATAAGAAGGACTCAGCAACTTTAAAAAATCATTTTGTCTTCCATAGCAAATAAAAAATCGACCTGATCTTAATTATTTTTATGGGACCCGGGGTTGCCGAGTAGTATAAAGCGCTCGCCTTTACCAATCACTGCCATCCTTGCCTCTCTATTCGCGTGGGTTCGAATATGGGTTCGGCCAATATGCGTATGTGAGAGACCATTCCAGTAACTTCCCGTGGAACGGAGTTTCACACCGGGTATTTCCATGGTTCTTCCTCCATCAGTTATGCTGTGTTGAAAAATGACGTCAAAACTCAGTGTGTCCCCCAGGGGTGTAAAATTGAGGGTACAAAAAACCCCTTGGTGTCAAAACTGGGGGTCAAATAAAAAATGTGGGGGTCAAAAATGTACTGACAAATTTTCATACGACTATTACTTTTTCAGCTTGAAATAGGATATTGCAATTTGCACAACATACTCTCTCTTTTTGTCTAAACATACAAATACACCAATATGCACAATTAAGAAACAAATGCATTATCCATTCAAAGAATAATTTTATTAGTTCATTTTTCTTTTAAAGTCGTACTTTTAACAGTCTCCTCAAGCAATATTATTGCCCAACACATTATATATAAGCCAATACAAAAAGCCAAATAAATCTTTTTAACCAAATGGGAGTTAATTTACTGCCTTTCAGAAAATGTGTACTAACATAGGTTTCATTGTACTTCGTCCTAGAACACATTTATCCAAATATCAAGGAGGATAATGAATCATTCTTTTTCTAATAAGTTACACTTGAACTTTAAGATCTTTCTTTTATTGCAGCAAAAGTTAAAAACCAACAAAATCTGCAATGACCCGCTGACTTTGTAATCCAAATAACACATTTGTCTCTGCAAGTTTACTGATTTCTTTGTTGTAAAATAATGTCTTAGGTTATAACGTGTTCTCCAGATATCTTATGGCGAACAAGGGCAGATTTTTAAAAATTCTAAAATCCTGTCACGAAAGGATTATTCACTTTTGCAGTCTTTGCAATCACGCGATCAGAAATCACACCGGTAATCATAATGAATGTGCCGTATTCCAATCAAGGGAATTATTTTCTCCATTTTTCATAAAAATTATATCCACAGTTACTCTTTTGTGTTCTGCTTCTTTCACTTTCTTCGCTAATGCTTTTTAACGAATGACATTTTAATCTGGAGATCACTTTCTAGTGTAACAAGCCTTGAGGTTAAACATTTAGATAACAGCTTGCTGAGCTCGATGGAAATCGCGAGAAGCTAGCGAGATTAGGGGAAGCTACTCCGTCATAACATTGCCTATGCTAGTCTGGTTCATTGTTTTATATGTTCCCTGCGTTGCACTTTGCTATACGAATAGAGGAGCGCAAGGCAGGGAGCAAACAAAGCGGGGAACCAGTCAATGCCTCTACTCGAAGTATATACGATGCCATCCATCGTCCAATGCATTGGGTATTAAATAAATCCTGATCATATTATGAAAATCCTTTGCGTCAAAAAAACGCACGGCAACAAAATGTGTGCATCAAATATCTCCAGCGTGCGTCCCTGACGCACAACTGTGCGTAAACGGAAACACTGCAGTCAAAACCCACAACAACAATTTTTAAAAATGTTTGCTTTTAAAAAAAATTAAAAAATATTTGCGATGACTTTGATAAAGTAAGTGAAACCCAATCGTCTCGGAACAAATGTACGTATACATATATCAATAATAAATACTATCGTTAAAATTGTGATATTTGGATGCAATAAGGAGAAGGGGATATTAAACTGTACTGATATTTGACTAGCTTCTATGCGATGAGATAAATGCGCGAACGACGCAATACTCAATTAGTTAATTGCTAGATTAGAACTCGCATTTTCCGAAGGAAGCCAGGGATAGAAAGGCGAAAAGCGGAATAAGATACGATCAAAACAAGTTTTCGACGTCAAAATAAAATACCCTTAGGCATGTTGGTTTTTCTTTAGTCCTTAGAAGGGCTGTTTTCCGGGGTTCTTGTCCTGAAGACGTTTGTTAGGTGTTCTGAGTGTTTGGACAAACGTCTCACGCGCATCTCGAATGTCCCCGATTCGATCAGATCTGCGAGGATGAGATCCTTTGTTTCGTCAGCGAAGATGAACTGTTACTTTTGCATCTTGTGGTTCACACATTTGCAGATTAGCATGGCCAAAATGAGTGAACATTAGATGAAGTTTCTTCATCGGAACCTGATGTTGTTTACTGCCCTTCTCTCATCGTGTTTTGGTAACCTTGCTCAGCCCTTCATATTCGGTTATCACCATTAGATGTTCAGTATATTGTCGTTCTCCTTCGTTTGGTAAAGGTCACAGTTCTACTGAGCATGCTTCTTTATGGATGTCCCTGAGTGCTTCCTGGTGCAAATTTACTTCATGCTGTTGGTCATTGACCTCTGCCGACATGGTTGGGGTCGGGGTCAAAGTAGCAGATGGTGGGCTTTACTTTCTCTCATCCACCTATTCTCCGTTTTTTATTCTCCACCTGCTCACACTTCTCTTCCCTGGTTCGTTTAGCATTGCTTGCTGCTCGCTGTACTGTTAACTCGGAACTATGGTGACCTGACCATCTGTTTTAAGTTTAAATCGCGTGAGGCTATTCGGCCATGTGCGACTGGTTAATGAGTGTGCGACGCATTACTTAATTTCTCGTCAATGGATAACGTTTCAGTGACCATTAACGCTATGGTGTATGCACCGCATACATTTGTATGTCCGGAAGCGGCTAGCAAGGGAAGTGGTCGGAGAGGGCCGCGCCACGATGTCACAGGATGGCTCCCGTTTTTCCAGTGTTAACTTTTTCCAAACAAATTGCTGTCTTGCACTTGAATTTTGAAAATACATGGTCTCTGTTTATGGCGGCTGTGTTAGTATAGCTTAAAGAAGAGGAAAGTGTAACACTGAGTATTGGGTCATGTCCGTGATTAAGCATATCTTTTTGATTATTTTCTATGCATTTGCACCTTTATGTTGAGTTGCAATGAAGATTTTAAATTACTTAAATCAGCACCATCTTGTGTGGCTGGGCGAGGTGGATTTAGTTTATGACAACCTTATACTATCTAATTTGTGGGTTAGTTTATTCACGTGATCGCTTCCTAAGGTACTTTTCTTGGTCTACTCCCTAGTCATCTATTTCAACCAATTTAGGAGCACTCATAGTTAATTCTTTGGATGATGTAGTTCCATTTCAGGGTTGATTTTAGTGTGGGCTCAGTTGTAAAATAATACTAGATTAGCTTGTGTGATACATCTGAGATATTTCTCTCTCTTTTTTCAAGGTGTTGTCCTCTCCACTGTTAGCTATGTGCATAAATACTCCGCATGTGATGGCGTTGTCGCCTAGGGATCATATCAGTTTTTGCTACGTGTTAACATTTGTTCGATTGCTTTCTCCTGTGTCTTAGACTTTTGTATATTGTTATTTCTGTTTTTCCTGTGTGAATAATAATTGATTGATATTCAGCTGTCTTGTATGGGGTCAGAGATGTTTTCGGGTTCCCTGCTACAGCGTTAGGGAGAGAGTCGCTCACAAAGGTTGCCAGGCCTCCTCTTTTTTACCCATCGGATCTTCTTTTGGGAGGTATCTGGTGGAATAGCCTGGGAATTTTGGTGTGTAAAATGTGTCTTTGTTCATGTGTGTTTCTTGTAAGCATATCATATCCAGTTTCTTAATTTCTTTGTTGAGTTTAATTATCAGTTTGGGAATTATTTAATCATATCCCTGTAGTTTGACTGACAAATTCTATTTTGCTTTTTAAGTTCTGTGTAAGGCATCATATGTGCCGTTTAGACGTTGTTATGTGCATAGTG
Organism: Sinohyriopsis cumingii; assembly: GCA_028554795.2. NCBI lineage: Eukaryota > Metazoa > Mollusca > Bivalvia > Unionida > Unionidae > Sinohyriopsis > Sinohyriopsis cumingii. The sequence continues at coordinate 56,960,892 of CM068840.1, forward strand.
AGATTGTGTGCGCTAAAATAGGTATTGGTCAAACACATTGCTCAAAGTGAGGTATAATTATTTGATAATTTTGATAACCTAATCCAGAAGATCCCTGGTTTATTTAATAATGTTAATAATATATATATGGGTTCTTTTTTAGGGTGGGTATTGAGTTTTCCTGTCTTTTTATCTCACTGTTTTGCTATTGCTCTTGATAACGGTTCGTGATTGCTCAAAACACAAAACAGGAATGCAAACAAGCAAACAATATTGTAAAATGATGCCATATTTACACGCTTGATAACGTTGTAAACTCAAACTTGACTTCCAATGATCTAAGGCACCGACATTTTGCCATCGATGCACAATTGTTTTTGAGATAAAGACAATAAAATGTTCACAAAACCATTTTATAGTTTGTCATCTCAAGATTAATCACGATCAAAATAAATCACTAATTATTCTAAGGAAATTCCAGTCTGCGTTGATGAAAAAAATACACACAATATTGTCCACACACCGTGCAATCTGATCCTTGTAATCTCACATTATTGAACTGAATTGATAGAGCATATTTGCCTCGTGAAGTCAATGATGTTGTCTTCCAGAGTCGGTAATACATAAAAATCAAAATATTCCACACTGTGATCGATGGGAAAGTGTATTGCTACTCAATGGATTACTGAACGATGACCGTCCTCTGTGTTGATGACATAGACTTCAACGTCTTTAGGTTTTCGATGATGAAATTGATGTTTAGCAAACACCACATGATCCCGTGAGGCTGTGTACGAACTGTAAGTCAAAGTTGATGATATTCCAAGGTATCCATTCTTTTTCGTTTGTTTTGTTAGCAGGTAATGATAAATCATTAATTCACACCTGATATTTATCCATGAAAGTGTGTGTCAAGTAAGTCCATGAACCACAGGAAGTCTCTGTACTATGTTACAAGGATGCTACCTTGCGTTTAATCTCCGAGGAAGTCAGTGGAGGTAAGGAATGGTCATGCAAGTCGGCTTGCCACTTTCTCAACATTTTCTTCTGAGATGAAGATCCAGATACACTTCCGATTTTGACTTCCTGTCTCATCATTATATATTGATCGTGTTATTTCTAAATATAATGCTTGATTTGACATCGATAACAAAGTTATCGGGTGAGACCTGTAATACTTTCTGACAAATCCTGAGCTAAACAGGACATAAAATGTTGTTCTTATTCTGACCGTCCTGCCATCGTCTTCATCAGTTATTCGTGTTTCATCTTTTTTTATTCTAATAGTCTAGGATCACTTCCCTCAAAATGTTAATTTCCAGAGTATTGTCAAATTATGCATACAAGATGACTTTCGCTGTCTTGCCTTGAGCTACTGTAGACTGAAGTTTCACACGAAGGTGGTCCACTTTTATAGGTTGGAAATGTCTTTCTTTGCTCTCTAGTCTGGAGTGAAATCAAAGTCTCACAAGGAACATTCTTTTGCATAATCCCCGTACGAATAGGTACCTAACTGTTATGTGGCTCCAAACAGTGAAAAGAAAGATTTCAAGTAATTGCTCATTTTATATAACAGGTCTCGATGAGATCAAAGAAGAAGCTGTCGCAGCTGTGCTTAACAGCATGAAATAGTGGATGAACTGTGAAGCTGCAATTCAAGAATCAAAATTCGGGGGATATCCTTTCCAACGCACTATCGCTTCTCCGAGTCGGCCTTTATTCAATTTACGTCTTATTCGATCGAGAATTATTTCGATATCATAGACATCATCTTCCTTTTGGTTTCTTATTTTAACTTTAAATGTACGTTTTAACACATCTCCGCTGTGGCTTACAAATACTTAAACTGGAGGATCACGCCCACGTACTTGTCCAGTTACAAAAACAATTCGGTTGTCCAGTTAGGAATAACCTTTGTCAAATGTTTTTTTTTTCCCAACGAACGAACATAGTCTTCCGTATTTAATATTTGCTGTAATTTTGGGGCAGTAGATTAGGTTCCAAATAATCAATTAAACACCATCACATCGTTTTCGGAGGTCACCTTTCTGGGTGCACATCCGATGCACGATGGTACGATTGATTGTAAGTTTTGTCGAGACATGGTACCATGTCAGTGCAAATGAAGGTGTGCTGATGTGTAAAATATTTCCACATAATTTTATTTCAAAGTTCTTTTGAAACGTTTCGACGCTTGCTTCTTTTTCAGGATTTTCGGTGGTGTAAAATTTTAATGTGTCATGTTCTCATTTCCTTTTGAAAAATTTGTTTCAGACATTTAAGACCTTTTTCTGTTTGCTATCGTAGATGGTGACGGCCATATTGTGTCAAAACAGTTTTAACGCTAGCACTAATGCTGAAAGTGTTTTAGGAGTCAAAGGAACGACAACGACTTAAGCTGATTCTGAAAACCCATCAATACCACAAGCATGATTGTAATTCTTTTTGTAACTTTGACATCTCGGAGAGATTAGCTTTATGATGTAAATCAGGTATCCGTTGTTCATACCAACGATAGAGTTCCATCCATCCTATGTAAGGAACTAATGAGGTACGAATGTGAGGTCTATCCAGAGTCCGGTGTACTGTTTTTATTCTGCTTCTTCCTCCTTATCGCATGATTCCTCGTAAACGCGGTCCAGCAAAGGATCAGGCACTTATAATAAGGATCCTATCACTGTGAATAGAAATCCACCTCACTGAACCAGTATTTTGTTTTCTTTTGACTGATGGGTATTTCTTTTTCACAATATGACGAAGAATTTTCCTGTTTTCATAATCATTATTTCTGTATCTTGAACAAAAGTACAGTTTCTTTTGTTATGTATATCTCTAATTTTTTAACTCATGGTATCTAATTTTGTAAAGTTTTTCATGGCTGTAGATTGTAGATATTATCGTTAGTTAGATTTTGCCTACGTGACTGGGTCTGTTAAGAGCGTAAAACTGTATAGGAACTATAAATAGATGCTTACGCATGTGTTGATAATTACTAATAATAGTCTTGATAATACGACTTAATGACGGGAATGAGGGTTGCACTTCTTTTTGATGACGTCATTTGTTTCTGTGGCTAAAAGATTGAAGTAAATTGTATAACGCAATTCCTATTTATACTGGAATTCGTCACCACTGATTGTGGGTACGTGTTATCAACATTATGGACAGCACTCAACGATGAAAAGTTTCTTGCTTGGATAAATTCAGTCAACGTTGTAATGCCCCTGTACTCTCTTGCCCTTTTTTTCAGGTGAGGCCACATATTAACTGCAACAGCAGTGGCTAATGAAGCTGTCTTCGCTGCCACTAGAGAAGGAGGCGTTTCTTTAGAAATTGGTTTCCGTTTATTTTATAAAGTGCGGAAACAGGGGTATTAAATCGTGTTTGGCAGGCGTCATCGTGAAGTGGAAGTGGTAGCACCATCACAGAGCGTCGTCGTTTTCTGAAGTACGTACCTAGAAGGAGATATCTTTTCCTTTGGACTTTTGCTCTTATGTTCTTGATCATTCTTGTGTCAACTTGCGGTACCAAAATATAATCTCTCTTATTTTGGGTCTGCTGAAGTTTCCTTTTGTCGTTTATGCTTTTTTTGTGTTAGCTTCGGTGTTTGGATGTCATTTAAAAATGGAACGAATAATTACAGTTCCCACGAAGCCACTTCCACCAGGTTTCAATATTTTTTTTTTGTTTGAGTATCAGTTCTTGGATTTGCCAGTTGTGACAACGCTTCTTTGTTTAAAAAGGCGTTAGGTTTGACGGTGTATGCGAATGATCCATTGAAATAACGTGCTGTCAAAGTAAATATCGTAATATTTGTTTAAGACTGGCTTCAAACAATGGGGCACAAACTTGTGCATTTGTTTCGCGACAGATATCATACAGTGCACAAATCAGTTTGAGAGGAGGAGGAAGTTGAATCACGGTCATGTTGAATATTGTTTAAAAGAAAAGAATTGCATGATGCTTTTGTTCTTGTTATTCAGACAGGCGCCAAAGGGGACGTATAAATCACAGGACCTCACCACCTGTGGTGGGTTTTATATAATTGAGTACATAAGCATTAGGTGTATACGCATAATTCAGCCAAAATTTTCTTAACTGTTTGTCTTACACGTGTACTTGAGATTTACCTCTTCGACTTTTAAACACGACATGATGTACATTGAGACTGATGGTGAGATGCACTTTACTTTCTTGAAATAAATTTTAAATAATGTCAGTGATTCTGGCATTATGACGATGCCCGTTTCGAGTAAACCAAAGTTTAATTTCCTCTTCGTCTTCTCCTAAGACTTCATCTAAGCTGACAAAATGTGACTGACTAAAGTTAGATTCGATCCCATAATCTTTGCGAGGAATGCCTTCTACAAATGCAATGGATTTTCATTCACTTTCTTGAAGTAAGGTGTAAGCAAATTGCCACTCTGTAACACCACAGGATACTTTGGGAGTGGGCAGTCAAAAAAGTGTAATTTGTGTTTGGTCAAACATTTGACAAATTCAGTTTTGCCCTTTTCCACTCGGTGAAACAATTGATTAGTTAATGGGATGGCGATGTTACATGGTCCCCAAACTATGAGGACCCAACGTTTCATCAATCGCGTTGAGAGCAGAGGAGGATGAGGAAAAGAAGGATGTATTCATTAACTATCGTTTTGATAATTTTGAGATCATCAACGACACAGGACAATTTAAACATTTGATAAATATTTAATATTTGCTCACAGTATAAGCACAGCAGAAAAAAATTACGTTTCAGTATTTAAGGATTAAAACACGAAAACACATAACACATAAATGACTCCGTACATAACTGTGGCAAAAATTAAAATAACCAGAGCTGCATGTAAACAAGTATGTCTACAATATTACAATATTCTCTATGTCTGTCCCATTAAATCTATATACACGCTCTTGCACTCCTCTAGTTTCTGTGATATTCGTTGTCTCTAATTTCTCTTAGATTTTATTTTTTCCTCATTCATGTCTGTGTATAGGACGGTACTCTTTTGAACTTGTAATATTTGTCCCTCCATTTTAGATTTTTCTAACACTGTTTCTAGTATCTTTAAATTCATGTTCACTTCTTGCACTGGTTCTAATTTGACTTCTTTTTGTGGATTTTCTTGGATTGGTGACAAGCAATGTGTTTGGTCATGTAGCCAATTCTTGTATGCAAGCATTGGAACCATTACTTTTCCAGTCACGCACATCGTTCTAGTCATACATTTGCTGGTGTAACCAACTAACCACACACGCTTATTGGTAAATATCAAGCGCAATCTGATTAAAATCAACCGCGTAAGGGTCATGTTATGGTGGCCTTTGAATTAGCCAATGAAAAAGCAGCTGTCAGAAATTAGAAAGTGAATCAAATCGATCGGAAAACACTGATACTCTTCAGCCATACTGCTCGGTCTGACAAACGCAAAAGTATGATACTCCATCTGACTGGCTGATAAAATTAGAGATATGGTAATAATATATGTCACCAGAACTTGACTCCTAAATGGTCGCTGTCAGATCTTCATATAGGACAGTGGAGTTCTGATTTTATTCAGATTGGTATCAATCGTAGATAAAGTACGCCGAATGTCTACTTCACACGACGTCTTTTCCACATTATTATCTGCGTTTTGAACACAATTGCTTTTCTTGCACTGATAAAGTTTGTGTAGTCATGATGTCTTTGTTTTGTTCTTGGTAATCCTCTAATTCTTAAATATTGTCAATGACCTACTTCCTCGGAATTTGTTGAAACACGTGAGGACGAAAGTCCTGGTACAGAAAATTTATATCCATGTAGCATTTTGTTTCTGTGATAGACTTTCTTAAAAATCATCTTCGTATTCTGTGAAGATGGCAATAGTTTCAAAATCGGAAATGATTTTCAGTGTGTGTTTCAGTCGTATTTTGACAAACCATTTCTATGTGTGTTCACGTAGCTCCAACGTCAGATTCTGAATGTGCTTTTCTAAACTAGTCATTCACAGGAATGTCTTTACGGGAGGAAATAGTCATACTTTCTCCACTGGGTATCTACGGGTACGGTGTGGAGCAGAAATGTTCTTGTCATCCACCCACCCACACACGCTCACGCCCGAACGTCATGAGAAATGCTCGTTTTTAGGTAACACTTCTTGTACACAATTATTGTAATCCTGTAAGTCTTCATCCCGTGGTAGAACTTTTTGTTGTATTGCATCCTTGTAGGGAGAAGACCTTCTTCTATAATTCTTCTATAACATTCAGGGACCAGTTATTAAAGTGTATATGTTGTAATGGATGTAATTGTTCTTTGCTTTTCACACACATCTCAAGAAACTCTTTGTAAATGCGTTCTCGAAGCTAAGGAGGCGAACTACCATTGTTCTTTTCTTAAGTATCCGACATGAGGATCACATTTTTAGACGAAGCAAAGGAAGATGGTTACAGAGCGGAGACCATCTGACATCTTCCATTTACACGGAGTCTTATACTCTCATTCGTGAAGTGACACACCACTAAAGATTTGTTAGTAGTTCCTCCTAGATATTTAGATCAGTTCCCTCTGAACGTCTGGAATCCACTTTCAAAGTCACAATAGCCAGGCAAAGCCACAGGAAACGTGTATTATTCTTGGATTGGTACATCTAGATGAGCAAATGGTGGTATCCAGAGTAGTTTACAAGTGCATGGATGAAATCCAAGTGTAGGTACAAGCACGGAATCGTTTTTTTCCGTGTAAAGCAGAAAGGTCACGTTGCAGCTCTTTCGCTTGTTGAGCGGGATGGCGCATAACTGGCTTCGCTTACTGCTGATAGTAGAGGGATGCAAGGTTGTGATTTCACAGTGTACGGTATCACTCTGCTCACGATCCGATTTGAAGTTCGTTGTGGGTCCTTCACTGGTTGGCTGTGTCGGATTATTCATCCTCTTTCTCGATCAACATTTTGTATTCACAAGAAAGTGTGTGTCTTGGAACTCTGTGCTTTTTAATGCTGAAGCTCGATGTGGCCGTTCGGTAAAGTGTTGTGATCTACAAGTCGCGTTCGTTTCTGGTAGACAATTTAAAAAAAAAAAAAACATTTACAACGGTTGACTGACGATATGGTCGCTTTGTAAAGGTACAGTTTTGTGTGGATCCAAAGTTTTCATGCGAAAATCTGGATCTTGTCATGACTGTACAGCTCCTTATAGACGTCTAAGTTCTCTACTTGGCTGGACCGATAGCTGAGTGTCAGTCCTTTGACTTTGCATTTGGTATGAATTTCTCCCCGTCGGCCTCTTTATTGGTATCAATAATATTTGAGTCCACCGATAAAAAAAACCTGGCGATACTTTCTTCTTGGTGCTAGTATGTCTGCAATGGGATGTTTGCTTTGGTTGCCATTACCTAGAGGATGATCAACCTCGGTCTTATAGCCCGGATCGAGTGAATGATAGTAGTATTATATGTTATTAATAAAAGGAGATCTGAGCGGATATATAGGATAGATCAACACGAGCCCAAGTATAAAGAACATAATAATTTAATTAATTATGTGAACAGAATGAAATTGAATATGACATTGGAATACTAAATATTTCTCAGAAAGTAATTAACATGTATATACAAATGCAATTGGTCGATTTGTTTATACAGATATGACAAATGTCATCTTACAATCGAGTGAACGATTGAACTCAATTGTGCAGCATGCCTGCATAATCTGGCTACTTGCTGGTCACTCAAAATTCAACGTTGGTGACAGGTTAGAGTCGACATATTCCTTTTTCTTTCTCCAGCCTCATTCGGGACATCAACCGCAATTCGGTTGTCTCCTCTCTGTCCCCTCTGTGTAAGGGTATATATGGAGCCATTTCCCTCTTAAAGTAAATAAATAGGCACCCTAAATATTGTATCAGGTGTTTACTTCTGGGATCGTACATTATCTCCTCTCTCGTTATGTCAGATATCGTCATATCGGAGTTCAACAGAAACTAAGGCTACTATGGGTCAGTTCGTTCGCAGTCTGACATGTGATATACAAACCAAGTACAAGATTAATATTTCTCTCTAATAGGCTATTTAGCATTCCTAATTGAGCTATAGCATAATCCGGAAATCTTAATAAACCATTACACCCTGTTGTGGACTATAAATCACTGACTGGATTAAATGTATATCGACAGGTGCTCGATTTCTCGGTTAATAAAACTCACATCTTACTTATACACACGAATCAATCTGCCTGAACATACTATAACCTAGGAAAACCTCATTCTGAGCATATATGATTCCTATAATTTAACACAAACAATTCACATAATTTTCTCACGGAATTTTAAACTCATATCAAAGGAAAATGTATGTATCAATTAAAAAAAAACAATAAAAAATAATTTCAAACTCATATCAAAGGACAAATTGCATGAGATTGAGACAAATACCTTGTGCTTTCGAGTCCCTCCCTTCTATCGTAGCAGAATCGCCTCTGTACCTTTGAGGTTCCGTGTCCCTTAAACTTCCAGACACCCGTTCCTTGGACAATTTATTTAAAGAGAAAAATATAGTTTTGCTCGTAGTCAAGACTTTCTCCTTTCGCAGAAAAACTTGGACTGTTTAATCGTGCGATAGAGAAGAATTCAAACATTGAATTTCGTCTGCCCCCCCCCCCCCCCCCCCGCCTTATTTAGCTTAGTCAATCAGGATTAAACTTATCTAACCGCCGAAAATTAAAACATCCAGGTTATAGTAATTTCACATATTTCCGCGCTTTCTTAAAAAAGACAAAACAACCTATTTCTGGAAAATCTTATCGCATGACACTTCAACGAATACAAAAGTTGTCTCTTCATTATTTCAACTCTAGTCAGTTTCTGATACTTATACCCCAAATTCACCTCGCCTCGTCCTTCTGATTGACAATTTATCAAAAGAACCCTAATTAAAAACAAATCACGCCGCAAATGAGGGCCAGTAATGCAATTTTTTCTAGCATGGACCTTAGTCGTAACGCGTTATCTACACACATTCACCAACTTAATTGGATATGTGTCACGCTGACCCTGCAGTGTTCACTAAGTTAGATGTTGCCACAATATATTGCAAAATTCACAATGTTACAATGTCTTATGCATCTAAACGGTCCCCTCCGATTTTCGGATGGTGGCTATGACGTCGAAGGATGTGCGTACAACTGTCGGTATCGAAGTGAAGGACTAGATATACCAAATGTTTTGAGGCATCATATATAAATTTAAACAGAGACTGGCTGCCACGTACGTTGCAGTGATAACATTTCCAATCTCGTCGGGAGGTGCAAACTCTGTCGCTTCTTCGTAACTTACCAGGATCAAATCTTTTTCACAGATGATTTCCAACGTGTTTCATGAGTTTTCCTTTGTCGTCCACCAGTTAAAAGTATCAACAGCCAATTATTCCGTCCTGGGTAGTATCGGACGTTCCACCAACTTCCCCCACAAACAATTTGATTTGAGTTTGACAAACAGTCTTCTTCTTTTGTTCTTTTCCATGTGTTCCAAAGAAATGCTTTCTAAGGATCGACACCGTTCACCGAATATCTCTTTGTCTTCTGGATTCTGACAGGAAGATAGACTGCCACTTGCTTCTTGTTTGAATGTGAGACATTCGTTGACGTAGCCATACAAAATCCTTTTTGGATTCGTCGTCCTTTTTGGTATTGTTCTGTGGTAGGAAAGTGTCAAATTTTTTATACTTTTAACAGCTGATATCCACGATCCAAAGCATGAAAGAATTCGACAATCACACAAGTTCCTGTCAAAGCGAGTTCTTCATCCTTGTGGAAGAAAGATTGTCTTCATTATATATATCGCCATTAATTAAACATCAGTTCTACTCTGCAATGATATGGTAAGAGAGGATGGCACAAGAGAGTTGGAGGTAAGACTTTTCATTTCATCAAATCTTCGTACTGATGAATGTGTTCAATGTCGATGTCTTCGTCAATATTTGGGAGTGTCTTGTACGAAATGGAGCATATTTGCACACACAAGGATGCAAAGGACGCATGCTGATGTAACTGATTTCTTCTTCTTGAGATTCGTCCACATCATTCAGCAAGAGTATCGCATTGGTTCGTCCTTCAAAGAATCTGTCGTGTGGGTTCAACGGTTCGATGTCTATCACGTCGTAACTTTCGGTACTAAGTTCTGGATCGTGCTTCGACATTTCTGTCATTTGGTATCATTGTCTTTCTAACCTCAGGCGTCGTTAGTATGATTGCTCTTACAACTCTTCCATGGTAACACCAAGAAAGGAATTTTCAGGTTCTTTGAAGGATGCACCTAGTGCATCCATGAATTAAGCATTCGTAAAACTCGTAGATGATATGGAGGTTTTCTAGATCCCAGCGATTCACAGAAAGAATTCAAAAATTGTTTGTTTTTTTCCCCACGGTTTCTAGCATGTTGTATCCATTTATATTTGCATTCACATAAGTACTGGAGCCAAACATACCTATGGCTGACCGAGGGACAAGACTGAGGGGTATGAATGCTAGTTTGTTATCAGGCTTGAACTTCTTTCGGTACCATAATCCACATGCTTTATGGATGATGGAAGTTTTTCTTTCAAGGATCGACACATCCGTGATCCAGAAAAAAAGTGTTGTTTTCACAACCCAACTGTGATACCCCGGTTTATTGCGTTCAAAGAGCAGACAAGAAGGGAGTAATGAGAACAGTACTCCACAAGAACCTGCTTCTTCCTTAATCAGAACATTACTACACAAGGACCCGCTTCTTCCTTAATCAAAACATTACTACAAAGGAACATGTTTCTTCCTTAATACTCTACCTCTCATATCCCAATCCAAAACTTGCTAAGGGTATTCTGCTAAACCAGTAAATTCACAGTACCCAGATCATTCTTCTGAATCTTCAGACACGGATAGCAATAACAGCGAGCCCCGATTCTGATCATGAAGAAAAATGAAGAATACCACACCCTACATCTCCCGCAGAAATCACAATGACTGATCTATCATCAACAACGCAAGAGATTACTAGAACAGAGAAGTCGGCTCCATGGTACTGCTATTCGCGATGTTGTACAATAATCCACCACTCACAGTAACCATTTTCATCCTGATCACAACCCAACTTACTCTCAGGCTTCTATGTCGCCTGGTGATCCCAGTCTGTTCAAAACAATAAAATAACTCTATCCCCAAGCAGATTCAATCAAACGTCATGGACCCGCCAAGATGTTCCCAACGAACAATTCACCCACCTGACTGTTTTGATGAGTGGGTTGCTCCAGTCAGTGCAAGCATGAGTCCTGAGGAGGAACGTGGGTTATTGTTCGCATAGAAACAGATTTCCCTTTGAGGTGTACTAAATCTAATTGTGTTGATATTCAGTTATCTTCATATAAAGCTAATTTGTTCACCATCATTTTTTTGTATTACATTGTTTAAACATAGTGGCTAAGAAGTCTAATAGTGCTTATTTCTAATTGTAGGTACTAAGATAAGTAACATATTACTTATTTCTAATTGTGGGTACTAAAATAAGTTACATATTACTGATATCTAATTGTAGGTACTAAGGTAAGACTCATAGTACTTATTTTTAATTCTAGGTATACGATAAGTTAAATATTACTGATATCTAATTGTAGGTACTAAGGTAAGACCCATATTACTTATTTCTAATTATAGGTACCAAAATAAGTTAAATATTACTTATTTCTAACTGTAGGTACTAAGGTAAGACCCATATTACTTATTTCTAATTGTAGGTATTAAAATAAGTTAAATATTACTTTTTTCTAATTGTAAGTACTAAGATAAGTTAAATATTACTGATTTTTAATTGTAGGTATAAGATAAGACCCATATTACTTATTTCTAATTGTAAGCACTAAGATAAGTTAAATATTACTTATTTCTAACTGTAGGTACTAAGGTAAGACCCATATTACTTATTTCTAATTGTAGGTACTAAGATAAGTTAAATATTACTTATTTTTAATTGTAGTTACTAAGATAAGTTAAATATTACTGATTTCTAATTGTAGGTACTAAGATAAGTTAAATATTACTTATTTCTAATTGTAGGCAGGGCCGGCGCTACCATATAGGCAAACTAGGCAGCCGCCTAGGGCGCTGATTTCAGGGGGCGCATTTTAATTTTGTTTTATTGTTTATAAATTTTGAAATTGATATTTTCGGGGGGGGGGGGGCGCCAGAATCTAACCTTGCCTAGGGCGCCAAATAGTCTGTCCGGGTCTGGCCCTGATTGTAGGTGCCAAGGTAAGTCCCCTTCTGCTACTAATAAGCGTCAGGATAATTCAGAGGATTTACCACTTCCAGGAAATTGAGTGATATTGAATAGATCTATCAGGATCAACATCATCACTGGATGGAACATCAGTCTTGTACTACCAACCCCGCGCTTTCCTCCTTTCTCTCAACGCAGTCTATCCGGTCTTCGCGGAGTGCAGCTGGAAAACTCTCTCCAGTATGTAACACTTGTAGAATATATATCTACATCTACTTTTGTATTTCTTTCACAAGAATTATAAATAAATACTAAAAAGAAGTCTTAGTTCTGGTAAGGAGTATAAATAATTTATACTACTGGATGAGAATTTTCGCCGCGTATGAATTATGTTAAGTTTGTATTGTAAAGTTTCCATTGTAATTCTTGGTTGTATTTGTCCTTGAAATATTTGTTTTATATCGTATAAGTTTTAATTGCTATATACGTTAGTAAATCTATCATAACATAGGAATGAATCGTCGTTATTCAAACACCCGGTCCACAGAACTATGATACATGTGCCAGAGATACTGTAACTCTTCCAAAATGTTTTGTAGCATACAAAGTGTTCTGATTTCACCCCTTTCTTATGTCCTTCACAAGCCAGCGTTTACCTCCTCTTCCTTCTTCTTCTTGCTGTTGTTTAATATAGATTTCTGCTTCTTTATGTCCTTGTAAAAGTTCTCTGGCAGAGTGCATCACTTATGTTATAGGACACACGGTACTAATGATATGGAAAAATCTGAATCAGCCTGGAAATGGGTGGGCATAAAATAGAGCATATATGGGTTTCGCTGGCCAGCATTGATTATTAATATAAGTTATGTTTTAGGAAAAATAATCTTTAGAAAGCTTATCCTAATTGTAACTGAAACAATATAGACATAGCTTTATTGATGGAATTTCATTTCTTTAACAGTCTTGAGTTTGGCACACTCGTTACTAAAATTAGCACCTGACTATTTAGTGCGGAATTGAAAGCACATGTTTCAAACACGTGCAGGTACATAAAATGTCGTGGTTCATGTCCTTTTCTCTACACAGAAGCTGACATCCAGGTTTCATCTATACTGATATATATATATATATATATATATATATATATATATATATATATATATATATATATATATATATATATATATATATATACACACGTTTTAGGTGCGTTGTGGGCAGTCATCCCGAAAGTGGGTTTACGGGAAGGACATGATATAGTTTACATTTCAAATCAAAATATATATACATAGGTTGTATTTCTTACATAGTAATTATGTATATGTTGAAAATAAGTATATATACTTATGTTATAGTCCTATTCATGTTTTCGGTTCGTGGGCAGATATATAAATTTCATGGGCAGTTTTGACCTTTAGGTTGAAGATGACAACGTAACTGCCCAAAAATACGTTCAGAAGAACAAACATATAGCATTCTGCCCGCGAATACGGCCACGGGAACAATATATAGCGTACTGCCCACGAATACGTTCACAAGTAACAAATATATAGCATGACTTTCCGGTGTGCGCGCGCAAAATGGTTGTCAAGACACGACGATAAACATTAATCTATTAAAGCATCCTTTGCAATGGCCAGCGTACATATAGCGACCGTGAGGTTCGTTTTTCACAGCTTGTTTGAAATAAATGGATGATTATATATCCAGTGTAACAACTTGTCTTGACAGCTTATGGATGCTAATGTTTGACATTTATTGTGAAGATGATTGTTCACTGCTTGTTGATGAATTCGTAGCTTCTGTTAATCGATGCTATAGCTCAATTTAACTGTCATACACTGATATGTTTAAGTCTGCTTGCACAGTTAACTATGCAGAGTTATGGAAATATAACAAATTGGTTTTAATAACTTTCAGAGTTTGTTTCACTATTACTCAATATTTGTTTCAAGTACTATAAAGGCTGTGATAGGTTGGGTGGCTGAGATTACAAATCAGGCCCTTCTCACTTGGGGGGTGGGGGTGGGGTACTGCCCATTATGAATATTACTGGTCCTAGATGTCCAACCTGATATTTATGACATATAGGTTCAACATCTTACTGCCAGCAGAAATGGTGTTCTGTAGTATTTTTCCCAGTCAACAGTTTATGGATATATTTTGTCATGTACTATGCTTGTTTAATTCTCTCATCTCAGTTCTGACGTTACCATTGAATGCTATAATGTTCCCAGACATGCGGTATTCTTGGTTATTAAAATTATATATATACACAGATAACTGAAGGTCAGTTCTCATTATTCCCTAACAATTGTAATTAGTGGGGCTGTAGCAATTGATGGTCTGAGAATTCAAGTTAACTGGTTCAAAACTTGGGAAAACAACAAAATGTTTTCTTCCTTTGACAGGCATCATAAAGTTTTGCATCTTTGTCTCTCTGATGACTGTGGTACACAAGTTACAAACTTTGCCTTAGAATGATCCTGATTTTTGATACATGTACTTGTTACTGAATGGGGTGGGGTGGGGAAGTAACAAAATTATTAAAGGTGGATTGTATGCAAACCATGCTGGAAATAGATATGTGCCAGCAACTGCAACATGTAAGCTTCAATCGATTTGGAAACTATAAGCTTTATCCTGTAAATATTAACAGTTCACACCCTGTATAAAAGATGATTTTGTGTTTGATTAACTGGAACTGTTAATTTATTATGTTAAGGAATTTATTGTTTTAACCCTAGTAAATGTAATATAATTAGGTCAAAAGTTCCAGTTTGTTTATTGTCTCCAGAGTTGATTATTGTAACTGGAAGAACCTGTTTCTAAGTGCTAAATGAAACGAAAGAGATATTGTTTACTCAAGTGATATAAAATAAAAGTTTAAAATGAACTGAAAGAAATATTGTTTATTCAAGTGATACAAAATAAATGTAAAAGTGTATATTCATTAAGAAGTGTATTATCAATTGCAAATAAATGAAGATTTATCTTATTTTGTTCCTAACTTGTGTACAAAATTATACCTGGATTGGGCAATAATTACTTGGACTCCATTTGGAAAAGAAAAATCTATATGTTCTAAATACCTAATGTTCATATCATAATGCTCTTTTAATGGATGATTATGCTTTTCAGCTGACGTTACCATATTGCCAAGTGAACTAATAGTATGGCCTTCGGTGTGGCCCACTAATCATATTTGTAAATGAATTATGCATACAATAGAGAAATAGCCCTTAAAATATCTTATGAGTTGAACAATGTGTGTACACAAATAAACATGAAGCAAATCTTTGAACTTGTATGCCACACATGCAAGCGAATTGGTGGTTTTCATATGTAACTTGTGTACTCTTATGGCTTTTGTCTGTATTACTTTTAGCCATTTCTATTCACACACCAGAAAACAACCTTTTTTGTCTGATTCAGGTGCTAATGCAAAACTTATTTCAGCTGTAACTGAAGTATACAGAATTTTTCCTGATGCTGAGGCCTACTGTGTAGACAGTATAGCTGTAAGTCATCAAATCAAATGGAAGACAACAGTGTGCAGTTGAAGAAAATGATATATACCCAGTACCATTTAGAGTTATCTTAAAGAAAAGTCACAATGCACACTGATACAAGTAGTTTTAGAAAATGCATTTGTTCCACATACATTTTAACTTAACCCAAAAGTTCAGTCTCTTGCCTAAAATTCAATCAGATGTATGCATTTATTCCATAAAACACAAAGATATAATGAACCAAATCATTTTCATTATTAAGTTAGGTAGTAGGCTATGTTAATGAGTGCAATCACTTTATCGATTTTTTTTTCCATTACATTTTTATTTATTATAAAATGACATTTCTTAGTGGAGTGCTAGCAACTGTAACTTGAGGAATATTTTGTACATGCTGGCCTAAGTGTCATGAATATACTGTGCTACATTTTGCTTTATTAGGTATAATACTATCATGAGACTTGCTTGATTAAATCCTGAATTTGTCAGTTACACTTACAAGTCCACTGGTAGAATTTAAAATCTGTGACAGTTTGGGAACTTTTTTGCAGTAACTGCTAATCACTTTGCCTTCATAGCCAATGAATTCAAGCCATTGATAATTGTCAAACCATTGTGACTGAAAATGTGATTGTCTCTTAGTTGTGTCCTATTTGATAATTTTGCTGCCACAGAGTCTGGATTATGCCTCTGAAGAAATAGTTCATCTAGACTCTGTTGCAGTCTTACATTTTATATGTTCAATTTAATGAATTTTCTTTCTTTGAATCATTCTTATGTCATAACTTGCGAAAATAGTTTAGTTAACAATATTTATTCTAACAGAAAAGATCACCTCACTTGACAAATCATCCTACTAAAGTGATCATGGCATACACTTTTATCTTTGAAACTCAAATATTGCCCACTCGTTAATTAATATAACTAATATTGCACATTGAAGGTGATCATATGTATCATCAGTTTTAAAAAATAAAGACATAATACTATCATTTAATCACTGCATACAGGAAACAGACACTTGTGTCTGCAAAGTGCCTTTCATTGGATTACTTTGGTTTATTAAAACCAAACAGCGATCCACTCAGGATTTTCTAGGGTAGATACAGAGAATATATTATGGTCATTCAGAACGCTATCAATACATCAGACCAGATTGTTTTTATTATTATTTAGGCAAAATAACTTAGTAAGTCAGATGGCAAACATGAGGATGGTGATAGGTTATGTGGAATTTGCACTGAATCATCTGATCCCAGAAGATTTGATACAATGTCACTGGCTGTGGTAATCATCAAGTCCAGTTGCACGGCACCATAAGACTTATCAAGATACCATAAGCTAGAAAGATGAAGAAAAAGAAAAACGATGACCCAAAGACAAATCCTGCAAACTGTGTGCAAAACCGATTCCACAGATTATAGATGAAAACTTTACTATATTTAGCTTCAAGATATTAATAAATTCAGATTACTTCCTCCAGTCTGCTACAGTAATTCATGCCCATTGCACTCATAAATAGATTACAGTCCTTGCAGTATTTTGTGTGGGCCACAATATTTTAATTGATGCAGCTGATTCTCCATTCTTCAGTTCAGTGTTGATTCAAACATAGCAATGTCCCTTTGGGATGTGTGCATAAATAAAGAATGCCTGTCCCTTCATTACCACACTTGTTGAATTTATCGTGTCTCTCTGAAAACTGTACCATGTGAGAAAGAATTTTATAAACAAACTGGACATACGTATTGCTAGACATATACTCAGACCTGAGACTTCATAAAAGACTGCTTACTTGTGAGGCATTATCAGTGCTAGGGCTTAAGGTAATAACTTGCTATATGTTTGGTAAGGCAAAATAAGGGGCCTTATGACTTAAATTAAACTGAAACTGTGAAAAAACAAAAGGTTCAAATGCAATAAACTTTTGTTTTTCCTCATTTGTTATATCACAGTGCTATGAAAGGTCATTTCTTTTATCTTTTTAATCTCTTGCCAATTTTAAGTCATCATCACTAACCAAGTCTCTAAATCAATTCTTGGCATATTTAGCTAAAATGGTGTCTACTGTTCCATTACATCATTGACTGTTTAGCTTGCTTGTATGGAGCTTATCACCATTTTTCAGGACATCATAGGCTTTACATGGCAGCCAGCATATTTATTGAAGGAAATCAACACACATAACGCTACTGGCAAGCTTTCTCATATACACACATTGGTTGGACTAGAGAGAGTTGATTAGTTTGAGTGATGTTTATGCCTAGACCATTCTATAACCCAGGACCCCATGACCGAATACAGCTTAAAGAAATTAACCCTAATTCAATTTCCTTGTTGCATTTAAATCATAACACCCACCATGCAAAGTGACACATGTCTCAAGATTTTCCAATCTGTATATGTTTTGCAACTTTTAATTCTGAGTTGATGCATGTGGATTTGGAAATTCAGTTACTGAATACATAGCTACTTATATAAGGGGCTCTCACATTGGTAAAAGCATGCAATTGGGATTTTATTTGCAAGAGGGCAATTAATTGTTCAAAATACTGTTTTAGCTAACTACATACGCGAAGGGTTATGTATAAAAAAAGAGGATCAAGAAATCCTAGCTGGTAAAAATAATTGTATCCAAACTTGGTAGAAAGCGAGAAGGCCTTTTAATTTTGTACAGTAGTTTCATTAAGGAACCAACTATAATACCATTAGAAGTTTATGAGCAGCAAAAACCACATTTAGGACCAACTAGACATCAAAACCATATGCATAGTTCCATTTACGGCCAACTAGACATCAAATAGGTCATCTAGTGAAAGCACAATGTCAAAATGACCAGCCATCTAGGAGAAGTAGCAAGGAAGGTTTTCCAGATGCCCATTAAAACAGCCATATTGGAGGTTAGATTGGCACTATTTTCATTTACGTCCAACTAGACATAAGAAGTCTTTCACTGTTATGACGATTCATTCAGGAGAAGTAGTGATAACAAGATTTTCAAGATGGCCACATTGGTGGCCTTATAGGATGTCTGTACAGCACCATAATTCTCATTCAGGACCTGCTAGACATCAACATAAGTATTTTGTACACATGTTGACACGCTGACACAATTATCCATTCACAAGTAGCGATAAAAAGGTTCTTAATATGGCCACTGTGGCAACCACATTGTATGTGTGAGAGGCACCATCTTGTTTTTTCTTCCAGATATTTTCACACAAATATCATATTTAAAGATAACATGAATTCATACAAGATCTTGTCAGTTTATTTCATAACAGATTTTTCCCCCATATTAACATAATCTTTTGAGAACATTTATACATTACAGTTCTAGAAATTTTTCATGCTGTCAGAAACTATTAAAATCACAGCAGAAAGTGTTATATCTTTATTCAGCACTGAAAAATATTTATGAACTCTTAAAGTTTTTTCCCCTTTATTAACTTAATTTAATGAAGATTTTCAGACTATAACCTTTCCATTGGATTTATTTTTTCAAACATGGCGTAAAAAGTGTGTTATAGTAACCAATTTTTACATTGCCTTCACCATCGCAGAAATCTCTATTATCAATTTCCTAGTAAAGAAAAGCCAAGAAAATAAATGGACAGTTAATATTCACTTCAGGATCACAGACCTGAGGCAAATATGTCATTGTTAAATCAAACATTTTTATTGTTTCCTTTGACCTAAATATATATATATATATACTTGCTGTTACTCTAAACGAAGGCTGGTGACCCAGTTGATAACCTTTTGGGGGTTTTAAGGATGTCTTTAAAATTAAGGCCTTAAAAATGTTGAGATCTTATATTAAAAATGACAATCTCAGCCTTGCAGATTCATGTCCACAGGTGCCCAAATAAAAAAAGGGGGGGGGTGCAAGGGGCAAGCTTGTTGGTGTGTTATAAAATAACTGACTTATCATTGGTGTGCTGACAGGTGATGTGTAATTAAATCACTGTTGTAATATTAATAATGAGTGAGTCTGCACAAAGGAATTTCATACAGCTAAACTAGCTCAACAACTAGAGACAATTAAGAAATATATCCATGTTCGTGATTGTCAAATGGCAGATACAACAGCATCAGGAAGCTCAAGTGGCATTTACAGAAGGTAAAGAGCCGTTATACTTGTTATCTTTTTAGGGATGTGTTTGGATTTTGCCCTCAAGCTGGAGCAGTCAATGGATATATAATAAATCGCCATGGTCGGAATTTATCCCCAAGCTGGGGTAATCGATGGGTAAAGTCTTATCCACAGTCCGGGTTTTATTCAAGCTTCAGGTGCAAGTTTTTGTGCATGTCCATGCCCTTGCATAAAACACAGTTACACGTTTTTTTATATAGATATTTTTCAGTTGTAGACAGGAATAATAAGTATTTGTGAGTGTTTGAAATGAATGGGTTCATTATGAATCAAGTGGCACTACATTTCAAAAGCAAAATTGGATTGAAATGCAAGAACTGTAGTATGGAATTAGTGTTGGTTCTGGATCGTAGAATGGAATTGTGTGTGTGTGATTGGATTTTTAACGTAGCTTGAATAATTTTTCAGTCATATTGCTATGATGTCTGCAGTGTGGCAGTTTATAGTGATGTATAGCACTGGGGCATCATGCTGTAAACATGTAGTATGATGTTGCACCCAGTCACATTATCCTGACACCAGGCCGATCAGTCCTAACACTAGCCTCTTAATGCTGAGCGTCTAGCGAGGCAGCTGTTAATACCATTTTTGTAAGTCTTTGGTATGACTTGGCCGGGGTTTGAACCCATGACCTCCCGCTTCTG
Organism: Sinohyriopsis cumingii; assembly: GCA_028554795.2. Lineage (NCBI taxonomy): Eukaryota > Metazoa > Mollusca > Bivalvia > Unionida > Unionidae > Sinohyriopsis > Sinohyriopsis cumingii. Next base: position 56,981,411 of record CM068840.1, read on the forward strand.
AGGCGGACGCTCTAACCACTAGGACACCGGAGCGGTCAGAATGGAATTGTAACAATTACAATGGAAGCAATTTGTATTATGCTTGTTGGGGCATTCCTCACTGATGTCTGTCAGTGACATCATCATGGGGATGTGTAACAGCCACATTTTGTAAGAACAAGGTGTAGTTGGTGAACAATACAGACACTTTTCTGACATTTCCACATGCATCATATCATATGATCTTCCCTCATTTTCCTCCATTTCCATGTATTTGGCCATGAAAGCAATGAAGACCTAGAGAGATTTAATAAAATTTGTAATTGAACTTGCTTTCATAATAGTCTGTGGGAGGGGTCCTCTTCCAGGCTGTCAGTGTCATCGTCATGGAGAGGTGTAACAGAGCTAACAGTTACATGTTGAAATAACATTGCCATAAAATTGTGGCAACGTCATATAACGTTGTGGCAATGTGATTTGGTGAACTTGCTGGAATGCTGTATAATGTTATTAAAAAAAACTTCCTACAACATACTCACAACATATAAAACCTATATGCACATCTGATGAAAGCTGCTTGTGTTTCTGAAACACATATTCCATACTGGTGGCAAGAATGTCCAAATCTACATTACAAAAATGAAAACATTACCATCCATCTTGGAGTTGCAAATGTATGAAATCCTCTTGTTGGGTAGTTTTATTAACAGGCTTTACAGCAGGGCCTTCCATTAGATTTAAATGTTGCAGGTAAGTTGACAAAGCAGGGTGGGGGGTTGGGGGGACCTACCCTAATGGGGATAATTCATTTTTTTTTAAAGCAGCATGGTGTAAAGTAAAAGTAGATGGGCTGATAAGGAATCCACTGAATTTACAGACTAAAGGTTCAGACATTTGTTTTTAAGAGAAAAATGAAAGAAGGAAACAATACAACAGATATTTTAATATGACTTTAATGTTTATTTTCTAGATTTAATTAAGATTATGAATCAGAATCAGTCTCCAACTCCACTGTAAAGTTTATCTATTACTTCTTCTGCTCAGGCACCTGCAAATTAAAACAAAATTGTAATGCTTAAATAAAGTCATATCATCTCAGCACTAGTTACATATGCAGAAGTCATGTTAATCAGCATTATAAAAATGTATGAAATTTTCTTCACTGCACTTGTGCTTCCCTTACTATCGTTAAGCCATGATACAAGATAACTTTGCACTTACTTGTCATTTCTGGCAAATGGATGGTGCAATCAATTTGCACAAAGATGAATTTATTTCATCCAAATATTTCATGTGAATAAAAATTCCAAATGGAGGCACTTGTCCGATCAGACAAGATATATGTATATTGTAGTTAGCTGGACTCTAGCTCTGATAGTCCTGGGCAATAGGATAAGCTGATTTTGTTATCAGTTTAGAAATGCATCCGCTTTGCAAATACTATTCTTTAAAAGCGAAACTGAATCCAATATTGATGAAATAAGAGTCATTTGGATTACCTTGTTTTTTATCATTCTGCGTTGGCTGGGTGCCAGCAATAATCAATGGAATATTTTTAAAACATGTACTTTGAAATGTGGTCTCAAGTTACTTTATCAATTCATTTAAAAATCTCTGGCAAGTCACATGAAAAACACAATTTAAATCAAGCCATACTTACTTATCAAAATCTGACATATCACAAGCTCTTGAAATGCTTTTTTCCCCTTTATGTCCCTTTGGACTATACTCTGGCCAGTCTTTTTGCTTTAAGCTTTTTCATCATCCTGCAGACACTATCCCCAATTGTAAATCTGCCAAGGGAGCTCAAGTAGCATATCTGAAAATAATAATAATAATAATATTACTATTTTTTGATTTTGATATTATTATTGGTAGTAGTATTTCATGATCGATGTGACAAAATATGCTTGTATATAGTTATTTTATGCCATGGTTTTGCAAGCAAATTTAATTTCTGTAACTTGAAAAAATTTGATAACATTAACTATGCAACACAATGTACTAATAGCAATTATAAACCAAATTAACCACCGTGAATCTATTAACTTCATAAATGACATTCACTCAAGGATTGAATTAAAGTAGCCACATAATACATAATAGTGTATATGTAGTAAAATACCTGTTACATGTTCATCTCTAAACATATTTTGGCCTACATCCTTAAGACAAAACAGCTGACCACATGTTCACCCCACCCCCAAAAATAATTATACAGGCACCGCAGAACTTGCATAATGCATATTGAGGTTCACAACAGCAAATAAAGGTTATAACAGTTTTTCTAAATAGAAAATAAGGCCCCAATTTACCATCGTCTTGGAGAGTTTGGGATTCTCCTCCAACCTCTGGCAAAGGCCCTCTAGTTCCTCCACTGAATCACATGGCATTGCAAGAATTTCTTCTCTATATTCTGTCTGGGCCTTGTGTATGAACTTGGAGGGCCAGCTGCTCCAACAAATTCTCAATATTTGTGTCCAGTTTCGTAAGTACATTGAACTGGAAATCTGTAAGAGATTTGTGATGAAATTAGTTTTGAAAGATCAAGATCATTATTATAAACTCCTTATAAAGATCTGTACAGTGAACATGGGTTTAACAATGAAAAATATTTATGGAATGAAATACATGGTTTTTGTACAGTTTATATGAAAACTTTTCCCTATAATCCTTTATTTTTTTATTCCCTGGATATGTTGTTTCACTGCTGGTGTCGGTAAAGTCTGCATTCAATGTAGATGGTTTAGGCGTCTGACTTACAGAAGACAATGGTATACATAAGAAAGAAAAATAAAAAAACCAATGGAATGATGAACAGTCGACACATCAATGAAAAACAATTCATTGTTTATTTGCACAAATAAGTCTTGAACAGTATGTTTTATGACCTATAATTTAATTAATTAACATCTCACAATGTTCTGAAATAACAGTATCTAAGCTACAAGAGCTTGTGCTTTCATGTCATAATCTTCCATTTTGCAAACAAATTTTGATGTTGACTCAATGTATATGACCTTAGCATTGAACACTAACATTCAAAATGTCTAAAAGATGACAAGACTATTATCAACTGAAGTGACAACAAACCAATGAGTTTTATGTGCATTGAACATAAGCATTTTTAGATGCTACAAAATGTGTTTTTAGTGTACTGCCACAAATTACCCAAATTTTGTCAAACATAAAACAGTTCTACTACCTTAAATGAGAATTAAATTCATAAATACAGTGTATAATTGACTTACTCGTATTTAGAGAGCTGTAAATGAAATAAAGAGATTATATAAAAGTCAACAACTGTAGTATTTGTTTCATTATTCTATAATGTACATTTTTTTCCATCCTCAATACATACTACTTGCAGAGGAATTGGCAGAGAGAAATCTTTATATTCTCCACTCCAGAGTGGATGGTGATGGTGATGGTGTTGTCCTTCTGGATGCAGCTATGTATAAAAATAATCACTACTCCTTAATTGCAGTAAAAAAGAAACAAAGAAATCAGACTGGATTTTTTGGCATGTAAACAAAATGCATATTGGTTGCAATGACCACTGCATATGAGGCAGTGATACAATATATCACAAAATGCATTCTTTTTTAACAAAACATCTAATCTCATATATACAGCATCATGAGTAAGTAAGTACTCTTAAACACATCTTTATTAAACAGACAGAAAAATGATGAAATTTATACATACTTTTGATAAGGAATTTCCAATTGTGGCATGGTATAAAAGCAATTGATAAAAAGAGACCAGATAAACTAAATAGAACATACCAGCAGGATAAGAGGAAATCTTGGAGTCTGCAAAATACTCTCCATTTCAGGAGGTTTTGGATGAGATGGCTGACCAGAAAGGTTTCCACTTGAGATTTTCATCTTTTTTTCAGTTCTTCATTTTCATCTGAAATATCAATGAGAACTTGTAAATACTGTATGAGTCCTTGAATACACTGACTCCTTGTGACATACAGGGTTTGCAGAACAATCGCTAGCAATATTCACCACTTTTAAATCCAGCTGGTGAATTTTCACCATGAAATGCATCCGAATGCAGTGAATAATCCTGGATTAAACACAAAATAGTGTACAGAAATGTGCAATAAATTAGTCAAGCTCCAGAAAAAACAAAGATATGATTTATCTCTGATTCATAATGACTTTTCTTGTGCTACACATTTTACCAATGCAAATTACATTGAATTTTGTAAATTAAATGGTACAATTAAGATATGTATGTCAAAAGGTTACTAATCTTCAGCTTTCCAATTAATGCTAAACACAAGTATCAAGTCATGTATTTAGTCTCTCACTACCAATAAATGCGCTTTTAAGTAATCATCCTAGAGTGCACCAAAGTCATGTGAACTTGATCCAATTCCAACATTACTGCTGCTTGAGTGCTTAGATCCAGTATTGCCTTCACTAACTGATGTTATTAATACCTCTCTCTCATCAGCATAATTTCCATCATTTTTCAAAACTCCCATTGTAAAACCTCTGCTGAAGAAACTAACACTACACCATAATGATTTAAAGAACTACTGCCCGGTTTCTAATCTCCAATTCATATAAAAAATCTTAGAAAAGGTTGTTCAATCCCAGCTTGTATCTTGTCTGAATTCAAACAGTCTTTTTAGCAATGTACAATCTGCATATCGCCCTTGCCACAGGACACAAATTGTGTCTGCAAATAGATTACACTCCAGCCCAGTTGATCAATGTTGTGGTGTTCCACAGGGGTCTGTTCTTGGACCTGTTCTCTACACTCTATACATTCAGCTGCTCTCAAGTGTCATAGATCATCATCCAGTGTCTCACCAATTGTACAGTGATGACACCCAAATATACAAATCTAGCCACCCAACTGAAGTTGATGCTACCATCCAAGGTGTAGAGATGTGCATTTCTGATGTGAAATCATGGATGACTTGTAACAAGCTGCAGATGAATGATGATAAAACTGAGGCCATTCTGATTACAACACAAAGACTCTCTCATTCACATCCTTTACCTCGTACAATAAATATCAGCAACACCAACATTAAATTCACACAATCAGTACAAAACCTAGGTGTTACTCTGGACAGTACTCTCACATTGCACCAACATGTCATGAACATATGCAAGGCTGCATATCTTGAGCTGAGACACATCAGCTCCATTCTCAGATATCTTTCAGTTGATGCCACTAAAACACTTGTGTGTTCATTACTACTTTCAAGACTGGACTATGGTAACTCAATTCTGTCTGGTTCATCGTAATATCTACTGCAGAGACTTCAAAAAGTTCAAAACATAGCTGCTTGGATCATACTTAGAGTACCACAATCAGAGCACACCTCCCCGCTGCTCTGTACCCAACACTGGCTATCCATTCGATCCAGAATCAAACACAACATTTGTTCTCTGTGCAACGTTTCACTGACAGACTCTAGTCCAACATACCTATCCGACCTCACCTATGTGTACACACCAGCAAGATACTTACACTCCTCTTCCGACAATCATATACTCATTATTCTCACTACGAAAACAAAGTCACATGGACAGCATTCTTTTGCATACCAGGGCCCAGCAACATGGAATGAATTGCCGACTGAACTTAGACACAAAGACGCAGTGATCCCATTCAAGAGTGCTCTCAAAACTACTTATTCCGACTGCAAAAACAAACTTAATGACTTAATAATGTTAACTACCTTAAATATTCTCAGCATGTTTTTTATGTTTTCTAATTTCATGGTGTTTGTTTTTGTAATCATATCATTGTGTATGTTTTTATGTTGTCTAATGTTGCAAAGCGCTTAGAGCTTCTAAAGAGTAGGCACTATACAAAGTCCTCATATTATTATTATTATATTTAGCTTGGATGAATATTTTTAAAATCAGTGGCCATAACTAAAACAATGGGATTTTGTTTTATGATCATAAAAGTATGCTGGACACCATCCATGATGTACAATGCTGTTTGACATTTCTATGCACCTAAGGTTTCCATCTCAAATATTAAAGCAAAATGCATACCGAATTTGACAGATTGACGAAAATAAAATAAAGCAATGCTTACCATTTGAAAAGAGGCAATTGTCACTAGAATATTCTATTCAAAATGATATTAATTTTGGACACATGGGATACCACCCCCATGTTTTCCTGACTCGTGATATGTCGGCCTATTCTGTGCACAGCTTTAAAAGATGTAATGTTTATCCATCGAGCTATAGAAGTGAAATACATTTACTGTAGACTGTTTCTGTCAGCAGTTAAGTTGAGTAATTAGGTCAGGTTTATAACTAGTTTACAAAATTCAATGTAGAATGCCAATAAATTACAAGATATACTTTTGCAAACTAAAGTGATCTTGAAAAAAGATTAGTAAAGTTTAACATTTTATAAAAAAAATAAGCTATTATGTGAAAAAAAAAACAACAATGAAATAGGATGCAATGTGTTTATGTCTTGTTGATGGGGGAAAATTACTAAAGAATTTAGAAACAGACTATATGCTGGGGAATTTTTTGAGAATTTATGTTCTAGCGACAAGTTTACATATTGGGTAGCAGATGATTTTGTATGTGCGGGACAACTTCTTGCAAAATTGGAAACTTGGATTAAAATGCAGTATTGTTTTAAGGTATACATTACCATATTTTATATAATGTATTGTATGATTCTAAAAGATGCATAGTTAATCGGAATTTCTGGGTTACAGATTCAAGAAGGTCATGGAGTGGGTCTACATGTTGACTAATAAATTACTATTTGATCCCCTAGGTGATATTTCAATTCTAAATTAAAACCAATAATACTTAATGTATAACCAAAAATGCGACAACCTGGTGGAGAGGCGAAAATGGATATAAAAAACTTCCATATAGCCTCAGCAAATTTAAACTGAATAAATAGGGAAAAAATAATTAAACCTAACAACAAGACAAATTATGATATGATTTTCATACAAGAAACACATAATAAGTTGACTAAAGAACTAATAACTTTATGTGAGGAAAAATTAAATGGGGTTATAATTGTGAATGATTATAAGGAGATGTAAGGGGAGGGGTAGCTACTTTTATCAAGAATAAAATGGGAGTAACTTGGGAGCAAAAAAACAAGGGAAACTTTTTTGCAGGGAGATTGATACATATTGTGATAGAGGACACTCATTTTATAAATGTATAAATACCTGCTAATAAAAACAAAAAGCAACAATTCATTGAAAACCTGTTTAAATATGTACAAAATATTTCAATGGCACCCCCACCCCAATCTGTGTTTATATTGATGGAAATATTGTGGATCTGATTTGCAATCTTACTGCATGCAAATCTTTCCAGAAAGCACCTATGTACTGTTTAGACACCGGTATTTGGTAATAGCTATATCTAGCGCAAAATTCAAAATGGTCATAGGACAGAAGGTTGAGTAGCTACAATGTCATAGCCTCAATGTCTCCACAAAGTAGGGTAGTAATATTTGTGCTAGGGTTGTGCTATTCCATGTCGATTTACAAGTCACCAAACAGGATTTGATCTGGAAATATTTTTCGCAAAAAGATCTCCTCTGCCAATGGTAGTTCAATGGCTGGGAGAAATACTGGCAAGTCAGATGTGTATAAAATGTACAGCAATGTGTGCAGATAAAATTGTCAAAAATTTTTGCAGGTTTTAATTAAAGGGCAATATCAGCCTTGAAAGTGCCAGAAATTATCATTATAGATGTGGCTTGAGTCTACATGTTTTCAGTTAACAAAAACGGAGTATCAAAGCTAGTAACTGGCATCCTTGATAATTTGACTAATAACTATTTTTAATTAACCATTTCAGACTTATAAATATATACTCAATGTGTTTATACCAATATTAAGTTTCTGTATGTCACTGTGTTTAAGTTTTGATTTTCTCTGTTTTATTTCACTTGATACAAACACTGCTGACTAATCTTGTCATGTGGTGTATCTCGATGATACTGTAAAAGTGCATAGCTTAACACAGGTTTCAAACCCTTGCTATGAGCAGCAGCAGTAAACATGGCATGTACAACGAGAAATCAACTTTTTTACTTCTTGGCTATATAATCATTAGGTACTAATGTGTAAACTATTAAGTTGATATTTTTTTAATATAATTATTGTGCAGATTTACTAAATGTACTTTTGCGATACTAAGTCCCATGTTTGTTTAAAGGTTCTAACAAGATGGGGTTTTTATGCAATATGTCATAAGTATATAAGGTGTTGTGGGCTGCATGCATGAAGAGAGCTCAGCAGCTTTCTAACTAATACTGCAATTACTATGAGCTTTTTTAAAAGTTATTTATTTTCTTTAAGTTGTTTTTTACTGTTCTGTATATAGTTTAGGAACTTAAGCAATATTTTGGACTAGTCCGATAACATAAGACACATCACCCAATATTTTTGTTGGGGGGGCTGATGGGTCTTACTGCCTAATGAAGGGTGCTGTGTGGAGCGTTTTGATGTCGACTAACAGTGTAATGAAAGTCAAATTTTCAGAAATATCACACACAACTGGTAACCAATAACAATGCATTTCTACAAAGTAAAGTTATAATGTTTTTGTCAGACTTTACTTACCCTGATGTCTTTTCTCTAACAAATTCAAATTCTCACAAAAGAACCGGACCTGTTTTCAAGTTTTGTTGGCCTACATTTCAGTTGGCTGGAAAGCGATGAAAGTCAGGAATGCCAAAATCGGGTTTAGCTGAAACATTATTCTTTAATGAAACAAATAAAAATATGTTTTGCCTATTGGAACTGTAAGCAAGGTTTTATTTCATTCAAGAAACATATCCCCCACATGAACCTACTTAAACATGCTTTGGTGTACCTCGACTACTGTTGCATTGCAACAAATTCAAATGTATGTCAATGGAACATGAAAATATGTCCATTTGCTAGTGTCATATTTTCACTCCACCAGGATAAAGACAGTACTGCAAGTATATTAATTACACATAAATTAGTGGAAGAGTGTCGATATAGGCTGCCAAGTGTATGAGATATTCCTGAAACTTGGACTACTCATTCCGATGTCAATCGACATTGGAACTCATATACATGGCCATTATTTGGGTAGTAAGACATAGCACTAAAACAAAAACAACATGTGCTATGTCTTACATTGTAGAACTATATTTTGGACTTGTACATTTTTGTTTAAGATTTTATTTAAGCACAAAATATTTATTGATGGAATTTAATGTGCTTTTCTCTATTCTACATTATATAATTAATATTCATTCCTAACTTATTTTACAAGCGAACTACATATAGTTATATCATTTGTTATAAGAACTTGGCTATATTGTCAAGTGAATGTTGTCTTCACATACCAACACGTTTATTTTGTATGTACTGATTTTCTGTATTTAAGACTCTAATTCCATGCCTGAGAAATTTTTCTTATGCTGCAATACATGATTCAATTTCTTATACAGTATAGATCCAAAAATGTCAGGACCCTATTTTAATAAGGTCCCGACCTGATGGGTCTATGAAAATGGAACAGGCGAAAATTGAAACAGGGAGGGGTCTCTATTTTTTTATTATTTTTATAAACAAAAAAATAAAAAAGGGGTAGGCAATTGAAAGTCAAGATCTTTTTGAGAGATAGGAATGGCCCTGAAAAGGGCCTTTGGTTTTATGTTAATATACCCTTAACATAAAGGGCATCTGTGACATCTTCTTCTTGACCTTAGGCTGCGCCTGACTGTAGGACCATAGATTAAGATTCTTTTGAGGCATCCTTGATGCTCGACATAGATTCTTCGCATCCACAGGCTGGTGTCTGTCCTGTGGATAACTGTCCAGTTGGATCGGACATACATTGGTATGTCCGTCCGGAACATCATCGAAGACACAAGCATTGAAGATTGTACGTCGGTCCACATGTTGGGGTGCCGAGTAACAGGTGAAGGAATGCAGTGAACTGTACAAATTTATAGGGAGAGGAAGGATTGAAACGGATTGAGTTTGTTGACCAATCCAAACACGTGTTACAAAATTCAGTCAGCCCACATCCAATCCGAAGAGAGCAGTCTGTGACGTCACGTAGTCTATATAGATTCGCTAGCGCCTGTGCGCAGTCAATCTATGCGACAGTTTTTCAACATGACGGAAACTCAGAAAACGATCAATTGGGGTGCACCGACGGTGGAGACTACCCAAGGGAACCTGGACTTACTTTCAGAAGAGGTGAATTGGGATTTTGTGGATTTTTTTACCTCGCAAGAATTTGTTCCTGAACTTTCGTCACCTTCTCCTTCATTACCGCACATGGAAAATTTTAGACAGAGACAGAAAGAAGAATTGGAGAAATTTATACAACAGCAAAAGGAAGCAGAACAAGCTTTTCTCCTACAGCAACAGCAGCAAGCAGAAGAGGTAAGAAAAAAACGAGAAGAAGAAGAAGCAGCAGCAAAGAAACAAGGGTGTCAAAATCAAATGGTCACAGTACTGTTAGACACTTTAGCGGAGTTAAGAAGTCTGAAACAAATGTATCAGACTTCTTTATTACGGCCGAAGAGAATACGACCTTCCCGAGCTAAACACTCCAACCCTGTGACTAAGCCTACCGTACCACCCTTAGTGATTTCAAACAAATCATCATCAACAGTACGCAGTCCAGAAGTAGGCCTTGGCCGTGGCAAAGGCTTAAGACAGTTAAAGTTGATTGTTTAAACTCACCCCTTACACCAAAAAAGGCCCTTTTCAGGGCCACCCACGTCTCTCGAAAAGAGATAGACTTTTAATTGCCAATAACTAAAAAAAACATTTTACCCAATAGTACGTGTCTGTGTATGAGTGTGCGTGAGTGTAGGTTCTTATTTTAAAATCAAAACCCAAAGCCACTTACCTTTTATAATTAATTTATTCTTTTATAAATATTTACAATTCACAATTCACAACAGAGCACTTTAAAAAGTTCATAGACTTCTTCTGTCTCATTGTTCACTCTCTCTGCTTTTTTAATTTCTTCACCGTCACAGTCTTTTCCTCCTCTTCCTCCTCATTTTCTTCCCTTCTTTTCTTCTCCTGTTTCTTTTTCTTCACCTGTCTGTTTTCTTCCTCTTCTTCTTCTTCTTCCTCTGAAGAATCCCTCTCTTCTTCTGACTCCTCTTGTTTCTTTTTTGGGCAATCTGGAGACCAATGTCCTTTTTCTTGACAATAATAACAGGTATCTTAAAAAATGTTGTTTAAAAGAAAAAATGCCTTTGTCTTTTGTTTGGCTATAAGAATTTTGATTCATGCTCTTTGTCTTCTTACTATCCCTCCCATGACACTCATTGAACAGTCCGACTAGAAAACCGTGTAGGGATGTTTTCCTTCACGTCCGCGCTTTGACTATTAAAACCAGGGTAGTTTCCAGTCTAACCATCCATTGTCGACTCATCCTCCTACGAAGATGTGCTCCAGACTAGCTAAGCTAAACGAAGCCTATGTGAATTTGCATAGGGTCAGACACAGTCTGATACCGAAGCCGGAAGAGATAGAGAATGTGAGAATGTTAAAAGTCACTGAAGACCTGATAGAAGAGCTCTTCAGAGAAGAAATGAACAGGGAGAAAGAAGAATAGACAGAGAAGTACAGACTTCAGAAACAGCAGACAGAGCAGCAACAATAGCAGCAGCAGCAACCTGAACCTGACAGAGGCTTTGTCGATTGTCATATTGACACCAAAGAGTTCTTCTTCTCTTTCCGAAGAAGCAGACCTATTGTCAGAAAGCCTATCGTCAGAGGACGTCGCATTCTTAGAATATAAAAGATCGCCCTAGCTTCAACTTCACGCAAGCAAAAAACAGCCCTTTTCAGGGCTACCCCAATCTCTAGAAAAGAAATAAGAATCGATTTGCCAATGTGTGTATGTAGAGTAGTGTGAATATAAACACTCACTCATTTATGGTGTGATTGTATATGTTTATGTGTGTGTGTGTGTGTGATTGTAAGCGCTCACGTAAGTTTGTGTGGATAGTAGATTATGATAATGTTTTTTTGTTGTTTGAAGTGTGGGAATAGTAGATTTGGGGTTTTATTGACTGCATTAGGTATGTGGAAAGTATATTATTTGTTTAATGCAAATTTTTTAGAACAGTGATGGGTAGTATAAAAAGTGAGTGAGTGTTTCTTTTAGGTCCGCGCGTTTTAAGTGATCTAGGTAATATAAGTTTTGGGTCTTAGGGGGATGTTTTCCTTCACGTCCGCGTTTTTAGTATAAATTGAAAACCGCTAGGCAGTCTAGCTACCCCTGTTGATTGATCAACACTACAAAATGAGCAGAAGGCTAGCAAAATTGCTTCAACTTCATGTGCACCTGAGATATGCCAGGCTCATACTGAATGAGCTGGTTGCAGAGGCTATAGTGGAAGAAGGAAGGATGAAAGAGGAGGAGAGAAGAAAAAAAGAAGAGGAGGAAAAAGAGTGAGGAATGGCTGTACCACAGACACAACAAGGAAATTTCAGAATCCCAGAGACAGAAGATTGGGATTCTGAAGCCACTCATTCCACCTCTGCACTCCCAGCAAAAAGAGTGAAAGGTGATTGGAGTAGGAGATGCGTCTGCGGTGCCAGGCCAGGGAGGTGCAACCATTAACCAGGTGCCCTGGAGTTCAAAACAAACAGCCCTTTTCAGGGCTACCCAATACTCTAGAAAAGATATAGTAATCTATTTGCCAATGTGTGTATGTAGAGTAGTGTGAATATAAACACTGACTCTTTTTTCCTAGTGTGAGTGTATGTGTTTGTGTTTGTAAGTGATCAAGTAAGTTTGTGTGGATAGTAGATTATTGGGCTTTGTTTATTGCTGCTTCGTGTATGTGAATAGTCCCATGTTTGTTTAAAGGTTCTAACAAGATGGGGTTTTTATGCAATATGTCATAAGTATATAAGGTGTTGTGGGCTGCATGCATGAAGAGAGCTCAGCAGCTTTCTAACTAATACTGCAATTACTATGAGCTTTTTTAAAAGTTATTTATTTTCTTTAAGTTGTTTTTTACTGTTCTGTATATAGTTTAGGAACTTAAGCAATATTTTGGACTAGTCCGATAACATAAGACACATCACCCAATATTTTTGTTGGGGGGGCTGATGGGTCTTACTGCCTAATGAAGGGTGCTGTGTGGAGCGTTTTGATGTCGACTAACAGTGTAATGAAAGTCAAATTTTCAGAAATATCACACACAACTGGTAACCAATAACAATGCATTTCTACAAAGTAAAGTTATAATGTTTTTGTCAGACTTTACTTACCCTGATGTCTTTTCTCTAACAAATTCAAATTCTCACAAAAGAACCGGACCTGTTTTCAAGTTTTGTTGGCCTACATTTCAGTTGGCTGGAAAGCGATGAAAGTCAGGAATGCCAAAATCGGGTTTAGCTGAAACATTATTCTTTAATGAAACAAATAAAAATATGTTTTGCCTATTGGAACTGTAAGCAAGGTTTCATTTCATTCAAGAAACATATCCCCCACATGAACCTACTTAAACATGCTTTGGTGTACCTCGACTACTGTTGCATTGCAACAAATTCAAATGTATGTCAATGGAACATGAAAATATGTCCATTTGCTAGTGTCATATTTTCACTCCACCAGGATAAAGACAGTACTGCAAGTATATTAATTACACATAAATTAGTGGAAGAGTGTCGATATAGGCTGCCAAGTGTATGAGATATTCCTGAAACTTGGACTACTCATTCCGATGTCAATCGACATTGGAACTCATATACATGGCCATTATTTGGGTAGTAAGACATAGCACTAAAACAAAAACAACATGTGCTATGTCTTACATTGTAGAACTATATTTTGGACTTGTACATTTTTGTTTAAGATTTTATTTAAGCACAAAATATTTATTGATGGAATTTAATGTGCTTTTCTCTATTCTACATTATATAATTAATATTCATTCCTAACTTATTTTACAAGCGAACTACATATAGTTATATCATTTGTTATAAGAACTTGGCTATATTGTCAAGTGAATGTTGTCTTCACATACCAACACGTTTATTTTGTATGTACTGATTTTCTGTATTTAAGACTCTAATTCCATGCCTGAGAAATTTTTCTTATGCTGCAATACATGATTCAATTTCTTATACAGTATAGATCCAAAAATGTCAGGACCCTATTTTAATAAGGTCCCGACCTGATGGGTCTATGAAAATGGAACAGGCGAAAATTGAAACAGGGAGGGGTCTCTATTTTTTTATTATTTTTATAAACAAAAAAATAAAAAAGGGGTAGGCAATTGAAAGTCAAGATCTTTTTGAGAGATAGGAATGGCCCTGAAAAGGGCCTTTGGTTTTATGTTAATATACCCTTAACATAAAGGGCATCTGTGACATCTTCTTCTTGACCTTAGGCTGCGCCTGACTGTAGGACCATAGATTAAGATTCTTTTGAGGCATCCTTGATGCTCGACATAGATTCTTCGCATCCACAGGCTGGTGTCTGTCCTGTGGATAACTGTCCAGTTGGATCGGACATACATTGGTATGTCCGTCCGGAACATCATCGAAGACACAAGCATTGAAGATTGTACGTCGGTCCACATGTTGGGGTGCCGAGTAACAGGTGAAGGAATGCAGTGAACTGTACAAATTTATAGGGAGAGGAAGGATTGAAACGGATTGAGTTTGTTGACCAATCCAAACACGTGTTACAAAATTCAGTCAGCCCACATCCAATCCGAAGAGAGCAGTCTGTGACGTCACGTAGTCTATATAGATTCGCTAGCGCCTGTGCGCAGTCAATCTATGCGACAGTTTTTCAACATGACGGAAACTCAGAAAACGATCAATTGGGGTGCACCGACGGTGGAGACTACCCAAGGGAACCTGGACTTACTTTCAGAAGAGGTGAATTGGGATTTTGTGGATTTTTTTACCTCGCAAGAATTTGTTCCTGAACTTTCGTCACCTTCTCCTTCATTACCGCACATGGAAAATTTTAGACAGAGACAGAAAGAAGAATTGGAGAAATTTATACAACAGCAAAAGGAAGCAGAACAAGCTTTTCTCCTACAGCAACAGCAGCAAGCAGAAGAGGTAAGAAAAAAACGAGAAGAAGAAGAAGCAGCAGCAAAGAAACAAGGGTGTCAAAATCAAATGGTCACAGTACTGTTAGACACTTTAGCGGAGTTAAGAAGTCTGAAACAAATGTATCAGACTTCTTTATTACGGCCGAAGAGAATACGACCTTCCCGAGCTAAACACTCCAACCCTGTGACTAAGCCTACCGTACCACCCTTAGTGATTTCAAACAAATCATCATCAACAGTACGCAGTCCAGAAGTAGGCCTTGGCCGTGGCAAAGGCTTAAGACAGTTAAAGTTGATTGTTTAAACTCACCCCTTACACCAAAAAAGGCCCTTTTCAGGACCACCCACGTCTCTCGAAAAGAGATAGACTTTTAATTGCCAATAACTAAAAAAAACATTTTACCCAATAGTACGTGTCTGTGTATGAGTGTGCGTGAGTGTAGGTTCTTATTTTAAAATCAAAACCCAAAGCCACTTACCTTTTATAATTAATTTATTCTTTTATAAATATTTACAATTCACAATTCACAACAGAGCACTTTAAAAAGTTCATAGACTTCTTCTGTCTCATTGTTCACTCTCTCTGCTTTTTTAATTTCTTCACCGTCACAGTCTTTTCCTCCTCTTCCTCCTCATTTTCTTCCCTTCTTTTCTTCTCCTGTTTCTTTTTCTTCACCTGTCTGTTTTCTTCCTCTTCTTCTTCTTCTTCCTCTGAAGAATCCCTCTCTTCTTCTGACTCCTCTTGTTTCTTTTTTGGGCAATCTGGAGACCAATGTCCTTTTTCTTGACAATAATAACAGGTATCTTAAAAAATGTTGTTTAAAAGAAAAAATGCCTTTGTCTTTTGTTTGGCTATAAGAATTTTGATTCATGCTCTTTGTCTTCTTACTATCCCTCCCATGACACTCATTGAACAGTCCGACTAGAAAACCGTGTAGGGATGTTTTCCTTCACGTCCGCGCTTTGACTATTAAAACCAGGGTAGTTTCCAGTCTAACCATCCATTGTCGACTCATCCTCCTACGAAGATGTGCTCCAGACTAGCTAAGCTAAACGAAGCCTATGTGAATTTGCATAGGGTCAGACACAGTCTGATACCGAAGCCGGAAGAGATAGAGAATGTGAGAATGTTAAAAGTCACTGAAGACCTGATAGAAGAGCTCTTCAGAGAAGAAATGAACAGGGAGAAAGAAGAATAGACAGAGAAGTACAGACTTCAGAAACAGCAGACAGAGCAGCAACAATAGCAGCAGCAGCAGCAACCTGAACCTGACAGAGGCTTTGTCGATTGTCATATTGACACCAAAGAGTTCTTCTTCTCTTTCCGAAGAAGCAGACCTATTGTCAGAAAGCCTATCGTCAGAGGACGTCGCATTCTTAGAATATAAAAGATCGCCCTAGCTTCAACTTCACGCAAGCAAAAAACAGCCCTTTTCAGGGCTACCCCAATCTCTAGAAAAGAAATAAGAATCGATTTGCCAATGTGTGTATGTAGAGTAGTGTGAATATAAACACTCACTCATTTATGGTGTGATTGTATATGTTTATGTGTGTGTGTGTGTGTGATTGTAAGCGCTCACGTAAGTTTGTGTGGATAGTAGATTATGATAATGTTTTTTTGTTGTTTGAAGTGTGGGAATAGTAGATTTGGGGTTTTATTGACTGCATTAGGTATGTGGAAAGTATATTATTTGTTTAATGCAAATTTTTTAGAACAGTGATGGGTAGTATAAAAAGTGAGTGAGTGTTTCTTTTAGGTCCGCGCGTTTTAAGTGATCTAGGTAATATAAGTTTTGGGTCTTAGGGGGATGTTTTCCTTCACGTCCGCGTTTTTAGTATAAATTGAAAACCGCTAGGCAGTCTAGCTACCCCTGTTGATTGATCAACACTACAAAATGAGCAGAAGGCTAGCAAAATTGCTTCAACTTCATGTGCACCTGAGATATGCCAGGCTCATACTGAATGAGCTGGTTGCAGAGGCTATAGTGGAAGAAGGAAGGATGAAAGAGGAGGAGAGAAGAAAAAAAGAAGAGGAGGAAAAAGAGTGAGGAATGGCTGTACCACAGACACAACAAGGAAATTTCAGAATCCCAGAGACAGAAGATTGGGATTCTGAAGCCACTCATTCCGCCTCTGCACTCCCAGCAAAAAGAGTGAAAGGTGATTGGAGTAGGAGATGCGTCTGCGGTGCCAGGCCAGGGAGGTGCAACCATTAACCAGGTGCCCTGGAGTTCAAAACAAACAGCCCTTTTCAGGGCTACCCAATACTCTAGAAAAGATATAGTAATCTATTTGCCAATGTGTGTATGTAGAGTAGTGTGAATATAAACACTGACTCTTTTTTCCTAGTGTGAGTGTATGTGTTTGTGTTTGTAAGTGATCAAGTAAGTTTGTGTGGATAGTAGATTATTGGGCTTTGTTTATTGCTGCTTCGTGTATGTGAATAGTCCCATGTTTGTTTAAAGGTTCTAACAAGATGGGGTTTTTATGCAATATGTCATAAGTATATAAGGTGTTGTGGGCTGCATGCATGAAGAGAGCTCAGCAGCTTTCTAACTAATACTGCAATTACTATGAGCTTTTTTAAAAGTTATTTATTTTCTTTAAGTTGTTTTTTACTGTTCTGTATATAGTTTAGGAACTTAAGCAATATTTTGGACTAGTCCGATAACATAAGACACATCACCCAATATTTTTGTTGGGGGGGCTGATGGGTCTTACTGCCTAATGAAGGGTGCTGTGTGGAGCGTTTTGATGTCGACTAACAGTGTAATGAAAGTCAAATTTTCAGAAATATCACACACAACTGGTAACCAATAACAATGCATTTCTACAAAGTAAAGTTATAATGTTTTTGTCAGACTTTACTTACCCTGATGTCTTTTCTCTAACAAATTCAAATTCTCACAAAAGAACCGGACCTGTTTTCAAGTTTTGTTGGCCTACATTTCAGTTGGCTGGAAAGCGATGAAAGTCAGGAATGCCAAAATCGGGTTTAGCTGAAACATTATTCTTTAATGAAACAAATAAAAATATGTTTTGCCTATTGGAACTGTAAGCAAGGTTTCATTTCATTCAAGAAACATATCCCCCACATGAACCTACTTAAACATGCTTTGGTGTACCTCGACTACTGTTGCATTGCAACAAATTCAAATGTATGTCAATGGAACATGAAAATATGTCCATTTGCTAGTGTCATATTTTCACTCCACCAGGATAAAGACAGTACTGCAAGTATATTAATTACACATAAATTAGTGGAAGAGTGTCGATATAGGCTGCCAAGTGTATGAGATATTCCTGAAACTTGGACTACTCATTCCGATGTCAATCGACATTGGAACTCATATACATGGCCATTATTTGGGTAGTAAGACATAGCACTAAAACAAAAACAACATGTGCTATGTCTTACATTGTAGAACTATATTTTGGACTTGTACATTTTTGTTTAAGATTTTATTTAAGCACAAAATATTTATTGATGGAATTTAATGTGCTTTTCTCTATTCTACATTATATAATTAATATTCATTCCTAACTTATTTTACAAGCGAACTACATATAGTTATATCATTTGTTATAAGAACTTGGCTATATTGTCAAGTGAATGTTGTCTTCACATATCAACACGTTTATTTTGTATGTACTGATTTTCTGTATTTAAGACTCTAATTCCATGCCTGAGAAATTTTTCTTATGCTGCAATACATGATTCAATTTCTTATACAGTATAGATCCAAAAATGTCAGGACCCTATTTTAATAAGGTCCCGACCTGATGGGTCTATGAAAATGGAACAGGCGAAAATTGAAACAGGGAGGGGTCTCTATTTTTTTATTATTTTTATAAACAAAAAAATAAAAAAGGGGTAGGCAATTGAAAGTCAAGATCTTTTTGAGAGATAGGAATGGCCCTGAAAAGGGCCTTTGGTTTTATGTTAATATACCCTTAACATAAAGGGCATCTGTGACATCTTCTTCTTGACCTTAGGCTGCGCCTGACTGTAGGACCATAGATTAAGATTCTTTTGAGGCATCCTTGATGCTCGACATAGATTCTTCGCATCCACAGGCTGGTGTCTGTCCTGTGGATAACTGTCCAGTTGGATCGGACATACATTGGTATGTCCGTCCGGAACATCATCGAAGACACAAGCATTGAAGATTGTACGTCGGTCCACATGTTGGGGTGCCGAGTAACAGGTGAAGGAATGCAGTGAACTGTACAAATTTATAGGGAGAGGAAGGATTGAAACGGATTGAGTTTGTTGACCAATCCAAACACGTGTTACAAAATTCAGTCAGCCCACATCCAATCCGAAGAGAGCAGTCTGTGACGTCACGTAGTCTATATAGATTCGCTAGCGCCTGTGCGCAGTCAATCTATGCGACAGTTTTTCAACATGACGGAAACTCAGAAAACGATCAATTGGGGTGCACCGACGGTGGAGACTACCCAAGGGAACCTGGACTTACTTTCAGAAGAGGTGAATTGGGATTTTGTGGATTTTTTTACCTCGCAAGAATTTGTTCCTGAACTTTCGTCACCTTCTCCTTCATTACCGCACATGGAAAATTTTAGACAGAGACAGAAAGAAGAATTGGAGAAATTTATACAACAGCAAAAGGAAGCAGAACAAGCTTTTCTCCTACAGCAACAGCAGCAAGCAGAAGAGGTAAGAAAAAAACGAGAAGAAGAAGAAGCAGCAGCAAAGAAACAAGGGTGTCAAAATCAAATGGTCACAGTACTGTTAGACACTTTAGCGGAGTTAAGAAGTCTGAAACAAATGTATCAGACTTCTTTATTACGGCCGAAGAGAATACGACCTTCCCGAGCTAAACACTCCAACCCTGTGACTAAGCCTACCGTACCACCCTTAGTGATTTCAAACAAATCATCATCAACAGTACGCAGTCCAGAAGTAGGCCTTGGCCGTGGCAAAGGCTTAAGACAGTTAAAGTTGATTGTTTAAACTCACCCCTTACACCAAAAAAGGCCCTTTTCAGGGCCACCCACGTCTCTCGAAAAGAGATAGACTTTTAATTGCCAATAACTAAAAAAAACATTTTACCCAATAGTACGTGTCTGTGTATGAGTGTGCGTGAGTGTAGGTTCTTATTTTAAAATCAAAACCCAAAGCCACTTACCTTTTATAATTAATTTATTCTTTTATAAATATTTACAATTCACAATTCACAACAGAGCACTTTAAAAAGTTCATAGACTTCTTCTGTCTCATTGTTCACTCTCTCTGCTTTTTTAATTTCTTCACCGTCACAGTCTTTTCCTCCTCTTCCTCCTCATTTTCTTCCCTTCTTTTCTTCTCCTGTTTCTTTTTCTTCACCTGTCTGTTTTCTTCCTCTTCTTCTTCTTCTTCCTCTGAAGAATCCCTCTCTTCTTCTGACTCCTCTTGTTTCTTTTTTGGGCAATCTGGAGACCAATGTCCTTTTTCTTGACAATAATAACAGGTATCTTAAAAAATGTTGTTTAAAAGAAAAAATGCCTTTGTCTTTTGTTTGGCTATAAGAATTTTGATTCATGCTCTTTGTCTTCTTACTATCCCTCCCATGACACTCATTGAACAGTCCGACTAGAAAACCGTGTAGGGATGTTTTCCTTCACGTCCGCGCTTTGACTATTAAAACCAGGGTAGTTTCCAGTCTAACCATCCATTGTCGACTCATCCTCCTACGAAGATGTGCTCCAGACTAGCTAAGCTAAACGAAGCCTATGTGAATTTGCATAGGGTCAGACACAGTCTGATACCGAAGCCGGAAGAGATAGAGAATGTGAGAATGTTAAAAGTCACTGAAGACCTGATAGAAGAGCTCTTCAGAGAAGAAATGAACAGGGAGAAAGAAGAATAGACAGAGAAGTACAGACTTCAGAAACAGCAGACAGAGCAGCAACAATAGCAGCAGCAGCAGCAACCTGAACCTGACAGAGGCTTTGTCGATTGTCATATTGACACCAAAGAGTTCTTCTTCTCTTTCCGAAGAAGCAGACCTATTGTCAGAAAGCCTATCGTCAGAGGACGTCGCATTCTTAGAATATAAAAGATCGCCCTAGCTTCAACTTCACGCAAGCAAAAAACAGCCCTTTTCAGGGCTACCCCAATCTCTAGAAAAGAAATAAGAATCGATTTGCCAATGTGTGTATGTAGAGTAGTGTGAATATAAACACTCACTCATTTATGGTGTGATTGTATATGTTTATGTGTGTGTGTGTGTGTGATTGTAAGCGCTCACGTAAGTTTGTGTGGATAGTAGATTATGATAATGTTTTTTTGTTGTTTGAAGTGTGGGAATAGTAGATTTGGGGTTTTATTGACTGCATTAGGTATGTGGAAAGTATATTATTTGTTTAATGCAAATTTTTTAGAACAGTGATGGGTAGTATAAAAAGTGAGTGAGTGTTTCTTTTAGGTCCGCGCGTTTTAAGTGATCTAGGTAATATAAGTTTTGGGTCTTAGGGGGATGTTTTCCTTCACGTCCGCGTTTTTAGTATAAATTGAAAACCGCTAGGCAGTCTAGCTACCCCTGTTGATTGATCAACACTACAAAATGAGCAGAAGGCTAGCAAAATTGCTTCAACTTCATGTGCACCTGAGATATGCCAGGCTCATACTGAATGAGCTGGTTGCAGAGGCTATAGTGGAAGAAGGAAGGATGAAAGAGGAGGAGAGAAGAAAAAAAGAAGAGGAGGAAAAAGAGTGAGGAATGGCTGTACCACAGACACAACAAGGAAATTTCAGAATCCCAGAGACAGAAGATTGGGATTCTGAAGCCACTCATTCCGCCTCTGCACTCCCAGCAAAAAGAGTGAAAGGTGATTGGAGTAGGAGATGCGTCTGCGGTGCCAGGCCAGGGAGGTGCAACCATTAACCAGGTGCCCTGGAGTTCAAAACAAACAGCCCTTTTCAGGGCTACCCAATACTCTAGAAAAGATATAGTAATCTATTTGCCAATGTGTGTATGTAGAGTAGTGTGAATATAAACACTGACTCTTTTTTCCTAGTGTGAGTGTATGTGTTTGTGTTTGTAAGTGATCAAGTAAGTTTGTGTGGATAGTAGATTATTGGGCTTTGTTTATTGCTGCTTCGTGTATGTGAATAGTCCCATGTTTGTTTAAAGGTTCTAACAAGATGGGGTTTTTATGCAATATGTCATAAGTATATAAGGTGTTGTGGGCTGCATGCATGAAGAGAGCTCAGCAGCTTTCTAACTAATACTGCAATTACTATGAGCTTTTTTAAAAGTTATTTATTTTCTTTAAGTTGTTTTTTACTGTTCTGTATATAGTTTAGGAACTTAAGCAATATTTTGGACTAGTCCGATAACATAAGACACATCACCCAATATTTTTGTTGGGGGGGCTGATGGGTCTTACTGCCTAATGAAGGGTGCTGTGTGGAGCGTTTTGATGTCGACTAACAGTGTAATGAAAGTCAAATTTTCAGAAATATCACACACAACTGGTAACCAATAACAATGCATTTCTACAAAGTAAAGTTATAATGTTTTTGTCAGACTTTACTTACCCTGATGTCTTTTCTCTAACAAATTCAAATTCTCACAAAAGAACCGGACCTGTTTTCAAGTTTTGTTGGCCTACATTTCAGTTGGCTGGAAAGCGATGAAAGTCAGGAATGCCAAAATCGGGTTTAGCTGAAACATTATTCTTTAATGAAACAAATAAAAATATGTTTTGCCTATTGGAACTGTAAGCAAGGTTTCATTTCATTCAAGAAACATATCCCCCACATGAACCTACTTAAACATGCTTTGGTGTACCTCGACTACTGTTGCATTGCAACAAATTCAAATGTATGTCAATGGAACATGAAAATATGTCCATTTGCTAGTGTCATATTTTCACTCCACCAGGATAAAGACAGTACTGCAAGTATATTAATTACACATAAATTAGTGGAAGAGTGTCGATATAGGCTGCCAAGTGTATGAGATATTCCTGAAACTTGGACTACTCATTCCGATGTCAATCGACATTGGAACTCATATACATGGCCATTATTTGGGTAGTAAGACATAGCACTAAAACAAAAACAACATGTGCTATGTCTTACATTGTAGAACTATATTTTGGACTTGTACATTTTTGTTTAAGATTTTATTTAAGCACAAAATATTTATTGATGGAATTTAATGTGCTTTTCTCTATTCTACATTATATAATTAATATTCATTCCTAACTTATTTTACAAGCGAACTACATATAGTTATATCATTTGTTATAAGAACTTGGCTATATTGTCAAGTGAATGTTGTCTTCACATACCAACACGTTTATTTTGTATGTACTGATTTTCTGTATTTAAGACTCTAATTCCATGCCTGAGAAATTTTTCTTATGCTGCAATACATGATTCAATTTCTTATACAGTATAGATCCAAAAATGTCAGGACCCTATTTTAATAAGGTCCCGACCTGATGGGTCTATGAAAATGGAACAGGCGAAAATTGAAACAGGGAGGGGTCTCTATTTTTTTATTATTTTTATAAACAAAAAAATAAAAAAGGGGTAGGCAATTGAAAGTCAAGATCTTTTTGAGAGATAGGAATGGCCCTGAAAAGGGCCTTTGGTTTTATGTTAATATACCCTTAACATAAAGGGCATCTGTGACATCTTCTTCTTGACCTTAGGCTGCGCCTGACTGTAGGACCATAGATTAAGATTCTTTTGAGGCATCCTTGATGCTCGACATAGATTCTTCGCATCCACAGGCTGGTGTCTGTCCTGTGGATAACTGTCCAGTTGGATCGGACATACATTGGTATGTCCGTCCGGAACATCATCGAAGACACAAGCATTGAAGATTGTACGTCGGTCCACATGTTGGGGTGCCGAGTAACAGGTGAAGGAATGCAGTGAACTGTACAAATTTATAGGGAGAGGAAGGATTGAAACGGATTGAGTTTGTTGACCAATCCAAACACGTGTTACAAAATTCAGTCAGCCCACATCCAATCCGAAGAGAGCAGTCTGTGACGTCACGTAGTCTATATAGATTCGCTAGCGCCTGTGCGCAGTCAATCTATGCGACAGTTTTTCAACATGACGGAAACTCAGAAAACGATCAATTGGGGTGCACCGACGGTGGAGACTACCCAAGGGAACCTGGACTTACTTTCAGAAGAGGTGAATTGGGATTTTGTGGATTTTTTTACCTCGCAAGAATTTGTTCCTGAACTTTCGTCACCTTCTCCTTCATTACCGCACATGGAAAATTTTAGACAGAGACAGAAAGAAGAATTGGAGAAATTTATACAACAGCAAAAGGAAGCAGAACAAGCTTTTCTCCTACAGCAACAGCAGCAAGCAGAAGAGGTAAGAAAAAAACGAGAAGAAGAAGAAGCAGCAGCAAAGAAACAAGGGTGTCAAAATCAAATGGTCACAGTACTGTTAGACACTTTAGCGGAGTTAAGAAGTCTGAAACAAATGTATCAGACTTCTTTATTACGGCCGAAGAGAATACGACCTTCCCGAGCTAAACACTCCAACCCTGTGACTAAGCCTACCGTACCACCCTTAGTGATTTCAAACAAATCATCATCAACAGTACGCAGTCCAGAAGTAGGCCTTGGCCGTGGCAAAGGCTTAAGACAGTTAAAGTTGATTGTTTAAACTCACCCCTTACACCAAAAAAGGCCCTTTTCAGGGCCACCCACGTCTCTCGAAAAGAGATAGACTTTTAATTGCCAATAACTAAAAAAAACATTTTACCCAATAGTACGTGTCTGTGTATGAGTGTGCGTGAGTGTAGGTTCTTATTTTAAAATCAAAACCCAAAGCCACTTACCTTTTATAATTAATTTATTCTTTTATAAATATTTACAATTCACAATTCACAACAGAGCACTTTAAAAAGTTCATAGACTTCTTCTGTCTCATTGTTCACTCTCTCTGCTTTTTTAATTTCTTCACCGTCACAGTCTTTTCCTCCTCTTCCTCCTCATTTTCTTCCCTTCTTTTCTTCTCCTGTTTCTTTTTCTTCACCTGTCTGTTTTCTTCCTCTTCTTCTTCTTCTTCCTCTGAAGAATCCCTCTCTTCTTCTGACTCCTCTTGTTTCTTTTTTGGGCAATCTGGAGACCAATGTCCTTTTTCTTGACAATAATAACAGGTATCTTAAAAAATGTTGTTTAAAAGAAAAAATGCCTTTGTCTTTTGTTTGGCTATAAGAATTTTGATTCATGCTCTTTGTCTTCTTACTATCCCTCCCATGACACTCATTGAACAGTCCGACTAGAAAACCGTGTAGGGATGTTTTCCTTCACGTCCGCGCTTTGACTATTAAAACCAGGGTAGTTTCCAGTCTAACCATCCATTGTCGACTCATCCTCCTACGAAGATGTGCTCCAGACTAGCTAAGCTAAACGAAGCCTATGTGAATTTGCATAGGGTCAGACACAGTCTGATACCGAAGCCGGAAGAGATAGAGAATGTGAGAATGTTAAAAGTCACTGAAGACCTGATAGAAGAGCTCTTCAGAGAAGAAATGAACAGGGAGAAAGAAGAATAGACAGAGAAGTACAGACTTCAGAAACAGCAGACAGAGCAGCAACAATAGCAGCAGCAGCAGCAACCTGAACCTGACAGAGGCTTTGTCGATTGTCATATTGACACCAAAGAGTTCTTCTTCTCTTTCCGAAGAAGCAGACCTATTGTCAGAAAGCCTATCGTCAGAGGACGTCGCATTCTTAGAATATAAAAGATCGCCCTAGCTTCAACTTCACGCAAGCAAAAAACAGCCCTTTTCAGGGCTACCCCAATCTCTAGAAAAGAAATAAGAATCGATTTGCCAATGTGTGTATGTAGAGTAGTGTGAATATAAACACTCACTCATTTATGGTGTGATTGTATATGTTTATGTGTGTGTGTGTGTGTGATTGTAAGCGCTCACGTAAGTTTGTGTGGATAGTAGATTATGATAATGTTTTTTTGTTGTTTGAAGTGTGGGAATAGTAGATTTGGGGTTTTATTGACTGCATTAGGTATGTGGAAAGTATATTATTTGTTTAATGCAAATTTTTTAGAACAGTGATGGGTAGTATAAAAAGTGAGTGAGTGTTTCTTTTAGGTCCGCGCGTTTTAAGTGATCTAGGTAATATAAGTTTTGGGTCTTAGGGGGATGTTTTCCTTCACGTCCGCGTTTTTAGTATAAATTGAAAACCGCTAGGCAGTCTAGCTACCCCTGTTGATTGATCAACACTACAAAATGAGCAGAAGGCTAGCAAAATTGCTTCAACTTCATGTGCACCTGAGATATGCCAGGCTCATACTGAATGAGCTGGCTGCAGAGGCTATAGTGGAAGAAGGAAGGATGAAAGAGGAGGAGAGAAGAAAAAAAGAAGAGGAGGAAAAAGAGTGAGGAATGGCTGTACCACAGACACAACAAGGAAATTTCAGAATCCCAGAGACAGAAGATTGGGATTCTGAAGCCACTCATTCCGCCTCTGCACTCCCAGCAAAAAGAGTGAAAGGTGATTGGAGTAGGAGATGCGTCTGCGGTGCCAGGCCAGGGAGGTGCAACCATTAACCAGGTGCCCTGGAGTTCAAAACAAACAGCCCTTTTCAGGGCTACCCAATACTCTAGAAAAGATATAGTAATCTATTTGCCAATGTGTGTATGTAGAGTAGTGTGAATATAAACACTGACTCTTTTTTCCTAGTGTGAGTGTATGTGTTTGTGTTTGTAAGTGATCAAGTAAGTTTGTGTGGATAGTAGATTATTGGGCTTTGTTTATTGCTGCTTCGTGTATGTGAATAGTAGATAATATGAAATGAGAAAAGTAGGGGATGTTTTCCTTCACGTCCGCACGTTTTAAGTGATCTAGGTAATATAAGTTTTGGGTCTTAGGGGGATGTTTTCCTTCATGTCCGCGCTTTCCGTATAAGAACCCACAACGTTCGTCATTCGCACCATTCTACAAAGAATAAAAAAGAAGATGGCTTCGAACCACCTTGATAAAATGAAAAAAAATTGCAAGACGTCCTGGACAATTTGGGCATGATGGAGCAAATGTTAGTTAACCTAAACGAGGATCACTATTCTTATAGTCCCCATCAAGTGAAGATGGAGATCAACAATTTAAGAAAACAAAAGGAAATCATAAGTGATCTGTTGAAAGAAATAAAGGAGGAGAAGGAGGATGAAGAGGAAAGGATAAGGATGAGAGCATGGAACGAAAAAATTGAAAAGGAAGAAGAAAATGTGAAGAGGAAGAAAGAAGAGGAGGAGAAGCAGAAAGAAGAGAAAAAGAAGAGAAAGGAGGAAGAAAAGAAAGAAAAGAATAGAAAAAGTGTAGGACAGAAAATAAGAAGCTGGTGGAGAAATAGAAGAAATTAGAAGAAGAAGAAAGCCAAAGGCCCTTTTCAGGGCCACTCCTATCTCTCGAA
This sequence comes from Sinohyriopsis cumingii, assembly GCA_028554795.2. Lineage (NCBI taxonomy): Eukaryota > Metazoa > Mollusca > Bivalvia > Unionida > Unionidae > Sinohyriopsis > Sinohyriopsis cumingii. Next base: position 57,008,894 of record CM068840.1, read on the forward strand.
AAGATCTTGACTTTCAATTGCCTACCCCGTTTTTTATTTTTTTGTTTAAAAAAGTAATAAAAAAATAGAGACCCCTCCCTGTTTCAATTTTCGCCTGTTCCATTTTCAAAGACCCATCAGGTCGGGACCTTATTAAAAAAGGGTCCCGACCCTGTTCCATTTCTCCTAGTCCCTAGACAGTCCCACGATTTATTCCCTTTGTTCAATTTCCTTTGTCCCTAGAGTGGATAGTTTTTTTTCTCCCATGTTAAATTCCCCTTGTCCCTAGAATGGATATGTTTTTTTCTCCCATGTTAAATTACAGTCCCCAGAGTGGATATATCCTTTTTAACATGGAAGTCCCCTAGTCCCTAGACCGTCCCCATTCACTACTACCGTTGTCATTACCAGCCTGAAACCCAATTTAATGCCATTTGTATAAATTCATTTCAAATAAATATTATGATATAGTTGAAGTGTAAAGTCAAGCAAGTATTCTGTTTGCAGATTTTACATTTTAGATATTACAGTAAAGTCATATTTTCTCTTGTGTAGTAAACTTTATTGCAACTGGTTCCAAAATAGTAAATCTTATTTAACTTTCATTCACCAGAATAGGTATTAATACAATCCTGAATTAACTGTATGGTATTAAAATATACCCTGATCTTGTGTGAGATTGTAATATACAGAACTATACCTCAAGACAACAATAATATATTGACTTTATATTATATCAAGACTGTCATGGTTATGAACTCCAACTTTATTCAGGTTTTTTCATAATAAATGATCATCTTGTGCTATGGTTGAAAAGAAATCAAAGTTCAGTTTAACTCCATTCTCTCCACATTTGTCAGTTGTTAAGAGGCATACTCATCCTCAGTGTTATAGTAAAATGTAATCTTATTTGGATCAATCTTGGTGGTGTAATATATGAATGGAGAAAGAATATTATCATCCAGATTAAAATATTTTTTATTCAGACTCTACTAAAATTTTTAGCTGGATATGATGTGTACGAACAAAGCAATGTGTACCATGACCTTTTTAATTTAACATTTTAAACTCCTGCAGAAGAAAGAGATTTTTTAGATCCATTAAACTGTATTAACAAAAACATTTCTTCAGTATGATTTTCCTTTACTTAGTAGTGACAAAACTCATATTTTAAAGTTGTTGCTTTTTGTGTTTGGTTTGGCCTTTTATGGTAAACCAACACAAGTAAGTTATTTAGTGACAAGGCACTTTAAGTATAGTGCCTTGCCCAAGGACACACCATGGTAGCTAACCCAGGCTGGTCCGATAGTAGAATTTGAACCTACATTATTTCACAGGTCCAGAAAGCTAACCACTGAGCCACTACAGCTCCCCATCTTATAGTGGAATGCTGGTATACTTTATGATCAAGAAGGATGGGTTGGGGTATGCATGTTCCATCTGAAAAAAGTGATGGAATTTTTGTTTACATAATATTTTAGTCATACAATATGAATCATTTTCTATAGATTTAAAATGTATCAGATCAAGTTAAGAAAAATCATATATTCTGTTTCCTGGGAATGTACTAAAATTCACTGTTATTGTTTGATTTTTTGGTAGTAAGCTTACTTGGTATTTTTTTCTTTTTAACTTGAATACCTAATTTGTTAACATCCTGTCCTAAATCTTCATAGTTCTGTCTATTAAGTGACAACTGTTGATACATGTGGGGAAGTTTTTGTTTATATCTTTTGATTTTTGTGGTTCTGGAAGTTGCAGTATTTGTTGTTGTATTATTAACCATTTCAGTAATTTAATGAATGCAGAGTATACTGCTCTATAAATGAAATTTAAGGGAAGATAATGTAAAAGTATGTTTCACTGCAAATATAAATTGTTTAAAAAAATATATCATTTATCATATGACTATTCAATTGTGGTAACTAGTATTCCATCCAATATCTATATATTGAAATAAGTCTTTTCATACAGCTGGTGATCATTTAGATACAAGTCCAATTGAACATAATCACATTATCAATGCAGGTGTTTTTATTAGTAGTAGTATTGCAAGTATAAGTGTTAATATTAAGATTTCATATACAGGTATGATAAGTATATCATAATGTTTAAATGATGCTCCTTGTTACAACATAAAATATGTTCATTGAAATAAATGGTTCACTGGTAAATTGGCAGCAAAGGTCTTCACTGAATTATGTTGCATAAACTATTTTACAATAAAACATATATGATACATCTCAGTTATGATGAATATGAGGAGAAGGATTAATAATAATGCAATTTAAGTTATCTTCATCACAGAAGTTCTAGCAGATGTGTAATTTTTATGTGGCTCATTATCAGTTTGAAACTGGTCTATGATTTCTGGATCTGGACATATCTGGTCCCCTGCTGTTGTGCTGCTATGGTCTTTACAGTTCATTAGGATATCAGTTACACTTGGTTTACATTTAGAACCCCATGGGATGGAATGCCCAGTTTGAAACTGAGAGAATGGTTAATTATCCATAATATAACTCCTGCCGTTATTATTAGGTTTGATATCAAGGTCTTTCTTTAAAAGCCTTTCAACTCAGGTTCTGTTCTACCATACAGATAAATAAAGTCAAATTCAAGGCTTTCAGATTTGTCCAGTTTGTTTCATGTGTTGCAGCAGACAGACTGTATATTGCCACTGTACCATATAAATATCAGTGCTTAGTCTGCTCTCAGTTGCTGTGGTTTGATTAGTTACAAGTGTCATCACATATGACTAATTATTGACCAATGTAATGAAACTTGTATAATTAGAAGGCTGTATTTAAAAACTCTAAAGATCTTAAATGTGTGTTAGAGGGTAGGGTTAGCAGTTATACTCCCAATTATGTTTGTGATGAGCAAAAGCAGCTGCACAAATTTGAGCTTTTAGTTTGGTTCTGGTAGGGTCAAAGGATGGAGGTACATTTTGATTTTTAAAAATTAACATAATTCCCATGTAATACATTCCAAACCTAAGTATGCAATTGATTTGATAAACGTTTGGAGATTATTGTTTACGTTCTGTTCTTACAATACTAGATATACCTGACTACTCCATAGTGAAATGGCCAACTGTTAGTTATATAAGCCAGATGAATAATGTTAGCCATTTGTTTAAGTGTTTTCTCATTACTTTCATTTGTGTCACAGAGTTGCATGCAATATTTCTTTCTAGAATAAATTTATTTTATTTTCTAATTGTGTATTTTATGGTCTCACTGGACAGTTTATCTGGTGAATTTTCATCCAACAATGAAGATACTAATAAAAACAAACTAATGATATTTGCAGAAAGCATACATGTGAGATTTTGACTGCAGTAATCAGGTTAATTCCTGATGCATCTATTGGTTTCTATACTGAACCATCACTGCCACCATCTCCTAAATTTTACATTCATTTTTTTACTAGAAATAGCTATTTTCAATATTTTTCTGTGACAAGGCAACTAAAAGAATCTGTATGTGCCTTATGCATGAATAAAGTTCAGTAGTACTATAACAAATTAGCATACTTTTCATCACCCCTCTACCATCTAGATTTTTTTATATTTACCTCTGTAGCAGACACAAATAAAAGTCAGCAGCTCATTTGCAGACTAAGTTACGCATATGATCTCCAATGCTCATCTAACTGTGACAGGCAGTCACCAACAAGCCAACCTATTTCCATGCCTAACTCAAAGTAAATCTGAACCACATTATAGATTTAGCTTACGTGTGAATTTATAAATGCTAGGCTTGTGATAATTAGGTTCATGCCTTCTACCTTAAAAATTAGAGGGATGTCAAAATACGAAACTATCCAGTGAGACCTATGATGTTAATTTTAATCCCTATGGGATTTGTGACATAAAAAACCCAAATGCTTTATGTATTAAAAGGTAACTAATGGGGGCAGGATCTGCAGTGAATCAATGGTTAGTATGCTAGACTCCTGATAAAAATGTTTGTGTTAAAATCCTGTTATCAAGTCAACCAGGTTACCTACTGCAATGTACCCTTGCCTTACTCCAATTCCCTCAGTACTCAGTAAACAACTAGTATTGCTGTACATAACAAAACCAGTCCATATTGATTTTACATATTTTACTAAATCCTGACAAAAATAATTCTCTAAATAAAGAATGATTAATATGTGATGGTCTCGCATGTAATCAAACTCTTCCAAGCTTTTAATGATATGAACCGATTTATCAATGTTTATCAAATTTACATGAAAAACTACTTCTTATTTGTCATCAAATATGTTCAATGTTTTGATCATATAAGCATTTCTGCTACATTAGATCAAAATAATCTTTTTGTCAGAAATAGAGCCCTTATAGTATTTGCAAGGACAACCAATCAGATGCAGAATTTGAGTTTAATATGAATGAATATTTTTTTTTTACAAAATTGCTCTTTTGCTATATCTTGATGAGATAAATCTATTTACCAAGTCTGATAAAATTAATGAGAAATAGTTTTAAGAGCAGTAGCAAGAATGGCTAGTGAGAAGTAGAACCACCACATTATATGCATAGATTTTGCTTACAGCCTCAGACATACAAGCAAATAATTAAACAAGTCAGATCTAAACTGGATCATAAACACTGTTGTGCAAGTCACAAGAAACTCTGCCAATCAGATGCAAGGTCACTTCATTACCATACCTTTATCACACTCATAATAAGCATCATTGTGAAACTTGACTACATAAGCCCAATGGCCAAGTATGATCAAACTAGAATCAGCAGCAGTGGTTATAACCTCATGTATTTGTATGCATGTTCACTTCTTCAATCTAGATCTCATTTATATAAGCATGTATTCTAAGTTTAGTAAAAACTGCACTATATGTATAAATATTGCATGCAGTGGTAACATACTCAGATGAAAGATCACCTTATTATTATTAATGGTTAACACTCATCAAACTTCTAGGACAACTTAATGATTTTAGTCTATATTGTGGAAGTATGGCTTTTAGGCTGGTTAAAAAACTCAACTAATTTTATACATGATCACATGTATATACTTGGATTTTGCTCATTATTAGATTAATCCAAGATGTTGATTTAAGCCCAAAACCAAGTTTTATATAAACAAATTGATCAGAACTATGGACTCCAAAGTAGCTAATTTCTTACTGTTGAAAGACAGAAGGGGATGAGCAGCAGAGAGGGTGAACAGACCATAGAATTCCGACAAAACAAATAAAACAAACAAATAAAATCATCTCGTAGAAAGGTCAAGATTTTACAAATGAACTTTTCCTTGAGATGTTTTATTTCTGTAATGACCGATTGTACTAATAAAACCTCAGTTCGAAATAGTATCTGAAAAAATAAAGTACTCTACGTGTTTATTTATTCTTGTTTATTTTTTTGACGACCAACGTTGGTAGGTACCCTCTCTGCTGCTATTAATTTACCACCATACCAAGTTTGATGAATATTTTTCAACTCGTTCTCGCTGTCCTTTCTCCTCATCTGTTTCATCTTCATCTGTTTCATCTTTATTTGTTCTGTTTCAAGTAATATTCAAATTCTGATGGTGGTTTTTCTATTTTGGATTTATGTTCTTTCTGTGTTTATAATATATCATCAAACTTCTGTATCGATCTCCACCGCAATTTTTGCAAATCTGATATAATCCTCTAACGCCGTTGTTTTCAACACAACTTCGTGGACCAGCATGAAGGTTTTTCTTTATAAGATAATTATGTTTTTGCAATATTCTCCACGGCACCTTTTGTTGCATTTATCTGTTGTTCCTTGACGTAACCACGCACAGTTGTTCATTATTTTTTTAAATTAAATTTAATTTTATCATCACCCTCGTTACCCAAATATTTTATCAAGACCCACACGATATCTTGTTCTTGGATCATGTAAATTTATTGTTATAAATCCATGCGGAGTAGCTTGCGTTCGTGAGAAGAAATTTTTGAATTTAATTATATCCATGTCACCACCACACCAAGTTTGATGAATATTTCGCAACGTGTGTGTGTCTACGCCATTAAACACAACTAAAATGTTGCAGTTGTCTCTGATCACCTTCGGAATTTGTGTATATCGTTGAGTAACATAGATCACGTCTGTATTTTTGTGTCTACCTCGGGAAAATATTCTGGCTGGATTTGATTGTTTATCTAGCATCACATCGTCGTATACAACTAAATTATTAATAAATCCGTCTATGGAATCTACGGATGGTGCTTCATCAATATCGGTTATAAACTCTATAACATCATTATCCTCATCCAGTGATCGCGCGTTTTCATTGAAATCTTTAAGTACATCATAACATCGTTGATCATCAACGGATGGTGCTACTAAATATAATTTATCCCATTTCAACCATCTCATTATCAGATTAAGTAATAATTGCGTCTTACCCGATCCAGATGGTCCTATGATAATCATTCTGATGGAATTCGGTAGCGCAGGATGATGCTTAACTGGCTCTCGTTGCCGAGTTGCTGAGAAATCAATTATATCCATATATGTTATAACATGAATCTATATTGTTTACGCTGTAAAGTTAAAACTCCAACTACTGATTTAGCTACGGTTATAACAAAAAATAAAAAAATAGCGTACGGTGGAAAATGTTCTATATGCGGTAGAAAGAAATTTTCATTTTTACCTAATAGGCGCGGTGGTGATATTGCTAATTTGATGTCAAAGTTTCCAGGTGCTCCATGGGCTAAATACAGTGGAGAAAAACATCTACCAGGATATAATTATTGCGGTCCTGGTACTCGACTCGATATCAGGCTCGATAATCAAGATCAACCAAAACCAGGCGAGGAACCAATAAATGCTATTGATCGAGCTTGTCATGTTCATGATGTAGCTTATAAGAGTAAAAATCTACAAGATAGGCATATTGCAGATGTGAAATTAATTCATGCATTAAATTCCATAAAAAATAAAAATATTAGAGAATCATTAGCTAATTGGTTAGTAAGATCCTCGATGAAAGGTAAATTAGCGCTAGGGGCTGGTAATATATAATGGAATTAATTTATTATTCACCAAGAGGATACTGGAGAGGCAAAGCAGCAATTGGTAAACTTGCTGATGCAGCAGCGGTTAAACATTCTACTGCTAAAGCGTGGTTGTCCAGGCAGGCAATATGGCAAATTTATCTACCACGTCCTAAACAAATTCAGTACGCGTATTTCGATGTCAGTGTTCCTAATGAAGTTCATCAAGCTGATATTCTGTTTTTACCGCATGACACTGTGCGTGGAAAAGCGTACAAATACGCGCTAACCGTAGTTGATGTTGCAAGTAGATATAAAGAAGCAGAGCCGCTATCAGCGAAAACATCATCTGAAGTAGCCGATGCGTTTGAACGAATTTATCAACGAGGACTCGGACCACAAGGTGGTCTGCGATGGCCACAGCTACTACAGGTTGATCCTGGTAAGGAATTTCTTGGTCCAGTATCATCGTTGATGAAACAACATAATACCAAAATACGACGAGGTCATACTGCAATTCACCGTGATCAGGCAATTTTTGAGCGATTTAATCGAACACTTGCTGAGCGGTTATTTGGATATCAATACGCGAGGGAATTTATTCAGGATAAAAGATCTCGCGAATGGGTTGCAAGATTACCAAACGTGATAGCTGCATTAAATAATGAGATCACACGAACAACCAACATGAAACCCATTAATGCAATTACAAAAAAAAATATACCAACACAACGAAAAGATGTTGGAAAACAAAAAATATTAGGTGATGTTACAGTCAGATATTTATATGAGCCTGGTGAACTTGAAGGTGGTAAAGCGAGAGCGACTGATCCTATTTGGAGTGTTACCACACACAAAATATCTACCGTGACAAGATCCACTGGGAGAAACGCAGGCGTTTCCAGACCTGCAATCTACAGATTAGATTCGGCCGCTCCTCAACGTGGATTTACACGTGAACAACTACAAATAATTCCCGCGATACACAACTACCACCGCGATCACTTCAGTGATTTCGATCACTTAACTAGCACTAGCGCCTCTACGTCGATTACACTCAAGACAGGTCAACATGGTATTTTCTCGTGTATGACCGCGACTATTATCTTTTCTATCTACGGTAAATTGTCTTGAATCATTACTCGAATACCGCCATAACATTATACAATTACAACTGGCGCAATGATTATTCTGCTGCTGTTTTAACTCAATAATAAATTCAACATCAAGATCAAAGTCACGTTTATTTTTTTTATCAGATTGTTTGTATCCGATTAATTTTTTTCTTATTATATCATCATCGATGATGTTAAATTTATCAACGATTTCAGGAATTATGATTCTACGTAATTGAGATATATTTCTGACCCTCGATACCGCTAAATAAACTAAATTTGACCACTCGATGCGATCGTCTACAATCCAGACTCGTGTATCAGAAATAGTTAATCCCTGAGACGAGTGGATTGTCATAGCGTATCCCAACACCCATGGAGATTTGTCAGCGTGTATTGCATCTTCGACCACACTGATATCAACGGCGACAATATCATTTAATACGAGATTCTGTTTCCTTGACTCTGTCAAGGGTCCTGGAATATCAACATTAATATTCTGTTTTCGTGTATCTGATGGTCTATAACACAACGGTACGGGTAATTCTGAATATTTTTCTTTATGTAGTTGAAATAACTGCTGTTGTAAAGCGTCTCTGATTATTTTTCTACTTGCTACGATCAAATCGGTGGGTCTCCATAATTTCAAAAAATCACTCATTGAGGTCTCTGAGATCACTCCACGTATTATTTCACACTGAATTTTGTTTGATTGTAATCTGATTAATTTTTTAAACTCCCTCAAATCTGCATCAAGAGCTCTATGATCATCATCTATTTCTTCGTAATAATCAACGAAATTTTTTAACCAATCATGTGGAGATGGTCCAACAAAAGGCGGAGGTTGACCATGATCGCCACACATTATTATAGCGGTATTTTTCGTCAACAACCAATCAAGAAACGTTTTTAATGTATCCAATGAGACCGTGCATATCTCATCCCAAATAATTATTTTAGGTATATATTTTTCTCCCATCCGTTCAGGAGTCCATGTATCTCCGCGCCACCGAAAGAAACTATGATACGTGCACGATTGTACTTGCCGTTGCTTCATCTCACGTGCAAGTCTATGTGTGGGTGTCAGCACGATTATATCTGAATTTCTAAAAACATTAATCGTTCGAGTTGTTTTGCCGCATCCACCAGGTCCATTGAGATATACTGTCTTATATCTAGTTATTGGATCACTCAACGATGGTGCTTTCGACATTTCTGATATTTTATTACCCCTACGATAAAAATCTCTCATTGGAACATCTGCTGATTCTGTGTAATTGTGTAATAGTTCCTTTTTTATTCTCCACGAACCCCATCGTTCATCATTACTTGTAAATTTCATAACAGATTCTAAATATTTACTTGAAATATAAAACGAATCTGTTGCGACTCTGACTGCGGTCTCAGGAAATCTATTAATCATCGATAATAAATTTATAGAAACATAAGCCAACATGGAAGATCTTAGATGAGTATATTGCGGGGATACATCATTTATGTAACTAACGATCGTACCTAATTTTGTTCCGTCGGATAAATAAACACCTTCTCGATTTACAAATATATTTTTCGCCGTTGTGTCAGCGATTATAAAATCGTACTCGGCATCATCTAAAATTAATCGTGCGTGATGTCTTTTATAATCATATGCACCACCTTGAGTAAATTTACCTATAATTTTTCTACCGAGATCTTTTGCGGTTTTGAGTTTATTAGGAATATCATCTTCGGAAACATCCTTAAACTCGCTGATAACTTCAGAATCTGACATGGGCAACCAAACTTTGGTCTGTGCATGATATGATATAATTGCCTCACTGACCACCAACGATGTCAGTATCATACAATCTAGCATATATCGTAACAAAACTATAGGTGCCCAACGTTTTTCACAAAAATGTCTACCAAACCAAACATAACAAATCTTGTGAAGATTTTCGTTAAACTCGAATGATTCAATACAGGCGAATCCAGTCAGATCAAAATCAGGTAATGGTCCATTAATTGCCACTCGCGTCATCTCGTTTGTAGGGTGACCAAATCTTTCAAAGTACACAGAACAATCTCCGTATCCCAGAAAACTTCCTGGATAACATGCAACCATATCAACCGAAATAACATCATTGTAATTATATTTGGTATTCCATAATCCGCCATGTCCATATTCGACGCAACTTGCGCGTACGTCCTCGAGTAAATCAAATCGTGTTGGTTTCCATGAATTTCGTTCTCTGGCGAAATGAGCCGCAACAGATGGAACGGTAAAACAATTAGTTAGTAATTTGTCAGTATTTTCCGCGTGCTTGCACTGTAAAAACTTCGCGAGATTTTTCATCTCGTCATGGAGAGATTCTGTTCGATATATTTCACCGTTTGGTTTGACAAACTGATCAAATTCACCTTCTTCATTACTTTTAAATAACCATACCGATACAGGATCGGTTTTACTTATTTCTTTAATAAAATCAAACATATCTGTGGGGTAAAATCTAACAGTTCGATCACGTGGAAATATTGTTACTGCGTTAGTCCATGCGTGCGCGTTATGATCGATAATATTTATTGGAGCTCCTTTCGATTTATATTTCGATTGGGACAGAATTTCTCCCGTTATTGTCGCCACAGTTATTGGAAATTTTAATATTTTTCCTAACTCAGCAACATCTTTTATTGTAGCACCGGTATCCTTAACTGAATCAGCCCAGGAGTTTATTTTTTCACGCCTTAAATCAGTTAATCCATTTCCACGCATCGCGTTTGTAAAGTGTTCTATTACTCGTTCGGCTACACAATTTAACCTTGAAAATTTCATCGGCGCTAGTTTATCAACGTTGGGTTTTTTATTTATCTCATAGATTCCATAAATAACCGCTGTTACAGGATATGCTCGCTCATAATACGATTTGTCAATACCCGTCAGTAGACCCGGTCTGGAATTTTTACTTAATATGACAGTTTTATTATTGCCAAGGACAGGATCATATTTGTCACGGATAATCCAACTACCTGTTTCTGTTAATACAATAAATTTTACTCTGAAGAAATATTTTTGATTGCCCTCGTATTCAGCGATGTAGTTAATGATAGTTGCCGCTCGCTTGTCGTTCATTGTGGCGTCCGTGACTTTGTCGACACTGACTTTGTCAAGGCGTATAATCTTGAACGTTGACCATGTATGAGATGCACCATCCGTGTAAAATTCTTTCTTGGCGTCGTGAATTTTCGAGATCAAACTTTTATTTTTCGGATCAACCAAATCTCGCACTGGCAAGTCAGAAGATAATCTGTCAAGGTTGAATTTATATTTAACAGGCCTAGTTTGGGATAATCTCTCAAACTCGTTCATATAATTAAAACAAATATTTAAATAAAGAAAATTATATATATATATATATATATATATATATATATATATATATATATATATATATATATATATATATATATATACAATGTCTCAATGCAGATGGTTGATGATCGGCTCAGTAAATCGATGCAACAAATCCTGCAGAAAGGAATTTTGTTGGATGCACTTACAAAACATACGACGAGGAAGTCTAGGACCAATATCATGTCTGCGGTGTGGTATTGGAGTGCGAGAAAAAACAGAATTATGTGGAAAGTGCGGCGGAAAACGGTTCAGAGAACTTAAAAGATATTATGACAAAAAAAATAATAGCGGTGAAAACGCTATAAAATCCGTGGAGGATTATATATCAAGATTTCAGACAAACAATGATTTAAACGAATAATATTATTATAATGGAGCAAAATAAATTTGTCCCACATCCTGTCATAACAAACTATGAATCAAATATTAATGGTATCATCAGACACTGCAAGTTGAAGAGACAAGTTGGTTGTATTAATAATCATGGTTATCTAAGGTTTACTGCTGGGGAGAGAAAACATTATCTATGTCATAGATTTACGTATGAATGTCATAATGGGATGATCAATGACGGTCTTGTTATTGATCATATTGACGGGGATACTCAAAATAACTCCCTACACAACCTTCGTGTTGTCACTCGAAGCGTGAACTCTGCATGTGGTAATACAGGAAGATGTAAGACAATCGGAAAGAGGGCGGTAATTTCCACAAACATAGAAACTGGCGAAAAAGTTATATTTCGTTCAATATCTTCTGCTGCGAAATATTTTGATATTCACCCACAATCAGTATAAAGAGTGGCAGAAAATATATATAAAACCGCTTTCTCGAAAAAATATAAACAGAAAATTACCTTTCATTATCAATAATTATCATCACCACATTATCAACTATCATCACCACATTATTAACTATCATCACCACATTGAATTAATTTTTTTAATTTATGTCACAGTAGGTCCTCCATACACTACTGAATTTTTGATTATATAAGGGGGAGATTACTTTGTAATATATAGTTTTCTTCGTAGATTTTTGATTTTTTATGATCGTAATTAGTCAGTTTAACTAATTACATCGTAATTAATTACTCGTAGAAGTATTATTTATGGTTTTTAAATATTTCCCATCATACAACATTACGAGAAATCATGATAATGTTATTGATCCGCAAGGAAGCTGTGTAGGTACAGAACAGAAACCGTTGTCATGGTAATCGATCTGCAGGTGTGTTCATGCCACTGTTATTATTGATTCGCAGTCTGCTTAGGAAAAACGCTGTTTTATATTCAGAAACTGTTGTTATTCAGAAACCGCTGTTTTATATCCAGAAACTGTTATTATTCAGAAACTATTATAAATACAGAAACTGTTATTATTCAGAAACCGCTGTTTTAGTGTAAATATTGGTTCCTTAGCTATATAGCTTAACTATATATTAACTTCCGAAACATATGTTCGTAACAAGGTTTGATAGCTCAATCAGTATGGTATTGGACTGTGACGCTCGCGGTCCAGGATCAAACCCCCATGGCTGACAATTTGTCGGTGGTGTGCGCATAATTGCGATTTTTATAATAGTGGGGGAACCGCAAAACCCCCCGCTCAGCAAAATTCAACCACAATATTGACTTGTGGTTGATACATATTTTCGTATCACCCACTGGATTAATTATTGTGGGTGGGATTTTTGCTGAGCGTATATGTTTGTACTGTCCTTAGTTAAGTTATATGTTTGTGCCGTCCAATGCATAATCTGAGCTCGCTAATACACTCGATAGGGGCTCTTCATTCATAATCTGATCTCGCTAATACACTCGATAGGAGCTCTTCATTCATTGTATATAACCATTTCATTGTATATATCCATTTCATTGTATATATCCATTTCCTTAGTTAAGTTATATGTTTGTGCCGTCCAATTCATAATCTGAGCTCGCTAATACACTCGATAGGGGCTCTTCATTCATTGTATATATCCATTTCATTGTATATATCCATTTCCTTAGTTAAGTTATATGTTTGTGCCGTCCAATGCATAATCTGAGCTCGCTAATACACTCGATAGGGGCTCTTCATTCATAATCTGAGCTCGCTAATACACTCGATAGGAGCTCTTCATTCATTGTATATGTTGTGCTGTCCCTGAAACATCCCGACGAACTCGCTAATACACTCGATAGGGGTTCTAGGGATATTTTTTTTTTATTTTAAAGATTTATATATTATATAATGAACCATGAAAATATCAATGATGTAATTGTTGCTATTAAAAAATTGAAAAAAGATGGAATTAATATATCTGATGAACTTAATCCTGAAAAAATAGTTTCTGACTTTGAGATTTTACAAGAACGTAAAACCCAGGGGACACACACACTATCATCTGAATACAAGCTCATGAAACGGATTCAGGCGGCAATGTTTCAGTCGCTAGCTACCGTAGAAGATGATCATGTGAAGGAGTTCGTTCCTCTCTCTGCCGCCGTAGAAAGAATTAAATCGTTATTATCCCACGAGTATGAGGCAAAGAAAACGATTAGTACTCGCATAAGACTATTAAGAAAAATTATGTTAGATCGTGAAACGATCCAGAGTAACTTCGTTACTGGTGAAACGATCCAGAGTAACTTCGTTACTGGTGAAACGATCCAAAGTAACTTCGTTACTGGTGATAATGAAAATGAAAGTTTTGGTAACTGGGGTCCATGTCAACGCTGACCACGTGTGGTGTAAAATGATCAAATTTTCAGAAAAAAAAATAAATAAAAATCGGGGAAAAATAATATTTTTTCACAAATACGCGATTTTGACTACCAACTACCCCGTCAGAAATAAGAAAAAATTGATATTTATTTTACAAAATACAAGAAAAATGCACGAATTACTTGATCCTGACGGGGTAGTTGGTAGTCAAAATCAAGAAAATTCTAACTTTGTCAAATTGTTCCTAATAAATTTTATTTATTATAAATTAATTTTATTTATTAATAATATTATTTTTACTGAAGATTTATTCTTTTTTTACTAAAATCAAGAAAAATGCACGAATTACTTGATTCTGACGGGGTAGTTGGTAGTCAAAATCAAAGAAAAATGTACGAATTACTTGATTTCTGACGGGGTAGTTGGTAGTCAAAATCAGGAAAATTGAGCAATTTCGTTGTATTTTAGTAAAAAAAATAAAAATCTCAGTAAAAATAATATTAATAATAAATAAAATTAATTTATAATAAATAAAATTTATTAGGAACAATTTGACAAAGTTAGAATTTCTTATTTCTGACGGGGTAGTTGGTAGTCAAAATCAAGTAATTCGTACATTTTTATGTTTCTGAGGGGTTAGTTGGTAGTCAAAATCAAGTAATTCGTGCATTTTTATGTTTCTGACGGGGTAGTTGGTAGTCAAAATCAAGTAATTCGTACAATTTCAGTAAAAAAATAATAAAAATCAGGAAAATTAATAATTCTTACTTTTTTTTTGTGATAGAAATTTTAATTTTTATTTTTATCGACCAGCTTTTTTAGTTACCTAGGCCGATTAATTTGTACCAAACACAAATTTGTGCCAGTAATAATAAAATATTTTTTATTTATTTTTTTTAAGTTGATCGAATTAAAACCCTCCATTACATAAAGATCTACGATAAAGTCTTACGACTTTACATACAGATTTATCACAAGTTCTTCTCCACGTATGTCAATTAAGCGATTAAGGTGGTCTGTGAGTTTAAAATTGATTCGTGTTAACATATTATTGTGACACCGCAGATACACAGGATTAGTTGGTTCTTGCACGATTAAACTTCCAGGGGGAACTTGTGGTGTGAACGTGTACAGGATGTATCCTTGTTGAGCTTGATTTGATCTTCCGAGATCTATTTGATAGCTGCCATCGATTACGTCACAAGCCAGATTGACCGCGACCGTCGGTGTTATATTAACGATTCCCGGAGATATGTGTCTTCCGCCGCCATGTGGATCATTATCATGTCTAAGAACAGCTGCTGGTGGAATTAATTTTCTCCATGCATCGAGTATTTTAGGAAAAAACTCATCAATGACATCACTGACAGATTTTCTTAACTCGGTTACACTATACCCGGGAAATTTAAAATTTGGTACATCGGCTTCTGTTAATTTATATTTATCTAACCATATTTTTGAATAAGTTCCTTCAGAAAATTTTAAACTAAGCATCGCTTGAACTATTCGGTTATTAATATATTCCATATCTGATATAAGCTGATTTAATATTTCCACACGCGTGATGATTTTTTCACGCGATGACGCTGATATGTCAAAAATATGTTCGTTAAAATATTGATTTAGTTGATCTAGTTGTTTTTTACATTCTTGATTGATTTCCTGAAAATATTCAATAATCTCACTCCGATAAATAACAAAACTATTTGCTTTTTCCCCGGAATTGTTAAAAGCCCATAACTCATCAAAATCGTGAATTAAAACCTTGCTGAGCATTGATTTATTTTTTAAAATACGTAGTTCTTCCCCGTATGATGGATTAATTTCATGATATGATTGCCTATCCGTGACATAATCAGACTTTTTCGGTTCTGGTGGTATCGGTGTTATCGGTGGTGATATTTCAGGCCATCCTAGCACGGATCTTATCGTGGATTGATAAATATCAACGGCATAATCAGGCGAGTTTATTTCAATCGTCGAGGACAGGGTGGGTTCATGAACATTAATTGATATTTTTGCTTCTTTTCCCGTTATTGATTTTATTCTACGCGCAAATTCCTCACTGATCTCTTCAATCTCATAACTGCCAGTTGGTATTCCAACAACAACCCAGTCAGGTGTTCCATCGGGTTTGTTGTTGTTAGCAAATATAAGCGAATTATTTGCTGGTGTACCATTAAATGATTTTGATCTGATATTTGGCCAGCTGTAATATACTCGTAATTGTGCTAGTGCTATTTCTTTTACTGGAATTGCAGTAGGAAAATTAACACTAAATTCAGGATTAATTGAACTTAACGAGATCATCGTTATCTTTGGCGGAGTTGTGTTGGTCACGATCTGCTGGAGTAATTCTGTCATTATTGATACTTGTATCTTTAATACCTTCGTCGTATATTTTGGTTATCATTGAAAATTCGAAATCAGATATAATTCCATCACTGAGACTCGCTGATAACAACGAGGATAATTTCGAGTATGCTACCGTCGCTGTATGTAATTTTATTTTGTAATCGGATAATTTTTCGTTCGTGCAAGTACATATTTTTTTTGTGATGATATTAAGCACACCTGCAATAGTTGTTGCTGCTGAAATACAAATAGTTACAGCTACTGGTGCCATCGTTGTCAACGCTGATAATATTACACCGGTTCCAGCAACAACAGCGGATACTGAATAAACAATCACATCAACGATAACCAATCGTCGTCGATATTTTTTTACTTTTACTGTATATTGATCAACTTGATCTTTTAGCGCCGTCTGCCATTCACGCGCTTGATTGTACCTGTATTGTGCACCGTCCATATATATTTTTATGCAGTAACCAATTGAGGTGTTTCAGCTACAAATTCCAAACACCACCAGTAAGATGTTGCGGTTAATGTCTTATCAGCTGCTTCCAGAATAAATATTTCTTCGGTTCCGATATTTAATATAACAGATACAACCCCGGAAAACCTGTCGGTGGAATGACGCCATGGAAACGTTGTAAATATTTCAAATTTTGCAGCACTAAACACAGACAGCCTGTACACGCCAGTGACTGTTGCGGTATATTTGATAGTATTATTTTGTTTTGACCATGTTGCAAATCCCGATGATACCGTGCATACGATGTTTGTGATATGCCCGGGAGTTATTCCAGCTGAAATTTTAATCAAATTGGTTTTGTTGACAATCTCAGGAATTCCCGCTACGATGTCTTGCTGTGTTTGTTTGATCGTGTCTAGGTCAGTTTTGATATCAGAAAGTTTCATGTTGATGACTGGAGGAGTGCCAAAGAACTTATCAATGGAATCATCGGTTTTTTGAAAATTTCTTCGAAGCCTCAAAAAACCGGTTACGTGAACATCATATTCAGCCCGTAACGTGGATAATTTACCGTCTATGGTGCCATAGTTGACGTCGACGTATTTTTTTGTTGCTGCGTCTTCGTCAGATGTTGGATCTCTTAAAACTACTATTTTGTTCCCGTTCATGCTAAGTTCACCCATCATTGTGTCACCGGTGTTTCTCACGCGATTAGCAACACTTTTTGCAATTTCATCTCTGATGGTTTTAAGTGACATACTTGAATCTCTGATTCTACCACCGTCAGTAAACACGGGAATATTATCCGTAATTGCACCAAGTACTCGCCGGACTATATCATTCCATTTTATATTGCTGGTTTTTAGTTTACCATATCGATCCTGAAAAATAACAACTTCATCTGGGTCAACTCCAGCCAGGTTCATGATATCAGCGAGGTCATCCTTAGTCACATACTTCGACAGATCAACGTCGCCGGGCTTTTTCTTAACGCGTGAAGAAGATCTTCCGTAAATATCAACCATTATATAAGATCCGTTGTTTAAAACGCCTTACGCGCAACATATCGGTTGCTTGTATAATCGTGCACGACTTTATGTGGCGGTCTGGATGATTTTGATATAGTGTCGAGTACATTAATTACTTCACGGCCGCATATTGGCGGATCTGTCATTGTTTGTGTGGGTAGCGTTGAATACCAAACTTTGGAACCAGAGGTTCCTGCGTGAAGTGGTGCGACATACTTGATAAATTCAACAGGTGGAGCTAACCCGTACGAATCAAAATAAACAATTCCACGTGGATCAACCGCGTATGATACCCAATGAGTACCAGGTCCAGAACGTTCATCGAGATTAATAATACCTGTTTCTAGTTTGTTTGGTTGTTTTGGTAATTGATCTCGCATGAAAACACCTCTAAAGGCAGATATTTTTAATTTTTTAGCGGCATTAAGTAAATCAAAATTTGATGCTGGAACGTCTAACGAAATGATCCTGGAAGCCTTAGGCCTCTCCCCCAACGAGATCCTGGCAATCTTAAGCCGCGTCCCTTTTTTGTATCCTTGCCCTGTTGCTTTCTTTAGTGCCATTCCAGCAGCTGTTCCAACAGCACCTAACGCGGCTGCTTTTGCTACGGCTGGAGCAGCTGCAGCTATTAATGCCGGAATGGCCGCGAGAAGTGGGAATATACCACCCGTTTTAACCATGTCTTTGATGGCGCTCGGGGAGAGATGGAATTGAACTCCAGTTTTTGATTCTAGGGCTTTATTGAAATGTTCAACGATAATTTGTTTGGACCACCACTAATATGATCTCGTTTTAGTGATATTTTAGTTCCGCATTTGTTGGCGGTTTTTGATTGAAGCTTTTTTACCTGACCGGGGTCAGAGTAACATTAACATGACCATACGACATTTTTTATATAAATAATATTTTTCTAAATAACACGATTAAATATTTTCCACCGGTGCATCAACGACCCTCATTCGACCACTACCACCTTCAAGTAACATGGCTTTATCGCTAAGTATGACCGCGATCGCTCTGTAGAAGCCGTGAACAAGTGGTGGACCGGGTATATCAGGAGGAGGGTTAGTAACATGAGCTCGAAAGTGTATATCAACAACAGATTGTTTGGATAAATCAAGATGTTCTAGTGAAAAATAATAAATCGGATATAGACCTGTAAAATCTAATTGTGATATTTGCAAACCGGTATCTATATTTTGATCACGTCCCATGAATGACATTAAACGATGATATGCGCGCGCTACATGATTTTGATCAAAATTTAGTTGTATATTTTCTGTTGGTTCTTGATGTCCATTTATCCGTAAGGAAACTTCATTAACTCCAAGGTTATCAAATATCATATGTGAAAGTTGTTGATCATTTATCCGGTTAATATTTTGCAATGCAATAAAAATATGTCGTGGTGCAGAAACACCCTGTTGTGATGCTATATGCCATGTAAATAAACCATTAATATTGCTTTGAGCAGCATCTGTGGTTACTGTTAACCATGATAGCAATGATTTACCGCCTTGATCCATAAAAGATAGTAATTTTTGTTCCTCAGTAATAGATGGAGTTATTACTGGCATCCACAATGAAAGTTTTGATATATTTACTTTACCATCAGCAACAACACCAGCACCTCGCCAGATTGCATCATTATCATCACCTTTTTTTACGAGCACAATTGTGTGTTTAGCTCCAAAGATGACCTTTCTAACATTTCTGCAGAATCCAAAGATGTGAGATAATGGAATTGCACACGAAAAATTTCTATTATCTCCCGACAGCGCCGCTCGGCGTGTTGCAAATCCCAGGTTGTAAGTCGCATTAACGCCTCCTATAATATCAAAAGCAGCACCTGGTCTGTCTGCGTGTTCAAAATCAACTGGTTGTGGATCAACTGCAGTATCTCGAAGTGTCCGTATTTTGGTATACTGAACATGATCAGCGTTGTCAGTAATATCCTTGGCAAACATCACTGTTGGACCAGCTGATCTTGTAAAGTCGTCAGAATATCTCGCCAGACCAATTATTGTTGTAGCAACGTCGACATCATTCTGAACTGATTCAATATTTTTTCCATCAATCATATATGTGGCGCCACTAAATAATGCCATGATCCCGTTGTTGACAAAACCAACACGCAAATTAGCAGCATATGGCGTATTAGCTACAACATTCGTTACAAGTCTACCTTCTACTTCAATAAACGCCTCAGCGGGCAAGAAATATCTACTTGTATCATGAACCTGTAATTCGATTCTCCCCCGCTGATTTGGTAGTCTTGCGTCATAAGAATAAAATTGATAATCACGTATAGATTCATACTTAAGGACAGGTGCCTCCATATCAA
The DNA here is from genome assembly GCA_028554795.2 of Sinohyriopsis cumingii. Classification (NCBI taxonomy): domain Eukaryota; kingdom Metazoa; phylum Mollusca; class Bivalvia; order Unionida; family Unionidae; genus Sinohyriopsis; species Sinohyriopsis cumingii. Next base: position 57,029,280 of record CM068840.1, read on the forward strand.
ATGCTGGGTCTGATTCGCGCCTGAACATTTTTATTATAGTTACCATTTTTCAAATGATGATCATCGTCGACGAAGACCGCTTCCTGCTATTAAATTTGCTGTTATATTTTTTTCTGCTTCTTCAGATATCGCCGCTAGTTTTTGATTTGCAGCCTGATTTATTATTTTACTTACGTCTGCGAGCATCACCTCAGTACTTGCCAGTTTCACCGGTGATTGTTGTTTTCGTCGCAATAATCGTGCTAGTCTTTCTTTGATCGCCGAGAACGCCTTACCAGCAACATTGACAATTGCACCAGGAGCTTTATCACGAACAATATCAATAGCCTTCATCGATAATTGTTTTGCAACAGGTGCTACTTTTGGAGCTATCCTTGTAAATAATCCCTGAATGACATCACCAAGTCCATTTCCGTAAATAACACTATAGATTGGTAATCGTGAGTTTACCGCTCTAACCTGTGTGGGTTTACGATGATTATCATGCACAATCATCTTATTTTATTTACCATTTATCTAATCGCGGTAACTAATCATCAACGAGCTCATCGATAAGTTCTCGGTAAACGCCAATATCCATGATACCACCTTGAAATAGTCGCCGACAAATATCAGCTGCTTCATTGGTTATTTCTGGTGAATTATTTCCAGCTCGTTTTCCTCCTATGAGAACTTCTAACCGTGACACGTCATTGATGATATTATCAGGACATAAACCAGATCCTGTTTTAGGTTCATCTTGAGGTGTTTTAAATACTGGTGGTTGCATTACCGGAGTAAGTACTTCAGTGGTGACCGGGGGTGAGTCACCTTCTCGAGATCCATGTGGTGAATCTATCGGTGCAAATGTTATATCCGGTGCAGAAATTTTACGTAAAGGTGAAGGAAGTTTCCGCTGGGGTGATTTAAGTGACTCTTTAGCCCTTTTAATTTCCGACTTCAACCTTTGCTGCGGCGAAGAAGATTGCTGTTGTTCTATTTGTTGCAGAGGTGGAGGAAGCTGATACTGGGAGGACTCTCCTTGTCCTAGTTGTTCCCGTCTCCCTCTAAGTCTATTTACTTCTTCATTAAATCTTTTAAATTCTTGACCTCTAGCTTGTTTTTTATTGTAATATACGCGATATATCCATTTAATGAAATCATCATCATTTGTTTTTCCATAAAAGGGTTTTAAAAAATTAGATTTATCAGATATATTATCTAATATCATCTCAGGTAATTTCTCTCTTTCAGTGTTTCTAATTTCCTCAACAACTCCTTCGTTAAATCTTGCAATTAATTTTAAGCTTTCTCCTGCTGATTTGGATTTAGATGCAAGTTTTTTCTCACATCGGCGACTTCAGTACGAAGTTCTCCAATACCTTCAAGTATTTCCTCACCAACAGGTGGAGGTTGAGCTGCAGCTATGTCAGTTGGAAGGTCTCGTAAAATCTTCTTTGCCTGTTTAGTTCTTCTTGCTATTTTTTCTGATACCGGAAGAAGATCTTCTTTGATGACAGTTGTAACTTTCTCAGTAGCTGCAGTGACGGGTTTAAATAGTTTTTTAGTTTCTTCTTCATACTCAACTTTTGCTTCTTGCTGCGCTTGTAGATTTTTTCTAAATGAGTCTTTGACAGGAAGAAATTTTTTAATTGCTTCTAATCGTTCTCGAGCTGTTCTTGCAGTATGAGATTCTGGATGTATCATTTTATTATAACATAATAATTTAATTAATATCAGCAGAAGAGGAGAAGCAGAGAGGGTACCTACCAACGTTGGTCGTCAAAAAAATAAACAAGAATAAATAAACACGTAGAGTACTTTATTTTTTCAGATACTATTTCGAACTGAGGTTTTATTAGTACAATCGGTCATTACAGAAATAAAACATCTCAAGGAAAAGTTCATTTGTAAAATCTTGACCTTTCTACGAGATGATTTTATTTGTTTGTTTTATTTGTTTTGTCGGAATTCTATGGTCTGTTCACCCTCTCTGCTGCTGGATGTGAAATAAATAACACACTCTGGACCATTACATAAACCCACTCAGCCTTTTGACCAGTTGAGATAAAATAGCAACAATAATGTTAAATCAGATTGAAAAATTATGTTTTCTCCCATTACCTCTAGCCCTTTTCAACATGGATGGTATGTTTCTTCCACATATGTCAGCTCTTAATTAGTGGCCCTTTCCCATCATGAATGTTGTAGGTGAAACTCTCAGAATTAGGCTTTTTAATTTATATCTGTAGAAGAAAAAAAACTATTGGTCTGCATATATCAATGTCACCATTTCTGTAATAGATTAAAATACCATATATATATGTGTGTGTGTGTTAATTTTAGAATTTAAGCAAACTTGTCTCCATGTGTTTATTTTAAAACTGATGATGATAACACATAACAGGTTCAATGGATAAAATGTTATTTCTTACTTCTTACAACCGCTCATTATATCTGAATTTACATTCAGTGTTTGTTTTAATTAACATATTTGGGATAATGGGCAAATTATTCATTTTGTAGTTTATCATTATATCATTTACCAGTCTTTTATCATTCAAATATGTAAAATATAGTACCATTATACTCACTTCATATTCTATATGATATCCCAGCAATACATATTAAGCAGATATGTGCAAATAAAAATGTTCAGAATGTAAAAGTTACTCCAAGCTCAAAGAAGATCAGCAAAAGATAATCTCCAACAAATTACCAAACAAAAAGCGAAGTTAATGCAGTTACCTTTATTATGATGTCTCCAACACCAACGGTACTGTACAGCTACGTCTTCTGAGTTTTACCGTCATCTTGTCTTTCAAACCAGAATTAATTTCTTGAGCTCTTACAAAATGAAGAAACTTTCAAATACTATAATTTAAGCAGCTTCTTTACATGCCATCAGATAAATTATGGCACAGTGTTAGTCTTTCAGCACAACGCAACTTCACATTTGGACGACGCGCTGTGTGGGCATCGCCGACACTGCAACTGACATGAATTCTCTATTAGCAGACAATGATTCGGAATAAATCCTTCGCAAATCTAACATTCTCGATTTTTCATGGTTCCACTTTTCATTGTTGCATTTGTTTGATTGTACAATTGCTAATGATGTTCCATGAATCAAGTTCAATTCATCTGCTGTCTGAAATCCCGGTTCAGTTGGTATTTTCTTCCACGCATGATGCCGTGTAAATAAAAGATACGGTCGACATTCAAAGTGGTTTAGGTTAATTTATTATTTTCCTTTATTAAGGTCATTTGCAGAAAGTGTTTCGCTAGGGTGAGAAAAAAAAAAAAAAATAGAAAAGAAAACTTTCTTTTCCAGCGCTAATACTGTATATATTTCAATTTGTGATTGATACTATAAATAAAACAAATATTAAAAAAGCATTTTAGCCCGTGGCTTCGGCACGGCACTCGTTTTTGTGGGTTTTTTAAAATGTTGTTAGTGTTGTTTTGGGGTTGGTTTTTTTTTGTGTACCACACTAAGAAACATACCAGGTATTAGGCCTAACGTAGGAAAAGAAATTATCCTCTATTTATTACTATTCTTACTGTCAAATGACGCAAAAGTGATCAAATTGCTATTAAGATTTTGTTTTGTATAACACTTACCGCTCGTTTTCCTCTAGATAAAGCAGCCACTTCAAAATGATTATAAAATCTGTGACAGATGAAACACGTGGTTTAAATAATTCGTAATCGCCTGCCTTAAATACTGTAGGAATTTGCTAATGTATTTCATGGCCCTCGTTTGAATAGATACCAACGATCATGTATATCGACCAAACTTTGTATATTCCTGCCCACGATCATGTATTTTGTATTAAACCGTATATTACACGAGCGCTCTGTGGCAAACTCGGGGGGGGGGGTGGCGGGGGGGGGCTCTATTATACCCGCTGTATCAGTTGAGAAATATATCGAACTGATCAGGCCCCAATATTCTCGCTCCGAAAAACATTAAAACAATTATATGCAGAATATCGGTAGGTCTCCCTCTTGCCGAAAATGTCAGCACCATATATATTTTGCAAGTAATGTAATGGGTATAATAATACACACAAACACACACACTTTTTTTTGGGGGGGGGGGGCACCGGAGAGATGCCCCCATTTCCAAAAAAGATCGAAAGTATTTTATGTTTTTGTGTTTCCCCCTCAGACGTGTTCTACGTTTTATTAAAACAAAATTTTATATAAAAAATTTAGTTTTTAGAATTTTTGATAGGGTATTTATGTTTCCATAGTGTTATCTAAAGGGTTGTTCGTCCGAGTCTGGTTTCCCTCACCTTGCTCGAAGTTCCTTCCCTTGAAATATTTTGTAACCTTTGCTATATGTCGCCTAGGTCTCAGTGTTTGCTATATGTAATGGTGCTATATTGTGTGTATGCTATATTTTCTTTATGTTTGAGATAGCAAGTATAGATCAAATACCTTTCCCAGTTGTATTTCTTCCTTTATGATGTTATATTGTATCTTTTAATTTGTTTTATGGTTTTCTAATTTTGACGATGGAATGGTGTACTATTTAGATTTTGTTTAAAAAAAATAATTTCCTATTTTATTATTCGAGTGATAATATGTGTCGTTCCTCATAATAGTTTTTAAAGATGTTGATAGGTAGGTTACGCTCGATCCAAGGTTCACGCTTCTTTATTCTCTATGTGTTTTTTCTGGGTCGCGTTAGGCCTCCTTTATTTAGTTTATCTGATTATGCTTTATTGAAAGATCCAAACGTATTTATGAGACCACATTATTGTATAGTGGTCAACCATACAGTGCGGGAGAAGTTAGTAGGGTTTTAAACTAAGTGTTATACAGTACAGTATGTATTTGTGTCTCTATTTTGTCTGTTTATGTTCTACATTGGGTGTTTTCAAAGACTCTTGATGGGCCTGTCCACTTCACTGAGCCCTGTGACTTAGCCCCATGATGTCATCGCCATTTACTTCCCCCTTATATTTTCCCTATATTCCTTCCTATATATGTCTTTAGAATTTTCTTTCAGAGAAAGAAGAAAAAAAAATTACAAAATTCTTTTATTTTTTTCTTTCTTCCTTTCTTCCCTTTTCTCTTTAAAAAATGTTATATGGGTTTCTTTGAAATATTTGAAATAGAATTTGAAATTTTCTTTGAAATATGGCTGTTGTGGGGTGCGAGGAGGGGGTATGTGTATGGCATCAGCTCGCAATTGCGCTACGCGACTCTTCGGTCTGTAATACCTATTCCTCCCTCCCCCAATTTGCGTTATATCAACCTAACGGTAAGTATCTATTCGTCGTAAGACGTATTGAGTTCTTGTTGTGGTTAATATTCTTATTTTTACCACGTATCTTATTTAAAAATCTTTATCACCTGTCCACAGAATATCATCGTAGTTGCTATATATTCTATACATTTTAGAACGATTTTGTTTTCGTAGTCTAAATCTATGAATAAAATGTTATTTTTGTTATACTTATATTTTTTGCAAATTTTCATTATTAACTTTATCCGATTATGTTTAGTTTTATCACATTGGGTAATCGTATGTAGTTTGGTGAAGTTCGCTGTTTTACATAGAGGGCATTTCAGCATTATCCTCAGCATACGATGTTTGATTGTTTCTTCGCCTGTTAGGCAGGTGTTGTGCAGGTATTTAAAAATTATACTTTGTGTTTTGACAGATCTTATTTTCCCCAATTTTTCCAATTTTTTGTCCAATTTACCCCCTCAGTTGTCCTGCTCTACTCTACATTTTATATTTTTGTTTACCTCCTCCCTAATCCAAGCGTGACTTTTACTTATTAAATTTTGCATAAATCTGTTTTGTCTCTATATTTTAAAATTAGTTCTCATATGTTTGCGTGGCACTTCGATTTTTTTAATATTAATTTGTTATTTTGTATATCTCTGGTCGGTTTCTCAAGGTGAAGCCGAACCAGTAGATGTACAGTGCTTCTCACGCTGTAGCAGGGTCTGATTGCATTTTTTTTAATCTATTGATTATGTTAGTTAATTATAGTAGTAGGGGGCTCGGCAACCCCAAGCCCCCTGTACTTTTGGCCCTATATAATGTCTCTTTTTTTACATAATGCATTTTATGATTCCATATATAATCTATTATTTCGTTGTCTGTTTTGTTTAAAATTGTATTATCCATATCTATGGATTTAATTATGTAGTTAATATTTGAGTATAAATAAGTCTTGGCCACTTGGGCCCGCTCCATGATACGTAATGGCGCCATGGCCAGATTTTCACTTTTTCTCTTATTTTATTGATAATATGTTCATAATTTTCTACAGCTTCTTTTTTTATTACCAAAGTAAGTAAGTGGGGGGGGGCCATAATTCAGGGTGGTTGCCCCTCCAGTTAACTATTTTTAAGATTTCGTGCTTGTTGTGGTTTATTTTGGAACCCGACGCTTATAGCATTTCCCCTCTCTTATAAAGTTGTTGCAGTCATATGCATGTTAGAGCATTTTTTTATTCTTTTTAGGTTTGGTATTTGTATGCCTTGTATAATCAGGGGCGGATTAAGGCTCACTGGTGCCCTAAGCACTGACAAATCTTGGTGTCCCCCTCTTTTCCACGTACACCTGGGAAGATAACCCTAGGGTGTACCATGATCAAGAAACAAAACATTATGATTAATTTGCACTAGTTTTATCAATTTTTTTTGCAAATCTTCATTCTTTTTTTTTTTCATTCTTTTCACCCTTTTCTCAACTTTGTGGTGCCCCCTTTGGCCCTGGTGTCCTAAGCACGTGCTTAGTCTGCTTAATGGTTAATACGCCCCTGCTTGTATATCTGGGTTGTTTCTTATCGTGTGACGTAGGATTTCTATTGCCATTACGTATTCTAGCATTGATAGTGGACATCCTTGTATCATTGATCGTTGTATTTTAAATTCTTTCGTGCATTTCCCGTTTAATTATCCCAGTGTGTAGGATTTTGGTCCATTTTGGAAATTGGGTCCGAAACCAAATTTTTTAAAAACATTCGTTATATAGTTTTGTTCAAATCAGTCGAAAGCTTTCTCCTGGTCGAAGAGTACCATAGCACTCATCATACCAGTTTCATTTATGTAGTTAATTATATTTTTAATGTTTAAAATATTGTTTTGTATATCCCTCCCCCACAAGTTTGATTTACATTAATTATCTTGTTTATCCTACCCTTTACTGTATTTGTTAAAATCCTACTTAAAATCTTATAGTCCGTGTTTAAAAGTGATATAGGCCTCCAGTTTTTAATCTCGTCTCTATTCCCTTTCCCTTTGTATATAATTGTGATAACTCCCTCCCTCATAGATTTAGTCATTTTATTTTTACTTAAAACTATATTATTATACAAAGCGTTTAAGATCGGCGTCAGTTCACCGTGGAACTTTTGGTAGAATTCCACGGTGAGTCCATCTTTCCCTGGTGACTTTTGTGAGTGTTGATATACTTTATGTGATTTCTTCATCTGAGATGACATCATCACATTGGTCTCTATGCACTGCTGATGTCATCTCACAGTCGACATTTTTTAAGTAGCTGTCGATTGTGCTGAAGTATATGTTCTGTGTGGTGTGTGGTGTAGAGTTCTTTATAATATTGGGAAATATTATTTAGGATATCTTCTTTTACAGTATGGGTTACATTGTTTATTTTGATATTGTTTAAAATTGTATCACCCCCTTTTCTAAATTCTTCTCGCTTATATACGTTTTTTGCCTTGTTGTAGATCTCTGTAAATTTTCCCGCCCTTATTATTCTCCCCTGATTTTCGTCTTCTCCAAGGATTTTAATTTTGTCTGTCAATCGTTTTTTTTTCTTTCTCCATCGTCGTTTGTTGTTTTGCTTAGTTCTAATTTGAGTTCGTGTTTGTCTTTTTTTCTGGAGTTTTTCCGCCCTCTATTTTAGTACTGAATATTTATTCCTTTTATTATGTTTTTTAAAACATCCCAATCAATTATTATATTAATAATTTCTTCATTTTTGAAGGTTTCAATTTCTTTTTTTAATTATTATTTCGACATATTCTTTGTCATTTAAAATCTTATTATTTAGTTTCCATAGTCCTGGCCCACATTTTTCTATATTTTTCATTTTTAGGTCAATAGTGAGCATGAAATGGTCTGATAGCTTTTGGTTGGTTATTGCAGTATTAATATATATTAATGGATCATAACAATTTCTGTAAAATTTATCAATCCTGCTAGACTGGTTTAATTTATAGTTACCCAATTGAAATCTCCCCCTATGATTAGATTTTCCATCGAATATTGTTGTAGATAGGTATATAAGTTTTCTTTAAAATTAGTTTCTTATTTCTATTAGCTGGCATGTACACATTTGTAATATGCCAATTAAACATTTTAACATGTAGCAACCGTCCCTTAAAAAATCCCCCCCTCCTCAAACCTTTCCCAGCTTTTTAAAAATATTATTGTTGCAACCAACTCTAATATCATTACTTGCAAAATTGTTGCATATCTTTATTGCGTTAAGTTTGTCTTCTACTAAAATTTTGAATTCTGGCTTAATTCCATAGTGTGTTTCTTGTATCATTATTACATCAAAGTTTGTTTCTTTGGCTATTTTGTCTGCTTTCGCTTTGTCTATCCCATTGCTGTTGATAGTAGCGATCCGGAAATTTGTTTCTTCCATTTTTGCTTTACTCCCAGGTGCCGCATCACTTTTATATAGAATTTAATTGTATATATTTCAGTTAAAGTTATTATATTCCATTTTTTTTTTTGTACACACACACCAGCACGATCGACAAAGAGCGCTTGAGCAATATACAGTTTGATACATCCTACATGGTAGTGGGCAGGAATACATATATAGGTCTCGACCGAAGTAGTAACATTGTTCCAGTGTTACCACTCGACATCCTCGATATGTGCTTCATCGTATTTGCAGTCTATACACTTAAAGTTACAATGGAAAAGTGTACATGAATATATTTATACCATAGACAGAGCCTTGAAGTACTACTTATTTCGGTTTAAAACTGTCCAAAAAAACCCACAAAAAACAGCATGTAATAGTTCATTTCGATACAGTTGCACAGAGCATTTGACGTTCATTCTGATGTCAATATATATTGATATCGACTAAGTGCGATTTGTTTTCAAAGCTGCTTTATTGCTGGTAGTGCTTCTGTTTTCAAGTTCGATATATAATATACCCATGGAGCAGTAGTAATACAGAAATCAGGACAACAACCATCATCAACATCATCGGGAGTATTATTATCGTATATGTTGGTCACATCGATGATCATTAATAAAAAGCGGTTGAAATATGAACAATATTCCATCTCTTCAAATAGCAAATAACTAAGCAAAGTGTGTGTGTGTGTATGTGTGTGCGTGTGTAATTTTTAACGTAGCTTTAAAAAAATGCAATCATTTGTACGTCCTTGCGTTTAGCGCCTTCTTAACCGAATATTTTCCATATAGGCGAATAAGTCATAGCAATCGCAAACAACCAGCGATGTTGACAAGTTTGATATCAACTGATACGTTTCTCATGATTCTAAGTCGATCTCTGCCAATAGACATGTGTGAAAATGCAAAATAAAAAAGATTGTTCTTTTTACTGAAATATCGGGTGCGACATTACCGATCTTCATATCCTTGGTACGTGAAACTACCATTGCCGTTTTGCGATTGTACCACATATTTCGATGCTAATACTATAAATTTGAAGAATATAATTAAAGCTGTACAACAGTAAATAATATGTGTGTGTATCTTATTAAGTACGTTTTCATTTGTCTGTCTTTTCTCCTAATGTCTTCTATACGATCGTTTAACAAACAGGTGAATAAGTCATTACCATAGTAATAAACACCGATTTAGCAAAATTTGATATCAATTGGTAGGTTTCTCGTCAGTCTAAATCGATCTGTGCCAACAGAAATGTGTGAAAATGAAAATAAAATAGTTTGTATTTTTGACTCGATATCGGTTGCGACTTAACGATCTTCATATCCTTGATACGTGCCTCTACCATTGCAGTTTGCCACGGTACCACATATTTCAATTTTAATATTATAGATCTCAAACATATAAGGAAAGCTATACAACAATATATAATATGTGTATGCAACTTATAAAGTGCATCTTTATGTGTCTGTATGTCCGCCCAATGTCTTCCTCAATGAATTTTTTCCATATAGGCAACTAAGTCATAATAATAGTTTCAAAAATCCGATGTTGACCAATTTGATATCAATTGATAGGTTTTGCATCAGTCTAAATCGATCTGTGCCAATAAAAATGTGTGAAAAAGGCAAAAAAAAAAGTTGGAATTTTTGACTCGGTTTCGATTTAGACCTTGCCGGTCTATATCTTTGATACTTGCTCTACCATTGGTGTTTGCCACGGTAACACATACTTCAACGCTAATACTATAAATCTGAAGCATATAAGGAAAGCTATACAACAGTATATACTATGTGTATCCATCTTATTAAGCACGTCTTCATGTATCTGTCCCTGCACCCAATGCCTTCCTCAACGAGCGTTTTCCATATAGGCAAAAGTCATACCAATCGTAAACAACCACCGATGTTGACAAATTTGATATCAATTGATAGGTTTCTCTTCAGTCCCAATCGATCTGTGCCAATATAAATGTGTGAAATTGCAAACTAAAAAGGTTGATATTTTTTACTCGGTGTCACTTGCAACATTACCGATCATCATATCCTACCTACGTGCCTCTACCTTTGCCGCATTGCGATGGTACCATATAATTTTTACTAATATCTCCCAAATGCTTGACAGGTCTAAGAATACAGAGCCTAATTTAGACAAACGTACCAAATTCGTGAATAAAAGGGTACCCGATCATGTTAGTTTCAACATTCCCTTAATAACAATAAATGACACTTTTGATATTATAAATAAACTTGACATAAACAAATCAGCTGGTCTAGATGGAATTCACCCCAAAACTCTGAAAATGTCGGCTTTATCAATCTCAGAGTCGTTGAAAAAAATAATTAACTGCAGTATCACTTCCAATAAATTCCGGGAGTCATTGAAGTTAGCAAAAGTATTCGCAATTTATAAGGGAAATGAAAGAATGACCCATCCATCTATCGACCCATATCTGTTCTGTCCGTACTTCCAAAAATTATGGAAAAACATGTCAGCAAGCATATTTTCAGATATCTTTACAAGGACCAACTCCTCCATAGATCACAATCAGGTTTTCGAAAGAATCATTCATGTCAGACTGCAATGACAAAACTTATAGACCAATGGCTACTAGCAGTAGAATCAGGTGAGCTTACTGGTGCAATCTTCATTATTTTAAAAAAGCGTTCGATTTGGTTGACCATTCGGTGCTCATTAAAAAACTTTCATCCTACAAGTTTTCTCTAAACTTAGTTGCCTGGTTCACGTCGTATCTCACAAACAGACACCAGGTTGTTTGCAGGGGTAAACATATATCCGAACCAAGTCATATCGTAAGTGGAGTTCCTCAAGGATCTATATTAGGGCCTCTTCTTTTTCTACTATTTATCAATGACTTAGCCTTGTATCCAGCGCACGCTAACACAGATCTTTTCGCTGACGATTCGACATTGCATTTATCTGATAAATCTCTAGATTCCATTAAACTTCAAACCGACCTCAGCAGTATATCAGTTTGGTGTCGTCAAAACAAAATGCATATTAACATCCCTAAAACGAAATGTATGACAATTGGAACAAGGCAGCGTCTATCTACTAATATGAATTTACTTCTAACTCAAAATGGCTTAGACGCATCTATTGTCAAAAATCAAAATCGTCTTGGCATCTACACTCAGCTGGAATGCGCATATCGATCACTTATGTGCAATGGTAGTCAAAAGAATAACTCTATTAAAATTGCTTTCAAAATGTCTACCTCCACAATCACTTGAAATTTATTTCTCGGGTTATATACTACCACTGATAGATTACGGCTGTACCATATGGGGAAACACATCAAATTATAATCTGTCCAGAACTGATAGACTCCAGAAAAGGGCAGCCCGAATAATACTGAAACTTCCTGTTATGACTCCTTCAAATGTTTTGTTTTCACGTCTGAAATGGCTACCTATACAAAAACGTATTATTTATTTTAAAGGAATCATGACATACAAGTCTTTAAACAGTCTTTCTCCAGATCATATCTCTTACATAACTGAACTAAGATCATCAAATACTGAGCGTAATCTCCGATCGACGACAAACAACGATCTCCAGATTCCTTGGTCAAAAACCAATCATTACAAAAGCTCATTTTCTGTATCAGCACCTACTGTATGGAATTCCTTACCAATGAGGATACGTAATTCAACTTCCCGTGCTTCTTTTAAAATATCATTAAAGAAATTCCTTCTAGACCAGCTGGAATGATATATTAAAAGCTCTGAATAGAAACCTTTTAAATTATATCCATAATTGATATATATTTGTGTTTCCCAGTATAGTCACACATACTCATTCATGTCAAATATGTACGAATGAGTGTGCGACGATACATGGTTATGTGCATGAATTTCTATTTTTATTATTTTATTACAAAAACTGAGGACCACATGGCCATGACCAAATGTGTTATCCTCGTTAAAGATAGTTTATTATTATTATTATTATTATTATTATTAATTCGATGATAAGCATTTGTCTGTTTCGTGCGCCTAGAATTTTACATCACGAACGTTTACCTTAGAGGCGAATAAGTCATACCAATCGTAAGCAAACAAAGATTTTGCCAAATTTGATATTAATTGATAGGCTTCTCATCAGTCTAAATCGATCTATGCTTATAGAAATGTGTGAAAATGCAACCTAGAAAAGTAGGTATATTTTACCCCGTATCCTTTGCGACGTTATCAATCTTCATATACTTGATACGTACCTCTATCCTTGATCTTTTGCGAAGGTATCGCATACTTCGATGTTTATACTAATGATTTGAAGCATAGAATTAAAGCAATACAACAGTAAATATTATGTGTATCTTATTAAGTACGTCTTCATGTGTTTGTCCGTGCGCCAAGATCCGAACGATACGAACATTGTGCATATAGGCGAATAAGTCCTGCCGATCGTAAACAACCACGGATGTTGACAAATTTAATATCAATTAATATTTTGTCCATCAGTCTAAATCGATATTTGCCAATTGAAATGTGTAAAATTGCAAACTGAAAGATTGGTATCTGTTTATTCGTTATCGATATCGACTTTGCCTATCTTCGTGTCCTTGCTACGTGCTTCCACCCTTCCCGTTTTGCGATGGTAGCACATGCTTGGATGATAATACTATATATTTGAAGCATATAATGAAAGCTGTACAACAGTAAATAATATGTGTGTATGTATCTTATTAAGTACGTCTTCATTTGTCTCATTTGTCTCTCCGTCGCATAGTGCCTTCCTATCCGAACGTTTTCCATTTGGCTAATAAGTCGATCTGCCAATAGACATGTGTGAAAATGCAAAATCAGTTATTTTGTTCTTTTTACTGAATATTGGATGCGACATTACCGATCTTCATATCCTTGGTACGTGAATCTACCATTGCCGTTTTGCGATCGTACCACATATTTCGTTGCTAATACTATATATTTGAAGCATGTAATTACAACTGTACAACAGTAAATAATATGTGTATGTATCTTATTAAGTACGTCTTCATTTGTCTGTCCTTTCGCCCTCTCTTCCTATACGATCGTTTTCCATATAGGTGAATAAGTCATAATAACAGTAAATAAACCCCGATTTAGACAAATCTGATATCAGTTGATATTTTCTCATCAGTCTAAATCGATTTGTGCCAACATAAATGTGCGAAAATGCAAAATAAAAAAGTTTATATTTTTGGCTCGGTATCGGTTGCGACTTTAACCATCTTCAATTCCTTGATACGTGCATCAACCATTGCCGTTTGCCACGGTACCACCTACTTCAGTGTTAATAGTATAGCTTTGAAGTTTACAGGGAAAGCTATACAACAGTATATAATATGTGTATGCATCTTATAAAGTACATCTTTATGTGTCTGTATGTCCGCTCAATGTCTTCCTCAATGAGCGTTTTCCATATAGGCAAATAAGTTATAACATTAGTAATTTTTTAAAAACGCGATTTAGACGAATTTGATATCAATTGATAGGTTTCTCATCAGTCTAAATTGATCTGTGAAATATATAAATGTGTGAAAATGCAAGTAAAAAAGTTGATATTTTTTACTCGGTGTCGCTTGCGATATTACGGATCATCAACGGATCATCATATTCTACCTACGTGCCTCTACCCTTGCCGCTTTGAGATGGTACCATATAATTCGATGATAATCATTTGAATGTTAGTGCTCCTAGATCTTTACAACACGAACGTTTATCTTAGAGTCGAATAAGTCATACCAATCGTAAGCACACACAGATTTTGACAAATCTGGTATTATTTGATAGGTTTCTCATCAGTCTAAATTGATCTATGCCTACAGAAATGTGTGAAACTGCAACCTAGAAAAGTTTATATATTTTACCCAGTATCCTTTGCGACTTTACCATTACCAATCTTCATATCCTTGTTACGTGCCTCTAGTATTGCTGTTTTGCGATGGTATCACATACCTCGATGCTGATACTAATGATATGAAGCATATACTTAAGCAATAAAACAGTAAAAATTATGTGTATGTATCTTATTAAGTACATCTTCATTTCTCGGTCCGTGCGCCTATATCCTTGCAACATGATCGTTTTCTATAAGGCTAAATATGTTATGTTAATCGTAAAAAAAACTACAAAGATTTGGACATATTTGATATCCATTTATTGGTTTCTCATTAGTCTAAAACGACCCGTGTCAATATAAATGTGTGAAAATGCTACCTTGAAAGTTGCCTTTTTTGTCTCGGTATTGCTTGCGAGTTACCGATCTTCATATCTTTGCTACCCGCTTCTACCCTTGCCGTTTTTTGATGGTTTGTATATAATCAAATAAGTCATGCCAATTGTAAAGAACCACCGATGTTAACACATTTGATATCAATTTATAGGTTTCTCATCCTCCAAATCTTTCTGTTTCTAAGAAACGTTTTTCTAATTCAACTAATGGGTCATCACGCTAAAATTATGCTACTGACAAATGTCATCTTAATATCCTACATACTAAACTTAGACAAGCAGGTAGTCTCCTGAAATCCGACCTTTACATGGTGAATTTAGTTAACTCTTTCACGTGTGCATGTGCTTATGATAATGAAGAAGCTGAACACTTTGTCTATTGCCCCTTACCAAATGCCAAAGATCCCAGCTCTTTCGCTCTACCTTTCAACACACTTCTTGGTTAAGTCTAGATTTATCATTGAAAAGTGACGTGACTACCCACCTACAATAAGATGTCTTTCTGCTTGTGTGATGACACGTTAGTTAAATTAGAGAAACGTTTCTTAAAAATAGAAAGATTTAGAGGATTTCGGATATCATCAGGGAGATAGTTCTAAAGACGAATCGTATATGGTAAAAGGTCGTGTGAAAATATAAAGTTTGGTTGAGATTGGTGTGATACTTTGAGAGTAACGTAGACGATAATTAGATGCCTCATATCTCCTTTGTGGAAGAAGTTCGCTTAAATAGTTAGGTACTTGAGTATTTATAATCGAATACATAATGCATAATCTCTTCCTTTTCCTTCGTTGTGCAAACCAAACAGTTTCCGCATAAAGAGACTATCTAGAAGAATTAATGGGTATAGATCTGGAACGATCCGTGCATCTTCCATTTGATTTTCCCCCCTTTATTCTGATCTTTCCGAATCTTCAATAGAGCAATTATCCCAGACTCCAGAAGTATATTCTAAGGTTGGACTTATGAATAGTGTATATAATTTAGCTGAAGTCAACAATTAGTCTGTATTTAGACGGTAGTGTTTTATCTCCTTTCTTATACATCGGTATGTCGTATGCTAGCTTGCACTGTGTTAGGAGCACGCTGGCTGGGAGTGATTTATTTAAAAGTATTTGCAATGGAACATACATTTCTTCAACTATACTTGTACAAGTTTATTAATTGGTTCCAGCGGTTTTGTTTAGGTCAAGACTAGCTACTACATCTATAATTTCTTGTTTATATATAATGATGGCAGAAATAAAAGTTTCATTTCTAACTTCAAAATGCGGCAACTGTTTATCATAATTTTTAAACGTGTAAGATATCAAACTTGCGAGTTCAACAGGTCGCACTTCTCCTGATCACTTGTTGCAAATTTAGATGACCATTTCGTACGTTTCAGTGGAGGTAATAGGCTCCATGTCTTTGTAGAATGTACTTGTTATCCCATTATTTTCCAATAAGGTCGAGGATTTGATCCGATGGCAGGGGTTGAACCTGCATCCTTTCGGTCGCAGGTCTGAGACACTAACCACTGAGCCAATGTGGCTCCTCTTAAGATTAATATACCCATATGATATTTTCCAGTATCATACGTAACTATATGATACGTTTAATAACACCCAGTAACTCAGCAAATGCCGGCATGACGACATATGAATTGAAGGTGTAATGACGAATGTAATTTAAAGTCAATTATGTAACCTATTTTTATGCTTTTTATTGAATATCGTTTCTGTCATGTGATATACATAACATAATCTTACATTTAAGATTATTCAAAATGAAATTTATGAAATTCGTTAAATAGTTTCAATCTTTTGCGACTCTCGTAAAAAGATCCTTCATTGTTGTTCATGTAATTTTACATGTCATTATATTCCTTTATTGATTTGCACTTTGGTTACAAAAGAGACAACTTTTGCAATTTAAAACTTATTTCATCTATACTATACTAGTATAGCTCATGAAATGAAGGCAGTTTACTTGGCCTCTAATTCATCTATAGGGAATGGAATCGGTTCACAATTAATACTTCCAGTTCAGTACCCATGAATGTAGTTCTAGTCTATTTTTAGAACATTTTTTCCTCTCTCATTTTGGTGGTGATAGAAGAGTTTTATTTATGCATTTTTGGTAGGGATTTAAAGGTAACTGTTTATTCTTCATAATATGAGCTCAGGGTGTTGTTGTATGTGTGTATTTCGGCGACAGTGCACAGTGAGTAATAAGGCCTTGGTGATGCTCCGGAAGTGAAATCTGTGTTCTGTTTACATGGTGATGTGTTGACAGTTCAGCATCTAAAAAAAGAGCAGGTCAACCTTTGACGAGAACTTCACCGTGAAGTCATCTTTGAAGGTTGTTTAGATTAGCATATGATTTGTATTGATTGTCACACAGTGGAAAGGTCAGTACTGAGAAACCAATGTAGATAACATATAGTAAAATTAATTGTGTCCTATGTCCGAATGATACCTGCGGGAGACTGCTCTATCTGATCAGTGTGTAACTATGGAAACGGTAATTTAGTGACCTCTTCTCCAGCATCGAGCTTTAGGTTAAGACTGAAATTCGATGTCTTATGTAATGTTCTGTATCTGTAGTTTAAAGCTGGGAGAATTACACAAAGAGAATAGCAAGTAAACCCTTCTGTAAATGGAGCAAACTGGCACTTTTACATTGTAAAACTAATTTATCTTACAATCATTTATGAATAATTAAAAATTACTGAGTAGTAACTAAGAATATATAAATTCTTTAGATGGAGACCCAAATTTCATTTTTTAAATTATCGTATTTTTTATGTTTACTTTCCAGATACATTTTTTTAAAAATTCTCAAGAAAGTATGAAATCTAACAAAAGATGAACGAAATTCTTATTATTTTGATTTTTTGTAAAGAGCAAAGAAAGAAAACTATTAATGACATAAGCTTTCATCATGACATATACACACTAGCCTCCACAGAAGTACCTTTATGACAGTACGGTTAAAATAGCAATAAATATGCATATACAGTTGTAAACTTTCCCAATTTATGACTAAACATTTATACTGTGATAGGGTATTCTTAGTAAGTAAAATGTGTATTATACAATGAATGAATAGGAGGTATTCGATGAATAGACTGCACGCATTTCAGGTGCAGTGGCTACTCAAGATTATTTACTGATGCACAAACTAGTTAGAGTTGTCATACTGGTTGTCATTCCAGGGATACTGACAGTCAGTGATTTCCACCTTGTAAAATCTTTCCTCTAGGGCGGACAATAATAATAGTTTCTGAAGCTGATTTTATTAGCAATGGTTTGCAAAACAACAACAAAT
Source organism: Sinohyriopsis cumingii (assembly GCA_028554795.2). Lineage (NCBI taxonomy): Eukaryota > Metazoa > Mollusca > Bivalvia > Unionida > Unionidae > Sinohyriopsis > Sinohyriopsis cumingii. Next base: position 57,047,468 of record CM068840.1, read on the forward strand.
ATCCTTGTGTTTTATCAACTCATTATGGTTCCGCTGCTTTGATAGAACAAAAAGGAATGTTCTTTATTGTTTTATGAATTTTATGCCCTGTGACAATGGCCAACATTTTGTAGGTCACGATCACTTTGGCATAAACTTATTTTATGCATGGCAGTTGGAAACTACGAAAATCTTCTTAGAGGCGAGCTGTATAATCGGCAATTACATTGCTATTCTGAAAGAGTTCTGATAACTAAATAAATAAGTAAATAAATAAAAACACCATCTTTTATCATTAAAAGTTTCCAAGTGTTGTTTATACATTGTACGTGGCGTAATTCGTAAGTTTACTCGGCATATTTTCAACTCAGTAACGCCTGGTAACGGTAGTACTTTTACCTAAATATGTGGGTCCTTTGAGAGCATCGTACATGTATAGAGGAAAAGAAATAATTGTATTTTATGCTCATCTCAAAAGATTTGTTTGTATTTCTGCGAAATAGTCATGCCTAACCAGATAATAGCACAGAACCCCCCCCCCATTGTAACTACAAAGCCTTGAGCAAGTGCGAAGTTACCAGTTAATTTTATTGTTTGTTTCTATTTTTCAAGTTGTCTTCGTGTGTGCGCGCGTAAATTGAAAGCTTGTTATTACTAGTCAATATCGTCAATCATATTTGCTCCATTATTCCATGCAGATAAGAAAGGAACTAATTTTGTGCTTAATTTGTGCCCCCCCCCCTCCCACCCCGCCCCGGCACGGTACAATAAACAAACACTTGATTGAAAATAAAATAAAAGAAACTAACCTTGCATTGTTATAATGTATTCCTTCTTTTTTCATTATGCGAAATTTACAGAACAAAATATATCAACGAACTCCGTAAATGTAGCGGATGCCGGCATGCGTATGCATCCTTACTGTGTGTGTATCGCTAATGTCAGATAAAAAAAATATCGCAAAAGAGACGAAAATATCACCAGATTGCTTGAAGGCGCCTGCCATTCACGCATGACAAGTTACAAGGTGCAAACGGACCAAGATTGTATTGTACGACGATATCTCGCAAATTAAAAAAAAAATCATTATTTTAAAGAACATACAATGTGAGTGCAAATGATAATCTTTCGCTAGTATGGGTTACGAAAGTATCATTATTTTTTTTTTTTTTTGGGGGGGGGCACCAGACAGATGCCCCCCCCCCAAAAAAAAAAAGTGTTTTCATGTACTCTTGTATACCCCAAAGATGTGTGTGCTTGTTTAAAGTTTAAAAAAAGGAATTTTGATCAAACTTTTAGTTTATAATTAGTCCTAGTGTTTTCTAAAGGGTAGTAGTCTGAAACATGGGTCTTATTCCCATTTTGAGATTTCATATCCTTGATTTTTAGTGATCTTTGCCAAGGATTTTCTATGTTCCGTGTATGGTATGTGTATCAATGCTATGGTGTGTGTATGCTATATAGTCTGTGTGTAGGGACAGCAATACTATGTCAAATTTGTCTCTGTTGTCTTAATATATATTTTTCTATGGACTTTTCAAATTTGTTTGTTTGTCCTGGTATAAATTTAGTTGCTTTCGAATTAATTTGCAATTTAGAATTCCGGCGAGATGAACGGTATACAACCAGTTGAAATTAAAACAAAACCTATTGTTTTATGTGAGTGACTATGGTGTGGCGTTTTTCACATTAAAGTCTATTTTCAAAACGAGGCAGGCTGTATTCGAGTCAGGGTCCGCACTTTTTTTCTTTATTTATTTGTGTTTCTCCCGATTCGAGTTAGGCCTCCTCTCTAGTATTTAATTTATAATGTAAAAGAAGTAAATATCCAACCCAAAACCCCTTAGGAAGCTTTATACATTTACTGGCTTGGTTTTAGCATGAAAAACATAAGTGACATCTACAAAAATAATAAACTGGTAAAAAGACTAGAAAAAACAAGGACCTTTAGAAGTATAAAGGAACTTTTATATAAATATAGGGAAAATGAGGAACTTTGGGGAATTGAAACTAAGGAAACATATAATTGGATAAGGGAAAATTTAACCTCTAGAATTAAAAATAAAGTAGAGGAGGAAATATCTCGGTTAATTGGGACAGACCTTGGAGGTACTGGACCAACATCGGCTCTCCAAAATTACAAAGCTTGATATTCAAATATCTACACGACATATGGCTGACTGGTAAAGTGGCACTCCGAAGGAGAATGATACGCATACATTTAAAATATCTCATGTGCAAATGTGCGAACTTCACAAAATATCATGCGATGGCACAGTGCGAGTTTAGGAAACAAGACAGGATACAATTAATTATGGAGATATCCAAGAAATAAAAATACAGAAGAAACCAAATTTTATATTAAGACGGCAACTTTAACAAAACTTTAATAGGAAAAATAACAGAAGTAGTGAATGGGGCCACCCTAGCCTCAATGGGAATTAGCATTACAGAGACCCCTGGGCCACTCTAGCCTCAATGGAAAATTAACATGGAGAAAAATCGTGGGCCACTCTAGCCTCAAGGGGAATTTAACATGGGAAATAGTCTTGGGCTACTCTAGCCTCAAGGGGAATTGAACATGGAGAAAAAACCCTGGGCCACTCTAGCCTCAAGGGGAATTGAACATGGGATTTTTTTTTTTTAATTTTTTTTAAAATTTAAATTTAAATTTAAATTTTAAAAAGGGGTAGGCAATTGAATAAAGTCATTCTCTTTTCGAGAAATATGGCTGGCCCTGAAAAGGGCCTTTGGTTTTTCTTCTTCTTCTGCTTCTAATTTCTTCTTTTTCTCAACCAACTTCTTATTTTCTCTCCTACACTCTTTCTCTTCTTTTCTTTCTTTTTTTTCTCCTCCTCTTCTTTCTTCTTCTCTTCCTCCTCTTCTTTCTTCCTCTTCTCATTTTCTTCTTCTTTTTCAATTTTTTCGTTCCATTTGCGTATTCTTATCCTTTCCTCTTCATCCTCCTTCTCCTCCTTTATCTCTTTCATTACACCACTTATCTTATCCTTTACCTTTCTTAAGTTATTAATTTCCATCTTTACACGATGGCGACTATAGGAATAGTGGTCTTCAACGAGTCTTATTAACATCTGCTCCATCATTCCTAAATTGTCCAAAACGTCTTGCAATGTTTGCATTTTGTCAATTTGGTTAGAAGCCATCTTCTTTGTAGAATGGTTTGAACGACGAATACTGTGGGTTCTCATAGTGAAAGCGCGTACGTGATGGAAAACATCCCCCTAAAACATAAAATTGATATTACCTAGATCATGACCTAACATCGTGCGGACGTGAAAGAAAACATCCCCTACTTTTCTCATTTCATATAATATACTATCCACATAAGTGAAGCAACAATAAACAAACCCCAAATCTACTATTTACACACGCAAATCATTAAAACAAAATCCGTAATCTACTATCCACACAATCGTACGTGAGCGGTTACAAAACCCAAACTATATTCTCCACATACGCTAAGAAACAATAAACAAAATCCATAATCTACTATCCACACAATCGTACGTGAGCGGTTACAAAACCCAAACTATACTCTTCACATACGCTAAGAAACAATAAAGAAACCCATAATCTACCATTCACACAAACTTACGTGAGCAGTTACAAACACAAACACATACCCTCGCACTATGAAAAAAGAGTTAGTGTTTATAATCACACTACTCTACCTACACACACACACACACACACACACACACACACACACACACACACACACATTGGCAAATCGATAGTTATTTCTTTTCTAGAGTATTGGGTAGCCCTGAAAAGGGCTGTTTTTTTTTAACTCCAGATGCAACTATCTAATGATTGCACCTTCCTGGCCTGGCGCCACACACGCATCTTCTTCCCCAGTCTCCTTTCACCTTTCTTCTGGGGAGCGAAGAGGGAGGATGATTCGCTTCAGCACCCCAATCCTCTGTCTCGGGAATATTGAACGACATCCTCTCTTCTCTTTTCTTTTCCTCCTCTTCCCTCTGTCTTCTCTCCTCCTCTTCCTTCTTTATTCTTTCTTCTTCTATTATAGCCTCCGCAGCCAGTTCATTTACCAGGCGCCTGACATATTCCAGATGTATCTGGAGTTCAAGAAGTTTGCTTATTCTGCTACTATTCATTCTTGTGTTGATCAATCAACAAGGGTAGCTAGACTGCCGAACGAGTTTCAATTTATAGTGAAAGCGCGTACGTGAAGGAAAACATCCCCCTAAAAACATAAAATTGATCTTACCTAGATCATGACCAAAAAAAAAAAAACAACAACGCGCGGACCTAACAGAAACACTCACTCACTTTTTTATTCTACCCATCACTATTTTAAATTTTTTTATAAATCACTTCAATTGACTATCCACATACTCAAAGCAATCCAATCTAACCCCGAAATCTACACCTCAAACACCAAATATAGACATCATTTTAATCTACTATCCACACCAACGTACTTGATCACTTACAAACACACAAACTCACAAACACATATCCTCACATTTTTTTAAAAAGAGTTAGTGTTTATTTTCACACTACTCTACCTACACACATTGGCAAATGGATAGTTATTTCTTTTCTAGAGTATTGGGTAGCCCTGAAAAGGGCTGTTTTTTTTTGTTTGCTATGGCAATCTTTTAGTTTCTAAGAATGCGATGTCCTCTGAGGATAGACTTTCTGGCGATAGGTCTGCTTCTTCGGAAAGAGAAGAAGAACTCTTTGGTGTCGATACGACAATCGACAAAGCCTCTGTCAGGTTCAGGTTCTTGTTGCTGCTGTTGCTGCTGTCTCTGAAGTCTGTACTTCTCTGTCCATTCTTCTTTTTCCCTGTTCATTTCTTCTCTGAAAAGCTCTTCTATCAGGTCTTCAGTGATTTTTAACATTCTCACATTCTCTGTTTCTTCTGGCTTCGGTATCAGACTGTGTCTGACCCTATGCAAATTCACGTAGGCTTCGTTGAGCTTAGCTAGTTTGGAACACATCTTCTTAGGAGGTTGAGTCGACAATGGATGGTTAGACTGGAATCAAACCGGTTCTTAAAGTCAAAGCGCGGACGTGAAGGAAAACATCCCCCACAAAGAGCATCAATCCAACATTCTTATAGCTAAACAAAAGACAAAGGCATTTTTTTCAAAACACAACATTTTTATTCAAAAATCACTTAACAATAATCCAACACTATAACATCAAACAATTTTTTCAAATCACCAACATTTTTTTCTCAATTCACAATCTACTTTAAACAGGGCTGACAACGTTGTGAATGAAATTGTGATTTCCACTGTTGGAAATCATTAGGCCATTGATGGACACTACGTTTCCTAGCTTGAGACAAAAGATAAGCATAATGGTCACAAAACCATCGATCTACTTTCACATCATTTCTTGAAGAAGAACGAGGATCAAAATGAGCCACTAAATGTTCTAAGGAATAGCCCAGGCTTCGATGATGCAGAAAATACACGCAATATTGTCCACACACCAAGGAATCTGTGCCTTGTAATTTCACATTATTGAATCGGGTGGTCTGAGCATTTCTTCTCATAAAGTCGATGATATCGTCTTCCAAAGGGGGCAATCCGTACGAATCGAAATATTCCACACATCCTTCTTGAGGAAAGTAGACGGCTACCCAGTGGGTTCCTGGGAGATGACTGTCATCCGTGTTGATCACGTAAGCTTGATGGTCTTGAGGTTTGCGATGAGGGAGTTCATCTTTAGCACAGACGACAGGATTCCAAGAAGCCGTATACGAACTGTGGTTCAAAAGGTAATAAAGTTCCCAGGTATCCATTGATTTGTGTGTGTTTTTTTTTCTTCTTCACAGGTAATAATAAGTCGTCAATTCGATCCTGACTTTTTGCTTGAAAATGTCTGACGAATAAACGGTTATTCGTTCTGTTTCCTCACTCTGATTCAGGAGAGCTTCGATACGATGGATCTCTTGAGCGGTTAATGGTGGACAAGAATGTTTACGCAAGTCTTTATACCACTGATGCAACACGTCTTTGTTCGAGATGAGACTCCAAGCTTCGTCCAGATACTCGTCCAATTTTTCTTCTTGACTCAACATCAGGCATTTATCGTGTTGAATTTGACTGGGATGATCGTTTTGACATCCATAACAATTTTTCTTGATCAATTCCGTCATTTTGTCGACCAAGTGTTTGGCAAAACAGGAGACTAAATGGGCTTCTTGTTCTGGGCATCTTGACTTCATCATGATCACTTCTTCTTTTTCCACGGTCTCCTCACATTTCATGTCCAAAGTTTCTCCACTAGGTAAAGAGGGATAACAGTCTTCCATGGTTTCTAGTAATCTAGGATGACTTCTCTCAAACTGTTGATTTCTATCGTATTATCGAATTCTGCATACAGGATGACGTTCACCGTTTCATCAGGGTCTCGGTCTTTAAACTGAATTTCCACACGAATCTGGCCGGATTTTATAGGGTGGAAATGTCCCTCGTCGCTGCCTTGGTCTGGAGTGAAATCGAAAGCCCACAAAGCATAGCCTCCTGCATAATCTTCGTACGTGATGCCGTGACTGGTGTTGGTTCCTAACTGGCCGGTGGCTTCGTACAGGGACAAGTACGATCTCAAGTAATTCTTCTTGGTAAAGTCAGGTTCGAAAGGTCGGGTACACAAGGTTTTGCCATCGCGACTGACTTCGATTTTGGACACGCCAAAGTGTTGAAAGTAGAAAGGATTTTTTTCGGCAGCTCCGTTGAAGGCTGTATTCTCGACGATACCAACGATCAAACGTTTGGGTAACTGTCCTTGGAACAGATGATCTTCGATCATGGATCGCTGTCCCTTGGGAATGGTGAAGGTTTTCACTTCCACGCGTCGTATGGGATACTTGGCAGTCGTTCTGCTCAACGTCTGATTGATGTCGTTTCCCACTTTAGGTAACACTTCCACACGGCGTACGTAGAGTCTGGCTTCTAGGATTTTGGTTTTGTAACCGTCACTATCAGCCAATAAATGGAAAGCGGCACTGCTACGATTCAGTCTCAGGCGGACATCCACCCCGTTCAGCAAATACTTTTCTTGCAACCACATGTCCAAATGCAAACGATCCATCAGTTCTAAACTTGTGTCGACTCCCGTGATTCTCTTTCTTCGTTCTAGAAATCCATCATTGTTGTCTTTCTTTTCATCAGTTTCCAACATTTCAAACTTGGTAGGTTCGTCAGCTTCCCATACCACACAGGCATTGAGATGAGTGTTCTTGGCATCTATTCCGTACGTCAAGAGATTTTCCAGGTAGGCACGATAAGGGTAAGTATCCATGCTGCTACTGACCAGTTTGTTATTCAAGTACAAGTCCACTCCACTGAACAAGGAATGCATGAAATTGTTGACGGGAGCTACTGCTTCATCGTCTATAGCACCTCCAGTCTTATCTAGAATTTTGACTTTCAGGTACAAGTAACTGCTATTCAGATCGATGTAATCTTCGGGCTGTCCTTTGATTTCAAACTCGATGGGAGCGGAATCGGCCAATGAGGAGACGGGATGAAATTCCACCCACTGGGATTCTTGCATGGTCATCATCGTGGGGGGCATGGCAAACAGATCCAGTTCCGTCTTTGAACAAGCGCAAGACTCTCGGTGCATCATTTTTTTGTTCTTTCTCAATAATCGAAAACGTCTAAGTCTCGAACGGTTCTTCTTTTCTTGGCCTTTCTAGCTTGAAGTCTGGTGAAAGGGTGTTTTCTTCGTCGTCTCTTTCTGCCTTGTCCTTGCTGAATGCCTGACTCGGTAGCGTGCAGGGCATTTATAGGTGTTTCTCGGTGACCCAAAATGTCTTTGCCCGTTTGCAGCAAGACATTTTTGTCTGCCCTCATGAAGGCTTTTTTAGGGTTTTGTTTGTCGATGATGACATTTTGGAGAAATTCTTTGCCTTGCGTCAGTGCCGCATCTTTCAAGGCGTGCAATCCGCGTGTCACCATCGGTTTCAACACCGGGGCCACCGAACGAAAGGCCGATTTCAGCATATCTCCTAAACTGTGTCCTCGCTGTCGAGCAACCCCTCGGTACACTGGATACATGACTTACGAGTCGTGAGAGAACCGTTTTCGAAAATGGAGTTTCACCGTGACTTTTCCTTTGGTGAATGGAATATTTTGTCCCAGATCTCCTTTTATAGCAATGTTGACCGTGTCCAAATACGACTTACTGACAGGCAAATAGTGAGGATGGACAAATTCGCGGTGAACGTGGTAAGTGTTTCCACCTTCCTCGTCAGCGTTCGTGGCAGAATCCACTTTGAAAGGAATGACACGCAGTAACGGCACGGAGGTGTGTCCCACCACGTTATACTCCACCACATCGGAGTACACAAACATCAAATTCAGTCCTTGGTTCAGTTCTACCGGGGCACGAAATAACTTGCTAAAAGACTCGTTGTCGTAAACGATGGGTAATTCGTTTTTCTTCATCATGCTCATTCTCAGGTTCATGTCTCCGCCCAACATGTCATACAATTCAGGACAAAATAAAATGGACAGGATTTTACTCCGTTCAAATTTCATCAAGAAGCGACGAGCTGTTTTGTGGTACTCCATGGTGACACTTTTGTTAACATGCTCCAAAGCTTTCAGAAACACGACATTAAACCTGGAGGCTATGGTGCTGACCAAATGTTGACCACTAAAATAATAGCCTGGGGAAATGAACAAGTGATAGGTGGTGTACTTTTGTGTACGGGTTTTCTTGTCATATTTGACATTGCTATCCATCCACTGTTGCAATTGTTCGTCATGAACTTCCACATCAAAAAAGTTTTGATTGGGAAGGACATTGAGGACTTGGGTCGGGTGAATCATTTCTACTAAAGCCACTTCCCAATGGGCTTCGTGATCTAAGGGGATGGCCTGAGGTAATTTGGCCGTGTAACAGCACAATGTGTTGTGGGGAAACACCTCCATGGAACTGTCACTGGGTAAGGTTAAGTAAAATTGGTTTTGGTGACTCATAATTCCAGAGTTCTGTGGCTGTCCGAGGGGTTAGTGGACGTCAGAGGCGTGTCTCCGCCCAAAATGGGGTTCTGATTGTGGTGATTGGAGTGGTGACTGGCACTGGCACTGGACACAAGGTTCCCGTTGGAAGAGAATTTCAGGGAGGGATTGGGAAGCAGGTAACCGATGTTGTTGGTAACAGGTAGGGCTGACAAACGTGCGCAGACAAGTCGAACAAGGCACTGGTTCTTCGCTCAGACAGGGTGGAGAGGCCAAACATCCTGGGCATTTCCATCCACAATACTTGTGTTGCTCTCGATTGTTATAACCATAATCACATTTCTCACAGTAATATCTGTATCCCAGGAATCCGGTGATAGTGGTAATGGTATCGAAATGGTCATCGTGATAATAAACATGAATGTATTTTCCGTCCTTAAAGTCTTGGCCTCGAAACAACAGAGGACGGCGCATTTCTTGAGGGTGCACTTTCAAGGTGTAGCGTGGAGCTAGGGCATCTTGCAATTTTTGCATCTCAGGAATGCCACAGGGTGTGTCTTTGGACAGACCAGCTTGTTGCAACAGGAGTTCTGCTTCGTTTCGTTGTTTGGCTCGGTCCGATTGTCGAATAGTTTTCCAGGCTCTTTTCCATTCTACCGTGTCGTTCTTGTTGGAATAGGTTCGTCCCACCACGATGGCTCGAGCTAAACACATCTGGTCTTGAGGGTTGTTAATTCGGACGAGACTTGTTTTGGTGTTGCGAAGGTCGTCCACCAATAACATCTTTTTGCGTCCAGTCCCTTGAGGAGGAGAGACGTGGGCCATTTTCAGTGTGGCTTTACCATCGGTGATGTCAAACTGGTCATTAGATTGTTGTACGTGTTGAATCTTGTCCATGACTTTGGAAGGGGTTAGTTCTGCGGGTCTGCTAAACTCGATCCAAACAGGGGATTTCAAACCGTCGTGATCTATGGATAGTGTCAAGCGATCGTCTTCTTTGGGTTGACATTGTCGCTTGAGTGCGGTGAGCAAAGAATCCCACATATCGGTGATAAACCCTTCTGCTTTCTCCAATGGTACGTCGGCCTTGAAATCTTTAAACTTCACTGTGTAGGTGTAAGCCGTGGTTCAAAATTTTCTAGAGGAGCGCTTTTCCGTCTCTCGAATGGAATAGTACTTTTCAGGGTTGACTAAGGGTGGTGAACTTGGTTTAGAGGGTTTTGATTCTGGTTCACTCATGTCCTCTTCAAAATCACTGGCATGAATTTGTGCCAAAATTTCAGCCCTGGTACGAGGCGATAGATCACGTTTCTGCCTCTTACTTTCTTCTTCTTCTTCTTTCTTCTCGAATGAATAGGATCGTTTCATCTTCAGTGAAAAACGTCAAATGACTCAAGTTTAAACACCATAGACTAATTTATAGTCATGACAAACCAGCGTATATAAAAGGGTGTGTGTCTTGTCCTTTCACTATTCATTTCACTCTCAAACCGAGCACAACGATGGAAGAGACTACCCAGATGGAACGTTTCGTCAGAGCTTTGCGAGGGGTCATTAGAAAATTCTCTTCAGACCAGCCTACGGACTACTCTCCTTCCTTTCGAGATAAAAGTCAGGATACTTGCTATATCTGTCAGAAGAAAGGGCATTGGTCTTCAGAGTGTCCAGACCGTCAAAAAAGAAAAAAAACAGGGGCTAAAAAAGACAAAAGTCAAGATACCTGTTATTATTGTAAAGAAAAAGGACATTGGTCTCCAGATTGCCCAAAAAAGAAACAAGAGGAGTCAGAAGAAAGGAAGGATTCTTCAGAAGAAGAGAGGGATTCTTCGGAAGAAGAGAGGGATTCTTCAGAGGAAGAAGAGGAAGAAAGAAGACAATTCTATTTAAAAGAGGCAAAGAAACAGGAGAAGAAAAGAAGAAGGGAAGAAAATGAGGAAAAAACGGTGAAGAAATTAAAAAAACAGAGAGACTAAACAAGGAGAAAGAAGAAGTCAATGAACTTTTAATTAAAGTGTTCTGTTGTGAATTGTGAATTGGATTGTAACTATGGAGAAAAGAATACATTAATGATATAAGGTAAGTGTCTTTGAGTTTTGATTTTAAAATAAGAAGCTACACTCACGCACTCATACACAGACACGTACTATAAGGGTAAAATGGGTGGGGTTTATTTTTGAGTTATTGGCAAATTGAAATTGTATTTCTTTTCGAGAAATGTGGGTGGCCCTGAAAAGGGCATTTTTTCTTTATGGTGTAGGAGTGAGTTTAACCAATCAACTTTAACTGCCTTAAGCCTTTGCCACGGCCAAGGCCTACTTCTGATGATTGGGTTGAAATCACTAAGGGTGGTACGACAGGCTTAGTCACAGGGTTGGCGTGTTTAGCTCGGGAAGGTCGTATTCTCTTCGGTCGTGATAAAGAAGTCTGATACATTTGTTTCAGACTTCTTAACTCCGCTAAAATGTCCAACAGTACCGTAGCCGTTTGATTTTCACCCTCTTGTTTCTTTGCTGCTACTTCTTCTTGCTGTTGTTGCTGTTGTTTTTTTCTTACCTCTTCTTGTTGCTGTTGCTGTTGCTGTAGGAGAAAAGCTTGTTCCGCTTCCTTTTGTCGTTGCATAAATTTCTCCAATTCTTCTTTCTGTCTCTGTCTAAAATTCTCCACTTGCGGTAATGAAGAATGAGACGAAGGTTCCGGAACAAATTCTTGCGAGGTAAGAAAATCCACAAAATCCCAATGTACCTCTTCTGAAAGTAAGTCCGGGTTCCCTTGGGCGGTCTCCCCTGCTGGTGCACCCCAATGGATCGTTTTCTGAATTTCCGTCATGTTGAATCACTGTCGCATAGATTGACTGCACACAAGCGCTAGCGAATCTATATAGACCAACTGACGTCACAGACTAATCTCTTCGGATTGGATGCGGGCTGACTGAATTTTGTAACGCGTGTTTGGATTGGTGAATGAACTCAATCGGTTTCAATCCTTCCTCTACCTATAAATAAGCGCAGTTCAATGCATTGATTCACTTGTTCTCGTCGCTTCAAGATGTGGACCGATGTGCAATCTTCTACGCTTGTGTCTTCCATGATGTACCGGACGGACATACCCATGTATGTCCGATCCAAGTGGACCGTTGTCCACAGGACAAACACCAGTCTGTGGATACGTAGGATCTACGTAGAAAGACAAGGATGCCTCAAAAGAGTCCTGATTTACGGTCCTACAGTGAAACGCAGCCTAAGGACAAGAAGAAGACCAATGCGGTGCCCTTTATGTTAATGGATACATTAACATAAACCCAAAGGCCCTTTTCAGGGCCAGCCATATTTCTCGAAAAGAGAATGACTTTATTCAATTGCCTACTCCTTTTTAAAATTTAAATTTAAATTTAAATTTTAAAAAAAATTAAAAAAAAAACAAACTCCCATGTTCAATTCCCCTTGAGGCTAGAGTGGCCCAGGGTTTTTTCTCCATGTTCAATTCCCCTTAATCTAGAGTATCCCAAGACTATTTCCCATGTTAAATTCCCCTTGAGGCTAGAGTGGCCCACGATTTTTCTCCATGTTAATTTTCCATTGAGGCTAGAGTGGCCCAGGGGTCTCTGTAATGCTAATTCCCATTGAGGCTAGGGTGGCCCCATTCACTACTAACAGATTTCATAACTAAAACCATGATGGCGTGTGACCAAGTCATAAACATAAAAAAAAAATGAATAGGCCAATTTTTTGTAATCCTTTCAAATTAATTAGAAAAAAGAACTTCTAGGAAGATTTGTGAATGGGAGGGACGGGGCTGCAAAGGGTGAAAAGAAGGGGAGGGAGATGGGGCAATGGATAGTCTCCCCTTAAAGGGGACCCCCACAAAGTGAACCCTTGCCCTCATACCCCCACCCCGGATTGGAATCTGCTGTAACCGCCACCCTTTTAATTTCTTATAAATTTTCCTAAAAAGCTTCAGTTTCTTTTTATTATCCATTAAAATTAAAAGTAAATAATTAAATAGACTTTAATTATATTACGCAACCTATCACAAATCCTAATTATCGGGACAGATAAACTATATGGGATAAGTACGAGATAATGACGTCATGGGGCTATGAAAGAGTCGGGGAAAACAAACACCCCATATAGGAAACTTTACATACAAACACGAAAACAAAGGATCTAATAAGCCTCTCTTCTAATTCTATTTGCTCAAAATGTGCAGCTCTCGCACTGCACGGCAAATCCCCACTGTGTGTATGTGTATGTGTGTGGCTGGAAGAACAACCATTTTTGGCAGAAATCCAATAAATAATTTGAGACGGCCGAACTCTAGGTGGGAGAAATACAAGCAAATAAAAAAGTGTATGGACTCCAACTCGAGTACAGCGGATTTCAATTTACAAATCCAATATGTGAATAATGACACAATATATTTGCACACAGAACACATTAAGTTTTTTTTTTCTTAATTAAATTATAATACACCGTTACTTCGCAAAAATTCAAAAATATATTAAATAAATAAAAATAAACCCTTTCTTGATCCGATTATAAGGTCCTAAGATTACTGGGGAGATTTGGGAAAAAAATATAGGCTATCCCAACATGGAAGCAAAATATAGCATACACAACCTATAGCATATAGACATATAGCACACACCGGATATAGGCGACATCTAGCCAAGGTCAACCAAGAGTATAGGGAAGGGATTTCAAGTCAGGTGATGGAAAAATGGAAACCTACTCGGAAAAACAACCCTATAGATAAAACTAAGTTTTAAAAAAAATACCCCGTTAAAAAGGAGAATTAAATTTTTTTGACCTAAATTCTTTTGCATAATATAAAACATACAACACATGGGGGGGGGGATAAATACACATAAAACACTATAATTTTTTGGAAAAGTGGGGGGGGGGGGCTGTCTGGTGCCGCCCCCCCCTCCCAGTACTTCGTCTTGTGGGGATAAATGTTGTACGTCATTTCCTGCTGGCGTCCTCTATAGGTGGAAAATCGTAGCTAAGTAACAGTGATGTATACTTTTATTTCGAGAAATTAAATTATTTTTTCTGTACACTTGATAGCTTTTTTGGTTCTTTTTGTTCAAGTATAACTACTTTTAATCATGTTATGCAAATCTGATGTAAAAAGAAAAATGTTGCTGCATGGCCGGTAACTTTTATAAGTCATGGCAACGGAAATTAAATTCCGCGCATGGGCATTTTGTGTGGGAGCACAAAAAAAAAAAAAACCACACAAAAACAAGCAATCTACTAAAACAAGCCATTACGTGATAACTTGGCCTGAAAAGAGCAAATATAGGTACTATAAAATATTGCTAGTCTCGGATTTGACAATCCTTAGTTTTTTATGCTGATGAAACATTTTTCAGTAGAATTTTTTTTCCTACCGTTTAAATGCCTAATTTTACTGTTTATAATCATACCTGTTCAAATGTACTGGTCACATATAACAATATCGTCGAAATATTATCTGATACCATGCTGGATTTATATAGAATGTCTAAATAATCATAAAACTAAAGGTGTAATTGATTATAACCAATATATATTTTTTGCAATAACAAGATAATGAGATCCGAACATTGATCAAACAGTACTTAGAGAAATTCAATATCGATTAGTTCATCCTCAACCTCCAACTGATATACTTTATTGCAAGGGGTAAATGGTACCATATTGAAATGGAACCGTATTGAAAGACGTGTTAGGATAAAAGATACCGTTGTTAAAGAATATCCTGACCGACTGAGATCTCAACATCGTACATCATAGCTGAAAACAGTGCAAGCCAGTATACATATTTGCATTATGCTCACGCAAGAAATATTGTATCAACCAAAGGGGTTTCTTGACCGAGCGATGTCAAGCCCTTGCGCGAATCCCGCTACGAGTCATCAGTTTCCCCTGATTCAAAGGAATCCTGTACAACTACTTCTGCAAACTGGAAAGTCCAACGCGTCCAATCTATCAATAATGTTACTCTAATTAATACATGACCGCAAATCCCAACTTCCCAATTGTATGTCAAGGTCACAACTGCAAAGCTTCTCTTCGTTAACTTTCCGTAACTTACCGCCAGTATTTCACGCCGTGAAACTATACAACTCAACAACCTAATACAGGGAACCGTTTTTACTACGCCACCTTAGGCCTTTTAAATCATGATTTTTAGCTTCATTTCGCCTGTAACTTTGTAACATATTTACCACCATAGCAACAATAAATGGCGCCTGCGGACGGCGGAACAGTCCTTTTCTGTTGATTCCATTGTATAATTTACCAATCTCCAGTCATAAATACTGCACCTGGAGTCACACGATCAATTCACGCAATTAGATTTGAATAGGGACTACTGAGTGACAGGGACACTCATGCGGCTCTGACCTGAATTCACCAAAAGTAAACCATGTCATCTTGAAACTCACTTACACTTCACTCCGTAACGTTTGCCCCTAGTAACTGGCTAATTATTTTGGTCTAAAGACTATAATCCCAGCACCGACTTCCCATATTCAAGCAAGTATATAAGGAATCCTTAAAACGGAGAGCGGTAAACAAATGCGCATACTCCAAAATATATTACAATATTATACATACCTTGGAATTTTATTAACTATTTTTGTTTACATATTTTCATTGTACTCGTGGATGGGCAATGTGATTTTGCGTTCTGCCTTGCATATAAAATGTGTTGTCTTTGGTCAACAAAAGTTGATTTAGAGAGGATAAGAAAAGAAGTTTTGTTAAACGATGATGGAATTAAATAAACACTGGGGACAATATCGTACGTTGCATCAAAACGATAACACATAAATCGCAGAGATTAATTGAGATTTTGCTTAACGGTCAATCAGTCCGCACTCGAAGTAGGGAAATAAGTGAATAATGCAAAAGCCGACCATTGTCTGATAATCGACGTACATCTGCCACTGCCATATATTGTAAAAATCCCATTACTACAGGTAAAAAAGAATTAGCTACAGCTGCTTCTTTGGGGCGTCATGTGTGACCAGTGTATATTAGTATTGTGTTAGAAAAATATTGCGACAAACCAAAGTAAAGAAAACAGTCACTTTTATCAATCAGTCCATATCGTTTTACAAATTATACTGAATAATTGACTTCAGTAGAACTCAGAAGAATGTATTCCTGTAAGCACATCACGATTGCGGTGTTTGTACATTTATATAAAGTGGGATCATTTTACAAGCAAAGTATACATTTAAAAATTAATACTACAAATGAGACAACACATAAGTACATACGGATTATAATCGTGAGATGGCAAAGAATGGTTCATATGTTGAGAGGTAACCAATACACCAACAAAATAAGAGTTTGTAAGAACATCTTATTTCCTTCTTAGATATACTTAGCCATAATGCAAATTGTTTCCTAATATGAAACATGTAAACATATTCCGACCATGCTGGAAACAAAAATAGTAAGTTTAATTTAGTTTAGCGTAAACTGTAAGTTAGTTCTTTCCTTTTGGCATGGTGTCTGAATAAAAAAGTATATTTCTCAAATTTGCTAACCACTACACTGTCATTATGTAATTAGATACCTAATTGCTGTACCATGGTTGTATACATATATCTATAAATATATATAGTTTTGTGGACATGTACGGTTGAATAATACCATCCCGTGTTTGTGTAGGGCAATGCGTACATCACTATCGCACTCGTAAATTTGAATCAGAACAATCTCATGAATGGTTAGGGGCCGTCCATTTAGTATGTACGCATAGAGGGGTGAGGGGGGTAACCCAAATGCATAGGCTTGCGTATGGAGGTATACTGATAATATATGTACGCATTTAAGGGGGAGGGGAGCTGAAATCTCGAAAATAAGTTGTATAATACGTAACCTGTTCGACTTGGTTCAGTAGGCTTTTGCATTTTAGCGGACATAAGACAAACTTGTCCCAACCAGTCACACTATCCTGACACCAGGCCGACTAATCCGAACACTAACCTCTTAATGATCGGCACCAAAAGAGGCAGCTGCAAGTACCATTTTTATGTCTTTAGTATGATTCGGCCGGGGTTTGAATACGCGACCACTCGCATCCGAGGCGGACGCTCTATAGACACATTGCACCATCGGAGAAGTCGCTTAGTAAAGAATGTACGATACTGGTTCCTGTTTTTCATGACAACTCGACCTGGAGACCTACCTGATGGAAAATGAAGGCGCATTATAAGGTTATAATATACGAGTCCATAAATACATAAATATTTTTTAAATTATAATTTTCGAGCAATTAGTGTCTCTTAGCATTTGACAAAGTCTGCTTGCAGTAGCGTACTAAGGGGAGGGGGTTACAACATACTTCGATGCTAATACTACTGATTTCAAGCATAAAATTAAAGCTAAACAACAGCATATAACATGTTTACATATATTATTAAGTACGTCTTCATTTGTCTTTCCGTGCGCCAAATACCTTCCAACACAAAGATTTTCCATATAGGTAAATTAGTTGTACCAATCTTAAACAACCATATATTTCGACATATATAATATCAATGTATAGGTTTCTCATCAGTTTAAATCGATCTGTGCCAAAAAAAGTCGAGAAAATTAATAATAAAAAAGTTGGTATTTATGACTCATTATTGTTTGCGACTTTACCGATCTTCATATCCTTGATGTGTGCATCTACCCTTCCCGTTTTTCGATAGTAGCACATACTTGGATGCTAATACTATAGATTTGAAGCATATAATTAAAGATGTACAACATTAAATAATATGTGTATGTATCTTATTAAGTACGGTTTCATATGTCTGTTTGTGCACCCGATGCCTTCCTATCCGAACGGTTTCCATATAGGTGAATAATTTATACCAATAGTAAACAAACACAGCTTTTGACAAATTTCATATTAATATATAGGTTCTCATCTGCCTAAATCGATTTGTGCCAATAGATGTGCGTGAAAATACAAAATAAAAAAGTTCCACTTTTTACGGAATATCGGGTGCGACTTTACCGATCTTCATATCCTTGCTACTTTAATACACCCTTCCCGTTTTGTGATTGTAGCACATACTTCAATGCTAATATTAGAGATCTGAAGTATAGAATTAAAACTATACAATATTATAAAATGTGTGTATATATCTTAATAAGCACGTCTTTATTTGTCTGTCCGTGCGCCTAGATCCGATCTATACGAAAGTTTTTCATATGGGCGAATAAGTCATAACAATCGCAAAAACAACGGTTTTGACACATTTGATATCAGATGACAAATTTGATTTTAATTGATACGTTTCTAATCATACTAAATCGATCTGTGCCAATAGACATGTGTGAAAATGCAAAATAGAAGGTTTTGTTCTTTTTACTGAAAATCGAGTGCGACTTTACCGATCTTCATATCCTTGCTACGTGAATCTACCACTGCCGTTTTGCGATCGTACTACATATTTCGATGCTATTGTTATATATCTAAAGCATATAATTAAAGCCGTACAACTGTAAATAGCATGTGTATGTATCTTATTAAGTATGTCTTCCTTTGTCTGTCAATTCGCCTAATGTCTTCCTATACGATCGTTTTCCATACAGGTGAATAACTCATAACAATAGTAAATAAACCCCGATTTTGACAAATTTGATATAAATTGATAGGTTTCGCATCAGTCTAAATCGATCTGTGATAGTAGAAATGTAAGAAAGTGCAATATGAAAGTTTTGGTATATTTGACTCTGTATCGCTTGTGAATTTAACAATCTTCATATCCTTGATACGTGCATCTTCCATTGCCGTTTGCCTCGGTACCACAAACTTCAATGTTAATTGTATAAATCTGAAGCATACAAGGAGAGCTATACAACAGTATATAATATGTGTATGAATCTTATTAAGTACATCTTGATGTGTCTGTATGTCCGCCCAATGTCTTCCACAGCGAGCGTTTTCCATATTGTGTATTGTTCCACTTCCTATTTTTACACTACCTAATTTTGACCTAGTTTAATAAACACCCATTTCTACAGAGGACACATCTGTCGCAGCCTCGACATTTTTTTACACTTATCAGCACCGAGTCACTCAGACAAAAAGATTTGTCAGAAGTCATATCATTATTATTAATGAAGTGAAACAAGGACACATACGATGAAAAAATAATACATTTCTCCAATTCACTTTTTTCCAACCAGGAAGTCCTCTTGAAATCTTTACCAACTATTCTGACAAGGCAAATACAATTAATACCATACCAAGCATCCAGTCTGCTACTCAACATGTGTTAGCTATGTGACTCACAGCTGATAACTGCATCTCCAACACTTTTTTAGAATTGTGTTTTGTGTTTTACATGAATATGTCATTCCTGATTTTCTGAGGTGGTTCTTGGGGATTTTACTTTGGAGTAATGAACATGAAACACACGTTTATGGCATATTTCATAAATAAATCATCATCCTCTACATTACTGCTAATTTAAATAAAATTACGTGCATTACTATTAGGATTTTTCTCTCAAAAATAGGCAATTTTACTTTAATAGTAAATTTTCAAACGTCCATTAAACTAGTCTTGATATTTAACTTATTTTGACAAATTAATTCTTTCTAAATGTCTTCTGTCTCCTATTATTTGCACTATTAGAGAAATAAGTTATGAAGTATGCAAAACAGTTTTGTACCTTAAACAGTACATGTACATTAAAGAATTGGGATTCTGCATATTCACAATGCCAATTAATTATTCCAAGGATGTTGTACACTAAATCTAGTAGTCTTTTATTATAAGTAAACAATTGTATTATATACCATCATGATTTTCCCCCAATTTTATTCTTTCAGCTTTTCCAACAAAATCTGTTCCAAAACAAAATTTTTTGATAGATATAGGAACAAATTCTGAGTAAACACCATTTTTCTTTTGTTGTTGTTGTTAATGGTAGACTGAGAGAAGAAAATGCAACAGCATATAATATGAACTTAAGTGAAGTTATGAACTTACTAAGCCTGGATTTAAATAAATGGTATCACTTGTATTTCTAATGACTGCCACAATCCTCTTAGTTTGGGCTCAAGACCAGCAATAGTGAATAGAGGTAATTCAAAAGACATATAACAGCTCACTCATTATAATGTTACTAATTAGCATTATTGAAAACTTCTTAGATATCATAATAAATAGCATATATGTATGGTGCTTGTTGGCGACATTGGCAGATTATTCACTCCACATCCTGGTTCCCGGGCAGTTGTGATCTCTCACAATAATAATCACGGGCACAGTGGCTCGTTACAAAGAAAATCAACAGATTTGGGTTCTAACCTGTAACACTATTAACATATTATATTGTTACAGGTTAGAACCCCATCCCTTGATTTTCTTTGTAACGACCACCTGTCATCATGGGCAGTAAATTTGAAACATACTACTTCCGGGTCAATCTATTTTTAAGGTGCAATAAATGCTAGTACATAATGGGAGGTAACTCAAGTTGTGCTATTCATTAATGAAAAAATGGAAATAAATAGGTAAAAAGGCAATTATTTATTTTGCAGATGAATATTTATCGAATATTTAACATTCAGCAGCGTAAATATGCATTTATTTTATTGATATTTATGGCAAGAGTGCAGAAAAGGACGACGTGCTTCGTGGGCAGATGGAAATCTGCCCACGAAACCGGTCCGAGGACGACAAAACTGCCCACGACCCACCTTAAATAATAGTATATATATATATATATATATATATATATATATATATATATATATATATATATATATATATATATATATATAGGTTTGATCACGAGCACTCAGAAATTTTAAGCTATTGAATTTTTAATAGCATCGTGTTTGCATAGGTTTACTATGGGAACTAAATTAGTACCGTGAGTCCTAGAATATCAAGAGCTGAAAATGTTCCGATTGTGATGCTGTCATCTTCCGCCGCCGATTTATTCTATAGGTGGCAGGGTACAGTTTCTTAACTTAAGGCTATGGTGTGACTTTTTCAGCTATTTTTGTTTACTGTTTGAAGATATGGATATATTTATGAACTAGGTGTTTCGGGCTTGTGTTGTTCTTGACATTGATGTCAGGCATGTACACCTTCCATAGTTACTCTGCAGTATGTTGATAGTGAAATACCAATAGTCCGCTAGGAAGAAGAACTAGCCTCCCATAGCAGTAAACACATGGGTTTGGGTCAAGTAGAATATTTCAAAAACGGCTTTCATGACAACTATTTTCAATTGCATTAGTCAATTGCATCAGCCTGTTTAGTACACACTGTTTTGCAGAACTGTCATCTTGGAAAAGGGCTTGTGTTTGCACTGTGAACATCACATACAGTCAAAATGACCTTCGGACATGTTGACGATGCGGGGTTTAACGCCATTTTTTAGCACACGATAGGCTATACATGGCGGCCAGTATTAATGGTGGAGGAAGAAACCGGGAAAACCCCGGAAAGAACCACCGACCCACGAGAAACTATTGGCAAGCTTTCTCACATACCCACATTAGTCCTACATGTAAGACACAGCACATTTTGATTTTGTTCAGGTGCTGACGCCTACAACATAAATATCAGCGTCGGGTCTTACAGGTAGGACTAATACCCACATTGGCTGAATCTGAGACTCGAACCAACGCAGAGGTGAGATGACAGTGATCAGTAACGGAGAGCGCTTTAGACCACTCGGCCACCCCCTTCGGACATGAAAATTGCAGATAGAAATTTGTGATTGGGGTGCATAAACATCTGCTATGAAATGCCATTGACCTTTTTGGTCAAGTGGATAATATTCTTATGTTTTGTTTCAATATAGGTATCCAAACATGTATACCTTTTGACCTCACTTGTGTGTTTGATTTTTTTAATGATTTTTTTCAATACTAGGTCGCTGATTGTGGCATTTAGTTTGTACGTTAAAAATTGGCTCCTGCCCCTATATGAACGAAAGTAGTTCAGAATATAGTTCTCGACGGTGACGAATTAAATCCAATGTTTATCTCCACTTAGTGAGAAAGACACTGGAATATGCACGAGGCTTTCCGATTAAACCTTTTTTTTTTATTAGTCTGGTTGCCTGCTTAGGTGGCAGGGGCCAATTTACGAAACTGGCCCCTGGCAAATTTCTTAACTTAAGGCTATGGTGTGACTTTTTCAGCTATTATTGTCTAGTATTTATAGATATGGATATATTTATGAACTAGGTGTTTTGGGCTTGTGTTGTTCTTGAAATTGATGTCAGGCATGTACACCTTCCATAGTTGCTCTGCAGTATGTTGATAGTGAAATACCAGTAGTTGGCTAGGAAGAAGAGCTAGCCTCCCATAGCAGTAGACATGTGGGTTCAAGGCAACTAGAGTATCTCAAAAACGGCTTGGATGACAACTATTCTGAATTGCATCAAACTATTTAGCAGACAATGTTTTTCAAAATTTTCATCCAGGGAAAGGGCTTGCGTTTGCACTGTGAGCACCACATGCTGTCAAAAATGGCATTTGGATGTGAAAAATGCATGTATAAAATAGGGGCTGGGGTGCATAAACCTCTTCTGCTGTGAACTGCCATTGACTTCTCTGGTAAAGTGAATACTATTCTTATGCTTTGTTTTAATATAGGTATATAAAAATATGGACCTTTTTGACCTCACTTGTGTATTTGATTTTTTATGATTTTTTTATACAGGGTCGCTGATTGCGGCATTAAATTTGTACATAAAAACTGGACCCTGCCCCCTTAGTATGCTCCATGTGTTGCACAACGCAGGGAGCATACAAAGCAGGCAACCAGACTACCCTTCTTTAATAGTAGAGTAGGCCTAGTCTGGTTCCCGGCTTAGTATGCTCCCTGCGTTACCCTCCGCTATACGCAGGGAGCATACTAAGTAGGGAACCCGACTAAACTAGGCCTACATAACATCGGTTGCATCAGCTTTGGTTTGCAGACACGTGGGGGAAGTGGTGCGTAAATGTTTCGGGGACAACACAACGTGGTACAGGACTAATCGGTCAACATAGCAACAGCTTCTTTAAATTGGATTTAAAACAAGCTTGGTTTGTTTAGAAACTGCGAAAGAACTAGAAAGGAAAACTAGGAAAATGGCAGACGGATTCAAAAACGTGGAAATTAAAGTTAATCCAGATTCAAAGAATTCCTCAGAATCAGGCTCGTCTGAAGCTGTTAACTTAAAACCAAAGATAACACTTCTCAATGGCATTACTGTTATCGTGGGAAGTATCATAGGTTCAGGGATCTTTGTGAGCCCTAAAGGGGTCTTGGAACACGCGGGGAGCGTTGGATCTTCACTAATAATATGGGTCCTCTGCGGTTTGTATTCAATGATTGGCGCTTACTGCTATGCTGAACTTGGAACTTCCATTTTAAGATCTGGAGCCGATTATGCCTATATATTTGAAGCATTTGGACCTTTCTGTGCTTTTCTAAGACTCTGGGTAGAATGTATGATAGTGCGTCCGTGTTCCCAAGCCATTGTGGCACTCACGTTTGCCTACTATGTTATCGAGCCATTGTTTCCCGATTGTGACCAACCAGACACGGCTGTCAGGTTATTGGCAACCGTATGTATCTGTAAGTATATTTCTTGTAAATTTACTTTTTCAGTTATGTTTGTAAGTATGTTCTAAAATACGATCTTCACAATAACTGTCCACAGTTGTCTACAGTTTCTTTGTCCTGAAAAATAACAGTATCCAGCGGTGAGAACATTGTGCTCTGAGTATAGTCCTACTTGACAAATTTAATGTATAACATATTGGAAATGTTCATATTTATTTCTGACAGAGACAAAATCACGGATTGGCGCCCTTGTTGAAAACAAAGCACATGGATTTTGCCAGCATATTGACCAGTTCTAAGATGCGGATGGATGACGCAATGCATTTTACAATAGTATAAAACAATCTTAAGCAGTCAAAGCTACCGTCAGTTTAAAAAAACGAAGAAAATAATAACTTAAAGCAGTTTTAATAAGAAATAAACAAGACAGGTTTGGTTCACCAATACCTTGAAGGTTTTCTAATTTAAATACTTTAAACTTAGTACTGTTAAGACTTGGAAAAGATAAAGTTGTTTAGCCGTAACAAAGGGACGCAACTCTAATTTCCTCAAAGCAAATCGCATTGTTTTCATGCCAGCTTGGGCTGATTGGTATTTAAATTATACTGATTGGTGTTTCCTCCGAATTAACAAAAACAGCGCATTTTAAACACAGAAAATAACATTATTTCATTTTGAATTGTTGATTTTGCTGCTGTTATTATCAAACTATTATTGTAAAGTAAAATAAAAATATTTTCAGATTAGTTGTCGGGTTAAAAAAATCAGTTTCAAATGTATTCCCCTTCTAACCATGCAGGAAATAAAATCCTTATACAGTCTTTGATTTACTTTGACTTTTTGACCATTTCGTGAGATATTGTACATTAGGCAGTAATGTTGATAGGAAATTTGGGGCATAGTTACTTGCAGGCATAAATTAAAAATAGTATCAAGTCATAATAATTGAATACATTGACTATATATGATATATGACAAATATTTTAATTTTGCTATGCTTTATACTTCATCTTTTATTTTCATGCACCCATTAAATTTCTTGCTTGAACAACGATGTAATGTATTGAAAAACAGAATCTGTGTATTTATTTGTTCACTTTGTCTTACGAAAAAGATTGCTATAAGCATACGGTAACATTTGATGTGCCCTTCTGTTTACTCCTTTTGTGAAGATGCCCACTGTTAAAATATCAGTAAAGATCAGATTTGATATGTAGCTTTGAATTGAATCAATAAAGATGCTGTAATTGGCATTGGATGTGGGAGGTCATGGGTTAGATCCCCATTCCAGTCATACAAAAGACTTACAAATATGGTACTAACTGCCTTGCTTGGAGCTCAGCATTAGGAGGTTAGTGTTATGACTGGTTGGCCTGGTGTGAGGATAATGTTTCTGGGTGCGGCATCACGCTACATGGCTGCAACATGTTGCCCCAGTGCTAAGCATCACTGTACAGTGTAGACAACAAGGTTACGGTGGCAAAAATGTCAACAAAAGCAAGATTTAAATTTTTTAGCACTACTTTAGTTCATCGTGACATGACAGAAGATGGCATCATCAATAAGGGAATTTTCTGATTTGCATCTGGAAATGTAGATCAGATCAACTTGTTTGAATTGATAACATAATTTTTGTCACCACACAGTAATACCACCCATTTCATCCTTCCTGAAAAAGTGGCATGTGCTCGTGTAATTATTCATTTTGGTCATGGAATTTTGGGATTTCCTTTTTAATGCATGACTAAGTGCTGATGGAAGCTGTCAACAGGTAAACAAACATAATGTGCATCTTCTAGTTTTCCATAAACTATTTTAAATTTCTTCTTAATGTCTATGATAAGATTTGTCTAATGAGTAGATAACGTAGTTCTTCCATGCTTTCCTTGTCAGCCAGGAGATTTTAAGGCTGCTAAACCAGGTTTTCACATTGGGGACAGTGATTGCCTGGCATTTGATTTTTAGTAGTTCCATGCTTCTGATGATGGATTTTTCTACCCATTTGGTGCTACTTTACTGAGATCTTAGTAGGGTTAGCAGGTCTACAATGTGGATTGTTCGTGCAATATTCAGTTGTCATTGGCATGATGTTTAATGTTAAACTGAAACATGGCTGAGGAGTAGTTTTACTGACAGACCTGTCTGTCCTTAATGGTTGAAAAAGATAAGTCTGTTCTTGTGATGTATCTTTGATACCTTGTTGATAGAAGGGAGATATTTTAGGCAAAAAGAGCAGAAAATGAGGGCTGTTAATTGCAATACTGATTCTTTGTACTTAGCAAGTTTTGCCCTTTTACTAGTTCCATACTTAATTTGTGTTGGTTGTTTTTTTGAAGTTAGGCTGAAGAGCAAGGTTGGTCTAAATCATGCATGTACATGTATCACACACTCTAAAATTCTAGAACTTGAAATACAATGAGAAGAAAATTTACGTTATGATAGTCTTTAAAAAAATTGTTTCATTTGATCAGGTGAAAGAGATCATTCATAGCACCATGTCTTTTGCTGCATGCACAGCACGAAGTATGGGTTGTTGATCTTTGGTTTAACGCCATTTTTTTAGCACAGGATAGGCTATACATGGCAGCTAGTATAACTGGTGAAGGAAGAACCCTGGAAAACCCAGGGAAGAACCACCGACCCACAAGAAGCTACTGGCAGGTTTTCCCACTGTATGGGTAGCTCATGTAGCAATTTTAAAGATGTACCATTCTGATGTAAATGTACCCAGGTTAAACCAGGTCATGAGCTGCGTCTGCCAGTTGGATGCAAGATTCACATAAATATTTTATACCTTCTTTTTATTGTAATATCAGGTACTAACATTGGTGTTGCATCACTGTAATGGTTGTTTTTATGGTATTAAAGCATGTGTTTGTTTTAGTTTTTGGATTGGGTCTGTTGTACCTTCTAGCATGGGCAGAGGTGGTTTGCAGGTCAGAGAAAAAGTAATGCACCGTTTACTTCAATTGTGCATTGGTATCATGATTGTTCTAAAGCACAGTGCTCATATCATATAAAAGATTAGAAAACTTTTCAGTTGGCTTTTTGCAGCTCAAGTGACTACAGTGCTCTGGTCATATAAAGAACTTGAAAACTATTCAGTTGTCATACCTGACTTGAAGGGCAAGTAACTTGGAAACTTCACTTGACATATTTCCTGATGATTGACACCTTATCTGGTACAATAAATGGAATTAAATACACAATTCATTAACATCTTGTTTAGGGCATGGATTCATTATGGTTCCTTGAATTTG
Source organism: Sinohyriopsis cumingii (assembly GCA_028554795.2). Taxonomy (NCBI): domain Eukaryota; kingdom Metazoa; phylum Mollusca; class Bivalvia; order Unionida; family Unionidae; genus Sinohyriopsis; species Sinohyriopsis cumingii. Next base: position 57,074,262 of record CM068840.1, read on the forward strand.
GAGAATTTTTTATTTTAGCTGTGTAATTTGTAGCCAGCAAATCTAGTTCCATGATGTTTTCTTTTTCAGTAATTTTAACATTTGTGAACTGCTACGATGTAAAATGGTCGACCCGTGTGCAAGATGTCTTCACCTATGCCAAGCTTCTGGCTCTGGTCCTTATTATTATAACAGGCATAGTACAGCTGTGCAGAGGTGAGTTATAGGAATAAATTTAATAAAGGTTTCTGGAGATCCTGGTAACGACAAGTGCAAGGTCACCTATCCAAGGCCATGTGATTCCTTTGGTTTCCAGTTTTGTCCATTTTGATTCAGTTAGTCACAGTCATGCTTTTTAAAATGTAAAGTTAGCATACTTAAAAACAGTGCTGGGTTTAAACAGTGTATCCCCCAGGGGTGTAAAACTGAGGGTAAAAAACAAACTTCCTTGGTGTCAGAACTGGGGGTAAAAAAATGGTACTGGCAAATTTTCATCTGACTCGTACTTTTTCAACTTGAAATAGGATATTGCAACCTGCATAACATAATCTCTTTCTCTCAATATACAAAAAATCTAACAAACAAATGCATTGTCCATTCAAAGAATAATTTTATTAGTTCATTTTTCTTTTCAAGTCGTACTTTTAACAGTCTCCTTTCCTTATAATCTTTTTGAAGCAATATTATGGACCAACACATTAAATACAAGCCAATACAAAAAGCCTAATAAATCTTTTTAACCAAATGGCAGTTAGTTTACTGCCTGTCATAATTTGCTTACTATCATCGATTTCATTGTACTTTGTCCTACATCAAATTAAACAAAAAATCAAGGAGGCTAATGATTCATCTTGTTTCAGTAAGTTACACTTGAACTTGAAGATCTTTTATTGCAGCAAAGTTAAAAACCAACAAAATCTGTAATGACCCCTGACTGTGTAATCCAAATAAATGCATTTGTCTTGGCAAGTTTACTGATTTCTTTGTCGTGAAAGAATATCTTTGGGTTATAATGCGTTCTCCAGATATCTTGTGGCAAATAAGGGCAGATTTTAAAAAATTCTTAAACCCTGCCACTAAAGGATTATTCAGTTTTGCAGTCTTTGCAATCACGCAATCAGAAGTCACACCGGTAATCCTAATGGATGTGCCGTATTCCAGTCAAAGGAATTCTCCATTTTTCATTAAAGTTGGATGCACAGAGCTTGATGGAAATCACGTGAGAGCTTGCGAGATATGGGGAAGCTACTCGGTCATAACATTGCCTATGCTAGTCTGGTTCCTTATTTCGTATGTTCCCTGTGTTGCACTCCGCTATAAGAATAGAGGTAAACAAAGCAGGGTACCAGTCAGTGCCTATGCTCGAAGTATACACGATGCCACCCCTCGTCATTAAATAAATCCTGACCCATTTCAGCCCAATTTAGATATTTTAGCCAGTTGCCTACAGAAAAGTTTGAAATTCTCTGCCACTGTACGGTTGAAGCTTATGGTAGCTGTTTTCTAGTGGGTCTGGCATATTTAAACAACCTTAGGTCGAGCCATATCTAACCTGCATGAAATCGATAGGAAGATGATACATTTTCTCATAAGTTTTTATTATAATATTTGTTTATTTTATTAATCTGTTGACAGATGAGATGTAACTACAATGTTAATGAAATTTGACCTTGTGTTTGCTCGTTGCATGGCTAAGGAAATGATTAAACCTGCATGTCATCGGAGATCCAGTAATCAAGCGATATCAACATACACCAGTTCCATTGTTGTTGTACAAAGAACATTGAAACTATTAAATGTTGTGTCCTGTTTCTAAAATGAACTCAGGCATACTTAATTCTCAATATATTTATTTCGTGAACAATGCCCAAAACCGAGAGAAAACCAAATTCTTCAAGCAGAGAGTATATTCCAGCGTGGTAGAAACATGATGTCAAGAAAAATATTGCTGATATGCGCTTCATGAATCTGGCTTTCTCCTCCAGGTGGCAGAAGCTTCTAACTTTCTGATATCCAAGTGATTCTGTACCCACATGCCACTGTAACTGACAAAAGAATCAGACAGTAAAATCACAAAGGATTGCTCGTATGCTAGAACGAAAACAGTTCAGTAAGAAAATCACAGAATTGAGATCATCATTGAAAGTTTGTATGTTCAGATCAATAATGACAGATTGGGAAAAAAATATGGTGTTGTAAAGGCTCCTTTAAACAGTCTGTGTCTGAGTGTGCTGCACTATTGCATCTTCTGAATGGGATCCAGGAGGTACAAATGTGCAACACATGCATCTTTGACATTAAATAATTATGTAAAGCACTTTCCTACTTTTCTGATGGTTGTATATGTTGTAAATAGTTACATATACATTAAAATTTTTAAAAATCTGTATTTGTTCCTGAAAATCATTATTTTTGTATTTAGGCGGTTGGCAGCCATGAGATAGGATTCTAGGCTCTCACATGTTACATTGCGTCAGCAGTCCAGTACTATGTTTCAGTAATTTGACAGCTATGGGTAATCCAGCCCTAACTGCAAGTTGTCCATTTTAACAGACATAGGGAGGCAGAATTGTAGTGCATGTAAATACCATTATACCACGTGAATCCATCCAAGAGATAAGCCGACTCTTCTTCTGGTGCTGTGGTTGTTAATCGTTGATCAGAGTTGCCAGTTATAATGGGACTACAGTTACATGAAAAGAACAGATCGGCTTCTGAGACTTTGATGTTGAGACCGTTAACATTCAAGACTTAAAGACAGTTTGCTGGTGCATGAATCCAAGTCTCTTTTTTTTTGTGGGTGCAGCTAACAATTTTACCAGAAAAAAACTGGCATATACTAGATCACCAAAAGAATGATGCATTTTACATCGGAGTAAAATTGTACATGGATAGAAATCACAATGAAAATGTGTGGAAAAATAATTTTCTGTTATTTTGTCAAGCGTAATGTACATAACTAATGATACTAATTAAGGGATGTAGTCCTAAATCTAACAGAATATGAAATGATTAAATTACAAATTGATTATAATCTTGTAATATAAATCTCTAAATGGAGGAGTCTGTGACGATTGAATAAACGATAAATTAACTTTAAAATAATGCCATGATACATGTCTTTAATAACAAGCCATCTTCTATACATGTCCCTCATCTTTTGATGTGACATGGGTCCGTCATGATGTTGTAAAATATGGTTATTTGACATTTAAAATATATAGAGTAATTGAACTTCTTTCATCGAGTCCAAGGCTTGGCTAGCGTGGGTACATGGGAAAGCTTGTGCTGAAAAATGGCGTTAAACCCTAGAACAACAACTTCTTTCATGCTAATACAGCAAGACATGTACTACACTAGTGTAGTTTGATTTACAGACCTTAATAGAAATATTTCAGGGATTTAGTATACTTTATATAAGTAGGCTTGCACCAGGTCTAACAGCCTAGAAAATTTAACTTGGCCTTGGGAATTTGAACTTGCCCAAAACATAATACCCCAAAATCAGTAACACAAGATGATAAAATGTGTTATTTTTTAAAAAAGGAAATCGTATTATATTTATTTAATCTTTTGTTTCTTTTGCATCTCTGTTAGCACATTGCAAACATGTACAGATAATTAAAGTTATACATGTACCTTACAAAGAGTTAGAATGAAGAAATATTTGGATGAGCAATTATATGCTAAACAGTGTGTATTGAGTCTCCTGTGATTATCATGTACACAGGATATAAATGCTGCATATTGGTGCTACGTTTTCCTAACACCTCAAACAAAAATCTTCCTGGTAACTCTATTTGTCTTGTCTGATCATATATACATGTGGTTTCACTGAAAGATGTCTTAGAATGTCTGGCTGTTTTTAAAATAAAAATGTTGCCAATATAGTCTCCAATATGGCTGCCAGAATGGTAGTCTTGAAAAAATCTCTCCAAGATCGCTTGTCATAATTTACATTGCGCTTTCACCAGTAGACTTCTTTTGATGTCTAGATGGTCCTAAATTAATATGGTGCCAATCTAACATCCTGTATGTGGCCACCTTGGCTGCCATCTTAAAATCTTTATATCACTAAGTACCTTTATATGGGGTTTTCACCAGAAGAGTGCTTATAGTGTCTAGTTGGTTGTAAATGAAAATTCTGCACACTGACCCTGGCATTTTAAAAATATTGTTATCAGTACTTTTCCCAAATGGATGTTTTTTATAGTTCTGGTGCCAGTCCTGTCTCAATTTAAAAATGTTTTCACAGCTCTAAATGGATGGTCATGTTAATGTAGGATTTTCATTAAAAGACTTGTAATTAATGGTGTCTGCTTTGCCCTAAATGAATATGGTGAGAGTCAATAAGTTCTGTAATTATTTTTATTGCTGAAGAATATTAGAAATGGTTTCAACATGCAGAAGTGAAAAGGAAGAAATGGTTATATCTTAAATGCCTGGTAAATTCTATTTGGTCAGTCTCCTTAATGTTCAAGATGCAGCTGTGATATGTGATATGATGATGTGATACAACATAGCTGGTGATATCAATCTACCAGCCTACCTAAATAGAACCATTTTGTTCACTCCTGTTTCCATCATGTGTTTATACATTTTAATTGTTAACTCCTGTTTCCATCAAGTGTTTATACATTTTAAAGTTAATGTTAATGTTTCATTGTTTTATCTTGAAAATGTTCTTTTGCATTTCTCAGGAGAGGTGGAGTACTACAAGGATCCCTTTGAACACACGGAAATGAACTTTGCCAAAGCCTCCTTGGGATTTTACTCAGGATTATTTGCCTATAATGGATGGTAATAAAAGAGTCATATCCATTGCTACTAAAGATGGAACAGTTCATTGCAGTATAAAGGCATTGCAAAATTTTCTGTAACGATAAGCTATATAGATGTCTCCACATCTGCCATATTTGAATAATTTAAATAGTTTCACTAGTATGACAATGTTTCTTTGTATTAGTATCCATCTAAAATACATCCTGCATCTTTGTTTATTAGTATCCATCTACCACGTTTCAGTTCTCAAACCAGTTTCCCCATGTTGCAGGAGAACACCAGTTCAGGATAATGTTTTGGTATTTAATACCATTTCTTAAATAAGCGATACTGCACTTAAAACATTTTCACCCCAAAGGAAAAATATACGTGTTCCACAAGAAGTGAAGCATAGATTGGAGTACTCCAAAAATTGGCCATGAAACATCGATGAAGATTATGCTTTTCGTACAGTAATGTGCTGCGAATGTTAGAATTGGGAATGTGTACAGGGGCTCATACTGTTGCTTACATTTTACCTGTCATAAACATACTATATAGTAATATTTTTTTTATAGTACATGTGTGACATGTAAATTGTAAGCAGCAAGATGTACCCCTGTGGGCATGTGACAGAATGATGTGAAAAAGCACACTGCTAGCAAAAATCATATAGCTATTGGGAAAATTAAGAGCACCCACAGCATATAGATATTGGGAAAATTGAGAGTACCCACGGCATATAGATATTGGGAAAATTAAGAGCACCCATGGCATATAGATATTGGGAAAATTAAGAGCACCCACAGCATATAGATATTGGGAAAATTGAGAGTACCCACGACATATAGATAATGGGAAAATTAAGAACACCCACGGCAGATTTCAGCTCTATAGTACTTTAGGCCACCTATGCTGAAGCATTGTTTGTGAGTTATCTTGTTAATGGTCTCTGTCATATATATGCTGTACCTTCATGTTTGATAATTTTCAGTATATGTAAATTTTTGATGGGGTATCGGTAATAGCTTGTAAGCATAGAATCTTTTTCAATCAATTGTGCTTCACTTCTATTTTAATCTTTTTGTGCTCGTTTCTCTCCCCCTCAACCTCACTCGACATTTGAATGATCGGAACATTTCCACCCTATTTCAGGAACTACCTGAATTATGTAATAGAAGAACTTAAGGATCCATACAGGTAAGTTTTATTTTTTTGTGTACATCCATAATAAGCATTTTAATATTCTGAATTTACAAGGAATTTTCTTGAGTGATTGCAAATAGGAACTCTGTCATTCGCTGTAGTAACAAATTTGAGCAACTGGAAATGACATTTTTAGGAGTAAATGTCTGTATGTTTCTGTCACAGAGGCCCCCTCCCTCTTCTTCTTTTAGAATCTTAAACTCCTACTATGAATGTGTTATGGGCATATAGTGGTACCAATGCAGTGGTGTCACTAGGTAATTGGGTCTGGAGTTTTACCTCAGCAATTTTGCTGCTAGTACCCATATATATTAACCCTTTCAATACCACAGACAGGTAAAGCGGTCCAGGAACAATAACACCCGCTCAACACTGTAGACCGGTATTCCGGTCTCACATACCAGTCTCGTTTTGGCGATAAATTCTCTGATTGGTCAGTGTCTGGGATTTACCTATAGTAAATATTTATATCATACATTGATTCATTTAGATACATTCAGACTTAAAGGTAGGTTCTTTACAAGAAAGTTTTTTTTTGTTGATCTGTAAATGGAAATCTTCGAAGTTGGTGAAGTACATCCAAAATGGCAGACTCGTCTGATGATGAATCAGAATTATCTGGGGACTAAATAGTTGAAAATATCGGCAATTTTGATATTGTAAAGATAACTGATATTGTTGGCGATAATGATGACTATGAGGAATTTGAAGGTTTTGAACTTGCCGATGTGAACGAGACATTTTGTAAGTGGACAAAATCTCCATCGGAATGTAATGTTCACACTTTTTCCAAACGTGTAGGTCCAACACAAGTATTTGATGGATCAGGAACACCTCTTGAATATTTTATAGCGACAACATGTTTTCAGAAATGGCAAGTTTTACAAATACCAGCGCACCTGTAGTGAGAGACTGAACCAAATCAACACAATTGTGTTTCGACTGATGTCATGTTGTCAGAAATAAAGGCATTTTATGGCCTGTTCATGTTGATGCAAATTATGAAATCATAAAACCTTGTATACTTTAGTTTTTAAATGCCTCTAGAAATATCATTAACACACCTTTGGATGTGCTTGAAGTTTGAGATAACGCTGCATTTATTCAAGCGATGATTTGTAAGAACACCAAAATTAATTAAAATAAAAAGACCACACATTACTCTTTAAACACTTTATTCAACATTTTATAGATGATCCAGTGAAACTTACCTTTAACTTACCTTTTGAAATACCTGTATAATCATCTGTGTGAGACTAAACTTGCTTTTGAAAATATTTTCAGAAACCTGAATAAGTCTTCTTTACAGTGTACCAAATATGTATTATTATGACAATAAATGAAATTTATACAAGTCATTGAATATATGTTGCCTACATTTATGAAGGTCTTGAAAGTTACTTATTGTTGGTGGGTAGTCTTTCCTTTGTAGTTGCTTAGTGGTAAATTGATAAATGTTTTTGAAGAATAAAAAATATACCCACTCCCACTTCTTTCTCTGGAAAACCCATGTACTTGTAAAATTAGTGAACACACTGCCAATATCCTATATTAGTCCATTTAAGTACTACATTTATGACAGTTTTCAGACATGGCATTAAGGTTTGTTTCATGAGCACATTTCTAACGCCTGAAAATATTTGATCTTGTTTGCCGTTATGGTTGATAAATTCTTACTGCTTTGACTTCCATTTTAATGCATCCATGCCAACAAGGCTTTATTAGGCAGATCGAGTAATCAGATGCTTGAGGCAAGAATATACATGGCTGTAACATTAATGAAGTATTGTAACAGTGTGACATGTTTGAGGCAAGAATATACACAGCTGTAATATTAATGAAGTATTGATACATTGTGACATGCTTGAGGCAAGAATATACATGGCTGTAACATTAATGAAGTATTGATACATTGTGACATGCTTGAGGCAAGAATATACATGGCTGTAACATTAATGAAGTATTGATACATTGTGACATGCTTGAGGCAAGAATATACACAGCTGTAATATTGATGAAGTATTGATACATTGTGACATGCTTGAGGCAAGAATATACACAGCTGTAATATTAATGAAGTATTGATACATTGTGACATGCTTGAGGCAAGAATATACACAGCTGTAATATTGATGAAGTATTGATACATTGTGACATGCTTGAGGCAAGAATATACACAGCTGTAATATTAATGAAGTATTGATACATTGTGAGAAATGCTTTAGGCAAGAAATTACACACAGCTGTAATATTACATTATTGAAGTATTGATAACTGTGACATGCTTGAGGCAAGAATATACATGGCTGTAACATTAATGAAGTAGTGATACAGTGTGACAAAGCTGTAACATTACTGATGCATTGTAACAAATGTTTGAGGCTAGAATCCACATAGCTGTATCATTAATGAATTATTCATGCTGTGTGACCAATGCTTGAGGCAAGAATACAAATGGCTGTAACTTGAATGAAGTATTGTTATATTGTGACAAATGCTTGAGGCAAGGTTATATAAAGCTGTAATGATGTATCAATACATTGTGATGTGCTTGAGACAAGAATGCACATAGTGGTAACATTAATAAAGTATTGATACAGTGTGAATAATTATTGAGGCAAGAATACACACAGCTGTAACATTAATGAACTACTACTGATACACTTTGACAAATGTTACAGTGAAATATACTGGCATGTAATGTATTGGCAGCTGGTATTATGGTTTCCATTGATATATATATTTTCAAACTTTATAATTTCTCTATTCTACCACCATTTGAGGCTGAATAGACTGTCATAAGGTCTACATTTTCTACACACGTACTGTATAATGGTACATTACATTATGTTTGTTGATTTTGAACAGATGTTAAAATGTTTGGAATTGACTGCAAAATACATGTTCCATTTAAACATGTGGCACCCATTAAAAGAAGGGTATTCTAATTTCTTGAACAGTTCATATGAAATTTGTAATTCGTAATAACATCTGTGGGTGACTATGTCATATTGATAGTACCTTCCCAGTGACCCTAGTACTGTAACAGCCTTAAACACTTTTTTCACATGAAATACAGGATAATAAAAATAGCGGCCAGAATAAACATAGCATACAGCGAATTATGCCAGTTGCAAAAGGCTGTGTGTGTTAATTTCTCTTCTGTATTACTGTGGTTGTTGTAATTGAAAGTTGTGAACATTTGTTTTCTGTAGTATTCTGAGCTGGTGGCTGGTTGCCTTGTTTTATTGTGTTACAAAGAAACATGCTGATTAACCCTCATGTTCAAGTTAAGCTTGTTCATGTATTGTCGCATTATAGCATTGGTCCCCTGCCAATAAAACAAATTTTTGATTCTGATTGGTACGTTAAATGAGAGGGTGTGTTCCAACGCAAAATTTCATAGGTTTTAATATTGCCCGCATCGAATTTTAATCAGTCTAAGCTTTTCCTACAAGAGGGGACCCAAAGGTTACAACTCCGGGAATTTGCAAGAAATTTCCGTAAAACTGTTGTCCAAAAAGGGGACGATTGTCGAAAGGAACCGATGAACTAATTTACCGATTAGAGGGAGGAACGTTGAAAGCAAAGGGAGAAAATAGCTCCAGAGACGTATGGGATGAATGAGGGATGTTATTCTGAGACCTGTACGGAGAAGCATAGAGAAGAGTGCAGTGAGACATATAATCCTGTGACGCTACCCTGCGACGTATTAATTTCTGAAGACGAATTCTGAGAGTATCCTGAGACGGGTGGTAGAAAGTATCATCCCGAGATCCAAGGGTCTGAACAGCGACAGAGGAAGCAAAAACAGACTGAGGACGATCAGGTTATGAAATCGTACAAGACGTTGACTTCGATTGTTCACTCGATCCTATGATGAACTAAATCTATCAGTAAACAGATCGGCTATTTTATTTAAATCTATTTGCGTTTTCTTTGTATTTTGGTGAAAGTTAAATTTCTAAAAGCAGAGTACATTCCTGATGTAATGAATTTTCACAGTGTTTGTATGTAATTGATTAAATTGTTTGTTTACATGTACGGGGGCTCGTGTTGGTTTGTTCTATATACCTGCTCAGATCTCTATCTATTCCACCTATAAGTGTCACCACTTATATTTCTATTTACTCAAACCGGGCAATAACATCGAGGGCGGTCAACCCCTAGATAACGAAAACCAAATACGGAGGGACAATCACTCCCCCCGTGTAACATAGTCCTTCCCCCCACCCCTCCTGATTTGTATGTCTGGACATGTTGCAGAATAATACAATATCTTGATGATTGTATTGTGCCTAAATGGTCAGAGATATTCAACAAAGACTTGTTAAAACATACTCTTGTCTTAATAGAGCAAGATACTATCAACTGTCAGCCGATGGTTGAAAGTGCAGATTGGCGGAAAGGTCAAGTATGGAATCACTTGTTCAGTTATTGTATGCAGCATGTACATTTTGGAAAATGATACAGCTTTTCTAAATTTGGCGTCTGTAACTAACACCCATATAACTGGGAACAACTGAGATCTGCCAGTGTTTATATTTGACCCATTATGGTCTACATTCCTTCCATGGTGATCAGTACCAATAGTGTACATTGCTTGAATGGTGACCATGGTGAAAATCATGTCACTAATTTTGAACAGGTATCCATATCACACTGGTTTTCACTAGAAGACATGTAATTGGTCCTAATTGAAATTGATGCTAGTATGACATCCACTATGCCCACATTAACTATCCAGACCTGTCACTTATCCAGATTTACATGTAATTATCCCAATTTTTTGATTACAAATAAAATAATCCTGATTTTCACCCAAAATCCTGATATTTTTAAATCCCCTCCTTTAAAAAAAAAAACTCACACCATTACATGAGCAATGGTTGTGTTGTTGTTGTTGTTCTAGGGTTTAACGCCATTCTTCAGCACAAGATAGGCTATACATGGTGGCCAGTATAACTGGTGGGGGAAGAACCCTGGAAAACCCAGGGAAGAATCACTGACCCACGAGAAGCTACTGACAGGCTTTCCCACGTACCCACGCTAGCCGAGCCTTGGAATCGAACCCACGCAGACAGAGGTGAGATGGCAGTGATCCGGAACGGTGAGCACTTTAGACCACTCAGCCACTCGGGGCCCCACAATGGTTGTGCACAGAGAGCAAACATAACACAAGTTCGTGTTGAGTACACTACATTCATACTGTGAGATCTGTCATTTTTCCATTTTCGTCTATTATGCTGATATTCATTCTGGACTATGTTTTTATGGTTGTTTTATTATGGGTTTTCACTAAGGCTTATTTAGTTCATCACCAAACAAGCAGTGTACACCATAACTGGCTGGTGCGTACATAGAAGATAATACCATGGTTATTAACTTTGGTACATTTGGAGTTCCTTAAAAATGTCTGATTGCTTCCTGTACTCTGGGTTGTTAACATGACCTAATGACAAAGGAAAGAGACTTATAATGGAATTCCAGGAAATTCTTGTTGGCTTGTAGAGCACCATCTCAATGATAGTGTTAGGCCTGCTTAAAAATGATAATCATGCAAAATTGACATGTTGTAATGAGATTTAAATTTAGCTGTACATGGGAACATTCTCAGTGAAACCTGAACTCGTATGGTGGTCTGCTTTAGGTGCTTTTTGGTGTGCCTGCTGGGCATTTCTCTATGTGTTTCATGTGCCCAAACTGTACATGATTGGAAATTTATCAGGGGTAGGGGTGGGGGAGTGCTCAGAACAATGGCTGGTTTTAAGTTGATGAGACATTTCTTTAAAGTTACTTCTGCCAGGATTGTGACAAGGTTATACAGGATGAACAAAAAGAATTTTAGATACACCATATTTGTGGTGTCATTTATTTGCTTTGGGTAGGTTTCTTGAATTACCATTTAAAGCTTGGATATTTAAATCCCATAACTACTGGCTTATAGTAGAGTTTTCAGTTACCTATGTACCTTTATAAACATTGTCCCACCTGCCAGATGATTACTATTTGTGGCAGTATCATACATGTACATATACTAAGATTAAGTGACATGTTGTTTTGACTTGGTAACTAGTGTTGGGTTTCTCAAAAAGAAATCCAAGCAGTCAGCAGAATTTTTTTATCTTTCAGAGGATACATAGAATTTATTGAATTAAGTAAAGATTGATAAATGCTTAGTCATATACAAATCAATATAAACTTGAAAACCTTTGCAGGGGCTTCATGTATCATAATTAGTGATGCAATGTTGCATCAGCCTGATTTATTTAACTTACGGACACAAAGGCATGTGGATTGCATGAATGTCATTGCATCTAACCCATCGACTTTCAGTGTGATAGCATACAAATTTTAAAATTACAGTAGTTCAGTTTTAACCTTAATAAGCATGGGTTAGCCACCTGTCTGTTTAAAAAAAATGTCGGCTTCGTGATTGATGTAGGAACATTTTTCGTTGCATCATATGACTCACAAAGGATATGCGTAATAAATATGAAATTGAAGTGTTGACAAAAACTTTCAAGGAGACTAATGATAATGGACTGGTGGAATCCAGTTTACTTAATTGGCTATGTACAGAAGCATACTTCAACTTCCTGATTGTAGTTGAACATTGGCAAAATAAAGCAAAATTTATTTCAGGCATTAACATTATGTATTATAGAATGTCCCCCCCCCCCCCCCAACTGAAATTGATGTTATATTCGTTGTATATTGTATTTACAAATATAAGGGACCTGTATTGATGACCATAACTGCATTTAACCATTATCCACCGGTAAGGCCTTTTCATTAGGGGTCACATGGTACTGTGAGATATAGTAAAGCACAACAGCTGACTGCACCGACCCAGATCTGCCATTGCATTATGTACTTGGAGATCTTGGTCCATGCAGTTGTTAGGATTGATCAGTAGAACAAACATAATAGGCCTGGATCTGTCAGCACTTTGTGACAGCAGATCAGGGTCTGTTATTTGCAGTTAGACTCAACTTTAAGTTACCATATATGGTATGTGTTTGCATGGCATTGCCATCTACACTTGACAGATTTTCTTCAAAAACAAGTTCGTTCTTAAATTATTGTCATTATTTTCATCTTTTAATTGTTTCATTGTGTAAGATAGAGGAAAGGGCAGTTACTCCTTGTGTTGGCAGAATACTTTGTTTGAGTTCATAGGATGCTTCCTAAAAGTGGATTCAGAGGTTTAGAACATCAGCCTGGTACATCATCCTGCATGTCGTTAAATCAGCTAATGGAGGCATCCCATTGGCCCTGGCATATGTCATGTGATGATGTTCATGGGGAAATGGTCTTGGACTTTAAAAAAATGAACTTTATACATCCTTGAAAACTTGCAGAAACTTAAATATCTGATAGAACATGGAATTGGGTAAAAAGTGGACTTGACATTGTGTAATTCCTGTCTTAATTAGTTGTAATAATAGGATTTATCAGCACAGTACGAGCAAAAGTTGTGCTGTTTAAGGGCGAAACTCTAATGGTAAATATTATGACCCACCCCCCATCTGAAAAATAAGAGACTAAGTACTAATCATTAAAAGTGGGAAAGTAAAGGTGTACAAAATTGTAGACAAATAGAATTTTTATTGTAATGGGCCTTCCTCAAAGAAAACTGAATTGTCTGAGATTTGTATTTTGTGTAACATACAGATCTGCAGAATTTCCGCTAATTTCAGCTTTTTGCATCCATAAACACTTTTAAGAAAATGTTGCTTGAGTATGGCATATGAAAATAGAAAGGATTTGGGCTATTGATTTAGTTTCCTGCTTATACTCTTAGCACCTGATATCCTCTCAGGAAATGCCATGCACAGAAATAGTTCAATGATCGGATTTATTGTAGCCTAGAGAAATCATTGATTTTAGGGTGACATCTGAAAAAACATTTGGTTGATAAAAGATTTCATTGATTGCAATTACCTCTACTAAGAAGTGTGTAATAAATAACCACTTGTATTTACTCATTTATAAGTCGAGTGCAACTATAGACAGCATCTGCTGTCACATGTAGAATAGGGACATTGTTTGTTCTACTGATTGTTCCTACTTCATATAAGTTGCATAGACCCAGATCTGCCAGTGCATTATGGAACAGCAGATCTGTGTCTGTCCAGTCTGCAGTTGGGATCTGACTTGAAAGTCAGTATAGACGGTAAGTGGGTCAGCTAGAATTGGCAAAAACAAATTACGAGTCCTGTGGGAATATTGTTGCATTATTTGAGACTAATGTAAGGCATACAAAACAGAGATTAAAATGGGTATGACTTAATTAATCCCAGTGAGATGGTTCTTTTAGCTTGGGTTTGATATGCTTCTTTGAAAGCCATCAAAGTACTGGATTTTGTCTTTTTAAATTCAGGGCCGTAAAATCATTGAAAGTTGATATTTTGACGTTGAAATTCATTTTTGCTTCTGCAATGAGATTTTAGACAATTTTGTGCATTTATTACCTGAACTAACATAAGGATTTTGCTTTGTTATCTTGTTGCTCTCCACTGTATCAGCTTTGGTTTGTGTTGCTCATCATTAAGTACATGATTTTCACTTTAACTGTCTGTATTTGAGGTCCTAGTTAGTCCTTAAGTTTGCCTTAAATTAGTTGTAATATGTATAATTGCATAAATATTGGGTTCTGGGTTCAGTGCATAATATACAGGCATATCAGGGGTTAGCAAACTAAATAGACCTGGATCTGTTTGTCACATTATGCAAGGGCAGATCTTGTTGTTTGCAGTTGGATCAGACTTATATGCTAGTATGTAGTTAAATTAATATTCACAATTTCAAGATCCTCCAGTTTTGTGAGCACCAAGTATATTTTTTAAGCTGACAAGAATAAATTCAAATTTGAACACAAATTGTGGTATATTGTACCAGTAGTTAAGACCGTTCTGGTGGCCTAGTGGTTAGTGCATCCGCCTTGGATGCGGGAGGTCGTGGGTTTGATCCTTGGCCGAGTTGTACCAAAGACTTAAAAAAATGGTACCCACAGTTGTGTCGCTTGGCGCTCAGCATTAAGAAGTTAGTGTTAGAACTGGTCATCATGGTGTCAGGATAATGTGACTGGGTGGGTACGTCATGCTGCATGTCTGCGGCGTGATGCCCCAGTGCTAGACATCACCATAAATTGTTGCAATGCAGACATCTTAGCGATATGGCTGATTTTTATTTTATTTTAAAGCTACGTTCAAAATCCAGATCACACACACACCAGTAATTAAAAATGGGTGAATGAATAGAAGACCGCTAGACCTTGAAATTGATAATGCTACTTACATCCCAAGTTTCCCTGCCCCTTCCAGTTTATTTTAGATTTTTTCCGAATGAGAGTGCCAGAAACTAATAGGTACTTAGAACCAGGTTTTTTTCTTTTCTGAGAGGGACAACCATATTCTCACCACTCTTGATTTATCTAAAACATAAATTTATGCCATGTTAGTATGCAGATGTCCTAAATAATGCTAGTTTCAGTACATTTCATTTATACAAGTTGGATCTGACAGGGAACAATATAAACAAATCTTTTGACATTTAATGTGCCGACAGAGCAAGGCATTGTTATTGTTTTGCTAATTATGCCTGACAAACTGCGTAGATCCAGATTTGCTGGTGCATTAATCAATGGCAGTTCTGTGTCTGTGCTGTTTGAAGTTGGATCTGACCAATGAGTTCAGACTGTACTACACTGAGAACCACCTGATATTTCTGTCTTTGTAGAGGCCATCAGATTTTCTTACGGCCATTGGCTTTTGGGTGCATGTGAGAAAAGGGTACTGTTACTCTTATCATAAAAGATAACTCACTTCCAAATGCAAATATTCACTGCACACTTATTTCAATTGGCGTTATACATGAATAAACAGAAGGAAATAGCTAACACCAGATCTGCAACCAGTATTCTTTATCAGTAAAAGAAAATGTCAAAACAATATCATGTAAGTATTCTTTATTTCCTGGCAGTGATAAAATTGCAACCTAGTCAACCTAGTCGAGGTGCAACAGTACACAATAGAGACATTAATTTTCCTGATAAGATATTAATCAAAGATTCCTTTCGTTTGGACACCAATGCATAGTTGCCAACCTTCACGACTTTAGCATGAATTTCACAAATTCTCCAATACTCAATTATTTTAAATTTTCCAGTTAGCCAGTCATGATATTGGCAGTTGCCAAAACGGTCCGGTACTGCTAGTTGCGATATTAGTAAAACTATAGCTGATTGGTACAATTGGCCAGGTAGCAATCATTTTAGCATATTTTAATCTTTATGAAAAAGAGGAGTTTTACAAATGCTTTTGAAAGAAACCGGGACTTAACCTGAATTTTTCTCCACGTATGTGCTGCCAACACCGATTTGACTTAATGTTTGGCATCGCATGTTGAAAACGTCTTCACCACCAAGGAAAAAAAAGAAATGTATTGGACAAAAAATTTGGAATATACACAAAAATTGGCCCTGCATTCAGCCATCAGATAGCGATATACATCATGCTTTTTACACACATTGTGCCACACATTTTAGCATTGGTCATGGTGGCATGGGTGATGTGAGGAAGCACATTGGTAGCAAAAAGCACACAGAGGTGGGGCAGCTGCATGAAGACAGTTTTTTCGAGTGTTGGCACTTTTGAGATTGAAAGATTAGCATATATCATAATTTGCTAGAGTTCACATTTTTCTGTGCATGTGCTGACACCACTGATCATTCACTGTTCGAGGTTTCATCTTCTGGATCAAACCCATTTCATAATTAAGATTCACTACAGTTAAAATGTTTTCACCTCCAAGGAAAAATTGTATTCCACAAAAAGTGAAGAGTAGATTGGAGTACACCAAAGTTTGGCTTGGCATTCAGCCATCAAACATCGATCTACATTATGCTTTTCCTATGGTAATTTTACAGTTGTGAATATGCATAAAAAGCTGGTATTGTTGCTTACAATTTACCTGTCATACATGTACCATGTAGTAATATTATATAGAACATGTGTGACAGATAAATTGTAAGTAATGATACAAGCCCGTGTGGCCATGGGGCAGAACGATGTGAAAAAGCACACTGCAATAGCACCCCCAGCAAATTTCAGTTTCAGAGTACATTAAGCCACCTACTCAAGTCCTGCATGCCGCCATTGATGAAACATTGTTTGTGAGCTTTCTTGTTGAACATAACCTGTCTTTCTCAGATCATCAACAACGACAGTGGAAGATTATTTCCTATTGTGAGGATAAATAAGACAAACTTTAGCGCCTCCTTAGATGCTGAAATTTTGCAACAATTTCAGTCACCAAGATCATCCACCAGGCAAGAAGCCTGAACAGTTTTGAAAACAAATTTACCATAGCCTAATTGAGGAAGCTCAAGTCTGACAAATAGCATGAAATCTGTATATATCAGTAAATTTGGCTGCAAATAACGTAGTACATGTAATGAGTGTAAATATGTTTTTATTTTGGGATTTTCATGTAATGCATTAGTGACCATTGAGGTGGATGGAATTAATGTCATGATATAATTTTTCACTAATTGTGTTCCAAATTCACAAATTTTTTTTTACCCTCTTTTCACTAAGTGTGAGTCTGGAGGGTTGGCAGCTCTGCAAATGAACTCGACTGCAAGAAAAGTAATTATATTTTTTGGATTGGTAGCATAGATACATATATTTTTTGGATTGGTAGCATAGATACATATAACATTTAAAAAAATGTTATTCTATTATTCATGCATTAAAAGCTATCTCTAACCACTGAGATCTTTTGATAATTGTAAAACCACTCAGATATTTTGATAATTGTAAAACCACCCAGCTTGGGGCCCCGAGTGGCTGAGTGGTCTAACGTACTCATCATTCCGAATCACTGCCATCTTATCTGCATGGGTTAGAGTCTTGGGCTCTGCTAATGTGGGTGCTGAGAAAGCTTGCCAGTAGCTTCTCATGGGTCAGTGGTTCTTCCTAGGTTTTCCAGGATTCTTCCTCCACCAGTCACACTGGCAGCCATGTATAGCCTCTCTTGTGCTGAAAAATTGTGGTAAACCCTACAACAACAACCACCACTTCCCTCTGGACCCATTTCCTCCTCAAATGAGACTAAGATTGTAATGCCATGAAGGACATTACTCCAGAAATTTCCGGAAAAGATGGAAATAAGGTACCAAAATATACTCTTAAGTTACTTACTGCACCAGAATCATCTTTTTCATGGTCATTTCTTTGTTTTTCAACAATGTCTTTACTAGTTCTTTGAAAAGTCTAGAATTTTCAGTTTTGTCATTATAAATTTGTATCAGTATTATGTATAGTGAAAAACTAGAGTTCTTTTGATTTCCAGACAAATGAGATGGTTGGTTGGTAGTGATACAAGTAGCAGCTCCAGGAGCAAACTTGTGATACAAGTAGCAGCTCCATTCAGCCTTCCACCACACCACACACCACCCCAACAACTCATCAGGAGAGTTGTGTACATAGTTTTTACCTAAATTTATGTAGAAGAAATAAAAATCGTATTACTTTTATTTTCTTGTCTATTTGATTGACTTTTTTATTCTGTTCATTTTCTGTTTTTTGAAAACCAGTTTTATAGGTTTAATAATGAATTATATACAACTCTTGATAACCTTTTGCTGGAATTAATTGTCAAAATGATTTCCGTCATAAGGCAGTACGTGTAATTACTAAAGTAGAAGGATATATATATAATTTTGACTTATTTATTAAGCAGAAATATTATTTCTAACCAGTTTTGGTTCTCCAAGTTCAGTCAAGGGGTCAGTATAGAGAATATTGGGAAATGTATTTGGTATGTAACACCATCGAGAGAAAAAAACTGACGTTAAAGTGCAAGATACTTAATCAGAGAAAGCATCACCTTTATTTTAAAAAGAGAAGTAAGCATGAAGCGCAATAAGGTGAAGATGATTTATAGTTTCCCTCATGGATACATTTTGATCATTATCTGTTCATTATCATTTATCAGATCAAAATGTACTGTCTTGATAATGAAGTGTTACATGCAGGTTAACATTTCTGTAGACATGCAAATTAAATTTATACTGAAACGGCTTTTGATAAGCACATGATTGCTCTGCTGCCTGGCGGGGAAAAAGATCGCGGGCTTAATAGTATGGGGGAATGTTTCATGCCTTTTTATGATAAAACATCAGTACAGTATGTTCCTGGTGGCTATACTGTAACATTACATGTTAACAGCACATTTAGTGTTGACATTATAATTCGGGATGTACAGTGTATGCTGGAATTTCAGGTTGTCTTTGTGTTGACAGTCAGTGATTTGCATGATTTACTGTTTTACTTATTTTGGTGTGAATGACCCAATCCAGAACCAATGCAACAAAAAAAGTGTGATGCACTGTATAAATACTTATCAACCCTCTATACATTATATTTTGCAAGTTGGTGATTGTAGCTGTTGATAAAATAAAAATCTTGATAAAATAAAAATCTTTAGCTCTTTCACGTCCTTGTGTTTATTGCTGTGTGCCACATGGGCAATATTGCATCCACAGATGACTTTCATTTAAAATTTTTGTATGGTTTTTATGTTTTTATGATATTAAATTGTACACCTCTGTGCAGGGTGTACTACCAATGCATTTTTTATTCACATCAATTATTCAGTAAATGTACACTGCCTTCCATTATCCACAAATTTAAAAAACAAATCCCTAAATTAATTTGTGCATTTAGTTGAGCTGGATATTTGCCTGGTATTTGCAGTGCTTAATACATTATATATACAAATCATTAAAATATATGTAATTTAACAAAAAAAATACCTGCATGTACCTATCCTACTTTTAAAACCAATGCACTAGGAAAGCATATTTTGTTTACTTGGCTGAATAATGGTTTTGGTTGTAATTCAGTCAAAGTGAGTTGGCTTGCATTTAATTTGGCACAAACTATTTCTGTACTTATAGTCCTGTTTGTGTGCTCATTCAGCTAACATGTTTTGTAGTTGTAATCGGGTCAAGGTGAGTCGGCTTACCTTGCAGATGGGTCTATTTTGGCACAAACTGTGTCTGTACATGTCCTGTTTATTAGTTTGTTGAACAGTTTTATAAAGATCTGGGTTGTGATGTAGCAAATCAATTAATTAGGTAGCAAATCAATATATGATGTGTATACAATCTACTGTCAGATGCTAGTGTTTGTTGAAGAGGCAATGAAAAGCATTTCAGACTTGAATTGCTCATAAATATTACTTACTATACATGTTCATGTGCTGCTGTGATAATAAAGACAGTTTTGACAGAAAATGTGTTTGTTAATTATTATTTTCCTGTCATTTCTGAAAACATACATTCCAGATGGATCAAAATGGGACATTACTCGTCTACATACTAGCTTTTTATCTTTGCAAGTGCATGAAACTGTAGTTATTTTGCACAAACTTGTGTATTCTGATTTCTGACCTGAAAGTAATTCTCTAGCTGGTTGGAAAAATAATGTTTCAAAATACAGTTTTTATCACCGCTCTATTACGTGATGACCGCTCCGGTGGCCATAGTGGTTAGAGCGTCTGCCTTGGATGCAAGAGGTCGTGGGTTCGATCCCCGGCTGAATCATACAAAAGACTTGTTAAAAAAATGTTGCTAACAGCTGCCTTGCTAGGCACACAGCATTAAGAGGTGCCGCTGTGGTAGCCTAAGTGGTTAGAACATCTGCTTCGGATGTGGGCAGTTGCGAATCTGAATCCTGGCCAAATCTTATCAGAGACTTACAAATATTGTACTCGCAGCTACCTCGCTTTGGCTCTCAGCGTTAAGAGGCTAGTGTTAGGACTGGTTGGGATGGTGCCAGGATAAGGTGACTGGATGGGACATGATGCTGCATGTTATTGTTGTACTGTTTAACACCATTTTTCAGCACACAGTAGGCTATACATGGCGGCCAGTATTAATGGTGGAAGAACTCTGGAAAACCCGGGAAAGAACCATCGACCCACGAGAAGCTACTGGTAAGCTTTCTTACATCGGCATAATCCCAGACTTGAACCCACACAGACAGAGGTGAGATGTCAATGATTCGTAACGGAGAGTGCTTTAGACCACTTGGCCACCCAGGGCCCTGATGCTGCATGTCTTTGGCGTGAGGCACCAGTGCTTGACATCACTATAAACTGCCACACTGCAGACATTGTAACAATAATACTTGAAAATTGTTAAAGCTATTTTACAAATCGAACTAGGAAAATTGACAAGCTGAAATGTCAGATGTAAATCAGATATGTCAACAATACATATCACTATTGTTACAAAGTATAATGTGATATTTAGAGTGGAAAAACTGGCGCAAAATCAAGTTAGTATTGTTTAGTTTAATTACTTGTGTCTTACCTGTGGTAACTTTAATTCTTGGTTGCATAAAAAGACCATGAAATACAAAACCTCCATGCAGGTGGATCTTGGAACATTGACATACTGAAATGACATGTTTACAGTACACATTGTTATCATTAGATGCCTTCCATTATGTATGAAATATAATGTTAACGAAATAATGGCACAAAATCAGGTTATATATTGTATTCCTTAATTATTTGTGTTTTGTGTAAACCCAATGTAGCCATAAACAGCATAAACCCAGATTTGGTTGGTCACTGACCAGAAGAAGAGCTTATGAGATGGAATGTTATATATCCATCCATTAGTACAGATTTGTTATTGCTCCTTCTAAACTGCTTGGAGGATAGCCATGAACCTTGACACACATTCATTCCCTGGCCTGGTTGGTCCTAAATGAAAATGGTATTGCATGCAAATCCAATATGGTCACCATAGTTGCCATGTTGAAAAATTATGTCATCATACTGCTCCTAAGCGAATGGCCATATTAACATGGGGTTCTCACTTAAAGGTTTTAGATGAAATTCGGTCTGATCTGATGTCCAATATGGCCACCACATGGTCCATGTTGAAAATCCTGTCATTTCTATAGATTGACTGGTTATCACCATGGGTTTTTAACTAAAAGACCCCCTAGTTGGTCATAAATGAAATTGGTGCAGATTCAGATAATGACTAAACATCGCATCCTGATTTGTTGAGAAAGACCCTGACACAAAAAGTTGACGGAAATTAGTTGGTCAGACTATAAGAAAACTGAATGCTAGATGACTGACATTTTGCAATAATTTGCATTATGGTAATCATGGTTGGAAGATTTTGGAACAGCACCTACAAAAGAAGCTGCATACGGAAAAATTGAAGCTCAGAAGGCATCTGGAAAAAGTGCCGTTAATTACTGTAAGAAGAAAGATTTCTTGCATGGGAGAACAGATGTAGCCCTTAGATTATGTGCACTGCATGTCACCAATACATGCACCAGCTTGAAAGGAAAAAGGCTCTTATTGAGAAGGAAAAGGAACGAGTGCACATTGAGCCCAAAAAGTGGTGACAAAAAGGAAGGCTAAAGAAATCTTGGCCAAGTCTACAAAAAGAGCTCGACTGGCATATCAACAGGATGTGTCCACTGGAGAAAAAAGACAAGTGAATGTATGGGGTTATTTGTATATAGTTGATGTACTTGGGTGTTTGTTTTACAGATTTGTTATGAAAAGAGAGAACTATAATATATTTGCTACAAAAAATGGACAAATTGTTGTGACTTAAATTACAATGTGAACACTGACATGCACATGAAATAACTTCTGTAGTATTGGAGAACAAGTCAGGTTGAACATTTTTATTTTTGGTAAGTTTTATTAGTTTTTCAAATGCTTAATTTGATTTATTTTATGATCATAAATTGCACCAAGAGCATTTTTTTATTGGTGTAAAATGTATTTTTGCCATAGGGACTTCCTTCATTTGGACACCTGGATTGGTGGCACTGCACATCAAAATCCTGTTGGGGGCGGATCCCCAACCCTTTCTTAAAATTATTTTTTTTTATTTTTATGGAAGAACAAAATTGTGCTTGAAAGGTGGTCATTTCTGACTCTTGCTCTCCAGAAAATGTCCTCTAGACCAGTGCTGTCCAACCTTTTTGACACCATGGGCCACTGAAACGTTTTTCTTGAAGCCGATGGCCACAGCAGAAAACTGAAAAGCAACGACTATAACGATGCTCAAGGTCTGGCAGGCCATTTAAAATCATCCCATGGGCCACGGGTTGGACAGCCCTGCTCTAGGCACTTAAAAATATTGGGAGTGTTGGTAAGCGCCTTAATGAGCTTCATGTACAATACTGTTACTTAGAAACAGAAATGAAATGGTCACAAGATTAAAAAGTTAGAATTTTTTTTAATGGTCTGAAACATTTTTTAGGTGGTAGAAAAAAAAAGAGGGTTGGGAAACTTATATTTATGATTTCTGTTGAACAGTTTAGACAGATCTGCCAGTACACGATGACTTGTGATCAATTGGAAGATAGGTCACATGATTTATCTGCATGTTCCAGAACATCAGGTTGGAAACTACTGTGTTACACAGATACAGGTTGAATGAAGAGCTTTATTCACCACTCAGCCATTACATAATATGTAGACCCTAATGTGCCAGTACATTCTGTGATGGCGGATCAAATTTTCCACCCAACTTGTACATATTTAGGCCAAATAAACATGTTTTCTGTTTCACAGATTTTAAAATTCGGGCAGGCAGGTCTTCCTTTTTTTAAACATATTTTTTATGTGATTTTTTGTTGGTTTTTTTACCATGGGGAAAAAAGTTTTTGTCGGCAGTGAGAAGTCGGTGATCAGCCAATCAGTAAACACATTTTGTTTGTTTGGCTTTATATATGGTATTTAATTTCTGACCAATAGAAAATCTGATAAAATTGACAATAAGTTACTGATACAGTGTTGATCTTGAATTTCTGTCGTGTTGAAATATTAGACTTCACGTATGACATAAAGAAAAAATATTGACCTTGACACAGCTATTTGGACTGGTTATCTTCTGGACTATCATTATTCTAGGCTTGGGGAAGCTTTATTGTAATGCTACCAGTAAACTTTCAAGAAATTAAATTCTCGATTTGTTAATTGTACATGTAGCTATTAAAATGCTTAGTTTCGTGTATTTTTTTATGGATTTTAAAACTAAAGATGAGGAACCTATTTGAATATTTTACGCAGATTTATTTAAATCCACGAATACATTTATACCGCATTAAAAATATGTAACGCAATTTAGATTTAAGCCTTTTTTCACCCCAAGTTGTTAGTATATTGTTATGTATGCATGTTCTGTTTTATGATGGTGCATTCAGTTCATCCAAAGTTGTTAGTATATTGCTATATATGCATGTTCTGTTTTATGATGGTGCAAGTTCCAGGTGTCCCATGCACATTATTTGTACTTGATCACAATGAATGTCACTTGCGCAAATAGAACCATGTAGCTGTACACACCCAGAATTAATCGGTCACTAAGCTGTCTGACACATTGAGAAAGGCCTGATTAGTTAATGTCTTGATAACTCAGGCTTGGTCTGGTATTATAAGTTTGTACTTTGTGTTATTCACACGGTAACCATTTGAATTTTTTTAATAAAGACCCCAAAGCATTAGTTCCAAAACGGGGGAATAAATTACCAGATTGATTACATTCACATTTCTGGGACATGAGATTTTCATAAATGAAAGATAGTGGTGCTCAGATCAGTAATCGGAGGACACAGCTTAAGTCCAACAACAATTCCTCTGTAAATGATAAATTGTCAAGCAGATCTTTTTTTAGAATTTAATTAGAAACTATTTAACAGTAACCTATTTGAATATATCATGGTCACCTCTGTCCAAATAAATGTTTTCATGTTTTTCTACAATAATGTCTGTTTTATCTTTGATCTGAAAGAAAAATGTCACAAGTTTGTTCAGGATGACTACTGTCTACATCACAGTATGGTTCCATATTAGAACATTAACTAATATAGCTAATTGATGCAAAAGAACTGTTAACATTTTTGAAAGGCATGCATCACTGCACATTATTTGTGTCAGGGATTGTGTATATAAATTTGTTGTTTCGATTGTGCATATAAATTTGTTGATGCTATTAAAAAAAATCCGTAATATCCACAACAATTGGTACTATACAAAAGAAGCAATGTCACAGTTTGGCGATCAATATGAGACTTGAATGAAAACACAGTGTCTCATTGTGAAGACTCAGAAGCATTAGGATAAATATTTTGTCATAAAAGGTGGACACGGATTTGATCCTGATGTAAAGAGAAGGATCATAAAGAGTTCTTAAAACATGATACCGACTTCTGCTAGAAAATAACTAAGATGCTTCAATGCCTCAGTTGCATGCTTGTTGGAATGTCAGGAAAACTACTTCTGGATGACAAACTCAAGTACAGTAGACATAAGAAGTCATTTTTAGCTTTGAGACCTTTCCTTATTCTTGTTATCTTCGCTTAAAACATAATTCCCGCTGTAAAAAAGGAAAAGATGAAAAAGTTGGGAATGAGAATAGGTTTGTTTGTGATGACCCCACCCCCCTGCAGTATTTTTGCGAAACTTTGTCCGAGTCTGAAGAAAAGCAAGAAAGTTTCAGAAGTTAAATTTTGAAGATAAGTTGCACAAAACATTTAATTTTTTAAAAAATTTGATTTAACTTGCCATGAATTTAGTATGACAGGTTCTATTACCAGAATTTTGGAAGCTACAGAATTTCAATACCATATGCAGTGAATTGACACAAATGCTCTCAGAAAGAGCTGTCTAAATGAATCTCTCATTGCATTGATCATCCATTATTGAGAAAAACATGTCAGTCCTGTCAAAATAAGGTGGTGAACATGTACTGCATGAATGGGGAATATTCTGGCATGGGTGCTGGAACAGTGGTCCAGTTTCACACCATGTATGACATGGTTAAACATAGGTGTAAGGTTCCATTGAGAGCATCTGTTAATTACATGCCCAATCACTATTTCGAAGCGTGTTTCTAGCTATGAAAGTTGGTTGAAAATGAAAGTTAACATAAAAGTATATTGGTCATTTGCTTAAATTTTCAAGCCATTACAGGAATTAATTCATTCTTTTGAACGCTTTGGACTGAGGCTTTTTTGACAAAACCTTGTTAGCACAATTTTGCAAAAACTATTTTGATATGGAGATTAAACATTTTGGCAAGCCTGTTTTAGACACAATTAAATAACTATTGGATTTATAGCAATTTATCAAAATGAAATTTATTTTGTATAACTTAGACTTATTTGATCTGCAGTGGTTTTAGAAACACAGATCTCTTTGGTTTTTGTCCCCGATTTTAGCTCCCTGGCCACACCTTTCTTCAAATATCACAACTACATTATCATAATAGGGATGAGAGAGAGACAGTTACAAGAGTCTCAAAATGGGGGCAGATTTCTATTTTGAAAATGTGCAAAGACCTGGAACTTGTCAGTTTCCAAAAGTGTAGGAACCCTATAAAGAGCTTCTTCCCTTTGTGCAATATATTAATAGATTTGTCTTTGAAAAACTTTTATCAAGTCATGATGCCACGTAGCCATATTAGCTTAGACCTGGATCACCCACATCAATTCCAATATGTATGCTGTATATATTTGGTTACAAGTTTAGTTCATCTTCAAACAACATAGACTCTGCCATTGCACAAGATATGAGCAGATTAGGGTCTGTTATTTATTCTATTGACTGCTTTAAAAAAAAACCTGCATAGACCCAGATCTGACAGTGCATTATTTGATGGCAGGTCTGGGTCTATGCATATACATGTATTTTGCACTGGATTAGCTTCTAAGCAAGTATGTAGGTAGATAGGATATTGTACTTGAATGACTGTATGGTCATGGTCATTTCAGGTGAATGTCTGGTCTGTTGATGAGTTGAATAACCTTGTACAAGATGGAAAAATCAATTCAAGTTGTTCACAAAGCAAAAGGGCAAATACAGTTCATGTATTCATGTATAACCATAACAAGTAACTAACCATGCAGTTTGGAGAGATGAAAATGTTGGGCACTATTGAAAATTCAACCCTCAAGGGTTTGTAATGTAAAAGTTTAATGACCGCATGTTGTGTTTTCATACAATTTGAACTAAGCTAATGTAATTTAAGCCAGTACGGTTCAGGAAATTTTAAGATTTTACTCGCAAGGTTGAGGCACAATTTATCCTTATTCATCTGCTGCTTGAGACACACCTCATCCATCCACCCAGCCAACTGACAAGGATTTAGATAATTTTCTCTTGCACAATGATCGGACATTTCCGTTCCATGAATACATTTAGAGTTTATATCATTTTCTCTTGAACAGTGATGTGGGCATTCATGTTTCATGACTACATTTTTGATTCCTTTCAGATGGAATTTTGACAGTTAAGGTGTGTTTGCACTGCTGCACACAGTGGATGTCTATTGCACATAACATTCAGAAAGTTGCTTTTATCCAGTACTTCAAAAACTGGATAGCTTTGTGCCCAGGGAATCTTTGAATCTTGTATAGACCCATAACACATTTGAATCTTGTATAGACCCATAACACATTTGAATCTTGTATAAACCCATAACACATCTGAATCTTGTATAGACCCATAACACATTTGAATCTTGTACAGGTCCATTATCACTGGAGTACTTGCCAAATGAGCTTAATGCATTTTGAAAGTTTGCAGGCTCTATAGTAGAGTAAGCTTGCATGGTCCTGTGCTGGATGCTTTAAGCATCTATCGAGAATTGCTATTTTAAACACGTTCTCAGAAACCACTGTATCAGTTTCAACCAAACTTGGCGGAGAGCATCCTGGCTTGAATGTCTTTGGAGTTTGTACAAATGGTATGCCGTCAAATATGCCAGCTGCTGCAAAAAACATAAAATCTTAAAATGACTTCACAAAATGCATGCTCAACAGGTTTGGACAAAGAATTCTGGTGTGAAGGCATTAACAGTGTACGTATGATGCCATTATTTCATCATGTATGGCAATGTTTACTATAAAAACCTTCACACAAGTTCCTTCATTTAACCGAATGCATTCTGATGGCCTTTCAAATTTATACAAATGATGCTGAGTTTCCATTAAAAATATGCCCCCACCTCAACACACCCCATTGTTGGTTTTCTCACTGTGTCCTTGGGACAGATCTTTGAGCTCCCATTTCCTCAGCACATATAACCAGTTAAAAGTGCATTTACCCCCCCCCCCCCCCCCCCCCCGCCAAAAAAAAAACAGACTTGAAAGTAACCATTACATCACTTTAACGAAAAGCACCAAATAGAATTTGACCAAATCAGATGAAAAATACCCTGGCATAAAGACATTTCAAATGTTTGTACACGATTCCAATCGGCCATCATTATATGGATCCCATTACTAAAAATAGAAGAAGCTTCAGTGGTCATCTTAAAGTAAGCTAAGAGGAGATGAGGAAATTTGATAGAAAATGATCAGGCATAAATAAATGCCTTCTGTTTTGCACAGATAATACTGATCTTCATTATATATGGCTGCCATCATTCAGAATAGAAATTAGAAATAGACTTTTAGCTCTTTACTTCCAAACTGCTGAACAAAATATTAGAAAGCATGTGTGATTTTATTTGTAAAATGGTAAAATATCTTAAAAAGACTTCATTTGAAAAAAGCACTAAATAAAATTGAACCAAATTTAGCTAAAAGGTTCCTGGCCTGAAACGCCATCCAACTTTGCACAATGATGAACCAAATTTAACAAAAAGGTTCCTGGCTGGAAACTCCATCTAACTTTGCATAATGATGAACCAAATTTAACAAAAAGGTTCCTGGCCTGAAACTCCATCAAACTTTGCATAATGATGAACCAAATTTAACAAAAAAAGCTCCTGGCCTGAAACGCAATCTAACTTTGCACAATGATGCTGATATTGCCTCCTTGTATTTAAATGTGAAAAATGTCAATCAGCTGTCAGTGTTCCTGTTAGAACATAATTAAGTGCCAGAGTTCAGTCAAAAGCACACCAGCTATGTATTATGATGTCAATTAAGTCTTTTGTATCAGATAAAAGAAAGTAAAAGGGGATGAAAATCCTATCCATGTAAGAATGCATTTCAGTTGACAGACCAGTTTTAGCTATTGTTATGCAAGCAACATGATTCATATATCTAGTATTACTTAATGGTGTATCGTGCTCATATGCAAATGGGGTGGCCGAGTGGTCTAAAGCGCTCTCCATCATGGATCACTGCCATCTCACCACTGTCTGCGTGGGTTCAAGTCTTGGGCTCAGCCAGTGTGGATATGTGAGAAAGCTTGCCGGTAGCTTCTTGTGGGTCTGTGGTTCTTTCTGGGGTTTTCCCTGGTTCTTCCTCTACCATTAATACTGGCTGCCATGTATAGCCTATGTTGTGCTGCAAACTGGTGTTAAACCCCATAACAACAACAACAACAACATATGCAAGTGTTGTCAGTGGTAGCAGGGTGACCAAGATTCTGTACAAGGGATGCAGGGTAACCAAGATTGTGTACAAGGGATGCAGGGTAACCAAGATTCTGTACAAGGGATGCAGGGTAACCAAGATTCTGTACAGGGGTAGCAGGGTAACCAAGATTCGGCACAAGGAATGCAGGGTAACCAAGATTTTGTACAAGGGTAGCAGGGTAACTATGATTTGGTACCAGGGCAACCTAGATTCATTGCCTGAAAGGCTCATTTTCAGCGTTAGCATTCATCAAGAAGTAAGATGCTTCATATATGTATGTGCCCATTATTTAGGAATTAATACAAGCCTTACTGTATAGAAATCTGAAATCATTAGCAATCCATTTTTGTTTCTTTTTTCAGTTTGACAAAAATTCATTTTTGTTGATTTCAGAAACTTGCCAAAGGCTATATTTATATCCATCACCATGGTAACTGGAGTCTACACTTTAGCCAATGTTGCATACTTCACAACTGTCAGTCGGGAAGAGGTACTTAGTGGTGCTGCTGTGGCTGTGGTAAGTAACTGATTCTAATTCATAATAACAAACTTAATATATATATATAAAATTGTAAAGTGAATTCTCAGACACAATGAGGATGCATTCACAGATGTAACATTTGTTATCACTCATCATTTCTATTCACTTGTAAGTCATCCATTTACAAACTGCGCAGACCAGATCTACTGTCACATAATAAAGTGGCAGATATTCTAAAGTGGAGGTCACTCCGGCATCCTGTAAGTCAGAACACTGTGTGAAATGGAATATTATAGTGGAGGTCACTTTGGCGTCCTCTAAGTTAGAATACTGTGTGAAATAGAATATTATAGTGGAGGTCACTCTGGCATGTGCTATGTCAGAACACTATATGTAGTAGAATGCTAACATGTATTGTTTCTGCTGTGCTTATTTGAAGTCTGATGGCTAAAACAGTGTAATGACCAAGACAGGCAAATAAACCTAAGGTCTTATGGTTTAAACAGAGTGTAATGACCAAGACGGGCACATAAACCCATGGTCCTGTGGCTAAAACACTCAGTGTTATGACCAGCAGCACGTAAACCTAAATTGGAACAAAACAAAGGTCATATATATATGAATTGGTCTTATATTGGGCCCTTTCAAAAATGAATTCCATTTAACTTTTCTGCTATACTTTTCTTGAAATAGTTTCTGGCCCATCCAGAAAAGAACAAAATTGTTTTACCTTATTCTGCCTTTATCAACGATATTAATACTGTACTTGAATATAATGTAATAGTAAATGGTGTATACATTTTGATTGAGATTAATGCTTGGAATATTTTGATGCGGAGCTTGCTTTAAGTGATGATGTAAATTTAATAGTGAAATGCAAATAAATCTTTCCATTGCAAATTTTGTTTGTTAGGTTCAGTGGGTGGGGTGTGAGTACACATACATATTGGTACTACGTATGTACATATATCTCAGATATTTGTCCATTGAACCAATAATAAAATCAGAGTTGAGCACCAGAACATGTAAGTCCTGCAAACATGGACGTGATTTAATCTGTATATGCCTTAACTTTAAAAATCTAACATATGATTTTTAGAGTGAAACTGATTTTTGTTCACATTTGATTTCCTAATTTTGCAGATGTTTTCCAAACGACTGTACGGCGTCATGTGGGTGATCATGCCAATATTCGTGTCCCTTTCCACCTTTGGAGGTGTGAATGGGATTCTCTTTACATCGTCAAGGTGAGTTGTCACTGTACATGAATTTCGATAGGCTGGAATAAATTGCATTATAGGCAGGGTGAAATAAAAATGTTGAAACCCTTATTCGTCATGCATCCTATGCTGTACGTATTATTGAATCTGCGGAAAATGCCACTCGTCCAATTGGATGAGCATCTTAAAGTGATGTGCCCAATCTCTGCCACCACTTGCAAATATGAGTAAATGAATGGAATTTTCAAGCTGTAGTAGGGATTTAATACATTGGTTTGCTAAGAACACGAGGGAAGAGTTGAACTCAAATTGTTCATACCATAGTCCCTGAAACTTCTGTATTTGACGGACATGTCTCCAATATTGAAGGTTTTGACTGGCGCATACTGTAATCAATCGGACATCAGTCATAGAAGTTCTCAAATACTTTGCATCAGCTTGTATTTAATAGTAGTTGTGCAATAAATTGCCAGATAAACACCTAATGGGGGTGCTCTACAGATGTTGTGAGAGTGACAAAATTTGAAACTGTGCCACCTTAATAAAGTAAAATTAAAAGGGCTACTCTTTTTACAGGTTGTTTGTTTGTGGAACAGTCAGTATAGGTGTTGCAGGCTATGCCTAATTCAGAGGTGACTAGGTCTAGTTCACACATTGTTTCTTTACTGGACTATGAATGTATTTGTTGCTGACTTTGGTCAATATGTTTTCCCTGTTATTTAAACTCTTTACAGCCACCAAACACAAGACAAAAGCGTAGTACAAGCTTATCTCCTGGACTTATAAAAAAAAACCCACTATAATCAAATGACTACCACAGAGTTTGTTCTATAGACATTCATTTAGTCCTTCACACCACATGGTATATCAGCACTTAATGCCTTTACAAAAAAAAAATGTGAAGCCTCTGCCTGAATTTTAAAAAAAATCCTGGCAACAACAGTTAAATGGTATTATCATTCTTAAAGACTTGTATAGAGACTTGATCAAATAAAACTTGACCATTTCACTTTACTGGAAGTGCTCATTTATTAGGTGTTCGATATTCCATTTAGCAAGTCAATTTTTTTTGGTGTGGATAATTAATAATTAATTTTTAAACAGATTTGAAGGGAATAAAATACTATTGTTGTATGACATTTTATAGTTTTCTGAAAGAAAAAAGATTTTTTTAAAAAATTGTTAATTAGAGGAAATCAGTTAATCATGCCCAGATAATGCTAATACTAAAGCAGCAGCAAATCTGGAGCTGTAAATGACACATTTTCTGGTACTTTTATTAATTAACTCTGTCAGTATTTTCTTTTTTGTTACAACTTGTCATATGACCTTTGAAGGATTTTATAATAAAACCGGTCCAGTGGCCTAGTGGTTAGAGCATCTGTCTTGGATGCAGGAGGTTATGGGTTGAATCCCAGGCTGAGTCGTACCAAAGACTTGTAAAAATGGTACTAACTGCTCGCTCGCATGGTGTTCAGCATTAAGAGGTTAGTGTTAGGACTGGTCAGCCTGGTGTCAGGATAATGTGACTGTGTCAACATCATGCTACATGTCTGCGACACAGACACAGACACACAGAAAAGCCTTTGTACAGTTCCCTTGAAGCTTATTTTGTATTTTGCAGATTGTTCTATGTAGGAGGCCGTAATGGACACATGCCCCAGATCCTCAGCATGGTCCAGATCAAGAGAATGACGCCCTTCCCAGCAGCACTTTTTATGGTATGATTATGACTCCTTGGTCTCTAGTGTTTTTCTTTATCCTGTGTATAGAATATACTTCACGATGTAAAAAAAAAACATTGTACATAAGATGAAGACTGAAGTAGACCATAAATATGCAGAAAGTTGCATCAGAGATGAATAAAGATGCAGATAATTTGGGAGGAAAACAAATGTTTATCAGCATAGTTTTGAGCAAAGAACAGATTCAAGGATCCAGGTTTGGGATGAATGGAGATGTCAGTTATTTTTCTTGGTCATTGATAGTTATTGGAACGCAGGGGCAGAGGAAAATGCAGTTGATTGAATGGAAATTTTATACTTATAATGAATATGTCATCCATTCTGGATTGGTTGCCAAGGTTATGAAAAAAAGGATTCCTGCTAAGCATGCTTTTTGGTTGTCAATGCTGAAGGTCCCAGCAGAAATCAGGGTCTCGCGCTTTCAGCCCTAAACAATTAAAACTTTTAGTATGGGCTGTGATCTGCATGTGTATTGTGTAGCAGCAGTTTTGGTTCTATTCTGTTTGTGGTAGAATACATGTTTTACATAGGAAAATACTGTACAGTTAAAATTCATAATTGATGATTGTGCAAAAGTGTGCAAATGAGATAGCCCTAGCCTTCCAGCATTGACTTTTAAGCCTCATTGAGCCTGTTATATGTGAATTGAAACCTTTTGAGTGGAAACTGTATGTTTGTCATTTTGTTGATGGGGAAAGAAAATGGGTTCACAGATAAGCAAATTTTCTAGATTTATTGGTAATTTTTTGGAAACTGTCGGTATGGTGTTGTAATATATTTTTGCTTGTACCATATATCCTTATTTTCAAGTCAAGTCCAACTGCAAATGGCACAAACCCATATCTTTGATCGCATATGCTGCGAAATCTGGGTCTCTGCATTTGTTAGGAGTAATTAGTATAACAATTAACACAGATCCTGATCTACTGGTGCATTATGTTGTTTGCAGTTGAACTCAACTTATAAATGAGAATATATGGTAATTTGAGACTCTCCTTTATACTAACACAAGTTACCATTATTAATTTATGAAGTGTCCAAAAGTGGGCTGACCCCATAATGTGTCAGAATTAAGTGAGTAATACATTATGATGGTAGACAGTAAACAAATTATTATACCATATTCAGTACAATACCTGAACTGGGTGCTGAACAAATAGTATTAGGTACATTTTTTGTGGTCAAGCTTGTCATGTTAAATGCACATTAGCAATTTAAAAAAGTTTTATTCCATCACCAGGATGAACTAGCTAGATAAACAGTTGGCTCCCTTTGGGTATTTTGTGAGCTCTTCAGTTTGGAGGCTCATTCTCTCTCTCAGCTCGATTGCATTGAACAAAACATGTGAAATACATTTTTTTGATTGATTTACCCTAAAAGTCAAGATGCGAGGAATCCAGAGGCAAGCATGGTAACAAGTTCCAGAATAATTACTTTGTTCTGTGTGGGTTTTAACAACTGCATTCCACCTATTTGGGCTGAAAAGTGCACTCCAAATGGATTTATCTTAATCAGGAGAGACAGAGAGAGAGAAAGTATGTGTGTTTAAGGGCATGAACAGATATTACATTGAATACAGTCCATTTTTTTGGCTTACTGAACTTCAGCCTCTGGAGAGTCCAAAAATCAGGGTGAAAATAGTTTGGGTTTCTGAATAAATACCAAGGCGTATATTAAACTGATTTGGGCATTATCCCATCTCTGACATTTGACGGGGTCAGATAATTGTACATATATAATGTGAGAAGAGATTATGTGATCATAATGAATCAGTAGAACACATAATTGGGTTTGTGCAGACACCATGACCTGTTTAGTACTAGCTCTTTATAGCTCCATATTGTGTCACTAACAAAACATGTAACTAATAAATCTCTACTCATGATATCATTTTTCTTGCCTTGCAGGGTTTGTTTTCCTTGGTGTACCTGTGTTCATCAAACATGTATGCTTTGATAAACTATGTCAGCTTCGTCACCTGGCTTGCCATTGCTGTCTCCATCATTGTTCTTCTCTACTTTAGGTGGACACGACCAAACATGGATAGACCAATCAAGGTAACAAGTTTCACATGTACAAAAGCTTGTACCTGTTTTTCTGTTTGTAAAGTTTCAAGGCTGAGAGGTCTAAATAAGACAGATGTTTTCGTACTGTACTCAGTGTGATTAAATTCAGATCTCCACTTTCCTATGTGAAGATCTGACAGTGATTGCTTACGGGTTATGTTCTGGTGACCTTTGAATTCGTTAATGGAAATACAGCTTTAAAAATCAGAAAGTGAATCAGATTGTTTGGCAGATGTTACTCTTGAGGCACACTACTCAGATGTTGATAAATTGGCAATTATGGTAATAACATAGTTCACCAGAACATTACCCTGGCTGTTAGATCTTCACTTTGGACGGTGCAGATCTGGTTGTAGTCAGATTGTTGCTGTACTCAATAAATATATCAAAACGTTTGTTACAAGTTTACATCAGGATATATGAATCTGCCTCGGATGTGGGAGGTCGTGGGTTTGATCTTTGGCCGAGTCATACCAAAGACTTACAAAAATGGTACTAACAGCTGCCTCGCTTGGCGCTCAGCATTAAGAGGTTACTGTTAGGACTGGTCAGCCTAACATCAGGATAATGTGACTGGGTGGGACATCATGCTACGTGTCTGCAGCATGATGTCCAAGTGCTAGACATCACTATAAACTGCCACACTGCAGACATTGTAGCAATATGACTGAAAAATTGTTAAAGCTATGTTAAAAATCCAAGTCACACACAGAGAGAGGAATATTATGTCCCGACAGCTGGAGAACGTAGAAATTAACATTTCTCTTATTGCTTTGTACATGTTTGCTGTGATAAAAAAAACCAACTCCCGTTTACCATATATATTAACTTATAGGTCTGATTCATTGCATAATGCACCAGCAGATCAGGCTCTCTGTTGTTTGCTGTATGGATGACTCCTCACAGACATTAAAGGCCCAGATTTCATGGTGCATTATGCAATGGATGATCTGGGTATTTGCTGTTGGATCAGCAAGTATATACATTATTTTCATTCACATCATTGTCAAGATACAAAATTTAAAGTCTTGAACATGTTAATATTTTTCCCCAACCACACGGTAAATATTGACAGGTGAAATTTGTTCATTATTGTTTAAGAGGATTTTAAAAACTCTAAAGATTTCAAGTGTTACTATTGTGATATTTAGTAAAACATCTTTATTACCAGTCATGGACTTTTCTAGTCATTATGCACATGTTATTGCATAAATGAGATAAGTAATGTAGATCCTTGCACACAAGTCGACTCCCTCTGCAGTAGACACATATCTACTATCACATAACGGGCTGGCAGAGCTGGGTCTATGCAGTTTTTAGGAGTAATCAGTAGAAAAACATAAAATACAATGGTAGGTCAGGGTCTGTGTTGATTACAATTTTAACAGATTTAAGGTTAGTACATACACTAGCTGAGAATCTTCACTCTTATGAATCAGTATTCTTATATGATCGGTATGGTTTTTCTTATTTAAAGCATCAGGTTTTTTTATGTGAGCCTTTAACACCATAATTACACATGCTGTTGTAACGTAGGTTTTCTTAAGGTTTATGAAACCTTTTTGAACAATATTCAGCATATAATTTTTCTACCTATAATAATAATAATAACAATAATAATTTATTCAGTAATTTAGGCTACTGGCCCATATTACAAAATTCAATGCAAGTAAATATTGTGTACACCATGGTGTGCATGGTATTATAATGGTGTTACTAGCACTGTATCATTCACCATTACAAATAGTCACCAAGTACATTTTGCAATGTGAAAATGTTTGCTTGAGTACTTAGAGAAGATTTTTCAGTTTGTTGTCTTGAACTCATCCCTCTCGCTCTATTACAATTAACAGACAGCAAGCCATTTGGGTCTGTTACAAATCTGAAAATGGAAGGGGGGAGGGGTCATTGATTTTTCTTTTGCAGGACATTATCACATGAAACACTATTTAATGTCAAGCCATTTGGAGTCCAGTGCTATGCCTCGAGATGCTGCTTTGCATAGCTGCCCTGGTTGAATTTTGTTTTTCTTTTATGACCAGATTACACTGGTTCCATTTGACAGCTATTTTATTACTTTCAGATACACATACAACTGTACTTATTTTTTAAATCTAATTTCAGATACATTTAGCGTGGCCTATTATATATCTGGTTTGTTCAGTATTTGTTGTCATTTTGCCAATGTACTACAGTCCAGTTGAAACAGGTAAGTTCTTGATCTTGTTATTAGACACTTTTGCTGATAGCTCGGTATATCGCTCACTTTGTCCATGTTCATTTCTGCATGTGCATTCATCCATAAAAGTCCTTGATGAAGGTCAGAGATAAGGTTTTTTTTAAAAATTTTTTTAGAACAGGCTTAAAGTTAAAGTTTTTTGTTTTATAGAAAAATAATTCTGGCTCAGAAATGCTACCAGGGCATGCAAATGTACAAATCACACAAAATCAATACAAATTCACACACATAGAATGCAATCTCTCATAAATTAGTTTAGTCATGGATATTAAAACTTATCTGCACTTAAATACAATTTTTATTTAACTATTAACCAGTTAAAGCACTTGTCATGATACAGGTCATACTACTGGTAAAGGTTTTGTAGCACTTGTCATGATACAGGTCATACTACTGGTAAAGGTTTTGTAGCACTTGTCATGATACAGGTCATACTACTGGTAAAGGTTTTGTAGCACTTGTCATGATACAGGTCATACTACTGGTAAAGGTTTTGTAGTACTTGTCATGATACAGGTCATACTACTGGTAAAGGTTTTGTAGCACTTGTCATGATACAGGTCATACTACTGGTAAAGGTTTTGTAGCACTTGTCATGATACAGGTCATACTACTGGTAAAGGTTTTGTAGCACTTGTCATGATACAGGTCATACTACTGGTAAAGGTTTTGTAGCACTTGTCATGATACAGGTCATACTACTGGTAAAGGTTTTGTAGCACTTGTCATGATACAGGTCATACTACTGGTAAAGGTTTTGTAGCACTTGTCATGATACAGGTCATACTACTGGTAAAGGTTTTCTACCACTTCTTGTGCTGTCATTTCTCAGGTAGGCAACTGTTTACACCTGGGCCCTTCAGCATGAGTTGAATGGTTGTTGAACTAAATTTGATTGGTACATTGGGTCCTGGAACAAGCATTCTGTAATAGATTTAACAATTCACAGATCAAGAAAGTTTTAAGAATATTTATTTGAAATATGAGCTACTTAGAAAATAAAATATGGCTGACTTCCAAAATGGTTCATCTGAAGATGGATTTCATTCAGATACTGACTTTAAGATAGCGGTGAGGATGATGATTTTTGAAGGTTATGATAAATAATTTGTGATTTTGAGCTCCTCAAAACATTGTTCAATATGAGTTCAATGTACGTAGTTGATGTAAAAATTGGGTTGCCTTTCAGACTCCTTTTTAGTGGTATTTTAAGATTAAATATCAAAATTAAGAAAACCAAACTTACATAAAGCCATTTTAAAAGTAGAGAGCAATTTTCATTTCTATTTTTTAATTAATTCAGTATTTTGGGATCTTGCGCTACAAAACTGCAAGCACATTAAGGGTTAAGATAAACTGAGCAAACAAGAAATTAAAATATGGGGTTTTGTTTTTGATCAAAATTCTTGTCAGGACAGCAGATTATGGCATTGATGGACTTAAAACCCAAATACAGACAACATTAAGGAACAGGTAAGAAATTATAAAATTATAAATATGTAACAAAGCTTTGTTGCTAATATTCTTAAGTCTTATATATTTATACATTAAACAGTTAGGTTATGGCCCCATAATCCTAGTCCCATGTTAATTTTGGCTCTTATTTATCTTGCACACAAGCATTTGTTTACAGGGTAATGCATTACTAATTTGGTAGCATAGTGTAGGTATGTTTGTAATAATTAGGAAATGTTAAATGTGTTATCAGTTTTGGACCCAAGGGGAGTCAAAGTAAAGTGTTCTCTAAATGGCTTGACTTGTATGTTATACTTGGATTATTTGCATGCTCCTCAAGCCAAGTTTTGAACAAGCTGTACCTGCAAAGGTGAAACAGTTCTGACTTTGGAAGCACATTGTCAGTTAACTTTAGATTGTTATTATTATTGTCACAACATTGTAGTTAGAGATGTTTTAATACTCTCAGTTTGACAGATTGTTATCATTATTGTCACAACATTGTAATTAGAGATGTTTTGATGATCTCAATCTGGTAGATCATCATTATTGCAACATTGTAATTAGAGATGTTTTAATACTCTCAGTTTGACAGATTGTTATCATTATTGTCACAACATTGTAGTTAGAGATGTTTTGATGATCTCAATCTGATAGATTATCATGATTATTGCAACATTGTAATTAGAGATGTTTTAATACTCTCAATCTGACAGATTGTTATTATTATTGTCACAACATTGTAGTTAGAGATGTTTTTATGCTCTTAATCTGACAGATTTTTATCATTATTGCATCATTGTAATTAGATATGTTTTGATGCTCTCAATCTGACAGATTATCATTATTATTGCATCATTGTAATTAGATATGTTTTGATACTCTCAGTCTGACAGGTTGTTATCATTATTGTCACCAGATTGTAATTAGAGATGTTTTGATACTCTCAAGCTGTCAATAAGACTATTATCATTAGTATTATTATTCCAATGCTGTAGTTGGAGGGGATGTTTTGATGCCCTTGTTCATCTGTTTATAACTACATCTTGTGAACTGCTGGTTGCCGATTAACCAGACTTGGTACATAAGTTACCCAGGTTGTAACTACCTGCGAGATGGGTTTAATTTTAAAGGCCTGTAATTCTAAGATTTCTGGGAGAGTGTTAGGGGTCAGATATAAACTACACTATGTTAAAAGAAAGGATGGGAATTGGTGATGCAACTGTTATTATTATTATTGTTGTTGTTGTTGCAGGCATAAGTTTTATTTATTTATTATTGTTGTTGTTGCAGGTGTCAGTTTTATTTGTTATTATTATTATTATTATTGTTAGAGGCATTAGCTTTATTACTATTATCATTATTACTATTTGTAATTAGATATGTTTTGATACTCTCAGTCTGACAGATTATTGTTTTTATTGTTAGAGTCATTAGCTTTATTACTATTATTATTATTACTATTTGTTTTATTATTATTATTATTATTGTTGTTGTTGTTGCTGTTATCATTATTATTATTGTTCTTATTATTACAGGTATTGGCCTCCTCATCATTGCCTCCGGTATTCCAGTCTACATTATATTTGTCTACTGGGAGAACAAACCCAAAGTGATTCTCAACTTTATAGGTAAGTTCAATGAAATAAGATGAGTGACATGTTACTTTAGTTCCATTTAAAAATGTTTGCCAAGATACAATGAACAGGGAAAAAATGTCTTTGTAATGCTGGATGACAGCATGGATATTCATTTTTGCTGACCAGTGTGTTCATTGCAGATCTGTTGATTGACTTTAGTGCATAGAAAGCCACCCTAATAAATGCTACATAAATTTCTTTTTTTTTTTAAATCATGTCAGCTAGTGAATACTATATCATTCATATGGTAAAGTGGGACATAAAAGTTAGTTTAGAAAATTTTGAATTGCATGGAAGGCAAATAAACGAATTTCTTTACTCTAAGAACACACACATTTTTATGATAGGATGTCAAAAAGTAAAAATAAATTATTCAGTTTTGGCTAATGGAAATAATTATATTAATAAAATCACTTACCCAGAGGGGGCTAATGGAAGTGATTGTGGCTAATGGAAGGAATTACATTAATAAGTTTACTTTGTGTGGGCT
Organism: Sinohyriopsis cumingii; assembly: GCA_028554795.2. Classification (NCBI taxonomy): domain Eukaryota; kingdom Metazoa; phylum Mollusca; class Bivalvia; order Unionida; family Unionidae; genus Sinohyriopsis; species Sinohyriopsis cumingii. The sequence continues at coordinate 57,114,976 of CM068840.1, forward strand.
AATGGAATTACATTAATACGGTTTGCCTACTGTGAGCTAAGAAAGTAATTACATTAATAATTTTACCTACCGTGGGTTAATGGAAGTAGTTTCATATATTTATTGTTACAGCACATTTTAAAAGTATATAGCACTAAATAGGGCCTGTTGAATATAACTACATATTGGAAGTTCAGACTTAAGCATATAAGGTCCCTTGAACCAACGACTGATATTGGAAGCTTGACCATCAGTAGAGGACAAAGGGAAGTAACTCCTGCTAATCAGTGCCATATCTCATTGGAAATGGTTTGTAGTCAAATAGAGTAGATAATAGAATCATGTATGTGTTCTATACCTAATATTGTTTGATCATTCACAGAAACATTTTAAGTAGAAAACTTGGTCTAATCTACTAGACAAAAGAAACATGCAGGACATAATGAACCAGTCTAAAGTACATTCTTATTAGCTGCAGGGGATTGTAGAGTGCACTACTTCTAAACTACTAGGAGGATTGCTCTGAAACTATACACAAACATCCCATGGTCTTGTTGTTTCTGAATGAAAACTGTACTTCAATGACAGTCAACATGGCTGCCACAGCAGCCATCTTGAACTTATCACTACTCCTTAATGGAGAGACCTCCAGTGACCAAGTGGTCTAAGCAGTTTACCTTTGCAGATCACATGCATATCTCATCTCTATCTGTGGAGTTTTTTTGGTTTGGCTTTGGGAACATGAGTTTGTGAGAAACCTTATCAGTTGCTTCCCATGGGTGGGTGTGTCTTCCTGGCATTTTCCTGGGTTCTTCTTCCCACAAAATATACTAGCTGCCATGTATGATGCTGAAGAAAGGCATTTTATCCACAAAAAACAAAAACAGAAAAGAACCAACCTCAATTGATGGTCATAGCAAGATGGGGTTTTCACTTTGTGTAGTTGGTCCTGAATGAAAATTTTGCCAATCTAAAGTTAATTACCGTCACCATGGCCACCATCTTCAAAATATTGTCATTGCTACTCCTCCTGAATAGGAAGTCATTGACACGGAGTTTTTACTTATTATGATGTCTAGTTGGCCGAAAATGGTGGTTTATTTTTTATGTCTAATACGACTGCCATAGTGGCTGTCTTCAAAACTTCACTACTTCTGAATGAATGGTCATATCAACACTAAAAATACTACTTTTAATGTCTAGTTGGTCCTGAATGAAAATGATTATGACCCAGCATCAGTATAGCTGCCATGGCAACTATCTTTGAAATTGTGTAATTGCTTCATCAATAATGGAAAGTCATATTGACATGGAGTTTTTACCAAATGACATTATAATATCTAGGTGCTTATAGGTGAAGATAGTGCTGATCTGACATCTGTATCACTCGCCTGTTATTTCTAAGTCAGAATGTTTTGTTATATTAATATGTGGTTTTCACTAAAAGGCTTCTGGTTGGACCTTAAATGAATGATATTGATCTAAAGTTAAAGTTGTATTTACATGGGGTTTTCATTAGAAGACTTCTTTCGATGTATAGTCGATTTTAAATGATGATGTTGCTGACCTGATTTCAGTTAGGCTGCCACAGTGGCCATCTTTGAAATCGTATCTCTACTCTTCCTGAATGGATGGTCATATCAGCATGGCGTTTTCACTAACAATTTCATTCTGCCGTAAAATCTGACTGATGTCACTAATATCCAGAACCAGTGAACAGATTTTGATAACATTTCCATCAAGACCTTTCAGATTAGTATAAATGACAGTAAATTATCATCAGGTATGTCCACCATTACCAGAAACAGAAGAATCTCAGTTTTTCGTGAACAATTGCTGTTTGAGCTTCTTTACAAAAAACCTTTGGACCAGTTTAAACCAGAATTCATACAAAGCATCCAGGCTTTTTAAGTTTTGTAATTGATACAGATCTACATATTGTCACCATTACTAAAAAAAATCCCATAAATGTTGAACTGCTGAACAGAATTTAATCAAATTAGACATTAAGCATCTAGGTATGAACACCATACAAATTTATGCAAAAGCTGCTGATCCACAATCTAAAAATAGTTACGGCCTTTAAACGACATATCCAAAACTGTTGAATAGAGTTCGACCAAATTTGCCAGAAAGCATCCTGTCAAGAAGACCTTTCAAGTTGTATAAATGATTCTGATCTGACCAAATGTATGGCTACTTACTTAAAACAGAACATTTTCTTGGATATTACTGAATGGAATTTGACCTAAATTTGCATAAATGTCCCAGGCATAAAGTTCTTCATCATTGATAAAGCGATGCTAATCTGCCATGCATTTAGTACAAACCTGAAATAACTTGGAAAAATCTGCTCAGTAGAATTTGACCAGATTTTACAGCAAATGTCCTAGGATGTGTATCTGTTATAGATTTATACAAAAGATGACATTCTGCACTCAAATTTGGATGGCATTACTAAAGGAAAACATTTACAGAACTCTATTACAAAAAAATCTTGAACAGAAATTGACAAACTTAGACCAGAAAGATCCTGGCACTGGCAAATGAGTTCTTTCCCCAAACCCTATACAAAACATGAACATAGTTTTGTATTTATTCCCAACCACTGTTTTTATGCATTCTAAATATTTTAGTTTTATGATCGAAATTCAGTATGAACTGGGATTTTATAAACGTTGGATTTACTGCATCTAAAAACATCTACACGTGGATGCCAAATTAGGCAACTAAGTAGTTCAAATCTGGGCGTGTGATATGGAATTGCAGACTGAATATCTCTCCCGAATGCCAGATCAGGTATGTAAGATTAAATGGGCTTGTAATAAAAATTAGAACTATTCATAAAAGCAACATACATGTTTATCACTGGAAAATTGCTGTCATAGTCTGAAATAAAATGTTCCATGTAAGATTAAATTTACATAAATCTTCTTTTTGTTACTTTAATTGTCAGTTATTCCTTTGTGATGAATGTTGTTAGCATTAGTGGAATGTATTATCTTCTGATGTTACAGAACTGTTTGAATGCTGAGGTTGATGCAAAAATTTGTAATTTCAGATAACTGGACCATACGTTTGCAGAAGTTACTCCTGTGTGTACCTGAGGAGGCCAAGAATAAATAAAGACCATATGAAGACACTACCTAGCTACCACTGGGAACACAAAATATAAGAACAGACAACAACAACAGTAACAGTAACAACATAAGAGAGTTTATAATTTGTATAAATTTCCCTTATTCTTTACTTGGCAGCTTATCAATATCTAGAACGCTTTTTTGAAGAAAATATATATATACAAATATGGGTATGATCAGTGTGTGAGATGGCACTGCTTATGAAATCTTGTTGACATTTTATACATCACTAAGTAACAGTTGTTTGGTGGTTGCATAAATGCTTTGCATTTGTGCAGTCCTGAGTTTAGGCCCCAGGTTTAACATATTCAAGGGAAAGTGGAAGCCCATCCAAGACAAGTGCATTTCTTTTAGTTAGTGGGTTACCTTGACGTCATAGATGAACCTGCTCCAATGTTTGAATCATTGAGTGTACTGAACTTGTTATGCAATCAAATTTTTAAATTAGATGAATGTTACAAGAGGCCATTCCTGTTCTTAATAATGTATTGTAACTGGTCTGGTTTTATAATGCAATGGGAATGGTCTTTTTTAACCTGCTTAGTCAAAGATTCTCCACACTATTCACTGTGATGTGATTTCTGATTGTCTGTTCATAGTTTAGATTTAGTTTTAGTAGTCGTACTTGTTTCAACCTGTTGTAAGGATTGGTCAGAATATTTTGGAGTAAGATGTAAAGTCCCTTAAAGTTTTATAATGGTAGGCCCTTGTTAGCAGGAAGGTGGTCTCAGGCTTGAGACTGTTTACATATTCATCCCATGTTGTTATTAAAACACTACTATGTGTGTCTTACATAGTTTTTGTAATGAATAAGCATAATTTAATAAGAACTCTAAAAGTGTTAAGTACGAGGGAGGCAGATTTTAATCAGTGTCACAAGTTTTTAATCTAATGCTACATAATATATTGACAAGATTTTTAAATGCTTAAACTTTTGGGTTTGTCTGTGTTCAGCATTGCTTTTGCTCGTTGGGATGGCCATAAGGTCATGGTGAACTTGTTGTACAGTCCTTCATCCATCATGCCAGCAATTACCATTTACAACTTTTCAAAATCTCCTTTAATCAATTTACATACAATTTCCACAGAACATTCAAATTCAAAGGCTTTTCAGATTTGTTGATTGGATGCTAGTCCAGTCAAGCAACTATTTCTAAAAGTAGTTTTAAAAAAGTCTTTTCAAAGGTGATGCTAACAATATTGGCTCTCAGTGGTGAAAACAGAAGCCTTGAAATGACTACTTCTAAAATACTGCAATAGAATTGGTCCAAAATTTGACAAAAAGTACCCGGTATCAAGGTCTTTTTTTATATACTGAGTGTCAAACATTGCTGCCATTACAAAAAATATTAAAACCTTCAGATGTCTTAATAGAAAAAAAACACTTTTTACACTAGTTGAGGGTGTGGCATTTTTATGTAGGCAGAAGAGAGTTGTTTTTCATTTGAAATTTACTCTTCATCCATATACGTTATTTCATATTGAGGTATCTTTTTAGTTAACCATCTTGGTTAAACATAGTTATATGTTGCTTTTTTTAGGCTATTCTTTGAGACACAAAATTGAAATAACTTATTTGTAACCTCTAGGATTTATTTTTATATTTATATTTTTTTTAAAATGAAATTAATGTCGGTGTTGACAAGTCACCTTGCATCATTTTACCTGGGGTTTTGTCATAAAACAGTTAATAAAAACACCAAAAATAAGCAGCACAATCAGTGCACTGCCTAATTTCTGTGAAGATTTTTTTAATAGTTATTTCATATTTTATTTAATATTTTATGTTGAACAAAACATTTGTTAACATAAATCTGGTCTTGAAAAATGTCTTTTAAAATTTGTAGGGGAGGAGTGACATAGTTTAGTGGAACTTATTGTTTTGTGGTGTATGATTTTCACTGTGTTGTAAGTTTCTGTCAATGAAATGATGTCATGTGCAAACTGTATTCTTGATGAAGTGTTAGTTTTTAAGTTGTACAAATATGTATTGGTATGTTTAGCTTGTCACTTTGTAGATGTTGTTCACTGTTTATTTTAGTTCTTAAATATGCTTCATTTCATAAAACATCTTAATGTTCACATGATCTTTGATTGTAAATAAAGGTATTTTCCCCATAAATAGACTTCATTTTTATTGTAATTTTTTCGAGAAAAGTAATTTTGGTTGGTTTTTTATAATAAAAATCCTCCGTACCTTTATATTGTAAATCTTGATGAGAATTATCGAAACAAGTGAGAACCTTTAGTATCTTATATACGCACAAGTCTAGTCCAACTGCAAACTGCATAGACCCAGATCACCATAATATTGTACTAGCAGATCTAGGTCTATGCATATTATTAGGGGTAATCAGTAGAATAGACATCACAGACCTGAGTTACTGGTATGTGATGGCAGATCACGGTCTATAATGTTTGCAGCTTGACTCTGCTTACAAGTATAAACAGTACTAAATAAATTTCCAAGACTTTATTTTGAAATTGGTTATTACATTTTGCACAGCTTCCTTGATCATAATGAAATTATAATCAACAATTTATATCTTATGTTCACATTTTGTTTGTAAGTGTGGTCCTTAACATTCCTAGTCATGGATTGTTTAAACACTTTTATTTCATTATTGACAACATTTGTCTTTGTCAGAAGTGTCAAAACACTTGCAACTTTTTTATTACCTATAAACTTACTTTTTGCTGACTTTTCACCACATTTTTAAAATAAGACTTTAAAAGATTAATGCATCATGTAACAAAAGATGCATAAGCAAATTTTTAAACTACATTTATAACAGGAGCACTATCTGATTTGAAATGTTGTTTCCTTGTATTTAGTTAAACACTGTTCATAACTGCCATTTATTTTGTTGACTTCATCAACTTTGTTACTGTACAGTTACATATATTGAAATTCACTCTTTTAGCAGTTAGACTATGTGTTTGATAAATGCACTTTTGTAGAATTGTAAATAATTGACCTGAATTCACTGTTAATGCCGGGTATATGACTTGTATGGACATAGTTAGGTATGGACATGTTTGTGCAAGTATTTTGTACACTCATAAATCTGATCTAACTGCAACCCTCATCTGCTGTTACATCATGCAGTGCAAGAGCATAGTTCTATTGATTACTCCCAACAAACTGCACAGACCCATATTTATAAGTACATTATGCAATGGCAGATCTGGGTCTATGCAGTTTGCAGTTGTACCCAACTTAAAAGTGAGTACATATGGTAGTTCTTGACAAAGGAGTTTGCAATGTATGCAAAGTGTCATGTGTGTATCAAAGAGTTTTCTTGGATATTGTGGCCAAACCAAATGATGCAGGCAGTAGATTTTATTTAAGCAAGTTTTTTCTTATGACCAGAATGCAGAAAAGAAGGATTGTATACTTTAGGACCTTGTTCCAATAGTGATCTGATTTAGCACAATGGTCAGTATGGGAGATTTGCAATTATAAGGGTGCAGGTTTGAATTCTGTCGTTGGATTTGTTATGGTCAGCTACCATGGTATGTTCTTCAGTAGGTAAGGCACGTTACTCCAGTTGTCTCTGTACCAAATAGCAGAGTGGCCAAGTGGTCTAAAGCACTCATTGTTATGGATCATTGCCTTCTCACCTCTGTCTGCATGGTCTTGAGATTGGGTTCGGCCAATGTGGGTATTTGAGGAAGCTTGCCAGTGGCTTCTCGTGAGTCAATGGTTACTTCCGAGGTTTTCTCAGGCTCTTACTCCACCGTTTATACTGGCTGCCATGTATAGCCTAGCTTGTGCTGAAAAATGGCATTAAACCCTACAACAACAATGTACCCAGTAGCCTACTTGTGTTGCTGTGCCATACAATATGGAAGCAAAACAAATCAATCAAAAATCTTTGATAGAAGATATCCTCATTCTGAATTACAGAATCTGATGGCTCTCACAGAATAGAGTTAGTTGGCTGCGATGTTGTTTACTCAAAGTGGTTCTTTCTGGGGTTTTCCCGGGTTCTTCCCCCACCATTAATACTGGCCGCCATGTATAGCCCATCTTGTGCTGAAAAATGGCGTTAAACCCTATAACAATAACAATCCTCTTTTAAGCATTTTATGTGTAAATTGTTTATTTTATTATTTTTCCTGACAAATGTCCTGCCTGACGTCTTTTCACTGCCATTTCTCACAGTGTTAATTTCTGTTTGGATTGGTTGTTCAGAGGTTGTTTGACCAAAATTTTTATGGATACTGTTATTTATTAAAAAGTGTGCAGTAAAATGAATGATGCAATATATTATAAAATTTAGTAACTGTTAATTGTCATTCAAAATGTTGACTTTAGTTTCAGATTAATTATGAGGTGATTATTTTGTTTGAGGGTGTACCAATGTTTTGATTTTATGGTTTCAAGACCCAGAGCACAGAAATTTTTTGGAGAAAAAATTGGACCCCTTTCTAAATCTACAAATCTAAGTACTGACAAAAATGATATTTTTGCAAAATGTTGAAGATTTGTACCCTAAAAGTATTAAAGAATTCAGAATTGTGTTGTATTTGCTGTTAATCAACCATTTTCAAGTGATGGAAACCATAACCTGAGATTCATACTGTTATATGCACATCTCAATGAGCTGATGAGTTCAAGAATATTTTAACCTTCGTTATAAAAATTATTTTTACCCAAACTTACACCATGTCCCCATATTTCTTATTAAGTAACTGTAAAGTCATATTTTGTTGTTGAGCCCATATTAATGAAAGACACATCTGACTTTTTGGATGATATTGGTGGCACAAACAGTTCATTGAGGTTTTATTTTTTTAAAGTTTTTCATTAACAGTTGTTTTCATAGATTCTCATTCTATTTTGTATGATTCATTATGCATCTGAATTGCTGCATTGTACAACATGCATGCTTACCCCCATCACCTTGGAGTCAAGGTCACTGGCATCAAAGATTTTTCATTATGGTTTTGGTTAATGGTTTCTCATTTGCACACATTTTCTAAACCCCATGATGGATTTTCTCCATATTTGGAATGAATCCGACAATTTGTTACAAATGCTTTTGCCTCATTGAGCTTGGGGTTAAGGGTTACAGTGAATATATACATTGAGGAATACTTTATTTTCATTCCTTATATTTCTGGAAGCCAGTAGTGCATTTTGTTTATTCATTGGCTGGATCATTAGAAAGCTCAAACAATTAATACTGTGACTTGCTGATTTTCCCCATTTGACTATTGGGTTAAGATCACATTTGAAACCAGAATTTATATGGAGAGTTCATATAGTGAATTCTTGAGTATGAAAAAATATTTCATGTCCACAGAGTTAAGGTAACGTGAGTTCTACTTTGGAAAAATAATAAATTTTTAAAATAATTTAAGTTATACAAATGTTCTGTCACTTTAAGTTGTAATTTAGGTCTATTTCATTTAAATCTACCATGCAAAGGCATGCCTCATTTATTTAAAGAGCATGATCCAAAGGAAAAGAAATAATTTTAGCAAAATCAGAATGTAGAGAGTAATAATGTTACCCCCCCCCGTAGCAGATTTAAATAGAATGAGAGCTACACAGTATAGGAGAAAAGTGTTCCTGTCTCCCCCAAGGCAGATTTAAATAGAATACTCGTTGATTTTTATTTTTAGCTTATAGTAATGCTTGAGCCATTTGACTAAATATTTTATGCTTATTGTATGTGCCTCTCCTGATTGATTCACTTGTTTTGATTGCTTTTATTTATGTCTATTTCCAGTGTATAGAAATAAAAGTAAGATTTCCAAGAGAGACGAAGGAATCACCGAAATTTCAGATGATAATACAGATTATTGAATGAGTACATTGAGTGTGTAGTTGTAATACAAAAGCTCAATATTTCAGACATTACCTCAGAATGCAACTCGGGTATACAATTGATGTAAATAAGCAGACTTCAAAATTTGGGCATTATCTGATAAATATTATTTTGATTATCATAGCTGAAGTTTAACATACATGTTCTCTTTAGTCTGCTTTATGGGACTTTATTTTGTGCCCCCACAACCTAACAAATGTTATTTAATACTGTGCAGTCATTCACACTGTTGCTGGTCCTGATATGGTGGAATTATTAGTTTCATGCTGGCAATAATGATAACTTTGCCAAGGTGTGCTCTGTAATTGAAAATCAATCCAAAGATTTCATTTGATTATTGATATATTATTATTGGGCAGTTGAATGGGTTGGTGCATAACCGAACCTGTGGATTTATGGACATTTGAATGGGATGGTCCCTAATCTAACCTGTGGATTTATGGGCTTTTGAATGGGATGGTCCTTAATCTAACCTGTGGATTTATGGGCATTTGAATGGGATGGTCCTTAATTTAACCTGTGGATTTATGGGCATTTGAATGGGATAGTCAATAATCAAACTTGAAAATCTATGGGCATTTGAATGAGATGGTCCCTAAACTAACCTGTGGATTTATGGGCATTTGAATGGGTGGTTCATAATCAAACCTGTGGATTTATGGGTAGTTTAGAGAGGAAAATGCCCTCTTATGCAAAACATAATGGTAGGGTAAATGTTAGGTGGTGGAGAGGAGGTTATAGATATATGTAAAACATTTCTTGTATAACTAGCTGCAGCACCTTGTACCTATTCATTATTACAGCGCCAAAGATATTTATATCTTGATAAAAAATTTCATTCCATATTTTTTAAAAATCTTCCCCACATTGACAAGTATATGCTAAGGATATTTTTGTCCAGTGATAACAAGCCCATCTATCATTGTTATAACATTGTTGACAAGTAAATGCTAAGGATATTTTTGTCCAGTGATAACAAGCCCATCTATCGTTGTTATAACATTGTTAACAAGTATATGCTAAGGATATTTTTGTCCAGTGATAACAAGCCCATCTATCATTGTTATAACATTGTTAACAAGTATATGCTAAGGATATTTTTGTCCAGTGATAACAAGCCCATCTATCATTGTTATAACATTGTTAACAAGTATATGCTAAGGATATTTTTGTCCAGTGATAACAAGCCCATCTATCGTTGTTATAACATTGTTGACATGAAGTAGTGGTAGTAGTAGATCGGTTTAATGGCACATAATGACAATACTGACCATATTTTGCTGACTAAAAGTCAAGTTAACGTGTGTGAGTACAAAGAACTGCAGTGCCCCCCAACCCCCCAGGAACATAAAGCCTTAAAAATATCTTCCAAACACCAAGTACGAAATGATAAGAGCTTAAAAGGTTTTAAAATAAAAGATACGGGTAAAACTAAAAGTTAATAAGACTTGGTAGTTGACAGATGTGTTATAAGAATATTTATAGCTGATGATTAGCCTACCTTATAGTATTTGGCAGGTTCATTGGGGTGGTCTTGTCTTGGGAGAAATACTGTGTTCAGTTGAGAGATTCTGATGTGTTATTAAATAATAGAATAAGTTTGGTTTGATGATGAAAGTTTGACTCAATGTGTGTAGCAAATGATGTAAAGAATAGTCACAGATTTCATGTTAAAAATGGTCTTCTGTAGTGAATTGTGTAAAGAATGGTCTTCCATTCTGTTTAAAATAGTCTTCTGTAGTGAATATTGTAAAGAAGTCTTTTTTTAAGGTTTATGTATCATTTTGTTTGCTGTACAAAGCTTGTAAATGTGATGGGAAATAAATTAATGGAGTGCAACGTTTTGGTCATTTATTTGTTTGGATACCTATCCAGAATACAGCAGATATGAAAACTTATTCACACATATACAATAACATATACCATAATTGGGAGAAACACATGCATAAACACAAGTAAAACACACAAAGACTTTAACTAGAACGAAAAAGTAACTGCCACAGATAACAGTTTTGTGTATATCTAATTTATATTGTGTACCTGACTTTTGTCCATGATTTAGGTTTGTACATACTTTTGCCTTGTTTCTAAGAAGTAAGTAAGATTTTTTCTTAAATTTGAGTTGAAGGCTGAAGCTTATTTACCAACTTAGAAACTCCTGTAAGTGAACTTGTTTACAGTTTAGTGTTTTTTTTCTTTTTTCTCCAGAAAATCTGTTGTGTTACAGATCAAGTGAAGTTTGTATATAATATGAATTGGTAAACAGTTATTTTTCCTGTTTTAAGAGCAATCTATGGAATCTTTTTTTTTAGCTTGGTATAATTTGTGAGGAAATATTTATTTAAATTATTGTTTCGAATTACAAAGTTTTCATTTACCTTTTTGATTGTGGACTCGTTAAAAACCATTCTTGATTATATAGTTGTGTTTCTTCAAGACATTCAAGATTATCGGAAATTTCATTCGGAACATTCTATACCTTTGGGGTTGTGATAGAAATTTAGGATGATTTTGGGATTTAATTCACATTACTGTGTTGTTTGAATTTTCACTCGTTATTTTAGGGAAATAAATTATTTGTTGATTTTGTTAAACTTGCTGGTTTACTTCTCTCTGTTACATAGGTAGATCATGTATAGAAATTTAGGGCTTTTCAGCGATCAGAGTTTTGAAAAAACTTTGAAGATATATTAAAATTGTCTTTGAAATTTCAGTTGACTTATTTTTGTTCGGAATTTTCATTGTCCCTGTTAAGATTTTAATTTCACAATTATGAGGTGATTGTTGTGGTTATCATTATCTAGAGGATGATTGACCTAAGTGTTTAGCCTGGATCGATTGAATAATAAAAATATGAAATTAATTGATGGAATAAATGTAGATCTGAGAATAGGTATATAATAGAACAACACGAGCCCCCAACTTTAAAATAGAACAATTTAATCAGATAAAAGAGAAGTGTAATGCACTTCTGCTAGGTAATTGCCAAAAGTAAAATAAAAATGTACTTGTTCGTTTATACAGATGTGACAAATTTCATCATCAAATCGAGTTTTCGAGCAACATTGTCCAGCATGCCTGCATAACCTGATGACCTGAATGTAGGTCACTCCAGATTCAGAACCAACAGTAGGTTGGGGTTTATTTATCCCTAAGGCCCCTTTGTACTGCTACCTACAAATACCTCTTTCGCATCCAGCCTCTTGCAGGTCATTAATTGCAGTATGGGTCTTATTAGTTTTAAATCCCTCGTTGGAGATATTTCCCTTTTAAAATAGATAAATATGCAACCTAAATAGTGGGTACTTCTTGGATGGAACATCTCAACAGATGCTAACTACTAATACAGTTCCAGGTCGTAGCCCGACATTATACCATACAAATTCTAGCTCAGTTCCTTCAATAAACAAAGCATAGTACAGTAAGATTAATGCATTTCTCCAACGGAATTATTTAACTACTAATATAGTTCCAGGTCGTAGCCCGACATTATACCATACAAATTCTAGCTCAGTTCCTTCAATAAACAAAGCATAGTACAGTAAGATTAATGTATTTCTCCAATGGAATTATTTAACATCCGTACTCGATCTATATCATAGTTTGGCCTCACTCATATAATTAAATAGGCCCATGCATTGTGAACTATTAATCACTACCTTGACTGATATTGGATGCATATACAAAAACTGAATGGTCCCTACTGTGATTTCAACGCCAATACACAGAATCCATAGGTGACGAGAACTCGCATCTTAATTATGTCAATTATACAAAGTTCACTTTTTGTCTTGACTATGATGGTTGCTAATTAACAATTCAGTTGCATAACATCCTACAGGCCTAATTATGTATAAATTTCTAGCATACACGATTCGTTGTTGTTGTTGTTCTATGGTTTAACGCCATTTTTCAGCACAAGATAGGCTATACATGGCGGTCAGTATTAATGGTGGAGGAAGAACCTGGAAAACCCCCGGAAAGAACCAACGACCCACGAGAAGCTACTGGCAAGCTTTCTCACATAACCACATTAGCCGAATCCGAGACTCGAACCGATGCAGACAGAGGGGAGATGGCAGTGATCCGTAACGGTGACCGCTTTAGACCACTCGGCCACTCGGGGCCTCCTACACGATTCGTATGACATCTAAACAAATAAATTCAAACAATTATCTCAAAACTTCTATCAAAATAATTCTTAGGATACAAGGGTGATTAAACATTGAAGACAAATTAATCTGAACAATAATCTTGAGACTTGTATCAAAGATTTTTAAAAAATGAAACTAAGATAATTAAATTAAACAATTATTTTCAGACTCCTATGAAAGATACTTTGCATGAAACTACTTAACTTTAGACTCCTATCAAATACAAATTGCAGGAAATTAAGATATGGTACCTTGCTCACTTCCTTAATAAACCGATCTCTGCAAAGTTTCAACTTATGACATATTTCAGCACGAACAAACGCTATTTAGGAAAAATTTCAGCCCTTTGCATTCTTGACAAGCAACCATTTCTTTCTCCTTTAGCCTGATAGAATTATCGGACAAACCTCATTAAGAATCAGTCATGCCTCCAACGGACACATACAAATACCGTATCCTTAACCCGCAGCCATATATTCATTGTCAAATCACATACATCAATTTAAAGTTGCTGCGTGTCACCCTGACATCTGCATGTTTCACTCAGTTGTGTGTTCCAAGAATATCTTGTTCAGTAAAATAATAAAATAAAATAGAGACGAACAGTCATACATATACTTATATTGTTTTAAAGGATATACAATTTATCAATGTTTAAAAAATATTACTTTTACAATTTTTTTTATAGTGCATTAGTATTAAGGCCATATGGAAACAAAGTATCAAACGTATGAATCCAGTAAGTTTCTTTTATGAGTGTTCATGTCTCCATGTACAATATCTATTGGCATGAAAGAAATATTGAGTAGAGAGTGATTATTGGTATAAAAATGTGTTGAAATATTAGAGGAATGCTGAGGATCTGTATAATTGTTTTATATGAAAGCGATGATCAAAAATTCTCTTAGAAACTCGTTGAAGTGTTTGTCCAACATATTGCAAACTTGTTGAAGTGTTTGTACAACATATTGCGTATTACAGTTTTTACAGGTTATCAAATAAATCACTCCAGTTGATATGCAGTTAGTGTTATAATGCAGAGAAAATCGTTTATATTAGTACTACTGAAAGAAATACTTTCTCTTATGTTTGCACATTGAGAGTACCAGTGTATGTTACATTTAGATGACTAAAACGTATTTTTTTAATTTTCTGTCTGTTTTAATTATAAAATCTTGCAAACTCTCGGGTCTTCCATAAGAAAGAATTGATTTGTTTTTATAAGGTGTTTTTATGCTGTTTTTATTTGATAAATTTAGGAGACTCCAATATTTATTAATTATAAGGCCTATATTAAGCAATGAAGGATTATATTGTGTTGTGAAATGAATTATATTTTTCTCTATTGTACACTCTGCTGTGTTTAAAGCCTCATGTTGAGTAACATTACTGGCTTTGTTCAGCGCAGACTTAATTATGTGTATGATAATTTCTATATTAGAAATATGTTTTTTAATGCATTCGACGAATTTTGTAATTGACAATCATCTGAAATAATGCGTCGATATCTTTTTGTCTGGCTATATGGTATACCGTTTTTACATGACATGGGATGACATGAAGAATATTCCACATATTGGTGGATATTAGTTTCCTTGACATGAATATTTGTAGAGATAGTGTTATCAATAGTTTTTTAAATTACATTTACATCTAAAAGTGAAACATGCGTACTAGATGCAATATAAGTAAATTTAATCGTCGGGTGAAAATGTTTTGGCGATCAATGAATTTTTTTCAGTTCATTTGAATACTTCCAGATCTTAAACATGTCATATAAAAATCTAAACCAAACAGATCAAATAAACAATCCGTTTTGAAGAAAATCTTTTCTAAATTACCCATAAAAAAAAAAAGCGTATGAAGGAGCTATAGAACTAGTCATTTCCGTACCCATTATTTGGATGTAATTTGTATTCTTAAATTGAAAATAATTATTTTCCAAGATAAGGTTTATTATTTTACAAATATTTTTACTAGATAGTGTTTTGTTATTTGGATTGTTATCAAGAAAATATTTACACGCTTCAATACCATCTGTATGCGGAATGATGGTATATAGTGATGTTACATCTAATGATACAAGGATTGAGTTATCAGATAGCAATGGAATAGACTTCAACTTTTGAATGAAATCAGTAGTATCTTTAATATATGAAGGAAGTGATTTCATTAAAGGTTGTAAAACACTATCAATGAATTTAGACAGGTTCTCAGTATACGAATTAGAACCTGATATAATGTGTCGTCCTGGATAATTTAAAGGTAAATTATGGTCAGATTTAAAAAAAAAAATTAAAAAAAGAAAATCCGAGTTTTGGGTAATATGTAGAATTGAGGTGTACGTATGTTAAGAGGGAAAGTATCAAATTCCTCCATACGGAATTATATTTTTAGCGATCTCATTAATGCATGTTGAAATTTTCGATTTAATATCTATTGACGGGTCTTCGTTAGTGTTTGTAGTATTTTTCATCATTTATTTAACGTTCAACGTCTTTAGCACAATCTTCTTGATTCTAAATAATAATAGTGTTTGATTTATCAGCTTTTTTGAATATCATATTTTTATATCTTGTAAAATTCAAACTGTTACCCACACAGTTGAGAAGTATTTAGAGAAACTAGCAAGCATTTACAGTGTCAACTAATGTAGAGAACTTGTCTTAATTCCAACGCAGAAGCGTTTGGAATCTATGAAAAGGACGAGTAACTTGAACTTACCCGTCATTATCTTTATGAAGCGAAAGAATGTTTAACAAATCAAGAAATAAAGAATATTTTGGTTCAGTATTTGGTGGGAAAGGGAATTCTGAATGATAGTGCTTTGGAGATGATTGAAGTAAGTACAGTTTAAAAACTGCATGGAATAGAAATTAATAAAGCCTCATCTTCAGACAGAAGTAATGGAAATGTAAATTCATAAAGTGGAAAAGGAGAGCAAAATGCACAGAGAGATATACGAAAAAGAGATAGAGAAGAAGAAAGGAAATACAAATGCAGTTGCAGCGAGAAGAGAAGTAATGCAGATGCAGAGAGAAGAAAGGAAAATGAAATATAGATTAAAAGAATTAGAACTGGCAGACAGAGCATGTTTTCCCTCCTTTACATACAAGTTCAGGTTATGATGTTGCAAGAAATATTAGGTTGGTATCTCTTTTCAGGTTTAAAGTAATACTTTTTCCATTTGAGAACATTGGTGAAAAAATTAAATTCCTAATAGAGGCTTTGTTATTACTCGTGTATTTATTGGCAAAGCTCGTGAAGTCCACATTTATTGTCGATACAACAAAGTGCTGATTATGATGTGATTAATGAATGTATCTTGAGGGGTTATGAGTTGGTAACTGGGAAATATGAACAAAGGTTTATGAATTGTAGAAAAGAAACTGGATAAACCCTTAAATAATTTGCAAGGGGGAAAATAAAACTCTTTTATATGCAGTGATCAGCCAAGAAGGCGAATCAAGATTATAATAACCTCAGGCAGATCATATGAATAGAAGAGCGTTAGAGTTGTATCTAGAGTAATGTGAAGAACTACCTTGATGAGCAAATGGTGGAACTTCAGAATTGCTGCTCATACAGCTGTCGATTATTCCTTGACTCGCAAAAAATTCTTTTAACAACAGGTCTTTCTCAACACTTTTTGGGGTAAACAATCTAAGTCTCATACAAGTCCATCCAAATCTCAATCTAGCATATTTTGTTAAAATGAAAAATCTGATAAGAAATCCCAATCTCTTTATAGGTGCACCTATTGTAAAAAGAAAGGGTACTTCATTTCTGATTGCTACTGGTTGAAAAATAAGAAACTGTAAAAACAGAGCTATTCCAAATGCTCTTATTTTAAAGACGTCAAGATCACGGTCCTGGCATTGAAAGCAATACACAGGTTGGGTCAAACAATCCTTAATATTATTATATTATTCCATTTATGTCGAAATGTTCTATATCATTAATATCTTATTCTGCCAAGACTACCCCTATTAAAATATTGAGGAACACATGCTATTTGTTTGTTGTTGAGTCTTTTGTTATTAGGTAATTTGCCTTTGTCTGAGAAGTCTTGTTCTAATGGAAATGTTCATATTCAGATAATATGGTTCAGCTTTATTAATGTTCGTCTCTATTGTGCTAGTTTGGCATCAGACTTGGGTTCACAATATGTGACTGTCAGAGAAGTGACTTCTTAAACGACAGAGGGTATTAATTTATTGCTAGGTAATGCCCTAGCTGGAGACAAGGTCGTGCTTAATCCACTTTGAACTGACAAGCCCTGTTTAGATTTTACAAAAAATGGATCCTGTAAAAATTGAAATCCCTAAATAATACCCGCCTTGTGCAAATACTAGAGCTAAATCATAAAGAGCTCTTGAGAAGGATGTTGATCAGGAAATTCATCCTTTAGCTGACACCTTTATTGATCAATCTTTTAATGACGTCAGTTTTGCTTCTGGTATTGATCAATCAATAGGTATTAATCATATTGATCCTCTTTTAACCATTCACTCTCTTTATTCTAATAAGGTTGACAGGAACAAGATCATGTGAGCAACTGTTTGTTTCAGTGGGCTATTTTTCAAAATGAAGCCACCTAAGTATCAGTTTATTATTTTATGAAACCCGAGGTCTTTATGAGAAAACGCAGTTCACTTAAGATAGCCGCTGGTGACGAGTGGTCAGTGAGCTGTCAGGTTGTCGTAACATAGTCATATTGACAGGAAATTCTTAGTTTAGCCCATGAAAATCCCTGGCTGGTCATTTAGGAGTCAAAAAGACTTGTCCCAGAATCCTGAATCATTTTTATTGGCCGGAAATTAAAAGGGATGTTTCTAAATACAGTATATCTTCTCACACTTGTCAAATGGTAGGAAAACAAAATCAGAATATATTTAAGGCTCATTTGCAACCTATTCCTGCATTGAACGAACCATTCTGTAGAATAATGGTAGACTGTGGATCCCTTGCCTAAGACTAAGTCACGCAGCCAATATTTGTTTACTATAATATATGCGTGATAATGGAAGTTGTACGAATGGAAGGCGCATGTAACGAACTTTACTCTTTATGGGACATGTATGCGCGTTCCATGCCTTCCAAAACTAGGTCCGAATATACAGCGCAAAGAGCTCGATGAAGTTGCTTATCCACTGGGGCTTCAGATATTCTAACTCCACTGGGGCTTTAGATATTCTAACTCCACTGGGGCTTTAGATATTCTAACTCCACTGGGGCTTCTAACTACCTGGGGCTTCAGATATTCTAACTCCACCGGGGCTTTAGATATTCTAACTCCACTGGGGCTTTAGATATTCTAACTCCACTGGGGCTTCTAACTACCTGGGGCTTCAGATATTCTAACTCCACTGGGGCTTTAGATATTCTAACTCCACTGGGGCTTCTAACTACCTGGCGCTTCAGATATTCTAACTCCACTGGGGCTTCAGATATTCTAACTACCTGGGGCTTCAGAGATTCTAACTCCTTGGTGCTTCGGACATTCTAACTCCACTGAGGCTTCAGATATTCTAATTTCCTTTTGTAGGTAAGAGAAATATCTCTTATAATAGATTTAAAACTTTGTATTAGTAACTACAGTGTGGAGAGTAAATATTTTTTCTCTTGTAACTTGTACATTCTTTCATTTTATAATATTAATTATAAATAATGTGTTGCTTAAACTTACTGTCAATTTATACTTATTGTAACTGAAGTATTGCTAAATTGAACGTGTTGCCAACTTTATGCTCAATAGTAATTGATTTAGAAATGAAGCTACAACATATGCTATTTTGGCATTCAAGACCCACCATTTAATAGTTTGTCCCTACGACAAAATGATTTCGGAATTAGAAATATTGAATTCGTACTATATTTTATGTATATTTTGTTTGTCTTTTATTCACTAAAAATTTAACTATTTACATCAAGCTCCAAAGGACAGAGATTTCATAATCGTATGACGTTGGTAAGCTTTGAATAAGTTTAATAATTTGATGTGTAATTCTATTAATTTTATGTGTAATTATATACCGCGAATGTATCACCTTACATGTCTGACCTTCTTTATTGGGTACTGCCCCCCATCGCCTACTCCAGTCATTGTCCCAATTGACTGTAGCTTCTGAGAGTGCGAAGGCAGCTTGAGTAACCTCATCATCCCAAGCTTCAGTTTGCGGGACCCTGAAGACTTCTATCTGTCTTCTCCTACGCCAGACCCGGGGATGATGTTGCTCTTGCAACTCCTCCTCCCAGTTTTCCGTCTGGGTGATAACGGCTCTTGGTACTGGTGGTAGTGGTTGTTGTTGTGGCTGTGGCTATAGCTTCCGTGGTTGTGGTGATGCTATTGACTGTGGAGGTGTACTAGCCATTGGCCACCCACAGATCTTAGCATCAGGTGAGGCGGGATCTCTTTCGTATTTTCCTTCTCCTCTTCTTTTTGTTTTCCCATCCTCTTCATTCAGCTGGTCTGCTTCTGCAATGGCCTCCATGGCCAGCTCGTCCAGGAGGCACCTGGCATACTCCAGATGCATCTGAAGTTCGATAGTTTGTGTAGTCTGCTCATCTTGAATGTTGTCTCGTTGAAAATAGGTAGCCAGACTTACGAGCACTTTCGCTTTATATTTGTGAAGCACGGACGTTACCAAAACTTACAAGACCCACTGCATCAGCCAAAACAAACATGGAACCCTCGGACCTAAAAGAAGCACTCAATCTATTTTTACTTACAAATACGAACTACAAACACAAACACATACATAATATTTGTTTGACAAGCCACGAAAACGATGTGCTTATAAACACGCTTCTATTTATTTTGGACATTAATCAAAGAAATGAAGTGCTCATAGACACACTCCAATGTTTTTAACTTACTAACATACAATTGGAAATTGAATTAGTATCTCTTTTCTAGTGCATTGGGGTGGCCATGAAAAGGGCTGTTTTTTGTAGACGGGGAGTTATAGCAATCTTTTATCATCTAAGATTGCGTCCCCGTCTGGCGAAAGGCTTTCCGACTGGATAAGGTCTGCTTCTTCGGAAAGAGCAGGAGAACTCTTTCGTGTCTACACGACTGACCACAAATCCTCGGTCTGGTTCCTGATGTTGCTGATATGTTTAGTCACATAACTAACAACCAACAATTAATTTTTTTCTTCAAACAAACAAATATTTTTCAAATAAAATTTTATTTTTGACAGGGTTGACAACGTTGTGAAGTGAAGCTAGACTTCCATTGATGGAAGTCATTGGGCCATTGATGTACATTATGTTTCCTAGCTAAAGACAAGAGATAGTCATAATGGTTACAAAACCATCGATCTACTTTGTCGTCGTTTCTAGAAGAGTGACGATCAAAATAAGTCTCTAAATTTTCTAAAGAATATCCAAGACTAAGTTGATGAAGAAAATACACACAGTATTGTCCACATACCATGGAATCTGTGCCTTGTATTTTCACACTCTTGAATCGTCGTCTGGGCATTTGTTCTCATAAAGTCGTTTATGTTGGCTTCCAAAATTGGCAATCCATACGAATCAAAATACTCCACACAACCATCACGTGGAAAGTTGACGGTTACCCAGTGAGTTCCTGGGAAATGACTGTCGTCCGTGTTGATGACATCAGCTTGATGGTCTTGAGGTTTGCGATGAGGCAGTTCATCTTTGGCAAACACGAAAGGATTCCAAGAAGCAGTGTACGAACTGTGGTTCAAAGGGTAATAAAGTTCCCAGGTATCCCTGGTTTGTTTTCTTGGCCTTTTTCATCTGTCCCGTGGCTTGGTATAGGGACAAGTATGATCTCAAGTAATTCTTCGTCTTAAAGTTAGGTTCGAAGGGTCTGGTACAGAAGGTCTTGCCATCGTGACTAACCTCGATCTTTTTTACGTTGAGGTGCTGAAAGTTGAAAGGATTCTTTCCGAAACCTCCAATAAAGGCTGAATTCTCGACGATACCAATGATTAAACGTTTGGATAACTGCCCTTGGAACAGATGATCTTCGATCATGGAATGATGATTCTTGGAAATGGTGAAGTTTTCACTTCCACGCGTCGCATCAGATACTTGCAGTCGTTCTGCTCAAAGTGTGACTGATGTCGTTTCCCACTTAAGCTAACACATCCATGCGACGCACATAGAGTTTGATGTCGTCGATTTCGGTTATGTAATTGGGATCATCAGCCATTAAATGGAAAGCGATATTGCTCAGATTCAACCTCAGACGGACATCGACAACGTTCAGCAAATATTTCCCTTGCAACCACATGTCCAAATGGAAGTGATTCATCAGTTCTACAATCTGCCCCTCTTTGAATTTGTTTCGTCGCTTTTCAAATCAATCATTCTCATTCGATATTTTGACAAACTGGTCCGCCTCGTCAGTTTCCCATAGCACGCAGGCACCCAGATGGATGTTCTTGGCGTCCGTTCAGCACGTCAAGAGATTTTCCAGGTATTCACGGCAAAGTATCCATGCTGATGGTGACTACTTTGTTACTCAAGTACAATTCCACTCCGCTAAACAAGGAATGCATGAAATTTTTGACAGGAGCTTTTTTTTCTCCAGCGCCGTCTAGTCTATATTACTTCCATTCTTATCACGAATTTTGACGTTCAGGTACAATTAACTTCTGTTCAGATCGATGTAATCTTCGGGCTGTCCTTTGATTTCATATTTGATGAGAGCTAAATCAGTCAGAGGAGACGGGACGAAATTCTACCCATTGAGATTCTTGCATTGTCATCATGGTGGGTGGCATGGCAAACAGTTCCGACTTGGAACAGGCGCAAGACTCGGTGCGTCATTTTCTTCATTTCTTGCTTTTTTCTCGCTGTGACGTTTTAATAATCAAAAATCGTCTAAGTGTCGGGCGGTTCTTTTTTTTCTTAGTCTTTCTAGCTTTATGAGTGTGACGTCTTGTAAAGGGGTGTTTTCGTCCGCTCTTTCTGCCTTGTCCTTGCTGTGGTGTTAGGAAAGCAGGAATGCCTGACTCAGCAGTGTCCAGGGCATTTATAGGAGTTTCTCGTCGACTCAAAATGTATTTGCCCGTTTGCAGAAAGACATTTTTACCTGCTCTCAAGAAAGCTTCTTTGGGGTTTGTTTGTCGATCATGACATTTTGAAGAAATTATTTACCGTGAGTCAATGCGGCATCTTTCAAAGCGTGCAATCCTCGTGTCACCATCGGTTTCAAAACGGGGACCACCGAACGAAAGGCCGATTTTAACATATCTCCTAAACCATGTCCTCGTTGTCGAGCGGTTCCTTGGTACACAGGATACATGACTTACGAGTCGCTAGAGAATCGGTTTTCGAAAATGGAGTTTAACCATGACATACCCTTTGGAAAGGAATATTTTGTTCCAGATCTCCTTTTATAGCAATGTTGATGGTGTCGAAATACGACTTACTGTCGGGCAGACAATGAGGATATACAAGTTCGCGGTGAACGTGATAGGTGTTTCTACTTTCCTGGTCATTGGTAGTGACAGAATCCGCTTTGAAAGAATTGCCACGCAGTAACGGTAGAGAGATGTGTCCCACTTTGTACTCTACCACAGCGGAGTACACACAGATTAAATTCAGTCCTTGGGACGGTACTATAGGGAATTTAAAATACTTATAAAATCGATCGTTGTTGTTAATATCTATGGAATCTGGGTCCCATATGAGGTCTCCACCCAAAATGTCAAGCAATTCAGAAAAAATGTAATGGACAACGTTTTGGCTTATTCAAATTTCATCAGCAGGCGACGAGCTACTTTATGGTACTCAATTGTGACAGGTTTGTTCAGTTTGGTCAGGACTTTGCCAAACTGAGCGTAGAAAATACTGGCAATCGTGTCCACCAAATGTTGACCACTAAAATAATAGCCTACTGAAATTTCCATACTTAAGTTTGTTTTGGCTAGTGATTGCCTTTTCTCTTTGTATTTTTTTTCGGGAATCAACTCTTGCTGCACTTGATCGTTCAGGATTTTGACGTGAAAAGTGATTTGATTTTTAGTGATGTTTTGGATTTGTGACGGGTGAATCATTTCCACCAAAATCACTTCCCAGCGGGCTTCGTGATCTAATTGAATGGTGTTACTGGGAAATACCTCCATGGAACTGTCACTTCGTAACGGTTAAGTAAAATTGGTTGTTGTAGTTCATAATTCCAGAAATCTCCTGCTGTGTGAGGGGTCACTCGAAGTCAGAGGAGTGTCTAAAAGAGGATTATTGTGATTGTTGATGGGGTGGTGACTGGTGTTGGGCACAAGGCTCCCGTTGTTTCCGTTCCAGAAGTATTTCAGAAACGTATTGGAAAGAAGGTAACCGATGCAACTGCTGAGTAAAATGGTCCATAATTGTTTGTCTCCTTGTTGCAAACTCATATTGGCAATGGCCGCACCAATGAAACAATACACCACAACGATGTAGCAGAAAAAGACGATTATCCTTTTAGGAACACGTTCTACACACCACACCCACAAGGGATGCTTTTGTAGATCTTGCAGAGAAGAACTGGGTGAAGGGGTGGTCACTGTGGCGGTAGCGGTTGAAGTTGTGCGGAAGGGCATGATGGTCACTTCTTTTTATAGTCGATGGCTTGCGAAGCGTCGATCCAAGATTAAAAACTGAGAGGATATCCTTTCCAACGTACTTTGACTTCTTTGACACGGTATTTTCCCACTTAGTGGGTTCTTCGTTCGAGAATGCTTTCGATGTTATACACTTCGTCTTCTATTTTGGTCGCGCGCTATAGCTCGGGCAAGTAAAACGTTCATTTTAACACTTCCCCGTTCATATCTTCCAATTTATAGACGACAGGATGACGGCCACGCACTTGTGCAGTGACACGAAACAATTTGATGGTCCATTTGGGTAAGTAACCTTTGTCGAAAGTGCGTTTGGTTTTGCCAATGTACACCCAATCTCCTGCTGCCAACACTCCACCTTTCTTGGGGACTGTCACCGTTGGGAATGTACCAAACAGGTGCTCAAAAACGAGCACTTCGTTGTCGGGAGTCGCTACTTGGGGGGGGGGCACGTCCGATGTTTCGATGGTAAGATTAGTTGTACAACTGAGACATGTGCGGTAAGACGTCGATGTACTTGAGAGCGTAAAATATTTCCACATTAGTATCAAGGTGCGTTGAAAAAATATTCCGCGATGCTCGCTTTGGTTTCGGGATTCTCGGTGGTGGAAGATTGAATAGTCGAACGTACTTTTGCGAATTTTCTGTTTCGAACAAATCGTTTCGATCCATCAACGACTGCAATTCGTGTTGTAACTGGGGTATCTCGTTCAAATGAGGACTGGGAGGCAAATGCGGGGTCCTTTGTTCTTGCCAACGATGGTATTTCATCCATCATTTGTAAGGCAGTAAAGCAAGTTTTCGTCCTTCCATCGGATTTCAATGGTCACGTCTGAGATTTTTGGACCCAAAGGGTCACTTTTGTCTTCTTGGTCCTATTTATATTGCTCCCATGATTCCTCCCAGCATTACTCCCAATACTCCTTTCAGCACGGGTCCTAACAACATGGGGAAAATTCCTCCGCGTTGTACGAACATCTTTTTCTTTTGACGAATCGTTTCTTTCTGGTGCTAAGACAAAGGTATCTAGCGTTTCAAGACGTTCAAACAACATTCGCACACGCTGTCGATGACGAATTTTGATGCTGTTTGAATGAGTTGTATTAGCATGGGTGACGAAGCTTTGGACAGGACGGATAACATGTCCCCATGTTTGACTAAACGAGGAGAAAATCCTTTCCTTTTTTTCTTTGGGTTTAGAAGAGAGATGGCTTCAAGGGTGTGAGTTGTTTGGGTGTTGAGGAACACAAAAATACTGATTTCCATTCTTTGCCTCGGGTCTTTATTGGAATGCGTTTCCACTGATTGTCTTTACGTCGTATGAACTTGATGACATGCATCACACGTCCCGGATGGATTCTCAACGAACTGAATCTGAACAGTTCTTGATTGGACAAATCCAGTAAGATCTTTAACATGCCCGATGTATCTTGGCCTTTGATTTTGACAACAGGTACTTTGTGAGCAGCTGCAACTGCAGCTAAAGAGGCGGAGGTTGTCACTGCTGGAAAGAAGTTCTTGGAGACGTGGGATTCCATTAATTCATCAAATGCGGAAAAACGGGTGTCAATTGAAGAGCCTGAGGCACATGGAGACGCGTTCACCGTAGCTGCAGGTCGTGTTTGCTGTAAGGTCGTGTAAGGTTGCGTCTTTGCTAAAGTGTCTCTCTTGCGGGTAGAAGCTATTTTCTGGGGCTTTTCTTTTTCTGGGGCTGTGACGTGGTCTTGACACCGACGCTCTTTTTCTTCTTTAGGATTCGTTTGTTTTTTTGGGAGTGACTTTTTTCCTGGGGAGAACTTTGGTGGCATGATGATCCCATTTTAAGAGGGAGCGAATGATAACACCTCTTAGAGATCCAGTGCCTCTAGGTTTCAAAATCATTTGCTTTTAAGTTTGAGTGTCGATGAGGGGGGGGGGGGATCAGCCAGTTGTGTCAAAACTACTTTGTTTCTGTCAAAAAAGTGTTTGGTTTGATTATGAATGTGATTGATGCCTTGCAGTAATCGACGTGCTGTCACGGTAAACCATCATAATGCTTCTTTGAGAATGGCTTCTACGACACGAGCACGTCTTTGTGGATGTTTTTCGCGACTGATACCGTATAAGGCACGAATCAATTTGACAGAAAGATGAGACTAAAGGGACGTCATGTTGACGCTGTGTGAGAC
The DNA here is from genome assembly GCA_028554795.2 of Sinohyriopsis cumingii. Classification (NCBI taxonomy): domain Eukaryota; kingdom Metazoa; phylum Mollusca; class Bivalvia; order Unionida; family Unionidae; genus Sinohyriopsis; species Sinohyriopsis cumingii. Next base: position 57,140,843 of record CM068840.1, read on the forward strand.
AGAGCTACAGTGACTGAGGTTTTTATAGATGTTTTTGTTAAGTCGATGATAGGGACGTGTGCACGACAGGCCCTCCGTCTTGGCACCAATGGTGAAACAGATGGCTACGAAATCGCAAATGGGGTTTGAGTGGCATCGTCGTATGCAGCCAAGACGTTGCTAACTGTTTGGCTAAAACTTTCACTTGCGATTTATCTCTAGAGCTTTTAAACAAGACCACGTGATGATGAGCATTGAGACTGATGGTGCAATGGGCTTTACTTTGTTGAAACGACGTTTGAGTGATATAAATTACACTGGCATTATGATCATGCCGTTTGCGCGTTAGCCAGTTTAATTTCTTCTTCGTCATCTCCTAACATGTCGTCGATAATGACCAAATGGGTTTGACTGGGGTCATACAGGATCCCGTAGTCCTCTTCATGAATGCCTTCACAAACACGATGAAATCGCCTTGACTTTCTCTAAAGAGGCTGTACGCCGATTGCCACTCTTTGTAACACCACACGATCTGTTGAGATGGACGATCGATCAAATGATGTTTATGTTCGATCAAACGTTTGATAAATTCGATTTGCCTTTCAACTGGTACGATGTAAGTGTTCGTCGATGACTTTAAAAGTGGAGGAAGAGGGAGCAGAGCCAGTAGAGGTAGTCATAATGCAATGAATGTCACTTTTGAAATGAAGACAGACAAGACACACGAGTTTTTATACTTTTTCAGGACACGTTTATTGCATATTAAAATGGAACAATACGAAAGATGAAACTACATAAGTACAAAAAGATCAAAGTGGAATATAAACACGTCTCTGTACAAGAAGGTTTTGGTAACAAAGGTGTCCTTGGGACAGTGTGTAATGTTCGTACAGTCTCTACATAGGTACCCAATGTAGAGACTGTAAGAACATTACATACTGTTATATGCAGGCGTCCTCTCGGAATGGTGTTTCGTGAATATCCATGACAATCCTGTCCTGAAGGGAGTGGTTGTCCTCGGTGACAGGTTCTTCTTCTGGCACTGTCACTAACACAGGTTGAAAAGTTACTTTTTTCACTGCAAGTTTGAATTGAGGATCACAACTCTTGGAAATAATTGGCCAATTGTTTGGTCCAAGCCTCGAAACCCCAACTTTTCCAGTCACGCACATCTGTCCAGTAAGAGTGTAAGTCACGAGCAACACACACATCGTTGTACACATCTTCAGTACCTAAAAGTTGACGAATTTTGTTTCCCATTGAGGTTAAGAAGTATCCAGATGAAAACGCAAGGCTTTTAACAAAATGAGTTTCTCGTACTCATTTAAAGGGAACACTTTCAACCTTTATGCTTTATTTGGTGGTATGTACTGTTCGTAAAGAGTCCACAAGGAATCGACTAGTAAACGAAATCCCAGAAAGCATGTCACTAAGACACACACCATACGTCGACCCAAATTCAAGTTCTCGTATTAAGTGCTGCTAATCCTCTACAGTTTGAATACTCTCATCGATTTCCTTCCACGGAATCTGTTGTATCACCACTGATAAAGGTCGTGGCACGTTAGTCCGTTTTTATACCTCTTTTCGTCGGAGTCAATAAATGAACTTTCTGCACAGAAATGATCGTATTCCAACACACCGTTCAGAAGTTTCTTCTTAAACTAAGTTTACGTTTTGTGAAAGATTTTGGTAACCCTCTAAACTCTTCCTCTGGAATTCATTGCAGTACGTTTACCTTGTAGTACATACAATCAGTAATCAAGTGGTGCGATAATTTAGAGTCCATCATTTCACTTTACACTCGGTGTGCACTTCTCCTTGTTTGTTCCGGTATTCGTAGCCGTAATTTGTGGGACCACCACTAGCAAAACGTATAATCTTGTCGTCGAGGTGCTCGTCCGTCCAAGCTCCTAAATGTCTCCTTTGATTTTAGGGTAACAGTGACCCAGGCAATCGATGTGAATGCAACTGTCCATGTCAAAGTACATGACGCGATATCCTAACAGTTCTAAAACTTCGTACAATTTTAAGCGAGCATGGGCTGTAACATAAGCCACAATGATGACATTTACAAATTCATCGGCTTCTACAAAGCCTAGTTCTTCTTCGTAATTGTCTAAGATCAAGTCCTCACGAAGGACGTTCACGTGTTTCATGTATTTAGTTTTGTCGTGGATCATCTGGAAGTAACGGGAAGGTTCTGTCAAATACTCCGTGTTGGGGAAACACGGTCGTTGTGCTATATTACCCTACAATCAATTTAACATCACTTTGGCAAACGATCGCCTTCTGTTGTTTCTCTCCACGTGGCCTAAAGCAATGCATTCCTGCTCCCAGTATTTGTCTTTGAATTTCTTTTGGTATTCGGGAGTGTGGCACCAGGAAGGTGGTCGCTGACGTATTGTTTCAGTTTCAAAAAGGCATCCACGTAGTCCGCGAAAATGCCTTTTTGAGTTTGGTCACCCTTGTGGTATTTTTCTGTCTTGTGAAACTGGTAAATTTCGTACACTTTTAACAATTGGTATCCCAGGTCCAGAGCTTTAAACAATACCACGCTGACCAACGTTCCCGTCATGGCGCGTCTTCCTGGGTGTGCTGACAAGGTCGCTCTTGTTTGCACGTTTCTGTACAAGTACAGCACAAGGGAAACATCAGTTTTCCTGACAATGGTGAGATAAAACGGAATGGTACAAGTCCTTGGGAGGGAAGACTTTGCATTAAATCAATCCTTGGTATTTTCGACGGCGTGGTGCAGAAAACAGGTGGCATTCGTCCGTCCTCCGTCCAAACTATCTCGCGGGAACAGAGGGTCCACTAGCTTGTAACTTTCTACGATGCATTTAAACTCGGGATCGGTTTTGAAACGGTGATTGTAAATGTGTTCCCACATATCCATCACTTGGCATCCTTGCTTTTTTAACTTCAAGAGTCGCTGACATATGGCCTCGTACAAGTCTTCCATGGTACGTTGTAAAACCTGATTTTTAGTGCCACGTTGAGGGTAACAGACGGGACATCCGTGAAATAAGCATCCGTTAAACTCGTACGCGATCTTGGGTTTTTTAAGTCTCAGTCATCATTCGGATGCGGTCCGGTGGTCTTTTCGCCTCCTCTGTTTCGGGCATATTGAATCCATTTGTCTTCCTTGTCGCACAAGTAATGTAGCCAGCGTAGGGCTTTGACAGAGTATTGACGTTTGACAAAGTTGGTCGTTTGAGGGCTGATGACAGCCAGGGTATTTTTGGGCATAAATCATTAGCGGCATACGAAGGAACACGCTTTGGCAATGGTGCAGGTTTCCTTCAAAGGATCGATCCCTCCGTGTTCCATGAATACGTCTCGAAATGTTCCACAGCAACGCCATAAAATATCCACGTCAGAACGAAATACTTTAACATCTTTTTTTATTGAAAGTTGAAAGGGTCCGAGGCGTGAGTCTGGTACCAAGCGTAAAGAGATTCTAGTTGTTCTGTACACATGTTGTCGGGGTCGTAGTATTGAGCCTCAAGCAAATGGGGTAGAACGGTGCTTTGATTGGCTTTGGTATTAAAAAAGTGCGAAAAAAAGCTTTTGGTCATTTCTGTCATTCCAAACGTTTTAGGCATTCGACTTAAAGGCATGGCCAAGTAACTCATCGAATCTTTAACCTGCATTTGTCCAACTTGCATGGAAATGATTTTGGCTCCGTTCAAAGTCACTTTAGGAAGTTCAGTACTTTGTTCCGTATAGTATCTCAAACGAAACTGTCCATAGTATCCCGAGAAATTGAGCCATCACCGTGACATGGCGATGGCAATATCAGTAACGTTCGATGTCTCGTCGATGGGGTCTAAGATCCATTGGGCGAAATCGACTAGCGTGTTTGGTCCCCGAAAGATTTTTTCACGTCCTCCAGGAATCGTGCTGCAGCGAGGGCAATGACTAAGGATAGACTCTTTGATATATTTCTTGCACGCTCGATGAGCTACACAGAAATTATGAATATGATTGCCAGTGCATTCGAAATCGAAAAAGATGAAATTCCTTTTCTTCTGTCATCTTCCTCCTCTTGTTTGGAATGATATTTTTGAATGTAGCTTTCGTGTTCCAAGTCAACGATTTGGCGACAAATGTGACATTCTTTCCTGAACATACGTGAGCCTTGGCACTATTGGTACGTATGCCTTGTCCACAAGTAGGGCACAACCTCAGGGGTTGACAAGCACGTTTCTGCTGTAAACCTTGTGTCTTCGAATGCTGTCGGTAACATGCAGGGCTGACAAAAGTGAGTTGACAAGCAGGGCAATGTACTCGCGGTTGTCCTTCATCAAGACTGGGTGAGAGGCAAAACATCCTGGGCATTTCGATCCACAATGGTTGTGTTTCTCTCGATTGCTATAGCCATATTCACATTTCTTACCATAATAACCGTATCCCAGGAATCCGGTAATACTGGTAATGGCATCGAAATGTTCATCGTGATAATAGACATGAAAGTATTTTCCGTCTTTGAAATCTTTGCCTCGATACAACAAAGGTACGCAGACTTTTTGAGGGTGTACTTCCATGGTGTAGCGTGGAACTAAGACATCATGGGATTTCTGTATTTCAGGCATGTCACAGGGTGTGTCTTTGGATAGCCCGCTTGCTGTAACCGGAGTTCTGTTTCTCTTCGTTGTTTGGCACGGTTTGAGCTTTGAATGGTTTGCCAGGCTTTTTTTTTCTCCATTCTGCCGTGTCGTTCATGTCGGCATAAATTCGTCCCACTACGATAGCACGGGCTAAACACATCTAGTCTTAAGGGTTTTTAATCTGGACGAGGCTACGCTTGATGCTACGAAGTCGTCCACCAATAACTCTTTTCTCCGTTGTTTGGTCCCTTTGGGAAGATCAACGTGGATCATGGAAAGTGTCTCTTTTCCTTCGGTAATGTGAAACTTGTCGTTGGATTGTTCCACGCGTTGAATCTTGTCGATCACTTTGGAAGGTGACAGTTCTGCCGGGCTGCTAAACTCAATCCAAACGGGGGACTTCATTATGTCGTGATGAATGGAAAGTCACAAGTGATCGTATTATTTGGCTTCACGTTGTCGTTTCAGCGTGGTTAACAAAGAATCCCACACCTCGGTGACGAATCCCTCTGCTTTCCTCAGCGCTACGTCGTACTTGAAATCTTTAAACTTCACTCTGTATGTGTAGCTTGTCGTTCTAAATTTTCTAGAGGAGCGCTTTTCCGTCTCTTGAATGTGATAGTAATTTTCAGGGTTATTGGTGAACTTTGGTCTGTTGTAGACTCTCAGGGTCTGGCTGGTTCACTCATGTCATCTTCAAAATCGCTGGCATGAATTTAAGCCAAGACTTAGCTTCTGGGCGAGTTGATAAATCACGTTCCTGCCTCTTACTTTGTTCTCCTTTCTTCACGTAATGATGCGATCGTTTCATCTTGACTGTGCAAATTCAAATGACTATATTTTAAACGCCATGGTTTATGGCGTTTATCCATGTCATACCAGTGTCTTCCCTATATAAAGGGTCAGTGTCTTCCCTTCGAGTATTCATTTCACTCACAAACCGACCAGAACGATGGAAGAACCCTCACATCTGTAAGAAGAAATGGCATTGGGCTACAGAGTGTCCAGACTGTCAAAAAAGCAAGACAGGTGTCAGAAGAGACAAAAGTTAAGATACTTGTTATCATTGTCAAGAGAAACGACATTGGTCTTCAGAATGCCCTCAGAAACAACAGGAGCAAGAGCAGTAGAGGAGTTCCGAACATGAAGAAGAGGCACCCTCCCCAAAGGAAGAACTCAGACACGTCCAGAAAGAGAAAAAAGAGAAGAAAAGAAGACGAGGAGAAAGTGAGGGAGAAGAGGAGGAAAAACCTGTGAAAATGAAGAAATTAAAAAAAAAAAAAAATCCAGAGAGAGTGAACAAAGACACAGAGGAAGTCTATTAACTTTTTAAAGGGTTGTGTTTGTTGTGAATTGGATTGTAAAATTTGTACCAAAATAGTCCAGACAGAAAATGTCTCTTGGTTTTGATTTTTATAATCATAAAACGAACCTACACTCACGCATTCACTCACACATAGACACACACACACACACACACGCCCCCCACACACGCGCGCGCGTGCGCGCACATGTACATCATGGGCAAAAAGGGATTTTGAGTTTTAATTGATTTTGGCAAAATCAATATCTCTTTCGAGAGAAGTAGATGTCTATGAAAGTACCGCTAGATTTAAAAAAAAAACAAAAAAAAAAAAAAAAAAAAAAACAACAAAAAGAAAACCCAAACAAACTAAGGAACGTGACGTAGTAAGCTTTAGCTGTCTTAAGCCTTTGCCACGGCCAAGGCCTACTTCTGGACTTGAACCTGTTGATGATTTGGTAAAAATCACTAGGGGTGGTATCGCAGTTACAGTAAAAGGGTTGGGTTGTCTGGCTTGTGAAAGTCTTTTTCTCTTGGGTCGTATTAAAGAAGTCTGATACATTTGTTTCAGACCCTTTAACTCTGCTAAGATATTTAAGAATACCGTCACCGTTTGACTTTCACTGTCCTCTTTCTCTCCCAGATCTTGTTTCTTCTCTGCTGTTTCCTCTTCCTGTCGTTTCCTTCTTGCCTTCTTCTCGCTGTTGCTGTTGAAGGAGAAAAGCTTGTTCTGCTTCTTTCTGATGATGTAAAAATTTCTCCAATTCTTCTTTCTTTCTCTGTTTAAAATCCTCGACGTGTGGTAAGGAAGGATAAGGTGGCGAAAGTACTGGTACCGGAACAAATTCTTGCGAAGAAGAGAGAAAATCGACTAAATCCCAATTAAAATCGACCTCTTCTGGAAGTAGGACTGTGTTGACTTTGGTAGCCACTGCTGTACCATCACTTCTCGTCTCCACGGCCGGTGCACCCAAATTCATCGTCTTTTTAGTTTCCGTCATGTTTGAAAACTCTGTCGCATGATTCACTGCGAACAGACACTAGCGCATCTATATAGGTAATGTGTCGTCACAGGCAGCTCTCTTTGGATTGGAAGACATACTCCACATTGTGACTGAATTTTGTAACGCGTGTTGGGATTGGGGAAAACCTCACTCCGTTTCGATCTGCTCTTCCACTATAAATAACAGCGGCTCATTTCATTCCCTTCACCTGTTCTCGTTATAAGATGTGGACAAACGTAGAATCATCTACTCTCGTATTTGTCGATGCTGTTCCGTACGGACTTACCCATATATGTCAAATCATCATGGACAATCATCCGAATCACCGATACGAACGTTTGGAAACGAAGAATTTATGTGGAAAGACAAGGCTCTTGGATGAAAGTCCTCATCTACGGTCCAGAAGTCAGAAGAAGTTTGAGGAAGAGAAGACCTAGACGATGCTCTCTATGTTAACGGAATGATGTTAACAAAAAAAAAAAACCCACAAAAAACAAAGGCCCTTTTCAGGGCCACTCATATGCCTCGAAAAGATTTGCTTTCTTGCCTAAACTTTTGTTTGTCGGTTGTATCGTTGTTCATGTGATAGATTAATGTTGATCCATCTATGTCTATGTTCCGCCAAACGTTCTAGGTTTTTCCCCGCTCTATTGTCTCGATTGAGGTCAGCCCCTTGCAACATTGTTACCAATCTTCCGTACCGTGAAGTTACCTCACCTGTTCCATTCTTATTGTCCCTGTACAACAACACCACTTTCATTGTCCGTATACGATCCCAATATTCCCCATGTTAAATTCCCATTGTCCGTATATCGTCCCAGGGCAGTCTAAAAAATCTTATCCGTATATCGTTCGGGGGGTGGGTGGGGTTGTAATGTATTTCCCATTGTCCGTATATTGTCCACATTAACTACTATTGCTAAATTTAAACACTACACATTCAGCCCAATATAGAATATGTTAAATTTCAACCAGACACATGGCCTAACATCAAAGTTAAATTTGAACCCGACACATTCAGCCCAATATTATAAATGTTTAGTTTGAACCCGACACATCCAGCCCAATATCATAAAGGTTAAGTTTGAAGCTGACACATCCAGCCAAATATCATCAAGGTTACGCCTAAACCCAACACATGCAACCTAATATAAACAAGGTTAAATTTGATCGCAACACCTCCACTCCAATATCATCAAGGTTAAGTGCAATATCGTCCATAACTGATATTCTCCAAACTAAGCTGGTTAAAATTTGGTAACAGTTTAATAATTTTATTTGCAATGTTAAATGTCCAGAACAACTGCTGATATTCAAAATGTTCAACACTGGATCATTCAAATAAACACCCACGAATGATAGGGTAACCATACAAATGCTTTGAATGCAGAATATTACTTTTATTTGTAATTGGTTCTGTGAGACAGGTCCATACGATGTTTCCAAAGGGTCAACATTACCGGTACCGTTACAACGTTATAAATGTGCCGTTGGAACGATAATATATACCGTTTCAACAGTAACAAAAATGTACCGAGGCTCGAAAATTTTAATATCATTGCTACAGTAATTGAATACATTGAAACAATTATAAATACCGTTGCAACGACACCAGTGTCAAATGTACCGTTGCATAGACAAAATGTAGCTTTGCAAGTTAATTCGGTGACGTAGCAACACTATTTGGATACAGCAGCAACGTTACCAGTGGTTTTGACACAAGTAGTACACCGTATATACACTGCCTTAAGTCTAGAGCAGTATCATGGAATTTAACATTGCAAGTATCATGGAATTTAACATTGCAAAGCCTCAGACCACCCCGGTGGCCTGAGTAGTCAGATCGTCCGCTCCGGTTGCGGGAGGTCGCGGGTTCGAAACCAAAGACTTATAAAACGATACCAGCAGCTGCCTCGCTTGGCACTCAGCACTAAGAGGTTAGTGTTAGGACTGGTGCGTGCAATCTCGTACCAGTATCTTATGCTTGCTTGACATGCTTACATTCCCTGGCTGGACATCATCAAGATGTGACGATTCTCAGCGACCAAGTTTTAGCTTACTGTGTCAACATGATTTAGTAACAGAGACTTCGATTGTGTGAACAGTGGTAAAAAAGTGACAAAAGGAAGAGTAAGTGAAGTCAAGCAGGTCATCATTGACATGCCTAGTGTAAGTCAGTCAAGACTAATTTTAGTTTGACTCAAGGAGTTCCCTACCGTACACTAATTGGCTTGGTTTAGTTTTGTGGGTTTAACGCCATTTTGTAGTGCATGATATGTCATTCATGGCAGACAGTGTATTTAGTGGAGTAAGAACACGAAATGTCCTGTGAAGAACAAGATATACACGGGACAAACCCAAGCTGGACGAGCCGCGACTCGTACCAACGCGGTCAGAGGGGAGATGTCAGTGATCTGTAAATGTGAGCACCTTATACCACTCTTCCATACCCCAATCCCCGCTTCACCGAGGAAGCAATGGCGTGGTATTACAAGACACTGTAACTTTACGAAGAACGAGTTAATTCAAGGAGGTAGATCCTGATATGTCTCAAGTAGTTTCATCCAAACTAACACTACTTAACAGCGGGACATGCTGTTTGCAATGTGTTATTGATAGCATGCACCTTTTTGGTCATAATCATTTCAGGAACTAATCAGTTCAGCAAGGGATAGCCAGAGAGGTGTTTTAAAGCATCATTCCGAGTCCTGAGAAAAGTCGAGACAGACACTGATCTGATGTGACGTTAATGTCAGTTAAAGCAGCTTGACTTTATCGTATTCTGTCACAGAATGCAAAACATTCCATTCTTTACACCAGCTGCATATATGTCGTGCTGTCTAATGCACACGTGATTTCAGTGTGTCTCCTGTAAGATAGTCCATTACAATAGGCCTAATGATTTAAAAATATGGTCAACGGTGTAAAATTGACAAGGGTCTCTTGCAAGATCAAATACTGGGCGATTTGTGATGTACTTCTTCCGGTACTCAAATCGGTACGACTATTGCGTATCTACAATAGCCTCCCGAAAGTATGCTGCCTTTATAGGCATACTGTGAATAGCAGATGTCGTTCTCTGAACATCGGCATACTAAAAATTGTATGTTAGATGTGAGCCTTCATTTCAGTTATTCGCTGAATTTGATCCCTCCCTCCTAAACTATCCATCCTTAAAAGGACCCATCTCCAATTGTATACCAAGACTTCCGGCTTCTATCATTCATAAAACGGCGCTTAATATCTCTGTTGCGCAACATGCGGTGCTTTGTCAATAAAACCGTGACAACTTTCGGATATGCAGAGGAGTGATCATAAAAGCAGACGATTCAGTAATTTTTGGCAATGAAAACGCGACTTTCTCTTTTAATGTATCAATGTCCCAAAAATCTAAGAATGTGATTCGACCCATTTCTCATGTTTCTAATTGTTATCTTTGAAAATATTGTTAAATGCAAACATTTCACTGCTGATTTTTCTCGTCATGCAAGGTCACACTTGACTGAATAAATGTTGAGTTGTTATAGAGACCAGTATGTTATTCATCTGCCGATATATCTGCTATATAAACATAAAGCCCTTTTCTCGGGGTAATGACATAACATTACTGTAAAAACAGGAAGTCTCTTTCTTGTTGTATAGGCATAGCATGTTCTACACACACACGAAGCCCCTTTCTAGATGTATAGGCATAGTATATTGTTCTACAAACATGAAGTCCATTTCTATGTGTTTATGTATAGTATATATCTGTACAAACATGAAGTCCCTTTCTAGATGTATATGTATTATATATTGCTCTACAAACATCAAGTCCCTTTCTAGGTGTTTATGTATAGTATATATCTGTACAAACATGAAGTCCCTTTCTAGATTTATAATCATAGCATATTACTCTACAAACATGAATTACCTTTCTAGATGTATAGGCATAGCATACTGTTCTACAAACATGAAGTCCATTTCTACGTGTTTATGTATAGTATATATCTGTACAAACATGAAGTCCCTTTCTAGATGTATATGCATTATATATTGCTCTACAAACATTAAGTCCCTTTCTAGGTGTTTATGTATAGTATATATCTGTACAAACATGAAGTCCCTTTCTAGATGTATATGCATAGTATATTGCTCTACAAACATGATGTCCATTGGATGCATATGCATACCATTGCTATATAAACACGAAGTTCATTTCTAGGTGTATAGGTATATCGTTGCAAGATGCACTATAGACAACGGTGGGCGTGTAATTTAGAAAGAAATATATGTGAGATTACGCGCATTTAAACAGTTACTTTCATGTACAAATATAACCGAATTTACAGAGCATTTGCGTTTCTGCTCAGAGGTCGTAGTTACAATTATAAGATTACATTAAGTACAACATATTAAGGATATCTTAGGCTATACAGATGCTTTCAAAATGTCAGGTTGCAAACAGAATAGTAATGCCGGTTACACACAAACAAATAGATGAATAAAACGTTACGCCTATTTCATTAGCTTAGTAGATATGTAGCAGTTTATTTTAAGATCGACCTTTAAGCATTCTACGGTAAATATGGCTTACTGACATAAATGTCCCTTTAGCTAAGAAGTCAGATCTAGGTAAGATGTATATTTACTCACTAAAATGATTTATTGTTTAAAATAATCTCAGATCATGTGTACCTGGCAAAATTAAAATATCCTCCACGTGATCATTGTTACCTCCATTTTGTCAGTACAACTTTATTCGTTATTTGTGTAAGAAATACTGATGTAGAGACATTATCTTAAACCACAACTAGAAGCATCGTGACCTTTGACATTCTACCTTTCAGATCTAATATAATCAAGTATATTTCTATAAAGTATTTTAAAAATCTGGATCAAAGAAATAAATAGTCTTTTGTGTACATGTTGTTTTTTTTTTCCAGGACAAAATTCCACAGAATCCTACGTAAAATTCAGTTCAGGTTTGTGATATTTTATTGACGTCCATAGTGAAAAATCTGGCTTGTTGACAAACCTGATTAAAATCGAGATAACGACATAATAGAGTTATGAAACAAGGATAAAAATTCCTGTTTTAAAAAAGGTGACCTTTGGAATTCATGGTCAACTTTAATTTTAGTCGCGTATGCGATCAATCCTTGCATTTCTTGTTAGAAAGAAGTTAGAATTCGCAACTATACGTTTCCAATGTCTCCATTCGCCATGTGAAGTACGATAGCTGTAATTAAAATTGTGAATATAAACGTGAATAGAACATGACCTCGTATCGATGCCCGTCCGATCTGGTTATTGATATGTAGAACACGAGTTTAATCAGTCTGGTTCATTGATTCTTTTCCCCATTCTAAATATTTTAATTAGATTGGCTCGCTGATTCTCTTCCTCAATCTTTTTATTTAGACACTTTGACATATCTGTTGAAATCGCTTTTATATATATATATATATATATATATATATATATATATATATATATATATATATATATATATATATATATATATATATATAAAGTATCTCTGGTACGTTTGTGCACCAAGACTGTAATGCTTCCTTATGGACTAATAAGGAGTTTCATTAAATCGTGTCGGTATTTACGCGAAAGAGAGAGAGGTGGGGGTGGTGTTCGTTGCCAGGACCAAAATATAATTAACGTCATTAATTAAGGCGTGTTGCTTTCCACAGCAGTTTAGGTTGATAGTGAGCGCTTTTGTATTGCATAGAAACGTGGAATCCACCCACATGCATTATCATAAACAATTATCCTCCTGACCTCATTGTTACTGCATGGCTTAGAATACGGGCGTGTAACTGTGATCTAAGGACAAACTGAGCCAACAGTAAATAAGAAAATGACACCGTGTATTAAGTCATCGACTCAAAATTGGCGCACATGACTCATTTACCTGGAAATGTTTTATTAATAAAGTTAACTTTTTGGGGGTCAATGGATAACCTTTATTGATAAGATAAAGAAAATTGCGAAAAGCATACTGTTACTTTCAGCACAATGTTTGGGCACGTTTTGTATTATGTGAGATATTACATAATTTCATAAAGCAAAACTAACAGCTTTATTTTTATAAATTATATTATGTTGTTTTCTGATGGAATTTATTTTGTGCTTTTTTGTTTAAGAAATTCCGTATGGAATGTCTCAAGATATTCAAATAGAAAGCGAATTTAGATTTTTTAGTTTTGAAAGAAATTTTGCAAATCGTCTAAACCGATGGATTCTTGCTAGCAATAAGTGAAAAGTATTGCCAAAGTAAATTAATATTTTGTAACGATAACAATTACCCAACCTTTAGCTGAAATATTTAGCAAGGATAACAGTTACCCAGCAGTTGATGAAATATTTTGCAAAAATAACAGTTACCCAAACAATTGATGAATATTTTGTAAATATGACAGTTACCCAAATATTTGATAAAATATTTTGTAAAGAAGACAGTTGCTCAAACAATTGATGAAATATTTTGTAAAGATTACATTTACCGAAACGTTTGATGAACTATTTTGTAAAGATAATTGTTGCCCAAACAATTGATGAAATATTTTGTAAAGATAACAGTTACCCCAAACATTTGATGAAATATTTTGCGAAGATAACAGTTACCTAAACATTCGAATAAATATTTTGTAAAGATAATTGTTACCTTGGCCTTAAAATTAATAGTCTCATACAAGTTCGTTTTACCTGTATGTTTTGAGTATATTCTAGGTTACATTCGAGATTGTTGAGTATATTCTAAGTCACATTCGAGATTGTTGAGTATATTCTAAGTCACATTCGAGATTGTTGGATAAATTTAAAGCCAACTGCCATACCCATGACGTTCTTAAAATACACGGAACGTTCAGACAGAGTGGAACAAGCTAACATCTAAAAATGCCACATTTGAGAAGGAAGCAGGTATCTTGTACATTGGTTCTTTCCCCGTGATTTGGCTTAAATGAATTGTATCTAGATCAAATAGACGATGCAATAAATTTACATTATGGCGAGACCGATTCTGGCTAAAAGGTTATGTCTCTATTTACATTAGACTTTTGTCTCAGTTACGACGCAGGTATTGGCTAAAAGGTGATTAGCAATTACCCTTAAATAATTCAGTGTTCTTCGACTTGGGCATTACAGCGGCGGCAGAGCTTTTCCAAGCAGCCAGATCTACACGTTTAACCAACATTTAGATATGGCTGAACGCCGTGGATTATATTTCGTTTTCATTGTTGGTGAGATACTTTTTAGCAACATAAATCTCTTTTTAATCTTTTATCTGTCTCTCTGTCCGTCTGTCTGTCTACCATCTGTCTGTTTTGAACTACACGTTTTGTTAGAAGGCTTTCGTGTCAGATGACGAAATTGTTTCCACAATAAATTACCTGCTTTTGGAATCACTAAATTATTTTATTGACATATACACTTTTGTATAGTATCTCTTTTTAATTGTTTGATTCTTTTTGTTCTAATTTTTATATTTTTCAAACTAAAGTCACTGTTAATAGTTGTATATTCTATTTTAAGCATGTCAGGAGTATACATGTAGTTAATGTTGTCAGTTATATGCATGGAAATATGTTTGGGCCTTTTGTTCTTTTAGAAACGAAGGGTCTTTAAAATGTGAATAGATGGCTACATATAATAATGGATCAGTCTACTGGATATCTCCACACCATTCAAACGTGTAACAGACGGAAATATATAATCACGGATCAGTCCACTCGATATCTCGACTTTGTTCAAATCGTGTAAGAGACGGCTATATATCATAAAGGACCAGTCCACTGGATATCTCTGAAATAGTGCATTAGACGGCTATACGTATATGATAGCGGACCAGTCCTCTCGATATCTCCACATTGTTGAACAATGTTTCCAGTTAGACTTCATATAATCGGCAATTACTAAGTATAGAGAGAACTCTTAATTACACATTAAATATTCGTCCACATAATAATGTTTAAACTAAACATTATTTTCGTCTTCTTAATTCTGGTGTGTCTATTCAGTATTTAGAGAACGTTTTATTGCTCAGTGGTCTGATTAGATCGCATGTTGTTATTGACGGGTTTTCATCTGCCTGCATCTGAGTATTTTCTATCCCTGAAAAGGTGAAATGCTTGTCACCGCACAGCGAAATAAAAAGGACATATAATACTTGATGTGTGTGTGTGTGTGTGTGTGTGTGTGTGTGGATTGTTAACGTAGTTTTAACAGCTTGAGTCATATCGCTACGATGTCTTACCCCGTCACATTATCCTGACACCAGACCGACCAGCCCTAACACTAACCTCTTAATGCTGAGCGCCGAGCGAGTCATTTGCTAGTACCAATTTTATAAGTCTTTGGCATGACCACCCGCATCCGAGGCTGACGCCCTAACCTCTTAGGCCACCGGAGCGGTGGACTTGACTTGATTTGTGACAAAATTAGGTGATAATTGATTTAAAAGGTTAAAATCATCAAAAGAGACTTCTTGCTGACAACTTTAGCTACATTCTTTATAGAGGCTTGTTCAAGAT
Organism: Sinohyriopsis cumingii; assembly: GCA_028554795.2. NCBI lineage: Eukaryota > Metazoa > Mollusca > Bivalvia > Unionida > Unionidae > Sinohyriopsis > Sinohyriopsis cumingii. Next base: position 57,156,270 of record CM068840.1, read on the forward strand.
AAAATCAGTTACATTTTATTTAGTTTGAAGGTTTATAATTTCTTTTGAAGCATGCCTCGTATGGAATACAAAGGGTGCGCCAGGGGAGATGAACAACCATATAGATGGCGCTCTTAAAAGTTGCTATAGTTGTAAGAACAACAATCTGGACGCAGCATGTGACCACACTCAGACATGCGCGGATGGACAGGTTGGTATTGACAGTATACATTTTCTTCAGTAATTTCTATATGAACCGCTTTACAACGAGCTAAAGTATTATTCCAATTAGGACATCTTATTTCTTGATACTGGTTGTTTGCTTGTTTACTTGTCTTCCACAACAGACAAAATGCATTTTCACACGCATTACGTTTACATACTGATTTTTCACTATCAAAGCAAAAGCACAGCTTTGAGGAGGGTACATATGTAAATGGGTTAGGGAACTGTGAGGACGGTACAGTAGCTGTAAATAGGTTTATGAACTGTGAGGACGATACATTCCTTGTAAATTGGTTACATAACTGTGAGGACGTTACAGTAGCTGTAAATAGGTTGAAGAACTTCAGGACGGTTGCACTTATTGTAAAAAGGCTGGAGAACTATGAGGACGGTACAGTCTTTGTAAAAAGGTTAGAGAACTGCGAGGACGGTACAGTAGCTGTAAATATTTTGATGAACTTTCAGGACGGTACAGTTGCTGTCAATAGACTGGAGAATTTCATGAAAATGTCTGAATTTATATTGAAACAAATAGGCATTTGAATCATACATTTGAGGCGTGTAATATAAACGAGTTTATGCACATACAACACGATCTGTTGGAGAATGAGAAACATTCTTTTTTAAAAATCAAAATGCGCGCGATAATCATTGATCCGCATCTGTCTACACAAGAACATATTACCTATTTCATTGTAACTACGACCACGTAGTTAGGTATGTATGTATGTATGCATGTATGCATGCATGCATGTATGTATGCACTATATATATATATATATATATATATATATATATATATATATATATATATATATATATATATATATATATATATATATATATAGTTGCCACTCAATTCAATGACATTTCACCATTACCATAATTTCACATGAATTTCCGTTTGACACCTGTTGAGTTTCATGTTTGCATTTATGAAATATCTGGGAAAGACAATTCTAAGTTGATAGAACTTGTATCCAACCTCTTTCTCATATATTTATGATTTGGCAATGAAATATTTTTAAATATTTAATTCACTATTCGGATGATGCTTACAACATATTTACAGGATGTTTGCATAAGCCAGTTTTCATTCACCGAGGACGACGTCTGGTTGACACAAGCATGCTCCCGGACAACAGTAAGAATGTTTACATGCTACTGAGTACGTTCAAAATAAGGCAAGTTTAAATTGAAAACCGCAATTTGCCATTACAGTCGAGAATATCATTGCTGCTTCATTTATTATACAGAGTTTATCGAACTGAGGTGGATGCATTGTACCGTCTACTTTTATAACATGTAGTTTTATTACTTTCATAATAGTATACATATAAATATTATAAAAGTATCTCTTCTGAAATTTAAACACTAACTACTTTGAAAGAATATACTTATTTCTTCTCACATTACTCGCAAAAGTCGTTATGATCGCTTCGATTTGAAAAAGGCTGCGTCTAATTCGGGAACTCGAGGGTTAAAGTAGAGATCGACCAGTGCACGAGCAGTAAGTACTTCAAGACTGCACAATCAAACGAAACACCAAAATTAGAAAACAAGGCCCATACAAGGGGTATAAATTATTAGCTCTGATCTAAACTTCAGCCTTCAAATTTCTGCTCAATATAAAAAAGGTCTTTGAATAAATATATGAATTAAAATCTAGAACTGCCACATAATTTACGACACGTTCTTCGCCGTTTAAGAGAAAAAGACACGCTTACTTATGCGGCCAGAGTAGCTTGCGTTTTGGCAAGCTCGAAACACTAAGAAACGAAACGCAACATGATGGAAACCCATGTTTAAGCATTCCTCGCTTTTCCCTGAGGGTGTCAACTGATGTAAACGACGTGTTCCATCAATGTGTTTAATTCAACTGATACTGGAATTGTCTTCATATGTGAAAAATATTCGAATCACCCAATAGTTGCCTCCTGTGAATAAACATTATTTAGCATCTCCTTAACTCCTTGGGAATCAACCATTACATTATTTGCGGATCGGGTAGGGGACCGTGAATTTGTCAAAAAATATTTCCGGCCCAAAATGGTCCAAAATATTCTTGCTCTTTAATTTGTTTAAAATAAAATAAAAAAAGTATATTAGTTGAATTTTTTTATCATGAGTGAAAGAAAACAGCATCCTGGTGGGCCTGACCAAAGCTCTTACCCTCATAACATTAAATGGCCTGTCCCTTACCTATGAGAGGGTATAGCACTTGAAACCTCACGCGGGTATTCTTGAGGGAAATGAATCCATAAACTGTACCAAAATGAAATAATTATGAAATCAGTTCTCGCTGGAACAATTCGGACACTATTTCTTGCATCTGTATCAAAAAGATTGGCTACTTTTTCCAGATCTGTTTGAACTCTGAGGAAAACAACGCAGATGAGTGCTATTGGGATGAGCCTAGGATGTACGGTTTTGAGGGCAAGTGTACATTTTGCTGCACCGAGGACAAATGTAACACGGGAATAAGGTCAAGGACACCGATCTATGCAGAGGATATCAACAATGGTAGAGATGTTCTGACGATTGCTTTGAACTATTCATTTGGTTGAATAGCATATTATTCTAATATAATGTTGCTTTCTCATTCCACACTTTTTTAGAATTGTTTTTACACAAGCTGTTAAGATTTTAAATGGGAAAACAAAAGTATACCATGTAAATATATCGTGAACTATACTTTCACTGACTTTACACATATTTTTCTTTTGCGCGGAATGCATGCTTTGTTATCGGGGATTTATTGAAACAAATCAGAAAATTGTTGGCAAGTTTGAGAACTTTTTGCGTCAACTGAACACTCTGGAATCGTTACAGAACAGTGGGAAGCACGAACAACTGCGTTTAGCAACTGTGAGACTAGTTCAGCTATAAAAAAAAAAACTGGTACCGAGTGTGTCATCTCTTAATTTGCAATGAACATAGAAATAAAGCATCGTGGAACCTGCTTCGAGATATAACGTAAAATACAATGCCTTCAAAATTAAATCTTTAAATGGTGCATACTACAAACTGAACTAATATTTCCGATACGTCATACCAAGGCTTTCTGAAAAAATGAATACGTAAGTTCATTCTTTCTTTTTTCTACAAATAATCGTGCTTCATCGTTTGTATTTTCGACTAAAGGGAACACTATTATCTCCTTCTTCGTTTATTTGTTCTGTCTTAAATATTATTTAGAACGCCTTTACGAGTGATAACTATTTTCTTTCACTTGGGTACAGAATTCAAGCAATATTGTACATTTCAAAAGTTACGTGCTCTTTTTGCATGTTGTAAAGTGATGTTTATCTAAATAATGATTCAATATCGTAAAATTTAGATCTGAAATTTACTAAACACCTATTATGTCGTTGCAGTTGAAAATTAGTTAACCTAAAGGTTTTCTTGCACTAAATATGTATCAGTTGTTGTTTTAATTATGTCTTAATAAACTTCCATCTCCTCTGTTAGAGCCAACGGACCAATTGTTCATATGCGATAACTTATATTCAAACAGTTTTAATATTTCTCTTTCTGTCGTCATTTATTGTCGTTACCGTATGATAAAAGGCCCATAAGTCACTGGGGGTATTGCCCCAAGGAAGCAATTCAGATAATGTCTATTGTATCACAGTAGGGTTAGTATCATTGATACACATATAATGACATTAGTGTTCGATTTTGTACTTCTATATAAAAAAACACATACGTCTTATTTTTTACAAACAGAGTGGAAAGCACATATACACGGTAGATTAATTAGATAAATTTAATTTCAGATGTGGCTGAGGATAACTCGAGACCTGATCAACATACTAGGCCAGGACGAACAACTCAACCAAAGAACCCTCATCCAGGTAGGCCAGGACGAACAACTCAACCAAAGAACCCTCATCCAGGTCCAAACAATCCTCGACCGGATGGCATAAACGGACCTAACAACCCTCATCCAGATGGGAATTCCAAGCCAAACAATCCTCGGCCGGGTGGAACAACCAAACCTAGCAACCCTCATCCAGATGGGAAAACCAAACCAAATAATCCTCAGCCAGATAGAACAACTAGACCTAATAATTTTCGGCCGAGTGGGACAATTAGACCTAGCAACCCTCGTCCAGATGGGAATACTAAGCCAAACAATCCTCGGCCGGGTGGAACAACCAGACCTAATAATCCTCGACCGGGTGGGACAACCAAACCTAACAACCCTCATTCAGATGGGAATACCAAGCCAAATAATCCACGGCCTGGTGGAACAACCAGGCCTAATAATTCTCGACCAGGTGGAACGACTAATCCAAACAATTCTAGGCCAGGCGGGAATACTAAGCCAAACAATCCTCGGCCGGGTGGAACAACTAGGCCTAATAAACCTCGACCTGGTGGGACAACAAAACCTAACAATCCTCATCCAGATGGGAATACCAAGCCAAACAATCCACGGCCAGGTGGAACAACCAGGCCTAATAATTCTCGACCAGGTGGAACGACTAAGCCAAACAATTCTAGGCCAGGTGGGAATACTAAACCACATAATACTAGACAGCCCAAACCTGGAGGTAGTTCTAAAACGAAGAAAACTTCTAAAGAAAAAACGACTGAGCCTGCGACAAAACCACAAGCAACTCAACCAGTCGCGACTATACCCGCACAGACTCAACCACCAGCGCAAACTGTAAGGAATACAAATACTCCACATACCACACACTCTGCTGCCCAGACTCAAATGCCAACACAAGCTCCTTCGATCAAGCCGGTGGGTCCTGGATCATCTGGAAATGGTGGTAGTAATGGTGGCGGATCGTCTGGAGGTAATTCAGGGCAGTCGGGGTCTTCTGGATCCAACTGTCACACTCATAACGGGCAACTTTGCTGCAGGAATCATGATTACCGCTCGCGGTCCATTGACGTCAGCGTGCATGTGCACATCGGCAGAAACCAACTTCTAGGAGGAAAATCGTCAGGAGAGACTTTTTGCAACCAGTGTGGTAAGCATAGCTCTAATCAGGTCAGTCACCGGGACTATGACATGGTCACATTCATTCCAAAAATAACCAGAAAAAAAGCTCAGTGCAAAACCAGACATAAAAATAAAGGCTATTTGCCTTCTAAATATCGCTAAGAAATGCAAATAGTTCAGTACACTGTCTTGCTTGGATTAAAACCAGTAAACATAATCATTTGTTCATAAAGTACTTTCATTAAAATGCTTCACACACTTAACATATCAACCAGTAGGAGAAACGCGTAAGCGCTACTTTTATTGAACTGTTTGATAATTTATGAAGCCTTTTGATCAAAATGTCATAAATAGCGCACCATGTTAATTTATATGATTTCGTATGTATTATTTTATTAGAAAGAATTTCTGTTCTCTCTTTTTTGTGTCCGTAGGAGCTCAAAAGCAAGCAACAGTTGAACTGACTACCACTTCCAACACACATCTATCCAGACAATTTGTGATGATCTCCAACACACCGTCATCGAATGTGACCACTATGGCACATACTGCATCTTCAAGCACCACTGGTCTGACAAAACATTTACCACCAAGCACCACAGATTCGGTCACTATTGCACCTCATATGCTCACCTCTACCTTCAAAGCTACAACACTCTTACCACAAAGCACCACAGATTCGGTGACTATTGCACCTCCAATGGACACCTCTACCGTAAAAACCAGCAACTTAGTTGTCATGACACAGCCCACAACAGGGACAACATCAGCACCAACCACGTTTTATGCTATCACGCGGCCGACAACACAGCCATCACCTACTACTACTACTGTTACTACTCCATCACCATCACTAGCACCGACCACTCTTTTTGTCATTACACAACCAACGCCTACTACTACCACATCAGCACCACCGGCACCGACTACTCTTTTTGCCATTACACAGCCAACGCCTACTACTACCACATCAGCACCACCAGCGCCGACCACTCTTTTTGTCATTACACAGCCAACGCCTACTACCACATCAGCATTACCAGCACCGACCACGTTTTTTGCCATTACACAGCCGACAACACAACAGCAAACAACTACGGGTAACAATACAAGTAAGTAAATGCTTATCTTTAGAACTACACGCATCCCGACTGTTCCCTTTGTGTCTCTACTGATTTTGCCCCATCTTGTCTTAATAGTATCGGTTGCTTAGCTACATATCCTATATCTATTAATGACAGCATTAACCTGTCTCGTAATGTCAAAATGCAATGGCGGTCACGATCACCTCATGAATTATAAAACGTTATATGCAAATAAAGGTGTTTCATGAAAATAAGACTGAAACTTGAGAGAGGAGATACCTCAGTGTCGACACTGAAGTAATCCACATCAGAACGTTATTTTGCCAGATAATAGGTCTTTTATTCATACATTATGGATGATGTTTTCGTGTGTGGGGTGGAATGTGTGTGTGTGTGCGTGATTTGGATTTTTAACGTAGCTTTAAAAAAATAAAACATATCGCTACGATGTCTGCAGTGTAACAATTTATGGTGATGTCTAGCACTGGGGCATCACGCCGCAGACATGCATCATGATGTTCCCACCCAGTCACATTATTCTGACACCAGACCGACCAGTCCTAACACTAACCTCTTAATGCTGAGCGCCAAGCGAGGCACCTGTTGGTACCATTTTTGTAAGTCTTTGGTATGACTCGACTGGGGATCGAACCCACGACCTCCCGCATCCGAGGCGGACGCTTTAACTACTAGGGCACCGGAGCGGTCGGGATGATTGTGGTGGTTACTGTATAATTCGCAAATCCTCCTCTGGTAGGGTTAGTGATAATATCCAAAACTGGATAGTATATCGCCAAATAAATGGAGGCGCTTATTTGTCGACAATAATACAGTCTGGATAAGAACGATGTGCTAGATCCAAAGCTATGTATGCATATATGTACATGTAATTCATTATGATACAAAAACTAGTTCGTCATGAAATTTCAATAAAGCCAAGTGCAGTTTCTCAATGTCAACAAAATCTCACCATTATATTAACAACGATTTTAAGTGAAAACGTGAGGAGACTTGATTATGGTAGTTAATTGTACGTATCGCCAAATTTTCTCCGACAAGGTATAATTATTTAAATGAATATATTATTAAACTGTGTAACTTTCTTTATCATTTCCCAATAATCCAGTGCTCAAGACCACTTATATTCATATCTACTCACTACTATTTGATGTCCATATATTGGCTTAAATAAATTTCCTTTTAAAAAGAAAGTGGTCGTGATCGTGATGTTGGAATAAAACTGCAATGGTTTGTCTATAAAGATGCGCATTTTACACGAAAACTAAAATATAACCGAAACGAAAATTAACTGTTAAAACCATTCACTATAAAATATATACTACACCTGATGAAGCGAACGTTTTGAACTCAACCACATTGCCTTAAACTTATTTCGAAATAAAAAATTTCAACATGATAAAAGTTTATTTTGATCTACATGAGTTAACTTTATTTCTACATAGGTATATCCCAATCAGATTAAAATCAGATCTCCGCTGTCCTGCGAGAAGATCTGACAACGACCGCTTAGAAGCCATGTTCTGGTGACCTTTGAGCTAGCAAATGGAAATGCAGCTTTCAGAAATTTGAAAGTGAATCAAATCGATATACACACATTGATGCTCTTCGCCTATACTGCTCAGTATCCGAAAAGCGAAGATATAAGATTGCATCTGATTGGCTGATAAAATTAGCAAATATGGTAATATTCATTGGAACATGACCCCTAAATGGTCGATGACATATCTTCATGTAAGACAGTAGAGATATGATCTTATTCAGTTTGAGGCATCTCCCTAACGAGAGTGAACTTTGTTCTCAACTTTCAGATTGGTCAGTCTTTCAAAAGGGTAGATAGCACGGATTGTGAAATAAAAATAAATGTCTACTGTATATTGAGGGCAGTGAAATCTATAGCAGAGACTGACCAATAAAATATTCCCCGTGTTCTCTGTAATAGATCAGCTAATTTAGTCATTGGTAGAACTTTATGGCATGAGTGTGAATGGAAAACCAGGGACGTCATTTCAACTTTTTCGGGGGTGGGGGTGTGACAAAACTTGATTGGGGGGATGGGTGTGGGACACAACTTGATTGGGGGGGGGAAACTTGACGGGCTTGTTAATTCACATATAGGCTACATATATTTTGCAGCACGTGCAATTCGGGGGGAGGGGGCAAATACACCGCTGCCTCCCCCCCCCCATGACGTCCCTGTGTAAAACTCTTGACCTATCCCGGACTACACTTGTAATCTAATTTAATATACCTCATAAAAGTAACGGCGTCAATGACTGGCGCACAGAATGTCATGTGCCAGAAAATATAACACCATTTCTCATAAAAGTAACGGCGTTAATGACTCACGCACAGAATGTCATGTGCCAGAAAATATAACACCATTTCTTTCTCAAGCAATTTTGTTGCTTGGTCCTATTGCCCTTGTTTGCTGGGAGATATGGATATTCGTATACCACGTGCACGTTGCCTTGGACAAACAAAATCTTCATATTTCCCTAACAAAGACAATATATGTACAATATTCAGTGCGTTAGCGCATGGCGTTGAAGTTTGGCTGCATCCTCGAATACTTATTATAGAAGCCACGCTTAGATCTGAATTGTTCCTCTTCACGTGCATTTTGCAGCTCTCCGGAGGTGTTTCTCGTGTCAAGACCCGGTATGTAGTACGCAAGTACTGAAAACCTGTTCAGCGGACTCCCTTTACTGTATGACTTCAGTGGACCAAATAGTCTCAGGCCTCAGGATTTTCAGCAAAGGGTGAGTTATCTGCTATTGAATCTTTTAAATTTTGCTCTTCAAGATTTGTGCGCCTTTGACAACAACAATTCTGACTGGAAAGTGCTATCTTTGTCTCGCCTCTAGTTGGCGGGGAGACATAAATTTGTCTCATCCATGTTTAACAGTGGAAACATAATTTATCACACCTATGCTTAACAGGGGAGACATACATTTGTCTCGCCCATGTTAAGCAGTAGTGACATACATTTGTTCCTGTTTTATTTGTTTGTCTTGTCTATGTGATGTATTTGCCTTTGAAAAGGACTCATTAAAGAGTCGAAAGCGCTCAGGTTAGCTAGATACTAGTTTTGCACTGTTCGTTGTCAGTTTATTGCATGTATATATATATATATATATATATATATATATATATATATATATATATATATATATATAAAATAGTAATAATAATAATAATAATAAAATAGAGGCAAACAGTCATACGTACAACTATATATTTATAAAAGATATACAACATATCAATTTTGTAATTAACATTTTATACAATTTTATATAGTGCCTTGGTATTAAGGCAATTAGGAAACAAAAATACCCACTTATGAATCCAATGACTTTCTTTTATCAGTCTATTCATGTCTCCATGCACAATATCTATTGGCATGACAGAAAAATCGAGTAGAGAGTGATTATTTGTATTAAAATGTATTGATATATAAGGGGAAAGCTGAGGATCTCTATACTTTTTTATCTTAAAGAATTGCATTATATTTATAAGTTAGATACTTTGTATCCTAATGGCCTTAATATCAAGGCATTATACAAAATTGTATAAAATGTTAATTAAAAACTGATATGTTGTATGTCATTTATAAAAAAATATAACTGTATGTATGACTGTTTGTTTCTATTTTATTATTTTACTGATTCAGGTTTCATTAGAGACTAGTATATGTTCTATCGTGTCACACACACACACACACACACACACACACACACACACACACATATATATATATATATATATATATATATATATATATATATATATATATATATATATATATATATATATATATATATATATATATATATATATATATATTTGTTATAATGATGCTTATTATATGCTCACTTGTTTCTCCGTTATCTTTACGTTATCAGAATCATTCAATATTTTACGATATTTCACACCTTCATATTGCACCCACGCGCAGGACACGTGTGCCCAATAGTATATTAGGAACTACTTTGTAAACAAATCCTGTACTCTCGTGTAGCAAACGCTTTACGTTTTGGTTGATTAAATTTGTTTCTGAATGAACTAAAGCAGATGCTTCGTGGACTGCCACATACCAGCTGTTTTGCTACATTCCGCGTTAACTTTTTTGAGACAATGTTTCGGATTTTGGCGATAGACGCCATATTTTATAAAATTGCTTGGTAATTACAAATAACATGCCAGTTATAAAGAATAAACTGTCTCTTTTAGCTGGTAATAAGAATGGCAAAAATATAATTACAGCTTTACATTCTGAATTTCCTCAAAATGTACTTTCTTAGTTCTGCAAATCCAAATTACATGAGCCATGTCATGAGTTCTCAAGCTTGATTACACATTTCGAAACTGTACTGTAATTTATATATGATTATATTCTAAGTACAATTACATCCTCCTTACTGCACTCAAAATGAAAAGAACACATTAAGTTCAATATCGTCTTTTTGATAATTGCAATTGAAACACTCCATATTTTTCCCACATTATGATTTCAAATAGTCAATGACAGAATAAACACACTTGCAGACGTAAACACGCCTCTCCCGCGCTACTTCAATCCGATGTATTTCACGTACAATTTGCACAGATGAATCAAGTCAATAATCACGAAATTTCGTAGAATCGACAAAAGTACCAAAATCTATTCATTCCAGATCAAATGGAAAACTTGTTGCAATGCGCAGTCAGACACAATATGACTCCAAATTTCAATTTTAAGTAGACAAAAACGCCATTTTCTTTCGAAACTTATGTCTATCGCGCGACAAATTCAAATTTATCTGGGCGGAGTTATGTGGGCATTAATAATTTGTGTATTTAGTTTGGAATACGGCATTCATTCATTTACGTTGTTTCTTGTAGTGTATTTTGTTTATATAATTAAGCCTTAGGTAGAATAAGAAAATTAGCATATAATAAAAAGGTTACTACATTTGTATGGGAAAATATGAACTCGTTTTGTCGGATGGATATACTGCACTCCCAAGGTCTTGCAGTATTCCATCCAAAAAACTCGTTCATATTTTCCCATACAAATGCAGTAACCTATAAATATCATTTATGACGTTACGTATATGACGCAATTGTTATTTTAAATTATAAAGACGTCATCTGTTTCTTTCAAAACATTTTGTGCCTGAAGAACCTTACTATGTGGCAATGGAACTGCAGGGGCCTATCCTAAAACCTACCTGAACTAATGCACAAAATCATTAATGCAATCAATAAACATGAAATAATCTGCCTCCAAGAAACACGCTTACCAGAGAATCCGAAACATATACCCAAAATCTCCGGATACTCACCAGGCATATTCAAAAGTCGTAGCAATGGGAAAAAGGGAGGAAGACTTGCAATATTTCTAATTGATTCCCTGCCCTACTCTGAAACATTAACGATCCCAATGCATATAGACATAAGTAAAAGTGAAATTCAAACTGTATTAGTCAACATTGGATCGAATAATATAATAATAACTAATATATATATGACCCAGGGGGCAATGACACCCCAATCAACTTAGAATCTTATCAACAAATCTCCACTAATCAATCTGGAAGCCAAATCATTTGTGGCGACTTCAATGCTCACAATGAACTATGGGGAGAAAGTAGAAGGGATAAAAGAGGCAAATTAATTGAAGAATGGATTACTGAATCAAACCTAACCATACTCAATGATGGGTCTAAAATTCGACTTACACCTGAGGATGGCTCACTCTCAGCAATCGATCTTATTATATGCGCACCCAAACTAGCCCAACTTTCAAACTGGTGGGTTGATCAAGATAACACATTAGGTAGTGACCATTTCCCCGTCACAGCCTCCCTCCAAATATCAGTTCAGCACAACCCCCATGAAGCCCCACCCAAATGGAGATATGATAAAGCTGATTGGGATAACTTTAGAAACATACTAGCCGCTATTAATACCAAAGAGCTCAAAGACCCAGATATAACAATATTCCATGACAACGTAATTAATAATATACTTAATGCAGCTACCCTAAATATTCCCAAAAAAACAAACTCAAACTAAACAATCAGTTCCATGGTGGGATGATCCATGTCAAAAAACACATAGAGATAAAAAAAAGCACTTAACAAATATAAGCGAACAAGCGACTCAATAGATTTCATCCAATATAAAGACAAAGAAAAACAGCTTAAAGGGATCATAAAACTAGCCAAAGAAAAAACATGGCAACGCTTCTGCTCCAAACTGAACCTCGAATCTAACTCTAAAAACAAGTATGGGATAAAATAAAATCTATCCGGGGGAAAGCTATCAACTTAACACCTAAGCTGAAAAATGCTACAACCAATCATGACAAAGCTGACCTACTTGCTAACCATTTCTCGGCCATGAGCAGTAATACCAATCACACTAGTAACTTCCAAGAACACATACAGAAAGCTGAAACCACACTTCCTAACCTCTTTAAAGACCTAGAGTTCAAGAACTCAGATTTAAATTTCAAAATCACCCTATACGAATGGAAAATAGCGCTAGGTTCTAAAAAGGAAACCTCACATGGGAAAGATCAAATTGGATATATCATATACAAAAATCTTCCAAACAGCATTACAATAATCATTATAAAACTACTCAGTCAAATTTGGCGAAGTGTAGAACTACCACTCAGCTAGAAACAAGAAATTGTCATCACAATCCCTAAACCAGGTAAAGACCCTAATAATATTAACTCGTATCGTCCCATCTCCCTCACTAATAACATGTAAAATGATGGAACCAATCCTAGCCAACAGATTAAAAGACCACCTAGAAGGTAACAAACTCCTATCAGAAAACCAATGTGGTTTCCGTAACAGGTGCTCTACCACAGAACAACGTTTAAGACTAGAAGCGGGTACAAACTAGCTTTAAACTCCAAAAGAAAATCAGACAGACACCTTATAGCAGTCTTCCTTGACCTTGAAAAAGTATTTGATCTTGTCTGGACCAAAAGATTGATTACCAAACTCAACCACTTCGGGATTACTAGACGCATGTTTAACTGGATCGAAAATTTCAAAAGAGATCGCAGAATAATCACCAGAGTAGGAAACACCACCTCAAAAGAATACCCCCTTGAAAACGGTACCCCACAAGGGAGTGTACTCAGTCCTACGCTATTTAACATCATGATTAACGACGATGACCTCAACCTAGCGACAAAACGGGTTAACATTTTCCAATTCGCTGATGACAGAGGTATCTGGAGGGCAGGAAACCCTGCTCGCAATCAGCTAGTCAAAGACATCCAGAAAAGCCTAGATAACATAGGGAGATGGGCGGATAAATGGGGTTTTATGATCTCACATGAAAAAAACCGATATCAATAATCTTCTCCCCTAAACGCAATAACCAGATAATTTACCCCAACTTCTATATTCAAAACCAGTTAATCAAATATACTAAGGTAGTAAAATTCCTAGGTATGTTCTTCGATAAGCATCTATCTTGGAAACACCAGATTAAACAACTAATTCAAAATTGCAATAAAGATAGTAATCTCTTAAAAAATCTTAAAGGGACAACCTGGGGATCCAATCAAGAAACCCCATTAACCATCTATAGATTACTTATAAGGTCGAAGCTAGATTATGGATGCCAAGTTTACAACTCAGCGAAACAAACATTACTGAACAAACTGGATACCATCCAAAGGAAGGCATTATCTATTTGCACTGGCACTCTACCATCGACATCATTGGACGAACTTTAAGTCCTCACCGGTGAACTGCCATTAAAAATAAGAAGACAGGAAATGCTAGTCCGATATTCCAATCGATTAACAAATCACCCAGACTCGCATGCTACAAAAGTAATCATTTGCAAATGCAACAAACCGTTTAGCCGCAAACTAGTTCCTAACCCACCACGTGGCAAACAAATCCTAGAACTCAGGGAAAAGCTGCCAACACTTGCTCTACAAGAAGAGTACACTCACTCCCCTGACCCCGCCCCTTGGACAAACCCTATCATTAGGATCAACACTAGAGTCACCAATTATAGGAACAAATTGGAACAAGAATCTAAACTCAAAACCATCGTAGCAATGGAAATACAAGACAACTACTATGGCTTCTTAAAAACTTTCACTGACGGATCCAAAACAACCGACCCCCCCCCCCCCACCAGAACAGCAGCTGTAGTGGTTATTCCTGAATTCAACATGCAAATAGGATCCAGATTACCAAACGAATGCTCTACTTTCACCACAGAGTTCCGGGCAATACTAGAATCATTAAAATGGATTAAAGACCAAAAAGTTCCAAAAGCAGTTATCATCAGTGGCTCAGTGTAATAGAATCCGTCAAATCTCATAGTACCAAATCAAGAGAACAATTCTTGGCTAGAGCTTTTTATATGCATAAGGAATTATCCACAGCCGATCAGATAGTTGAATTCATGTGGATACCCTCGCATATATGAATCCCTGGTAATAAGCTAGCCGACAAAGTAGCAAAAAACATGTTAGGAAACCCTAACCCTGCCCCACTCAGATATAGCGTAACAGAAGCCCAAAGCATGACAAGAAACTATATTAACCAGAAATGGCAGGAGCACTGGAACTCCACTACGAAAGGCAAGATACTCTACTCCATTATAAAAGAAACCAATAGGTCCATCAAACCAACCAAAGTGAACAGCCTGGACCAAACAATTATCAATCGCATTGTAACCGGAAAAACAAAATTAGCAGGACGTTTTGGCAAACATCTAAGACCCAAGCCTGCTGATATCAATTACTATCACTGCAAAACCATTGAAGACCTGCCACATATATTCATTGGCTGCTCAAAATATCAGGAAGCTAGAATGGAATTTCAAAAAGCTCAAAACAAAATTGAATCCCCTACTACTTACCCAGATTTCCTTATAAATAACAACCCCAACATAAATATATCCTACCAAAACACATTTAAATTCCTAGACACATCCAAGCTAAAAGAAAAAATATAAAACACCCTAAAATCATAAAATAAACAACCCGACCTCACTTAAAAATAAATTTCCACTAGCAGATGGGCACATTTGACAGGTCCTGGGGGACCTGAGTACTCAGCAAGGGTGTCCCTCTAGCTTAAAAATCACAAACTGTAAAACATACATAACCCACCCAAATACTCTCTAAAACCAGATAAATATACATAGACAGAAGGGCGCTTTTTATACGTCCCAAGGGACCTCAGTACTCAGCAAAGGTTCCCGTGTTCTTAAATCTCAAATATATCCTTAAAAAATAAACAAAAATAATATTAAAAAAATAATCTTCTCTGCTCTCTTCCTAGCCGTAACATGAAAGACAGCCAAGTAATACTGCGGCCTAATTCTGTGATACAGACTACTATACTAACACTAAAGCAGCATAGAATTTTCTGTCCAGTGTAAGCTAGCTCATCTTTAGAACAATTTCAGATACAAGAACCAAAACTCAAAATTCGTGCAAGTACATCCATTTAGACCAGTACCCTGGAATGAGCGGACTCCTGCCTGCAGATGGTGGCCTGCCTTCCTGGTCACTACCTCCTTTGCCTCAGTCGGACACAAGCGTGCAACGCGCGCATGAAAACCTGACATAAATAAAAACAAAAATAAATGAATAGCGAGTGGCACTATGGTGTAAGAATCCTTACACAATTCTATCAAGAGGCCTACAAGAACTACCCAGTCCAGCAGCTAGTAGAAACAGCTAACTACAATTGTACGCTACACAGCTACCATTTCCCCGAAATTACCTGAGAGAAAAAGGACTGTGGAGAAATGTAAAGAAGCAGAAATAAAACGGGGAACTTCTGCTAAAAAAGCAATTCTAAGGGCTACCAATACTGCCTTTTATCCAGGGAATCATTTTGGCTTGATATCCCGTTTCGATAAAACTATTATGTACACTAACTTGATCCGTCAATCCACCGGTTCAAAATTCAAATCTTTTATGACCTAAGAGAGACCAAACTTTTTATATATGTCGCTCAGACATATTAGTTATTAAAGATTTGTAGGGCATCTACAAAGTACTCTATGTACTAGAATTTTTACTATTGTTAGGACGTAGGAAAATTGTACAACTTGTTTTGATTTGATCCAATTGCACAGGTCGCTAACACATTATTGGCATTTTTTATTGTCCATTAGTACATTTAGACTAAATTTGACTAAGTATGGACTGACATTATTGGGAGTGCTCGACATCCATGGCTGGCTTGCCGAGTTCCTTGCTCTCTTGCCTCTCTGGACATCGTTTTAAGGTGGAGATCTGGAACAATTTCCACACGCCTAAAGCTAGGTGTCCCGATGTGACGTCATCGTTGCGACCAATCGCAACGAGCGTTACATACTGCTTGGGTCGACACCTAGTACAGAAAATACGGACTGAAATCAACTCATTGTTAACATGAGTGTCTGCTGGGCCCATTCCCACTCATGAAAGCCCTTCATTCAGGTCATTAGAGAAATATTGTCCTACGACCTGACGGCTAAATTAGCAGTGCTCCTTGAGCACATAAAAGCCTGGGGGATGTGGCACTAATTCCTTCCCCCAGGAACATTTAGCATCCCGCTGTGCGGGAATAAACCCGTCGCACATGCTCTTCTGGGCGCAAGCGACGTAACTCCAATCAATCGATCAATCTAAAGCCTGAAGAAGCATACATTAAATGCGAAACTAGTTGCACAGAATTGTCGGCGTTTGTGTTGTTTTTATAGCCCAATTACACACACACACACACACACACACACACACAACTAGGTGCGTTTTCAAGGAATACAGTTTATGCAGACGAGTGTGATCCTGTAGTTTGAAGATATTGTCATTTTTGTCTTTATCATTATTTTATATACCTTTTTAATACATTGGACAGGGTCTTTACCATATTTATACTTATTTTTTGTTATAATATACAGGTTTGCCTTTAAATCATGCTTCGACTTGTTCAATATGTCATTCTGAGTGCGAATGCATCGATTTTATTCTCGATCTTGGATGCACTTCTTTTCCTTGACTCTTGTGTATGGAAACTTTCCTCACATTTTTACAGTGTTTGGAATGATTTTCTTTCCGTCCAAGAAATGTTTGAACCATGCGTGGATTTCATGAGGTGAAGATAAGTTATGATTTAAACCATTTATCTGGAATCCAGCTTTCCGGCGTGGATTTTACTATCAGAACTTCCGTCTGAAATTAAGTATAAGTGTGGAATCCAGTGATCTGATTAGCTAAAAGTTTAGTTTAGAAAACAACTGACCAATCATTTTTTAAGAAGAATCTGAAAGCTCCGTTGGTTAATAAAGACCAAGTATTGGCACTGTAAACGAAAGTAACTTACGAGATAGTTTCCCTATATATAGAGGGCGGATGTTGGTCATTTGCACCCGAGGTTTATGCACATAGCATTCTACTCCAAATGTCCTGTGGATTCCTGTTTCTTCTGGGGATCAGTTGACAGCATTCAACTGATAAAAGATTAGCGCTGATACCACTAACACAATGAAGTACTGTCCTCGAGTTATTTTCTTCTAAGCCTTCGACTACGATGATATGGAAGATATAAAAGTAACCGTACTGTACGTTGCTATATATGAGCACTAATCAATGTATTGGCATAGACAGGTATGTAAGGGAGAAATCTTATGACGATCCTTGGTTGTATGCGTCCATTCAGAAGCAGAGAGTTCCGATATACCAAGAATTGCTTTCCCCATCTTACTTTTTCTGTTAATTATTTTACAAATCTGTTGCCTGTAGTGTATAAGGGCCACTTTTCATTTTTCAAGGTTAAATACGAATTGCTGTCTACTAGATTTGAGATTTATGTTCGAAAGGGAAATATGTATTTTCCTCTATACAAGCAATAAGCATACGAACTCCTGACTAATCAATGAGTTTTAAAAACGACAATCCAACCCCTCCAGCCCCCCATTTTCTTTTAGTTCTGTTGGTAACCCGATGACCAATGACTTGCAAGACAATTCATTTTCATTCTAATAAACATCCATTTCGGTTTCTTCTAGATGTGCGAAGGAAGACGCGTGTATAAAGAAATACTGGGGAAAGACGTCCGGGAACACAGACTGCTTCTTGAACATTGATGATAGTCCTTCGGGTCTCAGTAATATGAAGATGTCATGTGACTTCTGCTGCACAACGGACGGCTGCAACGAACACGCCGTTCCGAGTTCGAATACTTTATATATCAAACCGTGAGGGGGGGGGGGGGGAAAGCGCGCTTGATTAAACTTAACAAAAAGAATTTATTGCGCGTTTATTTCGTAGGTTTGTAGTGGATTTCGTTCTTGCTTTGATGGGTTAGATTTTTTGCTGTTGTAAATTATACACCGCATAAGAATTGCCTCAAAGTGAAATTACTGATAAATTCGGTTGTGCCTGCCTCTACTCATTGTATGAGTGTATGCAGTAATACTACCAGCATTTTAACTTATACAAATATATAATGCAACAATGTATTAAAATCTCTAGCTTCATGATTATGCAATTAAAGCAAGACGTGTATTAAATTAGATTAAATAACATCCCTAGTTTTTTCTTAATTTCTGTTAGGCTCCAAATGCGTGTGTGTGTGTGTGTGTGTGTGTGTGTGTGTGTGTGTGTGTGATCCAGATCAATACCGATAAATTCGATTCAAGAGCACCTCATTAATATACTTTGATCTTGCTCATAAATTTGATGATATAGACATCTAGGTAAATATTGCACAAGTGAATTTGGAACTATTACATTGTCACAAGTAGCGAATTGATGTTTGTACAAAATATTTACACTTCATGAGTCAAGTCTTTCCTTATATCTGCTAAGAAAACATAGATTGTAGCTTTATATTAAGGCAAAAGACGTGAATTTGCCTGGATTTTTTCCCTCTCCATTCTGTGCGTATGCCGTTAACGGACACATTACTAAATCAATAAAGAAACTCCGAGTATATTATAAATTAAGATCGTACATACAATGCTTCAAATTGTGTATTTTGTCATGTTAATGATCTTTTACATATGAAAATGACGAGACTTGTTAACGACGAATGTCAGATAGAGCCATAACTCGACCGTTACATGACCAAAGGGAACTAACTCTTACAAAAGTTGCGGTAACATTATTTGGCCATGTTCGTAGATACGACATTCCGATTTTCACAGAATCGAGTTTAGAAATTTAAAAGAGTCATCAAACTTTGTTCAGGAACACCAGAAGCCTGCTTTCGACTATTTCAAACTATTGTGGTTCTAGTTTATCCATTGATGACTTCAAAATGATCAGTCAACAATAAATCGTCGTCAATATGAGAAAGTTATTTACAAATATTGAGGAAATATTGAGATATATCGTGAAACTTGAATCGATTCGTTATTGGTGCGACTCGGTACATATTTTCATGCATCATACATAATAAACAAGAATGCATTTAAAGCAAATATGGCTATAACATAAGGTCCAAAATTGAAGATGAATGTAAAGTTAGCACGAAACATTTGTAACCCTCAAACCCAATTCTCTCTCACCCCCCACATATCGTTAAAGATAATTTCAGGGCCAGTAATCTACCTCATTTAGCCACCATAACACATATATCAATAGATTCACCTCCCTTGACGTAATTAATGGCGTTTAGTTTACTGTTGGCAAGGTCTGGGTCAGGACACAACAGGAAATCTGTACATATTTATAAAGTTATTATAAATGTCCTTGTTTTGATAATCTGCAAGCTGTCATGATACATAATATTTGGTTGGAGTTCTTTACTTGACCTCTTGTTGTTGATGGAGTGGAAGTTAAGTTGCTGCTGTTTCTGTAACGGTTTTGTTTGTATGGGGTGGAGTTGTTGGCATCCTGGATGAACAGCCTGGATGACCTTGGAAGCGGTGCCAGTTTCCTGGGGCGAACCTTATGTTGCAACCTTGTCTCCCAGACGGGATAAAGAGGAATACCTAACTTACTAACTTGTTTTAATACTACTACTACTACTACTACTACTACTACTACTGCTGCTGCTACTACTACTACTACTACCACTACCACTACTACTACTACTACTACTACTACTACTACTACTACTACTATTAATAATAATAATAATACCCCTCCCCCAAAACCATTTGCCAAGAATTTTTAACTATTCTTTTACTCAAAGTGTGAACGAAAATTTCTCAAAGCAATTGTGTATCCATTCCCTGGTACTTTCTGGGTGCTCAGGGAATGGATTCATACAAACCTTGCCAACAGTGTAGAGAAGAAAGACCAAACCTAACTGATTTGTGATGTCTTGAATACGTTACATGCAGTGCTTGAGCCATCAAGTGTTACTTTGTTATAGAATTTCAGTGTGTAAACAGGGAATACCAGAGATGGGGTGGGGCATCCAGGAATATACCCTCGGTGCCCAGGCCCGTAAGGGGGCCCGGGCCGATCAACACTTTTCAATTTTATAAAAGAAAAATTGTATGAACAAGAACTAGGAAAGGCCCGGGTATTTCTTACCCGATGGCCCGTGATAGTAGTTAAGTGGGCCACTTTACCGTCAATGGGAATTAGCATTACAAGACCCCTTGGGCAACTCTAGCGTCAAGGGAAATTTAACATGGAGAAAAATCGTGGGCAACTCTAGGGACAATGGGAATTTAACATAGAGTTTGGGTCTGTCTAGGGACAAGGGAAATTAACATGGGGAATAGAGTTTGGGCTTTTGGGATTTTTTTTTTTTAAAGTTTTTTTAAATTTAAATTTAAATTTAAATTTAAAAAAGGGGTAGGCAATGGAAAGGCTATCTCTTTTCGAGAAATATGGCTGGCCCTGAAAAGGGCCTTTGGGTTTTCTTCTGCTTCTAGTTTCTTCTTTTTCTCCACCAAGTTCTTATTTTATCTCCAACACTCTTTCTCTTCTTTTCTTTCTTTTTTTCTCCTGCTCTTCTTTCTTCTTCTCTTCCTCCTCTTCTTTCTTCCTCTTCTCATATTCTTCTTCTTTTTCAATCTTTTCGTTCCATTTGCTTATTCTTATTCTTTCCTCTTCATCCTCCTTCTCCACCTTTATCTCTTTCATGACACCACTAATCTTGTCCTTTACCTTTTTTAAGTTATTAATTTCCATCTTTACACGATGGGGACTATAGGAATAATGGTCTTCAACCAGTCTTATCAACATCTGCTCCATCATTCCTAAGTTGTCTAAAACGTCTTGTAATGTTTGTATTTTGTCCATTTGGTTAGAAGCCATCTTCTTTTTTTATTCTTTGCAGAATGGTTTGAACGACGAATACTGTGGGTTCTTATACTTAAAGCGCGTACGTGAAGGAAAACATCCCCCTAAAACGTAAAATTGATCTTACCTAGATCATGACCAAACAACGCTCGGACGTGAAGGAAAACATCCCCTACTTTTTCATTTCATATAATAAAACCCAAACGATACTCTCCACATACGCTAAGAAACAATAAACAAATCCATAATCTACTATCCACACAATCGTACGTGAGCGGGTACAAACACAAACACACAAACACATACGCTAAGAAACAATAAACAAAATCCATAATCTACTATCCTCACAATCGTACGTGAGCGCTTACAAAACCCAAACTATACTCTTCACATACGCTAAGAAACAATAAACAAATCCATAATCTACTATCCACACAATTGTACGTGAGCGGGTACAAACACAAACACACAAACACAAACACACAAACACATACGCTAAGAAACAATAAACAAATCCATAATCTACTATCCACACAATCGTACGTGAGCGGTTACAAAACCCAAACTATACTCTCCACATACGCTAAGAAACAATAAACAAAATCCATAATCTACTATCCACACAATCGTACGTGAGCGGGTACAAACACAAACACACAAACACATACGCTAAGAAACAATAAACAAAATCCATAATCTACTATCCTCACAATCGTACGTGAGCGCTTGCAAAACCCAAACTATACTCTTCACATACGCTAAGAAACAATAAACAAATCCATAATCTACTATCCACACAATCGTACGTGAGCGGATACAAACACAAACACACAAACACAAACACACAAACACATACGCTAAGAAACAATAAACAAATCCATAATCTACTATCCACACAATCGTACGTGAGCGGTTACAAAACCCAAACTATACTCTCCACATACGCTAAGAAACAATAAACAAAATCCATAATCTACTATCCACACAATCGTACGTGAGCGGTTACAAAACCCAAACTATACTCTCCACATACGCTAAGAAACAATAAAGAAACCCATAATCTACTATTCACACAAACATACCTTAGCTCTTACAAGCACCAACACACAAACACATACCCTCACACTATCTTAGAAAAGTGTTAGTGTTTATATTCACACTACTCTACCTACACATTGGCAAATTGATGGTTATTTCTTTTCTAGAGTATTGGGTAGCCCTGAAAAGGGCCCTTTTTGGAACTTCATGGACACCTGGTTAATGGTGGCACCTTCCAGGCCTGGCGCCACATACACATCTTATCCCCCAGTTACTTTTTACTTTTTTGGGGGAGAGAGCAGAGGCAGGATATGTCGCTTCAGAATCCCAATTTTCGCTCTCTGGGATTCTGAAATTTATTCTTCTTCTCTTCTTTTCCTTCTCCTCCTCCTCCTCTTCTTTGTTTCTTCTCTCCTCCTCTTTGTATCTTCTTTCCTCTTCTTCTTCTTCTTTATATCTTCTCTCCTCCTCTTCTTTTTTTCTTCTTTCCTCCTCCTCTCTTATCCTTCCCTCCTCCACAATGGCTTCCGCGGCCATTTCATTCAACAGGCGTCTGGCATATTCCAGATGCACATGAAGTTCCAACAGTTTAGACAGTCTCGTGTTCATTTTTGGTGTTGATCAATCAACAAGGGTAGCTAGACTGCCCAGCGAGTTTCAATTTATAGGAAAGCGCGGACGTGAAGGAAAACATCCCCCTAAAAAATATAAAATTGATGTTACCTACATCATGACCAAAAACAACAACGCGCGGACCTAAAAGAAACACTCACTTTTTTATGCTACCCATCACTATTTTAAATTTTTTTATAAATCACTTCATTAGACTATCCACATACGCAAAGCAATCCAATCTAACTCCAAATATACATCTCAAACACAAAAAAACATGATTTTAATCTACTATTCATACCAACTTACTTAAGCACTTACTAACACACAAACACATACCCTCACATTTTTTAAAAAAGAGTTAGTGTTTATTTTCACACTACTCTACCTACACACATTGGCATATCGATCGTTATTTCTTTTCTAGAGTATTGGGGTAGCCCTGAAAAGGGCTGTTTTTTTTGTTTGCTATGGCATTCTTTTTTTAGTTTCTAAGAATGCGATGTCCTCTGAGGATAGACTTTCTGGCGATAGGTCTGCTTCTTCGGAAAGAAAAGAAGAACTCTTTGGTGTCGATACGGCAATCGACAAAGCCTCTGTCAGGTTCAGGTTGCTGCTGCTGCTCTTGTTGTTGTTGTTGTTGCTGCTGTCTCTGAAGTCTGTACTTCTCTGTCCATTCTTCTTTTTCCCTGTTCATTTCTTCTCTGAAGAACTCTTCTATCAGGTCTTCAGTGATTTTTAACATTCTCACATTCTCTATTTCTTCTGGCTTCGGTATCAGACTGTGTCTGACCCTATGCAAATTCACGTAGGCTTCGTTGAGTTTAGCTAGTTTGGAGCACATCTTCTTAGGAGGATGAGTCGACAATGGATGGTTAGACTGGAAACAACCCGGTTCTTAAAGTCAAAGCGCGGACGTGAAGGAAAACATCCCCCACACGGTTTTTGAGTCGCAACGTTTAGTGAGTGTCATGAGAGGGATAGTAAGAAATGAAAGAGCATCAATCCAACATTCTTATAGCTAAACAAAAGACAAAGGCATTTTTTTCAAAACACAACATTTTTTATTCAAAAATCACTTAACACTAAACAACAACTCTAACATTTTTAACAATAATCCAACAATATAACATCAAACAATTTTTTTCAAAACACAACATTTTTTATTCAAAAATCACTTAACACTAAACAACAAGAACTCTAACATTTTTTAACAATAATCCAACACTAAAAGTTTCTCCACTAGGTAAAGAGGGATAACAGTCTTCCATGGTTTCTAGTAATCTAGGATGACTTCTCTCAAACTGTTGATTTCTATGGTATTATCGAATTCTGCATACAGGATGACGTTCACCGTTTCATCAGGGTCTCGGTCTTTAAACTGAATTTCCACACGAATCTGGCCGGATTTTGTAGGGTGGAAATGTCCCTCGTCGCTGCCTTGGTCTGGAGTGAAATCGAAAGCCCACAAAGCGTAGCCTCCTGCATAATCCTCGTACGTAATACCGTGACTGGTATTGGTTCCTAACTGTCCGGTGGCTTCGTACAGGGACAAGTACGATCTCAAGTAATTCTTCTTGGTAAAGTCAGGTTCGAAAGGTCGGGTACACAAGGTCTTGCCATCGCTACTGACTTCGATTTTGGACACGCCAAAGTGTTGAAAGTAGAAAGGATTTTTTTCGGTAGCTCCGTTGAAGGCTGTATTCTCGAATATACCAACGATCAAACGTTTGGGTAACTGTCCTTGGAACAGATGATCTTCGATCATGGATCGCTGTCCCTTGGGAATGGTGAAGGTTTTCACTTCCACGCGTCGTATGGGATACTTGGCAGTCGTTCTACTCAACGTCTGACTGATGTCGTTTCCCACTTTAGGTAACACTTCCACACGGCGTACGTAGAGTCTGGCTTCTAGGATTTTGGTTTTGTAACCGTCACTATCAGCCATCAAATGGAAAGCGGCACTGCTACGATTCAGTCTCAGGCGGACATCCACCCCGTTCAGCAAATACTTTTCTTGCAACCACATGTCCAAATGCAAACGATCCATCAGTTCTAAACTTGTGTCGGCTCCCGTGATTCTCTTTCTTCGTTCTACAAATCCATCATTGTTGTCTTTCTTTTCATCAGTTTCCAATATTTCAAACTTGGTAGGTTCGTCAGCTTCCCATACCACACAGGCATTGAGATGAGTGTTCTTGACATCTATTCCGTACGTCAAGAGATTTTCCAGGTAGGCACGATAAGGGTAAGTATCCATGCTGCTACTGACCAGTTTGTTATTCAAGTACAAGTCCACTCCACTGAACAAGGAATGCATGAAATTGTTGACGGGAGCTACTGCTTCATCGTCTATAGCACCTCCAGTCTTATCTAGAATTTTGACTTTCAGGTACAAGTAACTGCTATTCAGATCGATGTAATCTTCGGGCTGTCCTTTGATTTCAAACTCGATGGGAGCGGAATCGGTCAGTGAGGAGACGGGGTGAAATTCCACTAACTGGGATTCTTGCATCGTCATCATCGTGGGGGGCATGGCAAACAGATCCAGTTCCGTCTTGGAACAAGCGCAAGATTCTCGGTACATCATTTTTTTGTCTCTTTTTTCTCAATAATCGAAAACGTCTAAGTCTCGAACGGTTCTTCTTTTCTTGGCCTTTCTCGCTTGAAGTCTGGTGAAAGGGTGTTTTCTTCGTCGTCTCTTTCTGCCTTGTCCTTGCTGAATGCCTGACTCGGTAGCGTGCAGGGCATTTATAGGTGTTTCTCGTTGGCCTAAAATGTCTTTGCCCGTTTGCAGCAAGACATTTTTGCCTGCCCTCATGAAGGCTTCTTTAGGGTTTTGTTTGTCGATGATGACATTTTGGAGAAATTCTTTGCCTTGCGTCAGTGCCGCATCTTTCAAGGCGTGCAATCCGCGTGTCACCATCGGTTTCAACACCGGGGCCACCGAACGAAAGGCCGATTTTAACATGTCTCCTAAACCGTGTCCTCGCTGTCGAGCAACCCCTCGGTACACTGGATACATGACTTAAGAGTCGTGAGAGAACCGTTTTCGAAAATGGAGTTTCACCGTGACTTTTCCTTTGGTGAATGCAATATTTTGTCCCAGATCTCCTTTTATAGCAATGTTGACCGTGTCCAAATACGACTTACTGACAGGCAAATAGTGAGGATGGACAAATTCGCGGTGGACGTGGTAAGTGTTTCCACCTTCCTCGTCAGCGTTCGTGACAGAATCTACTTTGAAAGGAATGACACGCAGTAACGGTACGGAGGTGTGTCCCATCACGTTGTACTCCACCACATCGGAATACACGAACATCAAATTCAGTCCTTGGTTCAGTTCTACCGGGGCACGAAATAACTTGCTAAAAGACTCGTTGTCGTAAACGATGGGTAATTCGTTTTTCTTGAGCATGGCCTTTCTCATGTCCATGTCTCCGCCCAACATGTCAAACAATTCAGGACAAAATAAAATGGACATGATTTTACTTCGTTCAAATTTCATCAAGAAGCGACGAGCTGCTTTGTGGTACTCCATGGTGACACTTTTGTTGACATGTTCCAAAGCTTTCAGAAACACGACATTAAACCTGGAGGCTATGGTGCTGACCAAATGTTGACCACTAAAATAATAGCCTGGGGGAATGAACAAGTGATAGGTGGTGTACTTTTGTGTACGGGTTTTCTTGTCATATTTGACATTGCTATCCATCCACTGTTGCATTTGCTCGTCATGAACTTCCACATCAAAAAAATTTTGATTGGGAAGGACATTGAGGACTTGGGTCGGGTGAATCATTTCTACTAAAGCCACTTCCCAATGGGCTTCGTGATCTAAGGGGATGGCCTGAGGTAATTTGGCCGTGTAACAGCACAACGTGTTCTTGGGAAACACCTCCATGGAACTGTCACTGGGTAAAGTTAAGTAAAATTGGTTTTGGTGACTCATAATTCCAGAGTTCTGTGGCTGTCCGAGGGGTTACTGGACGTCAGAGGCGTGTCTCCGTCTAAAATGGGGTTCTGGTTGTGATTGAAGTGGTGACTGGCACTGGCACTGGACACAAGGTTCCCGGGGTTCCCGTTCGAGGCGAATTTCAGGGAGGGATTAGGAAGCAGGTAACCGATGCAACTGCTCAATAAAATGGTCCACAATTGTTTGTCTCCTTGTTGCAAACTCAAATTGGCGATGGCTGCCCCAATGACACAATACACCACGAAGATTTGGCAGAAAAAGACGATTTGCGTTTTAGGCACACGTTCTCCACACCACACCCACAAGGGTTGTTTTTGTAAATCTTGCACAGAAGAACTAGGGGAAGGAGGAGTGGTCGACGTAGCTGCGTCTGCTGTGTGAAAAAGCATGATGGTCACTTCTTTTTATAGTCGATGACTTGCGAAGCGTCGATCCAAGAATCAAAACTGGGCGGATATCCTTTCCAACGTACTTTGACTTCTTTGACACGTCGTTTGCCCACTTTACGGGTTCTGCGTTCGAGAATGCTTTCGATGTCGTACACGTCGTCTTCTTTTTTGGTCACACGTTGTAACTCGGGCAAATAAAACGTTCCTTTGAGCACTTCTCCGTTCATGTCTTCCAATTTATAGACGGCAGGATGACGGCCATGCACTCGTCCAGTGACACGAAACAATTCGGTCGTCCAGTTAGGTAAGTAACCTTTGTCGAAAGTGCGTTTGGTTTTGCCAATGCGCACCCAATCTCCTACGGCCAACTCTCCACTTTTCTTGGGGACAGCCCTCGTCGGGGACGTACCAAACAGGCGCTAAAACACCAACACTTCGTTGTCGGGAGTCACGTCTTGCGGGGCACGTCCGATGCTTCGATGGTAAGATTGGTTGTACGCTTGCACCAGGTGCGGTAAGATGTCGATGTACTTCAGAGTGTGGTGATGCGTAAAATATTTCCACATGCGTTCTTTCAAAGTGCGTTGAAAACGTTCCACGATGCTGGCTTTGGTTTCGGGATTCTCGGTGGTAAAAAAATGAATGTCACGTTTCTTTAATTCTTCTTGGAAAGCTTGGTTCAGAAATTCGCTACCTTTGTCCGTTTGCTATCGAAGAGGGTGACGACCACTTTGTTTCAACACTCGTTGCAGGGCTCGCACTAACTCGTTGCTGGATTTGGAAGTCAAGGGCACGACCCAGGCAAATTTGGAAAAGACGTCGATGACACAAAACAAATATTTGTAGCCACGATTGTAGCTGGCCAAATGAGAGACATCGGCTAAATCGGCTTGCCATTGATGATCGATGCCTTCCACTCGGGTGCGACTTCTGGCAAACTTGCGTCGAATGGGTTTGTGTAAAGTGTAGGTAGCTTGTTCTTGTAACCATCGTTGCACTTGAGGTAAACGGAGACTTTTCAGTCGAGTTTTGGCAGCACGATACAATTTTTGAACTCCTGCGTAACCTGCAGGATGCGAGGGATCGTAGTAAATGCTGGCTAAGACTTTTTCCATTTTTTGTGTTGGTTGGTGTGTTAATAAGACACCCACTCTTGGAGGATGCTACTCTTTTTCTCTTGGGGTATTTTCTTGGATTGCAATGCTTTGCGTGTGCGGCCAGCAATAGGCGTCGAAGAGGAGAAGGATGTCTGAGCGAGGGATATCGGTTCTTGTTTCACTTCTGTCTTCACTTCTGTCTTCACTTTCTTTTTCTCTTGTGAGGAAGAAGGGGTGGCCATCATCTTTTTAATCCATCCAATTCTGGAGGTAGGTGGTGTTGTTAACTTGCGTACTTTTTCTGGTGGAGTTTGAAACCCTTCCTCTTCTTCTCCTTTTTCTGTCTTGGTCACGGGTACTGGTGGTACTGGTACTGGTACTGGTACTGGTACTGGTGATGGTGCTGGACTTTTCATCAAGGTCTTAAAATCTTTCAGAGTGGGTAGAGCTGTTTCATCTAAAGCTTTCTGGTGAAAGAGTTGCAGTCGTTGCAAGAGTTGACCGTACTTTTGCGATTTTTCTGTTTCGGACAAATCTTGGCGATCCATCAAGGACTGCAATTTGTGTTGTAACTGGGACATCTCGCTCAAATGGGGATTGGGAGGTAAATGTGGGGTGCGTTGTTTTTGCCACCGATGGTATTCCATCCATCGTTTGTAAGGCACTAAAGCTAGTTTTCGTCCTTCCATGGGGTTGTCAGGGGTCGATTCTGAGATCTTGGGACTTCCGAAGGCCTTTTTATCTTGCTCCCACCAGTCCTCCGAACATGGTTCCCAAGACTCCTTTCAGTATGGGGCCTAACAAGAGAGGTAAAATACCTCCACGTTGCACTAACATCTTCTCTTTTTAACGAATGGGAATTTTCTTTCGAACCATTTGGCGAAGAACGTGACGATGTTTGCTTAAGCATTGTTTCTGGTGTTTGGACAAAGGGATCGTGCCTTTCAAAACGTTCAAACAACATTCGCACACGGTATCGATGACCTCTTTGGAGGCCGTCTGAATGAGTTTTTTTCGTAGAGGTGGAGAAGCTTTGGACAGGACAGATAACATGTCCCCATGTTTGGCTAAACGTGGTGGCAGTCCTTTCCTTTTCTTTCCTTGGGGTTTTCTGGAGGGTGACATCTTTGAGTCTTCAGGAGCACCGAAAAAACACTGATACCCGACTTGGTCACAGGCCTTTTTTATACTGGAACGCGTCGCCACTGATTGTCTTGACGTCGTATCAGTTTGAGGACAGGCATGACACGTCGTGCAGGGGTACGCAACGGACTAAATCGAGCCAGTTCTTGCTTGGACAAATCCAGTAAACTTTGTAACATGCCCGATCTTTCTTGAACTTTGATTTTGGGAGAAGGTACTTTGTGAGCAGCAGCCACTGCCACTAAATTGGAAGGTCTTGCCACTGGGGAAGTTCTTTTGGGGGTCATCAACGGAGAAGTTCTTGGTGTGATCAACGTCTCCAAGTACTCTTCAGTTCTGGGTGTCATTAACGGAGAAGTGGATAAACGTGAAGCTGCCGGAGACGCAGTCACGGCTGTGGCAGGTCGTGGATTGTGAGTGTAAGGTTGCGTCCTGGCCGAAGTGCCTCTCTTGCGACTAGTTTTCTGTGGACTTTTCTTTTTCTGGGGGCTTCTTTTCTTTTTCCGGGGTGGTGTCTGGTCAGAGGAGGGTCCTGCCTCTGGAGAAGTTCTCCTTGGGGACCTGGTCTTTTTCTTCTTGGGGCTTCGTTGGACTTTTGTCTTGGGTATAACTTTGGGGGTATTATTAGGATCCCATCTTAAGAGTGAGCGAATGATGACCCCTCCTAGAGTACCGCTCCCTCCAGGTTTCAAAATGATTTGTTTTTTGGTTTGAGTGTCGATGCGGAGATCGGCCAGTTGGACCAAAGCGACTTTGTTTCGATCGAAAAAGCGTTTGGTTTGATGAGGAATCTGAATGATTCCTTGGAGTAATTGACGTGCCGTCACCGTGAACCATCGTAAGACTTCTTTGAGACTAGCTTCTAAGACACGAGCTCGTGTTTGTGGATCTTTTTCTCGACTGATGCCATACAAGGCACGAATCAATTTGACGGGAAGATGCGACTGAAGGGACGTCATGTTCGCACTGAGAGTGAGACAGACGAAAAAGGGTCTGATGTTTTTATAGATTTTTTTATGGGGAGTGAAATGAAGTCGAGGACGGAAACGTGTACAGGACAGGCCCTCCGTCTTGGCACCAGTGGTGAAACAAGTGGGTACGAAATCGCAAATCCTCGGGAGTCGTAGGTTTCAAATCGACGAGTAAATAGGCGTGTGGAGTTTGAGTGGCATCGTCGTACGCCTGAGTTAGCCAAGGCGTTCCTAACTGTTTGGCTAAGACTTGCACTTGCGATTTATCTCGAGGGCTTTTAAACAAGACCACGTAATGCGCATTGAGACTGATGGTGCGATGGGCTTTAC
Source organism: Sinohyriopsis cumingii (assembly GCA_028554795.2). Lineage (NCBI taxonomy): Eukaryota > Metazoa > Mollusca > Bivalvia > Unionida > Unionidae > Sinohyriopsis > Sinohyriopsis cumingii. Next base: position 57,187,328 of record CM068840.1, read on the forward strand.
TTTGTTGAAACAAATTTTGGGTGATGTAAACGACACTGGCATTACGGTGATGCCCTTTGCGCGTGAACCACAGTTTAATTTCTTCTTCGTCTTCTCCTAACATGTCGTCGAAAATGACCAAATGGGTTAGACGGGAGTCAGAGACGATGCCGTCGTCTTCTTTAGGAATGCCTTCCACAAACACGATGGAATCGCCTTGACTTTCTCGCAAGAGGCTGTACGCCGATTGCCACTCTTTGTAACACCACACGATTCGTTGAGGGGGTCGATCGATCAAATGATGTTTATGTTCGATCAAACGTTTGACGAATTCGGTTTTGCCTGAACCGCTAGGTCCAGCAATGAGCATGTTAAAGGGATGGCGAAGATACAAAGCCTCCCAACTGGCACGATCTAAGTGTTCGTCGATGACTTTGACAGTAGAGGAAGAGGGAGCAGAGACAGCAGAGGTAGCCATGGTGTGAGAAATGTCACTTGTGACACGAAAAAACAAACAAGACAAGAGTTTATATACTTTTTCAGAACACGTTTATTGAATGTTTCAAACATGAATACGAAAGACAAAAATGCATAAAAGCCAAAGGCTTAAGTACAAGAATAAAAGGCACATGATAACCATGAACGTGGAATAAACACAAGTGTCTGTACAACATGTTTTGGGTCAAGTTCTAACCAGTTCTATAGTAGGGGTAAGGTCACACAAGTGTCCTCCCGAAAGGGTCTTTCAGGCCTGTCCACGACAGTCCTGTCCTGGGTGACGGGTTCTTCTGGCACCGTCACTAACACAGGTTGAAAAGTAACTTTTTTCCTTGAATAACTCTCGTGCATACTGGACCACCTCTTGTGTCCAAGCCTCAAAACCCTGGTCTCGGTGATGTCCAACATTTGACTCCTAACCAATCTGGTTTCTTCAAGCTTCTTTCAAAGGATCGACCCCTCCGTGTTCCATGAACAGTTCTCGAAATTTTCCACAGCAACGCCGTAAAATGTCCACGTCGGAACGACAATACTTTAACATTTCTTCCTGAAAGTCGAAAGGGTCCGAGGCGTGAGCTTGGTGCCAAGCGTAGAAAGCTTCTCGTTGTTCGGTACGCATGTTGTCGGGGTCGTAATAGTGAGCCTCAGGCAAATGGGGTAGAACAGCATGTTGATTGGCTTCCGTATTGAAAAAGTGTGGAAAGTACCCTTTAGCCATTTCTGTCATTCCAAACGTTTTAGGCATTCGGCTCAAAGGCATGGCCAAGTAACTCATCGAATCTTTAAACTGTACTTGTCCCACTTGCATGAAAATGATTTTGGCTCCGTTTAAAATCACTTTAGGACGTTCGGTGCCATGTTCCGTATAGTATCTCAAAAGAAACTGTCCATCGTATCCGGAGAAATTGTGAGCCATCACCGTGGCATGACGATGACAATCTCCGTAACGTTCGATGTCCTCTTGGCTCCACGTCTTGTCGATGGGGTCTAAGACCCATTGGGCAAAATCGGCTAACGTGTTTGGTCCCCGAAAGATTTTTTCACGTCCTCCAGGAATCTTGCTGCAGTGAGGGCAATGACTGAAGATAGGTTCTTGAATGCACTTCTCGCACGCTCGATGAGCCACGCAGAAATTAGGAATGTGAATGCCAGTCTCTTGCATGCATTCGAAATCGAAAAAGATGAAATTGCCTTTCTTCTTGTGACCGTCCTCTTTCTCTGGTGGGGGTTGGTATTTTTGCACGTAGCATTGGTGTTCCAAGTCCACGATGTGGTGACAAATGTGACATTTTTTCTTTCCTCGACATACGTGTGCCTTGGCATTGTTGGTACGTATGCCTTGTCTACACGTAGGGCACAATCTCAGCAGTTGACAAGCACATTTCTTCTGTGAACCTTGTGTTTTCAAATGTTGTTGGTAACAGGTTTGGCTGACAAACGTGCGCAGACAAGTCGAACAAGGCACTGGTTCTTCGCTCAGACAGGGTGGAGAGGCCAAACATCCTGGGCATTTCCATCCACAATGCTTGTGTTGCTCTCGATTATTATAACCATAGTCACATTTCTCACAGTAATATCTGTATCCCAGGAATCCGGTGATACTGGTAATGGTATCGAAATGGTCATCGTGATGATAAAGGTGAATGTATTTTCCGTCCTTAAAGTCTTGGCCTCGAAACAACAGAGACCCGCACATTTCTTGAGGGTGCACTTTCAAGGTGTAGGGTGGAGCTAGGGCATCTTGCAATTTTTGCATCTCAGGAATGCCACAGGGTGTGTCTTTGGACAGGTCAGCTTGTTGCAACAGGAGTTCTGCTTCATTTCGTTGTTTGGCTCGGTCGGATTGTTGAATAGTGTTCCAGATTCTTTTCCATTCTACCGTGTCGTTCTTGTTGGCATAGGTTCGTCCCACCACGATGGCCCTGGCTAAACACATCTGGTCTTGAGGGTTGTTAATTCGGACGAGACTCTTTTTGGTGTTGCGAAGGTCGTCCACCAATAACATCTTTTTGCGTCCTGTCCCTTGAGGAGGAGAGACGTGGGCCATTTTCAGTGTGGCTTTACCATCGGTGATGTCAAACTGGTCATTAGATTGTTGTACATGTTGTATCTTGTCCATGACTTTGGAAGGGGTCTGTTCTGCGGGTCTGCTAAACTCGATCCAAACAGGGGATTTCAAACCGTCGTGATCTATGGATAGTGTCAAGCGATCGTCTTCTTTGGCTTGACATTGTCGCTTGAGTGCGGTGAGCAAAGAATCCCACATCTCGGTGATAAACCCTTCTGCTTTCTCCAAGGGTACGTCGGACTTGAAATCTTTAAACTTCACCGTGTAGGTGTAAGCCGTGGTTCTAAATTTTCTAGAGGAGCGCTTTTCCGTCTCTCGAATGGAATAGTACTTTTCAGGGTTGACTAAGGGTGGTGAACTTGGTTTAGAGGGTTCGGATTCTGGTTCACTCATGTCCTCTTCAAAATCACTGGCATGAATTTGTGCCAAGATTTCAGCCCTGGTACGAGGCGATAGATCACGTTTCTGCCTCTTACTTTCTTCTTCTTCTTTCTTCTCGAATGAATGGGATCGTTTTATCTTCAGTGCAAAACGTCAAATGACTCAAGTTTAAACACCATAGACTAATTTATAGTCTTGGCAAACCAGCGTATATAAAAAGGGTGTGTGTCTTGTCCTTTCACTATTCATTTCACTCTCAAGCTGAGCACAACGATGGAAGAGACTACCCATATGGAACGTTTCGTCAGAGCTTTGCGAGGGGTCATTAGAAAATTCTCTTCAGACCAGCCGACAGACTACTCTCCTTCCTTTCGAGATAAAAGTCAAGATACTTGCTATATCTGTCAGAAGAAAGGGCATTGGTCTTCAGAGTGTCCAGACCGTCAAAAAAGAACAAAAACAGAGGCTAAAAAAGACAAAAGTCAAGATACCTGTTATTATTGTAAAGAAAAAGGACATTGGTCTCCAGATTGCCCAAAAAAGAAACAAGAGGAGTCAGAAGAAAAGAAGGATTCTTCAAAAGAAGAGAGGAATTCTTCGGAAGAAGAGAGGGATTCTTCAGAGGAAGAAGAGGAAGAAAGAAGACAATTCTATTTAAAAGAGGCAAAGAAACAGGAGAAGAAAAGAAGAAGGGAAGAAAATGAGGAAAAAACGGTGAAGAAATTCAAAAAACAGAGAGACTAAATAATGAAAAAGAAGAAGTGTACGAACTTTTTTAAGTGTTCTGTGGTGAATTGTGAATTGGATTGTAAAAAAATGGATAAAAGAATACATGAATGATATAAGGTAAGTGTCTTTGAGTTTTGATTTTAAAATAAGAAACTACACTCACGCACTCATACACAGACACGTACTATAAGGGTAAAATGGGTGGGTTTATTTTTGAGTTATTGGCAAATTGAAATTGTATTTCTTTTCGAGAAATATGGCTGGCCCTGAAAAAGGCCTTTTTCTTTATGGTGTAGGAGTGAGTTTAACCAATCAACTTTAACTGCCTTAAGCCTTTGCCACGGCCAAGGCCTACTTCTGATGATTGAGTTGAAATCACTAAGGGTGGTACGACAGGCTTAGTCACAGGGTTGGCGTGTTTAGCTCGGGAAGGTCGTATTCTCTTCGGTCGTGATAAAGAAGTCTGATACATTTGTTTCAGACTTCTTAACTCCGCTAAAATGTCCAACAGTACCGTAGCCGTTTGATTTTCACCCTCTTGTTTTTTTGCTGCTACTTCTTCTTGCTGTTGTTGCTGTTGTTTTTTTCTTACCTCTTCTTGTTGCTGTTGCTGTTGCTGTAGGAGAAAAGCTTGTTCCGCTTCCTTTTGTCGTTGCATAAATTTCTCCAATTCTTCTTTCTGTCTCTGTCTAAAATTCTCCACTTGCGGTAATGAAGAAGGTAACGAAGGTTCCGGAACAAATTCTTGCGAGGTAAGAAAATCCACAAAATCCCATTGTACCTCTTCTGAAAGTAAGTCCGGGTTCCCTTGGGCAGTCTCCCCTGCTGGTGCACCCCAATGGATCGTTTTCTGAGTTTCCGTCATGTTGAATCACTGTCGCATAGATTGACTGCACACAAGCGCTAGCGAATCTATATAGACCAACTAACGTCACAGACTACTCTCTTCCGATTGGATGTGGGCTGACTGAATTTTGTAACGCGTGTTTGGATTGGTGAATGAACTCAATCCGTTTCAATCCTGCCTCTACCTATAAATAAGCGCAGTTCAGTGCATTGATTCACCTGTTCTCGTCGCTTCAAGATGTGGACCGATGTGCAATCTTCTACGCTTGTGTCTTCCATGATGTTCCGGACGGACATACCCATGTATGTCCGATCCAAGTGGGCCGTTGTCCACAGGACAAACACCAGCCTGTGGATACGTAGGATCTACGTAGAAAGACAAGGATGCCTGAAAAGAGTGCTGATTTACGGACCAACAGTGAGACGTAGCCTAAGGACAAGAAGAAGACCAATGCGGTACCATTTATGTTAATGAATACATTAACATAAACCCAAAGGCCCTTTTCAGAGCCAGCCATATTTCTCGAAAAGAGATAGCCTTTCCATTGCCTACCCCTTTTTTAAAATTTAAATTTAAATTTAAATTTAAAAAAACTTTTTAAAAAAAAAAAAAAAAAAAAATCCCAAAAGCCCAAACTCTATTCCCCATGTTAATTTCCCTTGTCCCTAGACAGACCCAAACTCTATGTTAAATTCCCATTGTCCTTAGAGTTGCCCACGATTTTTCTCCATGTTAAATTTCCCTTGACGCTAGAGTTGCCCAAGGGGTCTTGTAATGCTAATTCCCATTGACGGTAAAGTGGCCCACTTAACTACTCGTGATCGCTTTCTACGGCCCTGTGTGTAAATGTGCCTTTTAGGACGGTAACAAGCAATGTCATTGCCTGTTCATATAGGTTGCAGTGATCTATTTGAAGTAATGCTGTATAGTAAACTTGAGTCTGCAACCAGACCGCTCCGGTGGCCTAAGTGGTTAGTGTGTCCGCCTCGGATGCGGGAGGTCGCGAGTTCGAACCACGGCCGAGTCATATCAGAAACTTTTAAAAATGGTACAACCAACTGACTCGCTTGGCGCTCAGCATTACGAGGTTAGTATTAGGAGTGGTCTGACTCGTGTCAGGATAATGTGATTTGGTGGGAAAAGATGCTACATGTCTGCTGCCTGGAACCGAATTCACTCACATGTGAAGGAATGATAGAAATATCATGGGGTATGAATTCTTGCGAAAGTAAAATCGTTGAACGGTACATGGGTTATACATTTTAGGGAATTGCACCTCTGGAAAAATAATTATTGAAAAAAATCGCAAAGGCAGATATGTAAAGATAACTTAGATAAAAATGCAGACATCAGGTATGTAATGTTCGGTTTTGGTCGAAGCTTATACTTAACATTTGCTTACCAATCGGTTGACTTCGTCTTTTGCCCAGATCACTTAGCTTTTAAGGTTCTCTTGACACCACTCAGAGCGACGAGAACGTTCATGATCCGTAAGACAGATATTTTTGGGGGCCCTAAGTGGCTGAGTGGTCTAAAGCGCTAACCGTTACGGATCACTGACATATCACCTGAGTCTGCGTTGGTTCGAGTCTCAGATTCGGCCAATGTGGGTATGTGAGAAAGCTTGCCAGTAGCTTCTCGTGGGTCGGTGGTTCTTTCCGGGGTTTTCCAGGGTTCTTCCTCCACCATTTATTCTGGTCGACATGTATAGCCTATCTTGTGCTGAAAAATGGCGTTAAACCCTACAACAACAACACCTATTATTTTTAAAGCAAGATCAAGATGAAATCGATTCTTTGGTTGCAAAGCAGGTAGTATACCGGAAGTGTTGTTGGGTCGCTTTGTTCCGTACTGCTACCTATCGAATTAAATGAACGCTAATTAATATCATTCATCATTGAACTGCTACACATTATTTCGTTTTTGCTTTGTCCTTCAATGACAAGGCAACATTCCATTAAAGTAGCGGAAATTAAGAGAGTTAACTTTCAAAGAACTAATAATCAATGAATTATTTTACGTCGTATAATTTAGCTCAGTTAGTATATTAAAGTTCATGTTTGCTGTTAGATTCTTTAAAAAAAAACTATTTTATTTTCTTCCTTCTGCTAGAAACAATACTTTTCCAGTATTTTGGTTTTCAATGCTGTTTATCTTTTTCTAATTGATTTTTATTTCCTTTAATCTGTTGGACTCGGTAACTATCAAATCTAATTCCTCGTGACTTAATTTGTGGTCGATGTTTGCCTAGTTCACAATATCATCAGTTGTGGCAGAAGTTACAATATCTCGGTGTTTCAAAGATTTATTGTACACCCGTGTGTTTGTTTTTTTAGAAGGTTTTGCAACCAACCCATTTAAGTTGCATTAAATCCTTTAAAGCTAGAAATAGAAGAAAAAATGTTTTGTTTCCATTCTTATGATTTCCAAACACTTGCTATATACATCGCACACTAAGCTGCTGTCGTGCTAACCTCTACCCAGTTACAATATATGTATACATTTCTATACTTTCTTCTAACACCTCTGTAATGTTCCTTTCCTTTGTTGACTTATCATAATATTTTTGTTGGGTTGACCTTTTGCAATTAAAACTGTATACCATTGAATGTAGGTGGCAAATTAGATAGTAAACTGACTAACGTGATGTATATTTCAATATTCATTTTTAATCTATTAACATTTTAAACAACGTCCTTAAAATCTGTACTGTAATTAACTGTTGGAGCTGAATTTAATGTTGCACGGTAAATACTGTTAATTTTATTGTTTTTCTCACTTGCCATTGATTTCCTGAATTATATACGAATCAAAGTATTTGTATAAACAGTTTTCCAAGTTCGTCTTGCTTAATTATCATAAAATGTTTTTTTTTTCTTCTTCCGCATTGTTCCCATGTTGACAATCAGATGGAGACGTTTTAAGGACAAAGCCTTTTAGGTATGCTTTTCAGTACATACATCCTAGACATTACGAATGACTACACTATTGACCAGGTAATAGATTGTGTTTGAGTTACTTGTTTGCTACTGATTTCTTTCATTAGTATTATCTAGTTTTTTGTTTAATATTTTCTGAGCTAACGTTTCAAATTCTTGCTCCCGTTTAACAGGTTAAACTCTACGGTTTTCTTTTGTGAAGTTAAATTGTATGGTTTCCCTCCCGCATCAAATATCTGCAATTTCTTTTAATCCATTTTCCATTAGGTTTGCAACAACATGAACTATTCAGGTAATATGATTTTAAACTTAGATGCAAATGAGTCAATAAAATCATCTTTTCTCAAATTGCTCTTTGTTTTATTAGCATGTTGAATGGTGAAAGTCGTACAATTTTCTTAGCACGGTTACTTGTGTTAAGCAATGCAAAATAATTTGTGTAAAAGATATTTCCAAAATGAGGTATCAGCAAGTAATTGCAGAGTACAACAAAACAGGATTGGTGAGCCTCGGTATATGTGATTTCTCAAGACTTGAAACAGAATAATACGAATTTTGTTTCTAATTTGGAACCAAAATAATGGAAGACATGTAAATAAATACAATAATCAAATGCATCACTCTGCTGAAAAATACAAAATATCTCACTTGTACGGTTAAAATTTTAAATATTATGAAAAGGAACAGTAAATCTGATACAAATTTAAAGATGATTTCTGTTCCTCACATAAATTACATCAAGATTGGATTTAATTGTGCAATACCCAAAGGTGCTGACCTAAACCTCTTAACGCAGATACACACATTCAGACTCATACCATCACACATGTGCTACAAAAGGCAGTTACATTGATGGTGCTGGGAGATATTACCTGTCTCTGAATGACGTTGGCTATTTGATAAGTGCTGATGAACGCATATACCCCACCGAGCTCGGGAGTCTCATGACGTTCTATGATGTGTATAATATAGGACAGAAAAGATCATGCTGTTTGATATATATATATATATATATATATATATATATATATATATATATATATATATATATATATATCCATCCCAGTGTGGATTTCGAGCCGGCAGGTCAACTGTAGACATGATATTCTCACTACGTCAGATGCAGGAGAAGTGTCGCGAGCAGCAGATGCCTCTCTACATTGCCTTCATAGACCTGACGAAGGCGTTTGACCTGGTCAGTCGGAGTGGACTCTTTAGACTCCTGCAGAAGATTGGCTGCCCCCCCCCCCCCGTCTACTTGCTGTCCTCATGTCGTTCCACGAGAACATGCACAGCACAGTGTGCTTCAATGGCGCAACATTGGAGGCCTTCCCAGTCATCAGCGGAGTCAAACAAGGCTGTGTGCTTGCGCCGACGCTCTTCGCCATATTCTTCTCCATGCTTCTCCAGTACGCTTTCAAGGACTGCAGCGAGGGAGTGTACATCCATACCAGGGCTGACGGCAAGCTGTTCAACATCGCCCGTCTCCGTGCTAAGACTAAAGTCACAGAGGTACTTTTCCGGGAATTGCTCTTCGCCGACGATGCAGCCTTGACATCGCACACGGAAGATGGACTTCAGCAGCTGGTTTACCGCCTCTCCCACGCTTGCAAGGAAGTTGGACTGACCATCAGTTTGAAGAAAACGAACGTCATGACACAGGACGCAGACTCCCCTCCCTCTGTCACCATCGATGGGTACAACTTGGAAGTTGCCGAGAACTTCACATACCTCGGGTCCAACATCTCCAGCTCACTCTTCATTGATTCTGAGGTGAACGGAAGGATTGCCAAGGCAGCAGCAGTGATGGCCAGACTTAACAAGAGGGTCTGGAACAACCCCAATCTCACCGAGAAGACCGAACTGCGTGTATACCAAGCCTGCGTGCTCAGCTCACTCCTCTACAGCAGCGAAACATGGACTACCTATGCAAGACACGAGACGAAACTCAACAGCTTCCACCTGAGATGTCTGCGGCGCATTCTGCACATCCAGTGGCAGGACAAAGTACCCAACACAGAGGTTCTAGAACGCGCCAACATCAACATCATGTTCTCCATTCTCCGCGAGAGGCGCCTTCGCTGGCTCGGCCATGCCAAGAGAAAGGACTCAGGCCGCATTCCCATGGACCTGTTATATGGGGAATTAGCAGAAGGTGCACGACCGACTGGACGACCACGTCTGCGCTACAAAGATGCTTGCAAGAAGGACATGAAGACGGCTAACATCAATGTCAACAACTGGGAGAGCTGTGCTAACGACCGTTCAACTTGGCGTCTAGCTGTCAGGCAGGTAGTTCAAAAAGCAGAGGAAGACAGGAAAGGAAAACAAGCTGAAAAGAGAGCTAGAAGGATAAACAAAATCTTACTCTGGAGCTACACCATCGTCTCCCGTAGACGGACGGATGCTAAGACAAGCCCAAGATATATACATAGCATGATGTTTGATATATATCTGTGTGTTTATTACCTAGTGTGCATAATCAGAAAGCGAATCTTTAAATGTTGCCTTGGTATGGGTGGACCCTACCTAGATACAATTACTTCTCTTTCTGACAGTTCTGTATGTTGTTGGAATATCATTTATTTTGTTGTCAGTTATCCGAACTGTATCAATCCGCTTGAAATGTTTATTCAATCTCTGATCAGATTCGTCTATAAGTGAGATTTTCATTTGGCAGCTTTCTCATATGGAAATGAGGGTGTCCAGGTAAGTGACTACGTAAACGTGTGCTTTAGCAAACGAGTCATAGGTGTAAGTGTCCGGTGACAGTATCTATGGTAGTAAACTGGCGTCGACACATTACCCAATTGTTGTAACATGATACCTTTCATTTTCACAATCATGAAGTCACATATTTTTGATGAGGGCATTTGTAAAACAACGTAAAGTCATTATAAACCGATTTGAACGATATATCGCGGATGTATTTCATTCAGACCCATCAAAATATTTCATGTTCATCAGACATAAAATATTATATTATCATCAGATACTCAAATACTCTACAAGCATGAGAATAGACGTATTTCAAACACCTACATCAAATATTTCATTATCATAAGACAGAAGATTGCTCCGTACATTTTTATGATATATTTCGTTATCATCCGATACAGAAGTGTTCCGCACATCTACGTCAAATATTTTATTATCAACAGACAGAAACTTGTTCCATACAACATCAAATTTTCATTAACACATATATATCAAATATTTCATTAACCTGAAGCAGAAGTGTTCCAGACAACTACATCAAATATTTCATTAACATTAGCTGAAGTGTTTCAAATATCTACATCCAGTACTAGTATTTCATTAACATGAAACAGACGTGTTTCACACATCTATATCAAATATTTCATTAACATGAAGCTGAAGTGTTCCACACATCTTCATCCAATATTCCATTAACATTAGCTTTAGTGTTCCACACATCCACATCCAATATTTCATTAACATGAAGCGGAAGTGTTCACGTCTACAAGTAGTATAGTGGGTCGATATAGCCTCACGTAGACTTTTATGTTAAAAACAGGTCCCGGCACTATAGCCTCAAGGGGAATTTAACATGGGGAATATTGGGTCTGTTTATGGACAAAGGAAAATGGAGTTTGTATAGCGTCTGACGTCATGGTATGGGAGATTGGTAACAATGTTGAAACAATGCTAGGAACAGGTGTGCACCAGACTGATCTCAATCGGAAAGAAAGAGAGGGACTTGGATTTATATAACACATACAATAGACAACATACAGTCACACACAATTATACAACACAATAAAAAAAATTGGGACAAGAAAGCAAGTCTTTTCGAGGCATATGAGTGGCCCTGAAAGGGCCTTAAGGTTCTTCTGATTCTTCTATTTTCTCCACTTCTTGCACCATCTCCTGACTTTTCGAAATATTCCTTTTTTCCTCTTCTTCTCTTCATTCTCTGGCATCCAGTCAGGATGGCCTATGGCTCTTAATTTCTCCTGGACTTTCATACAGTTGTTGTTTAGTTTATCAAATTCCTCCTTGTTCTTTCTATTGTCTTCTTCCATTCTCTCCTTTGACTACCTTTCTTTTATCTTCTTCACTTCTTCTGTTCACGCATTTCTCATCATTTCTTCTGCTTTCTTGAGCTGGTAAATTCCCCATTTTACAAAAGACCACTCTGTCCATTGCAGTATATCTTCCAAGAAAAACCTTACTCTCATGACAATATCTATGGCTTCTTTCAAGTTATCAACTTTCACATACTAAGCGGTGAATGAAGTCTCTTAATCTTTTCACTTCTTCCTCTATCATGTCTTTCACAAGATCCATGGCTACTTTAATGCTGGTTACTTGCCTTGTGACAAAAGCCTTGGTAACTAGATGCCTCCATGCCTTCTCGAGCCTTTCCACTACATACGAGCCATCCACTATCCAATACCAACTTTTCTTCAAGTTGTTGAATAAAAATGAGGCTGCTGACATCTAATTTGGTTATTACGTAGAATGGCGCGAATGACGAACGCTTTGACTTTATATTTTTCAAGCACGGACGTAAACGAAAACATCCCCTACTTCTCTCTTCACATATTATCTACTATTCACACACGGAAAAGTGCCATAACTAACCACACATATGCTATCCACACACGCGAAGAAGCAAAAACAAACACAATTATACTTTCCACACACGAGAAGAAGCACAACAAACCCTTACTATGCTATCCACAAAACCCAAATACACTATCCACAAACGAAAAAGTGCCATAACTAATCAGAAATATAATATCCACACACGCGAAGAAGCAAAAACAAACACAAATATACTATCCACACACGGGCAGAAGCAAAAACAAAACTAAAATATACTATCCACACACGGGAAGAAGCAAAATCAAACCCAAATATACTATCCATACACGGGAAAGAGCAAAAACAAACCCTTACTATACTATCCACAAAACCCAAATATGCTATCCAGACACGGAAAAGTGATATAACTAACCACAAATATACTATCTACACACGCGAAGAAGCAAAAACAAACACAAAATATACTATCCACACACGCGAAGAAGCAAAACAAAACCCAAATGTACTATCCACACACGGGAAGGTGCCATAACTAACCACAAATATACTATCCACACACGTGAAGAAGCAAAGAAAAACCAAACCCAACAAAAAACACAAATATACTATCCACACACGCGCACAAGCAAAATAAAACTCAATTATACCATCCACACAGAAGGGAAGGTAAAAAACCCACACTTTACTATCCACACAAACGTACGCGAACGCTTACAAACTCCAATAATCTCCTATCTGCACAAATGTACGTGAGCTCACACACACACACACACACACACACACACACACACACACACACACACACACACACACACGTGTGTATTCATATACTTGTGAGGATCTTGACGTATGACTACATTCGAGGACCATAAGAAGGAACAAAAGTATATGTTAGAAATTTGAAAGTAAGCTTAACGGTAAGTCAGACAATATCTGTATCATTTCATCTTCGCCTTATACTTCTTTAAACATTAAGGGGACTACTCTTACTAATTACACACTATTCTTACTAATTACACACGATCAAAGACTACCATCAACCTGAATAATTTTTTCTTTTAGACCCTGTCCTAAAAAAACATGAGAAGATATTTATTCAAAACCTTAGGAACTAATTTATCTGCAATGAAAACTATAGACAGACAGATACACGGGCTTAAATGTTCAAATCATATTAAAATATAAGTTTAAGTTATTTTGCCAAAAACAAAACTCCAGGCACTGTTTTGCATGCATATATATATATATATATATATATATATATATATATATATATATATATATATATATATATATATATATATATATATATATATATATATATATATATATATATATATATATATATATATATATATATCTGTGTGTGTGTGTGTGTGTGTGTATGTATGTGTGTGTGTATACATCGATGAATATATATTATCGTTTTGAAATATTTAGAGCATAGTTCACTTAAAGTGATCGTGCATGTGAATATCTGAACAATTTCATTTAATTTTATTGTAAAATACCACTGCGGAAACAAGGCATTACCTGAGAAGAATATGACAAGTGCTAGGGATTCCCCTTTTTAATTGCTCTAAATTATTCACCAATCGTTGTTGGACTAAGGATGGGAGCGGAGTTCTGTACAGTTGTAAATTCCATTCACTTTCTCAGCTCTCCTTCATTAAAGACATACTCTATTTCCGTTTGAAATACATTTTTAGACCAATGGTAGCAGGGGAACCCCGTAATGCTGTAAACGTCAGGTTCCTTTTCACTGTTCTCAAACGATTCATTGTTACACCGGTATTTTGAAATAAAAGCAAAACTGGTGGTGGTTTGTCCTTGTACGTATTATACAGGTGGTACAATGCAAGGATTTTTTCTCTCACTATAAATGTGGGAAGTAGCCGATACTCTTGAAACCGCTGACATATAAAAACTCTACTTTAGAAACATTTAACAACGCCTGTGACGTATATTTAATTTGTATTTGTTGGCCTTTATGATTATTTGTCACGCATCTCCAAATCGTGATATTGACCTTTGTTAGTAATTGAGTTTAATGTCTTATTTTTGTGTAAACAATATAATATATAACTAATAGGTATCTATGACTTTAGATTATATATTAATATCAATATTACTTGAGATAAACGTTTACTCGAATTTGAATTTAGGACACTGCTGTTCCTCGTGGTAATTCCAAGTGTACTTGCTGCATTACATGTTCTTAACTGAAGTTTTAGTAGGACACCTGACCTTGTTTAAAGCTTAAACTATTCTCAAAATAAAACTCAACCTGGTTCTGTTATTAATTTTTTTTTTACAATGAGAGAAGTAACAGAACTTCTTTATTGCATGTCTTAGCATCAGCTTCTGACGACTCAATTTAGGTTGCATTTCAGTTAATATTTTAGAGGATTCATTTCTTTGACTTATTCACAGGAATTTCAAGGTACTCATTCTTACTTATTAGACTAAATGACTGGAATTTTAAGGTACTCATTCTTACTTATTAGACTAAATCACTATTTTGGAAATGTACTGAATTGATTATATCAACCTGATACATGAAGACTGCTGGCACATTAGCACATTCGATGTTATTGACATATCAAGTTCAGTATTGGAATTTGTTTGCATCACTATTGGAATTCATTTGAAGAAGAGAAAGAGAACCGCAATTTCAGAGAGAGAGAGAGAGAGAGAGAGAGAGAGAGAGAGAGAGAGAGAGAGAGAGAGAGAGAGAGAGAGAGAGAGAGAATAACTTTAACAATTTTGCAGTCATATCACTACAATGTATATAGTGATGTCTAGCACTGGGGTATCATGCTGCTGTACTACCAAGACACATTATCCTAAAACCAGTGCCAACATTAAACTCTTATTGCTGAGCACCAAGCGCGGAAGCTGTACCATTTTTATGTCTTTGGTATGACTCTGCCAGGGTTCGAACCAGCAGCCTCCCCCATCCAAGACTGACGATCTAGCCACTAATCCACCTGAAAATTTAACGAGTTACAGATATAGGATAAAATTAGCAATACTGTGTGAAATGCACTTTAGCAACTTCCATTTTCAGGAATATTAGTGGTAAGTATTTCATGCCATTTTGGTACATTACGGCCCTGTTTATCTGAAACTTGTGAAAGATAAAACAGTAATAAACCGAACAGTTAATGTAAACAAAATACATACATTAATCCTTCAGCTTCAAATTTAAACATTCACAATATTTATATCCATATAGACTCCATATGGGTCAAATCACGAAAATGACAAGTGAATCATATTGTGTAATTTTCATTGTATGTACAATGACCTCTCCTTTCCTATAGTTAGGTGGCATGTGGTTTTAAACTTTGCTCAGGCTAGTTGTTAGTCTTAATGACATTTTCTGTCAGCTAGTACAAAACTTATCACTGGTTCAGAAACGTGCACAAGTAAGCACTTGGCATTACATGGTACTGTATTCATAATACTCTATAGCTAGTCTCATTTCCCAATTTGACCTGGTCTGCAGAACATTAACCTCAAACAGGTCTTAACTGGAACGATTAGACTCATGCATTAGTGTATTTAATTAGCATGTAAATAACACTGCAAAGTTGTTTTGTTCCTGAGACAATGGATATCATAATTAAAACTAGAAAGAATTGTTGATACAGTGGTATCAATTGATAATGGAATGTAGCATTGCCTTTGTACTGGAGTATGATCACTATTGTCAACTAAAATAACAATACAGATTTCAATTGTCCACAAACCTGTCTCTCATATCAGTGCATATTTTATTTGATCATGAGGAGCAAGAAGAAAAATGCGATGGAATATCTCTCTTTGTCATGGTTAGTCATTTTCGAATACACATATATGTAATCAGATTAAAACAAAATATAGTACTAGTACATACTGTTTTAGCGCAATTACATCTGATGCACATGAATTTAATATAGATAATTATGTAGATATTTTAAAATTCTTATCAATGTCGGCTGCTAATTTGTAGTACGCGATCTCTTTCCAAAATGATACTTATTTGACACATTATTTGAAACATTATTTTCCATTTTTTTTATAGAAATATATATATATATTTTTACGTATCAAAACAATTACACGGTGAATGATAACACGATTTGAATTACATAATCCATATACATGCTGATTTGGAGTAAAAAACAAAGCCGAGACTTTCTTTTCCAAAAGTACCAACTTATATGGCAGTAAATATTTATCATCTGTTTGAATTTTGCAGGTAAAAGTTCTAGTTTTTTAGTTTTAATATAGCTTTAGATTTTGAATGTTTAATAGTTTTTAATCTGGCACCATGGACACCTTGCCATAATAGGTTCCTTCTTCTTTGCCTCTTACATGTTGCTTTTCCTGGTAGTGAATCAGTTCTTGTAAATTGTCCCAGTTGTCTTTCCACAGCTGCCTTCTCCTCCATAGACCATGATATTCTAGTCATTTTCTTCCTTTTTGCTTTCACACATGACTTGCAGATTTTACCTAAAACAAAATATTCCCTTTTACTTTCAGATCTTACATTCACCAAACATTGATACCATTTGAAATAGGAATTGTTCATCTGTTTACAATGTACGGGCTGTTCCATTAAAACATTCATGGAACCCAGGAAGGGCACTTTTAAAGTGGTTACTCGACCAAAGATGCAATTTAGACATTTCTTATCATTTTAATATGAACTCTGTAAAATCAAAGTACCGTGGCATATAGTTTTGTAACACTGCCTTCCCTGGGTATCATGTATGTTTAAATGGAACAACTCTAAGCAATGTAAAGAAACCAATACTGACAAAAGGAAACATTAACGTTAGGGTCTTGAGTGCACACTGACAAATATATTATTGTAACATGCTATTGATTTTTAACAGCAACAACTACCAGTGAATATCATCTACAAGCACAGTAAATGTAAAAGTTTTAACCTCAGTATCACAGTCATAAAGTTTATGAGTTGTAGCCAGTAAAAAAGTAAACAAGTTTAATTGTTAGCATCTCTAGCAACATATCAAATAAAAAATGGAATAATTCGCCATTAACTAAATATGATTTATATATACTGGAAGAATTAGTTTTAACATAAGATGAACTCAGTTTAATATTGTGAGATATAGTTATCATCAATTTTTGTTAAACAATCTTGAAAGTACAGATTATAGCATTAATAGTGATTTCTTTATTTTCATGTGAAAAGCTTGTAGTACGTAATAAATATATTTCTGATGGTGCATAATGTTCTGAAAAATAGTTATTTTGATACAACAAAAGGTCCTAGCAGTCTAGAATGATACATTTAAATAACATGTTATAATCATGTAATTTCAACTTATATATGTTACTGAGTGGATATCCTTAATACATGAGCTCGTCTTCCAATACAGATTATCACGGGTTCTTGCAATTAGTTGTTTGTGGTTACCATCAAGAAAGGAATTCACAGCCTTAGTAGTTTTTCTGATCACATCTGGGATATTTTTAAAGCACTGAACATCAATTTATGTCAAGTGCTAAACTCCAGGGGCAAAACGTTTAATATATTATCTTCATAAAATTCTGCTGTTATGTCAATTTCTGGTTAGTTTTTTTAATTTCGTATTTCATTCATGTTATTGTAATGTAACATTGTATGTTGGACTTGACCTTGTCCAAAATTGAGTTCATCTTCTGCTTGACCTGAACTGATATTTTTTAAATTTTATTTTGTAAACAAATAATACATAGCTAACATATTCTCTATGTGCATAGGCTTAATATCATGATCATTATTAACAGAAGAAGTAAATATGTTTGTTTGGGTCTGGGTCTAGGTTTTGAAATTCCCTTAGTTTAATTCACATAGTCCAGGTTCTGCTTTCTAATAATAACTAACAATTCTATTTTGTAAGCATCAGGATCTTTCTAGAAGGTTATTGTCAATTAGGTATTAGGTTTTATTTAGAAATGTTAATCGTGACCTGAAGTCAAGTAGAGTACTATGTAATCTTGTTACTGAGAGGATTTTTTAGTCATGCTTTAAGATCTAGTACTTTCAAATTGAATTATAAGTTGTGTTCAGTATTTTATTCCGGTCTGGATTCTTTTTCTTCTTCCAATTATTGAATTCAATTGATTATTTTCTCTGGAAATAAAACAGTGCTCTGACAAAAATCTTGGATAAAGACAGTCACTGGAATACAAAGTGAATTCAAATCTGGAATTATACTACTGTGATTCAACATAAGACTGTTGGAACGTGAACACTCTACAAGCTACTACAGACACAGCAACACCATCAGTTTTGGATTTAACTTCTTCAGGACTTTAAATTATTAGGACTTGTGCCTGTAATTCTAGGATTATTAGGGATTTAATACATAATACCATAAGTTCCTTTTAATTACATTTTCACTTTGCCTTCTAGGGAAATACATTTTTTGCTGAATTTTACAAAGCTTATTGCTTTTCACTCTTTTCTGTTACTTATCTTATGAGCATATGTCTTATATCTTGCTATGATCTGACCATTAAAATTGGGATCTATCAAAATATGTGAAAATGGTGAGCTATAATGTATATTTGCATGTAGTTTCATCATCATATTTCAAGAAGCTAACAAAACAACATATTGGATGTAAAACACATCAGACAGAAAATGTTTCGCTGTGCATGACACTCTGTCTATTTACGAAACATATCTGGGTTAAATGTCAGCAAAATGACATATGAATAGATAAAACAGAACTGCAGAATAATCAGACAGACTTTGGATAGCACAATGACAATATAATTCTTCCAGCTATTTTTAACAATAATGAGAAATATTGGATTGCAATGGGAAGAAAAAATTATCAATATGTAAAATGAAGTCATTAAAATCAAAGTGATTATATTTAAACCAATTAATTGGAATGTTCTCCATTTTTGCTAATTAGTCACCCACTCTTCGCTGATGCTACTTTGGACGGGGCGAAAGGGTGGTTTGGAAACGAATTTACGTGTCCGATGGGCCACGGGAGTGTAAGTCGAAGGTAGTGGAGGTGGTAATGGAATGGCTTTGGTCTTCTTTTCTTTTTCACTTCTGGTCTCCCGTCATTCTTTTTTACTTCTGTCGAAGGAAGAATGGACATCATCTTTTTAACCCAAGCTTTCATTTCTTTTCGTTGGGGTTTTGGGGGAAAGGGTCAACAAGGACGCTGCGATCTTACTAGGAATGAGAGCTGCGGACGGTTTTTGAAAGACTTCTCGTACCTGTTCTTCCTCAAGATTTCGTGGGGTAGCGTCTGTCTTGACCACTGGGGGGGGGTGTGGTGGTGTGGACGATGGACTTCTCATCAGTGTCTTAAAATCTTTCAGAGTGGTTAGAGCTGTTTCGTCTAAAGGTTTATGGTGAAAGAGTCGTTGCGAAAGTTGACCGTACTTGTGCGATTTTTCTGTTTCGGTCAAATCATGGCGATCCATTAATGACTGCAATTCGTGTTGTAACTGGGACATCTTGGTCAAATTTGGATTGGGAGACAAATGGTCGGTCCGTTGTTCTTGCCAACGATGGTATTCCATCCATCGTTTGTAAGGCACTAAAGCCAGTTTTCGTCCTTCCATTCGATTTCAAGGGTCACGTCTGAGATGTTTGGACTCCAGAGGTCCCTTTTAGCTTGCTCCCACGAGTCTTCCCGACTCCTGTCAGCAAGGGTCCTAACAACAGAGACAAAATTCCTCCACGTTGGACCAACATCTTCTTCTTTTAACAAATAGGATTTTCTTTTGAATCATTTGGCGAAGAACGTGATGATGTTTGGCTAAGCATTGTTTTTGGTGTTTAGACAAAGGTATCGTGATTTTTCAAGACGTTCAAACAACATTAGCACACGGTATTGATGAAATCTTTGGAGGCAGATTGAATTAATTCTTTTTTTTGCATGGGTGGAGAAGCTTTGGACAGGACAAACAACATGTCCCCATGTTTGACTAAACGAGGAGGCAGTCCTTTCCTTTTCTTTCCTTTGGGTTGAGAAGAGGGGTGGTTTCTGGCGGTGGACATCTATTACCAATGCTTTGTCTCAGGCGTTTTTTATACTGGAACACGTCGCCACTAATTGTCTTTACGTCGTATCAGCCTGATGACAGGCATCACGGGTCCCGGTGGGGTTCGCAACGGATTAAATCGGGTCAGTTCTTGCTTGGACAAATCCAGTAAACTCTGTAACATGCCAGATCTCTCATGGACTATGATTTTGGGAGCAGGTACTTTGTGAGCAGCTACTACTGCAACTAAAGAGGAGGTGGGTGTCACCACTGGAGGAGAAGTTCTTGCAGACGTGGATTTCCATGGTTTCATCAACTGAGGAAGAACGGGTGTCCAATTGGGTTGGGCTGGCAACCCCAACAACGGATAAGTGGAAAAACCTGAGGCTTCTGGGGACGTAATCAATGTCGCTGCAGGTCGTGATTTGTGAATGTAACTTTGCGTTCTGGCCGAAGTGTCTCTCTTGTTGGTTGAAGCTGTTTTCTGTGGGCTTTTCTTTTTCTGAGGACTTTTCATTTTCTTTTTTCGTGGGCGTTTCTTTTTCTGGGGTTGTTACCTGGTCTTGACACTGTTGCGTTTTTTCTTCTTTGGGCTACGTTTGGCTTTTTTTGGGAGTGGCTTTTTCTTGCGGAGACCTTTGGTAGCATTAGGATCGCATTTAAATGCTCCTTCCAGGTTTCGAAATAATTTGCTTTTTGGTTTGAGTGTCGATACGGGGATCGGCCAGTTGTGGCAAAGCTACTTTGTTTCTGTCAAAAAAGCGTTTGGTTTGACGAGGAATCTTAATGATGCCGTGCAGTAATCACCGTAAACCATCGTAAGACTTCTTTGAGACTGTCTTCTAAGACAAGAGCATGTATTTGTGATTTTTTTTTTCGCGACTGATACCAAACAAGGCACTAATCAATTTGACGGGAAGATTAGACCGAAGGGACGTCATGTTGACGATGTGTGAGACAGACGAAAAGTGACTGAGGTTTTTATAGATTTTTTTCCTCAAGTCGACGACGGATACATGTACAGGACAGGCCCTTTGTCTTGACACCAGTGGTGAAACAAATGGGCACGAAATCGCAAATAATCGAGGGTAGTGGGTTTCAAATCGGCCAGTAGATAGGCATGTGGGGTTTCAGTGGTATCGTAGTACGCATGAGTTAGCCAAGGTGTTCCTGACTGCTAGGCTAAGACTTGCACTTGCGATATATCTCTAGGGCTTTTAAACAAGACCACGTAATGAGCATTGAGACTGATGGTGCGATGGGCCTTACTCTGTTGAAACAAATTTTGAGCAATGTAAATAACACTGGCATTACGATGATGCCCTTTGCGAGCAAACCACAGTTTAATTTATTCTTCGTATTCTCCTAACATGTCGTCGACAATGACCAGATGGGTTTGACTGGGGTCAGACACGATTCCGTCGTCTTCGCTAAGAATGCCTTCCACAAACAGGATGGAATCGCCTTGACTTCCTCGCAAGAGACTGTACGCCTATTGCCACTCTTTGTCACACCACATGATTCGTTGAGGTGGACGATGGATCAAATTATGTTTATGTTCGATCAAAGGTTTGCCTGAACCACTAGGCCCATCAATTAACACGTTAAAGGGATGAAGAAGATACAAGGCCTCCTAACTGGCACGATCTAAGTGTTCGTCGATGACTTTGAAAGTGGAGGATGAGGGTGTCACTTGTGAAACGAAGACAAACAAGACAAGAGCTTTTATACTTTTTCACGACACGTTTATTTAGTTTTTTAAAAATAAACACGAAATACAAAAATACATAAAAAGGCAAAGGGTTAAGTACAGCTACAAAAACTCACCAAAACGATCACAGTGGAATTGAAACAAGTCTCTGTACAACATGCTTTTGGTAACCAAGATGTCCTAGTGACAGTGTGTAATGTTCTTACAGTCTCTAGATGGAGTAATGTCACACAAATGTCCTCCCGGAATGATCGTTCGGGAATGACCATGACAGTCCTGTCCTGAAAGAAGTGGTTGTCCTCGGTGACGGGTTCTTCTAGCACTGTCATTAACACACGTTTAAAAGTGACTTTTTTCCTATGACCTTTGAATGGAGGATCACAACTCTCAAAACCCCAAATTTTCCAGTCACGTACATCTCTCCAATGAGGCTGTAAGTCACAAGCTACACACACATCGTCATACACATCTGCGGAAACTAAAAGTTGTCGAATCTTTTTTTCCCGTAGAGGTCGAGAAGTATCTAGATGAATACGCAAGGCTTTGAGCAAAATGAGTCCCTCGTGGACATTTAAAGGAGCCACTTTCATGTTTTATTTGGGGGCAACTACTGTTCGTAAAGATTTCACAAGGAATCGGCTGGTAAACGAAATACCAGAAGGCAAGTCACTAAGACACACGCCACACGACGACCCCAATTGACTGGACACAGGTCTCGTAATAAGTGATAGTACTCTTCCACTGTCTCAATAGTGTCAGTGATTTCCTTCCACGGTATCTGTTGTATCACTTCTGATAAATGTCATGGCATGGTAGCCTGTTTTTATACGCTCTTTGTTGGGAAGCAATAAATGTACTTTCTGCGCAGAGATATTCGTGCGCCAGTAGTGAATCTAAATGGTTCATTCACTTACGTACACATCACAGTTCGTTGAGAAGCTTCCTCTTCAACTAAGTTTACGTTGTGTAAAAGATTTTGGTAATTCTCCAACTCTTCCTGTGGAATTCGTTGCAGTATGCATAACTCGTAGTTAAAAAAATAATTAACAAGGTCCGACCATTGGAACGTTTTCAAATGAATCAGTCCTATTATAGCATTCAGGTATCAGTGGTTTAAATATCGGTGACGTAACGGATGCAATTGTTCTTTGCGTTTCATTTGAAATTTGACCAGTTCTTGGTAAATGCGTTCTCTCAACTCTACAGGCAAGCCCCGAATGTTCTCTTGTAAAGTATCCTTGATCATGTCAGTCAGTATTATTTTATTTAAAATCTTCTCCTAGAGCGAAAGTAATGAACATAGTGAGTAATTACTGACCACTGCCATTCAGGGTAACGGTCAAGAATGTAAATAAAATCTTCTGATGTAAAAGCGGATTAATAGTGTGAACGCACACTTGATACAGAGAAATCTGATCCGTTTGTTGACTTCTTTCACTTTCCTCTTGTGAATTTTTCGACACAAAAGTTTTCCAGTCACCCCATTGAGATTTCGCTCTGGCTAGTACCTGCCAAACTTCCTTGTGGATCTTCTCTTGAAGTTCGTTTGGTAATGCTTGAATATTATTTTTTAAATGAGGTTGAAATACTAGTCTCGGTGGTATCCAACGTTTTGACTCCTAGCCAATTTGGTTTCTTAAACGACATGGTATATCACTTGAATAAATCGGTCCCACAAATGTAGGTAGTGACAATTCGGGGACCATTGATCGTGTTCCAGGTATCCAGAACCTTGTTGCTCAAACTGGTGAAGTGACTCACCGCAACTGAAGCACTTTACTTTGTCCCCTTTGCCCAAGTAGAAAAATCCGGCTCTGTCTAATTCTTCGGGGGTAGGTCCTCCCAGATATTTAGGCCATTTTCCTTGGAAGGTTTGAAGACGATTTTCAAAGTCGCAGTATTGAGGCAAACGCACAGGGAACTAATATTCGTGTTTCACAGGTTCGTGTTCATGAGAGCAGGGTGACATCGCCAGGAGTTTGCTCAGTGTTGGATGACATCCGTAGGGTGTTTGACTTCACGTGAAAGTTGACATTGACAACGAGCGGCACCACTTTCGCATCCGTCAGGTTTGACACGCACAACATCACTTTCCATGGCAGGTGTAGTGGTAGTAGTAGTGATAACAAAATTTCCATGATGCTTTACTGCTTTGCTCTCATTGCAAGGCACAGCATCGCACTCCAGTTGAGAATCACCGAACTTAAATGATGTTTATTTAAAAGGATTCATCTTGTTTGCTTGGTCTTGGTAGTGACAAATGTCCCTTTTTATATGCTGACTAATATCTTCGTGAAATGCGGCAAAGTGACTTGATTGGGAAGACGCACTCGCTTCTGGTACACGATTTGATACAGGTTTGCCAAGGGTCGACTGACGATTTGGTGAGTGGGTAAACGTAAAATCTTGTGTGGTTCGTAGGTGGTCACTTTAAAATTTTGATCCTCTCCAGACCACAAGGCTTCTTACAATACCCCAAAGTGTACAACTCGACTCTTGCGATAATTGAGAGTCAATCCTTTCACTTTACACTCGATGTGCACTTCTCCTTGTTTATCCCAGTATTCTTAGCCGTAATGTTTAGGACCATCACTAACGAAACTTTGAATCGTCTCTTCGGTGTGTTCGTCTGTCCATGCCTCTAAACGGTCTCCTTCCATTTCAGGGTGACGTTGACCCAGGCAATCGATGTGGATGCATCTGTCCGTGTCAAAGTACAGGACGCGATCATCTAACAGTTCTAAAGCTTCGTACAATTTTAAGCGAGTATGGGCTGTCACGTAAGCCGCATTGATGACATTTTAAAATTCATCGGCTTGTACAAAGTCCAGATCTTCTTCGCAATTTACTAAGATCAAATCCTCACGAACGACGTCCACGTGTTTCATGTATTTGGTTTTGTCCTGAATCATCTGGAAGTAACGGGAAGATTCTGTCAAATACTCCGTCTTAGTCAAACACGAGTGTTGTGCCATTTTACACCACAATCAAGTTAGCATCACCTTAGCAAACGATCGCCTGCCTTCGTTTTTCTCGATGTTTTCTAAAGTGATACCTTCCTGCTCCCGGTACTTCTCTTTGAATGTCTTTTGGTCTTCGGGAGTGTGACAATAGGAAGAATAGCCGATGGCTTCTTGTTTCAAGTTCAAAAAGGCATCCACGTAGTCTGCGAAAATGTCTTTCTGAGTTTGGTCACCCTTGTGGTACTGTTCTGTCTTTGGAAAGTAGTAAATTTCGTACACTTCTAACAGTTGATATCCCAGGTCCAGAGCTTTGAACAATTCCACGCTGACCCACGTTCCCATCAAAGCGCGTTAATCCTGGGTGTGCTGACAAGGCTGGTCTTGGTTACCAGTGGCCAGCGTGTTCCGTCCCCGAAAGATTTTTTCACGGCCTCCAGGAATCTTGCTACAGTGAGGGCAATGAATAAAGATAGGTTCTTGAATGCACTTTTTGCAAGATCGATGAGCCACGCAGAAATTAGGAATTTGAATGCCGGTCACTTCCATACATTCAAAATCGAAAAAGATGAAATTCTCTTTCTTCTGATCATTTTCCTCTTGTTGTGGTTGGTAAATTTGAATGTAGCATTGGTGTTCCAAGTCCACGATTTGGTGACAAATGTGACATCGTTTCTTTCCTGAACATATGTGTGCCTTGGCATTATTGGTACGTATGCCTTGTCCACACGTAGGACACATTCGCAGATGTTGACAAGAACTTTTCTCCTGTGAACCTTGCGACTTTAGTTGTTGTTGGTAACATGTTGAACTGTCAAAAGTGAGCTGACAAGTAGGGCAATGCATTCGTTCTTGTCCTTCGTCCAAACAGGGTTGAGAGGCCAAACATCATGAGCATTTTGATTCACAATGCTTGTGTTGCTCTCTATTGGTATAGCCATAGTCACATTTCTCACAGTAATAACTAAATCACAGGAATCTGGTGATACTGGTAATGACATCGAAATGCTCATCGTGATGATAGACGTGAATATATTTTCCGTTTTGAAAATGATTGCCTCGAAACAACAACGGTCCACGCATTTGTTGATTGTGCAATTTCAAGGTGTAATGTGGAGCCAAGACATCTTGCATTTTTTTTTTTTTTGGAATTTCAGGAATGCCACACATACACGGTGAAGTATCAAGATTTGAAGTCCAACGTACCACTGGAGAAAGCAGATGGCTTAATCACCGAGGTGTGTGATTCTTTGTTAACCACTCTGATACGCCAATGTCAAGCAAAGACTTTCACTGTCTTTCTTCTCTCTTAGACCCTATTTCTTCTCTGCTTCTTCTTCATGTCGTTTCTTTCTTGCCTCTTCTTCTCGCTCTTGTTGAAGGAAAAAAGCTTGTTCTGCTTCCTTTTGCTGCTGTAAAAATTTCTTGAATTCTTCTTTCTGTCTCTGTTTAAATTTATCCACGAAGGAGAAGGTGGCGAAGGTACTATAATGTTCCTTTTCCTTGTTGATTTATCATAAACTTTTTATTGGCTTGCCTTTTTGCAATTAAAAATGTATGCCATTGAATGTAGGTGGCAAAGTAGATAGCAAACTGGGATTAACTTGATGTATTTTTCAATATTCATTTTTAATCTATTAACATTTTAAACAACGTCCTTAAAATCTGTACTGCAATTAACTGTTGGAGCTGAATTTAATGTTGTATGGTAAATAGTGTTAATTATATTGTTTTTCTCACTTGTCATTGATTTCCTGAATTTATATATGAATAAAAGTATTTCTAAAAATGGACTTCCCAGTTCTTCTTGCATAATTATCATAACTTGTTCTTTATTCGCATTGTCCCCAGGTTGACAATCAGTTGAAGTTTTCAGGACAAAGATTATTATTTATTCTTTTCAATACATACATTTTGCAAGACTTGAAACAGAATAATACGAATTTTATTTCTAATTTGAAACCCAAATAATGGAAGACACGCAAATAAGTTTAATAATCAGATGTACCACTGTGCTGACAAAATACAAAATATCTCACTTGTACGATTAACTTTTATATGTTATGAAAAGGATCAGTAAATCTGATACAAATTTAAAGATGATTTCTGTTCCTCAATTAAATTGCATCAAGAGTGGATTTAATTGTGCAAAACCCAAAGGTGCTGACCTAAACCTCTTAACGCAGATACACACATTCAGACTCATACCATCACACACGTGCTACAAAAGGCAGTGGTGTTGGTGCTGGAGGATATAACCTGTCTGTGGATGACTTTGTGTACTGGATTAGTACTGATGAACATATACCCCACCGAGCTCCGGAGTCTTATGACTTTCTTTGATGTGAATAATATAGGACAGAAAAGATCTTGATGTTTCATATATATATGTGTGCTTATTATCTGGTGTGTATACTCAGAAAGCGAATCCCTAAATGGGTCCCATGGTATGGGTGAACCCTACCTTGAGACAATTACTTCTCTTTCTGACAGTTCTGTATGTTGTTGGAATATCATATATTTTGTTGTCAGTTATCCGAAGTGTATCAATCCGCTTGAAATGTTTATTCAACCTCTAATGAGAATCGTCTACACGTGAGATTTTTTAAACCTATCATTGTTTTTTTGTGTCATTTGGCAGCTTTTTCATATGGAAATGAGGGTTCCGACAAGAAAAGTGTCCAGGAAAGTGACCACGTAAACGTGTGCTTCAGCAAACGAGTCATAGGTGTAAATATCGGGTGACTGTATATATGGTAGTAAACTGGTGTCGAGACATTACTCAACTGTTGTAACATATACTTTTCATTTTTACGAGGGCGTTTACAAAACAACTTAAAGTCATTATCAAACGATTTGGACCACATATCGCGGAATTGTTTCGTACAGACACATCAACATATTTCATATTCATCAGAAAAAGAAGTGTTCCGCACATGTACATCAAATATTGAATTATCATCAGAGCTGATAGTACATAAACCTCAAATACTCTACAAGCATGAGAATAGACGTATTTCAAACATCTACATAAAATATTTCATTATCATCAGACAGAAGAGTGCTTCATACATTTGCATGAGATATTTTATTATCATCTGATAAAGAAGTGTTCCGCATATCTACATCAAATATTTTATTATCACCGTACAGAAATGTGTTCCATACATCAAACTATCATTATCACATATTCGTAAAATACTTCATTAACATGAAGCAAAATTGTTCCACACATATAGATCCAGTATTTCATTAACATGAATCAGAAGTGGTCCAAACATCTACATCCAATAGTTCATTAACATGAAGCTGAAGTGTTTCACACATCTCATACAATATTTCATTAACATGAATCAGAAGGCATTTCGTGTACAAGTAAGCGTACTTTCTAAGTCACAATACAAAATCATGAGGCCTCTGTGGTGTTGGCAAATGCTCGAGTACATGCTGTGCTTCAAGAATAAGATGTCCACATATATAACCTCCATTCGAGCTTCCAAACATGATAGTTGTACAAAACAGGGGTAGATGACTTTGTCGTGTATGTAAATACTTGACATTATCAAGCCCTTAAGAGTCAAAATGCAATTTATATCAAAACCTTACCACGTATACAACCCAATGTATTCAAGATCATGTTGATTAATCCAGGATGATTGTGCCGGTTTCCTCCGTCCAGGAGACTGTTAATGTCAGATCGTTTGGAATAGAACACATCTGAAATGCTTGATTGGCTATAGCATCGCTAGTAAATCAAAACTGGTCTGAAGCGTGAAAGGTGCAACAGCTAACATCGCTGAAACAGCAGCGAGGAATGGTGATATTCAAGGAGTATTTTAGATTAGTCACACTGGGGGTAATTCTAGTTAACTTTGACGGAGAAGGTATCATTGTGAGCTCGAAATTATGTTTATTGCACTCTTTAATTATGAAACATCTCTTTTCATAAGGAAGTTTTAAGACCGTGTTTTGTCTAGGGGCTTAAACTTAAGTAACAAGATCCAGTGAAACCCAACTATTCATTTAAATTTTCAAAATATAAATTTATTGAAATAAAATATAAAATCAAATAAAGTGAGAGAATTTGAAAAACGTACAGTATATGAATTCCTGTTATGTAATCCTGATAATCCTAATTGTACGAAGGTCATGAACTGCTTATATATTTGAGTGATGACACCACTGAATTTTAGTTATTAATCCAACTGTTTTTACTTGAATGAATCTAGGGCATCAGTGAAGTCTTTGAATATAATCACATACTCCAACAATTACTGACTGTTTAAAACAAAGATTTATCTACTCCGCTGTATCCAATGAATATCTAATTATAAATCACTATTTTTGTCTCAACGACTCTTACGAAAAATATCATACCTGAACAAGAATAAAATAAGTGGTGCGATAGGTCATTATGTAGATGTCATCTACGTTTCACAGTAACTCAGTTGTCTGATATTCAAATCTTGTTGAAAGAATCAAATTCTAGAGCAATTTTAACTGCGAATCACTCGCTTTGTTTACGTGATCCCCATTCATACGCACATGTTATTCTCGTACTACTTAGTTGTTGATTGCTCCTGAGCGATCGGCCTCGTCATCAATGGAATTCTCACGAAGAAGAAGAGTACATGTGCCTTTACTTTAGTGCTGACCACTGCAATAAAGAATTTGAAATGCAACTGTCATAGTCTCAAACAACTTAAATAAAAAATTATATTATACATTCAATACATAAAACGATAAAATTCGTACTATTACTTCTACTCATAGAATAGAATATACAAGCTCAGTATTTGTTATACAAAATTGGGTTTATTGTACATTAGGTTGGTAAATAGCGATAAATACATTCCTCCTGCGTTCTTACACCCTGCAAATACAATAATAATACATTTGCAACAACTATACATAGCAATATATATCATCATCTGTGCATTATTGTTCTGCATGTATACATTAATTCTGTTTACAATACATTGAATACGAATGACTTACATTTATTAGTTATCCATCTAGAGAGATAGTGCACCAAATAAACCTAAGCGCAACAGTCGGTGTGTAGAGCAAATGTAGAGATCAGACAGACAGACAAGCGTTTGGACAGAATGATAGGCTCAGAAAAGAATATGCGGTTGTTAACCTATTAAAGGTACTAGAATACATCAACATGCATTTCAGAGAAATGTACAGAGTACATATAAAATCAGAAAGTTACTTACCACTTGTCATACAAAAGAACAACTCAGCATGAACAGCAATTAGGATAGCTTCCTTACACAGAGTGAACAAAACTCGAACAGGTAATCCTGGTTCAAGGTTGCCTAAATTGCTAAATATGTGTAAAATGAGAATAACACAATAATATCAGCTGATGACTTTATTTCACTCGTCAATGAACATTAATTACATAAAATAATAAAATACCCACTTCTGCCTAATATATAAAATTATACAACATATGATCCTGCTACAATATGACATTATTATTTGGAAACATAACAGGTTCTTTTGCTATCTTTTAAAGATGATGCCAGTTTACCATAGGCTCGTCAATAGCCATCATTCGGCCCCCGTGCCCTACACCAAGGTTCTTGCTGGAGAGTATTAACGAAATACACATGTAGCAGTCCGGGCTTTTGCAAGAAGGTTCACGTTGATCACGGGGCTGCTTAACCTACTCCACATTTTAAGATAAAAGCAATAAAAGGGCACAATACAGAAATGCATTGTCTGGGAGATCTGAAGACCAGTGTCACTATAATGGTGCGTTCGATAAACGACTACAGCTTGTGATGTGCAAGATGATTGTTTGTGAAGTGAAGGAAAATTTCTTCCGAGTATTCCTACTGGCCGTTTAACCGAATAAATACTTTAGGCACTCCTAAATGGTCAAATATCATCGCGCTGTGATCTTGTTTATTTTTGCTCGATTCCAATAATGGAAATTCACGAGCATGTGTTTTGGGGGACCTAATTGTCATTCACAGTGTTGTTGAACAGTACATGGCGTCGATACTGTGGTGGTTGCGAAAAACGACCGCTTTGTCGCGGTTCGTGTCTGCATAAATGACACCAAGCGGTTTCTGAGCTTAGCGAAGGGGTTAATACGGGCATTCACAATATTACTTTTGTCCAAAACCAATTGGCCAGCATCGGCATCATAATCACGCCTATTTGAATCATTGTTGCACTTTCGTTTTAACACATCTGTGCTTGGCCAATACAACCTTGCGGACATCTCTACAAAACCAATTATGTGATCTAGGGGAATCACTCACGAAAACGACCTCAGCGTGGATGAAATCTGAGGTTGTAATATTGATTTATGTCAGTTACAGTGGGCGTTGGTCCATATCCTGTGGCATTTGTGACATTTTTAACAGTACACACACACACACACACACACACACACACACACACACACACACTTTGAATCCTTATGAAATATCATAGACGCGACAGAGATCTCTTCTAATCGTCGCTTTATCTGGCAAATCCGAGATTCCGAGAGGCCGCTGAAGCCAGGTACGTACTATAATCAACAAGTTGCATATGTTTCGGGTCATTCAAGGCACGTTTACATATCTTTCTGTCACATACATCGTGCCTGAATTTTTCTGTCAACCTCGTTGAAGTATTCTTGGGTAATGTCCACAATGTTCAAACGTCACATCATCGTACACAACATGATTATTTGAGCCCGGGATAAAATCATTAGTTAAGGGGCTTTATCGAGTTTGGGAAAGAAATCAATAGTAGAAGCTTTGCTTCTTGACGCCGATGCAAGCATTTGCGTAAAATTATTGAGTACAGCAAAACACGGTTAGTCGTCTGGAGATGGTTCAAATACATATAACCGATTTCGCGTTAACCATCTCATGGGAAAGAGCTTATGGTGGCTGATGAAGTTTTGAGCCTTATCACTACAGTAACTTTAATTTTATTATTGTGATTAATCGGAAAACTATTAGTATATCATCAAATTTCAGGCTATTGGAGCATTCGTTCAGGTACATCAACGCCTTTAGCACTGGATCTTATTTCGAACACGACTGGAATTGATCTAGAACTGTATTCATTCAGATCGGCGATAGAACATTTTGGACTAATTTGGATTTAATTCTCATTACTGTAATTTCTTTTTAAAGGAGAGGTTAGACATTTTTGAAAATGAAATTAGTTCTTAAAAAGACAGGTTAATTTCTGATAGAAATGATGCAGATGCAGATGTAAGGAGAGAGGAAAGAGGCAGAACGACAAAAGAACAGATAAAAAGAACAGAGGGAAATACAGATGCAGAGAGGAAGAGGAAAGAAAGAACTCGAATTTTAATTTAGATAAATTGCAGGCAAAGCACACTCACTCTCCTTGACACGCACATTCAAAATTTTGATGTTATCAGAAATAAAGTTAGTACCCTCTTTCCAAGCAAGAAGTACATCAATATTTTCTTCACTGTGAGAAATTACTGAAAATTTGCAATGGCTAAGATAACATTGGATTCTATTTTTACAAAGTTTAAGTATTGGATATTTATATTTCACTATCAGTACGACAGAAAGCTGATTGTGATGTGGTTAAGGAATAATTCTTGAAGGGCTATGATTTGGGTCCTGAGGCACATCGAAAAGGTTTTAGGAATTGTAGAAAATCAACTGACCAAAGCTATGTCGTATTTGCATGGGAAAAAACACAACAATATGATAGGTGGTGTTATTCATAAACAGTTTACGAAGATTATGATAACCTTAGGCATTTCCTATTAGCTGAAGAGTTTAAGAATTCCATTCATAGTATTATCAAGACCTATTCTAATAAAAAGGTGGAAACTTTGGAAGAGGCAGTGCGAACAGAAGACGATTATTCCTTGACGAACAAAGTTTCTTTTGTCAGTAAGTTCTCCACTCAGCAATATATTGGTAAGAAGCTATCTAAGCATCACTTCTAATTTCAAAGTGGCACAACCTTTAGAAATCAAGTTTCTGATATGACTGACCTGATATCCTTCACTACTACGTGTACGTATTGCAAGAAGAAAGTGCGTGTTATGTCTGATTGCCACAGATTTTAAAATAAGCAACAGAAAAAAGACAAATCTATTCCAAATACTCTTATTTCTAAGAGGTCAGGTCACGCTTATGTAGTGAAAGCAATACATTTGTTCCGTCAAACAAACCCCCAGTCTGATTTCATTATAGAGAATTATGAATTATTCAAGTTGAAGGGTTCTGTATCGCTCGTTAGTGATTCCGCCACTCCTATGCCTATTAAAATTTTATGGGATACAAGAACTTTTCAGTCTTTTATGATCAACTGTTTTGCCTTTTTCTGAGAAATCTTCTAATGAAATTGTTCTTATTCAGGGAGTAGAGTGTGGCTTTCTCAATGTTCCTGTACACTGTGTAAATGTATCGTCAAACTTGCTCTCATGACCTGTGACAGTTGGAATAGTGCGTCTTTACCCATGGAGGGTATTCATTTATTACTAGGCATTATCCTGGAGATTAGTTAGTGGTCAATCCACTTGTAACTGAAAAGCCTTGTTTTGATCAGAACTTCGATCCTACTGAAAACGAAATCCATAATTTATGTACAGTTTGTGCAGTTACTAGATCTATGGCAAAGAATGCTCTCGAGAAAGGTGTTGATCAGGAAATTATTAATTTAGCTGACACATGTATTGGTCAGGCTTTAGATGAGGTCACTTTTGCTTCTTGTTACATCAATCAAAATGTATTTAGAATAGTGATCGTCATTTTGCTAACCATTCTCTTTATTATAATCAGAGTGACAAACGGCAATCTCTTGTCGTTGAACAGGAAAGAGATCATGAGATTTCCTGTTTGTTCCGGAAGTCTGTTAGCGAAACTGAAGCCACAGAAGAACGTGCTTGTTATTCTGTTAAAAGTGGGTTTCTTGTGCAAAAATGGAGGCCACCTGAGGTACATGCTGGTAACTTTCAAATTGTAGTTCCAAAGTCGTATAGATAGGACATTCTTAGCCTAACCCAACAAATAGCTTTGCATGGTCATTTATGGATCAACAAGACTTACCACAGAACTTTGAATCATTTTCTTTGGCCAAAAATTTAAAGTAATGTTTGTAAATACTGCTGATCTGGTCATACATGTTATATGGTACGAAAACCCAATCAGAAAACACATAGGTTCATCTACAACCTATTCTTCCTTTTGACGAAAAATTTAGCAGAATAACGGTAAACTGTATCGGTCCTTTTCCTAAGACCAAGCCAAGAAACCAATACTTTTTAATCATACTGTTTGCGTCTACAAGATTGCCAGGAGCAATTCCATTGAAGAATACGAAAACTAAAATAATAGTAACAACTTTGATAATCTTTGTATGCTAAATTTGACCTGCCTTAATCTGTCCTTTCTGATCAAGGGTTAAATTTTATGTCTGGTATTTTCCAGCAAGTTATAATGAATTAGTCATCCAGAAAATTCAAGTAAAAAATGAAATTAAGGTACAACAGAAGGACGTGGCAGAGAGCTCTGGTGACATAGTTCTCTCTCTGTCTTGTTCTTTCTTGAACATTTTCTTCACATTAGGTATGATGGTCCTTACAAAGTTAGAAGGAAAATGAAAGAGTTAAATTACAATATTACAATTAAAATTAACATTAGTAAAACTATTAAAGGAGTAATGGCATGTTGATAGAGATAGTCAGGTTAATTATGCAATTCATTTATTTGTACATGTCCAACACAATGGGGATTTAAACGAAGGAATGCAATTGGACTGTAGTGACTTTGGAGTAACAAATTTTTGGATTTAAAAAGTATGCATAATATGGACCATAATCTTTCACATCTGCAGCTACAGGACAATAATGAACAAAGTCTGCTATTACTTGAATATGAGCACTTGTGTCCAGATGTTCCTACAAGAACAATTAAAATCTACAAAGACGTTGAAACTGTAGATTCCACACCTGTGAAACAGCATCAGTACAGAATGAATACTCTGAAACAGGAATGTTTGAAAAAAGAGATGAAATTTTTGTTGGAGAGTGATTTCATAAAATCGAGTAAAAGTTACCAGAGTACCAAATCCAGATAACACTTTCGATATGTGCACAGAGTATATAAAGGTGAAAGGTCCGACCAAAACTGATTCATTCTCAT
Source organism: Sinohyriopsis cumingii (assembly GCA_028554795.2). Taxonomy (NCBI): domain Eukaryota; kingdom Metazoa; phylum Mollusca; class Bivalvia; order Unionida; family Unionidae; genus Sinohyriopsis; species Sinohyriopsis cumingii. The sequence goes on from CM068840.1 coordinate 57,222,179, forward strand.
TGTCAAGAATCTATGAGGATGTCTGGTCTAGAAACTTGTGATGCTTATATTGTTGATGTTATCATGTACAACGCCAAATAGAGAAAAAAAACTTAAAGACAATTCGGAAATTCGTTGACAGATGTGAATTTGTCATTTAACTTATCCAAACGTTAGGTTTGCCGTGCTTGTGTTACATTTCTAGGACATGTCATGCGACATGGATAAATTAAACACATACATGCCAAGGTCATGGCTCTCTCTAAATTCATTGTGCCTATAAGTACAAAGCAACTAATGCAATTTTTTGGCATGGCTGGATACTGTCAGAAATTTTGATCCAAATTTTCCATAATTGCTGAACCCCTGACAAATTTAATGAGTAAGAAAAAGCAAGTTTCATTGGTCTGAAAAATGTTGGTTAAGTTAAAGGCCATACTTAAGAGTGCAGCATTTCGTTCAGCTCCAGATTACAGTCAAAATGTTTGTCGATGCAAATGATTTTGGGGTTTGTGAAGTATTATTTAAAGAAGACAAAATTGTGCAGATCATCCAGTGTGGTCTTTTTCTAAGAAATTAAACAAGCACCAGAGAAATTATTAATTAATGAACATGTAAAATAAAAATCACAGGTTATTAAACTGGAGTTTGATGTTGCCGGACTACAATATTGAAATCAGTCGTATTGAGGTAATATATAATTTAATTGCAAATACTTCTTCACGTGTAAAGAATAATATAGCTTGATGTATATTTTGTGTCATTCATAAGACTTCAAATTATGCAATTTATATAACATGACTATTATCTAAATGAAAGCTTTAGAGTATAACTCTCTATTATGAGGGGAGGTGGTACATATATTTACTTTGTATTGCTAATTTGTTTTACCGCAAAATTGTTTGTTAGGTTTAATGCATTTTGAACTTGCCCTTGTCCAAACTCAAATTCACTGTGTTCCTGACTAGAGGAACTGACGATGTTTCTATTTTGTAAACAAATAATACATATCTATTATTTTGTCTATGAGTGTGGGTTAAATATTAGGATCATTATCAACAGACGTAAACATGTGTACCAGGTTCTGGTGCTGGTTACTGGAATTCCCGCATAACAATACATTGGCTTCCAGATGTTTACCACATTCAATATTATAACTTTAGTTACAGTATCTTCTAGAATAGATGTTTCCATTGAGTAATAGTTTCTTGTATAACATGCTAATTGTGACCTAGGGCAAGTTATGAGTTTTATAATGTTTTTTACTTGAAAAATTATTTTTCCTGCAATAACATCTAAATCAGTCTTATTGTAGTGTTCATTATTTCATTAGGTCTGGAATTATATGTCCAAACGATTATTGTCTGGAATTAGGAATTTGTCAGTTGTGAGATATAAACTGGCAATTATAGTGAATTCAAACCTGGATATCTTGGATTATATTATTGTAATTAATGGAAGGATTGTTAGCACATCATCACAATTTATTCTATTGGTATAATAGTTCATTTAAGACTAAAGACATATCAACGCCTTTAGCAATGGATTATATTTCAAACATCACTGGAAATGAATTAGAAATTAATTCATTAAGACTGGTGATTGAACTTTTTGGATTATTTGTCATTGAATTCGCATTAATGTAACTTCTTTTCAAATTTTCAAATTTTATTCCAGAGAAATAAACTATTTGGTGAATTTTACAAACCTTGCTGGTTTGTGCTCTTTTGAAGAGTCGAAATACAACTACTTCATGTAAAATATTGAATTCAATAAACGTTATGCAATCAAGGTTTTAGAAATAATAAGGTCAGTCTCGCAGTCATACATTTATTCATCATTTCCTGTTTTAATCAATCTTGGAAGTTTATTCCTTTACACCACAAGGACGAGGCATTTAAGAAAAATGGTAACATATTTTTATGGGTATCTGTGTATGATCTCGTAATTTGTTTCTTTGTCAGGGAACATCTCTTAGCATCTAGTCGCCATAACATTGAGAGAGGAAAAATATACAGGGACCAAATGTGGAAGTTGATAATGATTGCTTACCATCTTGATGTATGAAGTCAAACCAAAATAATCTTTTCTATACACGACATGCCTCATTACACTAATTAAGATTTATGTTTTGTCTGATTATTGTAATTTTTTGTAACCTACCAATGAAAGTAGCGTTCCAAATGATCCAGGTAAAATATGATCTTATAAAGAGAGAAGAAACTCTAAGCAGCATTATGCTATATATGAGCGAACAGAATTAGATGCAGAAATTTCTCTGGAGATAAGATGTGCTCAATAATATGCTCGGACAGACATATTAACTGGGAATTATGGTGAATTCAAACAGCGACATCTTGGATGAAATTATTGTGATTAATTGGAGGACTGTGAGTACATAATCACACCACAGGCTATTGGCATATTAGTACATTCAAGACTACAGACCCAGTTTTCGAACATCACTGGAATTTTATTCATTAAGAGTGGTGATAGATCTGTTTGAACTGGTTTAGATTTAATGTGTATTACTGTAATTTCTTTCCAAATTGTCACATTTTATTCCAGAGAAATAAATTATTTGTTGAAGTTTACAAAACTTGTTGGTTTACACTCTTTTCTAGAGTCGTAATACAAACTACTTCATATAAAATATTGAACTTAATAAACGTTATATAATCTTGGTGTTAGAAGGAACAATATCAGTCTCTCAGTAATACATATATACGTCTATCCATCCATCCATCCATCATTCGGTTGGATAGAAGAGAGAGAGAGAGAGAGAGAGAGAGAGAGAGAGATGGAATAAACAGATAATTGCACAAGCAGAACTATTGAGTGGAATTAGGATTCTTTATTCATGAACGTTCCTCTTACATCAACATGTTCATGACGATACATCCAGTTATAAGAATTTTTGACATATATATCCTGCCAGTTCATCGCAGGTGTCATCGTTCATCAGATAATTCAATTCATCTGCCATTTGTACACATGCCTGCACCCTTCCAGCACTTGCGGTCCTGCTGGGTTGACCTGGTGCCCAAAATTGGAAGTTATCTGGAATTGAGGCTCCCAGCACTGTCATGTAATTAGGCGATGGTGGTGTTCTAAAACCCCCTATCCAAAAATCCCTGCACAACGCTGAAATAAATAAATACTAACTATAAGCAAATGTCTTCCTGTATTAAACAACCTTGGAAGTGTATTCCGTTACATCACAAGGACGAAACATTGAATAAAAATGGCAACAAATAACTTTTTTATTTTTAGCTGTTTATGATCTCGTAATTTGTTTCTTCTTCGGAAAACACGTCTTAGCATATAATCGCCACAGCATTGAGTACAAGAGACAAAATGCGAAAGTTTTTAAAGTTGCTTACTGTGTAATGTATGAGGTCAAAACAAAAAAAAAACAAAAAGTTTCCATTAATGGCATGCCTCTTTTTACTAATTAACCTTTAGTTTATGCCTGATCAGTTTAAAATTGTACACCTCTTCTCTAATGTTTGAGATAATGATTTACATACATTAGAACAGTTTATAGAAGTCTCCGCTGGTCGCTACTTAATTTGGCATTTCACCGTGTATTTGAGGTTAGATATCAAACAAAAGGTCAGTATTTACCTGCTTTTTGTAGCGCAAGATCCTGAAAAAACTCGTAGGAACATACATCAGGCACCAAAAGGTCAGCTCCTTCTGCTACACAGGCTGTGCGCGCATCAGTCCAGGATTTGCAGTTTTGGGCATCGAATCGATAGCAGAATCGGCCACATTTGGTTGAGTACAAAATATATCCCGAGGGACATCCTGAAGTAAAATTTGAATATAGATATCTTTATAGTCATTAGTTAGATCGCGGGACTTGTGTATAATCATGGACAGATTATCAATTTTCGTCATTTGATGACTTACTTTAGTATACTAAATGTAATGGATTTAGAATATACTGATATATTACACGGTATATTTGGCATAGTGAAAATCGGCGTATTTGATAATCGTGCGTATGGTGTAAGTCTATTGCCTCTCTTGTAAGCTCTCTGAAAATGTTAATAACGTTACATCTGAATATTATGTTTAGGGATGTTTTAAAGTTTCTGATTGTGGACACCCTTTTCTATTCGGGCAAAAGCAATACCACTAGTCAAACATACCTGGCCCTCTTTACGTTTCCATCACCCTTGTGACTCATGCTAACTTCGTGTGCCTCTTTTTGACTGTAGTATTTTTAATCTTACAAAATATGTATACAGAACATGTAAATGAGTCTAACGTAAAAGATAGCTGAGAATTTATTTCCTAATTATTAATGTATTTAAGATTTTTTTCTGATAGACCAAAGGATATTCAAGACAATTATACACTAGTAGAGGAATGTGTTTAGAAACTAATCAAAATAAAGCGTTCAGTTGGACCAAAACCGTTTGTTTTTTAGCACTACAAACTAGGGTGCCTAGCTCAGGATCGTTTTTCTAAAATTTTGTTCTGATGTGACGGTTGACAGATTACACCTTGGTGCACAGACGATTCGTGCTGGAGAGTCGACTTTTATTCTCTGATTATCAGACAGTTTGCTGCTAATTAATACATTTATTTAGAGAAACAATTGTATTTAGACGGTAAGTATAACTCTTCAACTAATGGTATATTCCGTTCAATCCTTTAGAGAGAGAGAGAGAGAGAGAGAGAGAGAGAGAACACTTACTTGGTGAGCCTACCGACATAATAAGTATTACAATGATGGCCAGGGCTGAAACAAAAATAAATTTTCAAATATTTACAAATATATAAATAAAAAATAGATTTAGTGCTGGCAAAAGCCTTTAAGGGAGCAATAAAATGTAGAACTAAACAAATGAACTCGTAATAACTAAATAAATGAACAAATAAATAAATACATATATAAATATCAGATTTATGACATCAGTCAATTAATGATCAGTAATGGTCTATGAAGAATGTATGCATGTCAACTGTTGTTTTTCCATGTAATGGTAAAAAAGAGAGAAGAAGAGGAAAGGAAACGATTCTCAAACAGAAGATAAAACAGGTCACAGAACTGAATTGTTTCAGTTGATCTCCAACCAGAATTTCAGTCAAGCCATTTCGAAATAATATAACAAAAATATATACAGTCAGCAAGTAAGTTATAGATACATACATAGATACATGCGGACAGACATTCATACATACATATACACATGCATTAATCCATACATCGATTCATTTCCCGTACTACATACATACATACATACTCGAATGCCTCCATCCATCCAAACATACATACATACTCGAATGCATATTATATATATATGATTGCAGACATAGTGGTAGACGACAGACGGAAAGGGATCAAGGGAGAGAGAGAGAGAGAGAGAGAGACCTAGAAATATTATATTAGATCCAAAGCCATGATTGGATACAGCCACAGGTATTATTGGTGGTGCTTTGAATTGTCCTGGAATGCAGTTGGTCATTGGGCTAGTGGTGAGTAGTACAAGCATCCCCAGCAAAGTCAGGATCCTCATGATTTTCTTTTATCTGTGTCATAAAATATAATCTCAAAACAAATTATATTCTCATCTATTTATCGTCTACTGGTCATACTCAGAAAATTGACATCACAATGGGTCCAGAAGAATAAGACATACTCTCGTGAAATAATTTCTTCTCTCTAGATCAGTTCTGTCGGTTATTGGTTTATGGTTTCCACAGATTTCATTGTATCCGCCCTGTATCGAACTGCTTAAATTGTTACTTCTATTTCTGACAAAGATGTTATACAGAGATTTGCCACCCCTCACTATCTATCTACATGTACAATCGGGTTGTAGTCTGTTTACAAGCAAATGACATTTTCAGCAAATTATGCATCGTGGTACGTCACCATGTACGCTTAAGCCGTGTCCAAAGAGTCAAGCATGTAATCATCTGGTAACTGTGGTAGTAAACAGGCGACAACACTTTATTGCACTGTTTTAAGAGGAATATTTTTTTCACCGTCATGAGATTTTGCAAGTGACAAATTCGTGAAGATGTTTTTCAACAATATTGTAAATCAAGCCTATACAGATTTGGAGAATACATCTCTGTCAAATATTTAATGAATATCAAATGGGAAATTATTTAAATAAGTTTTTCTTCATGTTTTGTGTTTTGAACCAAAAAAATAGCCAAAGGGACGTATTCACCTTTACCTGCATTAATTTGCTGATCAACAGAAAATTAATACATTCTGTAGAAAATTAATAAATTACTTAATACAGCCTTCAAAGAATTAATACATTCTGTAGAAAATGAATAAATTACTTAATACAGCCTTCAAAGAATTAATACATTCTGTAGAAAATTAATAAATTACTTAATACAGCCTTCAAAGAATTAATACTTTCTGTAGAAAATTAATAAATTACTTAATACAGCCTTCAAAGAATTAATACATTCTGTAGAAAATTAATAAATTACTTAATACAGCCTTCAAAGAATTAATACATTCTTCAAGAAGCCTCCTAACGGTCTTTTTGACGAAAAACAAAAATGCTGCAGAATAGCAGTCGACACAAGCGGGCAACTTTATTTGACAATGACCGACCTTTCATTACATATGTGGATATATTATTCATTCTTTAAAGAAGCGTAAAACCTTTCTCACTTGCATTAATGAGAATTATCTAGTTTTGCGGTTTACCAGATTATCACGACAATTAAGAATCGTGTACCCTTCATACAGTACCACGTATTGTCTATCTTGCTCTGTGAAATGATGTTAAAGCCAAAACAATAAAACAGTAGCTGTTCAGTTTTTAATTCTTTTCTACTGATAACGGATGACATGCCCTATCTAGAAGTAAGTAATACGATTAAGTAAACCAAATAAACACATGTGGGTTTATTAAGACGTAAAACGGGTTTAAAACTTATTTTTGGATTGTGTCTGATCACAATTATACATTTTCTTCACCGTAGAAATGAGCCTGAAAATGAATAATTAGGTTCAGAAACTAAGCAGGTTTTAGAAGATTTATTTATCTTTTGAAAAAATTGGTACGCATTTTACAGTTGCAACGAAATTGCTGTTGAAGTTATTTCAGGAACAGAATTTCGTCTTCATGTTTAGGCCCTGAATACGGTCGAAAATATTGCTGCAGCTTACATAATGGGTTTAGATGTTTTCAAATTACACCTGCTGTGATTTAATATAAAGGAAGGTGGAAAATGCGCGCAACCATGGCTAGGAGTTGTACAGCCAGATATCCAAGTCAATATATACCAGACCCTTTAAAAAAATTCGCGCATAATTAAATCAATTCAACAAAATAGATCTAAGACGGTATAATAATTATTCAACCATTTTTCTTTCCATCTTAAAATATTGAGAATATGACCAAGCGATATCACAGCATAATAACATTAAATCGCATTTCGAAACGTAATATAAAGACGAGATTCCGAGCGATAGCTGCTCCGATTGTGTTATGATTTTATCACTCTCAGCCATGTGATGTTGCTGCAGTTTTTGATCCAGTGATTAGTATCAGATATCTCTGTTATAGTTATCTCTGCAGTTTGGACATTAAATGTGGTGGAAAAAATACAGCGTGTCGCAGTAACGACACTCACTTTTCAGCGCTCGAAATATCGCCATTAGAAAATTGTTCCTTCTTCGCATAAGTTCTTGATTTAAATGGTCAGTTTTGTGCGTGAGTGTATGTGATTTGGATTTTTAACGTAGCTTTAATATTTTTCAATCATATCGATAAGATGTCTCCAGTGCGGCAGTTTATAGCGATGTCTAGCAATGGGGCATCATGCCGCAGACATGTAGTATCATGTCCCACCCAGTGACATTATCCTGACACCGGGCATACCAGTTCTAACACTAACCTCTTAATGCCGTGCGCCTAGCTAACCAGTTCTTAGTACCATTTTTATAAGTCTTTAGTATTACTCAGTCGTGGTTCGAACCCGCGAACCCCGGTATCCGATACGGACGTTCTAACCACTATGGTCAAATAATTGAGAATATTTGCAGTCTAGTTATAGCATTAGATGGAAAATCATGTTGGACGTTCCCGTACCAGTTTTTGCCTCTTGAAGAACAAAAAAATCAAAATTAATATCGCAATGAAGTCATTAAGAAAACAAATCTAGTGATAGGACGTCAGTGAAAATGAATGACACATATGTAAAATATATTTAATTACTCTGTCCTATGAAATGGAACTATACGATTGCCAATTTAATTATCAAATGAGTGGAATTCTAAACAAAGAAATGGATGAGTTGTAAGGGTGTTATTTTATTGCCAAATGTGTGGAATTCATACAAGGGAATTGATAAGCTGTTGAGAGCCAATTTAATTGCTTAATGTGTGGAATTCTAAAAAGGGAATGGATTAGCCGTGAGAGTGTTAAGTTGATTAACAAATGTGTGGAATTCTAACCATCAGAATGGATAAGCTGTGAGAGTACTTATTTAAGTATCTAATGTGTGTAATTCTAACGAAGGGAATTGATCAGCTGCGTGTGTGCCAATTTAATTACCAAAAGTGTGAAATTCTGACCGTCAGAATGGATAATCTTTTAGATTTATAATCTAACTATGAGAATGCATAATCTGCGTTGCTGCCCATTTCACAGGACACTGTGATAATGAAATATTTAGTTATTTACCTTTCTTTCTCCGTTACAATAAATAAAGTTAGAAGAGAAACAAACAACCCATTTTGACTAAACTGGGTGCGAAAATGATGTTCAAATTAAGAAATTATATTTCCATTGTTTGTGATCACATATTAGATGACAGCCAATACATCAAAATGTACTATTTTAAAGCTTTTTCAAATGAAAGACTATTTGACTTTTTGACTTAAATCAAAGGTTTTAAGAATGTTATACTCACCAATTATCCGTTTGTTTGCAGATTCTATTTCCCTATTATTTATTCCCTATAATTTCTATAAAGTTTGAACCTACCTTATATCAGATACTTATTCCGTCTTCTTATCCCATATCTTCCAAAATGGTGAGGTTGGGTATATATAGTCCTGAATAACGCCTTAGGCGGCCTCGTTATCGACGTACTTGAGGTGGCATATTGAAGAAATAATATTACAGGAAAATCAGCCAGATTATTGCATAAGAAATTAATCTTGCTGCATTCGATCACAACGTACATAATATCAATTACCTGCTTCCTTAAACGTGTCACATTCAGGAAGTGACCTATGAAAGCGACTTCCATGTGATCTCCTGTATGTAACTTTATGTATGTCAATGATATAAGCCATCATAAGCGATATGAATAACGTGTTATCTTATGTATGTATATGGTGCAAGCAACCTGAGTTTGACAACGCATATATTCCTTACTTTTTAATCTGTCTGCTAAAGATGTGTACTTACACGTTTTGATTTTACTTGTTTGTTACAGAGATGTATAGCTATACCGATCCTTATGAAGATAAAAATGAAATTAGTTTATTTAGTTTTTAACAAATATTTTCCATCTAGATAAGGTATTTTTCGGTAGCCAGATCATCGATGCTGACAATACAAACTACTGGTATTTAAGTTATTGTTACATACAAATACGTCGTAAATATAATTAATTTTTGTTGTTCTAGGGTTTAACGCCATTTTTCAGCACAAGATAGGCTATACATGGCGGCCAGTATAACTGGTGGAGGAAGAACCCTGGAAAACCCAGGGAAGAACCACCGACCCACGAGAAGCTACTGGCAGGCTTTCCCACGTACCCACGCTAGCCGAGCCTTGGACTCGAACCCACGCAGACAGAGGTGAGATTCAAAAAGTATGCATAATATGGACCATAATCTTTCACATCTGCTATTACTTGAATATGAGCACTTGTGTCCAGATGTTCCTACAAGAACAATTAAAATCTACAAAGACGTTGAAACTGTAGATTCCACACCTGTGAAACAGCATCAGTACAGAATGAATACTCTGAAACAGGAATGTTTGAAAAAAGAGATGAAATTTTTGTTGGAGAGTGATTTCATAAAATCGAGTAAAAGTTACCAGAGTACCAAATCCAGATAACACTTTCGATATGTGCACAGAGTATATAAAGGTGAAAGGTCCGACCAAAACTGATTCATTCTCATTGTCAAGAATCTATGAGGATGTCTGGTCTAGAAACTTGTGATGCTTATATTGTTGATGTTATCATGTACAACGCCAAATAGAGAAAAAAAACTTAAAGACAATTCGGAAATTCGTTGACAGATGTGAATTTGTCATTTAACTTATCCAAACGTTAGGTTTGCCGTGCTTGTGTTACATTTCTAGGACATGTCATGCGACATGGATAAATTAAACACATACATGCCAAGGTCATGGCTCTCTCTAAATTCATTGTGCCTATAAGTACAAAGCAACTAATGCAATTTTTTGGCATGGCTGGATACTGTCAGAAATTTTGATCCAAATTTTCCATAATTGCTGAACCCCTGACAAATTTAATGAGTAAGAAAAAGCAAGTTTCATTGGTCTGAAAAATGTTGGTTAAGTTAAAGGCCATACTTAAGAGTGCAGCATTTCGTTCAGCTCCAGATTACAGTCAAAATGTTTGTCGATGCAAATGATTTTGGGGTTTGTGAAGTATTATTTAAAGAAGACAAAATTGTGCAGATCATCCAGTGTGGTCTTTTTCTAAGAAATTAAACAAGCACCAGAGAAATTATTAATTAATGAACATGTAAAATAAAAATCACAGGTTATTAAACTGGAGTTTGATGTTGCCGGACTACAATATTGAAATCAGTCGTATTGAGGTAATATATAATTTAATTGCAAATACTTCTTCACGTGTAAAGAATAATATAGCTTGATGTATATTTTGTGTCATTCATAAGACTTCAAATTATGCAATTTATATAACATGACTATTATCTAAATGAAAGCTTTAGAGTATAACTCTCTATTATGAGGGGAGGTGGTACATATATTTACTTTGTATTGCTAATTTGTTTTACCGCAAAATTGTTTGTTAGGTTTAATGCATTTTGAACTTGCCCTTGTCCAAACTCAAATTCACTGTGTTCCTGACTAGAGGAACTGACGATGTTTCTATTTTGTAAACAAATAATACATATCTATTATTTTGTCTATGAGTGTGGGTTAAATATTAGGATCATTATCAACAGACGTAAACATGTGTACCAGGTTCTGGTGCTGGTTACTGGAATTCCCGCATAACAATACATTGGCTTCCAGATGTTTACCACATTCAATATTATAACTTTAGTTACAGTATCTTCTAGAATAGATGTTTCCATTGAGTAATAGTTTCTTGTATAACATGCTAATTGTGACCTAGGGCAAGTTATGAGTTTTATAATGTTTTTTACTTGAAAAATTATTTTTCCTGCAATAACATCTAAATCAGTCTTATTGTAGTGTTCATTATTTCATTAGGTCTGGAATTATATGTCCAAACGATTATTGTCTGGAATTAGGAATTTGTCAGTTATATTCTCGGAATGAGATATAAACTGGCAATTATAGTGAATTCGAACCTGGATATCTTGGATTATATTATTGTAATTAATGGAAGGATTGTTAGCACATCATCACAATTTATTCTATTGGTATAATAGTTCATTTAAGACTAAAGACATATCAACGCCTTTAGCAATGGATTATATTTCAATTAGAAATTAATTCATTAAGACTGGTGATTGAACTTTTTGGATTATTTGTCATTGAATTCGCATTAATGTAACTTTTTTTCAAATTTTCAAATTTTATTCCAGAGAAATAAACTATTTGGTGAATTTTACAAACCTTGCTGGTTTGTGCTCTTTTGAAGAGTCGAAATACAACTACTTCATGTAAAATATTGAATTCAATAAACGTTATGCAATCAAGGTTTTAGAAATAATAAGGTCAGTCTCGCAGTCATACATTTATTCATCATTTCCTGTTTTAATCAATCTTGGAAGTTTATTCCTTTACACCACAAGGACGAGGCATTTAAGAAAAATGGTAACATATTTTTATGGGTATCTGTGTATGATCTCGTAATTTGTTTCTTTGTCAGGGAACATCTCTTAGCATCTAGTCGCCATAGCATTGAGAGAGGAAAAATATACAGGGACCAAATGTGGAAGTTGATAATGATTGCTTACCATCTTGATGTATGAAGTCAAACCAAAATAATCTTTTCTATACACGACATGCCTCATTACACTAATTAAGATTTATGTTTTGTCTGATTATTGTAATTTTTTGTAACCTACCAATGAAAGTAGCGTTCCAAATGATCCAGGTAAAATATGATCTTATAAAGAGAGAAGAAACTCTAAGCAGCATTATGCTATATATGAGCGAACAGAATTAGATGCAGAAATATCTCTGGAGATAAGATGTGCTCAATAATATGCTCGGACAGACATATTAACTGGGAATTATGGTGAATTCAGACAGCGACATCTTGGGTGAAATTATTGTGATTAATTGGAGGACTGTGAGTACATAATCACACCACAGGCTATTGGCATATTAGTACATTCAAGACTACAGACCCAGTTTTCGAACATCACTGGAATTTTTATTCATTAAGAGTGGTGATAGATCTGTTTGAACTGGTTTAGATTTAATGTGTATTACTGTAATTTCTTTCCAAATTGTCACATTTTATTCCAGAGAAATAAATTATTTGTTGAAGTTTACAAAACTTGTTGGTTTACACTCTTTTTTAGAGTCGTAATACAAACTACTTCACATAAAATATTGAACTTAATAAACGTTATATAATCTTGGTGTTAGAAGGAACAATATCAGTCTCTCAGTAATACATATATACGTCTATCCATCCATCCATCCATCATTCGGTTGGATAGAAGAGAGAGAGAGAGAGAGAGAGAGATGGAATAAACAGATAATTGCACAAGCAGAACTATTGAGTGGAATTAGGATTCTTTATTCACGATCGTTCCTCTTACATCAACATGTTCATGACGATACATCCAGTTATAAGAATTTTTGACATATATATCCTGCCACTTCTCCGCAGTTGTCGTCGTTCATCAGATAATTCAATTCATCTGTCATTTGTACACATGCCTGCGTCCCTCCAGCACTTCCGGTCCTGCTGGGTTGACCTGGTGCCCAAAATTGGAAGTTATCTGGAATTGGGGCTCCCCGTACTGTCATGTAATTAGGCGTTGGTGGTGTTCTAAAACCCCCTATCCAAAAATCCCTGCACAACGCTGAAATAAATAAATACTAACTATAAGCAAATGTCTTCCTGTATTAAACGACCTTGGAAGTGTATTCCGTTACATCACAAGGACGAAACATTGAATAAAAATGGCAACAAATAACTTTTTTATGGTTAGCTGTTTATGATCTCATAATTTGTTTCTTCTTCGGAAAACACGTCTTAGCATATAATCGCCACAGCATTGAGTACAAGAGACAAAATGCGAAAGTTTTTAAAGTTGCTTACTGTGTAATGTATGAGGTCAAAACAAAAAAAAAACAAAAAGTTTCCATTAATGGCATGCCTCTTTTTACTAATTAACCTTTAGTTTATGCCTGATCAGTTTAAAATTGTACACCTCTTCTCTAATGTTTGAGATAATGATTTACATACATTAGAACAGTTTATAGAAGTCACCGCTGGTCGCTACTTAATTTGGCATTTCACCGTGTATTTGAGGTTAGATATCAAACAAAAGGTCAGTATTTACCTGCTTTTTGTAGCGCAAGATCCTGAAAAAACTCGTAGGAACATACATCAGGCACCAAAAGGTCAGCTCCTTCTGCTACACAGGCTGCGCGCGCATCAGTCCAGGATTTGCAGTTTTGGGCATCGAATCGATAGCAGAATCGGCCACATTTGGTTGAGTACAAAATATATCCCGAGGGACATCCTGAAGTAAAATTTGAATATAGATATCTTTATAGTCATTAGTTAGATCGCGGGACTTGTGTATAATCATGGACAGATTATCAATTTTCGTCATTTGATGACTTACTTTAGTATACTAAATGTAATGGATTTAGAATATACTGATATATTACACGGTACTGGAGTATCTCCAGTACGCATTCAAGGACTGCAGCGAGGGAGTGTACATCCATACCAGGGCTGACGGCAAGCTGTTCAACATCGCCCGTCTCCGTGCTAAGACTAAAGTCACAGAGGTACTCATCCGTGAATTGCTCTTTGCCGACGATGCAGCCTTGACATCACACACGGAAGATGGACTCCAGCAGCTGGTATGCTGCCTCTCCCATGCATGTAAGGAATTTGGACTGACCATCAGTTTGAAGAAAACAAATGTCATGGCACAGGACACAGACTCCCCTCCCTCTGTCTCCATCGATGGGTACAATTTGGAAGTTGTCGAGAACTTCACATACCTCGGGTCTAACATCTCCAGCTCACTCTCCATTGATTCTGAGGTGGGCGGCAGGATTGCCAAGGCAGCAGCAGTGATGGCCAGACTTAACCAGAGGGTCTGGAACAACCCCAACCTCACAGAGAAGACCAAACTGCGTGTCTACCAAGCGTGCGTGCTCAGCTCACTTCTCTACAGCAGCGAAAAATGGAACACCTATGCAAGACACGAGAGGAAACTCAACAGCTTCCACCTGCGATGTCTGCGGCGCATTCTGCACATCCAGTGGCAGGACAAAGTACCCAACACAGAGGTTCTAGAACGAGCCAACATGAACAGCGTGTTCTCCATACTCAGCGAGAGGCGCCTTCGCTGGCTCGGCCATGTCAAGAGAATGGACCCAGGTCGCATTCCCAAGGACCTGTTATATGGGGAGTTAGCAGAAGGTGCACGACCAACTGGACGACCACATCTGCGCTACAAAGATGTTTGCAAGAAGGATATGAAGACAGCAAACATCAATGTCAACGACTGGGAGAGCTGTGCAAACAACCGTTCCAGCTGGCGTCTAGCTGTCAGGCAGGGAGTTCAAAACGCAGAGGAAAAGAGAAGAATAAAGCAAGCTGAAAAGAGAGCTAAAAAGAAGGATAAGCAAAAGCTTACTTTGGAGCTATGCCATCGTCTCTCGTAGACGGACGGATGCCAAGGATATATTACACGGTATATTTGGCATAGTGAAAATCGACGTATTTGATAATCGTGCGTATGGTGTAAGTCTATTGCCTCTCTTGTAAGCTCTCTGAAAATGTTAATAACGTTACATCTGAATATTATGTTTAGGGATGTTTTAAAGTTTCTGATTGTGGACACCTTTTTCTATTCGGGCAAAAGCAATACCACTAGTCAAACATACCTGGCCCTCTTTACGTTTCCATCACCCTTGTGACTCATGCTAACTTCGTGTGCCTCTTTTTGACTGTAGTATTTTTAATCTTACAAAATATGTATACAGAACATGTAAATGAGTCTAACGTAAAAGATAGCTGAGAATTTATTTCCTAATTATTAATGTATTTAAGATTTTTTTCTGATAGACCAAAGGATATTCAAGACAATTATACACTAGTAGAGGAATGTGTTTAGAAACTAATCAAAATAAAGCGTTCAGTTGGACCAAAACCGTTTGTTTTTTAGCACTACAAACTAGGGTGCCTAGCTCAGGATCGTTTTTCTAAAATTTTGTTCTGATGTGACGGTTGACAGATTACACCTTGGTGCACAGACGATTCGTGCTGGAGAGTCGACTTTTATTCTCTGATTATCAGACAGTTTGCTGCTAATTAATACATTTATTTAGAGAAACAATTGTATTTAGACGGTAAGTATAACTCTTCAACTAATGGTATATTCCGTTCAATCCTTTAGAGAGAGAGAGAGAGAGAGAGAGAGAGAGAGAGAACACTTACTTGGTGAGCCTACCGACATAGTAAGTATAACAATGATGGCCAGGGCTGAAACAAAAATAAATTTTCAAACATTTACAAATATATAAATAAAAAATAGATTTAGTGCTGGCAAAAGCCTTTAAGGGAGCAATAAAATGTAGAACTAAACAAATGAACTCGTAATAACTAAATAAATGAACAAATAAATAAATACATATATAAATATCAGATTTATGACATCAGTCAATTAATGATCAGTAATGGTCTATGAAGAATGTATGCATGTCAACTGTTGTTTTTCCATGTAATGGTAAAAAAGAGAGAAGAAGAGGAAAGGAAACGATTCTCAAACAGAAGATAAAACAGGTCACAGAACTGAATTGTTTCAGTTGATCTCCAACCAGAATTTCAGTCAAGCCATTTCGAAATAATATAACAAACATATATACAGTCAGCAAGTAAGTTATAGATACATACATAGATGCATGCGGACAGACATTCATACATACATATACACATGCATTAATCCATACATCGATTCATTTCCCGTACTACATACATACATACATACATACTCGAATGCATATTATATATATATATGATTGCAGACGTAGTGGTAGACGACAGACGGAAAGGGATCAAGGGAGAGAGAGAGAGAGAGAGAGAGAGAGAGAGAGAGAGACCTAGAAATATTATATTAGATCCAAAGCCATGATTGGATACAGCCACAGGTATTATTGGTGGTGCTTTGAATTGTCCTGGAATGCAGTTGGTCATTGGACTAGTGGTGAGTAGTACAAGCATCCCCAGCAAAGTCAGGATCCTCATGATTTTCTTTTATCTGTGTCATAAATTATAATCTCAAAACAAATTATATTCTCATCTATTTATCGTCTACTGGGCATACTCAGAAAAGTGACATCACAATGGGTCCAGAAGAATAAGACATACTCTCGTGAAATAATTTCTTCTCTCTAGATCAGTTCTGTCGGTTATTGGTTTATGGTTTCCACAGATTTCATTGTATCCGCCCTGTATCGAACTGCTTAAATTGTTACTTCTATTTCTGACAAAGATGTTATACAGAGATTTGCCACCCCTCACTATCTATCTACATGTACAATCGGGTTGTAGTCTGTTTACAAGCAAATGACATTTTCAGCAAATTATGCATCGTGGTACGTCACCATGTACGCTTAAGCCGTGTCCAAAGAGTCAAGCATGTAATCATCTGGTAACTGTGGTAGTAAACAGGCGACAACACTTTATTGCACTGTTTTAAGAGGAATATTTTTTTCACCGTCATGAGATTTTGCAAGTGACAAATTCGTGAAGATGTTTTTCAACAATATTGTAAATCAAGCCTATACAGATTTGGAGAATACATCTCTGTCAAATATTTAATGAATATCAAATGGGAAGTTATTTAAATAAGTTTATCTTCATGTTTTGTGTTTGAACCAAAAAAATAGCCAAAGGGACGTATTCACCTTTACCTGCATTAATTTGCTGATCAACAGAAAATTAATACATTCTGTAGAAAATTAATAAATTACTTAATACAGCCTTCAAAGAATTAATACATTCTTCAAGAAGCCTCCTAACGGTCTTTTTGACGAGAAACAAAAATGTTGCAGAATAGCAGTCGACACAAGCGGGCAACTTTATTTGACAATGACCGACCTTTCATTACATATGTGGATATATTATTCATTCTTTAAAGAAGCGTAAAACCTTTCTCACTTGCATTAATGAGAATTATCTAGTTTTGCGGTTTACCAGATTATCACGACAATTAAGAATCGTGTACCCTTCATACAGTACCACGTATTGTCTATCTTGCTCTGTGAAATGATGTTAAAGCCAAAACAATAAAACAGTAGCTGTTCAGTTTTTAATTCTTTTCTAGTGATAACGGATGACATGCCCTATCTAGAAGTAAGTAATACGATTAAGTAAACCAAATAAACACATGTGGGTTTATTAAGACGTAAAACGGGTTTAAAACTTATTTTTGGATTGTGTCTGATCACAATTATGCATTTTCTTCACCGTAGAAATAAGCCTGAAAATGAATAATTAGGTTCAGAAACTAAGCAGGTTTTAGAAGATTTATTTATCTTTTGAAAGAATTGGTACGCATTTTACAGTTGCAACGAAATTGCTGTTGAAGTTATTTCAGGAACAGAATTTCGTCTTCATGTTTAGGCCCTGAATACGGTCGAAAATGTTGCTGCAGCTTACATAATGGGTTTAGATGTTTTCAAATTACACCTGCTGTGATTTAATATAAAGGAAGGTGGAAAATGCGCGCAACCATGGCTAGGAGTTGTACAGCCAGATATCCAAGTCAATATATACCAGACCCTTTAAAAAAATTCGCGCATAATTAAATCAATTCAACAAAATAGATCTAAGACGGTATAATAATTATTCAACCATTTTTCTTTCCATCTTAAAATATTGAGAATATGACCAAGCGATATCACAGCATAATAACATTAAATCGCATTTCGAAACGTAATATAAAGACGAGATTCCGAGCGATAGCTGCTCCGATTGTGTTATGATTTTATCACTCTCAGCCATGTGATGTTGCTGCAGTTTTTGATCCAGTGATTAGTATCAGATATCTCTGTTATAGTTATCTCTGCAGTTTGGACATTAAATGTGGTGGAAAAAATACAGCGTGTCGCAGTAACGACACTCACTTTTCAGCGCTCGAAATATCGCCATTAGAAAATTGTTCCTTCTTCGCATAAGTTCTTGATTTAAATGGTCAGTTTTGTGCGTGAGTGTATGTGATTTGGATTTTTAACGTAGCTTTAATATTTTTCAATCATATCGATAAGATGTCTCCAGTGCGGCAGTTTATAGCGATGTCTAGCAATGGGGCATCATGCCGCAGACATGTAGTATCATGTCCCACCCAGTGACATTATCCTGACACCGGGCATACCAGTTCTAACACTAACCTCTTAATGCCGTGCGCCTAGCTAACCAGTTCTTAGTACCATTTTTATAAGTCTTTAGTATTACTCAGTCGTGGTTCGAACCCGCGAACCCCGGTATCCGATACGGACGTTCTAACCACTATGGTCAAATAATTGAGAATATTTGCAGTCTAGTTATAGCATTAGATGGAAAATCATGTTGGACGTTCCCGTACCAGTTTTTGCCTCTTGAAGAACAAAAAAATCAAAATTAATATCGCAATGAAGTCATTAAGAAAACAAATCTAGTGATAGGACGTCAGTGAAAATGAATGACACATATGTAAAATATATTTAATTACTCTGTCCTATGAAATGGAACTATACGATTGCCAATTTAATTATCAAATGAGTGGAATTCTAAACAAAGAAATGGATGAGTTGTAAGGGTGTTATTTTATTGCCAAATGTGTGGAATTCATACAAGGGAATTGATAAGCTGTTGAGAGCCAATTTAATTGCTTAATGTGTGGAATTCTAAAAAGGGAATGGATTAGCCGTGAGAGTGTTAAGTTGATTAACAAATGTGTGGAATTCTAACCATCAGAATGGATAAGCTGTGAGAGTACTTATTTAAGTATCTAATGTGTGTAATTCTAACGAAGGGAATTGATCAGCTGCGTGTGTGCCAATTTAATTACCAAAAGTGTGAAATTCTGACCGTCAGAATGGATAATCTTTTAGATTTATAATCTAACTATGAGAATGCATAATCTGCGTTGCTGCCCATTTCACAGGACACTGTGATAATGAAATATTTAGTTATTTACCTTTCTTTCTCCGTTACAATAAATAAAGTTAGAAGAGAAACAAACAACCCATTTTGACTAAACTGGGTGCGAAAATGATGTTCAAATTAAGAAATTATATTTCCATTGTTTGTGATCACATATTAGATGACAGCCAATACATCAAAATGTACTATTTTAAAGCTTTTTCAAATGAAAGACTATTTGACTTTTTGACTTAAATCAAAGGTTTTAAGAATGTTATACTCACCAATTATCCGTTTGTTTGCAGATTCTATTTCCCTATTATTTATTCCCTATAATTTCTATAAAGTTTGAACCTACCTTATATCAGATACTTATTCCGTCTTCTTATCCCATATCTTCCAAAATGGTGAGGTTGGGTATATATAGTCCTGAATAACGCCTTAGGCGGCCTCGTTATCGACGTACTTGAGGTGGCATATTGAAGAAATAATATTACAGGAAAATCAGCCAGATTATTGCATAAGAAATTAATCTTGCTGCATTCGATCACAACGTACATAATATCAATTACCTGCTTCCTTAAACGTGTCACATTCAGGAAGTGACCTATGAAAGCGACTTCCATGTGATCTCCTGTATGTAACTTTATGTATGTCAATGATATAAGCCATCATAAGCGATATGAATAACGTGTTATCTTATGTATGTATATGGTGCAAGCAACCTGAGTTTGACAACGCATATATTCCTTACTTTTTAATCTGTCTGCTAAAGATGTGTACTTACACGTTTTGATTTTACTTGTTTGTTACAGAGATGTATAGCTATACCGATCCTTATGAAGATAAAAATGAAATTAGTTTATTTAGTTTTTAACAAATATTTTCCATCTAGATAAGGTATTTTTCGGTAGCCAGATCATCGATGCTGACAATACAAACTACTGGTATTTAAGTTATTGTTACATACAAATACGTCGTAAATATAATTAATTTTTGTTGTTCTAGGGTTTAACGCCATTTTTCAGCACAAGATAGGCTATACATGGCGGCCAGTATAACTGGTGGAGGAAGAACCCTGGAAAACCCAGGGAAGAACCACCGACCCACGAGAAGCTACTGGCAGGCTTTCCCACGTACCCACGCTAGCCGAGCCTTGGACTCGAACCCACGCAGACAGAGGTGAGATTCAAAAAGTATGCATAATATGGACCATAATCTTTCACATCTGCTATTACTTGAATATGAGCACTTGTGTCCAGATGTTCCTACAAGAACAATTAAAATCTACAAAGACGTTGAAACTGTAGATTCCACACCTGTGAAACAGCATCAGTACAGAATGAATACTCTGAAACAGGAATGTTTGAAAAAAGAGATGAAATTTTTGTTGGAGAGTGATTTCATAAAATCGAGTAAAAGTTACCAGAGTACCAAATCCAGATAACACTTTCGATATGTGCACAGAGTATATAAAGGTGAAAGGTCCGACCAAAACTGATTCATTCTCATTGTCAAGAATCTATGAGGATGTCTGGTCTAGAAACTTGTGATGCTTATATTGTTGATGTTATCATGTACAACGCCAAATAGAGAAAAAAAACTTAAAGACAATTCGGAAATTCGTTGACAGATGTGAATTTGTCATTTAACTTATCCAAACGTTAGGTTTGCCGTGCTTGTGTTACATTTCTAGGACATGTCATGCGACATGGATAAATTAAACACATACATGCCAAGGTCATGGCTCTCTCTAAATTCATTGTGCCTATAAGTACAAAGCAACTAATGCAATTTTTTGGCATGGCTGGATACTGTCAGAAATTTTGATCCAAATTTTCCATAATTGCTGAACCCCTGACAAATTTAATGAGTAAGAAAAAGCAAGTTTCATTGGTCTGAAAAATGTTGGTTAAGTTAAAGGCCATACTTAAGAGTGCAGCATTTCGTTCAGCTCCAGATTACAGTCAAAATGTTTGTCGATGCAAATGATTTTGGGGTTTGTGAAGTATTATTTAAAGAAGACAAAATTGTGCAGATCATCCAGTGTGGTCTTTTTCTAAGAAATTAAACAAGCACCAGAGAAATTATTAATTAATGAACATGTAAAATAAAAATCACAGGTTATTAAACTGGAGTTTGATGTTGCCGGACTACAATATTGAAATCAGTCGTATTGAGGTAATATATAATTTAATTGCAAATACTTCTTCACGTGTAAAGAATAATATAGCTTGATGTATATTTTGTGTCATTCATAAGACTTCAAATTATGCAATTTATATAACATGACTATTATCTAAATGAAAGCTTTAGAGTATAACTCTCTATTATGAGGGGAGGTGGTACATATATTTACTTTGTATTGCTAATTTGTTTTACCGCAAAATTGTTTGTTAGGTTTAATGCATTTTGAACTTGCCCTTGTCCAAACTCAAATTCACTGTGTTCCTGACTAGAGGAACTGACGATGTTTCTATTTTGTAAACAAATAATACATATCTATTATTTTGTCTATGAGTGTGGGTTAAATATTAGGATCATTATCAACAGACGTAAACATGTGTACCAGGTTCTGGTGCTGGTTACTGGAATTCCCGCATAACAATACATTGGCTTCCAGATGTTTACCACATTCAATATTATAACTTTAGTTACAGTATCTTCTAGAATAGATGTTTCCATTGAGTAATAGTTTCTTGTATAACAT
Source organism: Sinohyriopsis cumingii (assembly GCA_028554795.2). Classification (NCBI taxonomy): domain Eukaryota; kingdom Metazoa; phylum Mollusca; class Bivalvia; order Unionida; family Unionidae; genus Sinohyriopsis; species Sinohyriopsis cumingii. Next base: position 57,244,398 of record CM068840.1, read on the forward strand.
GCTAATTGTGACCTAGGGCAAGTTATGAGTTTTATAATGTTTTTTACTTGAAAAATTATTTTTCCTGCAATAACATCTAAATCAGTCTTATTGTAGTGTTCATTATTTCATTAGGTCTGGAATTATATGTCCAAACGATTATTGTCTGGAATTAGGAATTTGTCAGTTATATTCTCGGAATGAGATATAAACTGGCAATTATAGTGAATTCGAACCTGGATATCTTGGATTATATTATTGTAATTAATGGAAGGATTGTTAGCACATCATCACAATTTATTCTATTGGTATAATAGTTCATTTAAGACTAAAGACATATCAACGCCTTTAGCAATGGATTATATTTCAATTAGAAATTAATTCATTAAGACTGGTGATTGAACTTTTTGGATTATTTGTCATTGAATTCGCATTAATGTAACTTTTTTTCAAATTTTCAAATTTTATTCCAGAGAAATAAACTATTTGGTGAATTTTACAAACCTTGCTGGTTTGTGCTCTTTTGAAGAGTCGAAATACAACTACTTCATGTAAAATATTGAATTCAATAAACGTTATGCAATCAAGGTTTTAGAAATAATAAGGTCAGTCTCGCAGTCATACATTTATTCATCATTTCCTGTTTTAATCAATCTTGGAAGTTTATTCCTTTACACCACAAGGACGAGGCATTTAAGAAAAATGGTAACATATTTTTATGGGTATCTGTGTATGATCTCGTAATTTGTTTCTTTGTCAGGGAACATCTCTTAGCATCTAGTCGCCATAGCATTGAGAGAGGAAAAATATACAGGGACCAAATGTGGAAGTTGATAATGATTGCTTACCATCTTGATGTATGAAGTCAAACCAAAATAATCTTTTCTATACACGACATGCCTCATTACACTAATTAAGATTTATGTTTTGTCTGATTATTGTAATTTTTTGTAACCTACCAATGAAAGTAGCGTTCCAAATGATCCAGGTAAAATATGATCTTATAAAGAGAGAAGAAACTCTAAGCAGCATTATGCTATATATGAGCGAACAGAATTAGATGCAGAAATATCTCTGGAGATAAGATGTGCTCAATAATATGCTCGGACAGACATATTAACTGGGAATTATGGTGAATTCAGACAGCGACATCTTGGGTGAAATTATTGTGATTAATTGGAGGACTGTGAGTACATAATCACACCACAGGCTATTGGCATATTAGTACATTCAAGACTACAGACCCAGTTTTCGAACATCACTGGAATTTTTATTCATTAAGAGTGGTGATAGATCTGTTTGAACTGGTTTAGATTTAATGTGTATTACTGTAATTTCTTTCCAAATTGTCACATTTTATTCCAGAGAAATAAATTATTTGTTGAAGTTTACAAAACTTGTTGGTTTACACTCTTTTTTAGAGTCGTAATACAAACTACTTCACATAAAATATTGAACTTAATAAACGTTATATAATCTTGGTGTTAGAAGGAACAATATCAGTCTCTCAGTAATACATATATACGTCTATCCATCCATCCATCCATCATTCGGTTGGATAGAAGAGAGAGAGAGAGAGAGAGAGAGATGGAATAAACAGATAATTGCACAAGCAGAACTATTGAGTGGAATTAGGATTCTTTATTCACGATCGTTCCTCTTACATCAACATGTTCATGACGATACATCCAGTTATAAGAATTTTTGACATATATATCCTGCCACTTCTCCGCAGTTGTCGTCGTTCATCAGATAATTCAATTCATCTGTCATTTGTACACATGCCTGCGTCCCTCCAGCACTTCCGGTCCTGCTGGGTTGACCTGGTGCCCAAAATTGGAAGTTATCTGGAATTGGGGCTCCCCGTACTGTCATGTAATTAGGCGTTGGTGGTGTTCTAAAACCCCCTATCCAAAAATCCCTGCACAACGCTGAAATAAATAAATACTAACTATAAGCAAATGTCTTCCTGTATTAAACGACCTTGGAAGTGTATTCCGTTACATCACAAGGACGAAACATTGAATAAAAATGGCAACAAATAACTTTTTTATGGTTAGCTGTTTATGATCTCATAATTTGTTTCTTCTTCGGAAAACACGTCTTAGCATATAATCGCCACAGCATTGAGTACAAGAGACAAAATGCGAAAGTTTTTAAAGTTGCTTACTGTGTAATGTATGAGGTCAAAACAAAAAAAAAACAAAAAGTTTCCATTAATGGCATGCCTCTTTTTACTAATTAACCTTTAGTTTATGCCTGATCAGTTTAAAATTGTACACCTCTTCTCTAATGTTTGAGATAATGATTTACATACATTAGAACAGTTTATAGAAGTCACCGCTGGTCGCTACTTAATTTGGCATTTCACCGTGTATTTGAGGTTAGATATCAAACAAAAGGTCAGTATTTACCTGCTTTTTGTAGCGCAAGATCCTGAAAAAACTCGTAGGAACATACATCAGGCACCAAAAGGTCAGCTCCTTCTGCTACACAGGCTGCGCGCGCATCAGTCCAGGATTTGCAGTTTTGGGCATCGAATCGATAGCAGAATCGGCCACATTTGGTTGAGTACAAAATATATCCCGAGGGACATCCTGAAGTAAAATTTGAATATAGATATCTTTATAGTCATTAGTTAGATCGCGGGACTTGTGTATAATCATGGACAGATTATCAATTTTCGTCATTTGATGACTTACTTTAGTATACTAAATGTAATGGATTTAGAATATACTGATATATTACACGGTACTGGAGTATCTCCAGTACGCATTCAAGGACTGCAGCGAGGGAGTGTACATCCATACCAGGGCTGACGGCAAGCTGTTCAACATCGCCCGTCTCCGTGCTAAGACTAAAGTCACAGAGGTACTCATCCGTGAATTGCTCTTTGCCGACGATGCAGCCTTGACATCACACACGGAAGATGGACTCCAGCAGCTGGTATGCTGCCTCTCCCATGCATGTAAGGAATTTGGACTGACCATCAGTTTGAAGAAAACAAATGTCATGGCACAGGACACAGACTCCCCTCCCTCTGTCTCCATCGATGGGTACAATTTGGAAGTTGTCGAGAACTTCACATACCTCGGGTCTAACATCTCCAGCTCACTCTCCATTGATTCTGAGGTGGGCGGCAGGATTGCCAAGGCAGCAGCAGTGATGGCCAGACTTAACCAGAGGGTCTGGAACAACCCCAACCTCACAGAGAAGACCAAACTGCGTGTCTACCAAGCGTGCGTGCTCAGCTCACTTCTCTACAGCAGCGAAAAATGGAACACCTATGCAAGACACGAGAGGAAACTCAACAGCTTCCACCTGCGATGTCTGCGGCGCATTCTGCACATCCAGTGGCAGGACAAAGTACCCAACACAGAGGTTCTAGAACGAGCCAACATGAACAGCGTGTTCTCCATACTCAGCGAGAGGCGCCTTCGCTGGCTCGGCCATGTCAAGAGAATGGACCCAGGTCGCATTCCCAAGGACCTGTTATATGGGGAGTTAGCAGAAGGTGCACGACCAACTGGACGACCACATCTGCGCTACAAAGATGTTTGCAAGAAGGATATGAAGACAGCAAACATCAATGTCAACGACTGGGAGAGCTGTGCAAACAACCGTTCCAGCTGGCGTCTAGCTGTCAGGCAGGGAGTTCAAAACGCAGAGGAAAAGAGAAGAATAAAGCAAGCTGAAAAGAGAGCTAAAAAGAAGGATAAGCAAAAGCTTACTTTGGAGCTATGCCATCGTCTCTCGTAGACGGACGGATGCCAAGGATATATTACACGGTATATTTGGCATAGTGAAAATCGACGTATTTGATAATCGTGCGTATGGTGTAAGTCTATTGCCTCTCTTGTAAGCTCTCTGAAAATGTTAATAACGTTACATCTGAATATTATGTTTAGGGATGTTTTAAAGTTTCTGATTGTGGACACCTTTTTCTATTCGGGCAAAAGCAATACCACTAGTCAAACATACCTGGCCCTCTTTACGTTTCCATCACCCTTGTGACTCATGCTAACTTCGTGTGCCTCTTTTTGACTGTAGTATTTTTAATCTTACAAAATATGTATACAGAACATGTAAATGAGTCTAACGTAAAAGATAGCTGAGAATTTATTTCCTAATTATTAATGTATTTAAGATTTTTTTCTGATAGACCAAAGGATATTCAAGACAATTATACACTAGTAGAGGAATGTGTTTAGAAACTAATCAAAATAAAGCGTTCAGTTGGACCAAAACCGTTTGTTTTTTAGCACTACAAACTAGGGTGCCTAGCTCAGGATCGTTTTTCTAAAATTTTGTTCTGATGTGACGGTTGACAGATTACACCTTGGTGCACAGACGATTCGTGCTGGAGAGTCGACTTTTATTCTCTGATTATCAGACAGTTTGCTGCTAATTAATACATTTATTTAGAGAAACAATTGTATTTAGACGGTAAGTATAACTCTTCAACTAATGGTATATTCCGTTCAATCCTTTAGAGAGAGAGAGAGAGAGAGAGAGAGAGAGAGAGAACACTTACTTGGTGAGCCTACCGACATAGTAAGTATAACAATGATGGCCAGGGCTGAAACAAAAATAAATTTTCAAACATTTACAAATATATAAATAAAAAATAGATTTAGTGCTGGCAAAAGCCTTTAAGGGAGCAATAAAATGTAGAACTAAACAAATGAACTCGTAATAACTAAATAAATGAACAAATAAATAAATACATATATAAATATCAGATTTATGACATCAGTCAATTAATGATCAGTAATGGTCTATGAAGAATGTATGCATGTCAACTGTTGTTTTTCCATGTAATGGTAAAAAAGAGAGAAGAAGAGGAAAGGAAACGATTCTCAAACAGAAGATAAAACAGGTCACAGAACTGAATTGTTTCAGTTGATCTCCAACCAGAATTTCAGTCAAGCCATTTCGAAATAATATAACAAACATATATACAGTCAGCAAGTAAGTTATAGATACATACATAGATGCATGCGGACAGACATTCATACATACATATACACATGCATTAATCCATACATCGATTCATTTCCCGTACTACATACATACATACATACATACTCGAATGCATATTATATATATATATGATTGCAGACGTAGTGGTAGACGACAGACGGAAAGGGATCAAGGGAGAGAGAGAGAGAGAGAGAGAGAGAGAGAGAGAGAGACCTAGAAATATTATATTAGATCCAAAGCCATGATTGGATACAGCCACAGGTATTATTGGTGGTGCTTTGAATTGTCCTGGAATGCAGTTGGTCATTGGACTAGTGGTGAGTAGTACAAGCATCCCCAGCAAAGTCAGGATCCTCATGATTTTCTTTTATCTGTGTCATAAATTATAATCTCAAAACAAATTATATTCTCATCTATTTATCGTCTACTGGGCATACTCAGAAAAGTGACATCACAATGGGTCCAGAAGAATAAGACATACTCTCGTGAAATAATTTCTTCTCTCTAGATCAGTTCTGTCGGTTATTGGTTTATGGTTTCCACAGATTTCATTGTATCCGCCCTGTATCGAACTGCTTAAATTGTTACTTCTATTTCTGACAAAGATGTTATACAGAGATTTGCCACCCCTCACTATCTATCTACATGTACAATCGGGTTGTAGTCTGTTTACAAGCAAATGACATTTTCAGCAAATTATGCATCGTGGTACGTCACCATGTACGCTTAAGCCGTGTCCAAAGAGTCAAGCATGTAATCATCTGGTAACTGTGGTAGTAAACAGGCGACAACACTTTATTGCACTGTTTTAAGAGGAATATTTTTTTCACCGTCATGAGATTTTGCAAGTGACAAATTCGTGAAGATGTTTTTCAACAATATTGTAAATCAAGCCTATACAGATTTGGAGAATACATCTCTGTCAAATATTTAATGAATATCAAATGGGAAGTTATTTAAATAAGTTTATCTTCATGTTTTGTGTTTGAACCAAAAAAATAGCCAAAGGGACGTATTCACCTTTACCTGCATTAATTTGCTGATCAACAGAAAATTAATACATTCTGTAGAAAATTAATAAATTACTTAATACAGCCTTCAAAGAATTAATACATTCTTCAAGAAGCCTCCTAACGGTCTTTTTGACGAGAAACAAAAATGTTGCAGAATAGCAGTCGACACAAGCGGGCAACTTTATTTGACAATGACCGACCTTTCATTACATATGTGGATATATTATTCATTCTTTAAAGAAGCGTAAAACCTTTCTCACTTGCATTAATGAGAATTATCTAGTTTTGCGGTTTACCAGATTATCACGACAATTAAGAATCGTGTACCCTTCATACAGTACCACGTATTGTCTATCTTGCTCTGTGAAATGATGTTAAAGCCAAAACAATAAAACAGTAGCTGTTCAGTTTTTAATTCTTTTCTAGTGATAACGGATGACATGCCCTATCTAGAAGTAAGTAATACGATTAAGTAAACCAAATAAACACATGTGGGTTTATTAAGACGTAAAACGGGTTTAAAACTTATTTTTGGATTGTGTCTGATCACAATTATGCATTTTCTTCACCGTAGAAATAAGCCTGAAAATGAATAATTAGGTTCAGAAACTAAGCAGGTTTTAGAAGATTTATTTATCTTTTGAAAGAATTGGTACGCATTTTACAGTTGCAACGAAATTGCTGTTGAAGTTATTTCAGGAACAGAATTTCGTCTTCATGTTTAGGCCCTGAATACGGTCGAAAATGTTGCTGCAGCTTACATAATGGGTTTAGATGTTTTCAAATTACACCTGCTGTGATTTAATATAAAGGAAGGTGGAAAATGCGCGCAACCATGGCTAGGAGTTGTACAGCCAGATATCCAAGTCAATATATACCAGACCCTTTAAAAAAATTCGCGCATAATTAAATCAATTCAACAAAATAGATCTAAGACGGTATAATAATTATTCAACCATTTTTCTTTCCATCTTAAAATATTGAGAATATGACCAAGCGATATCACAGCTTAATAACATTAAATCGCATTTCGAAACGTAATATAAAGACGAGATTCCGAGCGATAGCTGCTCCGATTGTGTTATGATTTTATCACTCTCAGCCATGTGATGTTGCTGCAGTTTTTGATCCAGTGATTAGTATCAGATATCTCTGTTATAGTTATCTCTGCAGTTTGGACATTAAATGTGGTGGAAAAAATACAGCGTGTCGCAGTAACGACACTCACTTTTCAGCGCTCGAAATATCGCCATTAGAAAATTGTTCCTTCTTCGCATAAGTTCTTGATTTAAATGGTCAGTTGTGTCCGTGAGTGTATGTGATTTGGATTTTTAACGTAGCTTTACTATTTTTTCAATCATATCGATAAGATGTCTCCAGTGCGGCAGTTTATAGCGATGTCTAGCAATGGGGCATCATGCCGCAGACATGTAGTATAATGTCCCACCCAGTGACATTATCCTGACACCGGGCATACCAGCTCTAACACTAACCTCTTAATGCCGTGCGCCTAGCTAACCAGCTCTTAGTACCATTTTTATAAGTCTTTAGTATTACTCAGTTGTGGTTCGAACCCGCGAACCCCGGTATCCGATACGGACGTTCTAACCACTATGGTCAAATAATTGAGAATATTTGCAGTCTAGTTATAGCGTTAGATGGAAAATCATGTTGGACGTTCCCGTACCAGTTTTTGCCTCTTGAAGAACAAAAAAATAAAAATTAATATCGCAATGAAGTCATTAAGAAAACAAATCTAGCGATAGGACGTCAGTGAAAATGAATGACACATATGTAAAATATATTTAATTACTCTGTCCTATGAAATGGAACTATACGATTGCCAATTTAATTATCAAATGAGTGGAATTCTAAAGAAAGAAATGGATGAGTTGTGAGGGTGTTATTTTATTGCCAAATGTGTGGAATTCATACAAGGGAATTGATAAGCTGTTGAGAGCCAATTTAATTGCTTAATGTGTGGAATTCTAAAAAGGGAATGGATTAGCCGTGAGAGTGTTAAGTTGATTAACAAATGTGTGGAATTCTAGCCATCAGAATGGATAAGCTGTGAGAGTACTTATTTAAGTATCTAATGTGTGTAATTCTAACGAAGGGAATTGATCAGCTGCGTGTGTGCCAATTTAATTACCAAAAGTGTGGAATTCTGACCGTCAGAATGGATAATCTTTTAGATTTATAATTTAATTACCAAATGTGTGTAATTCTAACTATGAGAATGCATAATCTGCGTTTCTGCCCATTTCACAGGACACTGCGATAATGAAATATTTAGTTATTTACCTTTCTTTCTCCGTTACAATAAATAAAGTTAGAAGAGAAACAAACAACCCATTTTGACTAAACTGGGTGCGAAAATGATGTTCAAATTAAGAAATTATATTTCCATTGTTTGTGATCACATATTAGATGACAGCCAATACATCAAAATGTACTATTTTAAAGCTTTTTCAAATGAAAGACTATTTGACTTTTTGACTTAAAGGTTTTAAGAATGTTATACTCACCAATTATCCGTTTGTTTGCAGATTCTATTTCCCTATTATTTATTCCCTATAATTTCTATAACGTTTGAACCTACCTTATACCAGATACTTATTCCGTCTTCTTATCCCATATCTTCCAACATGGCGAGGTTGGGTATATATAGTCCTGAATAACGCCTTAGGCGGCCTCGTTATCGACGTACTTGAGGTGGCATATTGAAGAAATAATATTACAGGAAAATCAGCCAGATTATTGCATAAGAAATTAATCTTGCTGCATTCGATCACAACGTACATAATATCAATTACCTGCTTCCTTAAACGTGTCACATTCAGGAAGTGACCTATGAAAGCGACTTCCATGTGATCTCCTGTATGTAACTTTATGTATGTCAATGATATAAGCGATCATAAGCGATATGGATAACGTGTTATCTTATGTATGTATATGGTGCAAGCAACCTGAGTTTGACAACGCAGATATTCCTTACTTTTTAATCTGTCTGCTAAAGATGTGTACTTACACGTTTTGATTTTACTTGTTTGTTACAGAGATGTATAGCTATACCGATCCTTATGAAGATAAAAATGAAATTCGTTTATTTAGTTTTTAACAAATATTTTCCATCTAGATAAGGTATTTTTCGGTAGCCAGAACATCAATGCTGACAATACAAACTACTGGTATTTAAGTTATTGTTACATACAAATACGTCGTAAATATAATTAATTTTTGTTGTTCTAGGGTTTAACGCCATTTTCAGCACAAGATAGGCTATACATGGCGGCCAGTATAACTGGTGGAGGAAGAACCCTGGAAAACCCAGGGAAGAACCACCGACCCACGAGAAGCTACTGGCAGGCTTTCCCACGTACCCACGCTAGCCGAGCCTTGGACTCGAACCCACGCAGACAGAGGTGAGATGGCAGTGATCCGGAACGGAGAGCGCTTTAGACCACTCGGCCACTCGGGGCCCCTAAATATAATTAATAAAGAAGCACGGAATTTCTCTAGTGTTACAAGGAAAACAATTAAGTCCATAGTTATCATTTCTGTTATCATATCGGCATGGTGTTTGATCAGTTAACCTTGAGTTTTCACATTATCTTGTTTGCATAATAGTATTCACGAGTTTTCGAATAATCATCAATGCACTTTCATTGTAAAAATGTCATCTATTTTGACATTGACATATGTGATTGTTTGTTGGTCATTGTGATATTGGCTATTTAGGGATTGAGTGGCATAATTTTCTGCATAAAGTTCTGCATCGTTTTTGACGTCATTATTGATCATATGTTTAATCTAAATTCTTAAGTTTTGAAGGCTAACATGTTCACTTTCTGACATCTCCCTTGATATGAACACATTATGTTACAACTCCGTGTTCTTAAACTAAGTAGATGAACATACAAATTTAGTAAAATTCAAAGTAATCAATTTTTCTGGATGGCAAAGTGAAAGTTTAATATGAACGTACAGTACTGTGATTTAAATTCCAAATAATCCTAAACGTTCTTTCACAAGTTCAAAAGGATAGAGTGATTGGAAGGTGCTGATGTGCCAAGAGCCATCCATAATCTGATGTGCTAACAATCCAGATGTATAAAAACTATATAATCTAGGATGTACTTGAATAAATTCACAATAATCCCAAAATGGTGGTTTAGTCCAAACTTTAATGAGCACTTTGTAATTCCAATAGTTAATTTTAAATGAATTATTCCTCTCGTACTATTTCTGAACACAACAGTAAATAAATCCAGAGACTGAAATTAAAGTAGCAATGAAGAATTTGATTTACTTCTGAACCTTTTATAAAACATATGACACAATAAGATGAACAGGATGTGTTGCCCCATCGAATTAGTACATAGTCCTCTTCCAGACCATTCTAAGGCTAGACATGGAACTCACTTGTAGGTAAAGAATTTACATTAACATTGACAAAAATGACAAAAGGCAGATACTTCATCTGGAACCTTCTAAGGTCAGAATGCCACATCAACATGTTTACACGTTCGAGGACGTAAATCTCCAGTGATGCTAACAGAATCAAGCTCAGGTACCCGGTGAATGCCTGTAGAACTACCTCGACAGACCGACTACTTAAAGTAATTTGTGGGCAAGGGCTATGTTTCTCCTTTTCTCCGAATATATATTTTTCTTGTGAAATTGGTTCCAAAACTTAAATATATGTTTAATCTGCTGGGGTAATCTCTTTCAAAGATATTTTGTCACTCTGTTCATATTTGGAGAATAGCTGTTTTGCAATTTCCAACGGAGTCGGTTTTTGTTCTCCTACTCCGATATGTATGAGTAGCTGTCATTAACTGATGTTACGTAACACACATATCTGCTAGTTTCCTGAGGGGATGAAATAACAATGACATAATCATACAAAACTACCAGCGTATTCACGACTAAATGCAAGAAAAGTAATTTAAAACGACGAATATGATTATTAAATGATAGCAGTCGTTTGAGTTGACATTCTGGTTGTTGGTGTGTGTGTTCTATGTGTGTATGGTGTTGATGGCAAATTTAATAAGTGTTTGTGTCTTTATTTGAGAAACACTTCCTATCAGGGAACGTTTTGCCAAAGACTTTGGCAAATATTATTTCATTTTGTCACATTCTATTAATGTATTTATTTACTCAGATATTTAGACTGACAAAGCTAAAACCGCAGTAGATCACATGGAACCTTTTGAATAAAATCAGAAAAGGACAGACAGTTACCGCTTATATTTCTAGTTTTGTTTTCTATTTCTACAAGAGTGTACGTTAAATCTGTTGATTTGTATCTCAGTGTTGAATGCCTGGGATTGGTATAAAATGTATCCTGCTTCAGAAATTCGACAATGAATACGACAGTCTGGTCCCCTGCTTAGTATGCTCCCTGCGTTGCACTCCGCTATACTAAGTCAGGCGAACGCCGATGCCATATTGTCACGTGATCAAAACAAATGGCCTCACACGGAGAGATCTCGGTAATCTAACCGTGGCACATTTATTGCTTTAATATTCTGTTTGTTAGTGACACAATGCGAACTTTACTAATACTTTCGATTTGAACAATATCAGCCGTTATCTTTTGTTCAAGCTTAACCAGCAAATCGGCTACGTAGGTATTTCTACAAATATTTCTACAATTAGGCGAAGACGAAGTATAGGGATACACACAAAACTATTTTGTTAATATTGCACGTTTCCCATTACGTCATCTCAAACATTCCTTTTCCAATCGATTCCTTGACAAATTTTGCGTCGAAATTGATATGATGTTACCTAGACAACTTTAATTGTGCCAAAGACTAAGACGAAAATATCTTCCCCATTTTACCAGGGGTGAGGGTAAAGATTGTTTTGCAAATATTGCACATTTCTCAGTGCGTCTAAAATATTCTAGTTGCAAGGAATTCCTTGACCAATTTTATGTAAAAATGTATATATCGTTGTCCATGACAGCCCAAATTTTGTGAAATATTAGGATCGGTATAACAACCCTCTTCTACTATATATATATATATATATATATATATATATATATATATATATATATATATATATATATATATGCTCGTCAAGTCTGCTTAAGGTACATCACATGCAAAGCCATACATTGTTTAGAATGTTCTATTTTAATATACTGGGATAGAGCCATGTACTCTTTGTAAAATGAAGAATACATATTTTCATTTCACTTCAGAGTATGTTCAAGAGGTTGGTCGAGCAGGAAATGATGGCCCTAAAGCTGAAGGCATACTTTTTATACAACAACCATGACTTATCTTCAAAACGTCTTGAGAAGGATATGAAAGGATATTTAACACTTGAAACTGGCTGCAGATACCAATTTTTGAATAATTATTTTAACTGTCCATATGAGGCAGCTGACTTTATATGCTGTGACCTTTGTCTAAATGATGCACTTGGAAGTGCATTTGGTATGAAACAGATTGCAGGACAAAATCGAACAGATAGACACCTTGTGCATATGGATTTAAAGGAATATGTGAGAGCTGATATATCTGGTGAAATTGCATTTCAACGGAATGATGATTTACTTCAATGCATAACTGAAACATTTGATATTATACCTATGGACATAAATGAAATTGTTCAGTATTACAACATTCCTAGGTACATTGCTGATTCACTGAATGCAATACTTGTTACCTTTAGGAAATAAAACGTTATTCAGACCAAGCAAGTAAATATCGACCGCTTTGGTGGCCTAGAGCATCTACCTTGTATGTGGTAGATCACGTGTTCAAACCCCAGCTGAGTCATAGCAAAGACTTATAAACATGGTACTAACAGCTGCCTCACCAGGCACTCAGCATTAAGAGGTTAGTGTTAGTACTGGTGGCATGGTATCAGGATAATGCTACTGGGTGGGACATGATGCTACATGTCTGCGTAATGGTGTCACTGTGCTAGACATCACTATAAAATATCGTACTACAGACATCGTAGCGATATGACTGAAATGTTTTTAAAGCTAGGCTAAAAATGCAAATCACACACACAAGTAAATGTATGTCCTGTCACCCTTTTTGATTCAATCCATTTTAAGTTTCTATTGACTGTAACCTTGCCATCAGGACAGGTGGGCATGTGTGTAGGTGAAAGTATAATTTATAAATAAGACCATTGCCTCCCAGCCCATCACCTCGCATTTGGGATTTGAATATAATAACAAATTATTCATCATTCTCAAATTACCTTAAACAGAAGGAGACTATGGTTGTGTGGAGACTAAAAAGGAAAATATATGACATTAATAGCTTCAGAATTTGGGAATAGTATCGCAGAAGAAAAAAAGATAAGCCCTAAAATTACCTATGTCTTGCCTCTGCCAAAGTTGGAAATACAACTAGAGAAATGTTGTACAATTTACTTATTTAAACAATCCACCGATTCTCCATCATCTCACACGTGCATGGGGGGGGGGATTATTCTGATGTTATTGATTGCTTATCATTGATTAGCAAGTGTGGTATTAGTGCATGCCTATAGGTGTAATTACAAAAAAAGGGACAATAACTTTGTGTGTGTGATTGGATTCTTAACGTAGCATTAAAAAATGTTCAGTCACATCGCTAGGGTGTCTGCAGTGTGGCAGTTTATAGTGATGTCTGGCACTGGGGCATAATGCCACAGACATTTATCGTGTCCCACCCAGTCACATTATTCTGATACCAAGCCCACCAGTCCTAACACTAACTTCTTAATGCTGAGCACCAAATAAGGCAGCTGCCAGAACCATTTTTATAAGTCTTCGTATGACTTGTCTGGGATTTGAACCTGTGACCTTCTGCATCTGAGGTGGATACTCTAACCACTTAGACCATCAGAGCAGATGGCAATAACTATTGCAAAATTTATAACAACACTGATTACTATGGATGTAATATGTACACTTTATCACATATTTCTGTCATTAACTGAGAATAAAGGCAGGCAATCCTGTCATTTATTCTACTGAGGTTTAATTTAAAATGGGCTGCTATTTGTATGTATTGTGGCAGATGATGATTCTGTAAAATTCCATGATTGATGTTTACTGATTGTTTTTAGAAGTTTAATGTTACTTTCCAGATTCAACTGGAAAGTAACTTTATGATAATATATCCAGGACTCAAATTCATGTCCGTTTACTAAATCTGCTGGTGCCTGAATACTTTTGTGAGCACTGAAAGACCAACCTGAATGTGATACAAAATGTTTCACTTCTTGCAGATCATAGATCATTTTCAACTCATCAGAATGAGAGTTTCTCTGTTTGTGATAGCCTGACCTCACTTTTACATCAGATACACTGTCAAAATTATCAGCAATGTTGTCAATGTCCACTACTGCTTTAGATATGGCCAGTAGGTTTTTGTCTTTGTTCATTAGGCCCAGTCCTTCAAGCATTGTCTTTTTTTCCTTTTTACAAGGTGTTCCAGTGCTAGATCTGCTGGTGTATGAATATCTGTCTTTCCCCTTATGTTGACAAAAAGGCCATAGATAATTTGATATGCAGTGTGCAAACTATATGATGCTTGCTGATGGCATAATAGGCGCAAGAGTTCTAAAGCATATTTACTTCTGATGTTATGACTCATGAACATCAACATCATGTATTTAAGGCAACCATGTAACCTGTCCCTGTCAGGTCTGTGTATCACATCCAAACTCTCCATGTACAGTAAACTAACATGTAACACAGTATGGCCATACTGTTGCACATGATCAGTGTCCATTGGCTTTAAAACTGTCTTTTTGTCCTTGCTTCAAAACATATATAGTTTTAACTTCCTCATCGCTAACTTTAATTTGAATGGGGATCAGTAAATCCTTGACAGTTGCTTCAATAATCATGTGAATCTTGTGCCCTGAGAAGATTTCAATAAAATGATCCATAGTCTGCTTGAGCCACTTATCTGTTATAGGGTCTGGAGGTACGTTCTTGGTTGGAGTAATGTTTAGGTCACAAAGTCCGAAGAAATCACACAGTGCCTCAATAATGAATGATTTAACAAATGACAAAACGAAATCTTTGTCTACATCATTATGATTCTTCATGTCAGTGGTCACATCATGCCGCCTTATACGGATTCTTTCTCCATTCACAGAGCCAGTTTCAAAAATATCCAAACTATAGAGCTTCTGATAAGCCATTGTCAAGAAATACATAGCTGTATGCCAGAGTTCAAAAGTAATTGGATACAGATCCCTCAATCTCTCTCTGGCATCAAAAACATCTTGATGCAATCCTTTTTCACCACTAAGTCTCTCCCTGGTCAATTGATCACCACCTATATGCACTGGATGATGATCTGTGCATCCATAGATTTCGTCTATCGTTTCATTGTATGACTGCATTATCTTACGGACATCACTATACTGCTGTTTATTGTAACGAAGAACTGAAGTGAAACTATGACTGATTTATTTGCAAGCTTCTCAGTAGATTGGTAGATTGGCAAAATTCATCTGTTGCACAATTGCAGCAGATGCAAACTAATGTTTTGTCCCTCCATGATAATTTTCCCATTCATGTCACACCCCAGTTGTAAAATCTACATTGTCCCCAACAATTCTGGAAACTCTACCTTCCCTGACTGCTAACTGCAGCTCCTTGAAACACGAATTGCCTAATTTTTCAACATCTCTAATGGTAGCTTCATAGCTACTGGACACAACCAGAATCTGCAATCTATCAAAAAACTGTTGGGAACAAGAAATAAAATCAATGAAACCTTCTTGTATCATATTATCATACTGATGTCTCATATTATTTATACGAGAGAAAAGGTCTCATATGCTTCATTATATTTACAATAAAAGAGCAGATAGTGAACTTGACCGCTGAAGCATAAAATGTCATCTGTGATAGCTGACTGCTTATAAAATCGACAGATGTATACTACACTAGCAGCATGTGAGTGATCAGCCAGACATGATTTGAACCTGAATCTATGTCTACAGATGCTCGACCACTAAGCTATAGTAGCTTATAATGCCAAGCCATGCATCCAAAATAGACCTTATAAATAAACATTGGTAGAAAATGAATGTTATATCATGGCATTGATTCACAATGTGCATTTGACAATGTAGTTTGATCATATCCTGTCAGCCATTTACAATGTATACCAGTGTTTTTAAATATAATATTAATTGTATAACATTTTATTGAAAACTGAATTTCCTTTATGAAACTGTTTGGTTTATGTTTGACCCATGAAAGTTTAAATGATAATTACTGGAACTTGGTTATGCTGGTTCCATTTCTAAGCATTAAGGTTATGCACTTACTATTCAGCTTAAAAGGGTTTGAAATTTTACTCATCTTTTATCCATATAACATTTCAAGTTATTACCTGTTATTTAACCTAAAGAACATGTAAATAAAACTGGAAATAGGTAGTATATTCCTCGGAAACTTAATTATATGGTAGAATAAAAGTTTATTAAAGCTGTTCTTGTCACCTTGTTAGACCTCCATTAGGTGTGTTTTCCTTTAGAAATCTGTAAAAGAGTAAGAAAGGGGCCAGAAATAATGAACATATAAAAGATGAAAACAATTTTGAAAAACAAAATAAAATCACCCAGAACTATATAACAAATTCACAAGCAAGATTTTGAAAATATACATACAAAATATCAAGATGCAGTTAGAAACATTTGGGTAAGAGGTCAGCAGTCTTGTAACAAATAAGTTAAGGTGAATAAAAGTGTTCAACTCAATCATTGTGTCACCTAAACTTTATCATGTATGATAAAAATCAAATGTGTCAATAGGAAATAACTTTCCATACTTACTGGCAATACTTGTCACAACTACTGACTTCTTGATTATGATTATTTTACAATGATGAGAATGCAGTGTCTGTTTTTAGTTGGTCTAAATCTAAATGTATCCTGTGACTTTAAGGAAAGACGAACCAAAGCTCAATGAAACATGCAAGTAGCAATAACATCTTCTGAAAATAAAAATAATAATTCTGAGATGCACCATTGGACTAAATAATATACTGAGTGAAGCTTCTTATTAAAGTGTTAAAGCACTGAAAAACGTTGGGGATAAAATGTTTAAAACCATGAAAAGTCAGAAGGTATGCCATTCAAAAATCTGGACAGACTAATAACCTGACCAACATATCCATTGCCCTCAAAGCATATGACTCCGGGCAAATGTAACATTGTAAAATTAATCAGTACAATACAACGATGAGGGCACAACTATCATACAAATTAATTCGATGAAGGTTGTTCATTGAAGCTAGTTAATGGAACGCATTCAATTTAAGTATATTGGTCCAGAGTGGGTGACAGTACAGTTAAAAGGTAGGTAGTGATACGATCTAAATAGATTCATATTCTGTTTATATTTTGCTAAATATGACCTGATTTCACAAGGCCAGTAGTTTGGAAAATGTAGTGTGCACACTCCTCCCAGAATTTGTTAACATTTGCTGATGGCATCCCATGCTCCTCCACAAACTCCATCACTGCTAACTTCTCTTCTTTGCTCCATTTCTTGTGTTATATATTTTGGTCTGGGAACTGCAATGAATAAACAGTTATAAGCTATAATGTTTGAAATGAACTGTAAGTACGAGTTGGTACTTGTCGTATAAATCTCAGACTCAGTGACAAATATTTTACATTTATCAAGAATTTGGAAAGACAAATAACTGCTACTTAATAATGCAAGTATTTACCTATTGTCTTCTGGAAATAAAGACCACATATTCAACCTTTAATGATACAAGGCTGTTAATTGCATAATAATGTATGAAAATTATCTGCTAACAACTATTATAACAACCAAGATAATACACAGAGTATATAATGAAAATAATACTGTATAACAAGCTATAAGCCAATGAAATATGTGATTATATGTCATTTATATCTCAATGTAGAAACACACATGATGTAATAAAATACAATACAGTCGTCTTGCAATACAGTAAATTTAAGTGTCACACTGTTTGATGTATGCATACAATAATGGCATGGTAAACATTCATATATATAGAGTGATTCTACGATTTACAGTACCTCATTAAAATAACAAATACTTTTTATATTTCCATGAAAACCTTACAAATGCATAAATAAATGATAAACAATTGATTTTAATTAATACTTATTTACTTTTCTTACTGATGAATTAAATGCAAAAACATCATGTACAGTTTTAAGAGAATATCTGTTTCACTTTTGTAACAGATCGGAGGCAAAGTGAGTATCAACATGAAATGAGCATCTCCTTAAACAAGGTCCTGAATGCAAACCTTGAGGCTAGACATTCAAAATTTGTGCAAAGTGAATCAGTGCAGAATGATGCCAACTGCAACTGTAAATACACAGTATTATATACCTCTATCTGCACAGGAGCCTTTCCTGTTGGTGATGACCTACGTCTTTTACAATACGCGTGGAAACTAGGATGACGCTCCATTCTACAAAATCAAATTAGAACATTTCAAGAAACATGTTTTTTAGTTTTTATTCTCTCTAGGTATCAAAGAATCAATTCAGTGCATTTTCAAATGACACAATAATTATTATTAATTTTGTAACCATTATCTATTGTGAAATAAATATAGATATAATAAAGATATTATTGAAAGCATCTTATGTTATGATAAATGCTTCACATATCTTGTTTTATTGTCAGTCATTAAACATACAATATTAAATTAAAGTTCCCTTAACAAAATTATACTTATTTAACTTAATACCATGAAGATTTCATCATAAACTTTGGCCTGTATGTATAGTTTGGTTTAATGCTTGATTGTTTTTAAAAATATGCCCATGTAAACACAGAACACCAGAGTAAATAAGGTTTTACTAGTTTTGTACATTTGGATGACTCAGTCAAAATGAGATTTTTCATTCCATACTCGACCTCAATCCAAGCCTCCAGCAAACCCTCATAAATGAAGGCTAGTGTTTTGGTTTTATTAAGTGCTAACTACACATGAACAGAGGAATCCTCTACCCACCCCCCATGCCACTCTGACTCTCAACACAATTCTTAAAGAATTCCTTTAAACTGTGTTGTTTTATATTGAATCCTCTTATTTTTAATGTTTATATAATCTAACATAAAATCATGAATGACGTTTTATCTCAGTTTCCTAAAAAGGTGATATCCAAAACTGAATAAGATGGATCAAGTCCTTTTATTGCAAAAATATGTACCTTTTTATGCACAAAGTGCCCCTGAATCATTAGACCAAATTACCGCTCTCTTTGAGGAACTCCTACCTAAATCATGATTAATCTTTGGAAAAATCTGTGCTGTTACATAGAACAATATATTAATATCAATGTAAAATTGTTCAAAGAATTTATTGCAAATGAAACATTGAGATGATGCTGTCTAAAATATTCAGTTTTTGGCAAAAATTTGTCCCCCCCCCCATTGAAGGGATTTGATATTAACCTTTGGTCACTTAAGGATGTCATCAATCACTTTATACCAATTCCGACGTAATAATTATCAAGTAATCGTTAGCAAACGGAATGCCGTACATGATGCAGTCGAAATGTGCAATACTTGACAAAATGTCGCCACTTTCTCCCCTTTGTAGAAGAGGGTTGTTATATCGGTCCTAATATTTCACAAAATTTGGGCTGTCATGGTAAACGATATATACATTTTCATATAAAATTGGTCAAGGAATTCCTTGCAACTAGAATATTTTAGATGACCGGTGTGAAATGTGCAATATTTGCAAAACAATCTTTACCCACACCCTTGGTAAAATGGGGAAGATATTTTCGTCTTAATCTCTGACAAAATTAAAGCTGTCTTACGTAACATCATATCAGTTTCGACGTAAAATGTATCAAGAAATCGATTGGAAAAGGAATTTTTGAGATGACGTAGTGGGAAATGTGCAATATTAACAAAATATTGTTGCGTGTATCCCTATACTTCGTCTTCGCCTAATTGTAGAAATATTTGTAAAAATACCTACGTAGCCGATTTGCTGGTTAAGCTGGAACACAAGATAACGGCTGCTATAGTTCAAATCGAAAGTATTAGTAAAGTTCGCATTGTGTCACTAACAAACAAAATATTAAAGCAATAAATGTGCCACGGTTAGAGTACCGAGATCTCTCCAATGTGAGGCCATTTGTTTTGATCACGTGACTATATGGCGTCGGCGTTCGCCTGACTTAGTATAGCGGAGTGCAACGCAGGGACCAAACTAAGCAGGGGACCATACTATGAATACGACTGCTACTGCTTGATGGGTAGTGAGCGTTAGAGCTTTAACAGTAAGTCCTTTCCCAGTCAATATGGAGTGGTATAAAACAAATACACTGTACTCAGAACTGCCTTGACATTCTAGTGTTGCAATCACTGCACGAATGGGTTAGTGTGAGCCATTACTTTGCACCAAAACTTCAACTATGTTAGCAACTTCTTTACCCGTCCCCAACTAGTCTGTAACCATCCTGCTCGCTACCGGAATGGAACATAGTATTATTCGCTAGAAGACCATTATAGGTTGTTTTTTTAAACATTTAATTTTAGAGTTGTCATATCTCTACAATAGTAAAATGGAGAAGCAGGTGGTCTTACATTTTTGTTTGACACAATCTCAGATATGTAACGTTTGAATATGCATGCATACCAAATCTCCAGAATAAAAGCCGTATTCTCCAGCTTTTTAACTCCGTCTGAGGATCTTCGGATTTGTAAAACAAATCTCTAGAGGTTCTGAAACAGTGAATATGGCGTAGATTACACATTAAATTTGTTATAGAGTTTGTAATCGCTCAGGAAAAACCATGACATAGCGGGCTTAAGATAAGAAATCGCAGGTAGCTGACGATAGGTTATTGTTGAGAAAGGCAGTAACCATCCGCCAATTGTTTTTGTTGATAATCCTATAGGCCAACACTATCTCACTTTACCTGTTCTACTCGGTTTTAAACCAGTTTAGTCCGACAATATTATGGAAGGCCTAGTGCACTAAGCTCTTGAAGAATGCATAAGCTGACGAGTAAATAGATGTGAAATGTTTATGAGGAATAACCTGGACACCGGTTGTATAAATGTTTTGAGGAAATCTGAATTCAATCGTTGCTAAAATTAAAAAAAACTAGACCACTGACATCAAAAATTGTATGTCAAAATCAATAGGCCGCGGATCGTAAAGGTTTAATGAGGAAAATCTTGACCACTGGTCGTTGAATTAATTGATATGACAACAAAGTTCCTGTGTCAATGATCTTTAAAATACATGTACTTATTTCAAGAATAGAGATATTAGTTCTTATAACAACATAGCCTGTGACACCGTGGCCATGAAAGCAACAAAAATATGCGACAAAATATCATTGCCTATATCCCAGTTTTATTAAATACCTTATTAACACAAAATATAGTTTTGATCCATTTACCACATTGACGTTTTGTCTTATGTGTACCTTTTGAACTAAATATTATGTTGAGTGCTTTCTGTCCACTTCGCACAGTCCTTCGAATGGTTTTTTGTATCTATTCCTTACTCTTGAAATGCAGTTATGAAAACACAAGCACACATACAAACAGCTAATGCATTCTTTTATCTATTGAAAGAAGTCTTTTCCATTTATTCAAACAAATTATTTATCATCGGAATTTTTTTTATTTCGTATGCATCATGAAAAATCGTTGCAATATTGTCTACACCTGCATTGAAATACTCTTCCCGTAGATTGTACAAAACAAAGAAACAAGTTGCCATCATAAATTGTCTTCAATAAAAGCAGGTAATTCTGTGTTTTTAAGTAGAGCGTGAATAAATGTTGTGACAAAACATTTGTCAAAACAAATTATCCAATGCGTTTGATGTCACATTGTTTGATACGGTGCATAGTACTGGTTGAAGTTGGCCTACACAACACAGTGACATTCTACATCACAACTACACATTATGCTGTTGCTATATTTTTGTGAAAAGAAGATTACTGGATGCATAAATACACATATTTATTGTAATGTATTTGTTACCGGATAATTGCTTTATTTGATTTATAACATTAGGTTGTACTGAATAAGCAAACTAATCTGTTTTTGAGTCGTACTTGCATCACATATTTACCACGTAAATATGCTGTGGCCGGATAAAGTTCAGTCAGTTGGGGAGACCGGTTCATGTCTACATTCGTCTGTGAACAAAGGTGAGGAAATATACTTCAGTAAGCTCACATTGAAACCATGCTTGTATATAGGATGGATTCCATGCTTCATATATACCACCAATCCATTCCCACACCCACAATCGATATCATCTAAGTCAATGCCAGTACTTTTACCTGTTGTTATCGTTCTTGTCTTCGGGATTTTGTCATTTTTCATATTATGGGCTGTTATACATGACATAGCAAACCTCTGTTGGGATAAATTGGTAATATTGAAACAAACGGGACCATTTTTTTCCAATTCCCTTTTGCGAGTCGAATAAGAAAATGGCGGCCAAAAATGTCCACCGTGATATAATCGAAGGTTACCTTGTTTGAATCCACTATAGTCCCAGTTAATATCTCTTTCCAAGAATATAATTGAGAACTTTTCATTTCCAGAGACTAATATATAATTTCACCAGGCCAAAACCTGATCGCAATAATGTAAATGATTTCTGGTCAGATGTTATCGCAGAAATTGATATTTCTAGTAAACAAAATTATCAAAATAAACTAAGACACAAAAGAATAACCCAGATGAGAGCCAAAAGTTCATTTATAGATCAAATCTGGAGATGCATTTTCAAACGGCAAAGCCATATCTATTACATCTTGTCCCTGGTTGTTTTCTTCTGGAGTTGACCCTGCTCTGGGTCCTATGAAAAACATATTATATTATCAATTTAATCGGTTTAATTGAACGAAAGACTCAAGTAGTTATTTGTTTCTACAGTGTTGTCCTCTTTTTTAATGGTGACTGATTGCATTTTTAACTTAGCCTTTAACAATATTTCAGTCACATCGCTTCGATGTCTGCAGTGTGGCAGTTTGTAGTGATGTCTCGCATTGTTGCATCATACCATAGACATATATCATCCATTCTCATTATCCTGGCAGTAGGTCGACCAGTCCTAACACAATTCTGCTAATCTGTTAATGCTGAGCGCCTAACCAGGCAGCTATTAATACCATTTTTATAAGTCTTTGGTATGACTCGGCCAGGGTTTGAACCCGCGACATCCCGCATCCGAGGGGAGGCTCCAAGAGGCCACAGAAGCGGTCTTTCCGAAAGAAAACATTGCGGTGAAACCACATTTTCTAAAACTATTAAACAGTGAATAGTAAACTCTGACGTATCCTGTGTACAAATGAGGACAATACATAGGACTTATGTTAAAATCAGCTTTTCGTACCTAGCACCTATCTTAAAACTATGGTGACTCGAGGATTGTCTCCTTTAAAAGATTCGCTTGGTCTGAAGGTAACAAATTTCTTCATTTGTTCGTTTACTTGTCTTAAGCAATGTAAACTAGTTGGTATCAAGAAATTTCCAAAAAGCGACATCAACTCATACTTACACAGTTCGCCAAGAGCAGGTATGGTTAGCCTTGCTGAAGGTAATTTCTCAAAGACTTAAAACAGAATAATACGAATTTAGTTTCGAATTTGGACATGAAAGAATTGAAAACATGCAAATGCATGCAATAATCAAATGTATCACTCAGATGAAAAACAGAAATTATCTTACTTACAGAAATTATCTTACTTGCACATGTTAAAATTTTAAATGTTATAAAATGGAAGAATAAATCTTAGTCAACTTTAAAGATTCCGCTCCTCATTTAAATTGCCTCAACATTGGGTTTAATTTTGCAAACTCCGAAGATGAAGATGTAAAAGTTCTAAACTTTGAGCTACACTCTTAAAGCAGGACCAGCTTCAGAATCAGATCCGTACACTTCAAAATGCAATGACGTCTGCGGTCTTGGGGATATTAGCTGTCTTTAAATGACTTTAATGGTGGTGTTGGGGACATTACCTGTCTTTAAATTACTTTAATGGCGGTGTTGGGGACATTACCTGTCTTTAAATGACTTTAATGGCGGTGTTGTGGATATTACCTGTCTTTAAATGACTATAATGGCCGTATTGGCGATATAAGCTATCTTTAAATGACTTTAATGGTGGTGTTGGGGACATTATCTGTCTTTAAATGACTTTAATGGTGGTGTTGTGGATATTACCTGTCTTTAAATGACTTTAATGGCGGTGTTGGGGACATTACCTGTCATTAAATGACTTTAATGGTGGTGTTGTGGATATTACCTGTCTTTAAATGACTTTAATGGCGGTGTAGGGGATATTAGCTGTCTTTAAATGACTTTAATGGTGGTGTTGGGGACATTACCTGTCTTTAAATGACTTTAATGGCGGTGTTGGGGATATTACCTGTCTTTAAATGACTTTAATGGTGGTGTTGGGGATATTACCTGTCTGTAAATGACTTTAATGGTGGTGTTGGGAATATTACCTGTCTTTAAATGACTTTAATGGCGGTGTTGGGGATATTACCTGTCATTAAATGACTTTAATGGCGGTTGGGGATATTACCTGTCATTAAATGACTTTAATGGCGGTGTTAGGGATATTACCTGTCTTTAAATGACTTTAATGGCGGTGTTGGGGATATTACCTGCCTTTAAATGACTTTAATGGCGGTGTTGGAGACATTACCTGTCTTTAAATGACTTTAATTGCGGTGTTGGGGATATTACCTGTCTTTAAATGACTTTAATGGCGGTGTTGGGGATATTACCTGTCTTTAAATGATTTTAATGGCGGTGTTGGGGATATTACCTGTCTTTAAACGACTTTAATGTCGGTGTTGGGGATATTACCTGTCTTTAAATGACTTTAATGGCGGTGTTGGGGATATTACCTGTCTTTAAATAACTTTAATGGCGGTGTTGGGGATATTATATGTCTTTAAATGACTTTAATAGTGGTGTTGGGGATATTACCTGTCTTTAAATGACTATGGCTAATGGGTTAGTGCTGATCAACATACATACCCCACCGAGTTAGGGGATCTCATGACTTTCTTTGATGCGTACAAGATAGGTCAGAAAATATCATGATGTTTAATATATATAACTATCTCTAAATGGGTCCCGGGGAAAGGGGAGACTCCTACTTTGGAACAATTACTTCTCCTTGATTCAATATTCCATGTGTTATTGGAATACGATTTATTTCGTTATCAGCATCCACCCTGTACCAAGCCGCTAAAAATGCTTATTTCTTCTCTGACCAGAAGCATCTATAACTGATATATTTGATACCTCGTTGGTGACTGCTCCTGTGGCCTAGTGGTTGGAGAGTCCGCCTCAGATGCATGATGTTCGACACATATTTATCAAATGTTTCGTTAACACGAAGCAGAAGTGTTCCATACAAATTTATTCAATATTCATCATGGTCAGACAAGGAAGTGATTTTCTATTTATTTCTTGTGTTGTTTTTGGACCCTTAAATGTAGCTTTAAAAAGTTAGTAACTTTCTCAGAAATTTATTTAGCTTTCAAATTAAATACAAATTAACTTAAATGGAAATTTTATACATCATAAAAATGGAGCAGTGTGTGCGTATTCTAGAGTTGCGATGGACACGCGGTTCATGTTATTTCAAAGATAAACTGCACGCTGAGGTTTAGGCACTAAATATGACCCTTACATTAAATGGTTTACAAAAGTTTGTTCCGTTTTCAGAGACAATAAAACGATTTGTAAAAGTGATGTGATGGAATACGCTACAATTAGTAGTGAATATAGTTCTCATACTGGTTTTTTATTTATGTGGTTATTTTACTTATGATTTAGTAAATATTTAGTATACATGAGGATGATAAAGGTAGACTTCAGAAACTGAAGATACATCAGGACGAATTTTGTATATTATAGTTATCCTTCATGTTTTCTTTTAGAATTAGATCCATCAATCCATCCATTCGTGAATTGGCCCATCCACACATACATAATGCTATCATCTTTATTAAAGTTTCTTGTCTTCTAAACATTTTCATACGATTCTGTTCAAGTTTTAAGTTTAAAAGAGGAACTTAACTATCTCTGTAAGTTCTTGTCCCCAGATGTCATATAGTCGTGATCTGAAATATGTTCTAACACACGCAAAAAAATCCTGTCTTAGTATCTCAGAATACTATTAATCATTTAGCAAGAAATCCAACGTGTGCTTGCATTCTTTGCATCTATAATACCATTAGGCAAATGTATAAACAACACCAGTGCTATAACAAGCTAAACAATATATTTTCTGATCTTTCTGTTGACGTGGCAATATGACTGTACATGATTTTTGATATGTCACTGTGTAAATGTGTTAGTTGAAGTAACATGTTTCTTTAATTTTCTAATCTGATTCATTATTGTTTTTATACATCATAAGTATGATCATAATATAAATGTCAGATTTCAATTACTGATCTAGGTCAAACCCTTCCATACCCTATGACTTTGCAACCGCAACACACAATTTGTAACACGACAGTGAGCTCCTGAAGACTAGGTTCCCCAATGCAGAGTGATACGATAGGATTGGCATGTAGGGAAGAAAGCGTTGCCTATCAATAACCGAACAAATATGTATTATCAACTTATACGTGGTAGTTAATCCCGAAACATAGGATTTATTAGGAAAATTGCGCCATTGAATGGTGTCAGAAATAATTGTACTCCTTTTCTCACAAGAACTGTTGCACTGACAAATGCGTCCTTGTCGACTCTCAGTCGATAATTTGCTTAACTAAGTTGAGATTATGTTGGTGGAACATATTTAACAGTGAATACATTCCCGCTTCATCACTGTAAAAACAATCCCCGAGTGTTTTCACGCCAGTAGGCATAGCCAAGGACCGGGTTTTTTTGTCTGCTAACGTAATGGTTCCTACATGCCTTTGAGTTATTATTGGCACATCAGGGTAATCGCAACTGTTGATTTCTATATGACTTTTAAAAAGATTGTATTTCAAAGTTTACGATGATTTGTTAACAACACGTTTAAGCAGATGTTCGTTGACAAGGCACAAAATGCTCACGGTGGTAGCGGTCCAACACCCTATCGGCGAATTCTACAATCTCGTAATCATGTTCAGAGTCAGTCACTTATATGTAATTATAAATCTAATCTTAAAGGAGACCAGACACCAATGGAAATATAGAATAATAATAAAAGTACTATAGCAGAAAACCTTATTCTGAAGTATCATCTGCAACCGTAATGCCAATATTTAAATATTGACCTATCTTCTAGGAGCTGAATTTCCGTGACCTCGTATGCAAAATTTCCGCGCCTATTCGGTTACTTTCGGGATGTGACGTCACAGTAGCGACTCCAGCAGCCTGAGTGGTAGTTGCCAGAGTAAAAGACAATACCGTTTTGCGTTGCTTACAGGTGTAATAGAACATTAAGACAAGCATGTTGACATTTTTTAAAAATCTTTTCCGAAAGATAAAGGCATGATGAAAGAATGGGTACATTATTACAAACGAGTCGATTTCAAAGCAACACCATACAGCACTATGCGCTCGTTACATTTCTCAAAGGAATGTTACGAGAGGGATCATGCAAAAATAGCAGCTCAAAGATACGCAAATGCTAGGCCTAGACTAAACGTTGGCGCTGTTCCAGACATACCTTTGGACGTTTTAAATCCTGGGAAAAGTGTTAAATGTGTGAGTTACGAAAATAGGCAGAAGGACGAGTAAGCTAGCAGTGGGGCATCATGCCGCAGACATGTAGCATGATGTCCCACCCAGTCACATTATCCTGACACCGGGCCGACCAGTCCTAACACTAACCTCTTAATGCTGAGCGCCAAGCGAGGCAGCTGTTAGTACCGTTTTTGTAAGTCTTTGGTATGACTCGGCCGGGCATCGAACCCACGACCTCCCGCATCCGAGGCGGACGCTCTAACGCTGGTGAAATGAGTAAATGTATTTTCAAGACGTTGACATACATGCCTTAACACGACACAATCTAAATCAAATCACCACTGTCCTAGGTGAAATTTAGATTTAATTTTAATCAAATGGAAGCTTTGCTAAAATTAAGATTCTAAACCTGTCGTGTTTCGAGAAAACACAATTTTCAGTAATCTTATAAAAATTAAAATTTAAAAAAAATGCATTATATACATGTAGTATGCATAAACGGTAATCTGTAATAATTGGAATTGATATAACACTATTCCTTGGGCAGTTTATTTAAAAAAATGAGGTCAAAGTTTCACATTAACTGTCTGACAATAGAACCAATGTGCGACCGCCCATTTGACGTACCTTTTCTCCCTGTGATACGCCTTATTATTCCTCCATGACAAGCCACTTTTGCATATTCTGGTCAGATCTGGCAAAATAGCATAATAGCTAAAGTTTGATTTAAGTACGCAAACGATAATGCCGGTGTGACTAATGAACATAATCCTTATCCTTGCATTGATCTTGTGAAAAGGACTGCCCTTCGGACATACTTCAAAGAAACCATGTTCGACAGTGTGTGTATGCGTAAGCACCAGCAATTGATTACCAAATAAACGATGCTTATTTTGTTGTTACTTACGACGCCATATACTTCATTTCAACAGTTCAAATCTGCAGTCACAAGTTACCGTACTTGTGGCAACTATTTTTCTCATGTTTTATGCCCCACCTTATTTCCTTAGGTTTAAGTCTTAATGCATGTAACACTGTTTGCTGAATAAAATATTTATTCAGAATTAGTTCTTTAGGGCCACATATACTGCATGGTATATTTTGTTTTATTCCTTGTAATTTAATCATGATAATTAAATTTTTCATATATGGTATTGGAATGTCAGGTGTTGTCCGAGTTTCTTTGGCGGAAATGGAGATGCGATTTTGTTTGCAGAGAAAATTTCAAAGTGATCATTCATTTAAGCTAATTGGTGACAGTTTTATTCTTTTAATTTTTTTAATACTATAGTACTGTTGTAGTTGTTTAAAAAATCTGAAAGTTACTTGAATAATGTTTAATCTTCACGTTCTGTTTACTGAAGAAGAAAAAAAGAAGAAAAAAACTGTTGTATGATATTAATTATTTCGTCCAGTGCCGGTTTAGACGTGTGTGCGTGTGATTTGAATTTTTAACGTAGCTTTAACAATTTTTCAGTCATATCGCTACGATGTCTGCAATGTGGCAGTTTAGACTGTGAATTGCATACGTTATATTTAAAAATTGTTTGGTGTTGGGTTTTTTCTTCTGACAAATGAAAATTGACAGACATAATGTAATAATCGGGACTTCGCTGCGCAAATTTGAGAGATATTACAAGATTGGGAAGTAGATGAGGAAATACCCCCAAAATCGGGAAGTTTATCTCCCGGCTTGAGAGTTGACAGGTATGAACTGTCCGGGCTTGTGGAATTTCATTCAGGACTTTAGTTTATTTAAGTCACCAGCCCGGGGCCTGTGCCTAACAAATTTCTTTTAGCACTTACCAGTACAGTACATAAACTATTATATCAGACTGCAGATTCAACTTTTGAATGTGCAACCCAAATCTGGTCTCCTGTCTGCTTCGCTCGCCAATGTTTATGTTTGTATTCGAGGACTGGCTAGAATAGCGTCACGGTACCACGTGATCTGTCGTTTCATCAAAACTCGGATAAACTCGGCAATTTACGGAATCGTGGTATCTAACACTCAATATAATCACTACCCGCTTACGATATTTCATTTATAAACATTGCAGTCGAATTAAAATCTGTAGAGAATTACACACGTAAAAGGAAAATTTTGATTTCTAGTCTCCTTTAAACAGAAAATGCATAGACGGTTAAGTACCAGTCTGTTGAGTCCTTCGAACTAAATTTCATCTCTGGCGACACATTTTTTTTTACTGCTGCTGGAGATGTAAAAGATATTGTAACAATATTGCCTCTAATGGTAGGTACCACAGCTGGTCAACCATAATGATATTTAGATGGTCCACAATAATGGTGGTTAATCACCAATATTCCCATTTACACCCCAACCACCAGTTAATGCTCTTACTATGAACAGATACTTTGGGCGGGGGGGGGGGGGAACCAGACAGATGCCCCCCCCCCCCCAGCCAAAGAGTAAATGTTTTTATGTATTTCTGATTCCCCCTGATATGTTGCAATGTATTCGTTATAAAAGAATTTCGTTCAAAAATTTAGTAAGTTTTTTACCGGGTATTTTAAGTTTCCTAGTGTGTTCTATAGGTTTGTACTTCCGAGTAGGTTTCTATTACCTAACTCGGAATCCCTCTCCTATTAATCTTGTGACCTGGGCTAGAGGTCCCTATATCCCATGTATGCTATAGGTGTTTATGCTATATGTTTGTAGTGCTATAATTGTTTTCATGTAGGGATAGCCTTCTATTTCATATCATACCCAGCTGTCCTATGATCCTTATGGACGGATCTAGTGAAATTACTTTAAAAGAAACAATTTATTGATTTTTATTTCTTTAGAATTTTGACGACGTGGCGGTGTGTTACATTTTTAAAAAAATACTTAATGTTTTGATGTGTGCCAATAATGTGTGTCGCACTCCGTAGAATTGTTTGAATCAAGGTTAGCGATCTTTGAGAGAGCTCCATATTTCTTTTAATTGTTTATACTTCACTCTCCCAAAACGCTGCTTTTATTAGTTTGTTTTGCCAAATTTAAACTTTCCTGAATATTTTATTTAATTTTTTTGTCCATAAAACGGACAAAGAAAAAAATAAAAGAAAAAAAATTAGGGGGAGGGGTTTGTGTGTATGGGGGCAAGTCCTTTTAAAGTAACTATCCCATAAGGGTAGTTTTCATTGCCCCCGCTCCTCCACCTAAGTCCCAATGACTATCACTTGGCCACAGGCCCTCATAGTTGTTCCGATGTAATTGCTAATTCCGTAAATTATCTTTTTGGTAAAGTTACCATCAAGGTATCAAGGTATAGAATATTTTGTTGCTTATATTGGTTAGTTTTTTTATTTCGTTGATAATTTTTAAACGATCGTCAATTGTTTTTGTACATTGTAACATTACATGGAATTTCGAGAATGGTCCTGTTTTACACAGTGGACATCTTGGCGGTACTCTGACCATACGCCGTCTCACTGCAGCCTCTCCTGTCAACCACGCATTATGCATGTATTTGAAGCAGAGGCTTTGTATTTTCAGAGATCCTAATTTTGTCCAATTACTCCAAGCTTTCTCCCAATTTACATATATATTTTCTTTTTCTATTGTGCTCTTAATAGTTTTTGTAATCTCTTCTCTTATCCAACTATATGTTAAATTTTCTTCTTTTTCCCATAACTACTTTTTATCTCTGTATTTTAAATTTAGTTCTTTAATACTTCTATACTTCCTGGAGATCTCCAACTGTTTAATTAATTTATTGTTTTTATATATATCATTCCTATTTCTTATTGAGAATCCATAACGGTATGCGTGAATACCTTCCCATGGACTCTTGGGTTCTGCTCTTATTTTCTTAAATCTGTTTAAAATATTAGCTGCCTTAGTTAATATAGGGCTGGGGAGTGATACCCCCCCCCTTTCTTTGGCCTTATACAAAATTTCATTTTTTATGTAATGTAGTTTAAAATCACATACATAGTCAATTATAATATTATCTATTTTATTTAAAACTTCGTTATTTATGTCAATCAATTTTAAAATATAATTCATATGCACATACATATATGTTTTCGCTATTTGTGATCTTTCCATCAGACATAACGGCGTTAGGGCCCAGGTTTTCATATTTTGTTCAATAGCTTTCTTTATTTGTTTACAGTTTTCCTTCTCTTCATGTTCTCCGAAATATATTCCCAATGCTTTCACCTGCTTCTTAATTAGGTGTGGGGGCAACCCTGAGTGATTGCCTTTCCAGTTTCCTGTTTTAAGTATCTCAGTTTTTTCATGATTAATTCGTGATCCTGACGCTTTACTAAATTTTTCAAATTCTTTGTTCAGGTGCTTAAAGGAGTTAGCATCCTTTATAAAGTTAGTATAATCGTCGGCATGTTGCAACATTTTAACTTCTTCCTTTATGTTCGGTATTTTTATACCCACAATATCTTTGTTGAGTTTAATACTTATATTTATAATTTCAATGGCTATTACGTATAATAGCATAGATAGCGGGCATCCTTGACTCAATGATCTTTGGATTTCAAGTTTACTTGTTCTTGCTCCGTTTACCTGTACTCCTGAAGTTATTTTATTGTACAGGATTTTAGTCCATTTTTGAAAATTATTTCCAAAACCAGATTTTTCTAATACTTTTTGTATATAGTTATGTTCTAATCTATCAAAGGCTTTTTCTTGATCAAAAAGTACCATAGCAGCTTTTTGTCCGGTTTCACTAATATGTTCTAAAATAGTTTTAATGCTTAAGATATTATTTTGTATGTCCCTACCCTCTGGTCCACAAGTTTGATTTATGTTTATTATGTTTCCCATTCCTTTTTTTATCCTATTTGCTAGAATTTTACTAAGTATTTTGTAATCGGTGTTTAGGAGCGAGATAGGCCTCCAGTTTTTAAGTTCTTCCCTGTCTCCCTTCCCTTTGTATATTAATGTTATTATCCCTTCCCTCATACTCTTAGTTATAACGTCATTTCTTAATAAAATATTGTTATATAACCATTCTAAAATGGGCGACAACTCACTACAGAATTTCGTATAGAAGTCCGTGGTGAGCCCATCTCCGCCTGGAGATTTCCCTTTTGTAAGACTTCGGATACTCTCTAGAATTTCTTCTAGCGAGATGAAACCATCACATAAGTCCTTATGTTATGTTGGAATCATCTCGCATTCAATATCTTTTAAATGTTCATCAATTGTCAGAGGCGAAGCTATGATATTTTGCACCCGGGGACGAACTATAAAATTGGCGCCCCAGCCCCCTCCCCGTTTAATCACATTTTTGAATATTACCCTTGTTTACTTATTATAATGTAACGTTGTAAGCCTCATTTTGGCGCCCCTGTACCTTGGCGCCCGGGGACATATGTACCCCCCTGCCCCCCCCCCCCAGCTACGCCTCTGTCAATTGTATTATCTTCTATTCTTTGGGATATATACAGTTGGGTATAGTAATCTTCAATATATTGAAGAATTTCATGTTTATCAGTTGTTGTTCTATTTCCATTAATTTTTAAAACATCCATTACTTTCTCCCCCTCTCCTGATTTCTTCACGCTTGTAGAGGCCTTCTGCTTTTTTAAAAATAAATTTGAGTAAATTTCCCCGCCCTTATTTCTCTACCTCTTATTTTTTCTTCATTTATTTTGTTTAATCTTTCATTGAGTTTATTTTTCAATTATATTGGGTAGTCTTTTTTTAGTTGTAGTTCAATAGCCTCTTGTTCTAGTTTAAGTTTCATACTCCTTATTTGTGCGAATTTAATTGCTATGCTTTTTATTTGTTTTTTCATAATATCCCATTCTTGTATTATATCCCTATTCCCATTTTCTATCATTTTATCTATTACTTTTTTGATTTCTGAAATAAAGTTTGGATCTTCTAATAATTTGTTATTCAATTTCCAAGTCCCATTTCCCCATTTATTTTCATTTGTTATGGTTAGTTTAATATATATCAGTTTATGGTCTGAACTCTTAAAATCTATTATCTTTGCTTCTTTATATATTTGTTCATTGTAGTTGGTACATAAAAATGTATCAATCCTACTCCCTTTATTATTTTTATATTCGAAGGTATATTCTTTCCTTGGTATATTTAATTTCCGATATATATCTGTTAGTTTATGTGCGTTTATAAAATCCCTCATAATTAGTTTACACTTAAGATCGTTAGTAGTTAGTTCCTCTTCCCTGTCTATGTTATCTCCTACCCACTTTTAATCTCCCCCTGATATTACATTATCCATATTATATTTTTCCAGATATTTAGATAAATCTCTTATAAACCCATGTTTCCGATAGTTGGTTGCAGGTACATATACGTTTATAAAATGTGTTTTTCCAGTTTTTATATGTATCATCCTTCCTTTGAATTCTTTTCCCTCTTTCAGCCTTTCCCAGTTATATCCCGGTTTATTTTTAATTAAATGGCTATACCCGACCCCCCCCCCCTTTACATCATCTCCTTCATAATCATTTGTAATTAAAATTCCGTTTAGGTGACTTTCACAATAAGCCTTTACCTCATCTTTAAAATCATTATGGGTTTCTTGGAAGAACAAAATGTCGTATTCTAGATTTTGACTGAATTTTTAAAAAAAAATTCCTTGTTTATACCATTAACATTGATAGATAAAACTTGGAAGTTCATTCCCTCCATTTTCCGCCCCTCCAGGTGTCGCATTATGGTTATCTTAAATTAACTTATTTATAATTATAGTTAGGTTTGGTTATTTCTTAAAATCAATGGTTTAGGTGGAGGTACTGAGCCCCCCCCCCCCATTACTGTTGGTGTCATTTGGCGACGTTTCCATTGCGTCATTGTCTGTCTGGGTTGTAATGTTTTCCGAGGTTTCTGTTCCATATTCAGTACTCTCAGTCCTTATTGTATTCATAGTCTTTTCTGTGCTTTCGTATTCAGAGTCTGTCTGTGATTTCTTCCCATCGTCCTCTTCGTCCTCATTTTTTTCCAGCTCATTTTCTGTCTCTCTTACAACTGTTCTTATTTCTCTCTTTTTTTTAAGTGTTTGGATTTTTGTTTCTGTCTCGTTTTCCGTGTTCGATGTTTGATCTGTCTGTTCTGTTTCTCTCTCCTCTTCTTTTCCCTGGGGTGATTCTACCGTTTCTGCTTTCCTTTTCTGTCTATGTCTCCTTGGTAGTGGAGTGGATGTTAATGGTGTCAGTGGTGTTATTCCAGTGAGTTCTTTTTCATCTTCTTCTTGAATTTCCTCTTCTTCCAATCCTTGAAATCTGTTTTTGAGGGCAATCCTTCCTTCCTTTGCCGGGGTTGCTGTTTTCCCGGTTTTGTTCGGGTTTGTATTTGCGGCCATTCCGGTTTTTTGTTTTTTTGCATTTCATGTGTCTCTGTCACATCTATTTCTGGGAGGGATTGTATTGTATCCACTTCCTCTTCTTTGTTTTCATCCGTTTCCTTCCTCAGTGGTCCACATCTTGAGGCAACGAGAACAGGTGAATCAATGCAGTGAACTGCGCTTATTTATAGGTAGAGGAAGGATTGAAACGGATTGAGTTCATTGACCAATCCAAACACGCGTTACAAAATTCAGTTAGCCTGCATCCAATCCGAAGAGAGCAGTCTGTGACGTCACGTGGTCTATATAGATTCGCTAGCGCCTGTGTGCAGTCAATCTATGCGACAGTGATTCAACATGACGGAAACTCAGAAAACGATCCATTGGGGTGCACCAGCAGTGAAGACCGCCCAAGGGAACCCGGACTTACTTTCAGAAGAGGTACATTGGGATTTTGTGGATTTTCTTACCTCGCAAGAATTTGTTCCGGAACCTTCGTCTCCTTCTTCATTACCGCAAGTGGAGAATTTTAGACAGAGACAGAAAGAAGAATTGGAGAAATTTATACAACGACAAAAGGAAGCGGAACAAGCTTTTCTCCTACAGCAACAGCAGCAAGAAGAAGAGGCAAGAAAAAAACAAGAAGAAGAAGAAGTAGCAGCAAAGAAACAAGAGGGTGAAAATCAAACGGTCACGGTACTGTTGGATATTTTAGCGGAGTTAAGAAGTCTGAAACAAATGTATCAGACTTCTTTATCACGACCGAAGAGAATACGACCTTCCCGAGCTAAACACGCCAACCCTGTGACTAAACCTACCGTACCACCCTTAGTGATTTCAACCAAATCATCATCATCAGAAGTAGGCCTCGGCCGTGGCAAAGGCTTAAGACACTTAAAGTTGATTGCTTAAACTCACCTCTACATCAAGATAAAGGCCCTTTTCAGGGCCACCCACGTCTCTCGAAAAGAGATAGACTTTCAATTGCCAATAACTCAGAAAAAAAACCCAACCCATTTTACCCCTATAGTACGTGTGTATGAATGTGTGAGTGTACGTTCTTATTTTAAAATCAAAACCCAAAGACACTTACCTTTTTTATACCTAATTTATTCTTTTATCAATAGTTACAATCCAATTCACAATTCACAACAGAGCACTTTAAAAAGTTCATAGACTTCTTCTGTCTCACTGTTTAGTCTCTCTGTTTTTTACATTTCTTCACCGTCACAGTCTTTTCTTCCTCTTCCTCCTCACTTTCTTCCCTTCTTCTTTTCTTCTCCTGATTCTTTTTCTTCACCTTTCTGCTTTCTTCCTCCTCTTCTTCTTCCTCTGAAGAATCCCTCTCTTCTTCTGACTCCTCTTGTTTCTTTTTTGGGCAATCTGGAGACCAATGTCCTTTTTCTTGACAATAATAACAGGTATCTTGACTTTCGTCTCTTTTAACCCCTGTTTTTCTTTTTTGACGGTCTGGACACTCTGAAGACCAATGCCCTTTCTTCTGACAGATATAGCAAGTATCTTGACTTTTATCTCGAAAGGAAGGAGAGTAGTCCGTCGGCTGGTCTGAAGAGAATTTTCTAATGACCGCTCGCAAAGCTCTGATGAAACGTTCGATTTGGCTAGTCTCTTCCATCGTTGTGCTCGGTTAGAGAGTGAAATGAATAGTGAAAGGACAAGACACACACCCTTTTATATACGCTGGTCTGCCATGACTATAAATTAGTTAATGGTGTTTAAACTTGAGTCATTTGACGTTTTACACTCAAGATGAAACGATCCAATTCATTTGAGAAGAAAGAAGAAGAAAGTAAGAGGCAGAAACGTTATCTATCGCCTCGTACCAGAACTGAAGTCTTGGCACAAATTCATGCCAGTGATTTTGAAGAGGACATGAGTAAACCAGAATCCGAGCCCTCTAAATAAAGTTCACCACCCTCAGTCAACCCTGAAAAGTACTATTCCATTCGAGAGATCCAAAAGCGCTCCTCTAGAAAATTTAGAACCACGGCTTACAAATACACGGTGAAGTTAAAGATTTCAAGTCCGAAATACCGCTGGAGAAAGCAGAAGGCTTCATCACCGGGGTGTGGGATTCTTTACTCACCACACTCAAGCGACAATGTCAACCCAAAGAAGACGATCGCTTGAGACTTTCCACACAACACGACGGCTTGAAATCCCCTGTTTGGATCGAGTTTAGCAGCCCTGCAGAATTGACTGCTTCCAAAGTCATGGACAAAATTCAACACGTACAACAATCCAATGACCAGTTTGACATCAACGATGGAAAAGCCACACTGGACGTGACCCACGTCTCTCCTTCTCAAGGGACTGGACGCAAAAAGATGTTATTGGTGGACGAGCTTCGCAGCACCAAAATAAGTCTCGTCCGAATTCACAATCCTGAAGACCAGATGTGTTTAGCCAGGGCCATCGTGGTGGGACGAACCTATGCCAATAAGAACGACACGGCAGAATGGAAAAGAGCCTGGAAAACTATTCGACAATCGGACCGAGCCAAACAACGAAACGAAGCAGAACTCCTGTTACGACAAGCTGGCTTGCTCAAAGACACACCCTGTGACATTCCTGAAATGCAAAAATTGCAAAATGCCCTAGCTCCACGATACACCTTGAAAGTGTACCCTCAAGAAATGCGTGGGCCTCTGTTGTTTCGAGGGAAAGACTTTAAGGATGGAAAATACATTCATGTCTATTATCACGATGACCATTTCGATACCATTACCAGTATCACCGGATTCCTGGGATACAGATATTACTGTGAGAAATGTGACCATGGCTATAACAATCGAGAGCAACACAAGCATTGTGGATCGAAATGCTCAGGATGTTTGGCCTCTCCACCCTGTCTGAGCGAAGGACCAGTGCATTGTTCAACTTGTCTGCGCATGTTTGTCAGCCCTACCTGTTACCAACAACATTTGAAGACGCAAGATTCACAGCAGAAATGTGCTTGTCAACTGCTGAGATTGTGCCCTACGTGTGGACAAGGCCTACGTACCAATAATGCCAAGACACACGTATGTTCAGAAAGAAAAAATGTCACATTTGTCACCACATCGTGGACTTGGAACACCAATGCTACGTGCAAAAATACCAACCCCCACCAGAGAAAGAGGATGGTCACAAGAAGAAAGGCAGTTTCATCTTTTTTTATTTCGAATGCATGCAAGAGACCGGTATTCACATTCCTAATTTCTGCGTGGCTCATCGAGCGTGCGAGAAGTGCATTCAGGAACCTATCTTCAGTCATTGCCCTCAATGCAGCAAAATTCCTGGAGGGGGTGAAAAAATCTTTCGAGGACTGAATACGTTAGCCGATTTTGCCAAATGGGTCTTAGACCCCATCGACAAGACGTGGAGCCAAGAGGACATCGAACGTTACGGAGATTGTCATCGTCATGCTACGGTGATGGCTCACAATTTCTCCGGATACGATGGACAGTTTCTTTTGAGATATTATACGGAACAAGGCACCGAGCGTCCTAAAGTGACTTTGAACGGAGCCAAAATCATTTTCATGCAAGTGGCAGAAGTACAGTTTAAAGATTCGATGAGTTACTTGGCCATGCCTTTGAGCCGAATACCTAAAACGTTTGGAATGACAGAAATGGCTAAAGGGTACTTTCCACACTTTTTCAATACGGAAGCCAATCAACACGCCATTCTACCCCATTTACCCGAGGCTCACTATTACGACCCCGACAACATGCGTACCGAACAACGAGATGCTTTCTACGCTTGGTACCAGGCTCACGCCTCCGACCCTTTCGACTTTCAGGAAGAAATGTTAAAGTATTGTCGTTCCGACGTGGACATTTTACGACGTTGCTGTGGAAAATTTCCAGAACTGTTCATGGAACACGGAGGAGTCGATCGTTTGAAAGAAGCTTGCACCATTGCCAAAGCGTGTTCCTTAGTGTACCGGCAACGATTCATGCCTGAAAACACCGTGGCTGTCATCAATCCTCAAACGACCAACTATGTCAAACGTCAATACTCGGTCAAAACCCTACGCTGGTTACATTACTTGTGCGACAAGGAAGACAAATGGATTCAGCATGCCCGCAACGGAGGAGGCGAAAAGACCATCGGAACGCATTCGGTCGATGGCTGGGACTTAGAAAACCCCAAGATCGTGTACGAGTTTAACGGTTGCTTATTTCACGGATGTCCCGTCTGTTACCCTGATCGTGACACTAAAAATCAGTTTTTGCAACGAACCATGGAAGACTTGTACCAGGCCACTTGTCAGCGACACCTAAAGGTAGAACAGGAAGGATACCAAGTGGTGGAAATGTGGGAACACGAGTACGATCACCGTTTGAAAACCGATCCCGAGTTTAAACGCCTCGTGGAAAGTTACCAGTTCATGGACCCGCTGAACCCGAGGGATAGTTTGTACGGAGGAAGAACCAATGCCACCTGTTTGCTGTACCAAGCCGACGAAGAGAAAGGAGAAGAAATGAAATACTTGGACGTGTGTTCGCTGTATCCCTACGTGTGCAAGTATTGTCGCTTTCCTGTAGGGCACCCACAATTGTTGACGGAACACATCGACCTGAAAAACATTCGACAATACGAAGGCTTGTTCAAGTGCAAAGTTTTGCATTATTGGTACGTAGGCCTTTGACGGGAACCTGGGTCAGCCTAGAATTGTTCAAAGCTCTGGACATGGGATACCAACTGTTAGAAGTGTACGAAATTTCCCAAGACAGAACAATACCACAAGGGTGACCCCACTCAGAAAGGCATTTTCGCCGACTACGTGGATGCCTTTTTGAAACTGAAGGAAGAGGCCAGCGGCTATCCTTCCTGGTGTCACACTCCCGAAGACCAAACAAAATTCAAAGAGAAATACCGGGAACAAGAAGGCATCACTTTAGACCACATCGAGAAAAACGAAGGCAGGCGATCGTATGCCAAAGTGATATTTAAATTACTTGTGGGGAAAAATGGCACAACGTTCGTGTTTACCCAAGACGGAATATTTGACCGAACCTTCCCTCTACTTTCAGATGATTCACGACAAAACCAAATTCATGAAACACGTGGACGTCGTTCGCGAGGATTTGATCTTGGTCAATTACGAAGAAGATCTGGACTTTGTACAAGACGACCCTTTTGGAAATGTCATCATTGCGGCTTACGAGACAGCTCATGCTCGCTTAAAATTGTACGAAACTTTAGAACTGTTAGGGGAACGCGTCCTGTACTTTGACACGGACAGTTGCATTTACATCCATCACCCGAGTCAACATCACCCTGACATCGAAGGAGACCGTTTAGGAGCCTGGACAGACGAGCATCCCGACGACAAGATTCTAAGTTTCGTCAGTGGCGGTCCCAAAAATTACGGCTACGAATACCGGGACCCACAAGGAGAAGTGCACACGACGTGTAAAGTGAAAGGATTGACTCTGAATTATCGTACCAGTCGTGTGGTCAACTTTGGGGTATTGAAAGAAGCCTTGCAATCTGGAAAGGATGAACACTTTAAAGTGACCACCTATCAACCCAACAAGATTGTACGCTTACCCACTCACCACATCGTCAGTCGACCCTTGGAAAAAGTCTATCAAATCGTGTACCAGAAGCGAGTGCGACTGCCCAACCACTTTACTTTGCCGTATGGATATGTTGGTATAAAACATTGGTTGTAAGAGGATAGCCACCCACCAGAAGGATGACTTCGCCACAGCAAGAATCGAGTGAGAAACCTGACGAGAACTCCAAGTTCAAACCCTACCATTTTCCGGTTTTCTTGCCTGACTATTGTGATTGTGCCCGTCGATTAGACACGTTTCAAGCATGGCCTACGGATAGGAAAGGATTACCTTCTTCGCATGTTTTAGCTAGAACAGGATTTGTCTACTTGGGACCTGAGTCAGGATTGGGATACGAAGTACAGTGTTTCGCTTGCGGACTGAAGTTACGAATGGATCTACGTATCTATAAAGATTCAGCTATTCTGGAACATACTCGATGGTCTCCGCACTTCCCTTACCTTTCTATAGCCTTTCCACCCATGACATTACGGTACAATAATGACGGTACCTTAGAAACGGTACCTTCCAAAATAAGACATAAAAAAAATAAAAAAGGAACGATGTACAAGCTTGAGACTGCATTGCGACCAGTATAAAAAGGGGCTATGGTCAAGATCAATAGTTCATTGTGACTACCAAGACCGAGCGAACAAGATGAATACTTTCAGACAGACACAAAACAAGTTTAGAAAGGCACAATTCAAGTGTTGGGCTTCTGAAGTGGAATGCGATTGTGAGCCTTGCGATGGGAACGATGCTGTACGCTGTGACCTTAGCGATGCCGTAAAGCATCATGGGAACTTTGTTCTCACTACCCCTATCATGGAAAGTGATGCTGTGCGTGTCAAACCTGAGGGATGCGAAAGCGATGCCTCTCGTCCTCTTGGACATTTTACTGGGTTTCGTTTTAAAGGTGGATGTTCACCTTCACGTCTACCCCCCCCTACGGATGTCATCCAGCCCTGAGCAAACTCCTGTCCATGTCACCCAACCTTTATCGAAACGAACCTGTGAAAGACGAATTTTCGTTTCCTGTGCGTTTGTCGGAATACTGCGACTTTGAAAATCGTCTTCAATCGTTCAAAGGAAAATGGCCTAAGTATCTGGGAGGACCGACCCCCGAAGAATTAGCCAGAACCGGATTGTTCTACTTGGGCGAAGGAGATAAAGTCAAGTGCTTCAGTTGCGGTGTGTCACTTCACCACTGGGAACCACAAGATTCGGCCTACGTAGAACATGCTCGATGGTCACCGAATTGTCATTACTTACCCTTAGTAGGACCGAGACATTGAAGTAAATTACCATGTCGTTGACGAAGAAGAAACCAGATTGGCTAGGAGTGAAATGTTGGACTTCACCCAGACCGGTATTTAAACTTCATTTCAAAAACGATATTGAATCATTACCTAAAGAACTGCAAGAGAATATTTACAAGGAAGTTTGGCAGGGGTTTGCCAGAGTGAAATCTCAATGGGTCACTTAGAACTTTTGTGCCGAGAAATTCACAAGAGGAAAGTGAAAAAAGTCAACCAGTGTGTTAGATTTCTCTGGGTCAAGTGTGCATTCGTCCTATTATATCACTCTAGACCGTTTACATCAAAAGAGTTCAGTGAGATTCTTGGACGTTACCCTGAATGGCAGTGGTCAGAAATTACTTACTATGTGGATTACTTTTGCTCTAGAAGAAGATTGTGAATTGTACGGACTGACCTATCCATGGATAGTTTACAAGAGAACATTCATGCTTTGCCTGTGGAGTTGAGAGAACGCATTTACCGAGAGCTGGTCAAAATACAAGTCAAACGTAAAGAACAGTTGCATCCGTTACGTCACCAGATCTTTAACCACTGGTACCTGAATGGTATAAGAGAACTGATTCGTCAGAAATTCTTTCAATGGTCAGACATGGTTCAAAATTTTGAGGTCGCCAATGATCGACATGTTCATAATTTTGGTTACTTCGAGATTCACCTAGTGCAACGCATTGAGGAAGACAAGTTAAAGGATTACCAACATATTTTACGTGGAATCTACTTAGCGGAAGAGGAAACTTCTAAACAAACTCTGACGTTTAGGTTACAGTATGCAAGATTCAGAATCCCTACTGGAGAACGAAGATCTCTGGCTAGAAAGTACGTGTATTGCATCCGAAAAAAAAGAGAATATAAAAACAGGCTGCCATGCCACGACTTATGTCACATGTAATTGAACAGATTCCGTGGAAGGAACTCAATGACCATATTCAAACCGTGGATCATTACCATCAATTATTACAAGAACTGTATCCATTCAATTTGGGACGACGCATAGTGTGTGTCTTAGTGACATGTTTTCTGGGATTTCGTTTACCAGCCGATTCTTTGTGGACTCTTTACGAACAGTACTTACGACCCCATTCAACATGAAAGTGGTGCCTTTAAATGTTCACGAGAGACTCCTTTTGCTCAAAGCCTTACATTTTCATCTGGATACTTCTCGGCCTCTACGAGAAAAAAAGATTCGTCAGCGTTTAGCTACCCAAGACGTGTATGACGATGTGTGTGTAGCTTGTGACTTACACCCCCATTGGACAGACGTCCGTGACTGGAAAAAATGGGATTTTGGGGCTTGGACCCAGGAAGTGGCCCAGTATGCTTAAGATTTGTGATCCTTCCTTTCAACGTCCAAAGAAAAAAGTTACTTTTCAACCTGTGTTAGTGACGGTGCCAGAAGAACCCGTCACCCAGGACAGGACTGTCGTGGACAGGCCTGAAAGACCCTTTCGGGAGGACACTTGTGTGACCTTACCCCCTATAGAACTGGTCAGAACATTACCCAAAACATGTTGTACAGACACTCGTTTTTATTCCACGTTGATGGTTATCATGTGCCTTTTATCGTTGTACTTAAGCCTTTGGCTTTTATGTATTTTTCTCTTTCGTGTTCATGTTTAAAACATTCAATAAACGTGTCCTGAAAAAAGTATATAAACTCTCGTCTTGTCTGTTTTAGTGTCACAAGTGACATTCCTGACACTATGGCTACCTCTGCTGTCTCTGCTCCCTCTTCCTCCACTGTCAAAGTCACCGACGAACACTTAGATCGTGCCAGTTGGGAGGCTTTGTATCTTCGCCATCCCTTTAATATGCTCATTGCTGGACCTAGCGGTTCAGGCAAAACCGAATTCGTCAAACGTTTGATCGAACATAAACATCGTTTGATCGATCGACCACCTCAGCGGATCGTGTGGTGTTACAAAGAGTGGCAAACGGCGTACAGCCTCTTGCGAGAAAGTCAAGGCGATTCCATCGTGTTTGTGGAAGGCATTCCTAAAGAAGACGACGGCATCGTCTCTGACTCCCGTCAAACCCATTTGGTCATTTTCGACGACATGTTAGGAGAAGGAGAAGAAGAAATTAAACTGTGGTTCACGCGCAAAGGGCATCACCGTAATGCCAGTGTCGATTACATCACCCAAAATTTGTTTCAACAAAGTAAAGCCCATCGTACCATCAGTCTCAATGCGCATTACGTGGTCTTGTTTAAAAGCCCTCGAGATAAATCGCAAGTGCAAGTCTTAGCCAAACAGTTAGGAACGCCTTGGCTGACTCAGGCCTACGACGATGCCACTCAAACTCCACACGCCTATTTACTCGTCGATTTGAAACCTACGACCCCCGATGATTTGCGATTTCGTACCCACTTGTTTCACCACTGG
This sequence comes from Sinohyriopsis cumingii, assembly GCA_028554795.2. NCBI lineage: Eukaryota > Metazoa > Mollusca > Bivalvia > Unionida > Unionidae > Sinohyriopsis > Sinohyriopsis cumingii. The sequence continues at coordinate 57,288,648 of CM068840.1, forward strand.
TGCCAAGACGGAGGGCCTGTCCTGTACACGTCTCCGTCTTCGACTTAACTTCATTCCACAATAAAAAATGTATAAAAGCCTCAGACACTTTTCGTCTGTCTCACACACATTTTGAACATGACGTCCCTTCAGTCGCATCTTCCCGTCAAATTGATTCGTGCCTTGTATGGCATCAGTCGAGAAAAAAATTCACAAATACGAGCTCGTGTCTTAGAAGCTAGTCTCAAAGAAGTCTTACGATGGTTCACGGTGACGGCACGTCAATTACTCCAAGGGATCATTCAGATTCCTCATCAAACCAAACGCTTTTTTGATCGAAACAAAGTCGCTTTGACCCAACTGGCCGATCCCCGCATCGACACTCCAACCAAAAAACAAAACATTTTGAAACGTGGAGGGAGCGGTACTCTAGGAGGGGTCATCATTCGCTCTCTCTTAAGATGGGATCCTAATGCCCCCAAACTTCTCCCCAAGAAAAAAGTCAAACGAAGCTCCAAGAAGAAGAAAAAGAACAGGTCCCCAAGGAGAACTTCTCCAGTGGCGGGACCCTCCTCTTACCAGACACCACCCCGGAAAAAGAAAAGAAGCCCCTAGAAAAAGAAACAGAGAAAAAGTCCCCAGATAAAGAAAAGTCCACAGAAGAAAACTAGTCGCAAGAGAGGCACTTCGGCCAGGACACAACCTTACACTCGCAAACCACGACCTGCAAAGGCGGTGACCGCGTCTCCGGCAGGATCACGTTCATCCACTTCTCCGTTGATGACACCAAGAACTGAAGAGTACTTGGAGACGTTGATCACACCAAGAACTTCTCCGTTGATGACCCCAAGAACTTCCCCAGTGGCAGGACCCTCCAATTTAGTGGCAGTGGCTGCTGCTCACAAAGTACCCTCTCCCAAAATCAAAGTCCAAGAAAGATCGGGCATGTTACAAAGTTTACTGGATTTGTCCAAGCAAGAACTGGCTCGATTTAGTCCGTTGCGTACCCCTGCACGACGTGTCATGCCTGTCCTGAAGTTGATACGACGTAAAGACAATCAGTGGCGACGCGTTCCAGTATAAAAAAGGCCTGTGACCAAGTCGGGGTATCAGTGTTTTTGGTACTGAAGACTCAAAGATGTCACCCTCCAGAAAACATCCCTCTTCTAAACAGCCCCAAGGAAAGAAAAGAAAAGGACTGCCTCCTCGTTTAGTCAAACATGGGGACATGTTATCTGTCCTGTCCAAAGCTTCTCCACCTCTACGAAATAAACTCATTCAATCAGCCTCCAAAGAGGTCATCGATACCGTGTGCGAATGTTGTTTGAACGTTTTCAAAGGCACGATCCCTTTGTCCAAACACCAGAAACAATGCTTAGGTAAAGATCGTCACGTTCTTCGCCAAATGGTTCAAAAGCAAATTCCCATTCGTCAAAAGAAGATGTTGGTCCAACGTGGAGGCATTTTACCCCTCTTGTTAGGTCCCTTACTGAAAGGAGTCTTGGGAACCACGTTGGGAGGACTGATGGGAGCAAGATAAAAAGGCCCTCTGAAGTCCCAAGATCTCAGAATCGACCATTGACAACCCCATGGAAGGACGAGAACTAGCTTTAGTGCCTTACAAACGTTGGATGGAATACCATCGTTGGCAAGAACAACGCACCCCGCATTTACCTCCCAATCCCAATTTGAGCGAGATGTCCCAGTTACAACACGAATTGCAGTCCTTGATGGATCGCCAAGATTTGTCCGAAAGAGAAAAATCGCAAAGTACGGTCAACTCTTGCAACGACTGCAACTCTTTCACCAGAAAGCTTTAGACGAAACAGCTCTACCCACTCTGAAAGATTTTAAGACCTTGATGAAAAGTCCAGCACCATCATCACTACCACCACCACCACCACCACTACTACCATCCCCAGGGGTCACCAGAGATGCTACCCCACGAAGACCTGAGGAAGAAGAGATGCGAGAAGTGTTTCAAACACCGTCAGCAGCTCCCATTTTGAGTAAGATTGCAGCATCCTTGTTGACCCCGTCCCCCACACCCCAACGAGAAGAAAGCTTGGGTTAAAAAGATGATGTCCACTCCTCCTTCGACAGAAGTGAAAAAGAAAGAAGGGAAACCAGAAGTGAAAAAAGAAAAGAAGACCAAAGCCATTCCATTGCCACCTCCACCACCACTACCTTCGACTTCCACTCCCGTATCCCATCGGACACGTAAATCCGTTTCTAAACCACCCTTTCGACCCACCCAAAGTAGCATCACCGAAGAGTGGATGACTTATTAATACACAAACAAACACAAAAAATGGAAAAAGTCTTAGCCAGCATTTACTACGATCCCTCCCATCCTGCAGGTTACGCAGGAGTTCAAAAATTGTATCGTGCTGCCAAAACGCGACTGAAAAGTCTCCGTTTACCTCAAGTGCAACGATGGTTACAAGAACAAGCTACCTATACTTTACACAAACCCATTCGACGCAAGTTTGCCAGAAGTCGCACCCGAGTGGAAGGCATCGATCATCAATGGCAAGCCGATTTAGCCGATGTCTCTCATTTGGCCAGCTACAATCGTGGCTACAAATATTTGTTTTGTGTCATCGACGTCTTTTCCAAATTTGCCTGGGTCGTGCCCTTGACTTCCAAATCCAGCAACGAGTTAGTGCGAGCCCTGCAACGAGTGTTGAAACAAAGTGGTCGTCACCCTCTTCGATAGCAAACGGACAAAGGTACCGAATTTCTGAACCAAGCTTTCCAAGAAGAATTAAAGAAACGTGACATTCATTTTTTTACCACCGAGAATCCCGAAACCAAAGCCAGCATCGTGGAACGTTTTCAAAGCACTTTGAAAAAATGCATGTGGAAATATTTTACGCATCACCACACTCTGAAGTACATCGACATCTTACCGCACCTGGTGCAAGCGTACAACCAATCTTACCATCGAAGCATTGGACGTGCCCCGCAAGAAGTGACTCCCGACAACGAAGTGCTGGTGTTTGAGCGCCTGTTTGGTACGTCCCCGACGAGGGCTGTCCCCAAGAAAAGTGGAGAGTTGACCGTAGCAGATTGGGTGCGCATTGGCAAAACCAAACGCACTTTCGACAAAGGTTAGTTACCTAACTGGACGACCGAATTGTTTCGTGTCACTGGACGAGTGCATGGCCGTCATCCTACCGTCTATAAATTGGAAGACATGAACGGAGAAGTACTCAAAGGAACGTTTTATTTGCCCGAGTTACAACGTGTCACCAAAAAAGAAGACGACGTGTACGACATCGAAAGCATTCTCGAACGCAGAACCCGTAAAGTGGGCAAACGATGTGTCAAAGAAGTCAAAGTACGTTGGAAAGGATATCCACAAGTTTTGATTCTTGGATCGACGCTTCGCAAGTCATCGACTATAAAAAGAAGTGACCATCATGCCCTTTCACACAGACACAGCTACGTGGACCACTCCTTCACCTAATTCTTCTCTGCAAGATTTACAAAAACAACCCTTGTGGGTGTGGTGCGGAGAACGTGTGCCTAAAACGCAAATCGTCTTTTTCTGCCAAATCTTCGTGGTGTATTGTGTCATCGGGGCAGCCATCGCCAATTTGAGTTTGCAACAAGGAGACAAACAATTGTGGACCATTTTATTGAGCAGTTGCATCGGTTACCTGCTTCCTAATCCCTCCCTGAAATTCACCTCGAACGGGAACCACGGGAACCTAGTGTCCAGTGTCAGTGCCAGTCACCACTCCAACAACAACAACCCTATTTTGGTCGGAGACACGCCTCTGACGTCCAGTAACCCCTCGGACAGCCACAGAACTCTGGAATCATGAGTCACCAAAACCAATTTTACTTAACCTTACCCAGTGACAGTTCCATGGAGGTGTTTCCCAAGAACACGTTGTGCTGTTACACGGCCAAATTACCTCAGGCCATCCCATTAGATCACGAAGCCCACTGGGAAGTGGCTTTAGTGGAAATCATTCACCCGACCCAAGTCCTCAATGTCCTTCCCAATCAAAATTTTTTTACGGTGGAAGTTCATGACGAGTCAATGCAAAAGTACTTGAATACCCATGTCAAATTTGATCACAAAACCTATGATGACAAAACTCAAAAGTGGTCCTACAGCAGCAGAAGGGGCGAATCGGACATTTTGTCCAAACGTCATTTGGTTTAATTAATACCTTCTGCACTCAGCGGATCCAGCATCGTCAGCGCCTGGTAAAAAAAAACGACGTCGTCGTCGGGGGGTAAATCGAACGTCATTTAGTTTAATTAATACTTTCTGCGCGCCGATCCCAGTGTCGTCAGCGTCCGGTAAAAAAGCGCGACGACCGCGTTGATGTCATCGCCCCTTCTGCTGCTAAGTGGCTATTTACAATGATCTTACAAACAGAGTGATCACTAACTCCTCCTCTTGTAGATCAATTAGGTTATTTGACTGATCGGTAAGTCTGAAATTAATTCTTGTTAAAAACCGATTATGGCATCGCATATAGACCGGATTAATTGGACTCTCAACGATTAAAAATCCCGGAGGGGCTGTTGGTGAAAATGAATAAAGGATATACCCCTGTTGAGCCTGTTGAGCCTGATTTGATTGCTTGGTATTCACCTGGTAACTCCCTTCGATAACATCATACACTAGATTGATTGCTATCACAGACGTAATATTTACGTTGTATGGAGCAATATGCCTACCATCCTCTCCGTTATCGTGTCTGAGGATAGTTGATGGGGCGAGAAAATCATTAAGAGATTTTCTTAGTTCTGGTGCGTTGTATCCTGGAAACTTGAAATCGGGTAAATCGGCTTCTGTGATATTATACTCGGTTAGGAATTTTTGTTTATTATCATCGCTGTTAGCAGATGTTGTCTTAACGATTCGTTCATTAATATATTCCATGTCTGATATAAGTTGATTTAACACCTCAACGTGTTTTCGTGCTTTTGTTTTCCGTAGCTGTTCTAGTTGTGATTGGTAATTACGATTAATCTCGGCAAACGCACCAGTGATATCATTTAAACTAACTGTGACCACGGCGGACGATTCAGGAGTTTCCTTATACGGAAAATACCATTGCATGGTATTCCTGTCTTGAAATATAAACCTGCTGGGTAATAACGTGTTTTTTATAATAGACAAATCATCTCGATAACTGGGATTAATTTCATGATACGATTGCGCATTCGTGTGCAAGTCCGCGGAGATTTCATGAGGTGGATTCTTAGGTCATCCTAGTATGGTTCTTATTGAACTGTTATAAATATCAACCATATACCCCGGTGTGCTTATTTCAATCGTCGACGATAACGTCGGTTCATGAACCGTAATAGCGATTTTTGATTCTTTTCCCGTGATCGATTTTATCCTGCGTTGAAATTCTTTATTGATTTGTTCTATTTGGTATGACCCAGTTGGTATTGTAACCTCCTTCCAGTCTGGGGTTCCATCGGGTTTATTTGTCCATGCAAAAACCAGCGAGTTATTAGGTTGTTGTCCGTTAAATGCGTCCGCTCGGATATTAGGCCAACTGTGATATACTCGCAATTTTGTCAGTGCTATTTCCTTTACTGGAACCGATGATGGGAAGTTCACACTGAATTCGGGTTTCGTTGACGTTATCGATATCATACTTGTTTGTACCGGAGTGGTGTTCTCCGCGATCCGTTGAAGTAATTGAAACCCTTCGGGGTTCAGCGACATTATTATTATTCGCTGTTTTTAGTGTTTAATTTCAACACCGAATATTAACAACCTGCTTGTTTTCAGGAGAATGTTTTAAGCCCATTGAAGTGGTTTCAGCGACGTGGTTTCCGGCTTCCAGTTGAAAATTTTCGATTTTTGACATCGCGGAGCCATACAACTGGACCATCGTGGAGAATTCAACATCGGATATGAACGAATTATCAATCGACAACGAGATCAACCCGGATAATTTCGAGTACGCGTCGGATACTATTTGATGTTTTACTGTATACTCGTTGAGTTTTTTCTGAGAACACGATGATATCTTTCTAGTGATTGCGTTGGCGACTCCAGCAATTGTTGTCGCCGCGGAGATAGCGATTGGAACAGCGATCGGGCCATCATGGTCACCGTGGATAAAATGACACCGGTACCAGCTACTATACCGGACACCGAGTACACGGCCACGTCGATGGAGGTTATTTTTCGGCGGTATTTTTTTATTTTTGCGCGGTATTGTTCGGAAAGCGTTTTCAAGTTCGCGGAGAACTCTTTTACGGTATCGAATCGATATTGATGTGACGTCGGTGATACCTCTGATTCAATTACCTTGGTGGTCATTTTTATTTTAAAAGAACTATTGTTTTCAATTACTTACTTAGATCCACTACAAATTCCACATACCATGTAATGTTTGTCCTAAATAGACCGCTATCAACGGCTCTAATTATAAACCGTTCGGTTGCATTTTTGTCAACGATTGTTGATATTGTGTTGTTAAACCCGGATGAACTCGACGATGATATACTGAACTGCATCGCTGAAATCAATGTCAATCGATAAATGCCCTTAACAGTTGCGGTGATATTTACTGTATTATGCGTAGGAGTCCAATCGAATGATCCGTGTTGAACCGTGTATACGCTATTGCCGATGCTCCCATGAGGTGTTTTCATTTTTTCGAGTTGCTCTGTCATTCTCGGTAGTCTGTCTTTAATCTCTGCAATATCAGTTTTGACTGTTTTTATTTCCTGTCCATGTGTGTCCATACTAGTCCTGATCGCTGTAATATCAGTTTTGACTGTTTTTATTTCCTGTCCATGTGTGCCCATCGATGCAACACTAACGCCGATTGTTTCTACTCTCCGTCCATGCGCGTCTACATTATTTATGATCGATGCAACACTAACGCCGATTGTTTCTATTCTCCGTCCATGCGCGTCTACATTATTTATGATCGATGCAACACTAACGCCGATTGTTTCTATTCTCCGTCCATGCGCGTCTACATTATTTATGATCGCTGCAAAATCAGTTTTGATTGTTTTTATTTCCTGTCCATTCGCGTCTATATTCCTTTTGTTCGCTACAACATCAGTTTTGATTGTTTCTATTCTCCGTCCATGCGCGTCTATACTTTTTTTGTTCGCTGCAACATCAGTTTTGATCGTTCCTATTTCCTGTCCATTCGCGTCTATACTTTTTTTGTTCGCTGCAACATCAGTTTTGATCGTTCCTATTTCCTGTCCATTCGCGTCTATACTTTTTTTGTTCGCTGCAACATCAGTTTTGATCGTTCTTATTTCCCCTCCATACGCGTCTATACTTTTTTTGTTCGCTGCAACATCAGTTTTGATTGTTCTTATTTCCCCTCCATACGCGTCTATACTTTTTTGTTCGCTGCAACATCAGTTTTGATTGTTTTTATTTCCCCTCCATACGCGTCTACATTTTTTTTGTTCGCTGCAACATCAGTTTTGATCGTTCTTATTTCCCCTGTATGCGCGTCTACATTATTCTTGTTCGCTTCAACATCAGTTTTGATTGTTTTTATTTCCTGTCCATACGCAGTGATATCATTTATAGTTGTTGTAATCTCATCCAGCTTGGTATTTTTTTTACCAAAGAATTTATCAAAGTTGTCATCGATCCTGTTAACATTTTTTCGTAACGTGTAAAATTGGCCCGACAGCGTTGTAAACTCCGAAATAGTATTTTTTATCCCTGCAATATTCGGTTCGGTTACCGTCGGGGTCCCAAAAAAACTAGCGGTAGTGAGTTGTATATCGGTGACAGATTTTTTCACCTCGGTGACAGATTTTTTCACCTGCGCGTCAAGTTCGGTCGTCACTCTATCTAACCTTATAAAACCGTCTTGGATTAATGTTACCCTATCCGTTATCGTCAAGATGGATTCACCCGGTTTGAGTCGTCCGTCGCTGAAATACAGCGCGATAGCGTTCTCGGCGGCATCACGCTGTCGTATTAAAACATCGTCGAGTGACACATTACTGGATTTTAATTTACCCTGGCGGTCTTGAAATACAACTATTTCGCCCGGGTCAACACTGGTTAGGTTCAACGTTTCAGCGACTTCATCCTCGATTAGTTTTTTTATGTCATCGGTGGCGGGCGTTTCCGTGGATTCTTTCAGCGCCGAAATAGGTCGTCCCCAAATATCAATCATCGTTATTGTAAAAAAAAACAGTGTTTTTAATTAACCCGCCGGGCCTCTACGACCCCACTAGTGTATTCGTTTACAACCACATGAGGTGGTTTCCGCGATGATGAAATCGCCGCGAGTACGTTCAATACCTCACGGCCACATATCGGTGGGTCACTTAATTGCTGTGTTGGCAGCGTGGAATAAAAAACCGGGGCTGAACACGCCCGGATATATCACATGAACTCGTTCGGCGGGGCTAACCCGTATGAATCAAAATAGACGATCGCACGCGGTTCAATCGCGTACGCAACCCAATGAGTTCCCGCTCCGGAGGATTTATCGAGGTTAATTATGCGGTTTCAATATTCCTTGGTGCCGCCGGTAATTGATCCCTCATAAAAACACCTCTGAAGTTTTTTATCGCTAACACGTCGGCGGCATCTATTAAATCAAAATTAGACATAGGAGTCATAGACTCTTGCGTTAATAAACGGTTCCAGGTAGTCTTAGACCCTTTCCCGAATACCATGAATACGGGGTTCCCGGTAGTCTTAGACCCTTTCCGGCCACGGATCGTCCTTGTTTCTTTTTTTTATAGCCTCTTCCGGTTGCCTTTTTCAATGCCATCCCCGCCGCGGTACCAACGGCCCCCAACGCCGCCGCCTTAGCCACTGCTGGTGCGGCCGCGGCAATCAACGCTGCAATCGCAGCTAACAGCGGAAATATCCCACCGGTCTTTTCCATGTTTTTAATCGCTGCGGATGAAAAATCTATTTGAATACCCTTTTTATTTTTCATTGCATCATTGAAATGTTTTATTTGACGCGCCGTCAACGATATCTTATGATTACCACCTGCCATCTGCGACGGCTTCAGCGTTATTGTGGTCCCGCATTGTTTAACCGACTTTGATCGTAATTTTTTGACTTGACCATCAGTTAGTGTAACGCCGACAACACTATACGACATTTTATTGTAAACGCGTTTGTGTTTTCAATTACATGTTTTCCACTGGCGCATCAACGATTCTCATTCGTCCACCAACACCTTCTAGCAGCATTGATTTATCGCTGAGAATGACAGCAGCCGCTCTATAATCGGCACCACCCGGGGCTATACGAGCTCGGAAGTGTATATCAACGACGGACTGTCTCGTTAAATCAAGATGTTCCAACGAAAAATAATAAATCGGATACAGGTTTTTAAAATCAAGTTGTGATATTTGCAAACCAGTGTCGACGTTTTGATCACGACCCATATATGACAGCAATCGATGGTAAACACGTGCAATATGGTTGTCACCGTAATTAAGCTGTATATCCTCGGATGGTTCCTGTTGTCCGTTTATTCTCAGCGAAACATCCCTGACTCCTAATTGATCAAATATCATATGGCTGCGTTCTTGATTACCCAATCGATTCCTATTCTGTAGCGCTATAAATATATGACGTGGGACCGAAACGTCTTGTTTTGATGCCAAGTGCCATGTAAATGTATCAGCAACATTATCCTCTTTATCATCAGTTGTTACCGCTAGCCAACTCAACAACGATTCCCCCCCCCCCCGTTCCATAAATGATAACAATCGTGCTTCCGTGGTAACTGATGGAGTCAACACCGGCATCCACAATGCTGTTTTAGTTAAAACGACTTTACCGTTATCGACGCCAGCAGCACGCCATATTGCATTGTTATCATCGCCCCTTCGCGCTAGCACGATTGTATGCTTAGCCCCATAGATAACTTTTCTGACATTTCTACAAAATCCGAATATGTGATGGAGTGGAATCGCGCATGAAAACTGTCGGCGTGGTCCTTGCAACATCCCTACTCGTGTTGCGAATCCTAGATTAAAATTATCGTTAGTACTTTTTATAACAGTGAAATCAGCGCCTGGTTTTGCTCTGCGATCTGGATTGGCTGCTTCGGCCTGGTCAACTGCGGTATTTTCTTTCGTCAGCACGTTAATGTACTGAAGATGATCAGCGTTATTAGTGGTATCCTTTGCGAACATCATAGATGGGCCCGCCGATCTTGTATAATCATCCGAGTATCTCGCTAACCCAATTATCGTTGTTGCAACATCAACCTCGCGTTCTATTGATTCAATTTCTCGCCCGTCAATAAGATATCTGGCGCTCTCAAATAACGCCATGATACCGTTGTTGACGAAGCCAACTCGAACACGATGGTCATCTGCGTATGGTGTATTAGCGGCAACATTTGTCACGAGTTCTCCCTCAATTTCGATAAACGCTTCACACGGCAAAAAGTATTTACTGGTATCTTGGACTTGAAGTTCAATTCGCGATCGTAGGTCGGCTTGTGCTGGTTGATAGGAATAATATTGATAATCACGGACGGAATCATCCTTATCCACTGGGGCATCCATATCAAACGCCGGATCGGCTCTTCGTTTAAACATTTTTATTATTATTCATGTTGGTGTTTTCAATTGCGAAACTCTTTGAGTGGAAAATCTACGATTTTCATCAACGTCGTTTTCGTCGTAAATTCTTTGAATTTTGTTTAAGGCCACTTCCCGCTATCGCGTTCATGATAGCGCTGGTTGTTGCATCGGCGGATGACTGAGCCGCCAACGACGGAGTCGTCATCAATGACTGAGCCGCCAATGACTCTAGTTTTTCTTCCACGGCGTTATTTATTACTTTACTGACATTTGCAGGCATCACTGTCGTTGATGGCATCACCGGTGGTTTCTGTTTTCTTTTTCTCACCAACGATGCTAGTTTATCTCGTGCAGCAGAAAACGCCCTTCCGGCAACATCTCCAATAGCACTAATACCCCTATCACGAATAACATCAATAGCCTTCATTCCTAATTGTTGGCTAACGGCGCTACTTTTGGAGCCATTCTTGTAAATAACCCCGCAATGGTATTACCGAGACCATCTCCATAGTACGCGCGGTAAACAGGCAATCACGAGTTTACCACGTAGACGAGTACTGGTTTATCATGGTTGTAGTGTATGATCATCTTATTATTATCATGTTAATGTTTTCCAATTAGTGATTGTGATCACCAGTGATTGATCAATCGCTGTGATGACCGTGGTCATCAAAACCATCCACGAGTTCGTTTATGAGCATTCGATATATATCAATACCCATTACGCCGCCGGCAAATAGCCGCCTGCAAATATCAGCGGCTTCATTAATAATTTCTCTGGAATTATTTCCGGCTCGTTTCCCTCCGATAAGTACTTCTAACCGTGATATATCACTGAGAACATTACCAGGACAAGTAACACTAGCGTTTCCAACTAAGCCGCTGCCTAAATATCCATCTCCAGTTGTTTCTTTAGTTGTGTCCCATTTACCAAGAAATCCAGTTGACTTTTCTTTATCCACTCTACTCAATACCATCTCTTTAAAATCCTCGAAATCATTGCGGATATTTTTTGTGATTTTAAATTTGTCACGTTTTGCCAGGTATACTTTTTTTTATCCAATTCTTGTCATTTTTTATATACTCTTTATACATTTTGTTTACAGCGTTTTCTCTTAGATCAGGTGAAAAATTCAGCGCGGTGAATTTAGCTAATTCAGTGACATCTAAACTTTTAATTTTATTGTATACATCGTGTGTAAATATACTTTGTGGTGAATACATTTTTTTTATAGTAACGTCTCCTTCCTCTTCTTCAGTATCACCTTGTCGTCGTAGTTCTTCTAGTACTCGTTCTTTTTGTCGTTGTTGCTGTCCAGTAGTTGTTATATCCACGGGAAGTGTTTCCAGAGACTTTTTTGTTTGTTAGGTCTCTGCTGATATCTTTTCAAGTACAGGAAGAAGAGGCACTTCTCGTCGCTCGCCCTCCTTAGGAATATCTCCATATATTGCTCGTTCTGTTGCCGCTGTAACATCCTTAGTCGCTTTAGTTACCGGGGCAAATAACTGTTCACTTCCAACAGCAAAATCAGTTTGCATTTGTTGCCGCGTTTGAAGTTTCTCTCTCACTCTGTCTCGTAACGGTATAAACTTTTTAAGCGCTGCTAGTCTTTCACGTGCTAATCTCGTTGTAAGTGATTCACCTACCATTTATTATAAATAAAATTCTTCTAATTTTATAATACAAACCCCCAACACGTCATTGCAATTAAGTACTAAGTTATTTAATAATGTACTACCAGGTCAAAGTATCCATCAACGACAAAGTCAAACTATACGACGCAATCCGGGAATGCTTCAAAAATAATCACGGGGAGGGTTTTAAACTAGTGGTTGCTGAACACGGTGATGATAGATTCTTGCTAACACCACAGCAATATCAGCAACTACGTGAAAACGGCGGTGTCGCAGTAATTATCTGCGACCACGAACAGTTAATTCAGTACGCACATAGTTGTATAGGAAAATCCAGATTGATAAGAATTCTTGGAGGAGAAAATCCTATGTAGAAATATACCTGCACACGTATATGACTTCGCTGATGGCCAAAAAAAAATGTTGTTTTAACGTTTTATTTTTTTTTTACTTGTACACACAAGTAACTTCAATGAGTATAATCGGTGATTTCAATTGAGAGAGTTCTCTCCTCCGCAGCGTCTTCGTCTAGAATCTTCCTGATGTTTTTAATTTTATTAGAGATTTCTCGACGCCGTTCAAAAGCCTGTCCGAGTTTTCGTCGTATTTTTTCAACGGTAGTAAACAATCCAATAAATGCATTTACGTCATTGCCATACAGGTTTTCATTGATCGTATATTGTAATCGCTTTATAAAAGAATACTCACGTGGCAAGGTATATCGACCTTTCTTTGATTGCTCGTTAATAATTTCATAATCGGACAATATTTTTTGGTTATCAAGCTTATCAGATAATACAATTCCTTGATTTTTTAATTTTGAAATTTCAGTTAAAATGTTATTGATGTCTTCGATATTCATATTCTTATAAACATCTTTATTTCTAATATAAAAAAAATGTTTTACAAAATGAACTCTAGGCACATAAAGGTGCTGTTAACATCTTTACTGCCTAGAGAAATATGTGCGTGATTATGGACTCGTATAACATAAAGTTGCCACCGCATCTTCGTGTTAACAGAGAGTATTATGATTGGACGGCACATACATAAAAGACCCGTTTGGCAACCCCGCTGGCGCCCTATGACGTCAGAGAGGCCCATCGGTTACTCAATTAAGGACATTCATCAACAACACATCTTGGAACCCCTTGGGTGCCTTCGCATCCATCTGAGCCCAAGGGAACCCCAAAACATACATCTCCGGGAGGGAGGCCTAGGGTGACAAACGTCATCGTAGACCGCCCAGAAGATATGCTTGGGGGGACATCACTACATGTACTTAATTAAGGATGGATATATTTACAATGAAATGATTGATGGATGATGGGACGGCACAAGGCAGCACAAACATAAAACGGCGGGGCGGAACTCTACGGCCAATTCAACCAATCAAAAGCAACCCAATTAAATTAACCCGGTTGCATGATTGTGAACAAAAGACAACCACACGCCCGGGTCAAGAGCGTGGGTTAGTTTTGATTAGTTGAATTGGCTTTCGAAAGCCCCAGGCTTATAACGAGTCATCTTATATATAAGGTGACAAGTACAACCGCGTCGGTCACAAGGTGTGTTATTGTATTTCGTTAAATTACTTAAAAAACGCCATCAATAGCGTTTAAACAACACTAAATACTTCGATGAAACATAAAACAGAATATTACAGTTGTTTGTAAAGACAATTTATTCCATCAGTTTTCTTCCGGAACAGGCAATTTATTAATTGTAATAGACTGTAGCGTTCACACTGTCGGTAACTTCGTCATTCGGTGATATACCATCACGAGTTATCCCCCTTTGATGTTATATATGAAAATCGAATTCTGTGCCCAGTCTTTTTTGAGATCGCTGTTTGATATACTCGTTCTGCAACAAATCGTACCGAGGCTCTACAAGTGTCGAAATATTTTCCTGCCTCATTCATCGACTGAAATATTTTTTCCTCGTGCGTTGATGTATCAAACGATTTGACCCCCCTTGCTTGCTTTGAGAACTTACCAGTTTGGCCTTTTTTATTATTTTGACTCGGTGTAACAGCTCTTAGATTACATAGTCTGTTATTTTGAGGGCATCCATCAATGTGATCAATAACGAGACCGTCCTCGATTGGTCCGTTAAACGCTTCATAGATTATTCTATGAACGTAATAGCTTTTTTTCCCGGCACCAAATGTCAAATACCCGTGATTATTTACGGTACCAACTGGTTTTTTTAGTCTACGGTTTTGAACAACACCGTCGCGAGATGCCTCGTAATTAACAAGCACAGGATGCGGCTGAAATTCTTGGTCCATTTGTATAATAATACTACTTGTCTAATTCATTATTTGGTTTAATTATAAACCTTTCAATGTAGTCCTGAGGAGTTTTGATGATTTTGTCCTTGACGGAGTCAGCGGTGGGGTCAATGACGGCGTTTTTTATTCGCTTGTCGTAATAACGTTTTAACTCTCTGTATCGCTTTACGCCACAATTGATACACAACTGCTATTTTCCTCTTACACCAACGTGGCAAACAAGCACGGGAGGGGGCCAAGAGAACCATTACGAACGCTTTGTAAATGATACCCGCAGAATTCACCTCTACATGATTTATTGCACGGGGTTGTCGACCCAATCATCAACCATTTGCAGTGATTCATTATACTATATTCTTTCATTTAAATACTTGTTTTAATTATATGGAGGAGGAGTTCAAGAAATTAGCAGCAATTAAGCCCTGGAAAAATATTAAATTCAATCTCGATAGAGCCCTCAAGGGCGCACCAAAAGCGTTAATAAACGATAGAACCCTGTTAAATAAAATCCGTGATTGTATCAATGAATTCAAGCGTGATGGTGCATCTCATAGTTGGTCAACATTTCGAATTGATGGCGTTGTTGATGCTACCATGAACGACAAACGCGCAGCAACGATAATATCACAACTTGACGGTAAAAAGTATTTTTTCAGAGTAAAATTCATTGTCCGGGTGGAATCAGGTAATTGGATCACACGTGATAAATTTGAACCAGTTCTCAGCGACAAGAAAACAGTTATTGTTAGCCGCGACTCCAAGCCGGGGCTGTTAACTGGAATTGACAGACCATACTATGAACGAGCGTATCCTGAAACAGCAGTTGTTTATGGAATATACCCGTTAAATAAGAAACCTGATATCGGAAAACTAGCGCCGATGAAACAGTCAACGGGGATAAATTGTGTAGCAGAACGAATAATAGAGCATTTTACAAATGCATGTCGAGGAAACAAATTGACTGATCTACGGCGTAGCAAAATCAACCAGTGGGAGGAGACAGTGCGCAAGCGTGGAGCAACCATCAGCGACATAGCGAGATTAGAAACGTCGTTGAGATTTCCAATAACCGTTACAACGATAACCGATGAAGTATTATACGAATCAAAGTACAAATCAAAGGGAGCCCCAATCAAAATTATTGATCATAACGAACACGCGTGGACGCCCGCGATCACAGTATTTCCACGGGATAGAACAGTAAAGTATATCCCGGGGGAATTCCTGGGAGAACAATTCTCCAAGGACGGTTTTCTCGCGGAGAGGAAACTATTTGATGCTATTGCCTGCTTGTGTAAAAACGACCCTGTATCAGTGTGGTTACTTCGCAGCGCTGAAAACGATGCGGATACCTTTGATCAGTTTGTAAGACCAAACGGTGAATTATATCGCACTGAAGCGTTTCACAACAAGATGAAAAAAACCGCCATGGAATTTTAAGAGCATGATGAACAACTGCTAACAAATTGTTTTACGATTCCATCGGTTGCGGCTCATGTTGCAGCAAGGAAAAATGCGTGGAGCCCAACGCGCAAGGAATTTCTACCGGATGTACAATCCAGTTGTTTGGAATACTATCACGGTGGACTATGGAACACTGAATACAACCGCGACGCTATGATTTCCGTTGATATGGTTGCCTGTTATCCAGCGAGTTTTCTCGGGTATGGATCCGCCGCTGAGTACTTTAAACGATTTGGACACCCCAGACATGAAATGACTCGTGTTGCTATTAATGGACCACTGCCTGATTTTGATTTAACCGGATTCGCTCGCATAGTATCATTTGAATTCGCGGCAGGACTTCATCGCTGTTGCTATATTTGGATCTGTAGACACATGTCTGAAAAGAAGTGGCTGCCAATAGCGCTGCTACGGTATATGATTGATTGTAAAATGCTAGTTTCGTTGATTGTCAGTGACGCGATTATATCATATCGAGCGCAGACTGAAGTCTGGTTACCAGAGCCGGAGCGTCTAGATAGCATAATTGACGAGTCCAGAAAACACATTGATGCCAACGAGGAATATATCATCGAATGGTCCAAAAAGATATTCAACCAACGAAACAGAGAGGCAAAAGATCTCGGTAGAAGAATAATTGGTAAGTTCACACAAGGTGGAAAAAACTGCGATTACAAACGATATTGCTCACGGCTGATTATAGATGACGCAGAATATGATTTCGTAATCAAGGACGCAGTGGCGAAAAATAAATACGTGAACTGTAAAACAGCTTTCTTGTCCAATGGAACAAGGTTGGGTACAGTTGTTACTTACAGCGATGGAGACAGCCCAGCATACCCGCATTTGAGGGCATCTATGCTGGGTTACACCGCTATCAATTTATTCTCGATGATAAATAGATTTCCCGACACCGCGGTTAGAGTTGCGATTGATTCATTTTATATTGACGTAAAATATAAGGAAAACATAGCCGAGTTTACTAGTCCGGACGAGAGTTGGGGCACATGGAGAATTAAAAATGAAATACGACGCGATTATTCCCCGTCAGCAGATGTCACCGTTGAGAACAACTACTTACGCGGTGATAATCTATCAGAATGGTCTAATGCACCACCGTGTTCTGATCCAATTTGTAGACATAAAACAGTTTATTTAAGCGGCTGTGGCGGGTCGGGAAAAACGACTCGGGCAATTGAATTATTTCGAACGCGGGCAAGTATAATCGTGCTTACACCGACCCATAGACTAGCGCGAGAGATAAAACAACGAAATGTTGACGCCGTTACTTATCACAGCTTTTTTCGATACAGCGGCGGTGAGTGGACTCCTGATCGAATGGGGGAAAAATTTATTCCTGAGGTTATCATCTGGGATGAGATATGTACTGTTTCGTTAGATGTTTTACAAATGTTTCTTGAGTGGTTGCTGCGCGCGAATACAGCGGTGATAATGTGCGGAGATCATGGTCAACCACCACCATTTGTCGGCGAGGGCCCACATGATTGGTTAAAGGGTTTTGTGGACTATTATGAAGAAACCGATACTGATTACCGAGCACTTGATGAACAACTGCGCGAGGTTAAAAAATTAATCAGATTACAGCCTGATAGAATTTAATGTGAAATAATCCGCGAGGTGATTCCGGAAACGCCGTTAAATGAATTCTGGGAAACATGGAGACCAAACGATTTGATTGTAGCGAGTAGAAAGATAGTCAGAGACACACTTCAGCAAAAGTTGTTTACGTTGCATAAGGAAAAGTTTCCAACGCGCCCAGTGCCGTTATGCTATAGACCCGCGGACACACAGCGGCAGAACATTGAAGTTGAAATCCCGGGCCCGACAGCGTCAGGGACAAAAAAACAAGTTCTCGTGCTGAATGATAAGGTGCTCGTTGATATCAGCGTCGTCGAGGACGCGCTACGTGCTGATAAATCCCCGTGGACGCTAGGATACGCAACAACAATACATTCCTCGCAGGGACTAACCATCACGGACACAATTGTTTGGATGGTTGATAATCGCATCGAATGGTCAAATCTAGTCTATCTTGCAGTGTCCCGAGTACGGAGGATAAATCAGCTTCGAAGAATTGTTATTGACGAAGCCAGTGACGGAGTCACCGACAAAGTCACCAACGACATCATCGATGCAAGCGTCATCGATAGAAAACTCTCGGGTTACCGCCAACAGGATAAAAAAAAAACAGCGGCGTTTTGATATTGATGCCGAATTAATAACTGCGTTACGACAACAACAGAATAATCACTGCGCGAGTTGTAATTGTGTAATGCGCTGGCGTTATTCGGATAAAGACGCCCGCCAATTTACCGTGGACAGGATCGATAACAGTCTCGGTCATGTCAAAAACAATGTGAGGTTGACCTGTCTTGAGTGCAATAGACGCAACGGCGCTAGTTAAGACCACGCGGGGGTAATTGAGTATCGTCAGGTATCACTTGTAGTTGCTCGCGTGTAAACCCCCGCTGCGGGGCAGTTGAATCCAGTCTATAGATCGGTGGTCTATTAGTTGATCGTGTTATCGTTGATATGTTATGTGTGGTAACACTCCAGATAGGATCAGTAGCTCTTTTTTTACCGCCTTCAAGCTCTCCTGGTTCATATAGATATCTAACAGTGACATCGCCGAGAATCGGCTTGGAAACGCTATCTATTTTTGATCTTCCGGGTATATACTTTTTTTTAATCGCGTCGCTGGGCTTCATGTTGATTGCTCGGGTAATCTCGTTATTTAACGCGGCAATTACGCCTGGCAACCTTTTGACCCATTCACGAGATCGTTTTTCTTGGATGAATTCCTTCGCGTATTGATATCCAAATAACCGTTCAGCAAGAGTCCGATTGAATCGTTCAACAATTGCCTGATCACGATGTAGCGCAGTATGACCTCGTCGTACCGCGACGCTATGATGTTTCAGCGTTGATAAAACAGCGCCGCGAAATTCACTACCAGGATCAACTTGTAATAGATTTGGCCAGCGCAGAGGACCTCTTCGATAAATCCGCTCAAACGCATCGGCCACTTCAGTTGCTGACTTTGTTTTTAACGGCTCCGCTTGTTTGTATCGACTCGCAACATCAACTACGGTTAGCGCGTATTTGTAACCGTTGTCATGCGGCAGAAATAGTATATCAGCCTGATGAACTTCATTAGGTACGCTGACATCAAAGCGCGAGAAGTTGATTTGTTTAGGCGGTGGTAGATAAATTTGCCATATAGCCTGTTTGGATAACCAATTAGCCGCAGTGGCCTTTGTTACCTTTGCAGCGCTTGCAAGCTTACCAATTGCGGCCTTCCCTTTCCAGTATCCTCTCGGAGAATAATAGATGGATTCCATGTTGTTATTAATTACCAGCGCCCATCATTAATTTACCTTTCATAGCCGATTTTACCAACCATGAGGCCAATTTTTCTTTGAATGATTTATCAGGAATAGCATTTAACGCGTGAATTAATTTTACGTCCGCGATATGACGCTGTTGCAGATCGCTACTTTTGTAGTAAGCAACATCATGAGCATGACACGCCTTATCGATAGCGTTTATTGGATACTCACCGGGTTTGGGCTGATTTTGATCATCGAGTCTGATATCTAATCGTGTTCCGGGGCCACAGTAGCTATATCCTGGGAGGTGCTTTTCTCCTGGATACTTTGCCCACGGTGTTCCGGGGAGTTTTGATAACTTGGCTGCAATATCACCTCCTCGCTTTTTTTTAAAACATCCCCAGGTTTAATAGAAATAAATCTAAATTTCTTTATACCGCATTGTACACACTTACCAGTAAGTGCTGATCTGTTATTTCTTGTTGTAACGGTTGTCATATCATTTGTGCCAGTACGCACTCTACACTTCACACAATATAGATCCATAATTTATGTATAGAGATATGAATATAATTGATTTTTCGGCGACTAAAACAAGAGAACCAGTTAAGCATGTTGCAGCGTTACCAAACTCGATCCGGATGATTATCATCGGACCATCTGGATCCGGCAAGACGCAATTACTACTTAATTTAATAATGAGATGGATGAAGTGGGATAAGTTGTATTTAATCGCCCCTAGCGTAGATGATCAACGATGCTACGAGGTTTTAAAAGATTTCAACGAGAATGCATCAACGATCACTGAAAAAAATGTTATCGAGTTTATTACAGATATCAATGATGCACCAGGTATTGATGATATTGATGGCGACGTTAACAATCTAGTCGTGTACGATGATGTTATGTTAGACAATCAAAAAAACCCAGCTAGGATATTTTCCAGAGGCAGGCATAAAAACACTGACGTGATATATGTCACTCAACGATACACTCAGATTCCAAAAGTAATCAGAGATAACTGTCATATTCTTGCTGTGTTCAACGGCGTTGATACACACACGCTACGAAATATTTGGCAGACATGGTGCGGCGGTGACATGGACTTTAATGTTTTTCGAAACTTTTTTAGTCATGCTCAGTCGACCCCACATGGATTTGTAACGATAAATTTACATGATCCTCGGACACGATATCGTATCGGACTTGACCAAATATTCGGTTAAATTGTAAATAATTTTCATTGTAAATAGCCACTTAGCAGCAGAAGGGGCGATGACATCAACGCGGTCGTCGCGCTTTTTTACCGGACGCTGACGACACTGGGATCGGCGCGCAGAAAGTATTAATTAAACTAAATGACGTTCGATTTACCCCCCGACGACGACGTCGTTTTTTTTTACCAGGCGCTGACGATGCTGGATCCGCTGAGTGCAGAAGGTATTAATTAAACCAAATGACGTTTGGACAAAATGTCCGATTCGCCCCTTCTGCTGCTCCTACCACTTGTTGATTCCCCCAGGCTACTATTTTAGTGGTCAACATTTGGTCAGCACCATTACCTCCAGATTTAATGTCGTGTTTCTGAAAGCTTTGGAAAGTGTTAAAAAAAGTGTCACCATGGAGTACCACAAAGCAGCTCGTCGCTTCATGATGAAATTTGACGGGAGTAAAATCCTGTCCATTTTATTTTGTCCTGAATTGTTTGACATTTTGGGCGGAGACATGGACCTGAGAATGACCATGCTCAAGAAAACCGAATTACCAATCATTTACGACAACGAGTCTTTTAGCAAGTTATTTCGTGCCCCGGTAGAACTGAACCAAGGACTGAATTTGATGTTTGTGTACTCCGATGTGGTGGAGTATAACTTGGTGGGACACACCTCTGTGCCGTTACTGCGTGTCATTCCTTTCAAAGTGGATTCTCCCACGAGATCTGACGAGGAAGGTGGAAACACTTATCACGTTCACCGCGAATTTGTACATCCTCACTATTTGCCTGTCAGCAAGTCGTATTTGGACACGGTCGACATTGCTATAAAAGGTGATCTGGGACAAAATATTCCATTCACCAAAGGAAAAGTCATGGTGAAACTCCATTTTCGAAAACGGTTCTCTCACGACTCGTAAGTCATGTATCCAGTGTACCGAGGGGTTGCTCGACAGCGAGGACACGGTTTAGGAGATATGTTAAAATCGGCTTTTCTTTCGGTGGCTCCGGTGCTGAAACCGATGGTGACACGCGGATTGCACGCCTTGAAAGATGCGGCACTGACATAAGGCAAAGAATTTCTCCAAAATGTCATCATCGACAAACAAAACCCCAAAGAAGCTTTCATGAGGGCAGGCAAAAATGTCTTGCTGCAAAGGGGTAAAGACCTTTTGGGCCGACGAGAAACACCTATAAATGCCCTGCACGCTACCGAATCAGGCATTCAGCAAGGACAAGGCAGAAAGAGACGACGAAGAAAACACCCTTTCACCAGACTTCACACGTCGAAAGCTAGAAAGACAAAGAAAATAAGAACCGTTCGAGACTTAGACGTTTTCGATTATTGAGAAAGAACAAAAAAAAAAAAATGATGCACCGAGAGTCTTGCGCTTGTTCCAAGTCGGAACTGGATCTGTTTGCCATGCCGCCCACCATGATGACCATGCAAGAATCCCAATGGGTGGAATTTCTCCCGGTCTCCTCTTTGATGGATTCTGCTCCCATCGAGTTTGACATCAAAGGTCAACCCGAAGATTACAGCGATCTGAAGAGCATTTACCTGTACTTGAAAGTCAAAGTGATCAAAACGGACAACACCAATCCTGGAGCAAATGATAGAGTAGCTCCTGTCAACAATTTCATGCATTCCTTGTTCAGTGAAGTGGACTTGTACTTGAATAACAAACTGGTCAGCAGCAGCATGGATACGTACCCTTATCGTGCCTACCTGGAAAATCTCTTGACGTACGGAAAAGAAGCCAAGAATACTCATCTGGATGCTTGCGTGGTATGGAAACCTGACACGACAGGCACGTTTAACGACACAGTCCTCACAACAGATGACGAACTTCACAATGTGGGGTTTAACACACGTAGAAATAAAATTCTGCAAGGGCGAAGTTTAGAACTGATGGATCGTTTGCATTTGGACATGTGGTTACAAGAAAAGTATTTGCTGAACGGAGTGGATATCCGTCTGAGACTGAATCGTAGCAGTGCCGCTTTCCATTTGATGGCCCATGCCAATGAATACAAAACTTTTATTCAAGAAGCCCGACTTTACGTGCGTCGTATGGAAGTGTTACCTAAAGTGGGAAACGACGTCAGTCAGACGTTGAGCAGAACGACCGCCAAGTATCCGATACGACGCGTAGAAGTGAAAACGTTCACCATTCCTGCTGAACAGCGATCCATGATCGAAGATCATCTGTTCCAAGGACAGTTACCCAAACGTTTGATCGTTGGTATCGTCAGGAATTCAGCTTTCAATGGACTTCACAATGAATATCCTTTTGAGTTTCGACAGTTTGGCGTGTCCAAGATCGAAGTCAGTCGCGATGGCAAGACCTTGTGTACCCGACCCTTTGAGCCTAACTTTACCCAGAACAATTACTTGAGATCGTACTTGTCCCTGTACGAAGCCACGGGATAGTTAGGAACCAACACCAGTCATGGCATTACGTACGAGGATTATGCAGGAGGATATGCTTTGTGGGGTTTTGATTTCACTCCAGACCAAGGCAGCGACGAGGGACATTTCCACCCTATAAAATCCGGCCAGATTCGTGTGGAAATTCAGTTTGCAAACCGAGACCCTGCTGATCAAACGTTGAACGTCATCCCGTATGCAGAATTCGACAATACGATAGAAATCAACAGTTTGAGAGAAGTCATTCTAGATTATTAGAAGCCATGGAAGACTGTTATCCCTCTTTACCTAGTGGAGAAACTTTGGACATGGAATGTGAGAAGACCGTGGAAGAATCCCAAGACAAAGACGAAGAAGTGATCATGATGAAGTCAAGATGGCCAGAACAAGAAGCCCATTTAGTCTCCTGTTTTGCCAAACACTTGGTCGAAAAAATGACGGAATTGATCAAGAAAGATTGCTATGGATGTCAAAACGATCATCCCAGTCAAATTCAACACGATAAATGACTGATGCTGAGTCAAGAAGAAAAATTGAACGAGTATCTGGACGAAGTTTGGAGTCTCATTTCGGACGAAGTCGTGTTGCATCAGTGGTATAAAGACTTGCGTGAACATTCTTGTCCACCATTAACCACTCAAGAGAATGTTGATTCATGCTCTTTCACTTCTCTCTATCTCTCTCATGACACTCATTGAACGTTGCGGCTCGAAAACCGTAGAGGGATGTTTTCCTTCACGTCCGCGCTTTGACTTTAAGAACCAGGGTAGTTTCCAGTCTAACCATCCATTGTCGACTCATCCTCCTACGAAGATGTGCTCCAAACTAGCTAAGCTAAACGAAGCCTACGTGAATTTGCATAGGGTCAGACACAGTCTGATACCGAAGCCAGAAGAGATAGAGAATGTGAGAATGTTAAAAGTCACTGAAGACCTGATAGAAGAGCTCTTCAGAGAAGAAGTGAACAGGGAGAAAGAAGAATGGACAGAGAAGTACAGACTTCAGAGACAGCAGCAACAGCAACAACAACAGCAGCAGCAACAACAGCAGCAGCAACCTGAACCTGACAGAGGCTCTGTCGATTGTCGTATCGACACCAAAGAGTTCTTCTTCTCTTTCCGAAGAAGCAGACCTATCGTCAGAAAGTCTATCCTCAGAAGACGTCGCATTCTTAGAAACTAAAAAGATTGCCATAGCAAACAAAAAAAAAAACCAGCCCTTTTCAGGGCTACCCAATACTCTAGAAAAGAAATAACAATCGATTTGCCAATGTGTGTAGGTAGAGTAGTGTGAATATAAACACTGACTCTTTTTTATTGTGTGAGTGTATGCGTTTGTAAGTGCTCACGTACGTTTGTGTGGATAGTAGATTAAGATCATGTGTTTTGCTGTTTGAGGTGTGGGGAGAGTAGATTTGGGGTTTGATTGGATTGCTTTGAGTATGTGAATAGTATATTATTTGTTTAATAAATTTTTTTAGAATAGTGATGGGCAGTATAAAAAAGTGAGTGAGTGTTTCTTTTAGGTCCGAGCGTTGTTTGGTCATGATCTAGGTAAGATCAATTTTGTTTTAGGGGGATGTTTTCCTTCACGTTCGCGCTTTTAGTATAAATTGAAAATCGCTTGGCAGTCTAGCTACCCTGTTCATTCGTTAACAAGACAATGAATACCAGAATTGTATAGCTTCTCGAACTCCAGATGCACCTGGAATATGCCAGGCGCATACTAAATGAACTGGCCGCGGAGGCCATTGTCGAAGAGGGAAGGATGAGAGAGGAGGAGGAAAGAAGAAAAAAAGAAGAGGAGGAAAAGGAGAGAAGAAATTTCAGAATCCCAGAGACAGAAAATTGGGATTCTGAAGCCACTTATACCGCCTCTGCACTCCCAAGAAAAAAGGTAAAAGGAGACTGGGGAAGAAGATGTGTGTGTGGTGCCAGGCCTGGAAGGTGCCATCATTAACCAGGTGTCACTGGAGTTAAAAAACAAACAGCCCTTTTCAGGGCTACCCAAACCTTTAGAAAAGAAATAACAATCGATTTGCCAATGTGTGTATGTAGATTAGTGTGAATATAAACACTGACTCTTTTTTTCTTGTGTGTGTGTGTGTGTGTGTGTTTGTGTGTGTGTGTGTGTGTGTGTAAGCGCTGACGTAGGTTTGTGTGGATAGTAGATTTGGGTTCATTTTAATGCTTTGCGTGTATAAATAGTAGATTTTGGGTTTGTTTATTGCTGCTTCACGTATGTGGATAGTAGATCATATGAAATGAGAAAAGTAGGGAATGTTTTCCTTCACGTCCGCGCGTTTTAAGTAATGATCTAGGTAAGATCAATTTTGTTTTAGGGGATGTTTTCCATCACGTCCGCGCTTTCACTATAAGACCCCACAGTATTCGTCGTTCGCACCATTCTAAGGAATAAACAAAGAAGATGGAGGTGACAACATTATTTAACGATTTGAGACATAGCTATTTTTGGATCATGGATGGGACTTATGTAGTAGAAAGATTGAATAAGGAAGGAAGATTTGAAGGTAGCCTGAACAATGTGAAGAGTCTTGGAGTAGCAAAAGATCAAATAGGTGGAATGATTGAGGAAGAAGTAGAAAGAATCAGAGGATTCATTGACCCACCTTACGTGAGAGTAGGTACTTTAAAGGAAGCCTTGGATCATATCTTAGAAGTCAGGAGCTTCCTAGAAAATAGCTTCATTGGACTGACTGGTGGTACATAAAGTGGGGTTGTAACCAGTTGATAAAAGCAGAAGAACTAATTAGAGAGGTAATGAAAGTTGAAGTGATGAAGATAAAAGAAAAATGGAGCAAAGAGAGAAAGGAAGAAGAGAATAAGAAGAAGAAATTAGAGTTTGAAAGATTAAATAACAACTGGATGAAGATCCAACAGAAATTTAGAGAGATGGGCCATCCTGACTGGATAACAGAGGAGAAGAAGAAGAGGAAGAAGAAAGGAATTTTGGGAAAGATAAAGGGATGGTGGAAGAAGTGGAGGAGTTAGAAGAAGAAACCCAAGGCCCTTTCAGGGCCACTCATAGGTCTCGAAAAGAGATTGACTTTCAATTGCCTATCCTTTTTTTATTTTTATTTTTTTTTAAAAAAAATCCCATGTTAAATTTCCCTTGACGCTATACAGTCCCACCCTGTTTAAATTCCCTTGACGCTATACAGTCCCATATTCCCATGTTAATTTCCCTTGTCGCTCAACAGTCCCAAAATCTATTTCCCATGTTAATTTCCCTTGTCGCTAAACAGTCCCACGATTTTTCTCCATGTTAAATTTACATAGTCGCTAAACAGTCCCAGGGGTGTTTTTAATGATAAGTCCCATTGTCGCTGAATCGTCCCTATTCCTACTGTTGTTGTTGTTGTTCTTGTCGTCGTTGTTGTTGTTGTAACGTGTCTATTCTCGGGGTGTTTTTTGGCGAGGCTGCTTTGCTGGCGTAGGTCGCTTTTTCTGCCGTGTTTTCTGTTGTTGGTCTTTGGCCCGGACAGTCCCTTGGCCCATGTCCAGTCTGATGACATTTGGGGCAACTTCTATCATTTTCCGAGCCTTTGTACAACTTTTAAGTTTAAAGACAAATACATAGAAGCAAATAGGGATTTTTTTTCGCATCTTCTCTACTTAAATAAATAAGTCTGTTGCCCGATTTTATGGAAGCGAATCCCCACACTGTTGCCATTTTGTGAGTGACTATTTTGACTCTGAATTTCTTTTCCACCTTCTGGATTAGTTCGTCACTGTTTACTTGTAACGATAATCCCATTACGTGGATTTCTACTGTTTTCGGTTCGGTATGTCTTATGAAAGGTTCAGTGTTCGACACCGTAGCCGTCACACCCTTTATTTCTATTTGTCCGAATTCTAGTAGAGGTGCTTGGTCTTTTGGATAGATGACGTATTTATTTATCCCTGCATGCTGGACCCCATCTATCTTTCCTATATTAACTCCCATTGTGTGGAGCGCCATCAGTACTTCCCCTTATTTTGGCACTGAGGGTGCCATACCGAAATCTAAGGTCTGGCATCCTTCTGGGTGATTAACTATGAGTCTATTTTCCTCTATCCTTGTGTGGAAATATTTGTTCAGTTTTGTCTCTTTCTGCGCTGTATCCATTGTCTTACGTTGTTTTGTGAAGAGAGTTCACCAATGTAGGTCTCACACCACTATTATGTTTACTACTATCAAAAAAATAGGTCTTTTAGCATTTTTTGAGGCGGTAATACCTATCAAAAAGTACTATCAGTATGTCTTTTATGCTCTTATTTATACTAATTTCTGCTTTACATAAAGCAAATTTTGATCAAATGCTTGAAACGTACAATAATATGCGGTGCCCACTAGCCCTAATGCGGGTACTACCACGCAAAAAAGTTTGTGAGTATCACTCAAACGTAAAAATAATTAAACAAAAACAACAAATGAATAAGAAAATATAGACCTCTTACACTGCTAATCCGTTTGCTTTGTCCTTGCCATTTTCAGACGATAAAACAACAGACTGTACTTTTCAAGAAGGAGTATAAGAATGAACAGATACGATCCAACCTCTACACGGGAATTGAACTTTGAATCAAGCGCTATGTTTACGTTAATCATATTAATACGCGCGTGTTATTCTTGTGATACTTAATTCTTGACTTCACCTGTACGATCGGCCTCGTTATGAATGGAATAATTTCGACGAAGTCTACATGACTGTGCCTTTACTATAGTGCCAACCAGTGAAATAAAGAATTAAAAATACAACTGTCAAAGTCTCAAACAACGTAAATAAACACTAATTATAAGTTCAATATATATATATCAGTAGCATTCGTGATATTAAATTAGTTTTTTGAAAACATAACAGGTTCTTTTACTTTTGTTGGGGACGTTACCAACTGTCCATTTTCTCGTCACTCAATAACTCTCATTCGGCCCCCATGTCGAGAGTATCAATGAAATACACATGTAACAGTCTGGACCTGTGCATAAAAGTACATGTCGACCACAGACTGCTTAAACAATTTCACATTTTAGGATAAAAGTAATAAAAATGGCAAAACACAGAAATGCCTTGTCTGGGAGATCTGCAGAACAGTGTCAACATTTTGGTAGAGGCATATAGACGGCTACAACCTGTTATATACACGTGCAATATGATTGCTTAGGAAGTCAAGGCAACTTTCTTCGGAGGGTTCCTGTTGGCCGTTTAACCGAACAGATACTTTACACATTCTTAAATGGTCACATGTCATCACAGTGTGTTCTTGTTTATCAACTTGATTTCAATAATGGAAGTCCACAACCATGTGTTTTGGGGTACTTAATTGTCATTTTAAGTGTTGTTAAACAGTGCATCTCGTCGAGTCTGTGGTGACTGCAAGAAACGACCGCTTTGGCGAGGCTCGTGTCAGCATAAGCGACACCGAACGGTTTATGTGGGAAGTGAGGGGGTTCTTACAGGGATTCACCATACTAATTTTGACAAAAAAAACTTGCATCAGCGTCATGATTATGCCTGACTGCATCATTGTTGTTGCCCTCTCGTTGTAACACAATTGTGTTTGACCCCTAATACAACCTACCGGACTTCTCTGCAAAACCAGCTTTGTGAGTATGGGAATCACACACGAAATTGTCCTCATCACGGATGAAATTCGAGGTTGCAATGTTTATTTATTGCAGTTATAGTGAAAGTTGATCGACTTCCTGCGGTGGTATAGACACTTCTAACAGTAAATATGATAGATCTATACAGTACTTGGCATCATTGTGAAATATCATAGATGGGCCAGCGGATCTCGACCAATCGTCACTGTAGCGGGCAAATCCGGGAATCGTCGTAGCAATATCAACAATGTCGATAATGGCTTTGATTTCCTTTCCGTCGACGAGATGACGTGCTCTTTTGAATAACGCCATGGTGCAGTTGCTGACAATACAAATCTTGTGAACGGTGGGATAATGGTGTCCTGGGTCGTAGTACTTAATATGCTTTTCTCTCTTTTCCCAAGAGGGAATCACATGGAAAAAAAACACACAGATGGTCTGTGCACATGTAATTTTAATTTTGGCTGATCTGGATACTTAGCCGGGTACGAATACAACTGAAAATCCCATTTACTCCCATCTAATCTCCCAGGCGCATCCCTATCAAGCGGATAAACGTAAGTCTTTGTATTTGTCCATCATTTTATACATCATTTATACAATTAATACTTTCTCTCATCCACAACCATAAACCGTGTCCCATCGTTGTATTTGCAAGCATCGAATCATCCAAATGTTGTTCAACGACTTCACAAATAATTTTACTATCTGGATCTGGCATTGTTGTGTCTATGGAAGTATAACATCCTAATTGTCGTAGTCCATATCAAATATATTGACTATACAGCAACGCTATTAACTAATCGCACTGCAACTTGTTTAGTTATCGGTTCAGCGTGTGAGCTGAAAACTGCTACATCATTTGGATCTTTTGGAAAAAATCCTAGATAACTTCAGATACGCCAGTTCCTTAATTTGTCATGTAAACGGAATTATTATATGCTCATTTTTTCCCCGTTAACTTTACTTTGCCAGAATCGTGCAGTATTACCCGATAATGAACCCTCGCGCCAATACACATATAGAATAAACGTGCATAAATAACTACTTTCTATTCTAGACAAACAATGGGCGCAGACGCCAGCACTGTTGATTTGTAAAGAAATCATGTACAATTGCGTAAGAGGCGCTTTACGTTGGGGTTCTTTACCTTTGTTTCTGAATGAACTAAAACAGACTTTTCGTGAACTGCCACATACCAGCTGCTTTGGCACATTCCGCGTTAATACAATGTTTCTGATTTAGGCTAGATACAATATACGACAGACGCAAGAACAGGTCCTTACAAATAACATACAAGTGACAAGTCATATACTGTTTTCTTTAGCTGGTGATAACAATGGCCAAAAATAATATACTTACAGTTTTACATCCTGAATTTCCTCAAAATATACTTTCTTAGTTCTGCAAATCCGAATTACATGAGCCATGGCATATGTTCTCAATCTTGATTACACATCTCGAAATTGTAATGCAATTGTGATGATAAGTGCAATTAGATAATCCTTACTGCACTCAAAATGAAATAAGCATTAAATTCCATAGTGTCTTTTTGATAATTGCAATTGAAAGACTTCATATTTTTCCCACATTATGATTTCAAACATTCAATGACAGAAACACACACATTTGCAGATGTCAACACGCTTCTACCTAGCTTTTTCAATCCGATGTATTTCATGTGAAATTGTCACATATAAATCCAGTCCATAATCACGACATTTCGTAGCATCGAAGCAAATACCAAAATCTATTCATTCCAGATCAAATGGAAAAGCTGGTGCAATGCATATTCATTCAAATTTCAGTTTTAACTAGACACGCCATATTCTTTCGAAAGTTATGTCGAGCGCGCGACTAAGTTCAAATTTATCTGGGCGGAGTTATGTGCGCAGTAATAATGTTGTTGTTGTGTAATGACGAATTTGCGCTTGTGTATTTAGTTTGGAATACGGCATACATTCATTTACGTTGTTTGTTGTAGTGTATTTATATAATCAACATTTAGGAAGAATAACAAAAATAAGCATATAATAAAGAGGTTACTGCATTTGTATGGGAAAATATAAACTCGTTTCATCAGATGGATATACTGCACTCCCAAGGTCGTGCAGTATTGAATGCAAAAAACTATAACTAAAACTATAACCCTTAATTCACGCGCTGACAACACTCACAGATATGTTTAATAGTCTACGCAAGGTCTCCCCGCGGTGATCTAAAGTGCATCTTTCCTGTTCCACAAGATGAAAATGAAGGCTTGTAAACAGTGTAACAAGACATGGTAGATACATAGGCGCTTTTGCAAAAGAATCATTGAGCTAATCCTGACGATGTCTGGCGCGATATCGCATTATGATCGTCCCCGTTATGCGCATGAGATTTGCTTGTTTATAGGAACCATTAATATATTCACGCCCACTGAAAATAGTTCTTAGCAACTGCGTGATTTCAAACTCGCAAGATGGTTTTCATCGTAGTGACAGAGCTTAGTGTTGGCCTGTGTTCGGTTATGAAAATTGCAGTGACTATGGCTATCATGAAGAAAATCCATCATCGAATCTCTTCATTGATTGGTTCATGTGGTACGCACCCGTGGAAAGTTCAACTTATTTCGAGGCTGAACAATAATCCACATAAAACGCAATGAATTATTTGTGGAAAGTCCACGGAACGGTCCCGATCCAACATCAGGCTAACTGCAATATACGCGCAACGCGCTAGTGCGATCCCGAGTGATTGTCGTTATTGTTGTACACAAAAATCACGTTAAATTCTGATTTTGTTCACGAGATAATGATTATCAAGTTAAGTCTGTATTTTGGAACTACTTTCTGGATCGCAAAATTGATTTGTCGAAGAATGGAAATCGCCTCAGAACTCATCATCGGTCTGATCTAAATCGTTGATGTCGTTAATGAGTTACGCAACCAGACGAGAAACGTTTTTGGTCCCATGATGTCTTTTTTGACAAAACTCTGATAAATTGTAGTGGTATCTTCATTGACCGTTGGTTGATTGTTGCCCATGCGAAACGGCGTCATCAGTGTTTCCAGTCGATCCAAAAGTACGTTGTAGTCACACAGTCCAACAAAACATTCTGATTTCCTGGATATTTGAGCTTCCATGATCTATTTATTTGATTATTTTTTTATCATTTAGAAATCGGGCAAATTTTGGAGTAGATTCTTGTGGGGTTGAATGTGTGTGTTGCTGTTTCTCTACTTCCCCATGTTTCTCGACAACAGCTTCTTCTAGTGGGACAAGATTACAGGATGGTTCTGGTACTGGTTGTAGTCAAGCTGGGTGTGTTACAGCTAATATTTTTTTTTGTAATGCCGTGTTCAAACTGGCTCAATATATTTTCCGGATGACCCGGTCAAATCATTAGCGAGAAAACTATACGACTCGTATGCGACTTCCACCAAAATCTGTTGAACCACATTCCACGAGTACTCTGCAGTACATCAAGTGCAATAAATATTTGCAAGGCCGATGACGCAATGCTATGTAATATCGTCAGCAATCTGCAGTTGCATCTGGTCTTTTTAGGCACGTGTGCATATCTTGGTGTCATATAAATCATGTCTTGTTTTTTTTTCTGTCAACCTCGGAGAAGTATTCTTGCTGAATGTCCACAATGTTCAAACGATGCATTTTGGTACACAATAAGATTATTTGCACCCAGGTTAAAGTCGCTAATCGCAGAGGGCTCATGGATTTTGGAAAAGAAACCACAATATCATCTGACGTAGAGAACTTTCTTTTGCATTGTACCCAGTATTTTTAGAGATTTTTGAATATGGAATTGCTGCTAAAACAAATCACTGGTTCATTTTGACGTTATCAGAAATAACAAGTTAGTACATCATTTTCAAGAAATAGAAGTAAATCAATATTTTCTTAATTCTGAGAAAATTACTGAAAATTTGCAATGGCCAAGACAGCATTTGAGTGTATTATTACAAAGTTTAAGTATTGGAAATTTATATTTCACAATCAGTACAACAGAGCGCTGTTTATGATGTGGTTGAGCGAAATATCTTAAAGGGTTATGAGTTAGCACCTATGGCGTATCGACAAGGGTTTAAAAAATGTAGAAAATCGTAGAAAATCAAGCTGACCAAAACTATGTCGAATTTGCATGGGAAAAAGCATGATAGTTTGATAGGCAATGTTCTTCAAAAACGGTTTATGAAAGTTATGATAATCTTAGACAACTCATATTAGTTGAAGAGTTCAAGAATTCCAAGCACAGTTATAACAAGACCTATCTTAATACAAAAGAGTGGATACTTTGGTAGAGGCTGGGCGAACAGCTGAGGGTTATTTCATGACGCACACAGTTTCAGTTGTCGGTTAGTCTTGCAGGCAGCATTTAATTAATAAAAAAGGTATCACTTCTAAATTCAAACCTGCACAACGTTTAGAATCCAAGATTATGATAGGCCTGATCGGGAATCCTTATCTCCTGCAAAAAGAAAGGGTATGTTGTTTCTAATTGTTACATTGTGAACAGTAAGCAGCAGAATCAAAACAGATCTATTCCAAAGACCCTTATTTTAAAATGGTCAAGGTTACGGTTATGTAGTGAAGGCAATGCATTTGTTGTTTCATACAAACCCCATTCTGATTTTATTGTGGAGAATGATAAACCATTCATTTTGAAGGGTTCTGTATCACTTATTAATGATTCTGTCAATCCTATCCGTCTTAAATTGTTAAGAGACACAGGAGCTTCTCAGTCTTTTATTATCAGGATCTTTTCATTTTTTTCAGAAGTCTTCTAATGAGATTGTTCTTATTCAGTGAGTAGAGTGTGACTTTGTCAATGTTCCTCTCCACTGTGCAAAGTTGTCGTCAGACTTGGTCTCAGGACCGGTGACAGTTGGATCTGTGTAGTCTTTACATATATGGATTATTAATTTATTACTAGCACTAGCAAAAATCTCAGCTAGAGATAAGGTTGTGGTTAATCCACTTGTAACTGTCAAGAATTGTTTGGATCAGAACGTTTATCATTCTGAAACTGATATCCCTGATTTTACCCATCGTGTTCATTTACTAGATGGCACAGAAAGATCTTGAAAATGATGTTAATCAGGATATTATTCCCTTAGTTGACACACGTATTGGTCAGGTTTTCGAAGAGGACACTTTGATCCTCGGTTGGATCAATCAAAAGGTATACATCACAATGATCATCCTTTAACTACAAATTCTCTTTATTCAAATCAGGGTGACAATTGACAATGACCTGTCGTCGAACAGGAATACTATCCTGAGATTTTCTGTTTGTTCAGAGAGCTGTTAGCTAAATTGAAGCCACATAAGGACCTAGTTTTTATTTTATTAAAAGTGGGGAACTTATGAAAACATTGAGACCAATTGATCTATCTGCTGGTGACGAGTGGTTGAGAACTATCAAACTGTAGTTCAATTGCCAAGAATCTATCAGAATATCTGGTCTAGATAATAGTGATGCTTACATTGTTGATGTTATTGTCTACAACGACAACTGGAGAAAAAAACATGGAGACAATTCGGAAATTCGTTTACAGGCTCACTGATGTGAATTTGTCAAACAATTTATCCAAAGGTGAGTTTTGTCGTGGTTGTGTTAAATTTCTAGGACATGTCGTGGGACATGGATAAGTCAAACATATGCCAAGGTCAAGATCCAGTAATTTAATGCACCTATAAGGACAAAGCAACTGATGCGATTTTCGGGTATGGCTGGACACTATCGGAAATCTTGATCCATTTTGTCCATAATTGCTGACCCCTAACAAATATATTGATTAAGAAAAGCTTCAGTGGTCTGCAAAATGTCAGGAGACATTTGTTAAGTTTAAAGCCATACCTAAGAGTGCACAATTTCCTTCAGCTCCAAATTACAGTCAAAATCTTTGTCGATGCAAGTGATTTTGATGTTGATGTTGGAGATGTATTATTTCAAGAAGAGACAAACTGTGTAGATCATCAAATGTGATATTTTTCTAAGAAATTAAAGTACCAGAGAAATTATTTATTAATGAAGATGTAAAATAAAAATCAGAGATTATCAAGCTTGAGTTTGATGTTGCAGGACTACAATATTGACATCAGGAACATTGAGGAAATATATAATCTAATTGCAGATGCAACTTCACGTATATAAAATTATTATATTACTTGATGGATAGTTTGTGTCATCCATAAGACATCAATGTATGCAATTGTTCTTACATTTATGTTTTACTTATACCTAAAGGAAAGCTTTAGAATATAACTCAGCTTATTAGGGGATGTGTTATGTATATATATATATATATATATATATATATATATATATATATATATATATATATATATATATATATATATATATATATATATATATATATATAAATAATTATTTATACTACGTGTTTGTGGTTGAATTGTATTTTGGACTTCACTTTGTCCAAAATCAAATTCATTGTGTTCCTGTCTAGAAGAACGGATGATACTTCTATTTTGTAAATAAATAATACATAGCTAATATTTTGTATGTGAGTGTGGGCTAAATATTAGGATTATTGTCAACATTAATATACATATTTATTAGGTTATGGGTGATTGTTACTGGAATTCCCCCATACAAATACCTAGTCTTGCAGATGTTTGCCACTTTCTATATTATGATATTCCTAACAGAATCTTCTAGGACAGAAGTTTGTATTAGTGTAATAAATTCTTGTATCAAAGGCTAATTGTGACCTGGGTTACGAGTTTTATAATGTTGTTTAATTGAAATTTGTTTTCCTGCAATAACATCTAAAGCAGTCGTATTGTAGTATTCATTATTTCATTTGGTCTGGAATTATATATCAAAACGATTATTCTCTGGAGTTAGAAAATGCTCAATTATATTCTCGGAATGAGATATGAATTGGCAATTATAGTGAATTCAAACCTGGATATCTTGGATTATACTATTGTGATTAATTGAAGGATTGTTAGTACATCATCATAATTCAGGCTATTTTTATAATAGTTCATTTCAGACTATTAACATAGTCATGCCTTCAGCAAGGGATCATATTTCGCACACTATTGGAATTAAAACCTAATTCATTAAAATTGGTTTTTTGAATCTTTCGGATCATTTGTCATTTATTCTTATTACTGTAACCTCTTTACAAATTTTCAGATTTTATTCCAGAGAAATAAATTATTTGTTGAATTTTACAACACTTGTTGGTTTGCATTCGTCTCTAGAGTCGTAATACAAACTACTTCATGTAAAATATTGCACTTAAGAAACGTTATGCAATCTCGGTTTTAGAAGGAACAAAGTCAGTCTCTCAGTCATATACACAACTATTCGTCCATCCACCGTTCGTTTGGAGAGAGAGAGAGAGAGAGAGAGAGAGATCACATACTTCACAAACAAAACTATTGAGTGGAATTAGGTTTCTTTATTCTTCATCGTTCTTCTTATAAACTTGAATGAACATGTCCATGACGATACTTTCAGTTATAAGAATTTTTGACAAATGTATCCTGATAATTCTCGGCAGCCGTCGTCGTTCATCAGATACCTCAATTCATTTGCCATTTGTGCACACGCCTGCTTCCCTCCACCATTTCCCCTCCTGCTGGGTTCACGTGTTGCCCAAAATTGGAAGTTATCTGGAAGAGGGGCTCCCCGCACTGTCAAGTAATTATTCGATGGTGGTGTTCTAAATCCCCCTATCCAATAATCATTGCACGATGCTGAAATAAATAAATATTAACTAAAAACAAATATTTTGCTGTTTTAATCAACCTTGGAAGTGTATTCCGTTACATCACAAGGATTAAACATTGAATCAAAATGGTAACAAATAAATTCTTTTACAGTTAGCTCTTTATGAACTCGTAATTTGTTTCTTCTTCGGAAACCATCTCTTAGCATCTAATCGCTACAGCATTGAGGGCAAGAGAAAATGAGAAAGTTGACAATGTGTGCTTACTGTCTACATGTATGACGTCAAACAACAAAAAATCTGTTTCCTTAAATGGCATGCCTCATTCTACTAATTAGCTATTGCTAATTAACGTTTATTTTATGTCTGATCAGATTAATTTTGAATAACATGTAAATAAAAGTAGCCTACCAAATGTTCGAGGTTTGATTGGATCTTACAAAAAGAGAGGAAAGCCAGTATTCTGAAAAATATGAGCCACTAGAATTATATACAAAAGTTGATATTTACTCTCAAGAACGTGTTTCATTTAAAATTGACTAGTCGTAACTATCTTTGACGGTGAATGTTGTGTCACCTCTTTTATAATCTTCAGTTCACATGATTGTTCCATGATCTAACGCCTTTTCTATTGCAGTCTGTCCTTCTTGTTATGTCTTCGATGTGTATTCAGTACCAATTTAGAGGATAAAACTATATTGGTGACGTTACCGAAAAGAGGGGCATCTTGTCGATTCTCACCCCAATCACTAAACACTGAAAAACATTCTTGCGTTAATCTTATCAAGCACAGTGTTGTGTTATTTATTTCTGTGTAGTGATGACTCCATTGTTCTGGCAATAGTATACATATATTGGTTATGTTACCGAAAAGAGGGGCATCATGTTGATTCCCACCCCAATCACTAAACACTGAAAAACATTCTTGCGTTAATCTTATCAAGCACAGTGTTGTGTTATTTATTTCAGTGTAGTGATGACTCCGTTGTTCTGGCAATATTATATATATATATATATATATATATATATATATATATATATATATATATATATATATATATATATATATATATATATATATATATATATATATATTTGCCTGTTCATTTATTTTCTTGTCTGAGTTACAATTTCCATTGCTTGAAATGAAACCGATAATATTCAAGCGAGCGACGCTAGTAAGATACATAAAGTGTTTGTCATAATGAAAATTTTCTTAGATACACTAGAAGCACAATACCAATTTTCATAGTCAATATCATTCTCAAATCTCTTATAAACTTTCAACGAATTCAACCAAATAATTCTTTAGTTATTTAAACATGCACACACGCACACACACACGAAAGATTCAAACATGTACACACAAACAGCGGTGATACACCTCTTCTGTAATGGTGGAGATAATGATTTACAGACAACAGAATAGTTGATTAACGTTCTCCACAAGTCGTTCCTCATTGTACCATTTCACTGTGTATTTTACATTAAATATCAAACAAAATATCAGTAGTTTACCTGCTTGTTGTGCCGCACGATCCTGAAAAAACATGTAGGAACAACTATCAGGCACCAAAAGGTCAGCTCCTTCTGCTACACAGGCTGCGCGTGAATCATTCCAGGATTTGCAGTTTTGGGCTTCGAATCGATAGCAGAATCGGCCACAATTGTTTGAGTTCATGATATATCCTGTGGGACATCCTGAAGTAAAATTTTAATATAGATATCTCTATAGTCATTAATTAGATCACGTGACTTGCGTATAATCATGGACAGAATATCAATATTGGACATTCTATGACTCACTTCAGTATATTAAATGCAATTGATTAAAATATACCACATATTGGGCATATTTTGCATATTGAAATACGACGTATTTGATCGTCGTGCGTGTGGTGTAAATATATTGCTTCTTTTGTAAAGTCTGCGAAAATCTTAATAACGTTACAACTGAATATTATGTTTAGGAATTTTTTAAACTTTCTGATCGTTAATAATAATCATAATAATGAGGACTTTGTATAGCGCCTAATCTTTAGAAGGTCTAAGCGCTTTACAACATTAGGCAACACCTATAAGATAAAAAACAATATAATAATATTATTACAAAAACAAACACCATGAAATTTGAAACACATTAAAAAATAAAAAACATGCTGAGAATATTTCAGGTAGAAAACATTATTAGGTCTTTAAGTTTGTTCTTGCAGTCGAAATAAGTGAGTTTTGAGAGCCCTCTTGAATGTGATCACCATGTCTTTGTGTCTAAGTTCGGTGGACAATTCATTTCACGTTGCTCGGCCCTGGTATGCAAAAGAACGCTGTCGATATGACTTTGTTTTCATAGTGGGAATAATGAGTATACAATTGTCAGAAGAGGAGCTTTTCTATTCGGGCAAAAGCAATACCACTAATCAAACATACCTGGTCCTCTTTATGTTTCCAACACCCGTGTGACTCATGATAACTTCATGTGCCTATTGTTGACTGTATTATCGGTAATAATCTTCCAAAAAAATCACACAGGACATGTAAAAGAGTCTAACGTAAAGATAGTTAAGAATTTCCTAATTATTAATGTATTAAGGATTTTTTTCTGAGAGACCAAAGGATGTTCTGAACCATTAGACACTAGTAAAGGAACTTGTTTATAAAATAATTAAAATCAATCATTCAGTAGGACCAAAACCGTTTGTGTTAGCACTACAAACTTAGGGGAATAGGCCAGCACCATTTTTCTCATCTTTTTCTGACTTGGCGGTTGAGAGAGAACACCTTGTTGAAGAGACGATTCTGGAGAGTCCGCTTTTATTCTCTGATTATCGGACCGTTTGCTGCTAATTAATAAATTTATTTAGAGAAACCATTGTTTTTGGACAATAAGTACAACCCTTCGATTATCTGATCCGTTCAATTCTTTATTATACATATCTTTTTAGCATGATTCCCTGTAAGAACAAAACATCTGTGTGTTCAGCGACAACAGATCTTGCATCGGTAATTCTGACGCATGCGTAATAAGCAGCATCAACCCAATCCACGATAAAAGCGTCGTAACG
Source organism: Sinohyriopsis cumingii (assembly GCA_028554795.2). NCBI lineage: Eukaryota > Metazoa > Mollusca > Bivalvia > Unionida > Unionidae > Sinohyriopsis > Sinohyriopsis cumingii. Next base: position 57,327,945 of record CM068840.1, read on the forward strand.
GTATAGTAAAGCCTATATCATCGGTAACTGACTAATGCGAAGGAGCATTTGGAGGCATCGCTGCATTAGGCAGGTGGAGGATTTAAATACCTGTTAATTTCTAAAAACGACTTTCTAAATAACAGCAGATTAGAATGTGGTGTAAGACAAATTCCTCCTTCGAAATGTATTCTACATATACATAAGCGCACGAGAGAGAGAGAGAGAGAGAGAGATCACTTGCCTGGTGATGGTGGCTGGGTAGCAACAGAACACTGAAAACAATGATGGCAATGGCTGAAACAAAAACAAGTTTTCAAATATTTACAAATATACATCTTTTTAAAAAAATATTTCGTGCTGGCAAAACCCTTTAAGAGAGCAATATAATGTAAAACGAAACAAAGGGGTGTGTGTGTGTGTGTGATTTGGAATTTTAACGTAGCTTTAACAATTTTTCAGTCATATCGCTACGATGTCTGCATTGTGGCAGTTTTATAGTGATGCTTACCACTGAGACATCATGTCGCAGACATGTAGTATGTTGTCCCACCAAGTCACATTATCCTGACACCAGGCCGACCTGTCCTAACACTAACCTCTTAATGCTGATCGCCAAGCAAGGCAGCTGTTAGTATCAGTTTTGTAAGTCTTTGGAATGACTCGGCCGGGAATCGAACACACGATCTCCCCCATCAGAGGGGGACGCTCTAACCACTAGACCACCGGAGCAGTGTCAATGAAACTCGTAATAAATAAATAAATAAATAAATAAATAAATGAATAAAAATATAAACTTCAGACTTATGTCATCAATAATCAAGGATGGTCTATGAAGAATGTATGCTCGGCAAATGTTGTTTTCCGTGTAATGGCAAAAAGGACAGGAGAAGAGCAAAGGAAACGCTTCTCGAAAAGAAGATTAAACAGGTCACAGAACCGAATTGTGTCACAGTTAATTTCCAACCAGAATTTCAGTCAAGCCAATTAGAAAAATTATGACAAACATACAGTCAATAAGTTATAGATACATATATAGATTCATACAAACAGATATTCATACATAAACATACACACGCATTAATCCATATATCCATTCATTCCTCGTACTACATACATACATACATACATACATACATACATACTCGCATTCACATATCTCTCTCTCTCTCTCTCTCAGTAGTAAAGTGGGGCGATAGGGGAACAATGGGAAAATACGTTATAGACCCCTGGGCCTGTACAGGGACAAGAATTATAGGAACAATGGGAGAATACATTACATTTATTCCTCTCAGTCTGTTGTCTGTCACTTCCTATGCAATCATTCATTCATATATATATATATATATATATATATATATATATATATATATATATATATACACACACACATATATATATATATATATATATATACACACACATAGATATATACATATATAGATATATATATATAGATATACATATATACACACACACACACATACACACACACACACACACACACACACACACACACACACACACACACACATATATATATATATATATATATATATATATATAGTAGTGAGGTGGGGCGATAGGGCTTTAGAGTAGGGCGGTGTGTAAACACTATCAGAATTTATTCAAATGAAATTTGAAAATAAAAATATACAAACAACATACTAAATAATATTAAAAAAAAAACAAACAAACATAAAATCCTTTAATTTTAGGAACTAGGGGATTCGTGATATGATGTAATTCTGCGGCGGACCACACCAATAACGGAAGCTAAGAAGACGAATAATTGAGGTGTACCGGCTGTGGAGACGAGAAGCGATGGAATAGCAAATACTGCCCAAGTCAACACAGACCAACTTCCAGAAGAGGTTAATTTTAATTGGGATTTTGTCGATTTTCTTTCTTCTTTGCAAGAATTTGTTCGATACCAGTACCTTCGCCACCTTCTCCTTCTTTACCACACGTGGAACATTTTAAACAGAGACAGAAAGAAGAACTAGAGAAAATTTTACACCAGCAAAAGGAAGCAGAACAAGCTTTTCTTCTTCAACAACAGCGAGAAGAAGAGACAAGAAGGAAACGACAGGAAGAAGAAGAAACAGAAAAGAAACAAGGTCTAAGAGAACAGTGAAAGTCAAACGGTCACGGTAGTCGTAGACATTTTGGCAGAATTAAGAAGTCTGAAACAAATGTATCAGACTTTTTTATTACGACCGAATAGAAAAAGACCTTCCCGAGCTAAACAACCCAACCCTGTGACTACACCTGCCGTACCGCCTCTAGTGATTTCTACCAAATCAGCATCGACAGGAGGCAGACCAGAAGTAGTCCTTGGCCATGGCAAAGGCTTAAGACAGTTAAAATTGATTGCTTCCCATACCTAAGTTTGTTGTTTAAACAAACAAATAGCAAAAGGCACTTTTCAGAGCCACCCACTTCTCTCGGAAAGAGATAGTATTTCAATTGCCAACATCAATTAAAACTCATAAACCCTTCTTCTTCTTCCTGTCCAGAACCCTGATCATCTTTTTGCCCCTGTTGTTTCTTAGGGCAATCTGAAGACCAATGTCCTTTTTCTTGACAATGATAACAGGTATGTTGACTTTTGTCTCTTTTAGCACCTGTTTTGCTTTTTTTTTTGACGGTCTGGACACTGAAGACCAATGTCCTTTCTTCTTACAGATATAGCAATTATCTTGACGGGAACGTGGGTCAGCGTGGAATGGTTCAAAGCTTTGGACATGAGATACCAACTGTTAGATGTGTGGCAAATTTACCACTTTCCCAAGACACAAAAATACCACAAGGGTGACCAAACTCATAAAGGCATTTTCGCAGACTACGCGGATGCCTTTGTGAAACTGAAACAAGAAGCCAGTGGCTATCCTTCCTTATGTCACATTCCCGAAGATGAAAAGACATTCAAAGAAAAATACTGGGAGCAGGAAGGCATCACATACAGAAAGACAAAAAGGAAGAATTCTAAAACTAGACATAAAAATGGAACGATGTACAAGCTTGAGACTTCATTGCAACTAGTATAAAAAGGGACAATATGCAAGATCAATAGTTCATCGTGACTACCAATACCAAGCAAACAATCCTTTTAAAAAGACATCATTCAAGTTCGGGGATTGTAAAATAGATTTATCTCCCCATACTGTAACTAGTAGTGGATGGATAAGACCCATGCATTGCGACGGAAATTTTCCGGAAGGAAACTGTAAGTATCCATGCGATTACCATTGTAATTGCCTAACGGAGTTTGCATTGGAGTACGGTGCTGTGCCTTGCAATGAGAGCAATGCAGTAAAGCATCATGGGACCTTTGTTCTGACTACTACTACCTCTACCACTACACCTAACATAGAAAGTGATGATGTGCGTGTCAAGCCTGACGGATGCGAAAGCGATGCCACTCGTCACCGTGGACTCTTTACTAGTTTTCATTGTGGATCTCAACCTTCACGTCTACCACCCTATGAATATCATCCACCCCTCATCGAAACGAACCTGTGAAAGACGAATATTGGTTCCCTGTGCGTTTGCCTGAATACTGCGACTTTGAAAATCAGTGGGAACAACAAGATTCAGCTTACTTGAAACATACTCGATGGTCCCCGAATTTTCACTACTTACCTTTAGTGGGACCGAGTCATTGAAGTGACCTACCATGTCTTTTAAGAAACCAGACTGGTTAGGAGTCAAATGTTGGATACCACAGGGACTAGTATTTTAACCCCATTTAAAAATGATATTCAAGCATTACCCAAAGAACTGCAAGAGAAGATTTACAACGAAGTTTGGCAGGGACTAGCCAGAACGAAATCTCAGTGGGTGACTTTAGAACTTTTGTGTCGAGAAATTCACAAGAGGAAAGTGGAAAACGTCAACACACGTGTTAGATTTCTCTGGATCAAGCGTGCGTTCACCCTATTATTCTACTTTAGGCCGTTTACATTAGAAGATTTCAATGGCATTCTTGAGCGTTACCCTGAATGGCAGTGGCCAGACATTACTCACTATGTTGATTACTTTCGCTCTAGGAGATGATTGTAAATACAATAATACTGACATATAAGATCATGGATACTTTACAAGAGAACATTCGTTGCTTGCCTGTGGAATTTAGAGAACGGATTTACCGAGAAATATTGTATCCGTTACTTAACCGGTGTTTAAACCACTGGTACCTGACTGGTATAAGAGGACTGATTCAGATGAAAGTGTTCCAGTGGCCAGACCTTGTTAAATAGTTCGAAGACAAGACGGATCGGTATGTTAATAATTTTCGTTACTTCGAGATACACATATTGCAACGAATTCCAGAAGAAGAGTTGAAGGATTACCAAACTCGTTTACCCAATCAACGGCATCTTAGTGGAAGATGAAGCTTCTGAACGAACTCTGATCTGTAGGTTAGTGATTGGAGCATTTAGATTCACTACTGAAGAACGATTATCTCTGGGCAGAAAGTACATTTATTGTTTCCGAAAAAGAGGGTATAAAATCAGGTTGCCATGTCACGGCCTTTATCAGAATGGATTCAACAGATTCCATGGAAGGAAATCAAAAACACTATTTAAACAGTGGAAGATTACCAACACTTATTACGAGAACTGTGTCCATTCAATTTGGGTCGACGTGTGACGTGTGTCTTAGTGACTTTTTTCTGAGATTTCGTTTATTAGTCGATTGATTGTGGGCTCTTTACGAACAGTACTTACCAGCCAATAAAACATAAAAGTGGTTCCTTTAAATGTCCACGAGAGACTCGTTTTGCTCAAAGCCTTGCGTTTTCATATGGATACTTTTCGACCTCTACGGGAATAAAAGATTCGACAACTTTTGGGTACCGCAGATGTGTATGACGATGTGCGTGTAGCTTGTGACTTACACCCTCATTTGACAGATGTACGTGACCGGAACAATTGGGGTTTTGAGGCTTGGATTCAAGAAGTAACCCAATATGCTCATGAGTTGGGATCCTCTATTCCAAGACGTGTGTCTTTAGTGACTTTTTTTTCTGAGATTTTCTGAGATAGGAAAAAAGTCACTTTTCAACCTGTGTTAATGACAGTGTCAGAAGAACCTGTCACCGAAGACAATCACATCCTTCAGGACAGGACTGTTATGGACATTCCCGAAAGACCCTTTCCGGAGGACACTTTTGTGGCATTACCCCATGTAAAGCGTGTAAGAAAATTACACATTGTCCCTAGGACATCTTGGTTACCAAAAACATGTTGTACAGAAACTTGTTTCTATTCCACTTTGACCGTTTTGATGTGTATTTTATCGTTGTACTTAACCCTTTAGCTTTTATGTATTTTAGCCTTTCGTGTTTATTTTTAAAAAATCAATAAACGTGTCCTGAAAAAGTATATAAACTCTTGTCTTGTCTGTCTTCGTATCACAAGTGACATTCCGTGCACTATGGCTACCTCTGCTGCCTCTGTTCCCTCTTCATCCACTGTCAAAGTCATCGACGGACACTTAGATCGTGCCAGTTGGGAGGCTTTGTATCTTCGTCATCCCTTTAACATGCTTATTGCTGGACCAAACGGTTCAGGCAAAACCGAATTTGTCAACCGTTTATCGAACATAAGCATCATTTTGATCGATCGTCTACCAATGGTGTCAAGACGGAAGGCCTGTCCTGTACATGTCTCCGTCCGCGACTTAACCAAATCAATCTATAAAAACCTCGGACACTTTTCGTCTGTCTCACACAGCATCAACATGACGTCCCTTCAGTCTCATCTTCCCGTCAAACTGATTCGTGCCTTGTATGGCATCAGTCGCGAAACAAATCCACAAAAACGTGCTCGTGTCTTAGAAGCCGGTGTCAAAGAAGTCTTATGATGGTTTACGGTGACAGCACGTCAGATACTGCAAGTCATCATTCAGAGTCCTCATCAAAACAAACGCTTTTTAATAGAAACAAAGTAGCTTTGACCCAACTGGCCGATCCCCGCATCGACAATAAAACCAAAAAGCAAATCATTTTGAAACCTGGAGGGAGCGGTACTCTAGGAGGTGTCATCATTCGCTCCCTCTTAAAATGGGATCATAATGCTCCCAAAGTTCTCCCCAAGAAAAAGGTCACTCCCAAAAAAAGCCAAACGATGCCTCAAGAAGAAAAAGAGCAACGGTGTCAAGACCAGGTCACATCCCCAGAAAAATAAAAGCCTACAGAAGAAGAAAAAGAGAAGTCCCCAGAGAAAGAAACGCCCTTAGAAAACGGCTTCCACGCGCAAGAGAGGAACTTCGGCCAAGACGCAAGCTTACATTCGCAAACCACGACGTGCAAAGACGATGACCGCGTCTCCAGTAGCCTCAGTTTCATCAACTTCTCCGTTGCTGACGATGACTGCCCAAGCCCATTTGACACCCGTTCTTGCTCAGTTGATGACACCATGGAAAACCGTGTCTCCAAGAACTTCTCCTCCAGTGGTGATACTCTCCTCCTCTTTAGCTGTAGTGGCAGCTGCTCACAATGTACCTGCTCCCAAAATCAAAGTCCAAGAATGATCGGGCATGTTACAGAGTTTACTGGATTTGTCCAAGCAAGAACTGATTCGATTTAGTACGTTGCGACCCCCCCCCCCCCGACGTGTGATGCCTGTCATCAAAAGAAAAGGAAAGGACTGCCTCCTCGTTTAGTCAAACATGGGGTCATGTTGACTTCTATTCAAAGCTTCTCCACCCATGCGAGAAACTTCATTCAAACTGCCTCCAAAGATGTCATCGATACCGTATGCGAATGTTGTTTGAACGTCTTGAAAGGCACGACACCTCTGTCAAAACACCAGAAACAATGCTTAGGCAAACATCGTCACGTTTTTCGCCAAATGGTTCAAACAAAAATCCCCATTCGTCAAACGATGAAGATGTTGGTCCAACGCGGAGAAATTTTGCCACTATTATTAGGACCTTTGCAGAAAGGAGTCTTGGGAACCATGTTGAGTGTACTCGTTTGGGCAAGTTAAAATCGACCTCTGGAGTCCCAAGATCCCAGACGTGACCCTTGACATCGAATGGAAAGACGAAAACTAGCTTTAGTGCCTAACAAACAATGTATGGAATACCATCGTTGACAAGAACAACGAACCCCGCATTTGACTCCCAATCCAAATTTGACCAAGATGTCCCATTTACAACACGAATTGCAGTCCTTGATGGATCACCACGATTTGTCCGAAACAGAACAATCACAAAAGTACGGCCAACACTTGCAACGATTGCAACTCTTTCACTAGAAATCTTTAGACGTAACAGCTCTACCCACTTTGTAAGATTTCAAAGCCTTGATGAAAAGTCCACCACTACTAATACCACCAGTGACCAAGATAGAAAAAGGAGAAGAAGAAGGGTTTCATACTCCGCCAGAAAAAGTACACAAATTAACAACACCGCCAGAGAAAGTAGGCAAGCTAACAACATCATCTACATCCAGAATTGGATGGATTAAAAAGATGATGACCACCCCTTCTTCATCAAAAGAGAAAAAGAAGGTGTAGACAGAAGTGAAACAAGAACCGATTACTCCTGTTCAGACATCCTTCTCCTCCTCGACATATATCGCTCACCGGACACGCAAAGCATTACCAACCAAGAAATTACCACACCAAAAAAAGTATAGCATCATCGAAAAGTGGGTGACTTATTAACAAAACAATGGAGAAGGTGTTAGCCAGAATTTACTACGATCGATCACATCTTGCAGGTTACGGAGGAGTTCAGAAATTATATCGTGCTACCAGAACTCGACTGAAAAGTCTCCGTTTACCTCAGGTACAACGATGGTTGCAAGAACAAGCTACCTAAACTTTACACAAACCCATTCGACGCAAGTTTTCCAGAAGTTGCACCCAAGTGCAAGGCATCGATCACCAGTGGCAAGCCGATTTTGCCGATGTCTCACATTTGGCCACATACAATCGTGATTACAAATACTTGTTTTGTGTCACCGATGTCTTTTCCAAAATTGCATGGGTCGTGCCATTGGCTTCCAAATCAAGCAGCGGGTGTTGGAAAAAAAGCGGGCATCGCCCTCTTTGATGGCAAACTGACAAAGGCACCGAATTTCTGAACCAAGCTTTCCAAAAAGAATTAAAGAGACGTGACATTCATCTTTTCACCACCGAGAATCCCGAAACCTAAGCTAGCATCGTGGAACGTTTTCAATGCACTTTGAAAGAACGCATGTGGAAATATTTTACATCACCATGCTCTTAAGTACATCGACATCTTACCATACATGATGCAAGCGTACAACCAATCTTACCATCGAAGCATTGGACGTGCCCCACAAGATGTGACTCCCGACAACGATCGCCTGTTTTGTACGTCCCCGACGGTGGCTGTCCCCAAGAAATGTAGAGTGTTGGCCGTAGGAGATTGGGTGCGCATTGGGAAAATCAAACGCACTTTCGACAAAGGTTACTTACGCAACTGGACCACCGAATTGTTCCGTTGTACTGGACGAGTACATGGGCGTCATCCTGTCGTCTATAAATTGGAAGACATGAACGGAGAACTGTTAAAATGAACGTTTTACTTACCCGAGTTAGAACGTGTCACCAAAAAATAAGACGACGTGTACGACATCGAAAGCATTCTCGAACGCAGAACCCGTAAAGTAGGAAAACGACGGATCAAAGAACTCAAAGTGTGTTGGAAAGGATATCTTCCCAGTTTTAATTCTTGGATCGACTCTGCGCAAGTCATCGACTATAAAAAGAAGTGATCATCATGCCCTTTCACACAGACTCAGCTACCTCTACCACTTCAGTGACTACTCCTTAATCCAGTTATTCTCTGCAAGATCTACAAAAACAACCCTTGTGGGTGTAGTGTGGAGAACGTCTTTTTCTGCCAAATCTTTGTGGTGTATTGTGGCATCGGTGCAACCATTGCCAATTTGAGTTTGTAACAAGGAGACAAACAATTGTGGACCATTTTATTGAGCAGTTGCATTGGTAACCTTCTTCCCAATCCATCCGTGAACTTTCCCTCGAACGGGAACAACGGGAATCTTGCGTCCAGTGTCAGTCACCACTCCAACAACAATAACAACCCCATTTTGGGCGGAGACACGCCTTTGACTTCAAGTAACCCATCGGACAGCCACAGAACTCTGGAATTATGAACAATCATAACCAATTTTACTTAACCTTACCCAGTGACAGTTCCATGGAGGTGTTTACCAATAACACTTTGTGTTGTTACACGGCCAAATTACCTCACGCCATCCAATTAGATCACGAAGCCCTTTGGGAAGTAGCTTTGGTAGAAATCAGTCACCCGACACAAATCGAAAACATCACCAAAAAGCAAAACACTTTCCAGGTCTAAATCCTGAATGCCCAATTGCAAGAAGAAATAAAGTGGGGTTTCAGGGGACTCTCATGACCAGCAAGCAATCCATCCTTTAGTATCGACACGTTGAAAATTCCTTCAGGTTATTATTTTAGTCGTGAATATTTAATGGACACTACTGCGGACAGGTTCGACTTAGCCTTTGGCAAAGCCCTGAACAGAGCCAAAAGAAGTGTGAAGATTGAGTATCATAAAGTGGCTCGTTGCCTCATGATACAATTTCAGGATACAGACACGTTGTCCCTCAGGTTTAATAGTAGTTTGTTTGAAATTTTGGGTGGATATGCACAGATGGTAGCACAAAATTTGCGTCCCAAGATAAACAGTAATATGGAATTTTACAAAGCTTTTGGACACCAGATAGAACTGAATGAAGGACTGACTTTGATCTTTGTGTACTCCTATGTGGTGGGGTACAACGTGATGACCAGAAAGGTGCAAACATATATCACGTTCACCGCAAATTTGTACATCCTCACTAACTGACTGTCGGTAAGTCGTATTTCGACACTGTCAACTTTACTATAAAAGGAGATCTGGGACAAAGTATTCCATTCTCCAAAGGGAAAGTCACGGTGAAACTCCATTTTGAAAACGAATCTCCAACGAATTGTAAGTCTTGTATCCAGTGTACCGAGGCGTTGCTCGAACACCAGTCATGGTATTACGTACGAGGATTATGCAGGAGGCTACGCTTTGTGGGCATTTGATTTCACTCCAGACCAATGGAGCGACGAGGGACATTTCCACCCTATAAAATCAGGCCAGATTCAAGTGGAACTTCAGTTATGTTTTTTCTTTAGCTAGAAAATGTAGTGTACATCAATGGCCCAATGACTTCGAACAGTGGAAGTCTCAATGTAATTTACAATGTTGTCAACCTTGTCCAAAATAGATAGTTAATTGAAGAAAAATGTTTATTGTTGAATTGAATTGTTAAATGAAACAAAATTGTTAATTGTTAGTTGTAAATCATTTGAATAAAAATTGTTGTGTTTTGAACAAATGCTTCTGTCGTTTGTTTGCCATTGGTATCATGGACCATACTCCTTGACTTCTCTCTATCCCTCAAATGAAACTATTTGAGCGTTCCGACACTAAACCGTGTTTGTATGTTTTCCTTCGCGTCCGCGCTTTTACCATTTAGCGAGGAAGTCTCCAGTCTGACCATTCATTGTCGACTCATCCTCCTACGAAGATGTGCTGAAGATTAACCAAGTTGAACGAAGCTTACGTCAGTTTGCATCGTGTCAGGCAAAGCATGATACCGAAGCCTGAAGAAATAGAAAATGTCAGAATGTTAAAAGTCACTGAAAACCTGATAGAAGAGGTCTTCAGAGAACAAATTAACAGGGAGAAAGAAGAACGGAAGGAGAAGTACAGACTTGAGAAACAGCAGAGAGAGAGAGAGAGAGAGAGAGAGAGAGAGCAGCAGCAGCAGCAGCAACAGGAACCCGACAAAGGTTATGTCGACTGCGTGTCGACACCAAAGAGTTCTCCTTCTCTTTCCGAAGAAGCAGACCCTATCCTGTGGGAAAGCCTGTCGCCATACGATGTCGCAATCTTAGATCATAAATATTGCCATTGTTTCTCGTCCACACAAAAAACAGCCCTTTTCAGGGCTACCCAATACTCTAGAAAAGAAATAACCATTCAATTGTCAATGGTATGTTATTCAGTTAGAACAAATAGAAGTGCGTCTAGAAGCACTTCATTTCTTTATCTTTGTTAGCACGTGTGACTCTAAGCCCCTCATTTCCGTAGCTTGTCAAAAATTTTAAATGAGTGATTGTCAGTAAAAAAGTGAGTGTTTCTTTTAAGTCCGCGCGTCTTTGGTGATAAAGTGGGCAATGTAAATTTTGGTGTCAGTGGATGGTTTCCTTCACGTCCGTGCTTGGATAATATATACTGACCGCTCGTCAGTCTGGCTACCCCTGTTGATTGATCAACTGTACAGAATGAGTAGCAGACTCGAAAAACTGATGGAACTTCAGATGCACCTGAATCATGCCAGGCGACTCCTGAATGAGCTGGCAGCGGAGGCTTTTGTGGAAGAAGCCATAATAGAGGAGTAGGAGAAGGAGAGAAGAAAGAAAGAAGAAGAGGAAAAGAAAAGACTTATTTTACCTCAACTAATCACGATACAGACCAAAGAAGTCAAGCCTATGGTGAGGACACTGCCCCTGCGACAAACACCACAGTCACTACCACCACCACGACCCGTAGTTACCCTGTCATAAAATTCGGTTGTGGAATTGGAAAGGCAAAGACAAGTGTTGGAGCCTCAGCCACCGCAAAATCCACGTCTGTATAATAGATGGAGACAAGAACAAGTCTTCACTATTCCAACCACAACAATTATTTTGAACAATGATTGGAGTCGGCATTGTGTCTGTGGTGGTCGACCTGGGAGAACTCAGCATTAAGCTGGTGCATCTAAAGTTCCAGGAAAACAGCCCTTCTCAGGGCTACTGAGATTTCTAGTAAAGAGCCTATTCAAGTTGCCAATTTGTGTAAATGTGGAGTAGTGTGAATATAAAAACGTACTCGTTAATTAATATGATTGTGTGTGTGTGTATGTTTGTATGAGCTCACTTACGTTTGTTTGGATAGTAGATTATTAGGGTTTGTAAGCGCTCATGTACGTTTGTGTGGATATTAGAGTGTGCGGTTTTTTAACTTTCCTTCTGTGTGGATGGTATAATTGTGGTTATGTTTTTGCTTCTTCGCGTGTGTGGATAGTAGAATTGTGTTTATTGTTTGCTTCTTCGCCTGCGTAGATAATAGATTATGGTTATGATTTTTGCTTCTTCCCGTGTGTGGATAGTATATTTTGGGGTTTGTGAGTTTTCCACTAAATCGTTTATCGTGGTATGTGAAAATGTCTGCTTGAGCTGTGTCCAAAGAGTCATGCATTTAAACAGTCTAGTAATTGTGGTAGTAAACAGGTGACAACACTTTATTGGATTGCTTTAAAAGCAATAATTGTTTTTACAATAATGAGATTTTGCAAGTCACAAATTCCTGAGGATGTTTTTCAAGAATACTGTAAATCCAGCCTATACAGATTCGGAGAACACATCTCCGTCAAATATTTAACGAGCATCAAATGGGGAAGTAATTTTTTTTTTTAAATTCTTGTGGTTGAACAAAACACATCCAAAGGGATGTGTTCACCTTTTACCTGAATTTATTTCTGATCAACAGAAAATTCTTCAGAAAATTAATGCATGTATAAAGAAGCTTCTTAATGGTCTTTTTGACGAAAAACAAAAATGTTACAGAATAGCAATCGACACAAGCGGACAACTTTATTTGACATTGACCGACCTTTTATTACATATGTGGATATATTATTCATTCTTTACAGAAGCGTTAATTTTTTTCTCCCACTTGTACTAATGAGAATGCTCTGGTCACGACAATTAAACATCATACTATATCACATATTGCCTATCTTGCTCTGAGAAATGATGTTAAAGCCAAGACACTAAAACAGTAACTGTTCAGATTTTAAGTCTTGTCTACTGAAAACAGATGACATGCCCTATCTAGAGGTAAGTAATACGATTAAGTAAACCAAATAATCACATGTGGGTTTATTAAGTCGTGAAACGGGTTTAAAGAATGTTTTTGGATTGTGTCTGATCATAATTATGCATTTCGTCACCGTAGAAAAAAGCATGAAAATGAATAATAAGGGTCATGAATTAAATAGGTTTCTGAAGATTTATTTATCTTTTGAAACAAATGGTACACATCTTACAGCTGTGACGAAATTGATGTTGAATTATTTCAGGAAAGAATTTCGTGTACATGTGTATGGCCTGAATACGGCCGAAAATGTTGTTGCAGTTTTCATAATGGGTTTAGTTTGTTTTCAAATTACAACTGCTGTGATTTAATTGAAAGGTATATGGAAAATGCATACAACCATGGCAAAGAGATGGTACCACCAGATTGCCCTGTCAACACACACCTGACCCATTAACTCATTTCGCGTATAATATAATCAATTCCACAAAAGATTTCAAAGAAAATATACTAATTACATAACCATTTTTCTTTCCATCTTAAAATATCGAGAATATATCGAAGCGATATTGCCGAATAATAACATTAAATCGCATTTCGAGACGTAATATAAAGCGATAGACTTTTAATATGGCTGCTCCCTTGGATTATAGTTTTATTACTCTCACGTGATGTTACTGATGTTTGACCCAGTAATTAGTAAAGAATATCTGTACTATTGATATCTCTGCCGTTTGGACATTAAATATGCTGAACAAAAATACAATATGTCGCGGTACCGACACTCCTCTTTTCACGCTTGAAATATCGGCATCAGAAATATTTTCCTTCTTCTTTTAAGTTCTTGATTTAAATAGTCAAATTGTGTGCGTGTGTGTGTGTGTGTGTGTCTTTGTGTGTGTGCTTGTGTGTGTGTGTGTGTGTGTGTGTGTGTGTGTGTGTGTGATTTGGATGTTTAACGTAGCTTTAACAATTTCTGTCATATCGCTACGATGCCTGCAGTGTAGCAGTTTACAGTGATGTCTAGCACTGGGGCATCATGCCGCAGACATGTAGCATGATGTCCCACCCAGTCACATTATTTTGATACTAGGACGACCAGTCTTAACACTAACCACTTAATGCATAGCGCTTAGCGAGCCAGCTGTTAGTATCATTTTTATAAGTCTGTAGTGTCACTCGGCTGGGTTCGAACCCACGTCCTCCCGCATCCGATGCGGACGCTCTAACTACTATGGTCAAATAATTGATAATTTGTGCAGTCTAGTTATTGCATGAGATGGAAAATCGTGTTAAACGTTCCGGACCAGTTTTTCTCTTTAAGATCAAAGAATGAAAATTAATATCACAATGAAGTTATTATGAAAACAAAACTTGCGACAGGACGTCATTAGAAATGAAAAACACGTTATGTAAAATATTTTTAATTACTCTGTCATTTGAAATGGAACTATAAGAGTGCCAGTTTAATTATCAAATGAGTGGAATACTAACCAAAGGAATCGATAATCTTTGAGAGTTCGATTTCAATTACCAAATATGCGGAATTTTAACAAGAGAATTGATAAGCTTCTGAGAGCCAATTTAATTGCAAAATTTGTGGAATTCTAACAAGGGAATGGATAAGCAGTGAGAGTGTTAAGTTGATTACCAAATGTATGGAATTCTAACCATCAGAATGGATAAGCTGTGAGAGTACTAGTTTAGTTACCTAATGTGTGTAATTCTAACGAAGGGAATGGATAAACTTCGTGAGTTCCAAATTAATTAACAAATATGTGGATTTCTACCTATCAGAATGGAAAAGCTGTGCGATTGCTAATTTAACTACCTAACGTGTGTAATTCTAACCATGAGAATAAACTGCGTTGGTGCCAATTTCGCGAAACACTGTGATAATGAAATATTTAGTTATTTACCGTTTCTGTCTCCGTTTCAATAAATATAGTTAGAAGAGAAACAAACAGCCCATGTGCTGACTGAATTTGGCTGCGAAAAAGATGTTCAATTTATCAAATTATACTTCCATTGTTTGTGATTACATGCTAGAAGGCAACCAATACATTAAAATGTACTATCTTAAAGCTTCATGATGTGAAAATATATGTAATTATTTGACTCAGATCGAAGGTTTTAAGCATGTTCAGTTCGCCAATGATACGCTTGTCGGCAGATTCTGTTATTTTTCCTCTTATTTATTCCCTGAATTTCTATAAATTTTGAACTTACCTTGCTTCAAATGCATGGTCCGTATTAATATTTCCCATGTTCCAAAATGCTGAGGTTGGGTATATATAGTCCTGAATAACGCATTAGTTGGCCTCGTTATCGATGTACTTGAGGTGACATATTGAAGAAATACTATTACAGGAACTTCAGCCAGATTATTGCATAAGAAATTAATCTCACTGCATTCGATCAGAACGTACATAATATCAATTACCTGCTTTCTTCGGCGTGATACATTCAGGAAATTGAAATATGAAAGCGACTTCCGGGTGACATCTCCTGAAGGTAACTTTACGTATGTCGATTAATCGACCATAAGCGATATGGATAATGTGTTCTCTATGGATAATGTGTTCTCTTATATATGTATATGGTGTAAGCTACCTAGAGTGAAAACGTTGATGTTCCCTACTTTTTAACCTGTCTACGAAAGATGTATACATACATACACGCTTTGTTTACTTTTGTGCTACGGGAGATGTATGGCTACATCGATCCTGATGAAGATAAAACGTACAGTCGGCTCCACTTAGATGCATATCGCTTAATTGCATAGATCGCTTAAGTGCATAGCGAACGTATGGTTACGTTTTTCCTTCATTACTATGCATGAATTCCGCTTAAATGCATACTCCGTTTATATGCATAGTTTGGGTCTGGTCCCAAAGCTATGCATATCAGAGGAGTTGATTGTAATTCATTTATTATTTAGTGTTTAACAAATGTTTTCTACCTAGAAAAGGTTTTTTCGGTAGCCTGATCATCGCTGCTGACAAGAAGAACTACTTGTAAGTTAGTTATTGTTAAATACGACTACGTCGAAAATACATGTATTAAAAAATTATGTAATTTCTCAGATATTCACTAGTGTTACAAGGAAATCAATTAAGTCCATAGTTTTGTTAATTTATGATTAGAAGTTCTGTTGTGTACACTCTCGATGTTATATCGGTATGATTTTTGATCAGTTAACCTTCAGGTTTCACATTATCTTGTTTAAAAGAGAAAATTATTAGAATTAAGTTGACAAGCACGTTTCCTACTTGACACCGAATGTGCCCACAGCCATGCATAAGCTGATGTGCCAACAATGCCGATGTATACTAACTATATAATCCAGTACGTCGATAAATAAATTCACGATAATCTCAAAGTGCTGATTTAGTCCAAACTTTAAACAGCACTTTGCAATTGCAATAATTACTTTTAAAGAAATTATTCCCCTCGTATTATATCTGAACACAATAGTAAATAAATCCAGAGACTGAAATTAAAGTACCAATGAAGAATTTGGTTTTCTTCCTTATATAAAACATACGACACAATAAGATGAGCAGGATGTGTTGTCCCATCAAAATACTACACATGTTCTCCTCTAGACCATTCTAAGTCTAGACATGGAACTCACTTGTCAGTAAAGAACTTGCTTTAACATATAAACAAAAGGCAGGTACTTTATCTAGAACCTTCTAACATCCAAATGCCATGTTACATGTTTAAATTATCTTAAATTATAATCTACAATAATGGTCTAAGAGTTACCTATTCAATAAGTTGTTTGCATATCACCGTTACAATGTAAAATCATTGACAAACGTTAACCACACAACAATGTTTTTGCTACACTTTCGAGGACGTACATTCACCAGTGATTCTAACAGAGTCAAGCTCAGATACCTGGTCAAGCGGATCTTTTACATTAAATACTAATGCCTGTAAAACTATGTCGACAGACCGACTACTTCAAGCGATTTGTGAGCTATGGCTTCGTTTCTCCCTTTCTCCGATTATATATTATTTTCTTTGAAATTGGTTCCAGAACTTAAATCCATATTTCATCTACTGAGACAATCACATTCAAAGATATTTTGCCACTCTGTTCATATCTTAAGAATAGCAATTTGGCAATTTCCAGCAGAGTATGTTTTTAGCCTCCGACATTTATAGGTTGCTGTCATAAATTTATGGTACGTAACACACATATCTCTTCTATTTTAGGCGTCTACAATTCCAGCAAAACTCTTTACTACAAATGGTATATCTACTTGTAGTGATGCTCATTCTCCATCATGTACCTTGGGGACTCTATACATGTCACATACGCTGATAGACGCTGATAAATGTCACATGTGATATTGAAAATAGAATCTATGGACGAATCCTTAACTGAGAAAGAATTATTTTTTTTAAAAAATCAGTTCACTTTACAGCTTAACCGTAGCCGATCTGCATCCATTCGTCCATATTGAAATAAACTCAACTACTTTCAAGTTCCATCGTATCTTCGCTGACTTTGCAGCATTGGGTTTAACGTTTAGGTCTAATTCTACGATTTGTAAAGAGCAATAGTGATATATGGCACTTCTGAAACAGCATATCATTATTACACCAACCCCCATACTGAGGGAATGAAATAACAATGACATAATAATACAAACACTACCAGCGTCTTCATGACTAAATGCAACAAAAGTAATTTAGAACTATGAATATGTTTCATAAATGATAGAAGTCGGGTAAGGGGACATCCTGACTGTTGGGTGGGTGTGTTTGGTGTTGGTGTCTAATTTAATAAGTGTTAGGTGCCAAAGACGTAAGCAAGGATTATTTATTTTTTATCACATGGTTTTGATATATTTATTTACTCAGATATTTAGACTGATAAAAGCTAAAACTGCAGTAGATCTCACGGAACCTATTGAATAAAATCAGAAAAGGACAGACAGTTACCGCTTAACCGTAACTTAAAACAGAGATTTGTGATTGGATATATTAAGGTATATCTCAAGAAATCATTTAATAATGAATTCTTAGGTGAAGCTTTTGAGGTAGTAGAACCCATTAACTTAGGAATTAAGTATTAGATTGTTTCATGTATATTTTTTAACAATACAGTCGTTTACAAGGAGTTGCTGCTGCTATAATTGTCTACGATAACTTCAAAATGTTAATTCGGGAAGAAACAACTGTACATTTGAAAATTGGTTAGATGTTAGCTCTCAAGGTTGTCGTGTTATACACTGTGATTCAACTTCCATTTATGTATATGTACATTTGTTGTGTGTGCCTAGAAGAGTGTGCATTAAATTTGTTGATTGTTATCAGTGTTGCATGCACACACTAGGAATTTACGTAAAAATGTCTCCTGCTGCAGAAATTCGACAATGAATACTACTGCTACTGCATGATGGGTAGTGAGCGTTAGAGCTTTAACAATAAGTCCTTTCCCAGTCAATGATGCACTGGTGTAAAACAAATACACTGTGCCCAGAACTGCCTGGCCGTTATGGTGTTGTAATCACTGCACGAGTGGGTTGGTGTGAACCATTACATTGCGCCAAAACTTCAACTATTTTAGATACTCCTCTGCCCGCCTCCAGCTACTCTCTAAGTCTCCTGCACGCGACCTGAATGGAGCAAAGTATCATCCGCTAGACATCTCGTATCGATTTTTATACGCATTTAATTTTAGTGCTGTCATATCTCTATATAAGTAAAATGGGGAAGCATGTGATTTTTTACGTTTTTGTTTGACACAATCCCATATATATAACATTTTAATATTCATGCCTACCAAATATCCAGGATAAAAGCTAGATTCTCAGGCTTTTTAACTCCGTATCAGGATCTTCGGATTTGTAAAATAAATCTCTAGGTTCAGGTTCCCAAGCTGGGAATAGTTATATCAGCGTAGATTACACATTAGATTGGTTGTCGAATTTGTGAGCGCTTAGCCGAAGGAAAGGAAATCATGACATAGCGGACTTAAGATAAGAAATCAGAGGTAGCTGACGGTAGGTTAATATTGAGAAAGGCAGTAAGCATCCGCCAGTTTTAATTTTAATAAACCTATAGGCCAACACTATCTTACTTAACCTTTTCTACTCGAGCTTAAACCTGCTTTGTCCGCCACCGTAATATTATGTTAGGCTTAGTGCACTAAGCTTTTGTAGAATGCATAAGTTGACGAGTAAATATATGTGAAATTGGTGTGAGGAATAACCTGGGGACCGGTTGTCAAGATGCTTTTGAGGAAAAGTGAATTCAGTCGTAGCGAAAATGTAAAAAGCTGACCCACTGACATCGCAAATTGTATGTTAAAATCAATAGGCCGCGGATCGTAAAGGTTTAATGTGGAAGCCCTGGACCACAGGTCGTTGAATTATTTGATATAACAACAAATCCCCCGTCCCAGTGATCTTTAAAATACTTATTTTAAGAACTGAGATTAGTTCTTATAACAACTTAGCCTGTGACAACATGGCCATGAAAGAAACAAAAATATGCGACAAAATGTCATTGCCTATATCCTAGTTTTATTAAATACCTTATTAACACAAAATACAGTTTTGATCCATTTACCACATTGACGTTTTGTCTTATAGGTACCCACTGAACTAAGTATTGCGTTGAGTCCTTTCTGTCTACTTCGCAGTCTTTCGAATGGTGATTTGTGTATCTATTCATTGTCCTTTCTGTCTACTTCGCAGTCTTTCGAATGGTGATTTGTGTATCTATTCATTGTCCTTTCTGTCTACTTCGCAGTCTTTCGAATGGTGATTTGTGTATCTATTCATTGTCCTTTCTGTCTACTTCGCAGTCTTTCGAATGGTGATTTGTGTATCTATTCATTGCCCTTGAAATGTAATTATGAAAACACAAGCACACACACACAAACAGCAAGTGCATTCCTTTATTTATTGAAATAACTCTTTTCCATTTATTCAAACAAATTATTTATCGTCGGAATTTTGTAAATTTCATATGCATCATGAAATATTGTTGCAATATGGTCTACACCTGCATTGCAAGACTCTTCTTGTAGATTGTACAAAACAAAGAAGCAGGCTACCACCCTAAAATGTCTTCAATAAAAGAAGGTAATTCCGTGTTTTTAAGTACAGCGTGAATGAATGTTCTGACGAAACATTTGTCAAAACAAATTATCCAATGCGTGTGATGTTACATTGTTTGATATGGTGCATAGTGCCGGTTGAAGTTGGCCTACACAACAAATTGACATTCTATATCACAACTAAACATTATGCTGTTGCTATAATTTTGTGAAAAGAAGATTACTGGATGCATAAATACACATATTTACTGTAATGTATTTGTTACCGGATCATTGCATTATTTGATTTATAACATTAGGTTGTATAGACGACATTAACTAATCTGTTTTTGAGTCGTACTTGCATCACATATTTGCCACGTAAATATGCTGTGGCTGGATAATGTTCAGTCAGCTGGGGAGACCGGTTCATGTCTACATTCTTCTGTGAACAAAGGTGAGTTTATTTACTTCAGTAAGTTCACATTGAAACCAAGCTTGTATATAGGGCGGATTTCATGCTACAGATATACCACCCATCCATTCCCACCCCCACAATTGATATCATCTAAAACAATGCCAGTAGTTTTACTTGTTGTTATCGTTCTTGTCTTCGGGGTTTTGCATTTTTCATATTATGGGCTGTTATACATGACATAGCAAACCTCTGTTGGGGTAAATCGGCAATATTGAAACAAAAAGAGACCATTTTTTTCCCAATTTCCTTTTGCGAGTCGAACAAGAAAATGGCGGCCAAAAATGTTCAATGAAAAAAAACATTCCAGAAGGCAGGGTTAGAAGCCAATCAGATAAGAGAATACTGCACAATAGTTTCATAGGCTTATTTGGACCAGTCAGAATGACATAAAGTGATATGTTCACATGTATAATATCAAACATGAAACTGTACACACTATAGGCAAAGTGTACTGACTATGTGATAATACCGTATATAATGGGGCATACGTGCACTGGCCTTTTATACTAGCTTTTTTGTATAGCTGATATGTTTTTTTTTCTTGAAAACTTTGAGGTGCCTAAAACCTATATAACTGAATGGTTATACAATGAATGACAGTGTTTAAGGGATATATCCTACAACCCTAGAAGTCATGTTGCATTTACTATTAATTTGGAAGCACATTATATTTTATTGGGAAGCTATGGCAAAGTCCGATATAAAGCAATCCTTAAATTCACTAAAATACTCTGAACTGACTGACTGGATAAAATAACGTTTATACATACGACCCTATGGTTTTAGAATAAGTAACAGAAAAGAGTGAGAGGCTACAAGTTTTGTAAAATTCAACAGATAATTTATTTCCCTAGAATACAAAGAGAAAATGTAAGAAGTTAACTTATGTTATTGCAATTTATATCTTAAAAATCATAGAATTACTAACATAAGTCCTAATAATGAAGTTCTGATATCATCTTTAGTGATATTCGAAATAAATCTAAACGCTGAAGGTGTTGATGTGTCTGTAGCGGCCGGTAGTCTCCAATGTCCTGAATTGTATTGATGTGCCAACAGTCTTTTGTCGAATCACCGTAATATAATCGAAGGTTACCTTGTTTGAATCCACTATTGTCCCAGTTAACATCTCTTTCCAAGAATATAATTGAGCCCTTTGCATTTCCAGAGACTAATATATAATTTCACCAGGCCAAAGCCTGATCGCAATAATGTAAATGATTTCTGGTCAGATGTTATCGCAGAAATTGATATTTCTAGTAAACAAAATTATCAAAATAAACTAAGACACAAAATAATAACCCAGATGAGGGCCAAAGGTTCATTTATAGATCAAATCTGGAGATGCATTTTCGGACGGCAAAGCCATATCCATTACATGTTGTCCCTGGTTGTTTTTTTCTGGAGTGGATACTGCTCTGGGTCCTATGAAAAACATTCACAACAATTATTAATTTACAGTGTTTTCTATAATCGGTTTAATTGAACGAAGGACTCAATTAATTATTTGTTTCTCCAGTGTTGTCCTCTTTTTTAATGGGTGACTGATTGCATTTTTAACGTAGCTTTTAACTATGTTTCAGTCACATCGCTTCGATGTCTGCAGTGTGGTAGTTTGTAGTGATGTCTAGCATTGTTGCATCATGAAATAGACATGTAGCATCCAGTCTGGCCATGCAAGTAACACAAATTTACGATAAAATGTCATTGCCTTTATCCCAGTTTTATTAACTACACAAAATACAGTTTTGATCAATTTAAAACATTGACCTTTTATTTTATAGGTACCTTTTGAATTAACTATTATGTCTGACTTCTTTCTGTCTACTTAGTACAGTCTTTCGAATGATCTTTTTATACATATACCTTGCCTTTGAAATGCATTTATGAAAACACAAGCATACACACAACTAGCTAATATATTCCTTTAGCTATTGAAAGAACTCTTTTCCATTTATTCAAACAAATCATCATCCGATAAATTTTTGTTTCGTATGCACAATGGGGAATCTTTGCAAAATGGTCTACGCCAGCTTCAAAAGACTCTCCCTGTGGATAGTCGAAAAGAAAGAAATGCTTTACCACCCTAAAATATTTTCAATAAAAGCAGGTAGTTCCCTGTTTTTAAATAAAGTGTGAATGAACGTTGTGACAAAAGATTTATGAACACACGATGTCCAGTGCTTATGATGTCACATTGTTTGATAAGGTGCACAGTACCGGTTCAAGTTGGCCTACACAACACAGTGTCAAACGAGACCATTTTTCCCAATTCCCGTTCACGAGTCGAATAAAACAGGATGCAAAAAATTGTAAATTAAAACACAAAATTCCAGAAGGCTAGGTTAAAAATGTTTTCCCACGATCGGGTAAAGAGAATACTGCATAATAACATCA
Source organism: Sinohyriopsis cumingii (assembly GCA_028554795.2). Classification (NCBI taxonomy): domain Eukaryota; kingdom Metazoa; phylum Mollusca; class Bivalvia; order Unionida; family Unionidae; genus Sinohyriopsis; species Sinohyriopsis cumingii. The sequence continues at coordinate 57,350,786 of CM068840.1, forward strand.
TAAGCTTATTTGGACCAATCAAAATTACATAAATTTATATTCAGGTGTATAATATAAAAAAATATGAAACTGCACACACTGTAGGCAAATGTACCAAGTATGCTATAATACCGTTTATCACATAGTAGGTATAGTTTTTCTCTAGTATGTGCAGTTTCATATTTTTGATATTACCACATGTTAAAATAATTACTTTGTGTGATTCTGATTGGTCCAAATAAGGACATGCATTTATTGTGCAGTATCCTCTTTACTGATTGGCTGGGATCGTGGGTAACGTTTTTAACCCCGCCTTCTTGATTGTATGGTTTAGAATAAACATTTTTGTCGGCCATTTTTGAACTCGACTCGCGAAAGGAATTTGAAGACAAATTACCTCCGCTGTCTGAATATGGATATATTACCCTCACAGGGGTTTTTTACGTCATGTATAACAATATCATAGTGAGAACAATGGCGTAAAACTACAAGACAAGAACAACAATAAGAAGTAAAACTACGGGTATTGCTAATTTGACGGCGGGGTGGGGTGAGGCAGTGGTATATCCGTAACATAGATATAGAATCCACCGTACATACAAGCGTGGTTTAAATATTAACTTACAGAAGTAAATAAACTTACCTCTGTTCACAGAAGAATTTTGACATATCTCGGTCTCCTAACTGACAGGACTTTATCCAACCACAGCATCTTTACGCAGTATATATGGGCTGCAAATCCGGCTCAAGGAGAAATTTGTTTACATCTTCTTTACAGTCTGTTGTTCCAGTCAAATACTGTAAATATCCGGTCACAAATGCATTGCAGTAAATGTGGGAATTTCTGCATCCAGTAATCATATTTCACATAAAATCGCAACAATGTAACGTTTAGTTCTGCAAGTGATATTTTAGGGTAAACATCTAGTCTATGCTACTGTTTACCGTATCAATGTGGCATCACGTCGCATTAATCATTTTGTTTTGAAAAATGATTTTGTCGTTATAAAATATTCTGTTTTTCTTTGATTTATAGTTTGTAAAAATGTTAAATATACTTTTACTAATTCAACTTTGTTTGGGACTATATTTTATGCACAACAAACGAAAGATTCACCGTCTCTCAGAATGAGCGAAATTATTTGTTCTTCTTTCTATCTAAATAATTTCCACTGAAATAAAATCTATGTGATAAAAAGAATCTCAAATGGGTAATGATTTAATATTAAATTTATGAAACTCATTGAATCATGTCCAGCATTTGCTCGCCAAAGCTCGCAAAAGCGATACATTATTCGACTCGTTTCATAAATTCAAAATTAAATCTTTACCCATTTGAGATCCTCTATATATTTTGGGGCATACAATCACTGGTCTTTTATATTAGATTTGTGTGTATAGCTATTTTTGCTTGAGAAAAGTTGAGGTCCTTAATACTTATATAAATAAATGACGTATACAATGAATGGCATTATTTGAGGGATATATCCAACAGTCTTTGAAGTCATGTTGCTTTTACAACTATTAATTTCGAAGCAAATTATATTGTATAATGAAGCAAAGTCCGATAACAAGCATTCCTCAAATTCTTTAAAATATTCTGAACTTAAAGACTTAATGATAAAAGTTTACAATTATGATTCTATGTTCTTAAAATAAGTAATACAAAAGAGTGGAAGCTACCAACTTTGTAAAATGCAACAGATACGCTATGTACCTAGAATGCAAAGTGAAAATGTAAAAAGAAAACTTAGTTTACTGAGAATATCCCAAATAATTACAGTATTACTAAAACCAGTGTCGCAGAATAGAAACCGAGTGGGTTTTTGGAATAAATGAATAAGACAAACACAATGTGAGAAAGATGAAAATTTATGAAATGAATTAATAAAGAAAAATATATGATGTAAAAATACAATGATCCTCTCACGCTCTCAACATACGATTGACTCAAATCACTCAACACAACATTCACACATTGAAAATAAACCAATATGAAGTACAGATCCAAGAAACCTCATGGACTGCAGATACGCTTCAAACAGTATTTTACACATAATCTCGAATATGAACTCTATTAAGATTCTAAATAATTTATGAACACAACTAAGATTCAAAATAATCTTATGAACACAACTAAGATTCAAAATAATCTTATGAACAGAACTAATATTCAAAATAATCTTATGAACACAACGAAGATTCAAAATAATCTTATGAACACAACTAAGATTCAAAATAATCTTATGAACACAACGAAGATTCAAAATAATCTTATAAATATAAAAATGCAATGGAACAACAATTGATCCAAACCTATGTTTCTAGACCCCTTTTACAGTCGCACGATTCCTTGGGTTGGCCCACACTCTTATCGGCCGCTCGCACCCTTTATGGATCCACCACATGTACAGTCATACGTATACTCACGTGCAGACAGCATACATCACCCTTTTTAATTTGCTACGTCTACGTCCGTGGCACAGACATACGTGCATACATACATACGTATCGACAGCACGCAGCCTTAAGTACTCTGGAAACTCCAGACAACTCTAAACAACTTTAGACAGCTTCAGACAGCTTCAGACAGCTCTAGTTATATTCACATTCACAATCACAGTGACAGTCACAATCAGAATCATGGCCACAATCACAGCGACAGATACAATTACAGCGACAGACACAATCACAGCGATATGCACAATCAGCCCTATGGCTGGAGAACAATGGAGAGCGTACACTCCTTGACGTGATCCAAAACGACCAGTGTCGGTTTTAGAAATTGATCTTGCTTAAATCCGTAGGAGAGTGAGCAAAAAGTCAGGGTAAAATACCCGTATATATCATGTTAGTAATGTTACCTCGTCACACGTAATCTCTGGCTAGGTACATGTTAATACAGTCGTTTACCTGTAAAAACACGTATTCACCCTAGATAACGTTGTACGCATGTACAAAGAAAAATAGTCTAATAGTTCTAAGGCAAAACCAAGTTATTTATTTGCCTAATTCTGTGACAACCAGTCCTAATAAATACAGTTATGAATAAACTTTAGTGATAATCCAAATAATAACAAACGATGAAGGTGTTGATATGTCTCTAATGTACTAATGTACCAATGTTCTAAATTGTATTGATGTGCCAACAGTCTTTTGTTGCATCACCGTAATATTATCCAAGGTTACCTTCTTTGAATCAGCTATACTTCCCAATTAATGTCGCTATCCAAGTAAAATAATTGAGCACTTTTGTATTTCCAGAGAATACTAGCCAATTTCACCAGATTGAATCCCGAATGCAACAATATAAATGATTTCTAACCAGACGTTCTCGCAGAAATGGATAATATTTCCAGTAAACAAAATTATACAAAAGACCTAGATACGAAAAAATAACGCAGATGAGGGCCAAAAGTTCGGTTCTTGATCAAATCTAGAGATGCATTTTTGGACGACAAATCCATGTCCATTACTTTTTGTCCTTTTTGTTTTCATCGGGAGTGGACACTGCTCTGGGACCTATGAAAAACAGTCACAACAATGATCAATTTACAGTGTTTTATTTAATCAGTCGACATGAACGAAGGACTCAATTCATTATGTGTGCTCCCCCGTGTTGCTGTGTATAGTATCAACATTTGTTAAAAGGTGACCATGAAAGACATGTCTTTTTTTCAGTGGGTGTTTTGATTGGATTTTTAATGTAGCTTTTAATAATTTTTCAGTCATATCGTTACGATGTCTGCAGCGTGGCAGTTTATAGTGATGTATAGCGTTGGGGCATCTTTCCGTAGACAAGTAGCCTGCCCCACCCGGACACATTATCCTGACACCAGTTCTACCAGTCCTACCACAAACCTCTTAATGCTGAGCGCCTAGCGAATCAGCTGTTAGTACCATTTATATGAGTCTTTCGTATGACTCAGCCTGGGTTCAAATCCGCGACCACCCGCATCCGAGGCTTAGGCTGCAACCACTTAGGTAACAGGAGCTGTTTTTCGAAAAGGAAATGTCGCGGTGAAAAACACATTTTCTAAAACTTTTAAACAGTTAGCAGTACAAACAGACATATCCTGTGTACCAATGAGGACAAAATTTAGAAATTTATGTTAAAATCAGCTTTTCGTTCCAAGTACCTGTCTTTAAAGCGACGGTGACTAAAGGATTGGCTTTTTTAAAAGATACTTTGACTCAATGTAAAAACAATTCTTCATTAGTACAATTACTTGTGTTAAGTAATGTAAAATAAGTGGTGTCAAGGACATTTCCAAAATGCGATATCAGCTCAAAATTACAGGTGATTTATCAAAGACTTGAAACAGAATAACACGAATTTAGTTCCGAATTTTGAAACGAAACAATGTAAAACATGCAAATATCTACAATAATTAAATGTATCTCTGATGAAAAGCACAAAATACCTTATTCGCACATGTTAAAATTTTAAATGTTATAAAATGGAAGAATAAATCTTACTAAATTTTAAAGATGATGTATGTTCCCCAACTAAATTGCCCCCAACATTGGGTTTAATTTTGCAAACTCCGAAGGTGCAGATATAAAAGTTCTAAACTTTGAGCGACACTCTTAAAGAAGGACCAGCTTCAGAATCAGGTCCGCACACTACAAAAGACAATGACGTTGGCGGTGTTGGGGATATTACCTGTCTTCAAATGACTTTAATGGTGGTGTTGGGGATGTTACCTGTCTTTAAATGACTTTAATGGCGGTGTTGGGGATATCTACCTGGCTTTAAATGACTTTAATGGTGGTGGTGGGGATATTACCTGTCTTTAAATTACTTTGATTTCGGTGTTGGGGACATTACCTGTCTTTAAATGACTTTAATGGTGGTGTTGTGGATATTACCTGTCTTTAAATGACTTTAATGGCGGTGTTGGGGATGTTACCTGTCTTTAAATTACATTAATGGCGGTGTTGGGGATATTTACCTGGCTTTAAATGACTTTAATGGTGGTGCTCGGGACGTTACCTGTCTTTAAATGACTTTAATGGCGGTGTTGTGGATATTACCTGTCTTTAAATTTTGTGGATATTACCTATCTTTAAATGACTTTAATGGTGGTGTTGGGGATATTACCTGTCTTTAAATGATTGTAATGGTGGTGTTGGGGATATTAGATGTCTTTAAATGACTTTAATGGTGGTGTTGGGGATATTATCTGTCTTTAAATGATTTTAATGGCGGTGTTGGGGATATTACCTGTCTTTAAATGACTTTAATGGTGGTGTTGGGAATATTACCTGTCTTTAAATGACTTTAATGGTGGTGTTCGGGACATTACCTGTCTTTAAATTTTGTGGATATTATCTATCTTTAAATGACTTTAATGGTGGTGTTGGGGATATTACCTGTTTTTAAATGATTTTAATGGTGGTGTTGGGGATATTACCTGTCTTTAAATGACTTTAATGGTGGTGTTGGGGATATTACCTGTCTTTAAATGACTTTAATGGTGGTGTTGGGGATATTACCGGTCTTTAAATGATTTTAATGGCGGTGTTGGGGATATTACCTGTCTTTAAATGACTTTAATGGTGGTGTTGGGAATATTACCTGTCTTTAAATGACTTTAATGGTGGTGTTCGGGACATTACCTGTCTTTAAATGACTTTAATGGCGGTGTTGTGGATATTACCTGTCTTTAAATTTTGTGGATATTATCTATCTTTAAATGACTTTAATGGTGGTGTTGGGGATATTACCTGTTTTTAAATGATTTTAAAGGTGGTGTTGGGGATATTAAATGTCTTTAAATGACTTTAATGGTGGTGTTGGGGATATTACCTGTCTTTAAATGATTTTAATGGCGGTGTTGGGGATATTACCTGTCTTTAAATGATTTAATGGTGGTGTTGGGAATATTACCTGTCCTTAAATGACTTTAATGGTGGTGTTGGGGATATTACCTGTCTTTAAATGACTTTAATGGTGGTGTTGGGGATATTACCTGTCTTTAAATGACTTTAATGGTGGTGTTCGGGACATTACCTGTCTTTAAATGACTTTAATGGCGGTGTTGTGGATATTACCTGTCTTTAAATTTTGTGGATATTATCTATCTTTAAATGACTTTAATGGTGGTGTTGGGGATATTACCTGTTTTTAAATGATTTTAATGGTGGTGTTGGGGATATTAAATGTCTTTAAATGACTTTAATGGTGGTGTTGGGGATATTACCTGTCTTTAAATGATTTTAATGGCGGTGTTGGGGATATTACCTGTCTTTAAATGATTTAATGGTGGTGTTGGGGATATTACCTGTCTTTAAATGACTTTAATGGTGGTGTTGGGGATATTACCTGTCTTTAAATGACTTTAATGATGGTGTTGGGGATATTACCTGTCTTTAAATGATTTTAATGGCGGTGTTGGGGATATTACCTGTCTTTAAATGACTTTAATGGTGGTGTTGGGAATATTACCTGTCTTTAAATGACTTTAATGGTGGTGTTGGGAATATTACCTGTCTTTAAATGACTTTAATGGCGGTGTTGTGGATATTACCTGTCTTTAAATTTTGTGGATATTATCTATCTTTAAATGACTTTAATGGTGGTGTTGGGGATATTACCTGTCTTTAAATGATTTTAATGGTGGTGTTGGGGATATTAAATGTCTTTAAATGACTTTAATGGTGGTGTTGGGGATATTACCTGTCTTTAAATGACTTTAATGGTGGTGTTGGGAATATTACCTGTCTTTAAATGACTTTAATGGTGGTGTTGGGGATATTACCTGTCTTTAAATGACTTTAATGGCGGTGTTGGGGATATTACTTATCTTTAAATGACTTTAATGGCGGTGTTGGGGATATTACTTATCTTTAAATGACTTTAATGGCGGTGTTGGGGATATTTACCTGGCTTTAAATGACTTTAATGGCGGTGTTGGGGATATTACCTGTCTTTAAATGACTTTAATGGCGGTGGGTGGGATATTAAATGTCTTTAAATGACTTTAATGGGGTGTTGGGGTTATTACCTGGCTTTAAATGACTTTGGCTACTTGATTAGTGCTGGTCAACATGACTTTCTTTGATGCGTACAAGATACGTATATATATATATACATACATACATACATGCATACATACATACATACATACATACATACATATAGATAGACAGATATATCTGCCTCAAAATGGGTCCCGGGGAAAGGGAGGATCCTACTTTAAAACAATTACTTCTCCTTGATTCAATTCATTGTGTCATTGGAATACGATTTATTTCGTTGTCAGCATCCACCATGCATCAATACGCTAAAAATGCTTATTTCTTCTCTGATCAGAGGCATCTATAACTAATATATTTGATACATCATTGGTGATTGGTCAGGTGGCATAGTGGTTAGAGAGGATGCGGGATGTTCGACACATCTTTATCAAATGTTTTATTAAGATGAAGCAGAAGTGTTCCATACAAATTCATCCAATATTCATTATGGTCAGACAAGGAAGTGATATTTTATATTTTTATATTTCTTTTGTTGTGTTTGAATCAAAAACATTGTAAATGAATGTGACCATTAAGAGTAGTTTAATAAAACTGTTAATAAATTTCTCAGAATTTGTTTGTAGCTTTTAAGTGAAATAATAATTAAGCTAAATGGAAGATTTATACATGAATATAATCGAGTAGCGTGTGCGTATTCTAGTGTTGCGATGGACAAGCGCTTCAAGTTATTTCAAAGATAAACTGGACGCTGTGGTTTAGACCCTAAAAATGACGCTTAAATTAAATGGTTTATAACATTTTGTTCTGTTTTCAGAGACTGTTTTGCTTTTTAATGATACCAAAATGCCTCGCAAAAGTGATGTGATGTGGATTGATGGAATACTCTACAATTAGTAGTTAATACAGTTCTCATACTGTTTTTTATGCCTGTGGTTATGTGATGTGTAGTTAATACAGTTCTCATACTGTATTTTTATGTCTGTGGTTATTCATCTTATGTATGTGGTGAAAATTTATATAATAGACGATGCTAAAGGAAGAAACTGAAGACACATCAGGACGATTTTTTATATATTATAGTTATTCTTCACAGTCTCTTTTAGAACTGGAAAAGAGCATAATCCATCGATCCATTCATTCGTCCATTAACACATACATAATGCTATCAACTTTAACAAAGTTTTCTTTTCTTCGAAACTATTCCATACGATTACGTTCCAAATTTAAGTTTATAAGAGGAACTTAACTATCTTTGTAAGTTTTTGTCCCCAGATTTCATATATACATAGTCACACTCTTAAATATGTTCTAACAAATGTATACGAATCCTGATCTTATTATGAGAGTGGTGTTAATCATTTTGTTAAAAAAATACAACGTGTGTTTGCATTCTTTGTATCTATACTACCATTATATAAATGTATAATCAACCAAGCTAAACAATATCTTTTCTGATATTTCTGTTGACGTGGCAATATGAGTGTACACAAATATTGACATGTCACTGTATAAATGCGTTAGTTGAAGTAACATGTTTCTTTAATGTTTTAATCTGATTCATTCCTGTTTTATTCATCATAAGTAGTATGTTAATATAAATGTCTGATTTCAATTACTGATCTAGGTCAAAAGCAACCGCATCGCACAACTGTCAGCCGATGGTGAGCTCATAAGGACGAGGTTAACCAATACAGAGTGATGATAAAGAATGTCATGTAAAGATGAAAGCGTTGACCCATCAGCAACCGAACATAAAGTTGTTATCAACCTACACATGGTTGTTAATTCCGAAACATAGGATTTATTAGGAAACTTGCGCCATTGAATGGTGTCAGAAATAATTGGGCTCCTTTTCTCCAAGGAACTTTCAAACGGAAAAAAACGTCCTTGTTGACTCTCAGTCTATATTTTTCTCAAAACTAAGTTTAGACTATATTGGTGGAACATATTCAACAATAAATATAACCATGCTTCATCGCTGTAGAAAGAATCCCTGAGTGCTTTCACGTAAATAAGAGCAGCCAAGGATCTAATTTTTTTTGTCTGCTAACCTAATGGTTCCTAGCTTTCTATGAGTTGTTATTGTTACATGAAGGTGATAGCAACTGTTGAATTCTATTTGGCTCTTAAAAAGATCGTATTTCAGAGTTTACGAGGGTTTGTTAACAACACGTTTAAGCATATATTCGTTGACAAGGCACAACATTCACTTAGTGGTAGCAGTCTAACTCCCAAGCGATAAATTCTACAATCTCGCAGTCATGTTCAGTATCACTTATATGTACTTTTAAATCTAATATTAAACAGAGAAGGCATGGACGGTTAAAGTACCAGTCTGTTGAGTGCTTCGAACTAAATTTCATCTCTGACAACTAATATTTACTGATGATGGAAATGTTAAAGATACTAGTTTTCCATAGGCTCATGAATGACTCTTATTCGACCACCATGCCGAGCGTATGAACGAAATACACATGTAACAGTCTGGACCTGTGTATGAAAGTACATGTCGACCACGGACTGCTTAAACAGCTCCACTTTTTATGATAAAAGTGCTAAAACGTCCACAACACAGAAATGCCTTGTCTGGGAGATCTGCAGAACAGTGTCACTATTTTGGTCGCGGCCGGTAAACGACTACAGCTTGTGATATACATGTACAACTTGATTGTTTAGGAAGTCAAGGAAACTTTCTTCCGATGGTTCCTGTTTGCCAGTTAACCGAAAAAATACTTAGACATTCTTAAATGGGCAATTATCATCGCACTGTGCTTGATTTCAATAATGGAGCTTCACGAGCATGTGATTTGGGGATATTTAATTGTCATTTTAAGTGTCGTTCAACAGTGCATGTCATTGAGTCTGTGGTGAGTGCGAGAAACAAACGCTATGGCGCGGCTATTGTCACTCATAACGACACCAAACGGTTTATGTGCACATTATGGGGTCAATCTTTGCAATTACCATATTAATTTTGACCAAAATCACTTGCATCGGCATCATGATTACGCCTGACAAAATCATTGTCGTTGCCCTCTCGTTGTAACACAATTTTACTTCACCCCTAATATAACCCACCGGACATATCTGCAAAACCAGTCTTAAAATAATGAGAATCAAACAGGAAATTGTCCTCATCGCGGATGAAATTCGAGGTTGTAATATTCACTTATTGCAGTTATAGTGGGCGTTGATCCATGTCATGTGAGGGGTTTGACATTTCTAACAGTATATATGATAGATCTGCACGGTTCTCTGCATCATTGTGAAATATCATAGATGGGCTAGCGGGTGTCTACTAAACGTCGTTGTAACGGGCGAATCCGAGAATCATTGTAACAAGGTAAACATTGTCGAGAATGGTTTTGATTTCCTTTCTGTCGACGAGATGACGCGCTCTGTTGAACAATGCAATAGTGCTGTTGTTGACAATACAAATATTGTTAACTGTGGTATAATTGGGTCCGGGGGCGTAGTCCTTAATATGATTTTACCTCTTTGTCCAAGAGGGAATCACATGGAAGAAAACACCTAGATATTCCCTGCTCTTGCAATTCTAATGTTGGCTGATCAGGTTTCTTAGCCGGTTACGAATGATACTGAAATGTAAGTCTTTTTATTTTTGCATCAATTTATATCATTGATAAGGTTTAATACCTTTCTACCATCCACAATCATAAACCGAGTCTGATCGTGGGATTTGCATTCATCGAATAATCCAGATGTTGTTCAGTGACTTCTTAGACAATTTTACTAACCGTAACTGACATTGTATTGTCTATGGAAGTATAAGCGCTTAATCGTCGTAGTCCATCTCATATCGATTGACTATACATAAATGATTTTGATGCTATTAATTAGTCGCAATCCAACTTGTTTAGCTATCAGTTCAGCGCGTAAGATGAAGACTGCTAAATCCTTTGGGGCTCATAGAGAAATTCCCAAACAACTTCAGAGACGCCAGTTCCGTAATTTGTCATGCAAACGGATTTCTTCCATTTACAACACTCATGTGTATTACACATCTACGTAAGGTCTCTCCGCGGTGATCTGCCATATATATTTTCTGTTCCACAAGATAACAAATGAAGGTGTGTAAACCGTGTATTAAGACATGGTAGATATATGAGCACCTTTGTAACCTATTAATTGAGGTAATCCTGACAATATCTGCAACCATTAATATCTTCACGCCTGATGGGAATAGTCCTATGCATGACATCAAGAAAATCCAGCATCGAATCTCTTCATTGATTGATGTCGTACGCGCCTGTGAAAAGTTCAACATCTTGCAAGGCTACAACATAATCAACATATAACACAACGAATTATTTGCGGAAAGTCCACGGAACGTTAAATTCTGGTTATATTCGCGAGATAATGATTATCAAGATAACGCTGTATTTTTGGAACTACATTCTGTGTCGCAAACTTGATTTGTTAAAGAATGGAAATTGTAGTCAGAAATAATAATAATAATAATAATAATAATAATAATAATGAGGACTTTGTATAGCGCCTAATCTTTAGAAGCTCTAAGCGCTTTACAACATTAGACAACACCTATAAGATAAAAAACATATAATAATATTATTACAAACACAAACACCATGAAATTAGAAAAAACATTAAAAAATTAAAAAACATGTTGAGAATATTTCAGTTAGGAAACATTATTAGGTCTTTAAGTTTGTTCTTGCAGTCGAAATAAGTGAGTTTTGAGAGACCTCTTGAATGTGATCACTGTGTCTTTGTGTCTAAGTTCAGTAGGCAATTCATTCCACTTTGCTGAGCCCTGGTATGCAAAAGAACGCTGTCCATATGATCTGTTTACATAGTGGGAATAATGAGTATACGATTATCAGAAGAGAAGCGTAAGTATCTTGCTGGTGTGTTCACATGGGTGAGGTCAGATAGGTATGTTGGACTAGAGTCCGACAGTGAAATGTAGCACAGAGAACAAATTTTGTGTTTGATTCTGGATCGAATGGATAGCCAGTGTAGGGTACAGAGCAGCGGAGAGGTGTGCTCTGATCGTGGTACTCTAAGTATGATCCGAGCAGCTGTGTTTTGAACTTTTTGAAGTTTCTGGAGTAGATATTGAGATGAACCAGACAGAATTGAGTTACAATAGTCCAGTCTTGAAAGTACTAATGAACACACATGTGTTTTAGTGGCATCAACTGAAAGATATTTGCGAATTGAGCTGATGCGTCTCAGCTTAATATATGCAGCCTTGCATATGTTCATGACATGTTGGTGCAGTGGGAGAGTACTGTCCAGAGTAACACCTAGGTTTCATACTGATTGTGTGAATTTAATGTTGGCGTTGCTGATATTTATTGTTTGAGGTAAAGGATGTGAATGAGACAGTCTTTGTGTTGTGATCAGAATGACCTCAGTTTCACCATCATTCATCTGCAGCTTGTTACATGTCATCCATGATTTCACATCAGAAATGCACCTCTCTATACCTTAGATATTAGCATCAACTTCAGTTGGGTGGCTAGATTTGTATATTTGGGTGTCATCAGCGTACAATTGGTGAGACACTGGATGATGATCTATGACACTTGAGAGCGACTGAGTGTACAGAATGAAGAGAACATGTCCAAGAACAGACCCCTGTGCAACACCACAACATAGATCAACTGGGCGGGAGTGTATTCCATTTGCAGATACAATTTGTGTCCTGTTGACCAAGTAGGACTCGAACCACAGTAAGGCTGTGTCATGAATACCAAATACATGCTGGAGACGGTGAAGTAATGCATCATGGTCTATTGTGTCAAATGCTGCAGACAAATCAAGGAGGCTGAGGACTGTAATCTTTCCGTTATCCAGCGCAGAGAGAACGTCATTAACTACTTTTAGAAGAGTAGTTTCAGTACTGTGGCAAGGGCGATATGCTGATTGTACGTTGCTAAAAAGACTGTTTGAATTAGATGAGATACAAGCTGGGATAGAACAACCTTTTCTAAGATTTTTTATAGGAATGGGAGATTAGAAACTAGGCTTTAGTTCTTGAAATCGTTATGGTCTAGTGTTGATTTCTTCAGCAGAGGCTTTACAATGGCAGTGTTGAACAATGATGGGAATTCCCCGGATGAGAGAGAGAGGTAGTAATAACATCAGTCAGTGAAGGCAATACTGGATCTAAGCACTCACGCAGCAGTGATGTTGGAATTGGATCAAGTTAACATGACTTCGGTGCACTCTTCATCACGATTGTATGTACGAAATCCATAGAGACAGGTTCAAATGCTCCTAATGGTTGCCGCTCAAATTCTGTATCCCAGCTGTATGGTGACGACGAGACAATTGAAATTGTGGTGTCAAGCTTATCTCTAATGGTTTGTACTTTGTCATGGAAGAAATTTGAAATATGTCCGGAAGGTCGACTGGAGAGAAGGGAGTTGGAAGTGGTGTTGATTTGTTCCTTAACATTAGCTTGTTAGTAATCTTTGCAGCTGGAACTTTCCATGATCTTAGTAGTGTAGTGGGCTGATTTTGCTGCATGGACTATATTTGTGACATTCTTCTTAGCGACTTCATAGATTTGCTAATGAATAGTGAGTCTGGTGGAAAGCCAGAGCCTCTCAGCTTTACGGCCGACTCTTTTAGCAATGCGAAGCTGGTCGCTAACACTGCTATACCATGGAGAACACTTCTGAATTGATACTCTGCGCTTGGTAGCTGGGGCATGTTTGTCAAGTAATGAACGCAGACAGTTATCGAGTTGTTCTGCTGTAGGAGGTAAGCAAGTTGTTTGGTTAGCTTGGATGTAGTGCATAAGTTTGGTTCTATTTATCATAAGAAGGTTTCTCTTAGTAGCAGATAAAGGTGGAGGGTTATGGACTAATACGTCAAGATGGCATATAATGCAGAGGTGATCTGATGCAAGGTCATGGGATACCAGGGAGGACCGTAGAATGTTATCATCAGGTCTTTGAAGAATCCAGTCTAAAATGTGACCATGTTTATGGGTGGGTTGGTTAACTGACTGTTTGAGGTTGAAAACATTAATGGAATCTAGGAGTTTTGATGTATTTGAGTTTCCGGGACAGTCAAAGTGAAAGTTGAAATCTCCAAGAATAATCAGGTTGTCACCTATCGAATTTCCATAGTCCAGGAGATTCGGAAACTGCTCCAAAAAGAGAGAGTCAGCGATCTTGTGTTTTCTACTAGGAGGAGGGCGGTATAAGCAGATAAAGTGCACTGACCTTTTCTCCAGTGTGAGTGTGGTTTGGACTAGTTCAAACGATGTGTGGTCGAAATTTAATGTTGTGGTGCAGTGAAGACGTTTTATCATGGAGTTCTTTGTGATGACAGCAATTCCGCCTCCGCGGGAATTCCGAGGGATTTAGATAAGACTGATGGTGTAACCAGTGGGTGTTAGATCCGCACACTTGGGCTCATCGCCTGATGTTTTTAGCCATGTTTATGTGAAGAAAAATATGTCAACATTCTGGTCGTTGATAAAATTAACTATTTCTGTGCGCTTTTCCGGTGGTCCCACTAACTGGGTATTGAATAATTCAATGCGCAGAGGTATTTCTTGGATAGTGGACACAAAGGTTGACGAATTAATAGGGATTTGAATTAGGCTATCGAAATTAACGGTCGATATTTTTAAATATTTGTGCCGAAATAAGGGAGATAACTGGGATTCTTCTTCCTGTTCTACACCGGCCAGCTTTGAAACAACGTTTCTTTTTTCGCTTCTGTTTACATTTAGGTAATGATGACTATAGTCCCAGTTCGTTTAGTCTAGAGCACAATGAAGTGTGGAGAGCCAAGGAGTGGTCATTTAAAGCAATTAATGAGGGTCCGTCGTAGCATAAACGGGTTGACTGGCGAGTATCACATGATGGCGGTTTGTTCAAAAACAGTGGAGCAAGACAGCTGAGAAAAAGTTTAATTATTCTCATTTCCAAAACAAGGAGATGAAGAAACACATACGAATTTAACAGCCAATACGTAATGAACACAATAACGAAGATGAAAACAGGCGTCAAGCACAAATATCATGAAAACGGCACTAAAAAACGGAACAGCTGCTTCAAGCCGGTTAAGCGATAGCGGCCATCTTGTTTCATCAGTCTTATCTAAATCATTATATCGTTAATGAGTTCACGCATGAAGACGAGATACGTTTCCGGGCGCATGATTTAATTTGCGACCAAACTCGGATAAATTGTAGCGGTATCTTCATTGAACTTTGGTTAATTATTGCGCTTGGAAAACGACCCCACTGGTGTTTCCAATTGATCCAAAAGTACATGGTAGTCACACAGTCCAACAAGACAATCTGATTTCCTTGTTTTATGAGCTTCCGTGATATTTTTATTTAATTCTTCTTTATCTCTTAGAAATCTGGCGAATTTTGCGTAAACTGGTGTGGGGATCCAGGTGTTTGTTGCTGTTTTTGCACTTCCGTCTGGTTTTCGACAACGGCTTCTTCGACTGTGACAAGATCACAGGATCATTAGGGTTCCGGTTCAGGTCGAGCTGGATTTGTTACAGCTAATACGTTTTTTAAACACCGTGTTCAAACTGGCTCAATATATTTTTCGGATGATCCGGTCAAGTCATTAGCGAGAACACCAAACGGGTCGCGGGTCACACAACGCCCCTGAAAAATTCTTTTGAAATACATTCCACGAGTACTCTTTAGTACATGAAGCGCAATACATATTTGTAAGGCCGATGATGGCAATGCCACGTAATATCGTCAACAATCTGCAGTTGTCTCGGATAATTCTAGGCACGTATGCATATTTTTGTGTCATTTAAATCATGTCATTTATTTCTCAACCTCGGAGAAGTATTCTCTCATGATGTCCACAATGTTCTAGTGTCACAACTTGGTACACACGAAGATTATCTGCACCCAGGTTAAAATCGTTAATCGCGGAGGCTTCATCAACTTTGAAAAAGAAATCAATAGATGAAGCTTTATTTCTTGACGACGATGCAAGCACTTGGGTAAAATCATTGAGTACAGCATACCACAGTTGGCCATCTGCAAATTGTTCAATCACATACAACAAATGGCACGTTTAACATCTCATTTGGGAGAACGTACGGGTCTGATGAAGTTTTGACCTTTATCAGTACAGTAGCTTTGGTTATATTATTGTAATTAATTGGAAAACTGTTAGTATATCATCACCTTCAGGCTATTGGTGTATTATGACATTGAAGATTACGCACATCAACGTCTGATCTGGATATTTTTTCGAGCACCACTGGAAACTGGTGATATAACTTTTTAGACTAAATGGGATTTAACTCGCATTTTTGTGATTTCGTTTTAAATTTCTAATTTGTATTCTAGGGATATAAATTATTTGCTGTATTTTACAAACCTTGCTGGTTTCCGTTCTTGCGTAGGACATAGTTCAAGACCATATGATCGTAGTAGAAAATTGGTGGCTCGGGTACGGGATACAAATTTCTCTAAAATGTTTAAGAAAGCTGTGCCTTCGAAATTTATTTTAACTTGTTTTAGAATTTTCCCAGCCATTTAAATTTCACCTGTTTAATACATCCATAGTGAAACCTACAAGCTTCTATAATGTCATCTAAGGCAAAAAACATAATTTTGCATAGAACCCAGGATGGTAGAGATGTTTGAATATGGATTTACTGCTAAAACAAATCACATGTTCATTTTGACGTTATCAGAAATAACAGATAGGAGTTAATTTTCAAGAAAAAGAAGTTGATCAATATTTTCTTCATTCTGAGAGAATTGCAGAAAATTTGCAGTGGCCAAGAGCAGCAGGGAGGGTGAACAGAACACATGCTATAAAGTCCATTTATGAACATAAAACCTCATATCCAGAAAACACGAAAATAATAAGGTTAATAACGCCAAACAAAAGCCTCTAACTTACCGAGAGTTTCTCTAATTGGGTTACCTTATCTTTGTCGTTCATGATTCTTAAAAGCTTGTTTGCCGACCATGAAGCACAAATTGAATATGCAGAAGGTACATAACAATTATTTAAACCTGTTACAAAGGCTATTGAGCGAGATGCAGAAGCTACTGAAACTCTTCATCCGGCAGCAAGACAAACTGCTGAGCAAACTGAAACGAATAGCAAGAAGAACCAAACAGACAAAAAAGATTTTAAAAGATCTTCCAGCTATAGCTGCTGCTCTCATCCTCAGATTGCAGAAGAACTTGAAGGTGAAGAACCAATTGCAAAATCAACAAAAAAGAAAAGAAAGAAATACAAAATAAATTAAATTACTTAACAGATTTACACATACGACTATTGATGAAGTAGCGGAATATAAAAAATGATTTAGCTGCATTTGCTGCTGCGAGTTATCATTAAAGAGGTATAGATTTGAAACGTGAATATGGCAAAACAAGACTTGTACAAGTTGATAAATCGTTTTAATCAACCTATTAACTTTCTTTACGAAGGGAAAGATGGAGGGAAATGTTTTTAATGTTTCATGATGGAGTAATGAAAAAAATACAAGAATTGCAACTAGAAGAAGATATTCTTGCTGAATTGTTTAAAGAGACACAAAGCTATGAACCAAAAACAGGAAGTGGAATTAGAATTTGTATTGTCAGTGTTCTTGCCGATGTTGAACGATTAGGAGTTCTGATTGGAGGAAAACGCGCAAGAAACTAATTCTCAAGAAATTATTAATTTACCGAAGATTATTTATAGGCGGTGTTATGGATGATAATGTTTACCATTCTCGCATTAATGAAATTGTTGATGACTATTACAGCGACTGAAAATTATTAATTAATGAACATGTAATTTAAAAATCTGATTATACATCATGCTCAACGTATTCTTTACGGAGATGGGCTTGGTGATATTGTTGAAGGTTTATTCAAGACGATAGTTCCAAAAGCAGAACTAATTGCAAAACAATTAGGAATGAAAGCAATTGAGTTCGTTGGAAATAAAGCATTAAGTTCTGATTGTGATCTTCCTTTTAAAGCATTTTCATCAGTCAAAGTAAGATTAACTCGATTATTACGAAGAAAACCACAACTAGTAAAATTACCAAGTAAAGAAAGTGCCTGAAAATATTAGCAAATTAATCAATCAAGCTGCTAATACAAAGCTAACAGAGTTGGTTGTTCCTGTAGAATTATGCCTATAGCTATACCAAAAGAAAAAAGAAAAAATATAAGATCAATTTTAATCGCAGGAAGTGGTCTTCGTGTTAGACGATAATAATTATAATAAAAGTGTTTAACGTATATCCGATCCAGCGTTTGATATGGACGCACCAGTTCTTAAAGACGAATCTGTTCGCGACTATCAGTATTATTCTTATGACACACTTATTGCAGATTCTAGCGCTACCTACATGATTGACAGAAGAACTATTGAAACAGTTCAAAAAGACCTTGATGATGCTACAACAATCATTGGTCATGCAAGATATTCAGATGATTATACAAGATGATATTAGTTAAAGATACATCTAATCATCCTGAACACGTCAAGGAAGTTGTGGATGATGTAAGAGCCGCTGGAGGAGCAGCGGATGGACCAGCAATTGTATCAATAAATGCAAATTACAACTTAGGCTTTGCTTCACGTCGATAATTGTTAAATGACGAAGAAGCTCTTTCATGTGCAATTCCACTATCTCATATCCTTGGATTGTGTAGAAATGATAGAAACGTAATTTTTGGAGTTAAACATACAGTTTTACTTGTAATAAAAGCTACTGACACTGATGCAATCTGGCGTCCTGCTGCCAGACTAATTGCATGGTAAGGTTAGCAAAACTTTCATTGTGGATGCCAGTAATGACTCGAACAATTACTGAAAAAGAAACGTTAATTATATTTAAGAATTCAGGTGGAGAATTATTGTTATCATAGCTGACAATGACAATTATTGTTGGGTTATTTACATGGCATATTGTTTCACAACAACCAGTTGCTGCGCCAAGACATATTTTTATTGCTTTACTACATGTTATCGACTACACTCACAGGAACGCAGTCATATGATATTTGACACAATTTCAATTAATAAAGTTTCTTTACAGATAAATGGACATCAAGAACCATCTGAAGTTATATTGTACAATTTTGACTGAAATCATGTATCACGTGCATATCATCGTTCAGTGACACTTATGAGGCGTGATCAAAATTTTGATACTGGTTTACAAATATCACAGTGGAATTTTACAACACTATCCGATCTTTTGTTTTCTTCACTGGAGCATATAGAAATATTCAGATAATCTGTCGTTGATATTCATTTTCGAGGTCGAATAAGTGTATTACACTAAACGATGAACCTTAGTATTAACTTTGAGGCAATTTGAAATGATACTAACTGCATACTGATCAACAGACACGATCCAAAAACACTTTTTAAATCCATTTTACTGCATAATAAAGCCACGGGTGATTCGTTGTGTTGAATAATAGGCTTAGCAACTTCTAATAACTTGTTATTGTTAAGCAAAAATTAAAAGTGGATAGCAGCTGTTCTGTTCTTTTGGTTATATAGCCATTTCTAAGCGCAATATAGGCAATACATGGTATTGTATGTGGGTACAAAATGCTTAATTGTCGTAAACATTTTGTAAACCATAAAGCCGGGAATATTTGTTAATCCAAGATAGATACGTCTAAACGCCTTGTCTTAATAAATGCATACTATATCCTTACATATAATAAAAGGCTGGTCATTATCAAATAAAGTTATCTGATTTAGTGATGATTGCCGTTACTGGATCTATGCATTATTTTTCTGCTGGTCATCATCGAACTCGGATAAAATATGAATACATCAAAAGTGAAGTGTTTTGTTCACAATACATTAATAATTAGGAAACGCTCAACTATCTGTTAAGTTAGACTCATGAAACTGTCTTGCATGAGATTTGGAAGATTTCAATGATACAGTGAAAACGAGGCACACGAAATTAACATTAGTCACCCACAACGATGATAGTAACATAAAGAAGACAAGTATGTATGACTAGAAGTATTATTTGTGACCGAATAGAGTGTCTCCTCAATTGGAAAGTTTAACATTTTCCTAAATGTATTATCCAGGTGTAATATAATTAACATTTTCTGTGACTTTATGAGAGAATAATCCGATTTACACCACACGCACGACGATCAAATACGCCCAGTATCACTTTATCAAATGTACCCAATACGTGGCATATGTTAAGCTACATTTAGCATACTGAAGTGAGTCATCGTAAGGTCAAGATTGAGATTCTATCGGTGGTTATACATAAGTCTCACGATCTAACTAATGTCAATAACTATATCTAGATTCAAATTTACTTCAGGATGTCCCTCGGGATATACGTTGTATTCAACCAATTCTATAATCGATTCGATGCCCACAACTGCAGATCCTGGTTTCCGATGCTTGTTCCAATTACGTTGTTTAGGACATTGCGCCACAAAAGCAGGTAGACTATAGACTGTTTGTTTTACATCTAATATCAAATACACACTGAAAGGAGCGACCTGCAAAGTACATCTATACAATAGTTGATGTGTGTCATTCATTATCTCAACCATGATATAAGAGGTGTATAATCACTGCTCTGTGTGTGTGTGTGTGTGTGTGTGTGTGTGTGTGTGTGTGTAACTACCTGGAGAACCCTTCGCATGTGTGCGTGTTTGAATAAGTTACTGAATAATTATTCGATTGAATTCTTTGAACGTTTGTAAGATATTAGAGAATGATGTTGGGTAAATGTCTGGTGCTCGTTAGTCTACAACTCTTAAGGTGTTTTTAAGCATCTTTATTATGAAAAACGAATTGTTTCTTATTAGCTTCGTTCGCCTAGCCGGTATCAGTTTCATTTCAGGCAATGGAAACTCAGAAAAGAAAACACAAAAGACATGGGCACTTGAATCTATGTATACAATTGCCAGAACAATCGAGTATCACTTCCTAGAAAATAAATAAATCTACACTTTGGTTTATGAGATAATCATGGTTACATATAGTTAAGACGAGTTAATTTTTAAACAAGAAAATGTTCTTGCGAGTAACTGTCATGAAACGTTTGCTCAGTTACAGGCCATGCTTAAGAGTGCACCATTTCGTTCTGCTCCAAATTACAGTCAAAATGTTTGTCGATGCATGTGGTGTTTGGGTTGGTAAAGTAATATTTCAAGAAAATACAAATTGTGTAGATCAACCAAGCATGCACCAGAGAAATTATTATTTAATGAAGATGAAAAATGAAAGTCATAGATTATTAAGGTCGAGTTTGATACTGCCAGAATACAATATTGACATCAGGCACATTGAAGGAATATAGAATTTAGTTGCAGATACTTTTTCAAGAGTAAAGAATTACGCTGCTTGATGTACATTTCGTGTTATTCATCAGACTTCAATTTATGTAATTTGAATTACATGCATGCTTGACTAATAGCTAAAAGAAAGCTTTAGAGTGTAAATCATTTTTTGTGAGGGGAAGTGTTATATATATATATATATATATATATATATATATATATATATATATATATATATATATATATATAATTCATATTGATTGCTTGTTTTTCCAACAACATTTGATGTTACGTTTAATTGCATTTTGGACTTGTTCATTGTGTTCCTGACTAGAGGAACTTATGTTTGTATTTTATCAACAAAGAATACATAGCTAATATGTTCTCTATGAGTGTGAGTTAAATATCAGGATCATTATCAAGAGAAGTAAACGTATGTATCAGGTTCTGGGTGATGGTTACTGGAATTCCCCTATACAAATACATTGCCTTCCAGATGTTTACCACGTTCTATATTATAACTTTAGTTACAGTATCTTCTAGAATAGATGTTTCCATTGAGCAATAGTTTGTTGTATAAAATGATAATTGTGACCTAGGTCAAGCAATGAGTGTTATAATGTTGTTTACTTGAAAACATATTATTCCTGCAATAACATCTAAAGCAGGCTTATTGTAGTGTTCATTATTTCATTTGGTATGGAATTTTATGTACAAACGATTATTGTCTGGAATTAGAAGCTGGTCAATAATATTCTTGGAATGGGATATAAACTGCCAATTATAATGAATTCAAACCTGGATATCTTGGATTATATTATTGTGATTAATTGAATGACTGTTAGTACATCATCACAATTCAGGCTATTGGTATGATAGTTCGTTTAAGAGTACAGGCATATCAACGCATCAGCAATGGATCATATTTCATAAACCACTGGAATTTAATTAGTACTTAATTCATTAAGACTGTCGATTGATAATTTTGGATTATTTCTCATTTAAGTTGCATTACTGTAACTACTTATCAAAATTTCACATTTTATTCCAGAGAAATAAATCATTTGTTCAGGTTTATACAACGTCTTGGTTATCGCTCTTTCCAGAGTCGTAATACAAACTACTTCATGTAAAATATTGATAGAGAAAAATATACAAAGACCAAATGCGGAAGTTGATAATAATTAGTTTCTATCTAGATGCATGAAGACAAACCAAAATAATCGTTTCTATACAAGACATGAATCTTTACACAAACAAACATTTATTTTTTGTCTGATTATTTTAATTTCGAGTAACTTGCCAATAGCAATAGCGATCCAAATTATCTAGGTCAAAAGGAGCTAATAAAGAGATAATAAACCCTAATCCTTATTCTACAATATATGAGCGAACAGAATTCGATGACGAAATTTAACAATCTGCCCAGTAATATTCTCGGACAGAGATATCAACTGAGAATTATAGTGAATTCACATGCAAATCTTGAATTAAATTATTGTGATTAATTGGAGGACTCTGAGTACATAATCACACCTCAGGCTATTGGCATATTAATACATTCAAGACTACAGGCCCATATTACGAACACAACTGGATGTTTTATTCATTAAGACTGGTGATAGAGCTTTTTAGACTGATTCGGATTTAATTCGCATTATTGTAACTTCTTTTCAAATTGTCACCTTTTATTTCACAGAAATAAATTATTTTCTTAATTTTACACTTGTTGATTGTTGCACTTTTCTAGAATCTTAACACAAACCACTTTATTTAAAATAATGAACATAATAAACATTTATGTAATCTTGGTTGTAGAAAGAACAAAATCAGTCTCTCAGTCATATATATATATATATATATATATATATATATATATATATATATATATATATATATCCATTCATCCATCCATCATCCGTTTGCAAAGGAGAGAGAGAGAGAGAGAGAGAGAGAGAGGTGGAAAAAACACATAATTCACAAACAATACTATTGAGTGTAAACATTCATGGTTATCGCTTTTTTCTAGAGTCGTAATACACAAACTACTTTATGTAAAATATTTATGGCGGCAAAATATACAAAGACCAAATTTGGAAGTTAATAATGATTAATTTATGTCTACAGGTATGAACTCAAACAAAAATCATTTTTTCTATACATGCCATGCCTCCAAACACTAACATTTAATATTTGTCTGATAATTTAAATTTTTAGTAACTTACCAATAAAAGCAGCGTTTCAAATGATCTAGGTAAAATAGGATCTTATAAAGAGAGAAGAAACCCTAAGCAGTGTTCTGCAATATATGAGCGAGCATAATTAGACGCAGAAATTTACTCGCAAGAGCTTTATCTTATTTCAACATTTCTCTGGAGATAGAATGTGCTAAGTAATATTCTCGGACAGAGATATTAACTGGAATTATAGTGAATTCGAGCAGGGACATCTTTGAATTAATTATTGTGATTAATTCTAGGACTGTGAGTACATGATCACACCTCAGGCTATTGGTATATTAATAAATTCATGACTATAATCGCATATTACGAACAACACTGGAATTTTTATTCATTAAGACTGGTGATATAACTTTTTGGACTGACTGGGATTTAATTCACATTATTGTAACTTCTTTTCAAATTGTCACAGTTTATTCCACAAAAATAAATTATCTGTTGAATTTTACACAGCTTGTTGATTGTCGCACTTTTCTAGAGTCGTAAGATAAACTACTTCATATACAATATTGAACTTAATAAACGTTATGCAATCTCGGTTTTAGAAGGAACAATATCAGTCTCTCAGTCGCACATATATACATCCATTCATGCATCCATCATTCGTTTGCATAGAAGAGAGAGAGAGAGAGAGAGAGAGAGAGAGAGAGATGGAAAAAACACATAATTCACAAACAAAAGTATTAAGTGAAATTAGGTTTCTTTATTCATAATCGTTCCTCTTATAAACTTGCACCAACATGTTCATCACGATAGATATAGTTATACGAATTTTTGACATACATATCCTTCCAACTCTCCGCAGCCGTCGTCGTTCATCAGATACTGAAGGTCATCTGCCATTTGTACACACGCCTGCAACCCTCCACGACTTCCGGCCCTGTCGGGTTGACCTGGTGCCCAAAATTTGAAGCTATCTGGAAGAGGGGATCCCCGCACTGTCATGTAATCGGGCGATGGTGCTGCTCTGAAACCCCCTATCCAAAAATCCCTGCACGTTCCTGAAATAAATAAATACAAACTATAAGCAAATGTCTTCCTGTATTAATCAACCTTGGAAGTGTATTCCGTTACATCACAAGGACGAAACATTGAATAAAAATGGTAACAAATAATTTTTTTATGGTTATCTGTTTATGATCTCTTAATTTGTTCCTTCTTCGGAAAATATCTCTTAGCATATAATCGCCACAAAATTGAAGGCAAGAGACAAAATGAGAAAGTTGGTAATGTCTGCTTACTTTCTAAACGTACGATGTCAAACTAAAATAGCCGTTTCCATAAATGGCATGCCTCTTTCTACTAATTAACCTTTACTTATGTCTGATCATTGTAAGTTTGAATAACATGCAAATAAAAGTAGCGTACCTAATACCAAGGTAAAATATGATATGGTAAAGAGAGAGGAAAGCCAGTATTCTGAAAAATATGAGCCACTAGAATTATATACAAAAGTTGATATTTGCTCTCAAGAACGTGTTTCATTTAAAATTGACTAGTCGTAACTATCTTTGACGGTCAATGTTGTGTCGCCTCTTTTATAATCTTCAGTTCACATGATTGTTCCATTATCTAACACCTTTGCAATTGCAATCTGTCCTTGTTTTTATGTCTTCGATGTGTATTCAATACCAATTTAGAGGATAAAACTATATTGGTTATGTTACCGAAAAGAGGGGCATCATGTCGATTCCCGCCCAAATCACAAAACACTGAAAATAACATGCTCACGTTGATCAAATAATGCACAGTGTTAGATACCCTACAAGCACCATAGTTATACCAATTTTCATAGCCAATATCATTCTCAAATATCTTAAAACTTTCAAAGAATTAAATGAAATAATTATTTAGTTCTTTAAACACACACACACACACACACACACACACACACATGATTCAGACGTACACGCACAGAGCAGTGATTATACACCTATTCTCTTTTGTTCTAGACAATGATTTACATACATCAGAATATTTTGAAGAAGTTCTCCTCAGGTCGTTCCTTATTTTGCCCTTTCACTGTGTATTTGGGATTAGATATCAAACAAAAAGTCAATATCTTACCTGCTTGTTTTTTTGCAAGACCCTTAAAAAACGGGTAAGAACATGTATCAGGCACCCAAAGGTCAGCTCCTTCTCTTCGGCAGGCTGCGCGTGCATCATTCCAGGATATGCAGTTTTGGGCATCGAATCGATAACAGAATCGGCCACAACTGGTTGAGTACGACGTATATCCCGAGGGGCATTCTGAAGTAAAATTTGAATATAGACTTGTGAATAACCATGAACAGACTATCCATATTGGTCATTCGATGACTCACTTCAGTATACTGAATGTAATTCATTTATAATACACCACATACTGGGTATATTTGGCGTAGTGAAAGTCGGCGTATTTGATCGTTGTTCGTGTGGTGTAAATCTATTGCTCCTCTTGTAAGCTCTCTGAAAATGTTAATAACATTACACCTGAATATTATGTTTAGGGATGTTTTAAACTTTCTGATTGTGGACACCCTTTTCTATTCCGGCAAAACCAATACCAATAGCCAAACATACCAGACCCTCTTTACGTTTCCATCACCCTTATGAGTCATGCTAACTTTATGTGCCTCAGTTTGACTGTATTATCAGTAATCTTCCAAACAATTCATACAGGAAATGTAAGTGAGTCTAACGTAAACGATAGTTGAGTATTTCCAAATTATTAATTTATTTAGGATTTATTCTGAGAGAACAAAGGAAATTATAGACAACTAGACACTAGTAAAGGATTTTTTTTTAGAAACAAATCAAAAGCAAGCGTTTAGCAGGACAATAACCGTTTGTTTTGTGGCACTACAAACAAGAGGACATAGGCCAGCACTGTTTGTCTCACCCTTTTTGCAGACGTGCCGGTTGGCAGAGAACATCTTAGTGAAGTGACGATTCGTGCTGAAGAGTCCACTTTTATTATTTGATTATTGGACCGTTTGCTAGTAATTAATACATTTATTTCGAGAAACCGTTGTATTTAGACGGTAAGAATAATCCTTCATCTAATGGTCCATTCCGTTCAATCCTTTAGAACACTTATCTTATTAGTATTATTCCCTCTGAGAACAGAACACCAGTGTATTCAGCGAGAACAAATCTTGCATCTGAAATTCTGACGCATGCGTAATAAGCAGCATCACCCCAATCCAAAAGAAACGCGTCTTAATGATATAGTAAAGCATATATCATCGGGAACTGACTAATGCCGGGGAGCATTACGAGGCATCTCTGACTCAAGAAGGCGCTGGATATGATCACCTGTTAAATTTCTAAGAAGGACTTTCTAAATAAGCAGATTAGAATCTGGTGCATGACAAATTCCTCTTTCGAAACGTATTCTACATACATACATAAGTGCATCAGAGAGAGAGAGAGAGAGAGAGAGAGAGAAAGAGAGAGAGAGAGAGAGAGAGAGAGCACTTGCTTGGTGAGTCTTTAAACAGAACACTTAAAACAATGATGGCAAGGACTGAAACAGAAATAAATTTTCAAATCTTTACAAATATACATTTTTTGAAAATGATTTAGTGCTGGCAAAAGTCTTAATATATATATATATATATATATATATATATATATATATATATATATATATATATATATATATATATATATAGTGTGCTGTAAATCCATTATTGTCAAGCGATGTTCCTATCTCTATTGTGCAAAAATGAAACATTTACTGAATGAAATCTCTTCTGAAGAGGAAATAAAGTCATACATACATACATACATACATACATACATACATACATACATACATACATGCATACATACATACTCGAATGCCTCCATCCATTCAAACATACATACATACTCGAATGCATATTATATATATATGATTGCAGACGCAGTGGTAGACGACAGACGGAAAGGGATCAAGGGAGAGAGAGAGAGAGAGAGAGAGAGAGAGAGAGAGAGAGAGAGAGACCTAGAAATATTATATTAGATCCAAAGCCATGATTGGATACAGCCACAGGTATTATTGGTAGTGCTCTGAATTGTCCTGGAATGCAGTTGGTCATTGGGCTAGTGGTGAGTAGTACAAGCAACCCCAGCAAAGTCAGGATCCTCATGATTTTCTTTTATCTGTGTCATAAATTATAATCTCAAAACAAATTATATTCTCATCTATTTATCGTCTACTGGGCATACTCAGAAAATTGACATCACAATGGGTCCAGAAGAATATGAAATCCTCTTGTGACACATTTACTTCTCTCAGGATCAGCTCTTCGCTTATTGGTTTATGATTTCCATAGTTTTCAGTTTGTCCTTCCTGTATTGAACTACTGAAATTATTCCTTCTGTTTCCGATAAAGATGTTAAACAAAGATTTGCCACCCATCACTACCCATATACATATACTGTCGGGTTGAAGTCGGTTTATAAGGAAGTGAGATTTTCAGCAAATCGTGTATCGTGGTACGTGACCATGTACGGTTCAGCCGTGTCCAAAGAGTCATATATGCATACATCTGGTAATTGTGGTAGTAAACAGGTGGCAACAATTTATTGTATTGTATTGTTTTAAATTTTGCAAATCAAAACTTCCTAAAAATGTTTTTGCAACAATATTGTAAATCCAGTCTATAAAGATTTGGAGAATACATCTCCGTCAAATATTTACTGAGTATCGATTGGGGAAGTGATTTAAATAATTTTTTCTCTTCATGTTTTGAGTCTGAACAAAACACATTCAAAGGGATGTGTTCAACTTTTACCTGAATTAATTAATGATCAGCAGAAAATTAATACATTCTTCAGAAAATTAATTAATGAATACATTCTTCAAAAAAAAATAATACATTCTTCCAGAAGCTTGTTAATGGTATTTCTGACGAAAAACAAAATTGTTGCAGAATATCAATCGACACAAGCGGTCCACTTTAATTGACAATGACCAACCTTTTACTACATATGTAGATATGTTATTAATTCTTTAAAGAAGAAGCGTTACACTTTTCTCACTTGTATTAACGAGAATTCTCTGGTTTTGCGGTTTACCAGATTGTCTATACTATTAAGTATTGTGTACCCCCTATACCACACCGCGTACTGCCTATCTTACTCTGAGAAATGATGTTAAAGTCAAAACACTAGAACAGCTACTGTTTAGTTTTTTAATTCTTGTCTACCGATACCAGATGGCATGCCCTATCTAGAAGTAAGTAATACGATTAAGTAAATCAAGGAAACACATGTAGGTTTATTAAGACGTAAAACATATTTAAAAAACAAAGTGTTTTGGGATTGAGTCTGGTCATAATTAGGAATTTCTTAACAGTAGAATAAAGCCTGAAAATGAACAAAAAGGTTCAGAAATTAAGCAGGTTCAGTAGATGTATTTATATTTTGAAATAATTGGTACGCATTTTCAAGTTGTGCCGAAATTGCTGTTTAAATTATTTCAGGAATAGAATTTCGTGTTCATCTTTAGACTCTGAACACGGCCAAAAAGGTTGTTGCAGTTTACATTATGGGTTTAGTTCGTTTTCAACTCACAATTTTTCAGTCATATCGCTACGAGGTCTGCAGTATAGCAGTTTATAGTGATGTCTAGCATTGGGGCATCATGCTGCAGACATGTAGCATCATGTCCCACCCAGTGACATTATCCTGACACCAGTCTTAACACTAACCTCTTAATGCCGAGCGCCTAGCGAGCCAGGTGTAAGTACCATTTTTACAAGTCTTTAGTATTTCTCGGTCGGGGTTCGAACCCGCGACCTCCCGCATCCGATGCGGACGCTCTAACCACTATGGTCAAATAATTGAGAATATTTGCAGTCTATATGTTGCGCTAGATGGAAATTTATGTTGCACCTTGCCGGACCACTTTTTGTCTCTTTAAAATCAAAAAATGAAAATTAATATCGCAATGAAGTCATTAAAAAGACAAAACTAGCGACATGACGTCAACGGAAAGGAATGACACATTAGATATAATATATTCAATTACTCAGTCCTATGAAAGGAAACTATAATAGTGCTAATTTAATTATCAAATGAGTGGAATTCTAAACAAAGAAATGGATGAGGTGTGAGTGTGTTATTTTATTACAAAATGTGGGGAATTCATACAAGGGAATTGATAAGCTGCTGAGAGCCAATTTAATTGCTTAATGTGTGGAATTCTAAAAAGGGAATGGAGAAGCTGTGAGAGTGTTAAGTTGATTACCAAATGTGAGCAATTCTAGCCATGAGAATGGATAAGCTGCGTAGGTGCCAATATCACAAGGCATTGTGATAATAAAATATTTAGTTATTTACCGTTTCTTTCTTCGTTACCATTAAGTATAGTTAGAAGAGAAACAAGCAGCCCATACTGACTGAATTTGACAGCATAAATGATGTTCAATTTTAGAAATTATATTTCCATTGTTCGTGATCAAATATTAGATGGCAGCCAATACATTAAAATGTACTATTTTAAAGCTTTTTATATGAAAGACTGTTTGAATATTTGACTCAAATCGAAGGATTTAAGAATGGTCTTTTTCCAATTATACGTTTGTATGCAGATTCTGTTAATTTCCTTTTTATATATTCCCTAAAGGGTTATAAAGTTAGAACCTACCTTAGTCCGTCTTCTGTTGCCACATCTTCGAAAATGCCGATGTTTGGTATATATATATTCCTAAATACCACCTTAGGGAGCATCATAATCGAGGTCCATGAAGTGACATATTGAAGAAATAATATTACAGGAACATCATCCGGGTTATTGTATAAGAAATCAATTTCGCTGCATTAGATCAGACATACGTAATATCAGTTCCATGCTTCCTTAAACGTGTCACATTCAGGAAATTGAAATATGAAAGCGACTTCCGGATGACAACTCCTGTATGTAACCTTGTGCATGATGATGATGATGATATAAGCGACCATAAGCGATATGCCTAATGTGTTCTCTTATGTATGGATATGGTGTACGCTACATTAGGGTGGAAACGTAGATGTCCCCTAGTTTTTAACCTGTCTGCTAAAGATGTATACCTACATGTATTTTTACTTGTCTGCTACAGAGATGTATACACCGATCCTGATGAAGATAAAAAGTAATTCATTTATTATTTAGTTTTTAACAAATGTTTACCATATAGAAAAGGCTAGACATGCAATTCACTTGTGAGTCAAAAAAATTACTTTAAGTTTGACAAAGAAGACAAAAGGCAGATACTTCATCTGGAATCTTCTAAGGTCAATATTCCATGTCAACATGTATAATTTGCAATAATAGTCAACAATTACCTATTTAATAAATTGTTTGCATACCACCCTTACAATGTACAATCACTGACACAATTTAAACATACAACAACCTTTTGCAACACTTTCGATGACGTATATTCAACAGTGATTCTAACAGAGTCAGGCTCAGGTACCTGGACAAACGGATATGTCGCATACTATCTAATGCATGTAAAACGATGTCGACAGACCGACTACTTCAGACGATATGTGGGCTATGGCTTCATTTCTCCTTTTCTCCGAGTATATATTATTGTCTTTTGAAACTGGTTCCAAAACTTAAATACGTGTTTCATCTACTGGGGCAATCTCATTCAAATGTCTGGTCACTCAGTTCATATCTGGAGAGTGGCTGTTTAGTAATTTCAAGCATTTACAGGTTGATGTCATTAACTTATGGTACGTAACACACATATCTGCAGGTTTCCAGCGTCCTACATTACTGTTAAATTCCTGTAAAACTCATTACTAGAACTTGTATATATTCTTGTATTGTTACTCATTCTGTAACATGTACTTTGGGGACACTGATAAATGTCACAGGAGATATTGAAAGTAGAATCTATGGTCGACTCGTTAACTGAGAATTTTCCTTTTAGAATTTGGTGCACCTTGCAGCTTAACCGTAGCTGGTGTGCATCCATTCGTAAATACTGAAATAAACCCAACTACTTTCAAGTTCCATCGTATCTTCGCTGACGTTGCAGCATTGGATTTAACGTTTAGGTCTAACTCTACGATTTGTAAAGAGCAATAGTGGTATATGACACTTCTGAGACAGCATAGCGTTATTACACCAACCCCCATACTGAGGGAATGAAATAACAATGCCATAATCATACAAAACTACCAGCGTATTCATGTCCAAATGCCACAAATGTAATCTTAAACGACGAATATGATTCTCATATGATTGAAGTCGAGTGAGGGGACTTCCTGACAGTTGAGGTTTGTGTGTGTTTGGTGTTGTGGCTAATTTAATAGGTGTTTTATCTTTTTTTGACAAATACTTCGTATCAGGGAGCGTTTTGAAAAAGACATTGGCAAGTATTATTTCTTTTTAGCACATGCTTTTAATATATTTATTTACTCATATAATTAGACTCACAAAAGCTTAAATTGCATTTCGAAAATAGCAGCAGATCACATGGAACCTTTTGAATAAAATCAGAAAAAGACAGAGAGTTACCGCTTAACCGTAAATTAAGACCGATATTTGTGAATGGACATATTAAGATATATCTCAATAAATTATTTAATAATGGCTTGTTAGGTGATGCATTTGAGGTATTCGAAAACATCCACTTAGGAATTAAATACAAAATAGTTTCATATATATTTTGTAGTAACATAGTAGTTTACAAGGACTTTCCTGATGCTATAATTGGAGACATTACAACACAATGTTAATACATGAGATAGAACAGATAATTTCTAAATTGGTTAGATGTACACGGTCCACATGGCATACAGTGCTATTCAACCTAACTTTCTATCTGTCTAGTGTTACGTGTTTAGGTTATTTCAAACAGTAACAAGTA
The DNA here is from genome assembly GCA_028554795.2 of Sinohyriopsis cumingii. Taxonomy (NCBI): domain Eukaryota; kingdom Metazoa; phylum Mollusca; class Bivalvia; order Unionida; family Unionidae; genus Sinohyriopsis; species Sinohyriopsis cumingii. Next base: position 57,383,116 of record CM068840.1, read on the forward strand.
AAGAGTGAAGACAACACGCTTTGTAACAGTTAACAAATAATTTATTTCCCTAGAAAAACAAGGTAAAAATGAGAAAAAGAACTTAAAAAATAGAAGTCCTAATAGTAAAAAGTCCTAATGAAACTGAGTTCGAATCCTGATGAAATCCAAAACGGAAGGTGATGACGTATGCTGTGGTCGTCAGCGTCGTACTGATGATTCAACAGTTCCAGGTTGAATTACAGGAAATAATATTCCAGTGTTTGAGTTCGTTGTAAATTTCGATAACTGTCCTTGTTCAATAATTAATCTAGAGAATGGGTATTTCCAGTGGAAAATAATCTATTGGAATCTAAATAAATTGAAGAAAACAATAATTAGCCCAAAAAGCTGGTCAAAGCGTAAAACACCTGGATGTCTCTAGTGTTAAGGAAAGTAATGACTATTCGTTCTCAAAACATCAATAAGGTCTCACTGGATAGTTTCGTATTTTGACACCCCCGTAATTTTTAAGGTAGAAGGCATGAACCTAATTATCACAAGCCTAGCATTTATAAATTCACACATAAGCTAAATCTATAATGTGGTTTAGATTTACTTTGAGTTAGGCTTGGAAATAGGTTGGCTTGTTGGTGACTGCCTGTCACAGTTAGATGAGCATTGGAGATCAAATGCATAACTTGGGCTGCAAATGAGCTGCCAACTTGGCTTACGTATTTATGTGTGTCTGCTACAGAGGTAAATATATAAAAATCTAGATGGTTGAGGGGTGATGAAAAGTATGCTAATTTGTTATAGCACTAGTGAACTTTATTCATGCATAAGGCACATACTGATTCTTTTAGCTGCCTCGTCACAGAAAAATATTCAAAATAGCTATTTCTTGTCAAAAATGAATGTAAAATTTAGGGGTTGGTGGCAGTATTGGTTCAGTATAAAAACCACCATTTGCATCAGGAATTAACCTGATTCATGCAGTCAAAATCTCACATGTATGCTTTCTACAAAAATCATTAGTTTGTTTTTATTTGTATCTTCAGTGTAACAGTATTCTCATTTTTCTGTAATTGGTCATTGTGGGATGAAAATTCACCAGATAAACTATCCAGTGAGACCTAATGACTCTAGCTACGACGCAAAATAGATGCCCGGATGTGGATCAATCCACTGGAAAAACCTAATTGATACGTGTTATTTATGACGTACTCCAAGCATGGCCTTGATTTCACTTATGAATCTTACTCTGAAAAAGAGATTTTAAAAAAGTTGTTTACTTCAACTCTTACTGGAACCGAATCAAGGTTAGGAACTTGGTCAGCATTAGATTAAAAGTTTCGATTATTAGTTGTTTACGAGAAACAGTTAGGTCTAACATAACTGAACTGAATTTCTGGAAAATGTCAAATCCAGTAAATAAAGTTACATTACAATAGCATGTAATGGAATAAAAAAATAAAACTAACAAACAAACAATTAAATTAAATTAAATATAAATTAAATCAGCTATACATAACACTAGATTTGTTTTGTATGCCTACAAAAGTGTGTGCTAAATATGTTCATTTTTATCTCGGTGTTGGATACGCATACTGTAAATTGATGCAAAAACGTATCCTGCTTCAGAAATTCGACAATGAATACGACTGCTACTGCTTGATGGGTAGTGAGGGTTAAAGCTTTAACAATAAGTCCTTTCCAAGTCAATATGGACTGGTGTAAAACAAATACACTGTGCATAGAACTACCTTGACATTTTGTTGTTGTAATCACTACACGTGTGATTGATGTGAACCATTCCATTGTCCAAAGCTTTAACTATCTTAGCAACCCCTCAGCCTGCCTGCAACTACTCTCTAAGTCCCCTGCACGCGACCTAAATGGAGCAAAGTATCATCCGCTAGAAGTCTCATATTGATTTTTTTAAAACATTCAATTTTAGAGTTGTCATATCTCTAGATGAGTAAAACGTGGAATCAGGGTCTGATTTACGTTTTTGTTTGAAACAGTTCCAGATATGTATCTTTTTAATATTCATGTCTACCAAATCTTCGGAATAAAAGCTGGATCGTCCGGCTTTTGACTCCGTCTCATGATCTTCAGATTTGTAACAAAAATATCCAATATCAGGTTCCCAAATTGTGAATAGTTCTTTTGGGGTAGATTATACATTAGATTACAAATAAGATTGGTTACAAGATAATCGACTTTGTGAACTCTTAGCTGAAAGCAGTAAACCATGACATTACGGGCTTATGATAAGAAATCACAGGTTTTTGCCGATAGTTTAATGTTGAGAAATGCAGTAAACAACCGCTAATTTAATTTTTGATAAACCTATAGGCCAGCACTGTGTCACTTAATCTGTTCTACCCGGTTTTAAACCGGTTTTGTCCGCCACTGAAATATTATGTAAGGCCTAGTGCACTAAGCTCTTGTAGGATGCGTATGTTGACAAGTAATTAGATGTGAAATTGTTAAGAGGAATAACCTGAGCACCTATTGTGAAAACGTTTTGAGGAAAACCGAATTCAGTCGTCGCGAAAATTTAAAAAAATGGGCCACTGACATCCAAGATTGTATGAGAAATAAATAGGCCGCGGTTCGTAAAGGTTTAAAGAGGAAAACCTGGACCACTGGTCGTTGAATTAATTGACATAACAACAAAGCTCTTGTGCCAGTGATCTTTAAAATACGTATTTTAACAACAGAGATATTAGTTCTTTTAATAACATAGCCAGTTACCCATGGCTACGCAAGCAACAAAATTACACGTTAAAATATCATTGCCTATATACCAGTTTTATCAACTAACTAAATAACACAAAATTCAGTTATGATCAAATTAAAACATTGACGTTTGAATTAATTATTACGTCTGAGTCCTTTCTGTCTACTATTAGTACAGTCTTTCGAGTGGCATTTTTTCTACATATTCCTTGCCCTAGAAATGCATTTATGAAAACACAAGCACACACACAAACAGATATTGCATTCCTTTATCTATTCAAATAACTATTCTATATTTATTCAAACAAATTATTTATCATCGTAGAATATTTTGGGTATATGCAATGATAAATCTTTGCAAAATGGTCTACGCCAGCATCGAAAGACTCTCCCTGTGGATAGTACAAAAGAAAGAAACAAGTTAACACTTTAAAATGTCTTCAGTAAAGAAAGGTAGTTGCGTGTTTTTAAGTAGAGCTCGAATGAACGTTGTGAAAAACATTTGTCAACACAAATTGTCCAATGCGTGTGATGTCCATTGTTTGATGATGTGCACATTAGCGGTTCGAATTGGTCTACGCAACGCAGTGATAGTGTTTATGTTGAAATTCTACGTAACAACTAAACATTACATGGTTCCGATTTTTTTTATGAAAAGAAGATTACTGGATACTGAAAATACAGTTATTTACTTTAATGTATTTGTGACCGGATATTTGCAGTGTTTGATTTGGAACATTAGATTATACAGAAGACATTACCAAATCTCTATTTAGTATGAATTCCCATTACATATTTACCGCGTAAATATGCTGTAGTTGGATAAAGTTCCGTCAAATGTGGAGACCGATTCATGTCTACAATCTTCTGTGAACAAAGGTTGGTTTATTTACTTCAATAAGTTCACATTTAAACCGAGCTTGTATATAGGGTGGATTTCATGCTACATATATACCGCCTATCAATCTCACCCCACCCTCGTTTTCATCTAAGCAATACCGGTAGTTTTACTTGGTGTTATTGTTCTTGTTTTAGGGATTATGCTATTTTTATCACGATGTGTTTGTTATACATGACAGAAAACACCCGTGGGGGCAAATTGGCAATATTGAATCAGAGGAGACCTTATTTTACCAATTCCCTTTTGCGAGTCGAATAAAACATAGCTGCCAAAATTGTTCATTGGAAACAAAATATTAGAGAAGGTGGGGTTAAAAAGGTGTTACCACAATCGCTGCCAATCAGTAAAGAGAATACCACATAACAATTTCATGTGACTATTTGGACTAATCAGATTCACATAAAGTTATATGTGGATGTGTTATAATATCAAAAATATTAAAGTACACACACTATAGACAAAGTGTACCGACTATGTGATAAATAAATTTATACAGTTTCCCTTTGCAGAGCAAAATTGTTGAAGTTTGCAAAATATGAGAATTTACCTGTATCGCATATTACGAAATTAAAGATATTGCATTGCAAGTTACTGATTTGCCCACTCGTTCTTTAGGTACATTATAAATGGAATAACTTTCCACTAATTCTAAAAATTATGATGAAATTCATCTTTTCATCTTTACTCTCATATATCTCAGCTTCGTACATTAAATCTTGATTCTAACAGACACATGCATACAAAGTTAGGTTCGAACCAGACATGTCCAGTCCAAAGTTATCAAGGTTAAATTTGAATTCAACACATCTAGTCCAATATCAAGACTGATTTTGAATCTGTCCCGCCCAGTTCAATATCATCAAGGTTAGGTTTGAATACAATACGTCTGGGCCAATATCATCAAAGTTAAGTCCGACATGTTCAGTCAAGTAACATCGAGGTTAGGCTTGAACACGACACGCCCAGCCCAATATCAATAAGGCTAAGTTTCAACTTGACATGTCAAGTCGAATATCATCTAGGCTAAATTGAAACCCGACACATCCAGCCCAGTATCAAAATGTTAAGTTTGAACCCGACTCATCCAGTCCAATAACATCATTGTTAAGCTAGACACATCCAGCCCAATATCAATACTGTTAAATTTAAACCCGACACATCCGTCTCAATATCATCCGGGTTGCATTTAAACCTGACATATCCAGTCTAATATCAGCAGGGTTAAATTTGAACGCGACACTTCCAGTCCCAGTATCAACAAGATTAAGTGGGAACCATGACACATCCAACACATTATCATCAAGGTTCAGTTTGAACCTAACATGTCCAGTCCAATATCATCAATGTTACGTTTGAACCTAACATGTCCAGTCCAATATCATCAAGGTTCAGTTTGAACCTAACATGTCCAGTCCAATATCATCAAGGTTAAGTTTGAACCTAACAAGTCCAGTCCAATATCATTAAGGTTAAGTGCAATATTGTCCAAAACTGATACTCTCCCATCTAAGAGACTTCAGCTGGTTAAAATTTGGTAACAGTTTAATCATTTTGGTTGTAATATCTAAACACTTAGAACAACGGCTATTATTCAAATTGTTCAACACTTGATCATTCAAATAAACAATCAAGAATAATAGCAGAATATTACTTATGTTTGTAATTGTCACGTTCAAAAAATATGTTCTGTGAGACAGGTACAAATGATGTTTTCTAAGGGTCAAAATTACCGGTACCGTTGCAACGTTATACAAATGTCGACGCAATGGAATCCAGATATACCTTGCAACTCTAACGTCTGTTAATACAACATTAACATTTGCTGTTGAAACAATACAACTTAGCGTTGCAGCTGTATTTATAACACTGATGTGATTGTAATGACATTTATAGTTGTTGCAACGGTGCCAGCATAACGTTGCAACAATATTCATCTCCTGTTTTAACCATATTTTATCGTTGCAACAGTAAATTTGGCTTTACCACTGCAACAGTAAAATAAAATTCTTGCGTTGTGGCTATGAAATAGATCGTTATAACTGTCATATTACCTTTGAAGTAATTTAATGTACTGATAGAACGAAAAAAATATACTGCTTCAAAAATAACAAAACTGTACCGTTACTTCAATATTTAAATATCTACGCTAAGGTCAATGAATACCATTGCAACAATTATAAATGCCGTTGCAACGACACCAGTGTCAAATGTTTTGAAGCGCAGAAAAATTAGCTATACAAGGATAATTCGGTAACGTAGCAACACTGTTTGGATACAGCAGCAACGTTACCAGTGGTTTTGACACAAGTAGTACACCGTATATACACTGCCTTAAGTCTAGAGCAGTATCATGGTATTTAACATTGCAGAGCATGTTGGCCTAAGTGGCTAGAGCATCCACCTCGGATGCACAGTTCCCGGGTTCGAATCCCGGCCGAGTCATACAAACGACTTATAAAAATGGTAATAGCAACTGCCTTGCTTAGCAATAAGCATTAAGATGTTAGTGTTAGGACTGGTGTCAGGATAATGTAACCGGGTTGGACATAATGCTACATGTCTGCCGTTGTGCCGTCCTTAGATCTAAGATTATATATGTACCCTCTGGACCTGCTAGAATATCGTTTGGTAATCTATGATTTCACACTGGGGTTGTACTATCCTTAGAACTAAGAGTGTATATAATGATAAGATTATATATAATATATATAATAAATAGGTTGATATAATGCTGTAAATATAGTTGAGATTATATGCAGTGTAAATATGTTTGTATTTTAAACAGATATTTATTATATATTATATTCATTATATATTGAATCTCGAATGCTATTATTTCTGACATTTAGAAAATTACAATATGACGGTATAACAATTTCTGATCAACCTGATCCTGAAAAAAATTATTTGTGATTTTGAATCATTGCTACAGCAAACATTTTAAGATATATATACATTACCAGCCGAGTATCGATTCATTATGCTGATTCAGCAGCCTATGTTACGATCCTAGGCTACAGTCAAAAATGCAAAAGTTGAACAATTCATTTCACTCGCACGCGCGATTGAGAAGATTTGATCGGAAGTGTCTCACAAATACAAGACAAAAAATATTGTGAATACACGCGTAAGGCAGTTGAAAAAGATTATGAAACGATCCATTGTAAAAACGGTGACAACGTCCTTAACGATGTCAAGGTGAAAACTGTAACAAAGTCATAAGTAGTCGTGAAGTGAAAGTGTTAACACCGAATAATAACGCGTATAATATTTATTTTGATTCATATTATTTATTTGTTATTTGTGAAATTATTATATTTCATATTTTTATTTTTTCTGCCTTGTTGAATATGTCAACGGGATAAGATTTTTATTATCTTGGATAGCATTTACCCAAGCAAATTATAAAATCTGACTGATATTATAGATTTTTAGGAGCATTTACCTAAGCAGACTATGAAATCTGGACGAGAGTCAGTAAAAACATAAATTCTGTTATAATATATTTATTTGTTATTTGTGAAATTATTACAGTATGTAATTTTTTTCTCATTTCGAGTGTCATTTACCCCATCAATTTGATGAATGTCTTTGATAATCGGAAAAATCATGGGTATTATACCCATCAGTTTGATGAAAGTGTTTCATAATGTGAATGATTATAGGTAATATACCCGACAAATCTGTGAAATTAACTATTAATCTGCAATAATATTAATAACGATAAAATCATTCTAAAAGCAATGATAAAATCATTGAATATAAAATCGTAAATGAATTCGACGAATAATCTGATTTAATCTGAGTAATATACCAATTTGATGAAATTATTTGATATTCAGAAACATTATGGGAAATATGCCCATCAATATGATGAAATTGTTTGATAAACTGACGCATTTGGGTAATATACCCATTAATCTGAAGAAATTACCCTTTATTGTTATTCTGAATTAGATTCAATGATTGTATCATTGTATTTAAGCTTATACAATTTAAGGCAATAATAAGCATAATTCAAAATTTGATCTCAATCACACACAATCGTAATAATGTTCTCGCTGTAGTTCATTTAACTGTTCTTGCATTAACAAACATTCTTCATCGCCATATTCATCAGTAATTATATTAACACTAACTTCTTCTGCCTTGATGGAGTCATTAGGTGACAGCCTCAATATTGTTCTGACGGCACTTTCAAGTACCTCCTTGATGTAAACAAAATCATTCACATGTTGATACAAATATAATACCACTTGATTAAATCAAGGAATAATTAATTATTTGACAGAATTTGTTTGTTTTACAAAGTACTGAGCTTGGTGTTTTCAAGGTTGAAGTTCTACGAACTTACGAATGCACATACAGATTTATATTAAAAAAATTCTCCCCTTAAATCAAGAAAGTGTCCGGTTTTGTCAGTAAGTTTGAAATATATCCGTGATAATAGCGGATTATTACATCGCAGAAAAAAACGGATTAACGGGTTCTAATACAATCGAGAATCCAGATGGGACTTGAGGTGTGAATGGATATAAAATATATGCTGGACTGGCTGGATTTTTCAAGATCTACTTGATAACTACCATCAATTTCAGCACATACAAGACTGACTGCGAGTGTTGATGTTATATTGACAATTACTATTGATATATGACGGCCTCCACCGTATGGATCAGTGTTCTGGTGAAAATACCTGTCGGTGGGTTTATTTTTTTCCATGCGGCTAATATTTGTGGGAAGAATTTATCGATAATATCATTGACTGATTTTGTTAGCTCGTCGGCGTTAATTCCTGGTATTACAAATTTTGGTAATTCTGCTCCGGTTATTTTATAGTGTTCAAGCAATAGTACCATATATGATGCTAATTTTTGATAAGGAAACGACGCTTAAGGCAGTAGAAAACTACTGTTTGGATTATTATTCTATTAATAAATTTGAGGTTTGATGCAACCTGGTTTAGATGTTGTATTGTTTCAATGAGCTGTTGTTTGTATTATCATTGTAATGTTGTGATACAGAAGAAAACAGATTTAGTAGATCGCTGTGTACTCGAGTATACTCAGAATTAATTTCTTTTAAAAAATGATTTAATATATTTTTTTTCGATCTAATAATTTTCCTCTTTTCTAAAATTATATATAAATTCTGGTAAATTAGGAAGTCTTTCACCATCAGCTGTAGTAAAATAATTTTACTTACCACGAGATTCAATATTCAACCATGGTTGTCTTTGTTGATATTCTGAAAGGTTTAGAAATATTCTCTTGTCCGTTGCAAAATCAGCTCGATTATCTTATGGTAATCTTTGATAAACAGGTGCTTTCTCTGGCCATCCTAACACATCTCTAAATGATGAAGAATATATAACTACGACTTACTGTAGCGATCTAATTCTGATAAATGCATGGAAAACTACCAGCATCTTGCCAGTCTGGTGTTCCTTCGGTTTTTTAAAATTCAAATACCAGTGAATTATTTGCTTGCACAACCAACTGAATGAGTTTGATCTAATATTAGGCAAACTATGCTAGACTCGCAATTGTGATAGTGCTACTTCTTTCGCTGAAATTACAGTTGGAATGCTGAAACTAAATTCAGAATTAGTTGAGCTTCCTGATATCATCGCTGCTTTTCACGGAGTTGTATTAGCGACGATCTGTTGCAGTAATTCTTGCGATGACGACGTTATTATTATTTGTTATATCGAAGGTCTAATATCGTTTATTTCTAGTTTGCCATCTTTAACGCGATGATTTCATCATTTCTACATCAAAGTATTGAACAGGGTCTTCTATATTTTCATCAAATGCCTAGTTATAAATTTTAATCATTTCTGTGAACTCGCTATCTGATATTATTCCATCACTGAGATATGATGAAACCAACAATGATAATTTGGAGTATGCTAACATCGCTGCGTGTAGGTTTATTGTATACTCATGTAATTTTTTATTTGTGTACGTATATATTTTTGGCGATGATATTTTTGGCGATGATATTAAAAATACCAGCAATTGTTGTAGCAGTTGAAACACAAATTGTTACAACTGCTGGCGATGTCATTGTTATGGTTGATAGCAATTCGCTGATTACATCGATAACAATGGATGACGAATGCACAATTATGTCAACGACAGCTACACATCTGTGATATTTTTCTACTTTTACTGTATACCCGTCAACGATATGTTTTCAGTTTGGTATTCCACTCACATGCTTGATTGTATCTGTAAAATTGAACGCTCACTGAGGAGTTCATATTTTAAGTAGGTGGTAGTTTGGCGACTATTTCAAGACACCAATAGTAAATCAAGCAGTTTATTTCTCTTCGGGTTCCACCACGAATGTTCCCTCGTCATTTTGATCCAGCATCACTAACACACATCCAGTAAATTCGCTAATAGGATAACGCCGTTGAATTATGGCAGATATTGTTAATGTTGTAACACCTAGTACTTAGACCCTGTATATGCCGGTACCCTCAGCGGTATGTTTGATGGATTTAATGAGTGGTGTCCATAATATTGATCCAGACGATACTGTATATGCTACAATGTCGGTGATCGTTTTAAATTCAGAGTTTAATGCCAAAAAATGTTGGCTTTATAAAGAAATCATCACCGATTCCATTTATATTTTTTGCAAAAATTTGTAAACTTGTTGACATGATTAGAATATTCAGATCTGAACGTGATCAGTCCATCATTAATTGAAATTAACGAGTTCATCATTGGGAGGTTGTTATTGTCGACCTATTTCTTCGTTGATGCGTCATCGCTTGTTTTTGGTTCTCCAAGACCGTAATTTTATTATTGGCCATATTAAGAGAACGAGTCATCGTATCACAGGCGGTTAGTAAACGATCATTGATCTCAGCTCTGGTCCCGTTTCTGTTACTGTCTAAGTACCTTTTTGTTGTCACGTCATCGTCTGATTTTGGTTCTCTCACATTAATAATTTTATTTCTGCTCCTACAGAGCCATACATAACATCTCCAATTCTTCCGATACGTCCAGTAATCGTAGCCATGAGTGTTAAAATCTATTCCCCCGTGTTTTTAATTTTACCATGTTTAGCAAATACCACTAAGTTATCTTCGGTCGCATCTGGAACCGGCAGAATAATATCTCTCAACGGGATAGTGCTCGTCTTTAAACGTCCTTGTTTGTCCTGAAAAACATCAACTTCATTTGTTTCCACATTTGCGAGACTAAAACATTAGCGACTTCTTTCACATCGTGAGAAGTTGCATATTTAGAAAAGGCGCTTTGAAGTTTATCTAAGTCATAATCAGAGTAGATTTTTCGTAAATATCTACCATTATACTTTAGGATCTGCTTAAAACGACGGTGGACAAATATACCGTCTACTTGTATACTCGTGCATTACTTTATGAGGTGGTGTTGTTGATGACACAGCGTCGAGTACAGCAATTACTTCACGGCCACATATTGGCGAATCTGTTATTGTCTGTGTTGGTAATACTGAATACCAGATTGCAAGAATAATACTTATTCCAGTGTTCACATATATTAAACAACTCCACATGGATCATTCGCGTCTGCAACCCAATGAGTACCTGGACCAGAACTTCCATCGATATTAATCATGCCGGTTTCTACACGGTTTGGTTGTTTTGAAAGTTGATCACGCAGAAAAACACCTCCGCAATGTTTGATTGGCAATCGCTTAACAGCATCAATAAAATAACAATTAGACAATGGAAGAATCAGCGAAGCGTCCCGAGAAGTCTTATACCTTGACCGTACCACGAGTAGGGAGTTCCTGGTAGTCTTAGACCCTTTCCCCTTTCTTTGGTGGTTTTTATTCCGTGACCTGTTGCTTTCTTTAGTGCCATCCCAGCGGCAGTTTCAACACCACAAGGTGCAGCTGCTTTGGCAACAGCTGGGGATTCAGCGGCTATGAATGCTGGTATAGCTGCAAGAAGTGAAAATATACTGCGTCTTTAATGGCACCCGCAGAAAGATGAAGTATAACACCTGTCTTTGAGCGTTTGGAGTCATTGAAGTGCCTGAGTTGACGTTCTGTCAGTGATAGTTTATTTGGACCACATGCGATCTGTTCTGGTTTAAGTGTTATTTTTGTTTCGCATTTATTTGCTGATTTCGATTGAAGTTTTTAATCTGACCATGAGTCAGAGTAACACTAAAATGATGATATGACATTATAATATCATGAGCAATTTAATTACTGATCGCTTGCGATCCAATTACATAGTTTCCACTGGGTCATCAATGGCTCGCATTTGCCCACCAACACATTCAAGTAGCATTATTTTGTCTGAAAGTATAACAACGATTGGTCTGTAAGTAGGTACAGCTCCTCTTGCCACACAAGCTCGAAAGTGTACATCAACAACAGATTGTCTAAATAAATCTAGGTGTGTCAGCAAAACGTAAAAAATGGGATACAGCGTTGTAAAATTCAGCTATGATATTTGTAGACCAGGATCAATATTTTGATCACGTCCCACTAATTTATTTAAACAATGCACGTGCTACATGATTATTCTCAAATTTCAATAATATTTCTTCCAATTGTTCTTGATGCATTTATTTTCAAAGAAAATTCAGCATTACTAAGTTTGTCAAATATTATATTGTAAGTTAGTGAATTTATTAAATCAGTCTTTTATAAAGCAACAAATAGAAACATCTTGTTGCGATGCTATCTGCCAAATGAATAAATCATTAGTGATATTTTGAACACCTCAGTGATCATCGTCAGCCATTATAATGTTAATTTATCACCTAAGTCCATATAAGAGAGCAGCCGTTGTTCTTCTGTGAGCAATGGTATCATTATTGGCAAACACAGTGTTTTGTTTTTGTTTCAGCGTTATGATAAATTCGATATCAAGATCAAGGTCTTTTTTGCACATCGATGATAACCTGCTCAGTCGTTCCTTACTATATCGTTTAACAACGATGCGTTCATTTCTTGAGTTTGATTATTATTCATTGCACAGTCTATGATTACCCTCCGTAGCTGAGACATTCTTCTTACTAGAGATAGATACTGCTATATAAACTAAATTTGACTATTCAATACGATCATCGACAATCCAAAAAACAATATCATCAATCGTTAGGCCATGTGAAGAATGAATAGTTATAGCATATCCCAGTGTATTCCAATCACCGATATATTAGTTTCCTTTGTTAGCGTTTAGCCTCGTAGGATTTGGTTATATTCATCTCTTTTGTAAATACGTATATTTGCACGACGGAGCAAATTTTCTGTGAATAAAATCCCGATTTTATTTTCAAGTGTGGGGGTATCAAGTTGTGTGAGAAATTCGCCAACAATTCCTTTTAAATGTTTATAGATATTGTCTGATAGAATTCGTTGTTTAAAAAAAGCATTTTGTGTAATGTCTATACGTGTTATTCAATATTACGACGTTAGACAAATTCTGAACCATAGAAATTTCTTGTCCGTGACTTAGTCATTGCGTTCCGGTCAGATTCGCGGTTACGTCAAAATGGAATCCTGTTGCCATGATGAGGAACTTCCTTTGTTTTGCAATCAGCAGTGATGTCACAGGTCGGATTAGGCTTTGAGACCGAAAACTCGTCGTTATAACGTATCAGCGCAGCTTTCAAAGAGACCACCGGTCTCGAATCAGAACTATGATAGTCAAATTTTGGGGCGGGATGCTCACGTAGCCAGACATTATTCTATTATATTCATTATGAAAGAATCAATGCACGTTTGGATGTGGGAAAGAGTAGGAGATAGAGAAGTTGGAGGACACTAGACTGCACTCCGAGAACAAATCGAGCACTCGTAAAAAGAGCAGAAAAGAATGATCGTACGAGATTTGGAACAAAGACTTATGCGTTTTCTTGGTGGGATAGGACGCAACCCGAAGATTAGAGAGATGAGAAGACGCGGAGGGCCGGGAGAATAGGCGGTAGTGAGAAGGTGCAGGGCTGGAGACGGAAACAAGGGTACCCGAAGTAACGACAAAGGAATACAAAGCGGAAGTTACAGATAAGTAACATAGAAGATGCACGATATGTTTAAGGTTTTATATAAGATTTGGAAGTAATTTGGAAAATTCTTGATCGCTTCCTTTATTTTAGTTCAGTCTCTGGACTTATTTACTGTTGGGTTCAGATATAAGCATGAATTTTAAAATTATTTATTGGAATTACAATGTGCTCATCAGATTTGGACTAAACCACTATTTTGGTTTTATTGTGAATTCATTCGAGGACATTCTGGATTATATCATTGTGATACATTGGGTTTGTTGGCAAATTAGCTGATGCCTGACTCAATAGTCAGCTTATCTGCATATTCAGTACTGGAATTCATTCTGCTTATTCCATTCGTTTGGACTTGTGATAGAAAACATTTAGGATTATTTGGGATTTAATTCGCAATAATGTAAGGTTTGTTTCTAAATTTTCAGTTTAGTCTATGAAAACAAGTTTTTTTAATATTACAAAACTGCTATTTGTGTTACTTAGGTTTAGTTCATGGAGTCTAAAGCTGTATTTATATAAATTGGAGATTTTGGACTCTGATCATTTAGACTTCAAAGCTGAAGAATTTAGAGGAAAAGGATGATGAATTGTCAAATTCGATCCAGACAAAATATATCATTTAATACCTAACTAGCAAATATCATACTGACAATCGAGCGATCTTAAAAAGCTCAAACAAACATAACTATATGTCAAAATATATTCAATTGTTATAATGAAGGTGGACTGAATAATTAATCGAAAATGTTTGTGTTTTCCGCGTTTACAGAATATTGAATACAACTGTGGAAACGCAATCTCACGCACATATATTTTTACGTAGTTTACTTATGACGCAACAAAACTAAAAATACAGAAAGACAGAGTGAATTATTACTGTCACCAATCCTTTGAAAGATGTAATTGTGTTCACGGTCAATACTGGCCTTTCCCAAAACGTTAAAGTACCGGTAGAATTTCATTTGGTGACAAAAAGAAAACGGTTTGTCAACTTGTTTCTAACAGTCAATTGTCTCTTTTAAAAACAAAATTGTGCGAAAATTCAAGTTTAGAATGAAGAGAGCAATGACATCGAGGGAGCGAAAATTATTGACCATCTAGTTTCCTCATCACACTCGTGAATAGCTGCAAATTTAATTACTTCCTTAATGCATATAATAGTTACGGCTTCGTAGATTTTAACAATGACTATATTACCAATTGTTTTGTTTGTCAGCAGGAGTGAACAGGTTAACGAACAATCCCCTTTCTAGATGGAAAATATTTGTTAAAAACTAATTAATAAATGACTTATTGTGGTCATTAATATCGGTGTAGCTATAACTCTCTTTAGCAAAAAGGTAAAATCAAAAGGTATAATTATACATTTTTAGCAGCCAGGTTAAAAACTAAAGGTAGCATCTATGTTGTCACTCAAAGGTTGGTTACACTATATACAAACAAAAGGGAACACATCAGCTATGTTGCCCGATGCATTGACATACATAAGGTGACATACAAGACATATCGGCCGGAAGTCGTTTTCTTCATAGTTTCCTGTATATGATACTTTTAAGTAAGTATGCAATTGATGTGTTGAATATTCTGATTTAATTCCGTGTAATGCGTTTCTTATATACTAGTTCAGCTGACGCTATTTGATCATTCATGCCAAATACTGCAGCATTACGTCTTCACTCTGTCGCCTCAAGGACACATATTATATTGGATGAACTAAGTTGGTATTTGGACTATACATGCCACAAACTAGGCATCTTGGCCGATGATGGATAGGCTGACGGATCAATCGTTTTATTGTTGTTATAGGGTTTAACGCCATTTCTCAGCACAAGATAGGCTAAACAAGGCGGCCAGTATAAATGGCAGAGGAAGAACCCGGGAAAACACCGGAAAGAACCACCGACCCACGAGAAGTTACCGGCAAGCTTTCTCACATACCCACATTGGCCGAGACCTAGACTCGAACCCACGCAGACAGAGGTGAGATGATAGTGATCCGTAACGGTGAGGAGTTTAGACCTCTAGGCCACTCCTGGCCCCCTCAATCATTTTAAATAAGGTAGGTTCAAATTTTAAAAAAATAAATTAGTTTAATAAGAGGGAAAATAACAGAATCTGGAGACAAACATAAAGTTGGCAACTCGAACATGCTATAAGTTAGATCTGAGTCACGTCAAATAGTCTTTATATCAAAACGCTTTAAGATAGTACATTATCCTTTGATGACTGAGTCACGTCAAATAGTCTTTATATCAAAACGCTTTAAGATAGTACATTATCCTTTGTTGACTGAGTCAAGTCAAATAGTCTATATCAAAATTCTTTAAGATAGTACATTATCCTTTGTTGACTGCATATATCATGTAATCACAAACGATGAAGATAATTTTTCTTCTGCTAAACATCATTTTTTGCATCGAAATTCAGTCAATACGAGATGTTTCCTTCTCCTCTTTTTATATTTATTGTAATGGAATAAGAAAGTTAATGACTAATTATTTCTTTATGACAGTGTCGTATCGTCCATTAAGGCCGTGAGTTTGAAAACAAGAACTTATTCTGTATTTTCCTTTAAGTCATGTTTGCACATCACTGTAATTAGCTGCATATATTCTACTTTTATTATGACGAAAAAAGTGACCTCTAAATTCTAAACTTCTGACACTTGTATGGATGATTTTATGTAGTTAAACTAAAACCGCAGCAACAAAACAAGCTATATATTTTTTTTAAATCACTAGCGTCAAGCATTTTGCAAAATGTATAGAAACTTTGTGAAGGTAAGCCAATAGTTTTAAAACTTAATCTAGTAAATTTATTAAATGAGCCACAGATTCTTTTTGATGAATGTTTGTATATACTTTCATTTTCAGTGGAGACTGTTATTCTGAAACAGCTTTACCATTTCTAAGCCTGCCTAGTGTCCGTTAGTTTTGTTTGTTTGTTATGGAGATAAGATAAATTATGTAGCAGCACACATGTTGTTTCTTTATTTTCCATCCTTTTCGAGATAATAAGCTTCTGCCATGCTCTAATTTCTTTAAAACAAAAATTAACGGCATAACGTCATATATGATAGCCTTCTCAATAATTTCATAACTGTACAAGACGTATTTGCATACATCATAATTGTTTTCTTTCCGAACAGCGATACCGGTATATTTGGTTCATTGCTACGAATATATAGTGGTATGGATTCTCTGAGTAATGCTAACGACCTAAATTGAATATTCGGTATTAGAAATAAACCCAGAAGCAAATTAAGTTATTACTTAACATTATATTAAATGAAAATTTTAAATTTCAGTATATGCATAGAAAATATTATTATAATCAAAATGAAAAACAAAAAAACTTAAAATCAAATTAAACTTGGGATTGTCGGGTCCATTTGTATAATATCAACTTCTTAATCACTGATAGATGCCTACGATTCGGAATTACCGTCACACAATAAAGTTTGAAATAACACAGAGTTACATGGTTTGCGAATCTTGTTTTATTTCATGACATTTGTAACCTATCCATTCTCATGGATAGAATTCCAAACATTCGGTAATTAAATTGGCAATCACACAGCTTATCCAATCCCATCATTAGAATTCCACATATCTGATAACACTGGACAACACATTTTTACAAAAGTCATGTTACTGAAATAAAATTAGTCAATTCTTATCAATTTTTATGTGCTGAACACGAATATGACAGTCAAATTGCAAAATTGGCTCTAGTTTTATTGTAATCTGCAAGAAATTAATGTTTACATAACGAAATGCATTCCAATAGTAAAAGGTCAACTGTAATAGCCTACCTATAAAAAATCAAGTCATTGACTACATCTTAGATTTCTTCGCCTGTCTCTTGTACAGCTGTTCGGGAGCATCTCTGAGGAGTGTCCAGCAGTAGTCAGCCAGCATTGTAGTGGACCATTTTCCCTGGTATCTTTGTTCCATTGTTGCGATATCTTGATGAAAACGTTCGCCGTGTTCATCACTAACAATACCACAGTTGCTAGGAAAGAAATCCAAATGGGAATGAAGGAAGTGAATCTTTAGAGACATATTGCAGCCAAGTTTCTTATACTTCATCAACATGTCTTCTACTAGTTCCTTATAGTTTTCTGCCCTAACATTTCCGAGGAAGTTTGTAGAAACTAGGCGAAAAGCATTCCATGCTTGTTTCGCGTCACCTTCCAGCAAGTTGTTGAACCGGTCATCTTTGAAAAGCTCTCGAATCTGAGGACCCACAAAAACTCCCTCTTTAATCTTTGCTTCGCTGAGTCGAGGGAATTTTTCATGCAGGTATCGGAATGCTGGCAAAGTCCGGTCAATGGCTTTCACGAAGTTCTTCATCAAACCTAGTTTGATGTGAAGGGGTGGTAGCAAGATTTTCTGAGCCTCAACCAGAGCTGGGTGTTGGATATTCTTCTCTCCAATGGCTACATTCTGCCTGTGAGTCCATTCCTTCCTCATGTAGTGCATTTCCCTTGCTCGGCTATCCCACTCGCATAAGAAACACATGTATTTTGTATATCCTTGCTGCAGTCCCATTAAAAGGGCAACTACCTTCAAATCACCACAGAGGTGCCAGCTGTACTTGTTATACTCAATGGAATTCAGTAGCTGCCTTAAGTTATCGTATGTCTCTTTCATGTGGACAGCATACACTACTGGAATAGATGGAAGAATGTTTCCATTGTGCAAAAGCACAGCCTTGAGACTCAGTTTCGAAGAGTCCACAAATAGTCTCCATTCTTGTGGGTCATGAGTGATTTTTAAAGCATTCATGAGGCCCTCAATATCGGAACAGAATATCAGATTACTTTCCTTTCTGAAGAAAGGCTCCAATTGCTGGTGGCGCTTTCGATATGCAGTAATTGTGACATCTTCTTCTAGAAGATTCCATTGTTGGAGTCTTGATCCTAGCAATTCTGCCTTGTTCTTTGATAAGTCCAAATCACGAATCAGGTCATTTAGTTCTTCCTGTGTTATTCTGTGTGGGGTTGATGATGCACCACAGTGAAAATCTGGATCACTGCATGCTGATGGACCAGGAGAAGAACAGGTCGACTCACCTTTGTCTTCGTCAGATGAATCAAGAGAATATTCTGCTGGAGGTTCTGGAATAGGAAGTCCCTCACCATGTGGAACTGGTCTCAATGCAGACGGAATGTTTGGGTAGACTATTCTCGACTTCTTTCGCTTCGTTATTCCGCCGGAAAGAGGAGGAACCAAGCAGAAGTAACAGTCATTTAGGTGGTTGCTTGGCTCTCTCCACACCATTGGGACTGCAAACGGCATTGATGACCTTTTGCAATTCAACCACTGTGAAAGCTGTGTTGTACATGTAGCACAGCATATATGCGGAGCCCAAGGCTTGTCTTGGTCACCAACCTTGCATCCGAAGTAAAGATGATATGCCTTCTTCACTTGAGAATTGATACTTTTCTTCTGGTTGGCAAATGTCACTTCCCCACAAATATAGCAAAAATTGTCCGCGGTATTAACACACTTTCGAGGCATTACTGTTCTTTATTGTACGTAAATGGATAAAATAATAAGTTTTATGTAACAGTAGCTTGAACTGTCTCGCACAACGTCTAAAATATTTTAAATGCTGAACCTATCTGATTGGGCTTTATATAGTACACTGCTTACGTCAGCTTCAGCAGCCGCCTGGCATTAGTATAATAGGCCTACACATGTATAGTACACTGCTGACGTCAACTTACTTCAGCAGCCGCATGGCATTAGTATTGCATTGCATCAGAAAATGATGCAATCAACTGTGGATGATGTGAGCATGATGGTATTATGCAATGTTACATCATTATTCCGGATGTTGCTGCAGTCCTACTGGAGAAATTTACACAGTGAAACATAGAAAATGAGGTATATGAATATCTTCAAAACGAGAGCCAATACAAATTTTTCACGGTTATATTCGTGTTCGGCACACCAAAATACTACAGATTAGGGGCTTTTCAAGTCAGTAATGATTTCACTGTTGACCAGTGTAATTAACCTGTCACTCATACAGCCTATCTATTCCCATCATCATAATTCCACACATTTGATAATTAAATTAGCAACACAACTTATTCATTCCCTTAGTTGTACTGTCACACACTTGTTAATTAAACTGGCACTCTTACAATTCAATATCATAAGACAAATAGCTCAATATATTTTACAGTATGCATCCATTTCCACAAACATCCTCACGCTAGCTTTGTTTTCTAAATGAATTCATTGCAGTATTATCCTTCATCTTGTACTCAAAGAGAAAATGGGTTATCGAACATGCAATGTGCATTTCTATGAATGGAAACAACTACAATGAAAATCTTCCAATTATATGACAATTTAAATAAAGATCTTGTATGAACAAACAATGAGATATTTGCTTATGCCGATTTTTTAGCGCATATTTTGCGAAAATGACATCAGACATGATGGTTCTGTAAAGTGAGAAAACAAGCGAAACTCAATTGGTCAATGTTACTTATTTTATTTCGTTTGAAATTTCATTTGTCTTTCAGTCATTCTCTATTTAGTTTCATAGAACACAAAATCTAGAGTCCGACATCGAATATCAGGAGCTTATATTGGTGTTTTGATGGTTTGGTCTCTGCTCTCACAATTCATATATCACTGCAGTTACTGCCGACACATTATCCGCAAAACAACGGTATGAATATTTATAATGTGAGACCTATGATTTACTGATGGCTAAAGAGCACTTTCTGCTATCTATCCAGCTTATTTCAGTATTATTTTCGGTGTGTAACAACTTGCAAATCTTCATGGAAAAGATACCCATAAAGCCTGTTTCAACTTCGTCTTATCTGGCTGCATCACCAGACTGCAGTCGATTTCATCAATATCGACAATCCAGTCAGGCATATCTTTCACTCATTCTGAATAGTCTCTTTCTTTAGTTCATGTTGTTTGATTTGTTACCTGTCACTTGATGAATTTACCAGTATGTGGATATTATCACCGTTCATCAAGGAGCTACCGTACAAAATAGACGAACTGATTTGGATTGTATTTCAAACTGATTTCTAAAGTGCCAATCATTCAGTCCATTTTGGAAAATGGTGAGTTGTTTAACGTGACAATGGTAGCATGGTGAGATATTCATCACGTGAAAGTCACACAAGAAATCCACTGACTCAACATTTTGTTTCTGCTTCCAGCTTCCAAACATCTTTGATTTACTGCATGCAAATAGAAGCTGAAAAGAGGAGTGAAGATACTGCAACACATAATTTTTCAGCGTATTTATTGTCCAAAGGGCAGATTTAACTTTGATACAGAATTTTGCAAATAACCACTGGGTCCAAAATCTCATTAACATCACTTGGTTGAGAGTGATACAGGCAGAACACAATGGGGCAGCCATATTAAAAGTCTGTCGCTGAAAAACACGTCATCATATTACGTCTGGACGTGCGATTTAATATTCGATGATATCGTTTGGATATATTCTAGATATTTAACACAGAAAGTAAAATTCCTGTATAATTATCATACTTTCTTTGAAATCGTTTGTGAAATTAATTTCATTATGCGCGAAATGTGTTCAGGTGTCAACTGTTGTGTTCTCTGACATAGCCTGGGTTAATATCTCTTTGCCACTGTTGTATGCATTTGAGGTTTTCCATTAAATCAAATCAAAGCAGGTGTAATTTGAAAAAGTACTAAACCCATATACGTAAACTGCAAGAAACATTCAGGCCGTATTCAGGGCCTAAACAACTGTAAAGTGCGAACCAATTGTTTTAAAAGATAACTAAATCTTTTAAACACGGCTTAATTTCCGAACCTTATTATTCTATTTGAGGCAATTTGAAATAGTACAAACTGTATAATGATCAACAGACACGATCCAAAAACACGTTCTAAACCCGTGTTACTTCATAATAAATCCACAGGTGATTCTTTGTTTTAAATAATAGGCTTAATAACTTCTTGAACATGTCACCTGCTATTGGCAGACAAAACGTAAAAAGTGAACAGTAGCTGTTTTGTTGCTTTGGTTTTATAGCCATTTGTTGGCGCAAGATAGGTAATACATGGTATTTTACGGGGGTACACAGTGTTTAATTGTCGTAATCATTTTGAAAACCACAAAGCATGGAATATTTGCTAATCGTAGTTAGAGACGTTTAAACGCTTCGTCTTTAAATAATTAATAATATATCCACATATGTAATAAAAGGTTTGTCGTTGTCAAATAAAGTTATCTGCTTTAGTGACGATTGCCGTTATGCAACATTGTTTCGTCAAAAAGTCCATTAAGAAGCCTCAGTAGCAAACACTGGATCTATGTCTTATTTTTCTGCTGGTCAACAACGAATTCAGATAAAAGGCGAACACATCAAAAGTGAAGATTTTTGTTAGTGCATGGACATAGGCAGTAATGGGTTGCTAATCAATGTTATAAACATCTTTATCAGAAATAGACTGAACAATTTAAGCGGTTCGAAACAGGGTAGATAAACTGAAAATAAAAGAAACTATATTGCAAGAGCTGATCCAGAGAGAAGTAATTGTTGCAAAAGAGAATGTCCAATTCTTTCTTCGGGACCCATTGGAGGGCCAATTGTCTAATTATGCCCACTAAACGATAGATAGATAGTAGAAAACATTATTTGTTTTGAGAATGTCTTTTATGATACAGATAAAAGAAAATCATGAGGGTCGGGACTTTGCTGGGGCTGCCTCCGTTACTCAGCACGAGTCCAATGACCAGACAAGTGATACCCTAAGCACTATGAATACCGTATTATGTTCCTGTACCTGTGGCTGGATCTTATTCTGGGTCTGGATTTAATTTCGGATTTCTCTCTCACTCTCATACACTTATGGGTAACTATGTTTGTATGGAGGCTAGAAGGGTTGAATGAATGCATAGACGTATATGTATGTATGACTATCTGTCGGTATGCATGTGTGTGTGTGTGTGTGTGTGTATGTGTGTGTGTCACTGACGCTCAATGGGTTTAATGAAGTTCTTCTTCGGATATTAACTGTAAACTAAATTCAATCATGCAGCCTGTTTTATAATCTATTTGAGAAATGTGTCTTCGTGTCCTGATAATCGAAGTACTTGTATTCGGTCGTCGAGTCATCGATGAATGTGTCATTGTTCAGCCTAAGGTAATCAAGAGTAAACCTCGAATAAAATAAGGACGTTATAATAACCCAGCTATGTTATAAGAGTGTTATAAGAAAACATCGTTATTAAAATGCTTTCTAGGTTTTACTGCAATCTGTTCAATCCATAACGGAAAATGATGGCACCAAAAGAGGGTGTCTCTTGCACACCGATCATTCTCTCCAGATCCTGTAAAATTCTTTCTAATGTTTCGCTGTGTTCCGCGTCCGTTTTCTTAAGAGCCTGCTTGGCTTGCTTAGAAAAATGAGACAACTGCGTTCTGATGGAGCTATCGACAACGAAGTAATCTCCGCAGGTGTTGACTGTGTCTCCAGCATGATTTTCAGCTAGTTTTTGTCCAACAGCAGTTTTAGCGGCAGAGGCTGCTCCAGTGGCTCCAGATTCCGCTGCTTTGAGGCAATCGGAGTTTGTTTTAGCTGAAATACCTGGAAGAGCTGTTCACACTGAGTAAACCAGCGTGTACGAAAATCTATCTACGATTTTACATCGCTGTCGCGTGATCGTATCATTTTAACAGCTACTTTTTTATCTGTGAAAATTTTCTGTGGCTCTCTATGCGTACTCTATCCGTCATATGGCGTTTCGCTAATACACATGCATCTTCCGTCTCTGTACGAATCTGAGACGTTTAAGCCTTCCGACGTACTTGAAGATAATATGTGTTTCTTTGGTTGTTATTCTCGACAGCATTTCCGGACTGATCGGTGAGCCAAATGGTAATTTCTGAGTTCGCGTATGTGTTAGGATTGGATAATAAATCAATAGATAAGGACAAATCTGCATGAACGATTCCAGTGGAACGTTAATTGCCGTCGAATAAATTACGTTCAAAACCGAACCGACTGATGACATCGATCCCTGAGTGATCGAACAGTTGATAAGGAGGCTGTTCACGCCGGTGATGTTCACCGGAAGAGCTTCCTCGTGCAATCCATTTTCCATCTAAAAGTGTGTCAGAGCTAAAACCGAGCATGGATCCGATCGCGATAGGAATATCAAATACTACACAATAACTCCCGAAAGCGTGATTCTAGTTCTCAGCGTATACTTATTGGGTTCGATTTTGATATTCTCGGCGGTGTGTTCGTTGTCAGTAGTGATCTTCCTGGAGATATCCGTGGCGATATCGTTGATGTATCCGCCTGCTGTAAGGTCCAATACAAAAACTGGTTATTGTTCGCTTTGACGTTAAAGAAACTTTCCTATATGTTGGCAGAGATCAACGCGATCTCTGTCGATGCCTGCCGATCTAATTCCAGATTATTATACTTCACCGTGGACGTCACAGAACGTGAATGGAACAACAACGTGGTATCGTCGAGAGCAATGTCTATTTAGGTACATGTGACAAACGATTACAAAAACTTAAGATTGAGTCCTCATAAAGAATTTGATACTGATCCGACGTCACATACTTGTTGTCCAGAACATGCTTGAAGATATCCACCACCTCGTTATCGATTTCCACGCCTACATTCCCCGCTTGTTTAGAAGTGATTAGTCATTTTAATCGCGAGACGATATTAGCTGGATTTTTATCGTAGCAAATGTTGCTTCGAGTGACAGTGCCGTCGATTGCACTTCCTTCTGATTCACGCTCTCCCTTTTGTCCTGTAAGCCATGATATAAGTTTAGCAATTATACCTGCCGGTTGATGCTAAAAATGTTATATAGCCTACTGTTGTTTCTGCTGTTCTTCCAAATACAATATGTATTTTTCCCTCTTTGAGCAACGCTAGAACGAAGATGATTGTTTCAGTTGTTTAACTTTCAATTATGTCACTCATCTGAATCAATTGCTCCTCATCTTTATCTGAGAGATTTTTAATGGCTCTTCCAAAAGTATCGTTTACTTTAGTTAAGATGCCGCTTTCTGTTACTTCGTGTTGAAACGTCTGCTGGCCTATATTGTCCTCGATGACGCGCTTTTCGATAAACATTTTGAGTACGTCCTAGCGATCATTATTGGCGATATCTTCGAATTGCATGATGATATTCTAATCAGGAATGAAAATTCATGAAAACCATTTCGATAGCATTCCGGGATCGTCTCCGCATTACGACAAAACGTCATCAAAATCGTGTTTGACTCCCGACGTTGCTTTGAATTGATTTGCGGTAATGACACTAAAATGACCTCTCAAGATCGCGTCAATGTCTCGGTCGTCCAGTCCGGAAAACAACACAAAACAGCCAGTGTTGCGTAAGATGTATTTAGGCAAATCGTAGTACGACTAAGTGAGATAAAGGCTGTGACAACGCTTGTGTCAAGACAACGAAAAATACTCGCGGGTATTATTCATGTTCTCGCAGTTAATTTTAATATCATTAAACACTATAATTGTATGCGCGTCCTAAATCAATTTTGTATCCAGTCTGGATAGACGATGGTACAGACGTCCTGGTGATCAACAAGAGAGTTTCCAAACTCGTGCAGCATACAGTATTTGTCTTGTGAGGATTGAGCTAGTAAATGATCACGCAATCATAGTGTAGCATGCTATTCAACAGCATAAGCATCAGTAGTTTCGTTTTACCACGACCGCTTGGACCCACGATCATGTAATGGCAATCTGCCATATAAAATGATGTTGGTGTGGTGTCTTTGCCGTCTTCGTGTCGAAGATAATGATGCTCATCTTATATATGTTTCACCGTCATATCTTACACATCCTTTGGTACCCTTGTGGGCTTTGGGAGTATTTTTCTCAGCGAGTCAGGAGATGGACAAGAAACTTAACCGCGCTGGGGATTCCATGCATTTATCTCTCAACATGAGCGGGCACAGCATCACTAATCTCGACGACGTGAGATACCCACCCCTGGACGCCAACTCTGCATGATTGTCTCACGTGAGCAGACTCGCGAAGACCAAATTGTTGTTGACTGGTGGAAACATGATCGGAAATATTTACATGGGTGGCAGATTTGTATGCGGACTTTCAGCACCAAGTGGAAAAGCGTTGATGTCGTCGCAGGCCATTCCCGTGGAAGATATCGAGGTGGCGCTCGTGTACAAATACGTTAAAACAGATGGTACAATTTCTGGAAATTTAGTCATCGAGGGCGTACTCGCGACAACCAGCGCCACGATCACGTTGATGAAACCCACGAAGATGTCCAGCCAATCCTTGACGTGACAAATACCTAAGACTCATCTACAACCTATTACTCTATTTGTTGAACAATTCAGCATAATAATGTTAAACATTGTCGTTGCATTACCAAAGACCAAGTCAGGCAAACCATACTTGTTGACCCTACAGTGTGCCTCTAAAAGATTCAGAGAGGCAAATTCCTGTGAAGAATTTGAAAACTAAAACAATCGTAAAGGTTTTGATAAAGTTCCTTTCCTTTTCTTTTTAAACTAACTTAGACCCTCCAAATCTGTCCAATCTGATCAAGAGTCGAATTATGTGTGTGTGTGTGTGTGTGTTTATATGAGATTATGCGAAGATTGAAGATGTAAAATAAAGCAATACACATACCATTAGTTAGCATTTAGTGGCAGATATTATAACATATATGTCTGAGTGATAGTGACCAATTGTAACTCAGTCATAAAATACCTGAGTGAAAATTTTTCTAACATTTCAGACATTGTATGGAAAATATATTGTAAGAAAAGAAATAAGGTGGGAGAATAGTTCATAATTTCAGGAAGATAAATAGAAGATAAAAAACTTTTAATGAGGCTTAGGTACCCGTCAATGTGCATAACTTGGAATGTGAAACGCCATACTACCGGATATAGCCATAAAACAAAGCATTTATCTGATCCTTATAAATCGCGTATCATCAAAGTCAATGCAGCATTGTTTAACGTAATATTGCATGATAGTTGGCCCTAATCGAATCCATCACTTGGTGACTTAAAGTTTGCCGTCGTAAATTCTTAACTAATACGCCTTACCAATATGCCTCTACATTTGCAGATTTTCATTTTAGTCCCAGAAATATGTGGCTTACATCTAAGAACACACAATTCTGTATTGATACATCAACAAATCTTTATCATTTGACGAACACGAAAACTAAAATCATTTTTATTATTCTCTTGACTCGTAAAAGTAATGTCAAAATGAACGTTAGAATATTTAACTGTCATTAAATGTTTTATTTCTTCGCCATATTTGTGTTTAGATGTTTGTGGAAGAACCTATTAGGCTTTTAAAAAATTCCTATCCATTATAAACTTCATTCAATAATTGATGAACATACAGACGATAGTTGTGGAAAAAGTCAAAACACACACACACACACACACACACACACAGCGCAGAATATGAAGAACACGAAAGAGAAGAGAAGCCGGATTGTGTTTAGTGTGGTTCTATTGGTAAAATTTGCCTATCGTCAAATGGAGACTGAAGATAATCTTATGTATTTATGAATCTATTTGTGTTCATTACGAATTTCTGCATTTTCTTTCGTGGCAAAAATGAGTTGTTCTTGCGTATGAAGACTCAGTCTACATTAGTAATATAAGAGAGAAGTGCATTTGTTTCTTAATCGGCTTAAAAGCACAGAAGTTCGGCTATTAGTACACACCCATTTAATCTCACGTGACCGATCTGACTTAGGATACGCATGTTCAGTATCTGATTCGTTATCGCACACCTAAAATGTCCGTATCGCAAACCCAGCCCGGAACTTCTTTTACAACTTAAAATATCGAAAAACAGTCCACTTACAAAATATCGCAAATGATTTTTTTATATATGTTTTAATTATATAAAAATGTCACGTTTGTAATTCAAGAAATGCAGTCATATTGGGTGAAAATTACTGCCTTTGCCACTGGTTATAATGGAAGAGTACCATTAGGGGCAATGAGTAGTTTATGTGCATTTAATGGTATCTAGGACTAGAAAATAGCGTCGACGAGGCGGAGAAAAAAATAGATTGGGTACATTGTTTGACAATGAGTTCTCAGATGTAGCTGGACTGCAAAGTGGCATAAAAAACATGAGACAAAGAGAGAGAGTAATTTTTTGCCGCTGAAATGTTGTACTGAATTTTGTAAAATATCAAACAAAGTAAAAGATCTCCGGATATCATGTTAATTTTCAAGGTATGGTCAGAAATGTCCCAGGTTTGGAGAAAACATTATCCCATGTTTATCTCGTAAGAGGCATTCACAATGCAAATAAACTTAGTCAAATATCCATTTTAGCCTTAGTGTTTAAAATTATGGTCCACGTAGTTATATATTTATGGAGCATGTTTAAGTGTAGAGGCTTAATATTTGTCTATTATAACTACCTTAATTGCTCCTCCTAGGACTTGAGTCATTAATGAAAAGTTCAACATAAAAATAAAATAAAAAATTTAAAAACAATAAAAGCAAATTGGGATGCGCGTGTTTAAAAGAAAATTACAACATAAAACTTAAAACAAAGTTTTAAAAATATTTACGAAATGGATGCAGCGAGTTTCGAACTATTGTTTGGTAGAAGGGAGTCATGAAAGAAAGTTGAACATCAAAATATAAAAAGTAGAAATAGAAATAAAGAACATTGGGATGCATGATTTGAAAAGAAAGTTTCAACATAAGAAGGTTAAAAAATATGGATACCGCGAGTTTCGTACTCGCGACCTCTTCTCTGGCAGCTGGGTGTCATCAAAGTAAGTTTCAATATAAAAATAAAATAAAGATAATTTTTTTTAAAAATTAAATTTGGGATGCCGCAGTTTTAAAGAATGTTTGAACATAAAAATGTTAAAGTTGGGATGCTGCGAGTTTCGAACTCGCGACCGCTTGTTTAGCAAGCGAGACACACAGAAAGACAATAGTGGTCGTTTATATGTAAGATTACCGAGTGATCGAATCTGTTTCGTAAATCTGAGAATAAAACTGACAAACATTTGGAACATAAAGGTAGACATATCACAGAGAGCAACAGTTTCTTTGGCTGAGAAGAAAAATTACATATTGCTACAATGTTGCTGAGACTTTTGCATATGGGGGCACATGAAGGAAACTATATGTTTACAATTTAAATTTGTCGACTGTTCGAGTAGAAAAAGCAGAAGAAAACATAACAATATAGCAATATTTATTTAGAATTGAGTTCTTAAAATTATCAAATTAATTTTAAAAATCAAGTTTGCATATTAGAAAGAGAATGAATCTTTGATTTCTTAAACATATATATTTAAATTATCACTTTACGATCTGTGCATCAATATATTATTGCATTAGCTGAAGACATAACAATGCAGATTTCGAATGTGCTGTAAATTAACGAGCTCTCTGTATAAAATTTAATGTATCTATTTACAGTTAATATGTGAAATTTGCACTGATAGTTCCTTGGTAATAGAGTGTATAATCAGTGATCAAAGTGTAAAAAAGGGCTAGTTAATGGTTCGAAAAATATGTTAGTGAGTGCAGATAATTAATTAATATAAAAACTTAAAAGCAAAAAGGTAAATCTCCCACTGCAATGCAGACAGGCCGATGACTAAACTGTACAGCATATGACTAGTCCTAGCCCCTATTATAGTCACTAGGGTTGTACAATATCTTTTACAAAACGAAAAAAGCCTCAGTCTCAGAATGTGTGAATAAAAAGGGATATGTAATAAATGCAAAACCACAGACGTGTTTTGTTCTGAGTCAAGAGAAAAATCTGTTTTGATATGGCGTAAGTAGTGTAGTGGGATACCATAGCGTCAATGGGAAAATACATTACAGACCCACCCACCCCTTGAGACTGTCTGGCGTCATCCTATTTTAGCACACCCTAGGGCTGTCAAGCGTCAAGGGGAATTGAACATGGAGAATATTGGAACTGTACAGCGTCATGGTGGGGTTGTTGTATAAGGACAATAGGAATGGAGCAGGTGAGGTGACGTCACAGCACTGAAGACTGGTAACAAGTGGCTGACTTCAATCGGGACCAAAGCGCAGGAAAACACCTAGAACGTTTGGCGGGACAGAGACATATATAACACATACAACATACTGACATAAACAACTATACAACCGGCTAAAAAAAAATTAGGCAAGAAAGCAAATCTTTTCGAGGCATATGAGTGGCCCTGAAAAGGACCTTTGGGTTTATGTTAACATCATTTCGTTAACATAGAGGGCATCGCATAGGTCTTCTTCTCTTCCACAAACTTCTTCTGACTTCAGCCTTGTTTCTCCACATAAATTCTTCTTTTCCAAACGCTTGCATCGATGATCCGAATAATTGTCCATGACGATTTCATATACATCGGTAAGTCCGAACTGAACAGAATCGAGGTTACGAGGGTAGATGATTCTCCGTTTGTCCACATCTTGTGACGAGAACAGGTGAAGAGTTTTTTCACCAATACTAACACGCGTTATAAAATTCAGTCACAGTGTGGAGTATGTCTTCCAATCCGAAGAGAGCTAACTGTGACGTCACATTCCCTATATAAGTGCAGTAAGAAGACAATGGATTGGGGTGCACCGGCCGTGGAGACGAGAAGCGATGGTATAGCAGTGTCTACCAAAATCAACACATTCCTTCCAGAAAAGGTAGATTTTAATTGGGATTTAGTTGATTTTCTTTCTTCTTCGCAAGAATTTGTTCCTGTACCAGTACCGTCGCCACGTTCTCCTTCTTTACCACAAGTCGAGGATTTTAAACAGAGACAGAAAGAAAAATTGGAGAAATTTTTACAACAGCAGAACAATCTGTTCTAATTCAACAGCAACAGCGAGAAGAAGGGACAAGAAGAGGGAAACGACAGGAAGAAAAAGACGCAGAAGCACAGAAGAAACAAGTTCTATGAGAGAAGGAGGACAGTGAAAATCAAACGGTGACTGTACTCTTAGACATTTTAGCAGAGTTAAGACTTCTTTAATACGACCCAAGATAAAAAAGACTTTCCCTAGCCAAACAACCCAGCCCTGTTACTACGGATGCGATACCACCCCTAGTGATTTCTACCAAGTCATCATCGATAGGAGACAGTCCAGAAGCAGGCCTTGGCCGTGGCAAAGGCTTAAGGCAGTTAAAGATGATTACGTCCCGTTCCTGACTTTTAAAAAAAAACAAATAAACACCAAAGGGTCCTTTTCAAGGCTTCCAACTTCTCTCGAAAAGAGATAGCATTCATGTTGCCAAAATTAATTAAAACTCAGTTGATTATTTTTACCCATGATGTACGTGTGTGAGTGAGTGAGTGCGTGAGTGTCTATAATCTAAAAGGTCAAAGCACAAATTTTACAATCCAATTCAAAACAATTAAAACAATTCATTGACATCTTCTGTATCTTTGTTCACCCTCTCTGATTTTTAAATTTCTTCACTTTCACAGTTTTGTCCTCCTCTTCTTGCTCACTTTGTCCTCGGCTTCTTTTCTTCTCTTGTTTTCCTTCTCTTTCTGGACGTGTCTGAGTTCTTCCTTTGGGGAGGGTACCTCTTTTTCCTGCTCAGAACCCATCTCTTCCTCTTGCTCCTGTTGTTTCTTAGGGCATTAAGAAGATCAGTGTCCTTTCTCTTGACAATGATAACAGGTATCTTGACTTTTGTCTCTTCTGATACCTGCTTTGTTTTGTTGTTGTTGGTTTTTTGTTTGTTTGTTTTTTTTTTGACGGCCTGGACACTCTGTAGACCAATGCTTTTTCTTCACACAGATAGAGTAATTATCTTGACTTTAATCTCGACAGGAGGTGGAGTAGTCCGTCGGCTTGTCCTAAGAAAACTTTGGTATGACACCTCCCAAAGCTCTGATCAGAAGGTCAACCTGTGTTGGCTCTTCCATCTTTCTGGTCGGTTTAAGAGTGAAATGAATCATGGATGGAAAGACACTGACCATTTATATATATACACTGGTCTGACATGGATTTAAAGGGAACCATGGCGTTTAAAATGTAGTCATTAGACTTTTGGAAGTCAATATGAAACGATCGCATTATTTCGTGGAGAAAGTAGAAGAAAGTAAGAGGCAGAATAGTGACTTATCACCGCACACAGTAGCTGAAGTCTTGCCTCGAATTCATGCCTGCGATTTTGAAGATGACATGACTGAGCCAGAATCCAGACCCTAGATTCTAAACCCAACCAAAGTCCACCACCAGTAAACCCTGAAAAGTAATACCACATTCGAGAAACGTTAAAGCGCTCCTCAGGAAAATTTGAAAGTACGGCTTACACGTACACGCTGAAGTTTAAAGATTTCAAGTCCGAAGTACCGTTGGAGAAAGCAGAGGGGTTCATCACCGAGTTGTGGGATTTCTTGTTAATCATACTGAAACGGCAATGTCAAGCCAAAGAAGATGATCACTTGAGACTTATCATTCATCACGACAGTTTGAAGTCCCCTGTTTGGATCGATTTAGCAGCCCAGCAGAATTGACACCATCCAAAGTCATCGACAATATTCAACATGTCCAACAATCCAACAACAAGTTTCACATCACCGATGGAAAAGCGACACTGTTCATGAACCACTTGTCTCTTCACCAAGGGACCGGACACAAAAAGGTGATAATGGTGGACGACTTCGCAGCACCAAAACGAGCCTAGCCCGAATTAACAAGCCCCAAGACAAGATGTGTTTAGACCGTGTCATCGCCGTAGGACGAACTTATGCCGACAAGAACGACACAGTAGAATGGGAATGAGCCTGGAAAACTATTCAATAATCGGATCTAGCCAAACAACAAAGAGAAGCAGAACTCTTTTGTTATAGCAAGCGGGGCTATCCAAAGAAACACCCTGTGGCATTCTTGAAATGCAAAAATTTAAAGACGTCTTGGCTTGACGCTACAGCTTGAAACTACACCCTCAGGAAGTGCGCGGACCTCTATTGTTTCGAGGCAAAGCTTTAATAGATGAGAACTACATTCACGTCTCTCATCACGATGAACATTTCGATGTCATCACCAGTATCGTCGCATTCCTGATATAAGTTTATTATTGTGAGAAATGTGACTATGGCTATAACAATCGAGAACAACACAAGCATTGTAGAACGAAATGCTCAGGATATTTTGGCTTTTCAGCCCTGTCTGGACGAAGGAAAAGAACGGGTGCACTGCCCGGCTTGTCAGCGCACTTGTATCAGCCCTGCCTGTTAACGACAACATCTGAAGACGCAAGGTTCACAGCAGAAAAGTGCTTGTCAACTCCTGAGATTGTGCCCTACTTGTGGACAAGTCATACATACCGATAATGCCAAGGCGCACGTATGTCCAGGAAAGAAACGATTTCACATGAGTCACCAAATCATGGACTTGGAACACGAATGCTACATTCAAAAATACGTATCCTAACATGAAGAAGCTGACCAGAAGAAAGTTAATTTCATCTTTTTCAATTTCGAATGCATGCAAGAGATTGTCATTCACATTCCTAATTTCTGTGTGGCTCATCGATAGTGCGAGAAGTGCATCCAAGAGACTATTTTTTGTCATTGTCCTCACTGCAGCATGATTCCTGGAGGACGTGAAAAAAATCTTTCGGGGACAGAACACGCTAGCCGATTTCGCCCAACGGATCTAAGACCCCATCGATGAGCCATGGAGCCAAAAGAACATTGAACGTCACGGAGACTTCCATCGCCATGTCACGGTGATGGCTCACAAACAACTCGGGATACGATGGACAATTTCTTTTGAGATACTATACGGAGCAAAGTACCGAACGTCCTAAAGTGACTTTTAACGGAGCCAAAATCATTTTCATGCAAGTGGGACAAGTGCAATTTAAGATTCAATGGGTTACCTGGCCATGCCTTTGAGCTGAATGCCGAAAACATTTGGAATGGCAGAAATATGCCAAAAGCTATCTTCCACACTTTTTCAATACCGAAGCCAATCAACACGCCGTTCTACCCCATTTGCCTGAGGATCACTATTCGACCATGACAACATGCGCACCAAACAACGAGATTCTTTCTACGCTTGGTACCAGACTCACACCACGGACCGCTTCGACTTTCAGGAACAAATTTTAAAGTATTGTCGTTCCGATGTAGACATTTTACGGCCGGTGCTGTGGAAAATTTCGATTGTTCATGGAGCACAAAAGGATCAATCCTTTGAAAGAAGCCCACACAATTTACAAAGCGTGTTCCTTAATATACCGTCATCGATTCATGCCCGAAAACACCCTGGCAGAAAAAAGTTTATTCTCGGTCAAAGCCCTAAGCTGGCTACATTACTTGTACGACAAGGAAGACACATGGATTCAACATGCCCGTGACGGAGGAGGCGAAAAGACCATCGGACCGTATTCGGTGGATGGCTATGATTTTAAAAAACCCCAAGATCGTGTGCGAATATAACGGATGCTTATCTGACGGATATGCCCTTTGCTACCCTCAACGTGACACTAAAAATCAGTGTTTACAACGTACCATGGAAGACTTCTACGAGACCACTTGTCAGCGATGCCTGCAGTTAGAACAGCAAGGATGCCAAGTGGTGGGACTGTGGAAACACGAGTACGATCACCATTTGAAAACCGATCCCGAGTTTAAAAGCATCGTATTCAAACGGTGGAGGATTACCAACACTTATTACGAGAACTGTGTCCCATGAATTGGGGTCGACGTGTGGTGTGCGTCTTAGTCACTTGCTTTCTGGGATTTCGTTCACCAGTTATTTCCTTGTGGACTATTTACGAACAGTACTTACCACCAAATAAAACATGAAAGTGGTCCCTTTAATCGAGCACGAGAAACTTTTCTACTAAAAGCCTTGCGTTTTAATCTCGATACTTCTCGACCTCTACGGGAAAACTGATACGTCAACTTTTAGGTACTGAAGATGTGTACGACGATGTGTGTGTAGGTTGTGACTTACACCCTCACTGGACAGATGTACTGACTGGAAAAGCTGGGGGTTTGAAGCTGGGACCAAAGAAGTGGCCAATTATGCCCAAGAGTTGTGATCCTCAATTAAAACGTCCAGTGAAAAAAGTAACTTTTAAACCTGTGTTAACTGCAGTACCAGAAGAACTCGTCACCGAGAATAACCACCCCCTTCAGTGCAGGACTGTCATGGACATTCCCCAAACGCCATTCTGGGAAAACACATGTTTGACTGTACCCAATGTAAAGACGGTACGAACATTACACACTGTCCCTAAGACATCTTTGTTACCAAAAACATGTTGTATAGCGACTTGTCTATATACTACTTCGATCGTTTTGATGTGTATTTTATCGCTGTACTTAACCATTTTTCTTTCATATATTTTGTCTTTCTTGTTGTTCCATTTTAATAAAGATAAACGTGTCCTGGAAAAAAGTATAAATACTCTTGTCTTGTTTGTCTTTGTGTCAAAGGTTGCATTCATGCACTACTATGGCTGCCTCTGCTGTCTCTGTTCCCTCTTTATCCACTTTCAAAGTAATTGACAAACACTTATATCGTGCCACCTGGGAGGCCTTGTATCTTCCCTATAAAATGTTAATTGCCGGACTCAGCGGTCGGGGCAAAACCGAATTTGTCAAATGTTTGATCGAACATAAACATCATTTGATCGATCGTCCACCTCGGCCGATCGTGTGGTGTTACAAAGAGTGGGAATCGGCGTACAGCATCTTGCGAGAAAGTCATAGCGATTCCATCGTGTTTGTGGAAGGCAATCCTGGCGAAGACGACGGGATAGTGTCTGACCCCAATCAAACCCATCTGGTCATTTTCGACGACATGTTAGGAGAAGACGAAGAAGACATTAAATTGTGGTTTAAGTGCAAAGGGCATCATCGTAATGCCAGTCTCATTTACATTACCCAAAATGTGCTTCAACAAAGTAAAACCCATCGCACCATCAGTCTCAAAGCTCATTACGTAGTCTTGTTTAAAAGCCCTAAAGATAAATCGCAAGTGCAAGTGTTAGCCAAACAGTTAGGAACACCTTGGCTGACTCATGCGTACGACGATGCCACTCAAACCTCACACGCCTATTTACTCATAGTTTTAAAACCCATTCCCCGATTATTTCCGATTTCGTATCTATCTGTTTTAACACTGGTGCCACGACAGAAGACCTGTCGTCTACACGTCCAAGTCGTCGACTTAAAAAATTCATAAAAACCTCGGACACTTAGGGTCTTTCTCAAACAGCGTCAAAATGACGTCCTTTCAGTCTCATCTTCCCGTCAAATTTTCGTGCCTTGTACCGCATCATTCGTAAAAAAAAATCAGAAATACGTGCTCGTGTCTTAGAAGCCAGTCTCAAAGAAGTCTTAAGATGGTTCACAGTGACAGCACGTCAATATGGCAAGGCATCATTGACATTCAGCATCAAACCAAACACTTTTTTGAGAGAAACAAAGTAGCCTTGAAGTCAACTGGCCCATCTCCGCATTGACATTCAAACCAAAAAGCAAATTATTTTGAAACCTGGAGGTAGCGATTCATTGGGAGGTGTCATCACTGACGTCCTCTTAAAATGGGATCCTAATTCCCCAAAGTCCTCCCCAAGAAAAAAGCCACTCCGAAAAAGCCAAACCAACCCAAAGAAGAAAATGAGCAACGGTGTCAAGACCAGGTCACATCCCCAGAAAAAGAAAAGTCCACAGAAAAAGAAAAACCCCAAAAACAGATTCTCCCCGCAAAAGAGGCACTTCGGCCAGGATGCAACCTTAGATTCGCAAGCCACTATCTGTAGCAACGGTAACCGCTTCTGAAGTACCCTCATGTTCTTCTTCTTCTCCGTTGCTGTTGATGCCTCCCAAACCCAATTTGACACCAGTTCTTCCTCATTTGATGAAATAATGGAAACCCGCGTCTCCAAAAACTTCTCCAGTGGTGACACCCTCCTCCTCTTTAGCTACAGTGGCAGCTGCTCACAAAGTACCTGACCCCAAAATCAAAGTCCAAGAGATATCGGGCATGTTACAGATTTTACTGGATTTGTCCAAGCAGGAGCTGTCCCGATATAGTCCGTTGCGAACCCCTCCACGACGTGTGATGCCTGTCATCAAGTTTATACGGCATAAAGAAATTCAGTAGCGACGCATTCCAAAAGGATGAGCAACAGTGATTTTGTGCTCCTGAACGCACAAAGATTTCCCCTCAAAGAAGTGTACACCTTCACCATCGTCATTCTTCTGTCCAAAACGAAAAAGGAAATCGACAGTCTCTACATCCAAAAAGAACCGCTTAGCCAAGCATCGTCGTCACCCCCCCCCCCCGAAAAGACACATTCGTCCAAAGATAAAGAGGAGCAACCAGAGGGGAGAATTCTTTGGCGATTTTGGAAAACACATCGTAATCTTTTTGACGAAGTGATAGTCAAAAAAAGATAAACTCACCGACGTCATTGTATTTTCGATGTGTGCCCCATAACCGACAAACAAAGATGTCACCCCACAGAAAACATCCTTCTTCATTCCCCAAAGGAAAGAAAAGGAAAGTACTGCCTCCTCGTTTAGTCAGACATGGGGATATGATGTCCGTCCTGTCCAAAGCTTCTCCACCCATGTGAAAAAAACTCATTCAATCAGCCTCCATAGACGTCATCGATGCAGTGTGTAAATGTCGTTTGAACGTCTTGATAGGCACGATACCTTTGTCTAAATACCAGACAAAATGCTTAGCCAAACATCGTCATGTTCATCGTCAAATGGTTCAAAAGAAAATACCCGTCCGTCAAAAGAAAAAGATGTTAGTGCAACGCAAAGGATTTGTGCACCTATTGTGAGGACACATACTAAAAGCCACATTAGCTTCAACGATTACAAGACTCATGGTAGGTGCAATTTCACAAGAGATAGGACAAAGATGAAAAAGGATCAAGAAGATTAAAGAGACTCTGGGGATAACAAATTTCATACGGGACCATTGAAATCGGATGGAAGGGCTTTAGTGCCTTACAAACGACGGATTCAATACTATAGTTGGCAAGAACAACGGACCTCGCATTTGCTTCCCAATCTTCATTTGACCGGGATATCTCAGTTGCAACACGAATTGCAGTCGTTGGTGGATCGCAACGATTTGTTCGAAACAGAAAAATCGCAAAAGTACTATCAACTATTGCAACGACTGCAACTCTTTCACTAGAAATCTGTAGACCAAACAACTCTGTCCACTTTGAAAGATTTTAAGACCCTGATGAAGTGTCTATCACCACCAAGACAAATGCAGCGCCACGAATGCTTAAGGAAGAAGAGGTACGAGAAGACTTTCAAACATCTTCAGCAGCTCCCATTCCTGGTAAGATTGCAGCGTCCTTGTTGACCCCTTCCCACACTCCCCCAACGAGATGAACTGAGCGCTTCAGTTAAAAAGATGATGTCCACTCCTCCTTCAAAAGAAGTGAACAAGAAAGAAGAGAAACATGAAGTGAAAACAGAAAATAAGACCAAAGCCATCCAATTACCACCTCCACAACCACCACCACTACCCTCGAGTTCAACTCTCGCGGCATATCTGACACGTAAAGCCGTTTCCGTACCACCATTTCATCGAAGGGTGGGTGACTTATTAAAAAATGAAGAAGGTGTTAGCCAGCATTTACTTCGATCCAGGCAATCCAGCGCGATACTGAGGAGTTCAGAAATTATATCGTGCTGCCAAAACCCCTCTGAAAGTCTCCGATTACCTCAAGTGCAATGATGGTTACAAGAACAAGCCACGTACAGTTTATACAAACCCATTCGACGAAAATATTCCAGAAGTCGCACCCGAATGGCTGGCCGATTTAGCCGATGTCTCTCATTAGGCCACCTACAAACGTGGCTACACATATTTGTTTTGTGCCATCGACATCCAGATCAAGCAGTGAATTAGTGAGAGATATCAAAACTAGTGTTGAAACGAAGCGTTCGTCACACTCTTCGATGGCAAACCGATAAATGCACCGAATTTCTGAACCAAGCTTTCCAAAAAAGAATTAAAGAAACGTGACATTCATTTCTTCACCACCTAGAATCCCGAAACCAAAGCCAGCATCGTGGAACGTTTTCAGCGCACCTTGAAAGATTGCATTAGGAAATATTTTACGCATCAACACACTCTCAAGTACATCGGCATTTTACCGCAATTGGTTCAAGCTTACAAACAATGTTACTATCGAAGCATCGGACGTGCCCTCAAGCAGTGACTCCCGACAACAAAGTGCTCATTTTTAGCAAATGTTTGGTACGTCCCCTACGGTGACTGTCCCCAAGAAAGGTAAACTGTTGGCAACAGGAGATTGGGTACGCATTGGCAAAACCAAACGCACTTTCGAAAAAGGTTACTTACCCAACTGGACCTCCAAATTGTTTCATGTCACTGGACGAGTGTGTTGCCGTCACCCTGTGGTCTATAAATTGGAAGACATGAATGGGGAGGTGTTAAAACGAACGTTTAACTTGCCCGAGTTACAACGCGTGACCAAAAAAGAAGACGAAGTGTACGATATCGAAAGCATTCTCGAATGAAGAACCCGTAAAGTGGGAAAACGAAGTGTCAAAGAAGCCATAGTACCTTGGAAAGGATATCATCCCAGTTTTGATTCTTGGATCGACGCTTCGTAAGTCATCCACTATAAAAAGAAGTGACCATCATGCACTTCCACAAGCCTCAGCTACCGCTACAAATGTGACCACTCCTTCACCGAGTTATTCTCTGCAGGATCTACAAAAGCAACCCTTGTGAGTGTGGTGTGGAGAACGTGTACCTAAAACGCATATCGTCTTTTTCTGCCAAATCTTTGTGGTGTATTGTTTCGTCGGTGCGGACATTGCCAATTTGAGTTAGCAACAAGGAGACAAACAATCGTGGACCATTTTACTCAGCAGTTGCCTCGGTTACCTTATCCCCAATCCTTCCATGAAATACCCCTCGAACGGAGACAATGGGAGCCTTGTGCCCAACGCCAGTCACCCTCCCAACACTTACCACCCCAACAGCAGCAATCACCAAAATATTCCTCTTTTAGATACTCCTCTGACATCGAGTGACCCCTCGGATATCAGCAGAACTCTGGAACGATGAATAACAACAACGGATTTTAATTAACCCTACACAGCGACAATGTCATGGAGGTGTTTCCCAACAGCACTTTATGCTATTACACGGCCAAATTACCTCAGGCCATCCAGTTGGATTATGAAGCCCGTTG
Organism: Sinohyriopsis cumingii; assembly: GCA_028554795.2. Lineage (NCBI taxonomy): Eukaryota > Metazoa > Mollusca > Bivalvia > Unionida > Unionidae > Sinohyriopsis > Sinohyriopsis cumingii. Next base: position 57,422,988 of record CM068840.1, read on the forward strand.
GGAAGTGACTTTGGTGGAAATTATTTACCCGACACAAATCTAAAACGTCACTAAAAGTCAAAACACTTTTCACGTCGAAATCCTGAACGAACAAATGCAACAACTGTTGGATGCCGAAAATAAAAATTGTCACAAAGACAAAACACCATCACTAGCCAAAACTACTTTAAGCATCTTTAAAATGGAAATTCCGATAGTGGTCAACATTTGGTGGACACGATTGCTGATATTTTCAACGCTCAGTTTGGCAAAGTCCTGACCAAACAACTGAACAAACCTGTCACCAATAAGTACCATAAAGTGGCTCGTCGCCTACTGATTTAATTTGAGGATCCCAAAATGTTGTCCATTACATTTTGTCCTGAATTGTTTGACATTTTGGGTGGAGACATTATATGGGCTCCAAATCCATAACAATTAGCAACAACGATCGATTTTATAAGTATTTTAAATTCCCTGTAGAACTGTACCAAGGACCGAATTTGATCTTTGTGGACTCCGATGTGGTGGAGTACAACACGATGGGACACACTTCCGTACCGTTACTGCGTGTCATGCCTTTCAAAGCGGATTCTGTCACGACCAATGAATAGGAAAGTGGAAACACCTATCACGTTCACCGCGAAGTTGTACATCCTCAGTATCTGCCCATCAGTCAATCGTATTTCGACACTGTCAACATTGCTATAAAAGGTGATCTGGGAAAAATATTCCATCCTCCAAAGGGAAATTCACAGTGAAACTCCATTTTCGAAAAACGATTTTCTAACGATTCGTAAATCATATATCTTGTGTACCAGGGCGTCGTTCAACAACGAGGACATGGTTTAGTATATATGTTAAAATCAGCATTTTGTTCGGTGGCTCCCGTTTTGAAACCGATGATTGCATGCCTTGAAAGATGCTGGTTAACGCAGGGCAAAGAATTTCTCCAAAATGTCATCGTCGACAAACAAAACCCTAATTAAGCTTTCTTTAGAGCAGGCACAAATGTCTTGCTGCAAACATGCAAAGACATTTTGTGTCGACGAAAAACGCCTATAAATCCTTGGACGCTGCCGAGTCAGACATTTCTGCTTCCCTGACACCACAGCAAGGACAAGGCAGAAAGAGACGATGAAAACACCCTTTCGGAGGTTTTCAAACTCAGACAGCTAGAAACACGAAGAAAAGAAGAACCGTCCGAGATTTAGACGTTTGTGATTATTACAAAAACACACAGAGAGAAAGATAGAAAACATGATGCACCGAGAGTCTTGCGCCTGTTCCAAGTCGGAACTGGATCTGTGTGCCATGCCACCCACCATGATGACAAGGCAAGAATCCCAATGGGTCGAATTTCATCACGTCTCCTCTTTGACGGATTCAGCTCCAATCGAGTTTGAAATCAAAAGACAGCCAAAAGATTGCATCGATCTGAACAGCAGTTACTTGTACTTGAAAGTCAAAGTTCAAGATAAGGATGGAGGTGATATAGACGGCGAAGAGAAAGCAGCTCCCGTCACCAATTTCATGCATTCCTTATTCAGCGGAGTGGATTTGTATTTGATTAACAAACTAGTCAACAGCAGTATGGATACTTACCCTGACCTTGCCTACTTGAAAAATCTCTTGACGTACGAAATAGACGCCAAGAACACTCATCTAAATGCCATCGTACAATGGTAACCTGACGATGCGGGCCATTTTGACAAATTAACGAAAGCGAATGATGCATTTATAGATCGACGTAAGACAATCGTAGATGGGAAGAGCGTAGAACTGATAGATCGTTTGCATTTGGACATGTGGTTGCAAGGGAAGTATTTGCGGTACCGCTTTCGATTTGATGGATGATGCTACTGTCAATCCAAAAACCATTATCCAAGAGACCAGACTCTACGTGTTTCGCGTGGAAGTGTTACCTAAAGTGGGAAACTACATCAGTCACACTTTGAGCAGAACGACTTTCAAGTATCCGATACGACGTGTGGAAGTGAAGATCATCTGTTCCAAGGACAGTTACCCAAGCGATTAACCCGTGACATTAATCATTGGTATCGTGAAAAGATGCAGCCTTCAACAGAGCTTACGATGAAAATCCTTTCGACTTTCAGAACTTTGGCGTGTCCAAGATCGAAGTCAGTTGCGATGGCAAGAACTTGTGTACCAGACTCGTTGAACCTGACTTTAAGAAGAAGAATTACTTGAGATCGTACTTGTCCCTGTACGAAGCTACCTGACGGTTGGGGACCAACACTAGTCACGGTATTACGTATGCAGGAGGCTACACTTTGTGAGCTTTTAATTTTACACCAGACCAAGGTAGCGACGAGGGACATTTCCACCCTATAAATCCGGCCAGATTCGTGTGGAACTTCAGTTTAAAGACAGAGACCCTGATGTAACGGTGAACGTCATCAACAGTTTGAGAGAAGTAATTCTAGACTTTTTGAGGCTATGGAAGACTGTAATCCCTCTTTGAATAATGGACAATCTTTGAAAAAGGAATGGGAGGATACGGTGGAAGTAGAACCCAAAGATAAAGACGAAACGGGCATAATGATGAAGTCCAGATGGCCAGAACAAGAACAACCTTTAGTCTCGTGTTTTGCCAAACACGTGACAGAACCAAGTACAGAATTGATAAAAGAAAGATTGCTATGAATGTCAAAAAGATCATCCCAGTCAAATTCAACACGATAAGTATCTGATACTGAGTCAAGAAGAAATATTGGACGAGTATCTCGACGAAGCTTGGAGTCTCATCTCGGAAGCAGCCGTGTTGCATCAGTGGTATAAAGACTTGCGTGATCATTCCTCTCCTCCATTGATGGTACTAGAGATCCATCACATCGAGGTTATCTTGACTCAGAGTGCGGAAATGTAGCGAAGAAACAGTTACTTCTCAGATATTTTAAAGCACAAAGTTCGAATTGAATTGATAACGTATCATTACCTGTGAAGAAAACAAAAAAGAAAAAAAAAACACAAAAAAGGATACGTGGAAACTTTATCACTTTTTGAACCAGAATTCGTACACTACTTCTTGGAATCCTGTCGTGTTTACTAAAGACAAACTGCCTCATCGCAAACCTCAAGACCATCAAGCTCAAGTCATCTCACAGGAACCCACTGGATAGCCGTCTTCTTTCCTAAAGAAGGTTGAATAGAGTATTTTGATTCGTATGGATTGTATAATCATGGATGTTTCTTTTTCTTATATTTGCCTTCCGTTTAATAAATATGGCATGACACATTAGATCAAGGACATCCTTTTTAAAGCCTTTGGTCACTTTTGTTGTTTTATATGAGTCTTACTAAATTGTATTCCTAACGTAATATGCAACTTTAAATCACGATCATGGATGACAAATTTGGTTTTGTGTACTAGGTACTGAAGGTTTTGTTCCCTTTTTATCTTCAAGCAATTTTTGTACAATGGAGATAACTCAGAATCGTTGGAAAGTGTTAGTTCTGATGCAACATGGTAATCTCAAAAATAATTGTGCAAATGTATTGGTACTGCAAAATCTTCTTCTAAAATTCCACTAAAACATCATCTTTCTAAGACATAAATGTTTCTTCGATTGTTTTTATTCTTTGTCTGATCGTTTGCAGATTTGACAGGTACTTTCTGGGGTCCACTACATATTACATGACAATGACCTTGAATAACCGTATTGCAGGTTAGATCCGATATTTGTCATGATCATCTCTGGCATATGTATGTCCTCTAACTCTAGATTCAGTCTTCGGAAACATATCTAATTTTTTTAGAAAGTCTTACTCTACCTCTTCTCCTTTAGCAGTATGAGCTAGTTCACACGTACTACAACAATGTAGCAGGAAAGGTTTATAGTTATTCAAAAGTACATTGCTAAATGCTTAAAATATGTCATCAACCATTAAAGTTTCTTTATAGCCCTTAATTGTTAATATAATGATATTTCGGGATAAAATTAATGTTTCGAAAAGTATTTTTATATTGCCTTTTGATTATTTGAGATGATATTGATTATTACAGGTCCTTTCTACTATAACATTAATTATATTGATTATAACAAGTCCTTTCTACTACAGTGGTGTTGATATTTATTATGACATGTCCTTTCTGCTACAACAGTAATGATATTGATTATGACACCTCCTTTCTACTACAATAGTGATAATATTATGACAGGTCCTTTCTACTACAATAGTGATGATATTGATTATAACATGTCCTTTCTACTACAACAGTAACGATATTGATTATGACACGTCCTTTCTACTACAATAGTGATGATATTGATTATGACGTCTTTTCTACTACAATAGTAATGATTGTCGCATCAAATGCACTTAGCATGTCTCTTTGGCTATTTCTTTCCCTCTCGGTCATTTGACTAGAACTATACGTTTGTTTCCTGTTTCGTAGACATTAGCAGATGTGTTAATTAAACGATCAAGTTAATTAGTTGTAACAAGAGAAGATATACTTCTTGACTTTATTTAGAATATTGATAAAAGCAATAGTATTGTCATCCATTCTCGGAAATACATATATGAATCTCTTCTTATCGGTCGATATCTGTTTATATGTATCATCAGATAATACTTTCAGGCAAACAGCAACTGACTTTCTTTCCTGACTAAACTTTGTATCTAAGTATAACAAATATTTAGCAAGAGAAATATATATAAAACAGGATTTAATTATTTTAATCATTTCATATTTATACACATTTTCACTTGACCTACATCGTAATATAATGTGAAGATTGGCAACAGAGAAAACAGAGAAAACTAGTCTTACTGTAAAATTGGCCTTTTACACTTGCTATTTGTACATTCTGTTCGTAAATTAACAATCATGAACATTAGCTCTCTTACCATTACCACAACACTGTGACATGAATATTATTTCTTTCATGATGTATTTATGAGCTAAAACAATTTCATTCCGGTATATTTCACTAATAAATTGTTATATCAGAAATAATTACATCGTACGGTAGACAAATAGTACGCACTTATAATCAAAGATTGCACCTTTCGTCATTCAAAATCGTTTCACTAATGAAATTATCATTTTAAATGTCTGAGGTATAAAACAATGATATGGCAGGTAATATGGTCTTTAATATCAGGAAACCACTCAAATCGAATTTGAAATGTTATTCCTCACAAAATAACCTGAACTGCTTCGGTACATGTGTTTTTTTTTATTAGGCACTCCTAACCTTAAGTAATATGTTTTCATTGCTTGTTCTTTGCTCTATTTTGTTTGTTCGCACATATTCTAGAAGTCATAAATTTTGAAACGCTATGAAAATGTAGTAATCCTTTAAGTTAAAAATATCAAAACTATTGTTATAAACGTTTATGTTTATATTCAATAACTGCATCTTCTCTAACCATTATATCGAACGAAATAAAACACCGCCATTTACAATAAAACCATTTGTTCCTAACCAATTTATTATCACATGCAGATGTTGTTCAGATTTAAACCTATGTATTGTAAACAATATAATGAAATGTGAAACACCGTGTGGTACATTTTTCTTGTTGTGACTAGTTATATATTTTCTATTTGTTGTCTCGAGTCATGTCATGATGCCATGTATGGTTCGAAATGACCCCGCTTTTGGATAAAACCTTATCCCTGGTAATTAGACAGAAGACACTTAAATTAGTACATACCCGGTTACTTTAATAGAATTGGATGGTTTTTACCATGAACCAGAGTCTTCTAATAGTTACAAGAGAGATATAGTGATATGCGTTTGAGACAGTGACAACGGCCATATGATTCGAACTTCAAATGAGCTTGCTAATTCCCACAAAGTGATGAATTTTGTGTGCAATGCTCTTAAAAAAGGTTTAAGGAACCAGAGAACAATAACTCCTGAACCGTGCAACCGTTCATCTTATTCGCAACTGCAACGATAATAACACAGAGAAGAGGTATTCCAAAATCTAAATAGTCTCGAATACAAAAATCATCCCAAACCATTTGTTTCAGAGTAAAAGGTTTACAGATTTTGTATTTATATATTTGTTCTTAAGGAGCAAGTTTAAGCAGATGAACCTTCCATTTGTTTATCAATATGACTGAGGGATCAAATTTGTTTAGTAAATCTGTGGATAAAACTATAAAAAAATTGCAAAATAAAGGTAGACTGTCAGATATAGCATCTGCTGTTTTAGCGATCACGCAGATTAGAAGAATTAGATATTGTTACAATGTTGTTGAGACTTTTCAGCAAGGGGCAAAAAACAGAGAAGTGTAGGTTTTGTTTACATTTTGGCTTGTTGCGACTGTTGAAGTAGAAGGAAAAGAAAACAAATATTAATATTTCTTGTCATAAAACGTTCCAAATGTTAGACCTCTAGTATGCATGTTTGAAATCTTCGTTTTCTCAGAAACTAGCAAACGTTAAACTTATCAACTTTATGTTCAATGCATCACTAATTACTTTATTAAATGAAAACATAAAACTATGGATTTTTAAGTAAGGTGTATTAATGAGCATTTTGTATAAAGTTGAATATATTTAATTAATGTTTTTCTGTGAAATTTGGTCTGAAATTTGCCGGCTAGTAGAGTTTGTGTATTCAGTAAGATTGTGTAAGAAAAAAGGTGACATACCGATCTAAAACCTATATTACACTTGAGAAGTAAGACAAAAATTCACTTGCATGTGATTGCAGTTTAACCATATTGATATGTTCCAATCAACATTTTTTAAAACTTCAAAACTAAAGAGTAAATCATCACATCAGTAATTCAGACAGACTGCACAGTATATATTTATTCCCAGCACAGTTTACGTACGTCAGATTTTTCAGGGGGTTATGCAATATCTTTTTTCAAAAGCCATATGCCAAATTCATTTCTGTTAAATTACAATATTCAAAAGAATGTGTGAAGACAATGGCGACATGTATTAGATACAAAATCACAGAGCACGTTTGTTCTGAATGGAGAGATAAACTCGATTGTTACGGTGTATAAGCATGCCTCCCGACCTGGCGCCCTCGAGGTATTCCTACACCATTCTAACCTCGTTCTTACAGCTCACTATGAGCAGTCTATATGTAGTTTTGTCTACGTGAAAGCTGAATTTAATGCTGCATGGTACATATTGGTAATTAAAGTGATATTTCAGTATCTTCTATTTCCTGTAACTACACTATTGATCAAGTAATACATTATGGTTGAGTTACCTGTTTCTTACTTTGCTCAATAAGCTATTAGTTTTATCTTGTTAGTTTTGAACTTATATGCTTTGGACTTTTAAAGTATCGTGAACATTGTCCAATTGCAACTCTGCGTTTTTGTGAACATGCATGAAAAGACAGAATATGGAAAATAAATCATATCATGTTAATCTGTTTATCATCTAAGCAATGAATGTCTTTCGTGGACGCGGGGGGGGGGAGGGGCGACACTCCGTTTTCAAACAAATACTTCTCTTCTTGTCAACTCTGAAGGTTATTGGAATGTGATTTCTCGTTTTGTCAGTTCTCCGCCCTGTATCAAGGAGCTTAAAATGTTCATTTCATCTCTGGTCAGAGACGTCCATAACCCCTCACTTTACCAGTCAATCATTCAAAAGGGAATTTTCTGCAGCCTGAATCTGGCTGCTTGCAAGAAGAACAAAAATATTGTTATAATTTTATTGTTAAGTATTGTTAAATATGTCTAAGCCCAAAATAGTATACATATTAAGAAGTAAGTGAATAAATGTGAATATTCTGATATTTTTGTGCTATAAAGGAAACAATTGGTTTATAGATCTATAAGTGTATATCTATATAGCTGCTGTGGTCACTCTTATTGGTGTATCATTATGATTGTCAACTGTGAGGTTTCTCGCTATTTTGTTTCTAAAGGAATATTGACATTTCTGTTAATTTCATAGTTAACAAGAAAGTTTTCTTTTTGCCACCAAATGTAGTCCCACCTGTACTTTTGTGCTTTTAAAATGTCCATATGTACAGTGGACACAATTACATATCTTACAGAAGAGCATATCTTGATATTTAGTAACCGTAATATCTTCTGTCCCTTTAAGTACTGTTGTGTCATAAGATCCGTGGTTGACATACACATCAATGAACGTGGTGACAATTACAGCTAGCAACAATTACAGATGTACTGTTACGATACTCTAACAAGACTCTGTTGTGGGAGGGCTCAGCTGGCCAAATGAGGGTCACAGATGAGCCCGTAGTAAATTCGTAGAATTTTCTCAAACACGTTTTTGCTTTGACGAACTCGTAAACTTTACAAAGTAAATAGTGAAATTTCTCAGACTTGTAACTGAGCGCACAATTAAAAATAACATCATGTCACGGGGTTAAGGTTGGGTTTAGCAAAAACCAGCGCAGTTTAATCAGCTGAAGGCAGCCAAACAAACGAACGCCATGTCAAGATGAAGGTTGTCTATGTAGGAGGCAACTCCAATACAAAAGAGCAGCATAGTGCTTATATTACATTCCTCGCTGCGATTCGAGCGTTGTTGGCGACCGCTGTTCCTTCGGATGCAATTCGGCTGTATTAAAGGCCGTCAGAACCGCATCCGGGATGGTCTTAAAAAATTTGGCCGGGGAATCCCGAACCTTTATTTCTCGCAAAACAGAGACAAGTCTTTGATTACTCGAGCGAACTTCGAACGGAAAATGTCTTCGAATGTTGTATCACCGTTGACGAAAGCAGTGCGTTCATTGACTAGTTATGATTTACTCGCGATGACGAAATCAGTTAAACATTTCTGAAAGGTCTTTATGTGGTATGAACTTGCTTGGAAAACGCACGTGGGAAACCGGATTCGTCAACTTGGATTCAACAGTAGGAGATGGAAATTAATGTACCGCATACACTTTAATACGCTGGACACCTGTTGTATTTGACTCGTGCGGGCTTTCACTGGTATGTGATATTGCTCATCAACATAGACGTGGAATCTCAACAACTGGACTTTCGCTACTATCATTTTATTGAGCGCTGCCGCTGCCAACTCACACAAAGCGTGTATCTCGTCCTTGACACTCTTTATGCACTCGCAGAAAGCAAAGCGCCCTCAGCAACGCCTTGCAGGAGACAAAAATATTCCGCGCAAACATTTTCTGTGGTTGCATGGCAACTGTATCAGTGAAGAGAATCAATAATGGGTTAGAAGCGCATATGCTTGTTGCACCTGACCTAGATGAGTCTAGACAAGGACAACATGGCGAGTAATCACACTTCGAGGGTGACATTATTAATTTAAACAATTTATGATGGACCCTGAAAGCTACTGGAAAAAGCGGAAACAGCTGCTAGAAAAAGACGCCAAGAGAACCAATATACTCGCAAAACAAACTCACGTGTAACGTTGTAGATGCTATGTATGGACTCGCTTCAGCAACAACCGTTGGCTTTGATGGCGAGGATTACGACTACGGCGAGTGTCATGTGCATTCCTAAAGGACTCGCAGTCGAAGCTATATCGATAGTAACCGGTGCTGTGAGTGATGCTTGAATAATAATCTCATTACGGCTGAATAAATGAACACGTGTCCAGCCAGAAATGATAACGGAGACGCAAAGTATTTCACTACGATTACCAAGCTGTAACCATCAAAAATAAAACGATTACCACGACAGAGTTATAAAAGGAAGTTGGTGGAAAAGGAAAATTTTCGACAATTTCGTGCTCGTATACGAAACCGGTGCGCCCTCAAGTTAGAACCGAAACAGAAATTTTATTTTCAGGCAGAAAAATAATGTTAACGCTGATCAATGGAACCCAGGCGCGTCGCGGTGTCGGACACGTGTTTGTCACCCATGCGGATATCTGCATTTCCAGCGGGGTTTTAGCTCAACCGCCTGAGGTGCTGAGCCGTCGGACATGTGTTTGTATGCACGCAGATGCATTTGCGTGTGCAAAGTCATCGGGTATAGAATGCATTTAACCTAACCAGTAACAGGAATCTAAAACTTCCATTCTCACTCTATTTATGATGTCAACCAAGAAAATGAGTTTGAAGAAACTTGTAGACTGATGCTTTTAAAATCAATGAAAATTGCACCAGTAAGTTCGCCGGATTTAATCTATAGCAGCCACTTGTCTGTACGTTTCTTAATGGCAGTTAGACATGAATGTTTTTATCGGAAACTTGATTATAAAAGTTGATACTTTTCAAGATTTCGGAAGTGATGATTGTTGATAAGTTATGCAATAATTTTTTTAATAGACAGATCGATCAAATACGGTTCGATAATAATATGGTTCATTCTTTTCATTTCCTGTATGAATTGCTGTTGTTATTGTCGTTATAGGGTTTAACGCCATTTTTCAGCACAAGATAGGCTATACATTGCGGCCAGTATTAATGGTGGAGGAAGAACCCTGGAAAACCCCGGAAAGAACCACCGACCCACGAGAAGCTACCGGCAAGCTTTCCCACATATCCACATCGGCCGATCCGAGACTCGAACCCAAGCAGACAGAGGTGAGATGGCAGTGATCCGTGACGGAGAGCACTTTAGACCACTCGGCCACTCGGGACCCCCGTATGAATTGCAAATACTTTAGTTAATATCAGTGGATAAATTTAACGAACTGATGCCACAGTTAATTATTTCATACAATAATTGACTAAGCCGAAATCGTCAGAATTTCATGGTGCATTTCATCTAGACTTGTTAGTTTATATTTGAGTATAATATTAACATATTAGTCAATATAATTAGGGAATAGTAATATATTAGTCAATATAATCAGGGGAATATTAATATATTAGTAAATATAATTAGGGGAATAGTAATATATTAGTCAATATAATTAGGGGAATAGTAATATATTAGTCAATATAATCAGGGGGATATTAATATATTAGTCAATATAATCAGGGGGATATTAATATATTAGTCAAGATAATTAGGGGAATATTAATATATTAGTCAATATAATTAGGAGAATATTAATATATTAGTCATTATAATTAGGGGAATAATAAGATATTAGTCAATATAATTAGGGGAATAGTAATATATTAGTCAATATAATCAGGGGAATAGTAATATATTAGTCAATATAATTAGGGGAATAGTAATATATTAGTCAATATAATCAGGGGAATAGTAATATATTAGTCAATATAATTAGGGGGATATTAATATATTAGTCAATATAATCAGGGGGATATTAATATAGTAGTCAAGATAATTAGGGGAATATTAATATATTAGTGAATATAATTAGGGGAATATTAATATGTTAGTCAATGTAATTATTAGGAATAGTAACATATTAGTCAATATAATTAGGGGAATATTAATATATTAGTCAAGATAATTAGGGGAATAGTAATATATTAGTCAATATAATCAGGGGAATATTAATATATTAGTCAAGATAATTAGGGGAATAGTAATATATTAGTCAATATAATTAGGGGAATAGTAATATATTAGTCAATATAATCAGGGGAATAGTAATATATTAGTCAATATAATTAGGGGAATAGTAATATATTAGTCAATATAATTAGGGGAATAGTAATATATTAGTCAATATAATCAGGGGAATAGTAATATATTAGTCAATATAATTAGGGGGATATTAATATATTAGTCAATATAATCAGGGGGATATTAATATATTAGTCAAGATAATTAGGGGAATATTAATATATTAGTCAATATAATTAGGGGAATATTAATATGTTAGTCAATGTAATTATTAGGAATAGTAACATATTAGTCAATATAATTAGGGAATAGTAATATATTAGTCAATATAATCAGGGGGATATTAATATATTAGTCAATATAATTAGGGGAATATTAATATGTTAGTCAATGTAATTATTAGGAATAGTAACATATTAGTCAATATAATTAGGGAATAGTAATATATTAGTCAATATAATTAGGGGGATATTAATATATTAGTCAATATAATTAGGGGAATATTAATATGTTAGTCAATGTAATTATTAGGAATAGTAACATATTAGTCAATATAATTAGGGAATAGTAATATATTAGTCAATATAATTAGGGGGATATTAATATATTAGTCAATATAATTAGGGGAATATTAATATGTTAGTCAATGTAATTATTAGGAATAGTAACATATTAGTCAATATAATTAGGGAATAGTAATATATTAGTCAAGATAATTAGGGGAATATTAATATATTAGTCAATATAATTAGGGGAATAGTAATATGTTAGTTAATATAATTAGGAGAATATTAATATATTAGTCAATATAATTAGGGGAATAGTAATATGTTAGTCAATATAATTATTGGAATAGTAATATATTAGTCAATATAATTAGGGGAATAGTAATATATTAGTCAATATAATTAGGGGAATAGTAATACTACTTTAATAGGATATATTTCATTTAAAAAAGCAATAAGTTTATATATTCTGCATTCTGTAAACTTAGATCTATCTTGTGCAATTCTTAATTGTTATTAGTTAAAGCAGCATCTAGCTCGCGTTTCAAGTAATTATTCCCTCTGTGTGTGTGTGTGTGTGTGTGTGTTAGAGAGAGAGAGAGAGGTTGAGGGAAGTTTGGTAAGTTGAGCAGATATAAATAGATTTGCTGCAGATGAAACTTAATTCCATCCATATGGATTTTACAGTGGATAATTCGAAATCAATTCTTCTCCATTAAATTATCCCTTCGCCCATTTCTCTGTGTCAATAGTGTCTTTACAATGAAAAGGATTTAACAGAAATAGGCATCGGGCACTTTACAGTCAATAAATATTTGATACAATCTAAGTACTGCATGTTTGGATTCATTATGCATCGCAACTCCTAGTTCGTCAATGTTTGGTAAGATTTGCCTTAAACTTAGGTTTATCAAGTTCCATACCTTTCGTTTTATTGCAAAAGGATACACTTTTTAAAACAGGAGTATAATCAAGGACAGAATTATTTTTAATTTTCTGTCTAGAGGAAGAGTAATTAAATCCCTGGCATAGGATCTACTACTTGAGACACTTAGAACAAAATATCATTGTCAACATTTTACCTAGTTTTGACTGATGTACATGTATTATCATAGTACCCAGACTTAAGTATCATACGTTTATAATTCCAGGTAGGTATATAACGTGCTATTGTTTTATCGATGTTTCCCTTTTCCCAGAGATTTAAACTGCGTTTGAATCTGCCTCAATAACCTTGCCAGATATTTTGTGAATTTAGTTTTCTTCCCCACAGACTACAAGCTTACACCGCTCAGGTGGCCTAGTGGTCAGAGCGTCCGCCACGTATGCGGGAGGTCGTGGGATTGATTCCCGGCCGAGTCATACCATAGACTTACAAAAATGGTACTAACAGCTTCCTCGCTTGGTGCTTAAGCATTAAGAGGTTAGTGTTAGGACTGGTCGGCCTGGTGTAAGGATAATGTGACTGGGTGGGACATAATGCTACATGTCTGCGACATGATGCCCCATTGCTAGGCATCACTATAAACTGCCACACTGCAGACATCGTAGCGATATGACTGAAAAATTGTAAAAGCTACGTAAAAAAATTCCAAATTACACCCACACAAGTTTGTATTGGGCGTCTATGGTTTTTCTGATGACTAGGCTGGTATTGATAACTGGATAGTGACTGATCATGTTTTTAATTATGGTGTTAGCACAGGAGTAACATTGGACATGTTTTGCAGCAGGTTTGCTGTACCCGGATCTCTCGTGTGAATCGGATAAGAGTGAAAATTGCAAATGTTAACTGAGCCAGCGCCAGAAGGATGTCGTGGGTTGTTATATATAGTTGACTGAACGATCTGCAATCAAATTTTGTTGTGTTCTTGTCATGCCTTGTAAGAAGCCAAGATACAACGACTTCATCGAATGCGAAATATACTAGGAATAAATATATTTATCTATTGTTGAGACTTCACATGTACCTTGGAAAAATGGAAAGCTTGTATTATAGCGTATATAAAGAGCCCTGGTTACAACTATCATTGATAACGACGCTTTTTATGTTTGAAAGCTTTTTGTATGCCGGTAGGAAAACAATGACGGTCAATACCAAAAGGGAATAATGGATTATTTCTGTGTTCACATATTTACACTGCTGCTAACCATAAAGATGAATTAAACTATCTGAAACTCTCCAGCTACTTAATTTTGGGATGGAACTAATTTCGACACCAACACAACTTTAATTTTAATGAAGCTGATGTAGATACAAACACGACTTCCATTTGAATGGAACTATTTTTGGCACCAGTCAGTGTAAGATGATATCCATGACTTTATAAGAAGGATCCATTTTTGCGTTTTGCTGTCTTCGAATAAATGCTAGACTTTCTTTATCACAGACAGGAATAACCATAGATCAACATGAGATTGTATTGGCAGCTGATCTTCGCTACACCCCTGATAATACTTGTTATGGTGTACGGATTTCTCTCTTGTAAGTATATCCACTATTTCGATATCTGGTCATCTTACTGCTCATGTGGCCTAAGTGGTTAGAGTATCCGCCTCGGATGCGACGGTTCGAGGGTTCGAACCCAGGCCGAGCCATACCAAAGACTTATAAAATTGGTACTAACAGCTTCCTCGCTTGGGGCTCAGCATTAAGAGGCTAGTGTTAGGACTGATCGGCCTGGTGTCAGGATAATGTGACTGGGTGGAACATCATGCTACTTTGTGCGGCATGATGCCCCAGTGCTAGACATCACTATAAACGGCCACACTGCAGAAATCGTAGCAATATGACTGAAAAATTGTTAAAGCTACGTTAAAAGTCAAAATCATGCATACACACGCACACACAATTAAACGTACACACACTGGTCATCTTAGTAATTCAGTAATGACCATAAAGATAGTTATATGTTGAATACAAATCTGCAGAACGTTGGACATATCCCTTTAAGCCATGTACTACGTCATGAATTAAGTCATGTATGTTTTAAAATAAACTCTGTGGCGAAAGTTATGCGGGCACCTTGTGGAATACCAAATTAATCAAGAGAAATAAAACACTCAAAATTAAATCCGTTTTCCCCTGCATAAAATAAAACATCGGAACTTCTATTTTATTTTCAACTGCCGTCAAATTGACTGGCAGAATAATTGTAACAAATAAAATTGATATTATAAATCACTTACGTGATTGACAATGATGGCTTTCTGGGATGATGCTAATGGTCTGCCAATTTCTTTTTCTCCTCACAAACAAACATTTGAACGTCACCATGATTAGATGATAAAATGTCTTTCAAAATGAGATCATCAAGCCAATGTTATTTTTGGCCTTAGACTAAAGTGAGGCTTTGCGAGCCAGGTCGGGTGATCTAATCTGTTCACATGTCATGGACAGAAAGTTTAAAACTTTATATTGGGCATAGACAACTAATTTAATTAACATAGTTTGTAATGTTAATGTTTTTCAAAATTACTATACTTTCGTGGTAAAGCAAGTTTACATCTGTCCATGTATAAAGTTTTCAAAACGATAAAAATTATATACCAGCCAGCTCATTTTTGAAGGAAAAGCTCCTTTATTTGTGCAAACAATCGGAACCTGGACAGACGTGATTTTCTCTTTTACACCCGGATATGTAGTGACAGTAATAAAATGAAAATGGTTTTAGGTTTAAACGCACTGTTGCGTACAAATTACACAGACACAGCCCTTGTTCAGAAGAATATTTGAAATCCCGTTAAAAAAAAAAAAAGATCGGCCAACTAGCAACTCGACTATTCAACAACATATTAGCTGGTTCCGTAGCTCGTTAAATTAGTAGTTTGTGAATAATATTAATTATAAAAGTATTTGAATGCCTGGTTAATGTGAAAAATGATGCAACCTCTGATCCAGTTAAACAAAACCATATATATAGCAATCATTAATAATTGCAAATTTCTGGCTGACGTATATACGGCTCGATAGCGAAGAACATATATTTATTATGAAAAACTGGTATTTTAAATAGAGTTTATCGACGTTTCAACCGTCAATAAAACACCTACATTTTAAGGCCTAAAGTTTAACATAAATCCTGGAAGATTGAAAAAATCAGTCAGTTTCAACAGCCGCAAACGTTTGCGTAAATTACTTTTGGAAGTGATACGTCATAGTCATTTTGACATGAATAAAGGTTACTGTAACACACGCTTGCCGTGCTTACGCAAGAGCTGTGTCACTGCAGTCATGAATTTTAGTTCAATATACCTTGTACCGTTTGTAGATACGCCACAAGGTGGACACGGCCGCGCCTCAGCCACATTATAACGCCTTGTGACGTCAACCACTGTCAACGCATTCTTTTATGGCACTTGACCTGAGGTGAAAACAGCAGGTCCGCATACTACACACCTCGATGGGGTGGACACATCAGATTGCGGCCAGTGGATTTTGCTCGGTGGTGCAGATAAATCTGCCACATGGCCTGCTTTACGAGCCTCGCCAGTGCAGCATCTTGTGAGACTTTAGCGGATTTCGTCAGAATTTTGGCTACTGCCACACCTTTCCAACAACATCGTGGGCTGTAGTAGATTGCCCTATGTGTCGCGACTAGCGCTGAGAGTATTGATTGTGATATCTCTTGAACTATAGTGGTTCCACTTGGCAGCGCAAAAAGTATTGCCGCTATGATCGTCAGCATCGTGTGCAAGGAAAAGCTTTGCTTTAAAATACTTGTAACGTACATGAAGCTGAATATGACGAGTATGACATCAGTTTACAGTTCTGTACGCATGGCCGGCCCCACCCATTCTGTCGAAGGATCCCTCAAGAGCCTCCATGTTCCCTGCATACTCGTTCTCCGCGAAGCTTTGTCCCTTCACTGGGAGTAAATCAACACTGGCATTTGAGCCAATATAACCATCAACCAGCGCATTCGGAATATACGAAGTCCTACTGAAATGTTGGACTCCCAGTGCATAAATCTAAAATATATAGTGCTTGGGCCCTGAAGTGTATCAGGCACAATTGAGTATGAATCCAATGCTATGCAATGCGCATGTGTGCACATGGGTTAGAGTCGTTACATGTCAAATCATTTTATCAGAAATGCTGTACGAAATTATTATAACAACCACGTTAATACAAGAATCTGTATCAGACATAAACAATCTCGCCGAATTATGAGAACTCGACATTGTTCATCATTCAATGCATGCAACATACAGTCGATTTCAATTTGTCATTCCAGTAATAAAATGGCTAACTTGAAACAGACTGTTCTCTTTATGATAGCATGGCTTTATGCGACATAGGTCTGACTATCGTCAAAATTTATAATAAATTCCAAAACATCCAGTATATAAAACAATTCTATCACATATAACGGATAGCAAGAAATAATGCAAGTTTATGTTTCACTAGCAGTTTAAGATTGCTTCCATAAAGCGGACAGCTTCTTGACAAATATCTTTGCATTATGACAATACAGCGAGAATTAGCTCTCTAAGTAACCTAGCTGCGGTGAAAGCACGTGGCCAACGAACTCGAAGTAATAGTGTTTCTTCATCGCATGCACTTTGCGCTTTCAGCAGCGGCTAAATCAAACTCATTATTTTGAACATGTATATTACGTAATCTTTATTGACATATTTTAGATTCAGTTCTTTCCTTGCTGTCGTTGTTGATATCTTTAAAGAAAAACTTCTAGTCTTTCAGATAGTCGATCTTTTTGACTATTTCAGATAAACTATGGACAATGGAAATCTCCGTCTCTTCCGAGACAGAAACGGTATGTGAATATATACAAGTAATGCGACAGAGTTATTTCAATGTGTGTTGTTTTTCTTGGGTGAACTATCAGCGTCGTTAACGTTAGAAATAATCAAATCTCGTTTTTTACAACAAGCTTAAAGAACTGTTAAAGCAATTGGCCTGACCTTGAATTCATAAAACTCTCAAGAATAAGGCAGAGAATTTACTCAAAACTTTGAGGTCGGACGAATCCTAATTATCATTCATGAATGCATAAATGTTCAGATCGCCTCGATGTGAAATGTTGCAAAATTTGAAAGTTTTTTTCCTTGGGATGAACTATAAAATACCAAGTCATAAGTTAAAGTCTGTATCATTTGCTAAAAAGGTTGTATGAATTGCATTCCAAGTCTTTTTTTGACCTGGAATAGGGTCACTCTCACTTTGCCATGGAGCCAAATTTACCAAGAAATGCTTGAAGAAAAAAAAACATGAAAATGTCAAATATAGGAAAATCTTGACAATAATTTTTATATGAATATTTTATCGAGTATTGACTTAATAATTTCCTTCGCTCTGGGCTAATGATGACTAAATTCCCTAAGAAATAGACATATAATAATATATCCCACTCATACTTGACAATGCATTCAGTTAAATGTGAGAACAACATGTTAATTGTAATTGCAGGTGAAAAGAAAAGCACTTCGCCGAAACGTGGCGGACGATTTGGGAGAAGACTCTCTCGGCGAGCAAATAGCAGCAAAACTTAGGGATAAATGTGATAGAATCCGAAGACTCCCATCTCAAGGATTCATGATGCCCATAACCACAAACAAAAAACACAGGCTTCTTTACTGCCCGATGTGCAAGCTTGCTTCCACATTTTGGACTCGCTTTTTTATGATGCTAAAGTTTCAGAACGTATCGGCGGGAATATATCTTTCTCCATATGATGTTCCTTTATCTCTGGCTCCTCCGACAAGGGAACGTCTTATTAATAAGAACGGATACCAGTTTCCAAATGCCAATGAAATGTACAGCTTTTTGTTTGTCAGAAATCCATATAGTAGGATTTTATCCGCATATGTTGATAAATTCTTTGCCCCAAACCCATTGTTCTGGAAAACTGGTAAAAAAATAGTTGGCCTCTTTAGAAATAAAACCGTGTATGGTCGAAGGAACGACAAATGCGGTAGTGATATGACATTTTCCGAATACGTGCAGGCAGTGACTAAAAGACACTTATTAAATGGCAGCGTCGACTGCCATGACGCAGACTATATGTCATACTGCCACGTATGTGACGTTGCATATAAGTTTGTTGGAAGACTGGAGAGCTTTTACGCAGACGCATTTTTTCTTTTCAAGAAATTAAATTTGAATGAAACATTAAAAATTATGAGGAAAGAAATTAAACGTCTATTTGACCAGGACGCCGTGTTAGATAGTGCATCATCAGTTTACAAATGGCGGAAAGACATCGAGAAGTGTATTTCTTGGGATGATGCCTTGAGACGTGTGTGGAAGAAGCTGCAGATCCGAGGGGTAATAGGAAAAGACAAATTTCCACTCAGTGAAGCCGAGTCGAAACAGATAACTCGAGATGATTTTATTAAGCTTGTCATAGAAACACAGGAACGTACCTCATATGCTCTTAGAACGAAGCAGCGGAATGAGGCATTTGTAGAGATATTCCGTACAGTTCCATTGCAGGAACTGAAGGACTTTAAAACAGCTTTTGAACGTGATTTTTATCTTTTCGAATACGAGCCATCGCCAAGGAAAATTTTCAGTCGAGTCGATGATATTCAATACTTTGGATACCTCGATTACAAATAATTGTCTTTTCTATTGTGTTACTCATTTTGTTCTAAATTGACAACTCTCCTTGCAAAGACGTTCATTACATGGAATGTTTGAGTTCCGACTGAAAATTGATGTGAACAAGTGTTTAATGGTAAATTTGATCCCGATAACAATATATTTTATTCAGCTTCCGTCTTCTACTGGATGTATTGTATGTAATATTTATCTATAAAGCAACATCGTCAGATATAAATGTAGGAAATGGCAGATTTAAAAAGAGATTTTGCCATAGGTATTTTTAAAATCTTCACACTATTGCGAATAAAGGGAATATTGTATTGATGTTGTCGGCAATATATTTTATATTCTCGCAGACATCATATAACGTAATTGAAGAACGTCTTCTACACGAGAGGAAACACTTTTCTGTCATATGTTAGATTACGTGGAAAACTTTAGAGTATGTTCAGTGTTTGCGATTCGCCATTCATCAAGAATCTCCTTACCTGAACTGGACTTGATCAAAAGATAAATTAGGGTTAATTTTTTAAACACATTTAACTAAAGGATTTCTAGGAATAAGTTCATATCTGCTTAAAGCTTACTAAAGGGACTATATAAAGATGTGTCACATGTGTGTTACAGGTGTCACAGGTGCATATGATACGCATCCTTTCATATGCGTTCAGGTCATGTCTCGGCAGCAATTCTGGTCGGCACTAAAATTAAGTCAGTTCGTCATTATTCTTACAAGTCATTCACTCACTTTTCCGCGAAAGACAAACGAGAAAAGAAGACATAAAATCAGTCTTGACCTTTTATCGTCTGATATAATTACAGTTACTTTGTCACAGCTGAGAGAAATGATGTACTCCTCATTTTCTCCACACTAGTTCAACACACATTCAATATTTACAATAATAACATAGTTATAACGTTCACGCTTTTCTCCTTTACAGCTTTTGGTTTGTAACCTCTAAAGAAGTCTCGCTCTTTATAAGACAATGAAACATTTTCGAATGTCTGAGAAGGACAAGGGGAAGTTATTCAGATACATATTATCGCCTTTGATTGATATTCTTGGATCCAAACCTTTCCACAAGTCATCATCTGTAGTACCGGCTATTCAGTAAGAACAATATAGATGCAGTGACTAGACGAGATTCCAAGCAGTGGCACTCTTTCTATTATTTGGACCTCATAGTCTAGATACTACTTTTCTTTATTGTTTTGTCTTTATAAAATAATTCATGATTTTCTGCACACGAAATGCTCATCTTCGTTGAGTTTCACGAATTTTTCCTTGTTTTATACTTAACCCACATGCTGTGATTTCAAGAATATCATGATATAAAAAGCATGTTTTCATCACAACGGTATGTCTTTCTACTGCTACATAGTAACATCTAATATCTAAAACAATTTGGAAAGTATGAAAAAGTAATACTTTACTAATAAATAAACAGGTACAGGTCACGTAAATAAACAAAACGTAAACTTTTACTCCAAGTTTCCAAATTCAATTTTGCCGCAAGCTGCATTGTAGACTAAAACTGTAGACCTTCAATTCCTAAGTTTAGAACGCGGAAGAATACATATTTATTGCAACCTTGAAACGATGATGTAGTGTCAGCGGATAGGTAATCAGCTTTGTGATTTTCCCCTGACTCTTCAATCACTGATATAAAAAAAAGTTTGAGATTTAAACGGGCCAACAAAACATGGCCAACAGAAATAAAGTTTCAGTATGAAAAGACTTCCTTCAAAATAATACGCTGTTGCCTATCTCCCTCTTAAATCAACTAACATTTTAAAAAGGTATTGGGTAATGCAAAACCGAAAGTGTTTTATGTTAGAATCTTTACCAGAATTTACCAACATCGGTTTTACGGACTCTTTGTTTTACATGTTTTCCCCTTTTCAAAGAAGTTAGCATTACCCAGTACGTCAAAACCAGACATTTTCCCTTTCGTCAAAATCTAGTTGAATGTAAATTACAGCAAACCAAACAATTTTGTTTGTAATGCTCCGAGTTTTACAAAATTCAGATCAAACAAGTATTAGTTTTCATCACGCTTACAACCAATACATCGTCACAATCTAATCGAATTTAAATTATACTTTGGCCAAATAATTTTGTTTTTTATACTGTAGATGTACTAAATTTAGATCAAACAAGTACTAACTTTTCATCACGCTGAATGCCAATATAAATGGATACCGAATCAGAAGCATTTGGATAAACAAAAATCGTTTTCAAACCGTTTACATGATTTCGGCACAATCTGCCATGCAGTCCATAGAAAAGTACAGCAGTACTGAGATAAGTACAGCAAGAAGTCGATGCTAATGTTATGTATAACATGCAAATCGTTGCACATCTGAAGACTTTGACTTGCTCTGGGAGAATTTATAACTACTCTTTCAGAAGCCTACTGTATTGAGGAGAATGAGCTATCGCTGTATATTACAAGAACGAAATTGGTGTTTTGGTATCATATTAACCTATATGACGTCATATCAACCTTTATTATATGCTCATTTTTTCTCCTTTAACTTTGCATTGTCAGAATTGTTCAATATTTTACGATACTGAACTCGCGCACAACTTCATATTGCACTTATAAAAGAACTACTTTCTGTTGTAAACAAACAATGGGCGCAGACGCTAGCACTTTTGATTTGTAAACAAATGATGTACACTCGCGTAGTAGGCGCTTTGCGTTTTAGTTGATTAAGTTGGTTTCTGAATGAAGTAAAGCAGATGTTTAGTGGACTGCCACATACCAGCTGCTTTGGCACATTCCGCGTTAACTTTTTTGATACAATAATTTGGATTTAGGCTAGCTATACAGTAGACGCCAGAAAGGGTCCTTATAAATAACATGCAAGTGACAAGGCATAAACTGTCTTCTTTAGCTGGTAATAAGAATGGCAAATAATATACTTACAGTTGTACATCCTGAATTTCCTCAAAGTGTACTTTCTTTGCTCTGCAAATCCGAATTACACGAGCCATATCATAGGTTATCAATCTTGATTACACATTTCGAAATTGTACTGTAATTTCGATAAGTGCAATTACATCCTCCTTACTGCACTCAAAATGAAATAAGCATTAAATTCCATAGCGTCTTTTTGATAATTGCAATCGAAAGACTTCATAGTTTTTCTACATTATGATTTCAAACATTCACTGACAGAAACAGAAACACATTTGCAGATGTCAACACGCTTCTCCCTCGCTTCTTCAATCCGATGTATTTCATGTGGAATTGTCACATATAAATCCAGTCCATAATCACGTAATTTCCTAGAATCGACAACAATATCAAAATCTATTTATTCCAGATCAATGAGAAAAGTTGTTGCAATGCGCATTCATTCACAAGATGACTCCAAATTTCAATTTTAACTAGACACGCCATTTTCTTTCGAAAGTTATGTCTAGCGCGCGACTAAGTTCAAATTTATCTGGGTGAAGTTATGTGCGCAGTAATAATGGTGTTGTGTAATCATGAATCTGCGCTTGTGTATTTAGTTTAGAATACGGCATACATTCAGTTACGTTGTTTCTTGTAGCGTATTTTGTTAATATAATTACAGATTAGGTAGAATAGGAAAATGAGCATATAATAAAAAGGTTGCTTCATTTGTATGGGAAAATATGAATTTATTTTGTCATATGGATATACTGCACTCCCAAGGTCGTGCAGTATTCCATCCGAAAAACTTTTAATTTTTCCCATACAAATGCAGTAACCTATAAATATGACGTAATCTTTGATCCAAATACCAGCCTTTGTACGATCAGTAACCAAATAGTATTCCACCCTTCGGCATATGAGCTCGTCTTCATCTAGTAGCACCAACCAATCTTGCCAATACTGAAACTATCACCATCCCCGAATTACCATTAAATGAACCCAAACTAAGATTTGATATTTGCCGTTACAAAAGGTTCTGCACCAGTCGTATCGTTTTTTAGGGTATATTCATTGTATTCAAACCCTCTTAGTATCGTCGATGTATACAGATGTATCGAATGTTAGCGACATGGTTGAAGATTCCTTATAATGGGTACAGTTGGCCAGACTTGCAACACTGGTATCAACAGCAGATAAGACATCCAAGACTACTCTGGAGTCATATGTTTCCAAATAGAAAATTCTAATTGCCGACTCTAAATATGATATGTATCAGTATGTTTTATCTACATGGTGCGTAAGTGTGGAATTCAATTCCACAAACAATCCTCAGAACGTCAATCGCATCATTAGAAAGTGGCACCCTCATTCGAAAGAACTGCACGGATAAGAAGGTATTGGACCTCTCGCGTACATAACTCACATACCTGACCAGTGCATTACTCATGGGGGGGGGGGGGGGGGCGGGGTGAATCGTAACCTTACAAGTGTCCACGAACAATAGAATGTAGTCTGACTGATAATAATAAGTCGACAACTTTTTGAATGTATTCCTTCATCTTTCTGTGGGTCAGCTTTTATATGCTTCAGTTCAAGGGATGATAGTATGGCGAAGCCATAATTGCGTCGTTTAAGTATATATCAAAACTACTGATCATGCCTCCTATGGTTGATTGCTTATATGCATGGTTTTTCTTTCCGTCGAATAAAAAGCAGAAACTGAGAAAGAGTGCATCTCTTTGCTGAAATTTCATGCATTTCACGTCTCTTTCTTCGCCAAAGAAAATAATTTTCAAACGTTCAGTTCGTGTCGGGGTTCTGCGTAGAGTGTTTTGATTTTCAATTGCAAAATAATTATTTGCATAGGTCTCGGTGACGTTTCTAAACCTTAAACCGCGAACTTGACCTACCATTTGTAAAATCTTCTTATCTCAATCAAAATTAAAGGAATACATATAATGATTGTTTTGACAAAGTGGCGACAGATACCAACGCGAACAGTTATTTCCTTTTCAATTTGAAGACAAAGGACATAAGAATAACGGTTAAATATAACCTAGGATAATGATTTCCGCATTGGCGTAAGGCCTGGGGAATCTTTATCCTTACTAATGAGGAATGTGAGAATCACGTGTCAGTTTGATGACGTCATTACCCCTCCCCCAGCATACCCAACATGCACTGTGCATGTCCATCGTGGGATCTGCACTAAAACTATTTTAAATCAATATTGTTGAACATTATCATAAACAAATATTCTGACCTAATGGATGATTGCAACAAAGAAGCAAAGTATAATTTCTGCATTTTCAATGTGTCAGGTTGTTGTTGTTGTTCTTGGGTTTGACGCCATTTTTCAGCACAAGATAGGCTATACATGCAGGCCAGTATAACTGGTGGAGGAAGAACCCTGGAAAACCCAGGGAAGAACCACCGACCCACGAGAAGCTACTGGCAGGCTTTCCCACGTACTCACGCTAGCCGAGCCTTGGACTCGAACCTACGCAGGCAGAGGTGAGATGGCAGTGATCCGGAACGGTGAGCGCTTTAGACCACTCGGCCACTCGGGGCCCCAATGTGTCAGGCAATGACAAATTTTGTCTTGCAATGACAGAAAGAACGCATGAACCAAACTATAATCATTACCGCGGCCTAAAAACAACTTTAGAACAACGAAGATGTGTACTTGCATATTTCAGTGTCGTAATGATACATGGGGAAAAGACGCTTGGAAAATAAAAGGTTTAGAATCAATGAAAAACTAAGGTCAGCAAGAACATAATTTCATCACTATTTCTCGACTTCTAGGGCCGACAAGGGGGTGGGGGCAACCGGGGATATATCCCCAGGGCCCTGGCCCATAAGGAAGCCCGGGGCGAACAACACGTTTTAATTTTATAAAAGAAAATTTTGTTTGAACAAGAACTATGAGAGACCCGGGTGTTTCTTACCCCAGGACACGCTCTCTACGCCCCTGTTGACTTCCACAATCGATACACTAAAATGTTTGTGGCTGTAACAATTCCTGCAACAGCTAACCCTTTGGCTGTTTTAACCATCGTACAGTAACTATTATAATTCTAGCTTATATATTATCGATCTCTCTAATCAAATCTTTTTATCTCAGTTTATGTTACCTTTCAGTTCTACTCTACATTCAAGTATGTTTGATTTTGTGTTCGATACTATTATCTTGTGCAGCCCTGCGTGTGAAACGCAACAATCATACATAAGCCAGCTTGTTGGTTTCCAAGGTGAGTATGGAACACGGATGACGAAGTAATTGTCTTCTATTAAGGGAAAACACACAAATGCAACAAGCATTAGTGAGAGATAGGATCTCAGAATCACCAGGAGTAATTAAACCAGGGGCTTGAAGGGGGAAACTGTTCTTGGTTTAGGAATTTGGTCACGATTTTTCGTCATGAACTAAATTGATGGGAAAACAAAGCTAATAAATCTATTACAAAAGGGCACATAAGGGCCTGAGCGGGGAGCCAAAGAGTGTCATAAAGTTTAACTTGGACCAATAATTACTTGCATAGTGCAACTGCAAAGCTCACGCTTATAAACTGCTCTGATGGAATTTAATTGTGTCGATACCATTAAGGTATTCCCGAACAAATCTTTCAGCTCTCTCGAGGTGCTCGAGACGACCTTGATGTTGAGAAAGAAAAAGAAAAAAAAATAATCTGAAGGAAAAAAAAATCATACAGAGTGACAAAAATACCTTAGATTACCCTCATGGCCCGTTCAGACATAGGATTCTCTCCATTATACTTTATAAGAAAGAAGGTACGTAACTTCCAAATACTTGGTTCTACCCATGACCCTCGATTTCCTTCTGCTATTTCCGTATTTTAGGGCACACGACCATATTCTATGGCCGTATTTACTCCTAAGATGTATTGTTCTATTCATAAAGCCATCATCGACTTTTCTGCTTTATACCAAACTGAAATTACAGGCTCCGAAACGTGCTAATTTCACGACTTTTGCTTGCTGGGAAAACGTCGAGCTCGGTTTTCAACAGGTTTAAAAGCTATTTATACCATGTTTACGATTCTACCATAATCCCTTCTTTAATTACAGAACAGTGGTAGAGGCAAAAGTACGTTTTTACTTACCATTAACTCGATTCAACTTTAGGAATCCTGTTCCGTGGAAGAATTATACATTGTCTTCTTCACTACACATACATTGCATACAAGCGACTCTCATTTGCAAAACATGTACACTATGGGGCACACACGTTAACGGCGAAATATGATTGGCTCAAAAGATTATCCTTAAATAACATCCATGCGTCAGAGAACAGTTTCACGATGTAGACTATTTGTACCCAGGCACAAATAGGTAATAACATGATTGCATCATGTTAGAAATCAAGTCGGGTTCATTAAGTTCCCAGTCGACCCTTTCATCCTTATTCCTTGGTCGTGCTTGAAATGGCGGCTGTAAGGTCAGTACAAAGATGGCTGCAAGAAGAAGACAGTATGCCTCGGATATTGGTAGGAGTGCTGCAATGGATCGTCCATCACGCAACAAATCTCAAAAACCCGAAGGAAAAGGTTTCTTTAACTTTAGTTCTGCTAACAGCTACTGACTGAAATAAACATTTCACTCTGAGAGAACTCGAAGGCTCTTCTTATCAAGCTCACGACACTTAATTAAGACTAGATTGTGCCTACTATCAACTTCTAAAATACTTACCCGACATACATCTAAACAAACTACTGTACACCTTCTAAATGGGGAAAAAAAATAACGGGGAGAGACAAAACAGTAATACCATGCCGACCCATCAAACTATCGTCCAATTTCATTGTCAAGCCATATTTCCAAAGCCATATAATGAATTACTCACAACAGAATTAGCTTGTGTATTCAGCACAGCAAACTACTCTCAGACCATCAATATAGGTTTCATTTGTCAGAGAAGTGCAATTTACCATATACCCGTAATGAATGTAAGTCTTCGGACACTATAAGTCTTGGGACACCCTAAATTATTTTCAAAAGTACATTTTGTATGACCTATAAATATTGGGGCACTAAATTAAAGCAATTTTTCATGTACTATAAGTCCTGGGACACCTTCAGTACTTTTTTTCTCGATCAGTGTATTTTCACGATCGTAACGACATAAAAAAGTACTGGTCTGTACAATATATTATAGTACAAGTCATCCGGTAAACTTTAAGCGCCCTCTGAATTACTGAAGTTTGTATTTACTTTTCTTTATTTCATGTTGGAAACAAATTGGAAAATATGCACAAACAAAATAATAATGTAAATACAATCATAGTAGTTTATCACTGTTTCTTGACGTAGTAAATGAACAAAAGCTTGTCACTGATGTGTGCAGTATGGCATTCTTGCCAGTTTTGTCTATACCTTTTTTACGTCTATAAATGCTGGGACACCAAAAATGCTATAATGTTCAAACATACATAAATCTTTGGACACAAATGAATGATCACTTTTTCGTGTCCCAAGACTTACAGTCATTACTGTAATCGGACTTCAGATATTTATTATCGAAACTTTCGTAACGAAATAACCTACTATAGCTATCTTGTTTTAGATATGGACAATGAATTATGGGACCAAATGTACATACGGTATAATGAATGACTGGTCGTCCTAAATGTAAATAGCAGCTTACTTGTCCTTATACCCAATTTCTTTAAATAAAATAGCAATTTTAGGTTAAAGTTGCTTCCCCTTCTTTTAGAAGTTTATCAGAATAATCCATCGATGGAGAATGGTATAGTACATATCGAACAAATCACAAGAGATGATGTTGCATTGAACTAAAAAAAATTCCAAAGATTCTTTCTAAATGGGTAAATGAGCTGATCTGGCAAAATTGTCTATCTAATGACGTGCATAAACCCAGACGGTAGTCTGCAAGAAACGATGGAGCCTCACTTTGAGATTCTGGCGAAACACAAAAATTGGACATATGACCATATTTGGCTACGTTCGAAGAAACTGGTATAAAATGCGTCGGACTTGCGGACGCATCAGTCCATTCTTCGGAATCTCAAAGAGGCTTGTGTCGTTACGGGTAAGATTATCGTCTATGTACAATTTTTTTATATATTAAAAGGATTTTTAGTGTTAAGATGTTAACCTAACTTCTGTACGTTGCAACATTTGATTATTTTAATTTTTCTTTGCTATTCTTTAATATAATATATTGAAAAGTTTAATTGCTTGAAGAAATTGTATATACTTGTAACTATATTATTGATTAAAAGTTAATTTATAAATAAAATACTCTTTAAATAATAGAGTTTAATATGCTGACATTTTATATTAAATTCAGTAAAATATATTTCTATTAAATGATTGCGGTATTAGTCTGAAAGATTGAATTTTAGATTCTTTATTCGATATTTAATTATCTGTATTATATTCTAGCAGGCAGAAATTATACAAATTTATGATGTTGGTTAGTGAAAGAATATCGTAGTTTTATATGTATATCTTATATCTGTAATTTAAGTTTATTAAGATTGATATTGGAATGTAATTTTATATGTCGAGTATTTCAATAAAATCAGTCCATTCGTCGGAATTTCAGAGGCTTGTGTCGTTACAGATCCCGTATCTCCCGCTTGCCATGTTCCCCAGATGTAGCAGTATCTACACCGTTATGAGTGACACCTTCTTTCAAGAGAGCCCGGAACTCTCTCTCTCTCTCCATGGGCAAAGACATTTCTTAACTTATGAGTAAGTCCTTCTTATAGCAAGAAATGAGAAGAAGGTTATGAGAAAAATCCTTTTCATAAGAACAATTACCAAGTTTGTTTAAAATATGCAATTAGCCGTTCTGTTTATAACAATAAGACAAAGTTGATCTTGAAATCGAGCAAACGATCGAACTCAATAGCCCAGCAAACGATCGAACTCAATAGCCCAGTATGCCTGCATAGCCTGGTTGCTTGCCGGTCCTTCCAAAATTCAACGACATAGTCTTTTCCTTCTTCTGTCTCCTCCCTATGTCCACTGTGTGGATTTATATGGAGCTCTTGTCCTTGTGCTTGTCGAGACTGGCTCTCTTCTACGTAGAAGAATATCTCTTTACCTTCTCTTTACCATCAAGGTTCTGTGTCCCTCAAATTTCCACACACCTTTCACATGCACACTTTTAAAGAGAAAAGATATTTGCTCTTTTTCCTTGGAGCTACGAACTTATTGCTTCCCACAAAAACCTAAACTGATTTAGTTTGGGAGGGATACTACTTAAAACATAGAATTTCGTCTGGGAGACATATACCCCTTATTTAGCTTAGTCAGTCAGGATTGAAATTATCTAAGAATTAATTGACAAGTGCCCATAGAAGTTAGAATAATTCTCTCCATTTCGCCCTTTTTATTAACGATTTCTGGACATTTTATGACACTTATTTCAAATAGCACAAAATTGTCTCTGCATCATCTCACATCTGTCATTTCCCGGAACTATTCACCCGAATTCACCTTGCAATTCAGACCGTTATCACAGACACTAATTAAATATCAACCACGACTAAAACCAGGGATGTTAAAACCAATATGGTCAACTGATTTAATACAGTACCAAAATCCATTTATCAATTTTGATTGTTACGTGTCTCGCTGACCGCGACTAATGTTCTACATAAAATCTCCACAGAAAATCACACTGTTACAAATAGCTATCTTCAACTAATATTTGTTCTCTCAAGTTTCTGTAAAAATGAAGATAATGCTACTTGTCTTCGACAAATGCTAATTCTTTTATTCGTTCTACGTTTACTCTGCCCAGGCTTCATAGTTGATCGTTTTGGATTTATTCTCTGTTTGTTGAAATAACTGAATAATGGTTGATGGTAGTGGTAGTCATTTTGATTTTTCAATTGAAATTTCTTGATATCATAATGATGCAGGAAATAAAAAATACAAGTTAATGATACTGTAGATTTCTTAGTTTTACAGGTCAGGATCTAGGAGGTTTAAAACATGTTATATCAACTGGCGATTCTAGATATGCATTCCAAAAGTATCGACTTGTACAATGACTGTACAAAAACGACCTTGACCTGAATAAATTACAATACAGTTTGGACCAAATCGGCTACGAATAAGAAAACCCCACAGTATTATGACAATTCAAATTGTACGACATTGAAATTTAACATCAGATTCAAAAGGACTGACTGGTTACAAAGGCTGGACAAAACAAAGTAACGACTGTATGCATCCTACTGACTAAACTGGAAAAAAAATTATTCATCAAAACAAGCTTTTAATGAAAACAGTTCAAGCTTCGACGTAAAGAGGTAACCAACAAACGTTCCCGCGAAAATGTACACAAATGAGCCGTTTGATGAGCGGCAAAAGCATGGTAAGGCTGAAATTCATGACAAAGGAATATATTAAAGTGGAAAGCTGAAACATGAAGTCAAACGATTATTCACCAGAAAAGACGAAAAAATTAAGAGTTATTTAGATGCAGTCGAATACTTATAAATGCAACGTGATGTTGACACGAATGAAAA
Organism: Sinohyriopsis cumingii; assembly: GCA_028554795.2. Lineage (NCBI taxonomy): Eukaryota > Metazoa > Mollusca > Bivalvia > Unionida > Unionidae > Sinohyriopsis > Sinohyriopsis cumingii. The sequence continues at coordinate 57,453,929 of CM068840.1, forward strand.
CCAGAATGAAAAGACAAATAAAGAACATCAGACAAGAAGCATCCAAAAACTAAAGCTGTATTGCTTTTCCCCATCCCTTCTATGCCACAACATCCTTCTCTGCCTATATGTACATCGTACATTCAACGAGCTGTATTGTCTTTCTCCATCAATGATATGCCGCAACCTCCTTCTCCGCCTACTCGGACTTTCGACGAGAATCATCTTCTGATGAAATTAAAAATTACTTGAAGCATTTAGCCATTTAACTCTACGAGAGAACGAAAATGTGGCAATGGCAATGGCAATACCAGGTATACTGAAAGTCTGGCAAGCTGGTTCTTTATTAGTGCTGATCAAATTGTTTCGATTGTACGTGATGGCTGTGACTTCAATGGGTTTGTTATTGGCATTGTTGATAAAAGACGTGCAGATTCCTCGCAATTCATCATCGTAGATGAATTTTAAGTGTTTGGTGTTGTTGTTATTGCTGTATTTGTCGTTTTCGATATATTTTTTGATTTTGAAGACTCTTTCTTAAAGTAATACAGAGCAAGAAAACATTTGAAAGTATAAAAAAATTACACCATACGATACTAAACTCAACAGGACGAACGTGGTGGACACGTTATTTATAATAAGAGTTATGACATTTGTACGTTGATGGGTACATACATGCATTCATACATACATACATACATACATACATACATACATACATACATACATACATACATAGAATCGGGGCCCCGAGCGGTCTAAAGCGCTCTCCGTTACGGTTCACTGCCATCTCACCTGCGCGGGTTCGAGTCTCGGATTCGGCCAATGTGGGTATGTGAGAAAGCTTGCCAGTAGCTTCTCGAGGGTCGGTGGTTCTTTCCAGGGATTTCCCGGGTTCTTCCTCAATCATTAATACTGGCCGCCATGTACAGTCTATCGTGTGCTGAAAAATGGCGTTAAACCCTACAACAACAACAACAACAACATAAATAGAATCCAAAATATCTGGGTACGAAATGGACCGAATGATTGTGGACCTAATGTTATTCTCATGGAAATCTATTTCCCGTGTATTCTGCAAGGCAGATGCCGGCAAGACCATTTTTTATTTTCACACTTGTAGAAACGTCATATCTGGCTAACTACAGAAGCATCACAAGATAATATACCTATGTAATACATGCAAGCTAATACTTATTAACGTCTATAAACAGGTGATATAAATGTTGTCATGTTGCACAATATCAAATGATATTTATGGGGATTATTTCGAAGGTCTTTTTTTTACACGGCTGTAACATTTAACAGATATTCAACACTATAATTGCAAGTACAAAATCTCCGAACACCAAAACCTATTTTATTTTCCCAAAAATCTGGCGAGAAAAGCAGACCCGCTATGCATGCACGTTTTCAGAAAATACTCCGAAACGGAAAGCGTGCGACGTCATAGGGATAGATTTCCACCCTTGTCATATTTTCTGACATTTTTTTGCCGTTAATGAATTTGATGGGAAGGAATAATTTATTTTGAATAAAACTCCTGTCTCCAGAGTATTGATGTAATTCATTAAAAGTAATCAACATTCCTACACACACACACACACACACATACACACATGTACGTACGTACATACGTACGTACGTACACACACACATACATACATACCTACATACATACATACATACATACATACATACATACATACATGCATGCATGCATACATGCATACATACATATATATAAGGTAAGAAGAAAACATTCAGATGGGTATTCAATGTCATTGTCAACACATTCATAAATGACTTAATTTTAGAGTTAGGTCAATGTCAAACTGTCTACGGGAAAAAGAAGAAAGAAAAAAGAAAAATCATCAACTTGTACGTTTAGTTAAAAGCAAGCATCACGGACAAAAATCTGCTAATATAAGCAGCATAGGAAAACCAAAATGTGCATGGTGTAAACAATAAACAAAAATGTACATTAAGATCCTCATATTAAAAATCGTGATGTGATTGTAAAGATCAAGCTCGTTACAAATAAATCTGAAATAGTCTAAGTAAACCTGGATATGACTGTGTTAATGATGTCATATACCTTAAACTGGATCTGATTAACATGTATTAATGATTTAGATTAAGGATTACCACACCTGAAATCGTATTTTATACATACAGGTAGGTACTATTTAAGTTTCACATAATACATACTTTCTGTATCAACGATCTCAACTAAAACGTTTTTAGTATCTAGGTAGCCAGACGATCAAATTACTGTGATAAATTCCATTGTTCAAAGGAAATATTAAGGTGTCATTATCGTGACAAGATATTTCGTGGTCAAGACGACGTCAATTACGACAGAATATAAGGATACCAACTATAATGTGTTGTCATCATTATGTTGTCGTGGTGTAAATTTACAAACATCGGTTGTTCTAAATATCAATTTATCACCATGTCTATATAAGCATGTCAACGCGTTGCAGTCTGCAACTCATTTTGTTCAAGTATTATACGACATATTGATTACGTATGCTATAGAAATATTTCGTTATACCGAATGCAACTTAATGCATCCATATCGATCACATTTTATTTTCAAAAATGTTTCACGAGTGTATGCACAGGATACTAGATGCCATTCTCTGACGTCATTGCTCGTGTGACAGGATGTCTCATTAATGTTTGGCGATTTGATAGATCGCGTGAAATAAAGCTTTTCACATTTACAGCGGATTAAGATGCACGTAGGTACAAAGATACGTTTCTTAGTTGTGAACTAATGCATGAGAACCTTAAAATCTGAACAGAAACCTTTAATATTGTAAAGTTTTAACGATGATATTCATGGTGAAAGAATGAATCGATGTACAACAGATTAAAATACCTTTCAGACCAAACTGGGTATATTTATATGTGTAGATAATGTAAACTGAACTCTTGGTGAACATTACTCCTTAATAAAACCAGTCAGAAAAAAAATATTTGATAAACTCGACCTAGCCTACAAAACTAAAATTTCGGCGTATCTCTCGAGTCTACGTTATACTGGCATCATTTTCAGACCGTCAAGAGCGCCCATAAGAACTAGACATCAAAACTGATTCCAAAGTTTACAATACAGTACAATAAGACTGTTTATTTATGATTCAAAATGTCGTTCGGAAAGCCGTCATAACAAACATACGGCGAGAGGTCATTTGGAACGTCGGGTATTTACATGTTATACATATACATAGAGTCCGAACATTAGTGAGCAGTCAGCTGAAGAACACGAGAAAAGTGGTCCGTTAACGCGGGATATTGCTAAAATACAGTTTATTTTGTGCAACAATTCATGGCAAGGGAGTTTCAAAGGTAGGTGTGTAGCAGAGGTGACTGTTTAACAGAGGTGGCCTTCAACTGTACATAAACCACTTTCTTGTATATATAATTTCTGTTTTTCCTTGGCATGAGATTCTGTATGCCAAATTATTTTTTAAGTGAAGCTTCATATATTAAAATATACTTTACTTGTTCCACAGCAATATATGTGTGTGTGTGTGTGTGTGTGCGTGTGCGTGTGTACGTTTACAATCACACACTCACATTCTTCCTCAAGATGAACGTGTACTATCAGCCTATTTATTGGGTTTTTTCTAAACAATGATACACATGGATAAAGCCTTGTAAAACATGGAACCACTCGAAATCCCAATGTACACTAACGCCAAATAGCGACTGAATGGTGAACTAAAGTAATATCACTCTACGTGCAATATCTGTGAAAACTGTGTTATTAACGTAATATATCAACTCTTGAGGACAAACTGTGAACCAGTCCAAGTCCTTGGCTTACTTTATAATTGCTACTTATAATACTGTGTACACTTCGACACAGTGGATAAATTTAATATAGCTGTTCATTCTGGCACAAACGAGCTTCGTGTATCTATTAATAGATACATTTGGAAAGAATTGTTTTTTAATTGAAGTACATGTAAAGGCAAGCTATAACTGTGCATCAGAAAGCGGAAAATGGACCCAGAACATGCGATTTTTCCCGTCTCAAGCTTCGGATGGTGAAAGAAGGATTATGTGGTTTGCTGAAGTTCAAAGTCGGATTATATGTACCTGGTCCAGGAGTTTTATCTGTAAATTAAAAAAAAAGTTAATGAATTTATGGTTTATTTTTCTTTTGCGGAAATCAAATTCTGGGTTATAATTTTGTTGGACATGAATGTTTAACAAGTTCTAAAAATTAATGCAATGTAACAATGACGGCTCAAACATTCTCGTGGTCTTTATTATAGAGGAACTGGAATACGCTCTAGCTAACCGTCTCTTTGGATGACGACTTCATAATCATGCATATAATGTAACCGGATTGATCCCTGGATCACAGAGATGCAACGCGAGAGCATACCCGATATGCGATCGATACATTCGATCACCAATAGCAACTAATAAGACGCGCACACCTCGATTTCGATGCTATGAATGGCATCGAGGTGCAGATATCAGTCTGGAACATAAAACCTGGCATATGCATTGACGTGAAACACTTTCAAGCAATTCACGCGAAATCAAGTCATTCATGCGCATGTCACTTAATGTATGTAACCATTACAACTAATGCGCTATTGCAGCGTTCGTTACTTATTATGAACTATCATATTCCATTTCCAGATTAATAGGTTGCTTAACAATTCCTGACTCACGGCGCAGACGCCATCCACATTTCAGACCAATAAGGGTTGCGCGTACACGAACTTGGGGCAAACCACAGTAGTGATATAAATTTTCCAAATGAAAACTGCTAGTGCCAATGACATCTGTATATCTAGATTCTCAGATCAAATCCGATTTTAGATAATTAGGACACGATAAATAAGGTAAATATGTTGAAGTAATCGACCGGATGCATCAGATCGTATAGCTCAACGGTAGGGAAAGTAAAGAGCTAGGATGGGTCCGGGTTCGAGTCTCGGTTAAGCCAATAAATATATTCCCTTGAGACATTTGATGGAATCGGGGAACGCGGTGTCAAAAATCTGTCAAATATGTAAAAAGCTAGTATATATATTAGGATAGATAGATAGAGAGAAGGAGATATATGGAAAAAGACAGACAGACAGACATACAGGCAGTGTGTTTGCGTGCAAATGTGAGCTTCTTCTTAGTAAAGTAGTAAATATGAGTTCTATCTTAAGTTTTCACAATGCATTTTGCATGTTTTTAGTAACTGAATTGGATATGGATGGATGCGTGTATAAAATGTATGTATGTATGTATGTATGTATGTATGCTTTACCTTTTGAGCTCCAAACCAATGTCCCCTCTCTGCGGAACTGATGGGAGAAAGCCGGTCCTCTCTTCATGACGATAACATCGGCCTTGTCCCTATCGTAGTCTACTGGCGAAGGCTCTTTGTCGGCTCCTAGAGGTTTATATATAGTGAATTTAAAGATTCCCTGCAATTTCTCTTAATATATGGAATAAGCAAACCTATGTTATACAAATCAACCTCAGAACAGATCGGGAGAGTTGGTTTGGTTTGAGGTATGCGTTTTCATAATGCAAGCTATACTTCAAAAATGGAAATTAGCGTGCTTTAAGAGTACATTGTGGTTTTCAAAAACAGTTCATAGTCTATCAGAATATATCGTTGTCATATGAGCTGTTTTGAATCCCTGTGTAATCTAAACCTTAGTCCTATGTATTGGCGAATTAGTGCACAAGCACACTGACTGGATCCTATCTTCCTTAGCTAAATCAAATTAGAAACGAGCGATGAAACCACCAGTGGCAAACTAAGGATAAATGGCGCCCCGGCAGACGATCAAAGCCCAAAGGGGTTCTGGCGCCCCAAGATCTTTGGCACCCGGGGCAACCGCCCTTTCCACTCCATCCACCCCCATCCCACCCCCCATCCACCGTTAGTACGATACTAGAAACCATTGCACGTATGGTGTCAGGTGCGCTTCATTGTCAAGTTTGTGTTTGACAATGACGTCTACCGCTAGCTAGCAAGTAACGTCATCATCCCTGTGCAACCATCCCTGCAAGTTAAGAATTCATGATTTCTTTAACTCCAAGAAATTAGTAAAAATATTCAAGTCTGCTTTGAAGTGGAGAAAAGATCGTTGGAAAATCCAATATAAATTGAGTGCGATCAAGTTATCAAGGAGTATGGATTTCTCCAATTGGCATTTTACTACCAAACTGACAGCAGTGTGTCGGCGCTATTATCCTTCCAAAGGAAAGACATCCACTATGAGTCCTATGTGACGTTTCAGCCAAAGCTGGTGAACCTGATTTTGTCGTCAGAGAGGCGGTTGTATAGGATAAATGAATCATCAAGTAAGAATACAACAAGGCAGAGTCACAAGGTCATGTCGCACATATTAAGAATTTCCCGTCGACAGTGAATATTTAAGATTATACTTAGTTTTCGTGTCAGCGGTGGGGGAAGACTCAAAGACAGTTTGATGTTTGCAAATTTAAACATCAAAATCAGGGTATGGTCCCTATAACGAAATAAAAATATGAAATATGAAATAAACATTAATTCACTTGAATTTAATAGAAAAAATTACAATTATATTTTCCACTGGAGATGAAAGATTCTCTCGAATTCGTTTATGTGTCCATTTATGAATATTTTCATTCCTTTTTAAATTCTTTCCTCTATTCCTTGTTCACTTTTGTCTTTATTTATTACCTGATTTTACGAGCGACAGTTCCTTCCTAACCCCTATTGTGTACGATGGTGCCTCGGGCATCGTCCTCTGACGTGGACCTAATGTTGGCCGCTGTTTATATTGAGTCGGGGTGGGCCACTGTAAAAATGAAAAATATATATGAATGTATTTTATGTAGAAGGTAGTGGATATGTAGATAGATAGGTACTGGATATTTTCTAACATTGTGGTCACTTATTCAACAGGATATTATGTAATTGTGAGTATTTTATTTTTCTGATGGTCCAAAGCTTTGGAAAACTCCCCATGAATTGGCATTACCTTTACAAAAGTTGGGTTTGTTTTGTAGTATCTATTTCAGATCGGATCTCATCTCTCGTGGGTTTGAGTCTCGGGCTCGGCCAACGTGGATTTGTGAATAAGCTTGCCAGTAGCTTCCACTGGGTCGTTGGTTCTTACCGGGGCTTTCCCTACACATTTTTCGACACTTCGTGCACAATTTTATTGCAATTTGTTCTTATCAAAGAGCGCATTTGATTACCCTCCTAGATGCACATTTAATGCCCAACTGTACAAGTATTCCGCCAGATATACTGGTTACACAATGACATTGTGTTAACCTTCGAAATTAGTTTAGGAGAATGACAGAAAAAAGAACTAGAGAGGAGACTAGAACGATGACAAAAGAAATAATAAACGAACGAATTAAACTCATTCAAAGAATATAAAATTATGTAAATGTTTATTTCTTACATGTAAATCTATAAGATCCATATTTTAAAAACTTTTAATAGACACATTTTTGTGTATGGAAAGCAATTTATTTTGTATTTCAACTGGTTCTCAAGAGACAGTTGCTGCATCTTGTTGCGTCAAGATGAGAATTGTAAACGGTATTATCTTTCGACGTCAGTGTAATAATATGCATTTAAGATTGAAAGCCATAATTATACAGGATATACTGACAGAGGGCGCCAAAAGCTTAGATGTACTACCCTTGTCATGTGATAAAATACGCAGAGAAGTTTGCTATCATCGAATACAATCAAGAAATTGAATTAAGCTAGATTCCGTGATATATTAAAACGCTGACAATGAACCAATGAACCTACGGTTTGATTTTGTTATACCTGCTGATGAACTGTGATCGACGAAAACGGGACACTGTTCCCCAAAAACGAATTTTAATACTTTAATTCTTTTTTATGAAGGTCAAATTCACGAAAATTTATACCCAAGAAAATATACGAATTCCCGGTATTCTAGTCGACGAGACAGGAGACACCAGACTTAGTCCCATCATTGTGCCAAGCTCAAGCGGTGTATATAGTCCTATCTAACACTTTATCCCTCCTCTAAATTTCTCAACAAACGGTTTGGATTTTCTTCCCCGTTTTGACTCATATGACTTGTCCGTTTTTCTATATACAAAAAGACAAAAAGCCACGGCACAGAGATAATTTTAAAAAGCAAACAGAAAAATAATTACCAAGGAAAAAAGAAGGAAATAAATAAATTAAAAGAAAAACGGAAGATTTCTATCTGCTGGAAGTTCAGAACCCGTCACATTCAAACCATCCCCAAAAAGCATATTTTCATAATCAGTATGCTATACATGTCAAGAGTAGTACAAATAAATAAATAAATAAATACAGGCTTTTGTATATTAAAGAAAATAAAGCAGAGAAACGAAACGCGCATACACACAAAAACATACGAGTGTGAATGGAGGCGGCAGTAAATTATTTATCGCTACTCCTGTATCCAAAAATAGCATCTCTCTCAATCAGTCTAATTAACTGTAACGTCGATGGGAAACGGTCCTTGCAAATAACAGTTATGCAACAAATTTCATATGAAACCTAATTACCGCTGCATCACTGTGGAAGTCGACCTTGTTACTCCACACTTCCGGGCTCTGAAACCAAGATTTCTCCCAAGATGTTCTGGATCCGCCATCTGAAATAAAAGATAAATGAAAAAGATTTTAAAAAATTACATATCTTTTCGATAACAAAGAATTGTACAATCGAAGTAATTCAAACGTGGCATATCTCAGTACGGCGATGTGGATTGTGAAATTTGTGGATCTTTTAAAAATGGCATGTTCTCATAGATAATGAAAACGGCCTGGAATAAACCGTCCATACTTTTATTTGAATACATATGATCTTGTACACAATATGTCTGTGCAATCATTCAAGCCCTGTTTAAGAAATTATGTTTCATTTTAAATCCAGCTTTGCTTTAATAGAATAGTAACTGGTTTTTTTTTTCTTCAGCGGAATTCCCTATTTGTTTATTGTATGTGTTAATCTCTGTTTATGTACTGTATAAGTTAATCCCTATTTGTGTATTGTACGAGTTGAACTCTGTATTATACGTGTTAATCTAATTTTTCTTTAACTGTTTGCCTCTCCATAGTAGGTATTTGAAATGAAAGAGAATTTTTCTTAACTTTAAAATGACTGAAAAATTTAACGTTTTCTGTCATTTGATTACAAATTTTATATTTATATAAAACACACAAAATAAAGAAGCATTTTACATATCTTAACAATTATCAGCTAAAATTGAAAATAATTTTTTTTTCCACTGTGTATTAGTTTAAGTTCCGATCAACACTTTCGTACTTTGTACAGGTATTTTTTGTTTGAAAGAAAAATAAAACTTCAAACGTTTTCCTAGATGGTTATTTAAAACAAAATATGATGTTGTATTATTAAACTGAATTTTAATTCAGTTTAGTTTGGTGAATGATTCAAGAATGTAATTTGGGTTTTAGAGTCTACAGCTTGGCATAACTTCACACGTGCATCAATTAAATGACTGCATGTTCTGCTGGGTCATTTTCATTTCCTGAAAAACATCGAACGGAAATTGAAGAGAAAAAAGGCCGATATATATATATATATATATATATATATATATATATATATATATATATATATATATATATATATATATATATAATTTTATCACAGTAAATCAAAGTAGCAAAGAGGTATATCAATATTCTCACCGTTGTCCTTGTTGCAAACCGCATATAACTTCACTTCATACTTATCACGCTTCAGAAGTACTTAATAAATGTTAAACAGAAACCTAGAAAGATGCCTGCGATGGGAAATAATTCTTGAAACAAGGGAGAAAACCTAAATGATACTAAAAGAGTCAAAACATACCTACCATTCTCTTGGGGTGGTGTAGGGTGGGGATGTATACTTAATTTTATTTCTGAGAACTTACCGGATGGCCAGTCTTTTATAAAATTTACGCTTGGCTGAATAATTGTTGATGCCATAAGAATACGATTGCAGGTTTGCTATTTATTGGCAAAGACCGCACGATTGCAAAGTATCAACAATCCGTATCCTGATTATTGACTCCAACACTCTACTATGTTGTTGTTAGTGTTGTTAATGTTGTTGTTGTTGTTGTGGGTTTAATGCCATTTTTCAGCACATGATAGGCTATACGTGGCGATCTTGTGGAGAAAGAACAAGAAGAACCAGCAACCCATTCGAAGCTACTGGCAATCTTTCTTACATACCCATGAAAGTCTAAGCCGAGACATGAACCCACGATGACAGAGGTGAAATGTCGATGATCTTTAAAGGCGATCGCCTTAAACCATTCTGGCACCCTACGAATCCTGTAGAATTAAATTAATTAAAGATGTATTTGGCCTTGATTGCATGCAAATTTCCAAACTGAGACTACGAATTCGCTGATGCTTGACACAGAATGTCTCTAATATTGCATTAGAGTTTCATGATGTTCCGATGTTTCTACCTTAACCCTGTAGAATAATTCCAATCAAATGCAGTCTAAACTAAGGTCTGATTCCTATACTAAAACAATTATTGAATGTCAGGCCTGTCAAGCGCAAGTTGTTAACACTCTCGATTTGAACATATGCGGTCCCATATTCGATCACGGTTTCATACATGCATTAAGACTTTTTTGAGGGGTAGCCCACTCAAGGTCATCCGAAGTGCCTTGTTTTCCCTACTTGACGTTACCGCCTAAGTGTAATTTATAAGAACTTGTTTTCACAATCAAACGTAAGATAAATAAAACTGAATTAGATAAAGGGCGTAATTACGACTGCAAACTGCAAGTCATGTTATCCTCTTGTGTAATATGTGTTTAATGAATCTTACTTAGTCTCTTACCTTTGCAAGAAAGCCGCCAACTCTAAAAAGGTTATTTAAGTGACAAACAAATATGGTTTCCAAGTTCCCGAGTTCACTCAGAGAGGGGAAGCTCTAACTTTCATATCGTTAAACATAATCTGCATCAATAATGTAGAATGTATCTTTCAGTTATGGAGTAAATAAAGTGGCCATTATGTGTAGATGACAAAAGATGATTATTAAGTGCAGTAGATGACAAAAGATGATCATTATGTTCAGTAGATGACAACATATCACCATTATGGGTAGTATATGACAACATAAGACCATTACGTTCAGTAGATGACAACAGATGACCAGTAAGTTTAGTAGATGACAACAGATGGTCATTGTGTTCAGTAGATAACAAATAGATGACCAATATGTGCAGAAGATAGCAATAGATGATCATTATGTGCAGTAGATAACAGACGACCATGATTTGCAATAAATGAAAAACAGAAGAACATCATATGCAGTAGATAACAGCAGATGACCTTTATGTACACTAGATGACAATAGATCACAACTATGTTTAGTAGATAACATTATGTGACAATTAGGTTCAGTAGGTGACAATAGATGATCATTATGTGCAGTAGATGACAACAGTTTACCATTATATACAGTAAATGATTCTATATGACAATTAGGTTCAGTAGATGACAACATATAATCATTATTGACAGTAGATGACAATAGATGACCATTACGAACAGTAGATGACAACAGATGACCATTATGGGCAGTAAATCACCATAGATGACCATTATGTTATGGACAGTAGATGACAAATGATGACCAGTATGGGGAATAGATGCAACAACTGACAAGACTGTGCTGATAAAATAGACACTATTAGTCCTCTTGGCGCAGAACAGATCAGACCACAAGCTTGTGTCACTTTGTGACGGTGTAATGAAAATATGGGTTTAAAAAACAGGCTGAAGAGAATTGCATTTATTATCCAATAGATCATACGGGTTATTGCCTCGTGCAAAAGCTATTTTATCTGTTTATATCTAATAGTGTGTGGGTGTTCTTAAATTCCTAATTGCAACTATTTTTTCTTTCACATTACCGGTGTGTGTGCTTTTGTTTGAAATTTTCACATCAGTGCTGTCTAGAATGGGTGCACCAAACATAAGGACGTTTATTATTAAGATTAATTATACTGTCTCAGATATGCTGATAGATTGGCTAAACCCAAAATAATTATATTTAAAGAGCACTTACATTTTCGAGAAATAAAATAAAACCATCGGTTTTTTAAACACTCTCGTTGAATGATTCCTCGGCTTTGTTTACTGTGTGTGTCCCAGATTCCATAGAATCCATTTATTAACAGGACTGTAAGCTTATCTAACCCTCCAAATGAAGGGCTTTACTGTTTCTAAAGATTCATCCACTGCAATCTAAGGACAGTGTGGGATTAATATCCCTTTGTGTTCTCAAATACAAATTAATTACATTTTAAATAGATGTCGCTCTCTCCCTTTTACGAAGTTTTCTTTTCGCACTGTTACAGTTCATTGCGGTATATTTTGAGCTTTTTTGTTTACTAACCATTCTCTCTCTCTCTCTCTCTCTCTCTCTCTCTCTCTCTCTCTCTCTCTCTCTCTCTCTCTTCATGTTTGGAACTCATACAGCTCAATTGTTAGAGCATCGGACTCGTAATCCTGCTGTCGCGGCTTAAAGACCATTAAAGAGGCGCTGCCTTGCTGTGTCCTTGAGGAAAAGCACTAAAGTCCCATTTTCTCGGCATAATATTGCCAACAATGTTTGAAACATACCGTTAAAACCTACAAAGCAAACACGGCATTCATGTGTGCACACAAACACTTAATTCAAGTATTCTTTTTTTTTTACACATATGCATTTTCGTATCTATCTGTTTAACAGTAGATCTAATACCCACCCACACTAGTCCTGGTCGGCTTGAGTCCTTGGCAAAGGCACTTAACTCCCATTAACTCGTCATCATACAGCCAATATTTGCTTGAAAGTGCCATTAAAAAACAACAAAACCAAAACAAAACAAATTCTTAACAAAAGAATTGGTCTTTTCGGCGATAACAACTTGGTTGAATTCACCTTTAAAGTACAAGTGATATACGCATGGCGATCTTTTGTTATTGTTATTGTTGTTGTTGTTGTTATTGTTGTTGATGTTGTTTTTGTTGTTTCTTTCGCGACTCAAACACATTGATTTATAATGAGCATTTGTGAACTTTTTGAGAAGCCATGCTGCGCGTTGTCTACAGTGAATACTTCCGCTTACTTAAATAGGTAATCCTTTCCTACCGCACCATGCAGTAATGCCCTACTTGACGGAACGAATCTCTCAGTCAGAACAGAATTCTGGTCAATAAAACACAGGCCAGTGCGATTGAATTTGGTTCTATAATGCTCAAGGACATCAATAAAATCCACCTGCAACATTAACCAGACTGCTTCTATCATGGACAAAGACCACGTATATACGTCCGGTACAACCATGTATATACGTCCGGTACAACCATGTATATACGTCTGGTACAACCATGTATATACGTCCGGTACAACCATGTATCTACATCAGGTACAACCGTGTATATAGTCCGGTACAACCATGTATATACGTCCGGTACAACCATGTAGATACGTCAGGTATAATCATGTATATGTGTAAGGTACAACCATGTATCTACATCAGGTACAACCATCTATATACGTCCGGTACAACTATGTATATACGTCCGGTAAACCATGTATCTACATCAAGTACAACCATCTATATACGTCAGGTACAACATGTATATACGTCAAATACAACCATCTATATACGTCAGGTACAACCATTACATACGTCAGGTACAGCAATGTATATACGACAGATACAACAATTGTATCTCATGTATAAGCCATAAATTACTGTTGCAAATAGCAATCAAACTTAAGGGATTCGCCACTGTTCCGCCAGATCAAACATTCAAGGGTCTAGCACATGTTATGTCCTTGACTAAGTTTAAGATGTAAAGTGTACCAAATTTTGAAGTGCTTACATTTCTCAGTTTGAACTTCAAGTTTAACCACTGATCCAAGTTTTATGGTGAATTCCATAAGAGCTGTAAGAACGATTTTTCCCTGCCTTAGAAGCCGTTTAATTGTCTGGCTCTTTCCATTCTTTCCATTTCCAAGACGGAGCGTGATTAACATTAGTCGCGTATGGAGAAAAATAAAATTTGTCAGCGTTTTTAATGGCAGATATTGTGTAAGAGCTAACCTCCATTTATAAAGCAAACTATTAAATGCATAGATCGCCTGATCACCCGACTTCACTTTCAGACAGCGATTGTTCCAAACCAGAAGTCTCAAAACCGGATGAATATAAGAGGGGTAAAGTACGTTCTGAATAACAGTGCGCCGTACAACAAAGTTCCTTATTAGTGAAGTTTTCGATAAATCGTCCTTTCAATCTGCCACACGGCACGTGCCGTCCTCTGAGTTTTTAAACATTTTAATTCTCGCACGTGCGCTTTAATCATTCAGGCTAAGACCAAATTTGGGATGTTATGTCACGTCGCTCAGGCCGCACATGATACCTATACCCGCTTGTTGATGGGTATTTGAAAAGTTCTGAATATTTTTTTTAATACTCTTTATTTGTTTCATTGTACCTGTCAATAAATTTAACACCGATCGATAGACTAAACAGAGTTCTCTAAAGTGATCTGCAGCTACATGTGCAGAAAGACGGGACTGCTTGCTTGCTTTGACTACCACAGTCGATAAAGATGCTGGATACACACTGGAAGATATTACTATTATCACCAGCATTAATTATTGTTCGTCTGTTTTTAATATGCCGAAGAATCATTTGAAGCTCAGAAAGTCTTGTGCCATATGGGCCCCTCACTTGTTGATGGCTGATGCAAAGCAGACGAGGGTTGAAATCGCCATCGACTACCCCTTTCAAAGCAAGCAGTTCCCGCTCACCAATCGCTGACAAAGGTCTTCCAGAACGTGTGTTATATTAGCTTAATGGATTCGCGACCATCCTTAAAACGATGAAGCCAACTAAATATTGTAGGATATGACAGAGAATTACAATCCGTAAAATTTTATCGATCTTGATTTGAGCCCAAATTGTACAATGAGCTTTGTGCTCAATAGCAGAATTTTTCTCCTCTGACTGTATTACTAGTCACTGTCATTTACCTATGTTACGTAACATGCATATATCTGCAGGTGTCCGTCTTTCTACACGTGCAGCTGCAAATCACTTTATAGAACGTTATTATGTCTATCAATCGATGTTTAATTTATTGACAGGTTCAAAGAAACAAAAGAAGAATATAACAAAAATATTCAGAACTTTTCCAATACACACCATAAACAAGCGTGAATAAGTATTAGGCTGTGTGTTAGAAATGGACATTAATAGCCACATAATGAAACGATTTCCAAGATACAGGAAACTTGCTGTAGCATCTATTACAAAGTTTACTATCAGTTCTATAATTCAGTATCCAGATAATAAACGTTTTACTGTATGTTATTATCTCTGTGAGAGAGAGAGAGAGAGAGAGAGAGAGAGAGAGAGAGAGAGAGAGAGAGCGTAAAGGACTATCGAATCTTAAGTTTTATTTGATTAAAAGTGGACGTCATATTATCTAGTGCAACCTTGTATCCATTCCAAAATTCCAAAGAAAAACTTCACAAACGCGTAGCAAGGGACACGTACTTAGGCACTACGTTCGCACTAAGACAGAAAATGCAAAGGTCTTATGAGAGCTAATTGCTGGATTACTGGCTTTGTCTAGTGTAACTGTCGATATTATAAAATTATATGAACGCGTTCGATGTATTTGAAAACAAATCAGCAATAACAAAACAAAGAAGAGGAAATTTGTTCATGGCACTAAGACAGCCAAGACCCTACAAAATGTCTGGCTTGATGGTATATTTAAACAAAAAATCAAACTCTTCATTTGGAGTGCTGGATAAACTCAAATCCTCTGATGTTTCGCATTCTAAGGAATCTGAGATACATTGAGTGAACGTTAAGCCCGGTAAAGCAATCATACAATAAGGTATTGAAAACAAATCATTTCCTTTTCAAGACTGAAAAGGTTTTTCAATACGCTTGTTTGCTGCGATAAAAACTATTTACAAAGATCCTTTTCTATCTAATAAAGAACATGCCAATCGATAAGGAAAGTAAACATATTTTTATGTCGGAGACAACACACGTACAGGGCTTCACTGAATCTGAGGCTATAATTTTCGATAAATTGCAAGTGTAGAGGATTTTGCACAGGTGTTCCTATGGTTTAAAATTGATTATAAAAGAAATTGAACAGTAACATGTTATACAATGATTGCAGCCAGTGGCATACTGTATTATTCAACGTATTATAAAATGTGTATGTCATGTAAACACCAAATGTAAACTCCATTTATCATATGACGTTCATACCACAATTTCATTAACATCAGTCTTTAAGCTTATGCCTAGACTAAAAGCATTTCAATTTTAAGGTTTACTTATCTTTTTCCAATTGCACTGCTGGGTTCTAGACTTAGATCTCAAGTCCAGACTCATTTTTGTTAGTGAAATACAGATCAGGTTTCAGTCTAGACTTAAAAAATCCGATTGGACAAACGTTAAGCCAGACCCAAATATCATCCAGTCAAATTACCCAACTGCACTCCGAGGTTTAAAACACATCTTACCTTCTAATTTAAACTCTAGGCCAGGACTTGCTTTCAGGGACGTCATTTCAACTTTCTTGGAGGGGGGAGGGCAAAACTTGATCATGGGGGGTGGGGGGACAAAACTTGATGGGGGGGGGGGGGGGGCAAAACGTGAAGGGCTTGTTAATTTTCGAATTAGTCAACAGCAATTTTACAATTTACAGCACATTCAAATGGGGGGGGGGGGCTCACGCTTAAGAGTACATATCGTAATTACAGAATTCGCAATGTGACGGAACAGGCAACATAATTCACACCGTAACATTACTGAATTAATACGGTGTATAACAAGATACTTGATTCCCATACTACATAACAGGTTACGGTGTCACTTAGCAATGTCTATATTCATCGCATATTAGTTGCAGTAATTTCATAAAACGTATTTTCAAGTCAAATTTATTTTATATGAAAATTATTAAATTTCTTGAGTGACATCATATAAACAATCTAAATAAAAATAGT
Organism: Sinohyriopsis cumingii; assembly: GCA_028554795.2. Lineage (NCBI taxonomy): Eukaryota > Metazoa > Mollusca > Bivalvia > Unionida > Unionidae > Sinohyriopsis > Sinohyriopsis cumingii. The sequence continues at coordinate 57,470,976 of CM068840.1, forward strand.
GTCCTATTTTTCCGAACATTTCATTAAAATGGAAGCCCACGTAAGACCCTGTCATGTGCAATAGTTTACCCGAGCACGCGAAAAGAGCCCGAGATAAAAGTCATTCTCGAATGTTCGGGAAATGTTAAAACACAGCAAACTGTGTATGATCGTTATTGCAGCCAATGGGAAGCCATAGTAAGACCTTGAAATGTGCAATGGTTGCATGAGAACATGGAAGAGTTTGTGACTGAAGGAAAGTCCTTCCTGAATATTCCTGCAAATGTTAAAACACAATATTTTATGATCGTTTTTTTGATTTGATCAATTAGTAAATACATAAATATTTCAAACTTTTGAACAAAACCGAGCAAAATAAAAAAGAAAAGCAGTTGTACCCAAAAGTGAGTGTATATTATATGGTTTGTGTCAAGCGGACATCACAAACACGCACATAAAAAACTGACCCGATTACGTAATAATATAGGATAAGATAGTAATTTGTTCCAGTGAACCTGAAAGTGGAATAATACCTTTCTCTGGTTGAGTTTTGGCGCCGAAAGTCCAGGAAGGCGAGTTGGTCTCGTTTAGGGGTTTGTTCCTTGGGGAGTAGGTACATGGCCCAGGCCCATCCATGTCAACCCGAAGAGGGGGACGGGATTCCGTGGCTTCATTCAATGTAATCACCTTTCTTGTTTTCTTAGGTTCTTCATAGTAAAGACTAGGACCCTTAGGCAGTGGCTTGGTTCTGAAGGACAATACACTATTATTATTATTATTATTATTATTATTATTAACTTGGGGCAAGTCTTCATAATGCAATATTTATATAACGAAATAATTGTATTTGTGTATTGTTGAAAGTTTCAATACGTCCAAGCCAAACTATAATTTCCTTAAGACGTGTAATTTTGATCCACATGAGAAAAATATTTGTATAAACTATTAACAGCCCCACTTTTTCCAGGCTATAAGAAGACATGATTAAAGCAAATGATTTTCAATATCAACTCTCTCTCTCTCTCTCTCTCTCTCTCTCTCTCTCATGACTAGACAGAATGAGTTTCAATAACTCTCTCTCTCTCATGACTAGATATAATGACTTTCAATATCAACTCTCTATGTCTGTCTGTCTGTCTGTCTCTCTCTCTCTCTCTCTCTCTCTCTCTCTCTCTCTCTCTTTGTCTCTCTCATAACTAGACAGAATGTTTTTAATATCAATTCCCGATCGATAGATCTAATTATACAATAATAATCACAGTATGAAAGATAAGCTTAGCATCACGTCATTGAATCGTTAAGCATTAGTGTTTAGATATTCCACGCTTTTATGTATAAAATACAAGAAATACAAACAAAATCTACACAGTAATGTTGTGAAAAGTTCTAAACATTTTCATAATGTTACGTACAAACCACCGTACACGAAACAAAACAAAAAATTATGACCGTAAAAAATCTTTGGAGTGATTGGTACCTCTGTCGCTTTTTGGATGACAATTTGGCGCGATTTGTAGCTATATACGCTTTTTAGCTGACGATTGTGGCACAATTTATAACTCTATACACGTTTTGACGATGTTATCAGCAACAATATTGTAGCACATTAAAACAAATTCTGCTGTTTATATAAGTTACCTGAAGATTCAAATATATTTGGAATCTCAAATTTACAAACACTGTACCTATAAAAGACACTCCACCCAAAAAGAGAAAGAAACAAAAAACAACAGAGTAATTTCTGCCACTGTTTATAACCGAAATATGTGTGCTGATTTTTGCCTCCGAAAGACTTGCTGAAAAAGGCAAATTTTGGATGACTTTTATATGGCAAACTGCCTTCTTGTCCTCTAAATTAAACGAGCAAATTTATGACCCATGAGATGTACAATCGTTTGCTATTGATCGTACTGAAACAAGCCCCACAAATTTGATCCGACCATTAATATATTTTCAGCAGAAAAATGGTATTCATATTTGCAAAAAGAACAAATATTTTGCATACTAGCTGTCCGAGTACAAGGATTCTTGACTGAAGTATGCACAACCGTTGTTAACAACCAAACAATGGTGCAGAAGAGAACATTGCCTAGTGATGATAAATTGAAAGAGCTTGAATCCCATTAAGCATCTCGAATGAATTTATAAAAACTTCAGTGTATCCTAAACAAATTTTAAGCAAATAATTACAAATTTGTGATTCTTAAATAAAATGCATGTGTGAAATGTGTACACGTGTGGGATGTTCGTATATACATTTTATACTCCAGTTCTCTGTTGAATCGACTCTTTAGTTGGATAGTCTCCTTATATCAAGATTAAGGTACTTCAGATGCAGTACAAAGAGTAATATTGATTAATGTACTTCATGAAATACATACAGTATAACGAGGTCAAAAGAGATGAAAGTGACACTGAGAGTCGCTTATCATGGCAACTGCTTTTATTTTCAGCAAAGAGAAAGACATAAAATCACTTACGGTTTCCACCCAGCCATACTGGGGCAGATTTCGTCGAAACGTTCTCGCAAATATGAGATTCCTTCAAAATCCACATTACTAACTAGAAACGTCAAACAAAATAACGCAAGAGGCTTGTACAAAATTCATCTGAATTCTTTTTTAACATCTCGAAATAATCCGCAATCCATTCATTCCATTTTCTAGCTTGACTATACCGTGGAAGTTTGTATCTCCATTGGCTAAAAGCTGGTACGGTTGATAAGAATTTCGTATATTGTATCTACGAGTTTATCCCACACAAAACAACAATGGTTGTGTATTGCATATCTATTCGATCTCACGCTAATCAGTAAGGACTGTATAAGAATTACAACCCAGTACAATGCACACCTAGGTACCAAAGGGGAAACGCTTAACGTATGCTTGCTTATTTGATCAAACGTGATCGAGAATGTATACATGTTTTTAACATTATTTTTTTTTAGAAAAATGTCATGTTCTAAATTCCGATTCAAAATGGAGGGATACGTTGCGGTAACCTAACTAAAGCCTGTGGATAATCCGTCATAATAAAGACTTATAAAAATGTCAGCTACCCTGCTTGGCGCTCAGCATTAACAGGTTAGTGTTAGGACTGGTCGGCTTGCTGTCAGGATAATGTGACTGGGTGGGACATCATGCTCCATGTCTGTGGCATGATGCCCCAGTGCTAGACATCACTATAACCTGCCACACTGCAGATAACATAGCGACGTTAAAAACGTAAAACGTAAAAACGTAAAGCTACGTTAAAAATCCAAATATCTCTCTCTCTCTCTCTCTCTCTCTCTCTCTCTCTCTCACACACACACACACACACACACACACATGACTAGAAGAATTGCCATGTTTTGTGAATCAATTTACTAGTATCATAGGAATCACAACACTGGGAAAATCAACACGTTTTCAGTTCCCATTATCATTGTAAGTACACGATATACTGAGTGTGAAACATCATCGGTCACATGGTGTGTGGATGCAGATAGTTTAAAAAAAAAAAGCTTTGTCTAGATGAAATTCATAGCCACATGTAAAATGTGAAATAACAATTAAAACCAAACAATGTTGTTTTAATTCGCAGTCTTTATAGGGTCATGGCATTAGTTTCGTAAAATGGATAACAATATATTTTTTATAAAATGGTTTTCATTAGACAAGAATTTTTTAACACGCATACTTACGCATGTAATGAATTTAGTTGTTACTTTATTTTATTTCTTACTGCTATTAGTTATTTATTTATTGGAAATGCTATACAGCTTACAATAATAGCACTCGTGTTCCGTATATAGGATTAATAATAGAGTATGTAGTGTAACTGATATTTCTTGCCGTCCCCCTACTGGGCCCCGACATAAGACAATCAGAATAACTTGTATACGTGTTAAAAATCGTACTGACAATTCTATTGTTCTTCGCCATTTACACCTAATATATAATTACCTATGCTCACGTGCACCTTTGCGTCCCATGGTCCTGAATTATCAATATGTCAACATAAAAGAACCGTAGTGATCATGCTATACGTATCCAAACCATTGTTTTCGACATAATTTTCTTGCAACATGCATATGTCTATACGCAAATATTTATCAATGTATTTATATCGAACACATGCTCATGATTTATTTAAGCCACGAAAACGTTTACAATATAGATCTAATTTAAGAAGATTGAAAAGATTTGGATTCCGTGTTATGGGTGTACGACCAAACCGGACTACAAGCTAAAGAGGTACAAATATAAAAATGAACATACATACCATACATACGTACGTACATACATACATACATACATACATACATACATACATACATACATACATACATATAAGCAACCTCCCATAATGAAAGGGAACTATTCTGTCTGGTTTCCATGTTTGAAAAACGTAAATTCCTTACTTTTGTCTGTTCTCAGCGTTCTTGTAGCAACGCAGAACGACATCCACATCTGCTGGCGTGAATTGTGAATAAATTGATTGAATATGCACATTAACCGTAAGTGAAATCTTTAGAAACGAAGTTATATGAAATGAATGGAGTGTCAAAAGACACTGTACACTGCTGAGGTGGGGGTCTGATTGATAAGTGATATGCTTGCAGCCTATGACATAGTCAAATCACTTGTAGTATAAATGAAAAAATATGAAAAGAAAAAGAAAGAAATAAAACAAGACTCGAGTAGACGGTTGTTAGAAAAATTCAAACCATATAAAGCGAGGAGAAAAATATTGTCATCGTCGTCGTTCTCGAGGGCGGCACTAATATGATCAAGACTTGTTGCCATTGCTGTTGTTATCACCACTGATACAACAACAACGACGACGAAGAAGAAGAAGTGAAGGAGAAGGAGAAATAACCATTCAATAAGAGAGAGAAAAAAGAGAAGAACACAGAAGGTCAAACAAGACAAGAGAAATTTATTCAGTTGAGTATCGTTATAAATATACTAATAAACTGCATTGAATATAATACCGGTATGTCGTTGATTAAATTGCAATAAAACAACAACAACAACAACAACAAAAAAGTCTGACTCTTGAGCATTTTATAATCAAGGGAATACAGTAAAATTGCCACCAGCAGAGACATAGAAAGAAAGATTTCTCGGTACGGGTAAATGTTTGGAGCGTCACATGAACGCACTTCGGTTAACTTAAAAACCGTGCAGACAACAATAGAAAACTCCACCTCTTGTATGCCTTCAAAAGATTTTAAAAAGTGCTTTATCTCATTGAAATTCGGGCAAACATTTACATGTCTAGACTAAAAGTCATTAAGTTACAGGCCACTAGACATTTTGAAACAAAGCACGAGCATTTTTCAGTGCAAAGTTGTACTTTTTGTTGGAATGTTCATATATCATGCACATACTAAGTATAATGTTGGATTTCATTAAGCTTGGAATTATGTAAGTAATTTATGGCAAATGATGATGATGATTATGATGATGATGATGATGATTATATTATTATTAGTAGTAGTATTATTATCACTGTCAAACACAGCACCAATTATATTCGAAACGGTATTGACAATGACATATGGATACCCAATACATATACAAATTAATTTAATCCCCACGAATGATTCACTGTGCATATACATCACCCCTACCCACACGCTTTTCCAATTTAGTAACTGTCCTACATACAGACCTTGAATATGACCAGAGAAATAAGATATTAAATTGGAAAATATAACCAAACTGTTTCATATGACCAGAGAAATAAGATATTAAATTGGAAAATATAACCAAACTGTTTCGCATTCTGGCTGTATGGGAGAAGAATAAAAGCACAAAGGTAACAGTTTCAAAATCTTTAAATCAAAAGCAAACCTGAATATTCAAACATTCTCATTTACGCTGAGAATTTAAAAATGTTTGAACTATATACTAAACAATGTTATAGTATCACGCTTTGTCAACACAAGAAGAGATGAGATAAAAAAATAAATATGGGGCAAAACAAAGCCCACAGATATGATTATACAATTTCAGTTGTTATGCAACCGTCGAATATTGTAGGTATCGAGCTAACAAGAGGTCTTTGAAAACATACAGTCAAAAGGTGATATGCTTGTGACTGTGAGTAAAACCGTGAAGAAATACTACAGTCAAAAGGTGATATACTAGTGTCTGTGAGTAAAACAGTGAAGAAAAACTACAGTCAAAAGGTGATATGCTGGTATATGTGAGTAAAACAATGGAGAGAAACTGCAAGAGTCAAAACAGACCTTTGAAAACATACAGTCGAAAGGTGATATACTAGTATCTGTGAGTAAAACAATGTAGAAAAACAGTCAAAAGATGATATACTAGTGTCTGTTAGTAAAACTGTGAAGAAAAGCTAGTCAAAAGGTTATATACTAGTGAGTAAAACTGAAGCAAAACTACAGTCAAAAGGTGATATGCTGGTATTTGTGGGTAAAACAATAGAGCGAAACTGCAAGTCAAAACAGATCTTTGAAAACATACAGTCAAAAGATGATATACTAGTATCTATGAGTAAAACTGTGAAGAAAAGCTAGTCAAAAGGTTATATACTAGTGAGTAAAACTGAAGCAAAACTACAGTCAAAAGGTGATATGCTGGTATTTGTGGGTAAAACAATAGAGCGAAACTGCAAGTCAAAACAGATCTTTGAAAACATACAGTCAAAAGATGATATACTAGTATCTATGAGTAAAACAATGAAGAAAAATATAGTCAAAAGATGATATGCTGGTATCTGTGAGAAAAGCAATGAAGAAAAACAGTCAAAAGATGATATGCTGGTATCTGTGAGAAAAGCAATGAAGAAAAACATAGTCAAAAGATGATATGTTGCTATCTGTGAGAAAAGCAATGAAGACAAACATAGTCAGAAGATGATATGCTGGTATCTGTGAGAAAAGCAATGACGAAAAACAGTCAAAAGATGATGTGCTGGTATCTGTGAGTAAAACAATAAAGAAAAACTAGCCGAAAGATGATTTGCTAATATATGTATGTAACACAGCGAAGAAAAACTAGAAAAGAAAAAAAAGAGAGTATATAAAAGTAGTCGCCACTTTAATTGCGACGTGTGTTCTTTCCGCTTAAGCGAAATAAGCTGGTACAAAATTCTCCTATTTACGTCTCTGGTTTGATTAAAAGATAATGTTTACACGTACACACTCAGAATAAAAAGTGTCCAAATAATACTGTAAGCGAAAAGACTAAGAAGCAACAATACAAATCCATTTTTGCTATGAGGTAAGTACCTTATGCTCAAAGAATGCGAAATTTAGAGAAATCGAAAAAGTTTAATTTCGTGTACACACGACAATGAAACAAATCATTAGACTATCTGATTTTATAGAGGCTGACCTTTCGAATGCAAATATATACACAGGCAGGAATAGTACAATGAGAGAGTTAATTCAGGTTTGATTTTATAAGACAATCTGCATTTAAGATATTTGTATTATCAAATTTATTTCTACACGAAACATTTATAAAAGCTCAGCGAACTGGGATATATGTATGAATATTCTTAAAGTTGCAACAAAACGACAAATTCGCAACTTCGCGTGTATGGGGATAGCTGACATTCGAACCACCTCGGCTGTCAGTACTATTGCAGAAATAATAGCGGTATTTAGAATCGATGGCGTTTTTTCTGGTTTTCTTTTATAAATTTTTTTAAAAGAAATTACTGCCCAGTAAAATGTATGATTGTTTTGTAAATTACTGCATCGATATATATTTGAGACATATTTTTGCATCTCAAAAATAGCCGAGGTCGTCAGAATGCGAAACAAAAGCAGTAAATGTTATAACAATTGGGAAAAATGCAGAGGAAAAAAGCCAACCATTTTATTTCACTTCTCATTAAACACGTTTCTAGCACCCTGATTTAGCAACCTTGCCTAGTTTAATTTTGCGCTGAGGACGAGGTATGAGAAAAGCTGAGACTGGATGTAGCTTACTGTGCCCTTCCAGTTTTAAGATCCACAACATGGGGAAGGATGAAAAGGGGCAAACGTTTTCACTAAGATTTGTTTTTGTTTAATATGAGATTTATACGCTCTCCATCCTTTGTAACTTTAAAGCAAAACCTTTATTTAAATGGAAATACCGAACTAATACAAGAGATTTACAAACAAAAATAGGACAGGGTACCCATGCGTTTCGGAAACCTAAGAAAAACTTTTGTTTGTTTCTGGAGGACGTTTGAGAATATCTGTTACAGAATTATTCTTATCAAAACCCGATCTTGAAGAAGATATTCCTGTCGTTATAAAACATTTTCAAAATTTTACACTAGCATATTACAGCTCACCTTCCATGATACGTCCAAAATCCGGGTCGGACCGTTGTATCAAGCGGCGGAAACATAAATAATGAACCGGTCAACTTGATTCCATAGAAACAAAACAATCACATAATCCTGCACAAAAATAATAAATTCCTCTTTTTTAAAAATATTTTGTCGTCTGCTAAATGGATACACTTTTGGCAAGGAAAGTACGGCTCTAGTTCTCTAAATGTACTCCTTAAAACTGGGTTATGCACAATCATTTGCATAGAAATTATTCACAATTCGACTGTTCTCCGACGGTGAAAATGAACACCAATTATGCAGTCACTAGAATATAAATCGGGGTGATGGACAATTAACTTCCTCACACACCTTAAAATTACTGAGTTATTCCTTCTGTCTGCCTACAATTCTCCGATCACATCACCTTAATATTAATGAAATTTATTCTTAGATTTTTCAAAAAATCACGTGTTTTCCTGACACTAATTTCAGTGTAGCTGAAATAATCATTATTAGCATTGTGGCTTGCTTCAATCATCAATGTTAGCTAATAATAATCCAGGTTGAATTAATTAATGTCGTAAATACTTTCGATAACTACCACATGTGAAAATTAAATATCCACCATTTCTCTCGATCGTTAGGAAACGATGACAGCTGAAATCACGTTTCTCAAAAGAAGACGACTTGAATTAAACATCTGTACTACAAAGCTCCACTTAACTTCTCGCATTATGACACGCACAGAACGCAAGATAAAGAAACCCCCCGACCGGTACTATTGTTCGTGTGGCAGTCTATGTGTACCGTATTAACTCATATATAGGTAAGCATAAATATAATATCGTAGTTACCATCAATCAACGTACACCATGATATGTTTTGCTGATTGTTAGTTATTGCTTACAAGAGACACCCTTTTTGCCGAAGCCGATTCTGATTTAGACACAGACTGTTTTCTTCAAAAGATTAACATTGATCGAAATAAAAGAATAACACTGACTCTAATGAATGGATGATCTAACGTACAGACAGACAGGCACGCGGATGTCAACACCATTGTTTTAATTTGAACTTACAATATAGTATGGTCGGACAAACTGATATACGGACACTAATACGGACGCCAAGGTTGATCATTGCGTCGAGCTCCACAATGACGGTTTAACCCTTATATATAACCGTTTTATGACTCTTGCACATCTGTACCAAAAATAGGCACACGTACTGAAAATATGCTCGAATACTGAAAATAGACACAAATAGTGAAGACTACTATCGATTCAAACTGCGCGTAAATCAGTTGACCTCATCAAACATTAAATGTGCTACCCCGAACGGCAGTCGCTATGCATGTTGTAACCATAGTGGTTTCAAATAGGGTTGAATTATCCAAGTCCATCTCGTAGTACAACCACAGACAGCGTGCAGCACACCTATTCGAGTTTTTTTTCCAATCTCTGTAAACCAGTCATTAAATTGATTCCTATATCCTTCACAAAGTAAACAGTGAATATGATTTTGAATCATCTCTGAGAGAGATTAAACACCATCTCTGAAGTGCTCATGAGATCATAGCAACAAACAAAAAACTGCCTTCAGTGAGTGTACCTTTGACCTCACGCACCCAAGTATGACACGCAGAAACTCACCTGATATAAACAATGGATTTGAACAGGATAGCACAGTTGGTAAAACATCCGACTCGCAGCTGGTTGGTCGCGTTGATACACCTTGCTACTTCTGATACCTTATTGTGTGTGTGTGTGTGTGTGTGTGTGTGTGTGTGTGATTTGGTTTTTTAACGTAGCTTGAACAATTTTTTAGTCATATCGCTACGATGTTTGCAGTATGACAGTTTATAGTGATGTCTAGCACTGGGGCATCATGCCGCAGACATGTAGCATGATGTCCCACCAAGTCACATTATCCTGACACCAGGCCGACCAGTCCTAACACTAACTTCTTAATGCTGAGCGCCAAGTGAGGGAGCTGTTAGTACCATTTTTGTAATCTTTGGTATGACTCAGCCAGGGATCGAACCCACGACCTCCCGCATCCGAGGCGGACACTCTAACCACTAGCCACCGGAGCGGTCCTGGAGAAGGTATAGTGACTCAGTTTATTCGGTGGTTTGCCGTCTATAATCGCTGATAAGTCGAGTTGAACCGGAAATAACTAAGATTCTGATCTACCGTAGCATAACGCGTCTGCATATCAAGCTCTATCTTTGTTTCTTCTACTAATTATTCCTAATAAACTGCACATACCAAGATCTGCAGACACTTTTTGTGATGGGCATAACCGGATCTGTGCAGTTTGCAGTTGGACTCGACTTATAAGCGAGTTTATAAGATAGGTCTGTTGAATACGGCTAAAAGGATGATGACAGCCAGTTTTCCTTGCTAACCACGAAGCGTCGCGTAATACAAAGATTATTATGAACGATTATCGTATTAATTCGCCTGCTGCATAAGCACAAAATAGGTCTCAAACTGCGCGTGCCTAGCCCCTAGGTCACATTTCGTACATAGCACACCAAAAAAAAAAAAAACGGCGCTGAGCGTTTTTCCGGTAGTCAAAGTTCCGTTTACATGTTTGTCTCTTGATAAATGAGAAGTTAGAGTTACCTTACCTTTAGGACTTGACGTACGTTATCTTGTAAAGGTTTGACTTTGATCAAAGCTTAGTGTAAGCGAAGTGATCCATTGTTTGAGGTCTCATTGAAAACTCTCCAGTCAATGTTGACATCAATAATTCCGACTAGAGTACGATTTATGGGCGTCATGTGAAAGTTGTCTCCCCCATGCGTAAACTTTTCGACTTGTAAATCGATACGATTTACAGTGTTTGCCAATATTTTTTCTTACTTGTTAATGCATAAACTTTAGTGGTGGTACATTCAAATATAAAAACGAACTATATATATATATATATATATATATATATATATATATATATATATATATATATATATATATATATATATATATATATATATATTGATGTCATGGGTCATAAGGTCATAAGGTGTGTGGAATAATTCATGGTGCCGTTATCTTGTCGGTATATGCACATGTATAATGAATGTATCTAGTTATTTGAAGAAGAGAAGGGAAAAGAAAACGCAAACTGTACATATATCCAGATCTAACAAAGACTTTTCAATATGACATTTGACCTCGGTATCAAAGTGTAGTTGGATAAAAATAAAAATGACAACAATAATCTGAGGTTCGTAAACGGTAAGCGTCTTTCAAAAGGTGATTGAAAGCAGTTTCAGTGCCTGTTTACATTTAAAGATGGACTTCAATAACGGATTCGTTTTATTAGTTTCGGAGTAATTTTTATGTAAATGTACCAGAAAAAACACTCTGTACTATCGCGGATAGGTAAGTAAGCGCGTCTGTCTTTTGGCGATTTACTATTCAGTTTTTGATAATATCACCAGGCCGACAAATTTGGAAGTCAAGACTGTATATTAAGGGTAACAGTATTAGTTCCCAAAACTTTGACTTGTGACTTGCTACGATCAGACTAATATACATCTTTATTGCAATTTAATCAAAGTACAATTTTTCATTAAAAAAATAAAAATAAAATATGTGTTCATCTGTTGCAAAACGTTAAATTACCCATGTTTATTGGGGTACCTCTCTTTAGTGCGTACTTTTGCACTTTTTTAAGCTCTTCAGTTTCGGAATTAAGTCACTTAGTCTGCAATCCTATAAAGCATAAACTAAAATGATCGGTTGTCAGATATACCAGAACTAACGCAGCTTTTCCAAAACCCACTAGAAAATATGCATGATTGGCCGAATCCACAAGCGGCGACACCGGTGGGATACCAACATACTATCTCAACGGTGTAGCTGGTTACAGCCGTTTGGCTTTGCAAAAATGTGCCAGTCGCAGACCAGTGCAGAATTTGGTTGTTACGTGTATATATTTGTGTACATATCAATATGAATTTTATGCATGCGTGCATATGTACGAGTTCGTGTGATGTCAGTCTTTGTTGCATTCAGGAATTGTAAAAAGGTTTTGTATAGCATGAAGATTAGTGAGATTATATTCATAGGATCTGCACCGATGGACTTTTTAGGCAACAGGATTTAGGCATCAGGAATTAGGCATCAGGATTTAGGCATGCAAGATTTACTTCAAGTTGATACACGTGAATGTTCAGCAAACATGTAAGGGACGGATAATTGAAACTTCGGGTTGACGGTTGTGGTGGTGTGGTAGGGTCCTGGGCTTTTCTTTCGAAACAGTATTTTTTTTCCAGTTAATATTATGTATACAATTAGAATCGATTTTTTTGGTATAAAATATGCGCAATTACATTTTAAAACTCTTTGGGTGCGGGCAATTCTTGTACACCCTCTCCCCCGCCAAATACATGTTTGACTACTAAGGAAGGAGGAGAACTTGACAGTGTACTAACCAGTCCAGCCTATTAATGCAATTGGGACTGCAAATTGTACCTATTGTACTAACCAGTCCAGCCTGGGAATGCAACGGAGACTGCAAATTGTACCTATTATCACTAGTACAGCCAATGAAGCAAAATCCCACAACTGCTTAATAATTAAGACTATCCTTATTTCAAACAGATTACCTGACCGACTTTTCCTGTTCCCTTCTGTTTAATAGTTTGTTTCTTTCTTTCCGAACAAAACAATGCATTAAATGTAGCGGAGCCTTCCAGCTTTTTGGAGAGCTGATTGGTTTAATTATTTTACCCGACTGGACTTATATATATATATACATTAAGCTATTGGCGGTCTCATTGGACTGTTCCACTCACAACGGGTAAAGAAGATAAGATTGTTATGACCTAGAAGCACGTGTAAAAAAAAAATCTCCAGAGACAAAATTCCTGTGACAGTTAAGCTTTGTGTAGCCCATATATTTTGTTGTTGTTGTTGTAAAGGTTTAGATACGTCACGAAAATTACCAAAATGTAAAAGCAGCCTTTGTGAATCCGATTTAAATCATATACGTGCCATCTCCGTCTCAAATACATGTCCAAATTATTTTTGACACCTACACCTACATTGGTCATCATAGGTCTAATACGAGATTGATGAATTAATTCGGAGGTGGGGTAGGGCTGTGGTGGAGATTTAAAAAAAAAATTATTCCGGCTTTCAAATGGTTTGAAAAAATCTGGCTCTCATTTATAGCCACTCTAAATATATCCATTGCGTCAGATGAATATAATAAACTATATTGAGATAGAAGAAACAAATTCCCTGTTCAAAAGAAAATCTCAACCCCACGACGATTAAATGGTCCTTTTTGGGCGCATCATAGTTTGTTTCTTAAAAGACTCGAGCTGGAATCAGTTTGCAAGCAAGAATTCACTCCTGTAGCATAATAAGCTGATTTTCATTGAAGTAAGTACTAAACTAATAGTATAAGTGTTCATATAGAACTATTATCGTGCCGCGTAACTGTAAAATTTTGTACGACGATATCTAAAATACAAGTCTGCACGTGCATATGGGGTGCAGAGTTTACATTTGTTTTTACACGTGCAGAAAAGCTGTTCATCATTCTTTTCGTTCGAATCTATGTTGTTATAGAGGCGCTCTACAGATGTTATGAACTTCCGAGTGAATGACAGGCGTAAGGTGAAGTTGTTTGCATTTGCAACATGCAATGTGGAGTGAATGTTGACATACCTCTATTTCACTTTCTTTTAATTTGGCTGAAATTTCTTTGGATTTGTACTTGTGGACTTGTAGAAAAATCAGCATGAATTAATACAAATGCACTATATTTGGCAGTTATTAGAGAAATTAAATTTAGCTCAGCTGGACAACACCAGCTTCTGAAAGTGCAATGAATAAATTACCAAATATATAAATTGTATATAAAGTTATAGGCTCCTTTTTTAAACAATTTACCACTGCAGTCACCGCTCCGGTGGCCTAGTGGTTAGAGCGTCCGCCTCGGATGTGGAAGGTCGCGGGTTCGAACCCCTGCCGAGTCATACCAAAGACTTAACAAATGATACTAACGGCTGCTTCGCTAGGCGCTAAGCATTAAGAGGTTAGTGTTAGGTCTGGTCGGCCTGATGTCAAGATAATGTGACTGGGTAGGACTTCATGTTATATGCCTGCGGCATGATGCCCCTGTGCTAGACATCACTATAAGCTGCCACACTGCAGACATCGTAGCAATATGACTGACAAAGTGCTAAAAATCCAAATCACACACACACACACACACACACACACCTCTAAGTCCAGGAAGTGAAAATGACCCAGTGGAGCTAGGAGTATTTTAGTGTTAGGAGAGGTTAGTGTTAGGACTGGTCGGCCTGATGTCAGGATAATGTGACTGGGTAGGACTTCATGTTACATGCCTGCGACATGATGCCCATGTGCTAGACATCACTATAAGCTGCCACACTGCAGACATCGTAGCAATATGACTGACAAAATGTTAAAAATCCAAATCACACACACACACACACACACACACACACACCTCTGAAGTTCAGGAAGTGAAAATGACCCAGTGGAGCTAGGAATATTTTTTTTAACATGCACATCTGAAATAAGACCAAGGTGTATAGTCTATAACCCATATTATACACAATCATACACCAAAAAGAAAATTAAAGGTTCTTTGAACAATATGTAAGATATACGGGGTATTTTTAAACAGCCAGTACAACCAGTGAGGAAAACGGAGAAAATTCGTGTTCTTAAAATAAAATAAAAACTGTAAAATATGAAACTGTAGAGCGCTACCTATAAATATTTAAATTTTGACAGGACCAGGTCGTATCATCAGCGCTACGAACAACACAGCATTTGAAACCATCTCGGTTATTTCTGCTGTACAAAACTATGCCTCAGATGTATGTCGGCGCAGTAATTCCCAGAATATATCATTCATTCTGTTCGCTAGAAATTTCTCCACAAAAAATTAAAACAAATCTAGTCGGACCCTCTTGGCTATTTCTACGATTGGATTGACTATATGATCGACTGAAATGTTGCGAATGAAAAAAAAAATAGTTTGATCATTTGTAACATTTATTGGTATACATTCGAGTTATGATACATAGGATTGATCGCCCAGTTTAAAAACACGTATAACGCTCCAACAATATTTAGATAGGTGTTTATCAGTCTGCTTGTGTTTAGTTACTGCTTAAGATCAGAATAAGAGGAGGGCGTGTATGACATGTAAATCGGAGTGACAAAGATTCGTTTTTATTATTGGAATTTGTAAATTTGTAATGCTTTTACACCACTGCACACACACACACACACATACACACACACACACACACACACACACATATATATATATACATACATACATACATACATACATACACACACACACACACACACACACACACATATATATATATATATATATATATATATATATATATATATAGGGGTGGGGTGTCTGTGATTGTGTCTGTGTGTGTGTATTACACGAAACGAGCTTACATGATTGGATGATTGGTCAGGCAGGTTTATGCATATTCATGAAAAATGAGGATATCTCGACACAGTTGGCCACATGTGATAAGGATCGTAACTGACTTTCATCCGTGGCTTGCGATGATAGGCTTACAACTCCCTTACTTTTTGTGTATCCTTTTGAAAAATGAATTATAAACGTCACCTGGCGTTTCTGCAAGAAAGTCGTAAAATTTAAATTTTGATGGAGGCTGCGTATCGAAAATAGTGAGAGCGTCGAACGGGAAACAGCTACTCAAACTGTTATACAACACGTGTCTGTGGTTTGAAATAAAATCGGGGGAGGGGGAGACATGTCAGAAATAAAATAATAAATTGTGATCATTTCAAATTTAATTTATAAAATTGTTCAATGATTTTAATTGTTTGTGGCCCATGCTAGCAAAATGATATAAATACTTCTATGCATTTAATAAATTTCGTTTGAAATGAGCAGAGATCCAATATAATTATTTTATGTCATGATTATTGAAGCTACTGCAACAAAAAGATTGCTCATATTACAACAATTATTTCAAAGTTGCCCACCTACATTTTGTTTTCTAAAATCGCTAAATAAATACGTCAATTAGAAAAGTATTCACTGACGGTTACAAAAATTATTTCAAAGTTGCCCATCTACATTTTGTTTTCTAAAATCGCTAAATAAATACGTCAATTAGAAAAGTATTCACTGATGGTCTGTGCTTGCTGTCTCTCTCTCTCTCTCTCTCTCTCTCTCTCTCTGAATGATATATGCTATACTCTTCATATATATATATATATATATATATATATATATATATATATATATATATATATATATATATATATATATATATATAACTCGTTGCATAATATGACTCTTCAGGGAAGAAAAAAAACTTTTAAAAAGCTCAACAAAAAAAATCGAGATATCCAGAAGTATAGAGCTAGGCTCAAAGCTGTATTTTGAGGATATGATTCTGTCCTAGTGTTGAAGACGCCTTCACGGTATTATGCCTCGTAATGTAAAACCGTTAGAATTGTGCACACTATGTATTCGTCACATGAAGCTCAGTTTGCCACCTTCAGTTCATGTGTTTGTTTTCCTTTCGTTCAATACCGATACTACCGCATCTTCCATTTCGAAAAAATAAAGGATTTTTTTAACCTAGCTTTTGAGTTCCAGTAAAGCTAACAAACAGTGTTATCTGTATTTGCCAGAGGAAGTTAGCATGATGGATTTCAATGGGATAAGAAATGCCAAATAATACTTAAAGCCGAATTTCTTATCGGACATGTGAAAAGGGAAGAGCATCCGTTGTTTTCCAAAACTGCAAGTCGCAAAGTACAGAAGGATGGAGGTTGAATGGGGTAGTTAAGAAAAAGGGATATCAGAGATCTGTATTTCAAATAAAAATTTATTACCGATTAAAGCTTTCGTGACCATCTATTTTGTTTACATCACATTACATTATGGAAATCGCAGCTCTTTCATATTAGAAATTTATGATTAAAAAATTTGAAAGATGACAAATTTAATCACGGTATTTTTGTACAAATTTCGTTCCTACTGTACTGTTTAAATTATCTGCACCAAATTTGGATATAATTTCAGCTTGGAAATGAGAGATAAATGAAGTAAAATGGATTTAATTGTATTGGTTAGATTGTTGGATAATTTAGATTTATTTAGCAGAAGGAAGACTCTTGCCAAAATTGCAAAGTCCAAAATTTCCTCAACAAGAATATTTTCCTTGGCAATATCACAAGAGAGAGAGAGAGAGAGAGAGAGAGAGAGGCCTGTGCGAATCCTAGGTTAAAAATTTTTATGTGAAAACTCGCTGTTAAAATATAACTAAATATAAAACAACAGAAAATAAACAACATGACTAAGTGAGCAAACCAATAAGCCTCTGGTCTATATCAAGTGGTTACAAATAAGGTTTAAGAAAAGTCAAAGGTCAGGATTAAGTAAAAGCGTCAAGCTATCGACTGGTCAAAAATATGAAAGTTAAACAAAATGAAGAATCAGATGGAAGGGGTGGGGTACATAAACTTCAAACACGCTCAAAAC
This sequence comes from Sinohyriopsis cumingii, assembly GCA_028554795.2. Classification (NCBI taxonomy): domain Eukaryota; kingdom Metazoa; phylum Mollusca; class Bivalvia; order Unionida; family Unionidae; genus Sinohyriopsis; species Sinohyriopsis cumingii. Next base: position 57,488,802 of record CM068840.1, read on the forward strand.
CGGGAGGTTTGTGGTTAAAGATCATGAAAAGAACTTACTGATCATATTCATCATCATTTGTTGGTAATTCCATTCTTGCGTCACTATGGAAGGCAAGAAGTATTCAAGTAAATATCCCTCTATTTGTTATTTCACATCTCACAAGCAAAACTACCATCCGTACTATGCAAAAACTTAACTTGTATTTCATAAATGAATAGGCATACTGATAAACATAATATATTTCACAGTCACGTGACAAATATATATATATATATATATATATATATATATATATATATATATATATATATATATATATATATATATATATATATATATATATATATATTTGTGCATTGGTTGTATGTCAAAGCAAAATTACTCCTTCGTGATGCAACATGTATGTTATGAGTGATGCACTACTGTGTCAGATGCACATTGCACCAATTTATAAACAATTTCTGAAAGCAACAGACATAAATAGTACGAAATCAACAAGGATGCATTTATCAATGCGCAAAAATTTTGTCCCAAGCTCTGACAAAGAGGATTTTTAAAATGTTCTTTTAAATAAACAATGGACAATAAATTCCTCTCCGAGCTGTTACATGAACGTCTGATAAATATACGTCCATTTTCAAATGAAATAGTTCTGTAGAAGAAAATAACCGCATCAAAAACGTCAGCACACCTACATAAATTCTGTTCACGAAACGGGTTTGAAAAATGTCCATGGGTAATCTACCTGTTACGCTATACAAATCGATTTATGCAGATGCTACGGTACACCAGCTATCAAGCGTCATTTGCGCAATTTTAGCATCGATGATCAATGTGGCGTGCATAGAGGGTATGAAAAGCAAAAGGAGAAATACGGTAATTTTGCAATCTGCATTGTCAGCTTCCGTGATCATTGATATTACTCATTTTCATATGAATGGTAGAACGTCTATTAAATGTAGTACAATGACATGAATGGTAGAACATATACCGAATGTATTACAATGATATGACTGGTAGAACGTCTATTGAATGTAGTACAATGATATGAATGGTAGAACATCTATTGAATGTAGTACAATGATATAAAAGGTAGAACATCAATTGACTGTATTAAAATGATATGAATGGTAGAACATCTACTGAATGTATTACAATGATATGAATGGTAGAACATATACCGAATGTATTACAATGATAAGAATGGTAGAACATCTATTGAATGTAGTACAATGATATGAATGGTAGAACATCTATTGAATGCATTACATTGATATGAATGGTAGAACATCTATTGAATGTATTACATTGATATGAATGGTAGAACATCTATTGAATGTAGTACAATGATATGAATGGTAGAACATCTATTGAATGTATTAAAATGATATGAATGGTAGAACATCTATTGAATGTAGTACAATGATATGAATGGTAGAACATCTATTGAATGTATTACAATGACATCAGTGGTAGAACATCTATTGAATGTATTACAATGACATCAATGGTAGAACATCTATTGAATGTGGTACAATGGTAGGAATGGTAGAACATCTATTGAATGTATTACATTGATATGAATGGCAGAACATCTACTGAATGTATTAAAATGATATGAATGGTAGAACATCTATTGAATGTATTACATTGATATGAATGGTAGAACATCTATTGAATGTATTACAGTGATATGAATGGTAGAACATCTATTGAATGTAGTACAATGATATGAATGGTAGAACATCTATTGAATGTATTACAATGATATGAATGGTAGAACATCTATTGAATGTAGTACAATGATATGAATGGTAGAACATCTACTGAATGTATTAAAATGATATGAATGGTAGAACATCTATTGAATATATTACAATGACATCAATGGTTGAACATCTACTGAATGTATTACAATGACACCAATAGTAGAACATCTATTGAATGTGTTACAATGGTAGGAATGGTAGAACATCTATTGAATGTATTACATTGATATGAATGGTAGAACATCTACTGAATGTAGTACAATGATATGAATGGTTGAACATCTACTGAATGTACTACACTGATATGAATTGTAGAACATCTATTGAATGTAGTACAATGATATGAATTGTAGAACATCTATTGAATGTAGTACAATGATATGAATTGTAGAACATCTACTTAATGTATTACAGTGATATAAATGGTAGAACATCTACTTAATGTATTACAATGATATGAATGGTAGAACATCTACTGAATGTAGTACAATGATATGAATGGTAGAACATCTACTGAATGTATTAAAATGATATGAATGGTAGAACATCTATTGAATGTATTACAGTGATATGAATTGTAGAACATCTATTGAATGTAGTACAATGATATGAATTGTAGAACATCTACTTAATGTATTAAAGTGATATAAATGGTAGAACATCTACTTAATGTATTACAATGATATGAATGGTAGAACATCTATTGAATGTATTACAATGATATGAATGGTAGAACATTTATTGTCTGTATTAAAATGATATGAATGGTAGAACATCTATTGAATGTATTCAAATGATATGAATGGCAAAGTATCTATTGAATATATTATAATAATATGAATGGTAGAACATCTATTGAGTGTATTCAAATGGTATGAATGGTAGAACATCTATTGAATGTATTACAATGATATGAATGGTAGAACATCTATTGAATGTATTACAGTGATATGAATGGTAGAACATCTATTGAATATATTACAATGATATGAATGGTAGAACATCTATTGAATGTATTACAGTGATATGAATGGTAGAACATCTATTGAATGTAGTACAATGATATGAATGGTAGAACATCTACTGAATGTATTAAAATGATATGAATGGTAGAACATCTATTGAATATATTACAATGACATCAATGGTAGAACATCTACTGAATGTATTACAATGGCATCAATAGTAGAACATCTATTGAATGTGTTACAATGGTAGGAATGGTAGAACATCTACTGGATGTAGTACAATGATATGAATGGTAGAACATCTACTGAATGTAGTACAATGATATGAATGGTAGAACATCTATTGAATGCATTTAAATGATATGAATGGTAGAACATCTACTGAATGTATTACAATGACATCAATGGTAGAACATCTATTGAATGTGTTACAATGGTAGGAATGGTAGAACATCTATTGAATGTATTACATTGATATGAATGGTAGAACATCTACTGAATGTATTAAAATGATATGAATGGTAGAACATCTACTGAATGTATTACAATGACATCAATGGTAGAACATCTACTGAATGTATTACAATGACATCAATGGTAGAACATCTATTGAATGTATTACAATGACATCAATGGTAGAACATCTATTGAATGTATTACAATGACATCAATGGTAGAACATCTATTGAATGTGTTACAATGGTAGGAATGGTAGAACATCTACTGAATGTATTACATTGATATGAATGGTAGAACATCTACTGAATGTAGTACAATGATATGAATGGTAGAACATCTATTGAATGTACTACAGTGATATGAATTGTAGAACATCTACTTAATGTATTAAAGTGATATAAATGGTAGAACATCTGCTGAATGTACTACATTGATATGAATGGTAGAACATCTACTGAATGTAGTACAATGATATGAATGGTAGAACATCTATTGAATGTATTAAAATGATATGAATGGTAGAACATCTACTGAATGTATTACAATGACATCAATGGTAGAACATCTACTGAATGTATTACAATGACATCAATGGTAGAACATCTATTGAATGTATTACAATGACATCAATGGTAGAACATCTATTGAATGTATTACAATGACATCAATGGTAGAACATCTATTGAATGTGTTACAATGGTAGGAATGGTAGAACATCTACTGAATGATTTACATTGATATGAATGGTAGCACATCTACTGAATGTAGTACAATGATATGAATGGTAGAACATCTACTGAATGTATTACAATGACATCAATGGTAGAACATCTACTGAATGTATTACAATGACATCAATAGTAGAACATCTATTGAATGTATTACAATGACATCAATAGTAGAACATCTATTGAATGTGTTACAATGGTAGGAATGGTAGAACATCTATTGAATGTATTACATTGATATGAATGGTAGAACATCTACTGAATGTAGTACAATGATATGAATGGTAGAACATCTACTGAATGTACTACAGTGATATGAATTGTAGAACATCTATTGAATGTAGTACAATGATATGAATTGTAGAACATCTGTTGAATGTAGTATAATGATATGAATTGTAGAACATCTACTTAATGTATTACAGTGATATAAATGGTAGAACATCTATTTAATGTATTACAATGATATGAATGGTAGAACATCTACTGAATGTAGTACAATGATATGAATGGTAGAACATCTACTGAATGTATTAAAATGATATGAATGGTAGAACATCTATTGAATGTATTACAGTGATATGAATTGTAGAACATCTATTGAATGTAGTACAATGATATGAATTGTAGAACATCTATTGAATGTAGTACAATGATATGAATTGTAGAACATCTACTTAATGTATTAAAATGATATGAATGGTACATCTATTGAATGTATTACAATGATATGAATGGTAGAACATCTATTGAATGTATTACAATGATATGAATGGTAGAACATTTATTGTCTGTATTAAAATGACATGAATGGTAGAACATCTATTGAATGTATTCAAATGATATGAATGGCAGAGTATCTATTGAATATATTATAATAATATGAATGGTAGAACATCTATTGAGTGTATTCAAATGGTATGAATGGTAGAACATCTATTGAATGTATTACAATGATATGAATGGTAGAACATCTATTGAATGTATTACAGTGATAAGAATGGTAGAACATCTATTGAATATATTACAATGATATGAATGGTAGAACATCTATTGAATGTATTACAGTGATATGAATGGTAGAACATCTATTGAATGTATTACAGTGATATGAATGGAAGAACATCTATTGAATGTATTACAATGATATGAATGGTAGAACATCTATTGAATGTATTACAGTGATATGAATGGTAGAACATCTATTGAATATATTACAATGATATGAATGGTAGAAATCTATTGAATATATTATAATGATATGAATGGTAGAACATATATTAAGTGTATTCAAATGATATTAATTGTAGAACATCTACTTAATGTATTACAATGATATGAATGGTAGAACATCTACTGAATGTATTACAATGATATGAATGGTATAACAACTACTGAACGTATTACAATGATATGAATGGTAGAACATATATTGAATATATTACAATTATATGAATGGTATAACAACTACTGAATGTATTACAATGATATGAATGGTAGAACATCTATTGAATGTATTACAATGAACTGCATCAGACGTTATCACCATTGCTCAGAGTCAAAAGAGAAAAGGCAAGCTTGCGAGATATCAAGTCATCGAACGCGTACATACAGGCACAAATCAATTAATCATTCCTTTCATCTGTCTATTAATCCATCCATATATATTCCATCAATCCGTCAATCAAATAACTGACAGGTCGATCGATAAAAATCATACAGCTATTGTTATTCTGTATAGCATATTTATGTCCATATTTCTAACTTAAATCTATTTCAAGCAAAAATATCTGCAAAATAAAGTTTAAAAAGTTATATACGTACGATGAAGTAGCGGACTGGTAGGCAACCAAAGTTCTACTCCAAACTCCATCTCTCCCAGGCCCCCTTAAAAATTTGTATCTAGGCCCGGCAGATAGTTGGAGGACCATGAATGCTTAATCAGTGCCGTAACCCCTAGTAACGCTATGACTATGACTATACGAGTTACTTCCCTTGGTATTGATTAACGTCAAAAGGACATGCAGGTAAAACATGCATGTATAGCTACACTGAAGAAAGAAAGAAAGAAAGAAAGAAAGAAAGAAAGAAAGAAAGAAAAAAGAAAGAAACAAAGAAACAAAGAAAGAAACAAAGAAAGAATATTCTCTTTAGATTTCAGTAATGTCAAAACTCGAAAAAGTCTCTTAAATTATATTCATATGAAATACATGACAATTTCAAAAACTTTTATCCTTACATAAATATTACAACACATGAAAACTGTTTAAATTAAACCAGGACAAAGACTTAAAAATAAAATTGATGTAATGAAAACCTAAAGTATAGAGTAGATCAAGATGTACGCTATTAATGTACGTGCCTATTGAATTTTCACAACAATACGGGAAAAAATACGATTTTCAACTGACAAAATCGAGATAGTAAGTGAAACAGCGTTAGGTTTCAGGACTAGTCTGAGTGTTCGTATGTATATATATGTAGGTAGGTAGGTAGGTAGGTAGGCGTGTGTGTATATATTTCTTTATTTGTGATTCAGAGAAACAATACAATTTGTTATTTTGTACTGATTTAATGTTTTGATCACTTTGACTTGACTCAGCAGTCTCCCACACATTCTTCTGCTTAACTATATTGTATCGGTTTATCTGACGTTTGATAATTCAGAATATATTACAGAGCTGATCCAGAAATATCGGTAGGAGGTGGGTGGGTGGGGTGGGGTGGGATGGGTGGGAAGTAAACAAGTAAGTAAAGGGTCGATGGGAAGGAAGTCCCCGGAACCTCTTGCATTTTAAGCGTTTCCATAGCAAAATTTTAACAAAAACTAACAATAAAAATAACCTTACTCCAGTAAACGTTTCCATTGATATCGAAGCTTCAATCGAAATTATGTTGGTCTTTTCAGCGAAAATCTCAGATGTGTCACATAATCAGAACATTGTCTGCCTTTTATGTCAAGTCGAGAAAGAAACCTTGGTGTCACATAGTGACGATCGGAACATCCTTCAGCCATTTCCGTCATGATTTTATATAACCTTGGAAGTGGTCGTAGGAATATACATCAGTTTTAAGTGTTGTGATTCGCCTCTGGTGTGCACCACATATGTTACGACAGTAAAGGCAGAATAAGGTCTGATTGTGGCTTGTCTCCTTCCACCGCCATCTTGTCCCATATGAACGGAAGTAGTTCTTAATATAGTTCTCAATGGCGACGAATTACATCCGATGCTTCTTTCTTTTTTTTTGGGGGGGGGGGGGAGGGGGCGCTCCACAGATATTATGAACTTTTGAGAAAGTGGTGGGTGTAAGGTGAGGTTGTTTACATGTGCAATATGCACAATGGACAGATTGTTGGAATACCTCTATATTACTTTCATATACTGTGGCTGACATTTCGTTAGATATTGCACTTGTGGAAATTGTAAATGATCTAAACACAACAGCTAACTAAAATGATTGTTGCCTTGTGCTAAAAAAAATCAGCGTGAATTAGTCTAAAGTACACTATCTTTAGCAGTTGTTAAAATATGGAAAATTAATTTTGTCAGACTAGACAATAAAAGCATCTGAAAGTGCAATGAATGAATTACCATATATATAAAATGTATTAAAAAAAAGTTATTGGGTATTTTTTAAATACAATTTACTTTTGAACTCCGGGAAGTGAAAATGATCAAGCGGAGTTGGCAGTTTTTTGAAAGGTGCACATTTGAAATAAGGCCAAGCTGTATACTCTATAACCCATATTACACCCATCAATCATATACCAAAATAAAGGGAAATAAAGGTTCTTTGAATAATATCTAAGATGTACAAGGTCCTTTTTAAATAGATAGTTTAACCAGTGAGGACACCCAAGGAAATTCTCTTTCTTTAAATTCCAACCCTATGCAAAATACGAAACTGGTGAGCGCCACCTTACTTGACAGAAAAGGCAGAAGATGTTCCGATTGATAGTTACTTTGAATATTGCATGGTAACGAACCTATTACGTGACGACTGTTATGTATATTATGTTTGTATTGTATGTTTGACCTTTGCCCATTATTCACTATAAAGGTTTGTTGCTATCTGATATATGTCTTGTTTGTAACTTATAAGTAGACGTTTACCTGAACCTGAGTTCAATATCTGGCCTAGATCATGACCGGTTCCGTATACGATTTTTTTAATACAAATTTGATGGGAAAATGACTTACATTCTTGTAATCTTATTGTGTCTTAGATTTTATATTAATGATATGATCAACAAAGTTATTAATTCCTATCTAAACAGCAGTCTTTTTAGAATCAATATTAGTTGTGTTCAGTTATAATGTGAGAGGAGTTATCTAAATTATTCATTTTGGACTAAATCACCACTTTGTGATATTCTAAACTCATTCAAAGACACTGGGGATTATATCATTGTGATACAGAAAGACTATTGGTACGTCGACACATTTAAGACCATTGATACATCAACACATAAAAAACTAGAATTCATTTGGAATATGTTATAATTTTGATTTAGTGATTGAACTGTTCGGATTTTTTGTTATTTCAATCACAATAATGTAAGTTCCTCTTAAATTTTAATTTTATAGATATGAGAACATAATTATAAGTTGAATCTTACGAAACTTGTTAGTTTTGCTTTTTCTGTGACCTGGTTTAAGACCATAGAACCATAACACGACATCCTCATGTTACTGTGCAAATGAAAACTAAAGTAGTCTATTGATAAAGTAGTATATTTAACATAAAGATTCAAGATTTATTTTCAGTTGACATTATATTTTTTTATTTTAAATATGTTTAATTGACCTCTTATTTCGTCAAAAAAGTTTAGGAAAATCTTTATTTTGATATTATTTTGTTTTGTTTTTTAAATTATTTTTTCTTCCCTAAATTTGGGAAATCAATTTGCTTTATATATTCGAAATGACTGCTCCGGTGGGCTAAGAGGTTAGAGAGTCCGCCTCAGATGTGAGAGGTCGAGGGTTTGAACCCGGCCGAGTCATACCAAAGACTTATAAAATGGTACTGGCATCTGCTTCGTCAGGCGTTCAGCATTAACAGGTTAGTGTTAGGACTGGTCGGGCTGGTGTCGGGATAATGTGATTGGGTGAGATGATGTGCTAGACATCGCTATAAACTGCCACACTGCAGACAACGTAGTAATATGATTGTTGAAGCTACGTTAAAAATCCAAATCTCTCTCTCTCTCTCTCTCTCTCTCTCTCTCTCTCTCACACACACACACACACACACACACACACACACACACACACACACACACATATTTCGGGCTTTGAAAAATATTGATTGATCAAGCATTCTTCGTGACAAGACGAGAGACAAGGGCAATAACTCTTTTAAACTAAAACGATTTCTAAACTGAATTATTTACCTTGAAATTTGTTTTGCCAGCATTAACACAACTTGTTCTTGGATTATCAAGTTCGACGGTGTGAATGAAAAGTATTAAATATTTGCCCTGCGTAGTTCTTTTTTGTCCATGACTTTTTTAAATGCCAAAATAGTGGAACACTGACTAAAAATTGATCGCCAAAACACACCGCGAATCGTCCTTTCCTTAACGGATTGAGAAATATATGCAAATTATTAGATAAGGAAGCACGGCCAATTGATATGGAAAGACTTTTAGTCCATTCAATATACAACGGTTTGATGAAGTCCCATATGCGAGACCAAGGGACGCATGCATACATTTCTATAACAGCTCATTGGATGTGTGTGTGTGTGTGTGTGTGTGTGTGAACAATATACTACACTACAGATGATCTCACTTTGAGAAAAGGCATTTTCAAGTTGTTAATTAGCATAAAAGTACGAAAAATATTTTGTCTACAAGAAATAATGGTAAATCACTAGTCTTTGGGTTCACCCTCTGAGTGTATATACTGTTGCTTCGAACAACTTGCTCTTTGGACGGAAAAACATGCGTAATACCTGTTCTGTATATGGGTATTTATCGTCCCTTAAATGGATCATTCCCGTGATACCATCTGCTGGAGCCTCTTATCTCAGATTAAGATTATAAAAAGCTAGAACAAAGGGCTGTGATATAAAAGGTAGGTTAACTCAGCTGTGTAATTTTTTTCCATACTTTGTAGGTGAACAGTTCTTAAATAGGCTTCTGATTGGTCATGTATGGCCTCGATTCTTTTTGATAGCCAAACATGGCCTCCATATGCATAGTTGTCGCACCCGGTTTAAGATACGAAACGCAGTGTATCGCTATGGAAAGGTCCCGATATGATGCGTATGCTAACTATACGTACCAGTTTGCTTGCTGCGTAATAGAATAATGTATTTTGTAATTTGCATACAAATAAACCAATATGTTTTATCTGAAAATTTGTTTCTGATTGTGCCAAATCTCAAACAAATCGAGATACCTAACATGGATACCCCCCCCACACACACACACACATACTTTCGTACCTCCCAAATCTTACGTATATTTTAATATAATGCTTATATGTAAGTATGTATAATTTATGATTACATGCGAGCGTGTCAGACAATTTAGTAGTAGATTTATATTCGTACATACACATTGCTTTAATAGTTTTTATATTCTATTATTGAGGACTACATGCAAGATTGGTTGACTGATTCTGAACAAAATGTAACAATATCAGAAGATATTATTATTATTATTATTATTATTATTATTATTATTATTATTATTATTATTAAGATAGTAGTAGTAGTAGTAGCAGCAGCTGTAGTAGCAGTAATGCAAAACCAAGATTGTTCTTTAAATTAATTTAAAGGTCTAGAAGATACGGTTTGCCAAACCAGTAATTCAAAACCTGCTGAAAACGCGTTCACTATTTTATTTAAAGTTCGTTTTACTTTCCTTGTCTAGGATATTACAAACGCCCGCCATAAGTAAGTTTTAATGCAGATCAATAAAACTTGGATATATCCTCAACTACTGCTTTACTGAGATATGCTTTACTGAGATAATAAAAAATAATGTAATTTTCTCTCCTTTTGAAAGGTTCGAGTGATTTATTGTGCCGCTCAAGTCCTACATACACGTACAGAATCGAGATTTCTGGTTTCTGGATTCTCTTTTGCAGTAAGGCCAGCACATATAATTTGTGTATTTCATTCTTTTAAAAAGAAAAAATCCCTTTTTTAATTGATAAAAGTACCACGGGTATCGAAATACAACAGTCACGATACAACATACTGTATCGCTAATAAACAATTATACTGATATCCGATACGCATCGATTTATCGCTGGATACCTTGCAAATAAACAGATCTATCGTGGAGTCTTATAGATACATGAATGTTACAGTACTAAAACTCATATTAGGCTAACGTTGACTGGAATTCAATCCAAATTTTCTTTTCAAACTTTGAATTTATTTCTCCATTAACATCAAGGAATGTCTAAGATTTACTATGCATTTTGACTGGCACATGTTTGATCTCTTCCTATCTTTTAACGGCCGCGTAATATAGAGTTCAAAATCCTTTCACGTGTCATTGAATGCGATTTTTGTAAGCCAAAGCTCTGTCTAAATTAAATCTTTTCAAGAAAAAATAAAGAAGTAAAAAACGCATGAGTAAGCTTTTGCAATATTACACCGAGTGACATGTTCACGACGTAAACCGTTGCCTTTGCTTTGAGCAAGGAGTTGAAGTGCAGAATTACCTTCATTCATAGGAACAAGACTTCAAACGACAGAGTAAAAATCAAAGTAATCAATCCCATTAGAAAATTATTTTATTATTTATGATCTTATTATTTAGCTTCATAAATTTTCACAAATATTCCTTTCATTAGAAATGTCAATTGTCCATATATCAATGTAGTATGAGCTAAACAAAATAATTTTTATTTTGCTTTTGAAGTTTAAATTACTAAGACACGTGTAATATGTATGTATGTCTGCATGTATGTATGTATGTATGTATGTATATATATATATATATATATATATATATATATATATATATATATATATATATATACAATAGCCCACTTGTCTATTATTTCTGCACAAGTTTCTATTGTTCTATCTCCTGTTTTAAATTACCCCTAATGATTCTAACCTATAGGAGTCCACAATATTTTTGGTAGATCTTTTTATTAAGTGTTTGTTTTGTGTATATTTTCTTCCCCGACGAAAAGCTACTTGTGCCATTATAAATTTGTGCGTCATTTTATTGAGATCATCCTGATCCAATGGTTTGTTACATACTATTTAATTGGGAGTGAGAGGCAATCATAGTTCTTTTGTCTTATTATCGTGCGGTGTTTATTAAAGATAGGACGATAGCTCAAAGTTCGGGCAGCCCGAATACGAGTCCACAGGAATCAACTATACAGCATATGTGCGTTGTTATTGATGCCAGTAAATGTTTGGCCTTTCCCATCATCCACTCATACTCTTATATATTAATACGATCGTTTATTTCATGCAAATATTTATACATACATACATACATACATACATACATACATACATACATACATACATACATACATACATACATACATACATACATAACATAACATACATACATACATACGTACATACATGGAAGCGAATATTTAGAACAAAATAATCTAATGGTAATAAGATAATCCCCTTTCGAAGAGTGATCCATGAGATTTAATTAAAACCGAACATTTATTCTGTATTTCATACGAAATGAATCTTTGTTAACGTAATATGCTTAACTTGGTCACATAGTGACCTTTCTTTCTACAAGTCGAGATTTAAGTATTAAATCTGACTTAGTCGGGACCTGGACGCAGCATCTGCTCATGTTTTCTGATCACCAAACCATTTAGTCAGACCAAATAGATATATGAATGTTCAACTATGCAGATATTAGGAAAACAATCGATTCACTTCGAGGACATGGATGAGCATGTAAACTATACGAATATAATGCCGATGCTGGCAAGCATATTTTCTGGACATTTTAAAGGATTACTAGTATTTGAACGCAATGTACAAAAAGCACCAGGGACGTACATTTTGAACTTCTCTCTCTCTCTCTCTCTCTCTCTCTCTCTCTCTCTCTCTCTCTCTCTCTCTCTCTGTCTCACACACACACACACACACACAACTTACTTTGGTGACATGGTAACAGTGGCTAGTCGGATAAGCTTCGGTGGTCGTCTTAACCGCCCATTCGTCAAAACGTCACGTCCGGGGAATCTGTTCTCTTTCTTTTTGGACATATACCCATGCATCTGTGGAATTGTGGCAGCCACGTACGTGAACCTTCCGACTGTAGTAGGAGTTTTAGAAAAGTAATCCGAATGAGATCTTGTGGCCGGGCTGTAGTCGTGTAAAGGTTTCCTTTCCACTGTTACAGTCAAAGGACTTACTATATCCCTTTCCGTATTTCCATCCCATAAGAACCCAGTCGTGCGCGTGCGATCCAGGTCATACGTGGTTTTCGTGCCGGGACGAGATAAATAACTGTCCGACATGTACCCGGCGTCACTTGTAGCATGACCACGTCCACCGTCTTTCGATTTAGCTTGCTTCATATTAACTCCACCTTCCATTTTCCCTCCTTTTCCATTCATACTCCCTGTTTTATGGGCATGGATGTTGGATTTTGTGGGTTCATCAAGGACCATTTTGGCAACATCTCCATGATTTTCTTGATACTCTTCCTCCTTTATTGGCGCGTCAATCGTAACAGTTTTTCTTTCATATGACCCGTTTTGTCGCTCAATCGTTATATCTTGATCCTCAAAAGACGGCAAATCTAGAAAAACTTTGGGCTGACTGATAACTGAATCTGTGATGTTCTCTTCGATGAGTATTCCTCCTAGTCCCCCGGCTCTCACAGGGTTCACGAGGTTTGCAGTTTCCACTGATGACATCCTATTAAGAAAAGTAGATATGACAATTACATGGTCAGAAAAGTAAGCGAATGGTTACCAACCATATCGAACGTATCTTTTTCACACTGTATCATTATTATGTCATTTCATAAACTCGTGTCATATTTCCAATATAACACACATATTATTACAATTCTGTCAGTAGGTCAGGCATTGTATGCCAGTAGTGTCCGAGGCGTCTGAATGACATACATTAAACACTTTAACAACTTATTGAAAATAACATCAACGTAATTTGTTACGTGATATAAATAATATCAAACGTGTCTTAATTACTTTGTTATGTGATATATTGAATAGCAAATGTGGCCTAATTTCTTGTGAAATATATTAACTCCTCATGCATGATTTATAGACCTCGTAATCCAATTCATTCCATATTCTTCATATTAAACGTGGATATGCACTTAAAATGATTACGAATTTCTGGAAATGTATTACACTCTTCTGATCAGAAAGATACAAGTTCTTATATTCATCATTTTTTCTAAACAAAGTATGTACTATAAAGTAGAAATAGTATTTTTATATGTCTTGTTTGGTTCCATTTTATATGTCTAGTTTGGTTGCATTTTATATGTCTAGTTTGGTTCCATTTTCTATGTCTAGTTTGGTTCCATTTTATATGTCTAATTGGGTTCCATTTTATATGTTTAATTGGGTTCCATTTTATATGTCTAATTGGGTTCCATTTTATATGTTTAATTGGGTTCCATTTTATATGTCTAGTTTGGTTCAATTTTATATGTCTAGTTTGGTTCCATTTTATATGTCTAGTTTGGTTGCATTTTTATGTCTAGTTTGGTTGCATTTTCTATGTCTAGTTTGGTTCCATTTTATGTCTAGTTTGGTTCCATTTTCTGTCTAGTTTGGTTCCATTTTCTATGTCTAGTTTGGTTCCATTTTCTATGTCTAGTTTTGTTCCATGTTATATGTCTAGTTTAGTTCATGTTATATGTCTAGTTTGGTTCCTTTTTGCATGTCTAGTTTGGTTCCATTTTATATGTCTAGTTTGGTTCCATTTTATATGTCTAGTTTGGTTCCAAAGTTGAGGTTACTGTATATAGAGGGTTGTGTTGGAGAAGCTGTTTTATTTCTCTTAAATGGAATCAACCGGTATCACCCGAAAAACAGACAATAAAACAGTGGTGAACATTTAATAAAAGTGTTAAACTTTATAAATTTAACTCCAGTGGTAGGATTACTCTCACTGAAATTCATTCACGTATCAGTATTACTAATATAGATGAGATACAGTGGCACTTGTAGATTTTATTTCTAACCGGTAGGATACCGACCTCCACCCCCACCCAGTCTTTCCGGTACGGCAATAAATGTACCTGACAACTCCCATATAGGGCCCAAAATATTGATGGGGTCACGAATAGAAAAAAAAATATACAAAAATAACTTCAGCGTGAGAAATAGATGACTGTGATATACTTATAGTTATGTTGTATTACTGATCGTTCGATGCACTAAAAAATCATTTTTATTATGGTGTAGGTGAAATAGGGTCCAAGTAATTAAGCAAATTACATATCTTATTATGGATCTATTTTTAGTGGTCATTGTAGTTAGAAATATGGTTAGACCTAAATCATCACTAACGTGTTTGCTTGAACTTTGATCAGCTAAAATTTAAACATGAATCCGTTTCCTTTCGTAATTAACAAAGTCACATAAACACCATCTTCGCTAGCCAAGGTTTCGATAACCCTTTCTACACCTTGGCATATCGAGCAGATATTTCTGAGCTTCGGGTCTGTGCATTTCATTGCAAGCCACCACATCCAATCAAAATTAAGCTGTTCAAATTTCAACACTGTTCCTACGTGACCGAGACAATGGGAGCACACAACTTGAATAGACTGATAAATAAGGACTTTTCCAGTGCCGGTCCGTGTTTGCACAAATACTTCGCAATCAATTAGACATGCAATGGTTTCCTTTTGGTGTATAGTCATACTGTATATGTAAAACTTACAAAGTTTCCATTTTAGGTCAATTGCCACCACCGTTTTCGGCCGATGTACAATGCACCACGCTGTTGGTTAATTGGCATTACATTCTCAGGGAGGCAACACATGAAATCCAATAGATGTCGCTAGGACAAAGCACCGATATGGCCGTTCGATCCGCCAAGTTCTAGACAGGGTTATCGAAAACTTGGCTAGCGAAGATGCATAAACACCCGAACAATTATTAATGAGTGAACCACTTTTCTGGTCAAATCAGTAAAAATGATCGAGCAGATATTTCTGTGCTTCGGGTCTGTGTAATAAGTCGATCTTTTTGTCAAGTGACACTGTTTGCCATATTATGTAAGATTCCGTTTAAACTTTTATCAATATCTGGTGGTTTGTGACTTTCGTATCCTGATGATAAATTCTCTTTACTGCGATTCTTTGTGGCTGGCATTGCGCTGAGAGAGAGAGAGAGAGAGAGAGAGAGAGAGAGAGAGAGAAGGAGGAGTTTGCTCCTAAATTCACAAGGTTCGATAGTTTTGCAGCATTAACATTGTTACCTGCATTGTAGTAACTTCAGATACTCAAGCAATTCACGAAAACGTTAAATTTTGGTTCATCTGAAATGGGCTACATGATGGAATTTTCCATTATCGATCTGCGCTGAGTTAAATTTGGTGTTCACGAAATATCTACCGGCACTTATATTAATAACTTCCCTGTTTCTGAATTGTGTATCGTTAAGACTGCAGATTTAATGACAAATTGTTTATCTGTATACATTTTGTACCAAATTCAACCTCAGTATAAATAAAATATATGCCGCTGTAGAGTTACCTTCAACCTTAAAATGCGTTACTCTATCGACCAACAAAAACTTTGCATTGCAACTTGGCAGACTTATACAAACCTTTGATGTGTTTTGTTTACCACGTATGTTGTTTTTAAATGAATGTTTACTGCTATCTCATAGTTGTAATCATCTATATCTACTCTGCAATTTGCTAGCACCAAATATGGATGTAGACCAGTGGTTCCCAACATTTTTTGGCTGCGACCATAAAACAATTATTTTTTTCTGCACTTTACGACCCCGTTTCCACATTTTGATAAGTTTTACAGTTGGGAACCACTGATGTAGACGAACAAATCAGCGAGCATATTTTTCGACTTTTCTATTCCTGACAAAATTGTTCGCCGAAGTAAATACAACGTGAGCATGGAAAAATACAAATGAGTTAAATGAAACTTAATCGGACTAAAGTAAGTAAAATAGGTATTTGTAACTAACACTGTGAAATTGCATAAATATAAAATCTTTCACCCCGTCCCGTCAAACACTCCAATTAATCAATCATTCAATGAATTTGATCTTGACCTCTCATCGAACAGTTACGAAAACGTTTTACTTTAATTAGCGACTCTAACGGCCACTAAACACACTAGGGCTGTAAAGATAACAGCGAGAGATTGAATACAGTAGATTACTTTGTTTCAAAACACAATCTTTGGCTTCTGAATGAAAAGACTTACACGGACATGACAATTCTCATCGTACCCTTAGAGAGCAAAAGGAAACGGTAATCCTATGTCTCTAGGTTGAACGCTTGCTTATATATTAAATCAGTATGGAATACGGTGAGATAATTATTGGCCAAATAAGGGCAGCTGTATCAAACATTTAAAGAAATCCTATGAAATGGTTACGACCACATTAGAAATCTCAAATACATGGCCGAAACAATATCATGAAACTCTTCACAAGGTAATTATTCTAAAAATTTCCGCCCAGCCCAAAAAAGGTCCTTTAAAGTTTAAATCTGCTCTTGGTGGAGATTACGATAAACCTATTACTCTCAGAGAGTTTCGAGATTCTTCTGATCGACGCTATGATACTCTTCTGATCGACGCTATGATACTCTTCTGATCGACCCTATGATACTCTTCTGATCGACCCTATGATACTCTTCCGATCGACGCTATGATACTCTTCTGATCGACGCTATGATACTCTTCTGATCGACCCTATGATACTCTTCCGATCGACGCTATGATACTCTTCTGATCGACCGTATACTATTATTCTGGTCGACCGTATCATATTCTTCTGGTTGACCGTATCATACTCTTCTGATCGACCGTATCATACTCTTCAGATCGACCGTATCATACTCTTCTGATCGACCTTATAATAGTCTTATGATCGACCGTATAATACTACTCTGATCGACTGTATACTATTCTTATGATACTTCAGCAGGACCAGATGATATCCACTGTCCATGCTTGACACACACACTTGATTACCTCTTAGGACACTACTGCAGATTTTCAATACAATTCGAAAAACTAAGGAGAAGCGACAGTGACATCAGCACCTGCATCTGGAAATGGCCATACTGACCCTTGCAACTATCGCCCCATGTCACTAACAACCTGTATCTGCAAAAACACTGCTGTCTTGTGGCATTATCTGACGTTAGTCTTCCATAAGAAACCACAGAAAGGATGATAAATGATACACTCATCTGATATCTCGAATATATCAAAGTACAATCAGATATTCAGTGAGGATTTACACGCAAGGGAGGCCCAATAGACCATCTTATCAGACTTAAGGCCCAATAGACCATCTTATCAGACTTGAAGCCTAGTAGAACGTCTTATCAGACTTGAAGCCCAGTGGACCATCTTATCAGACTTGAAGCCCAGTATACCATTTTATCAGACTTGAAGAACAATAAACAGTCTTATCAGACTTTAAACCCAAATAAACAGTCTTATCAGACTTCAAATATTTACTAGAGACGCTCTCATACAAAAGAATATATAGTTGCGTTTCGACGGGGGGGGGGGGGGGGCGGGGCTATGGACACCACAATGAAATACGGCAAAATGAATTTTCAACCTGCTTCAGTAAAACTGCCTACCTAACCTATTGTATAAATTGTTTCAAAGATAGACGATTCAGAGTTAAGATAAGTACCCTGTATGAATGATATCATCAGGAGATAGATATATCTCACAGCACCATATTGTCAGTCGCCCTATTCGATGTCAGAATTATTAGCATAGTGAAATGCATTAATCCAGGAAGTGATTGCTCATTACACATCGACAACATTTTGATGTGTTATAGGCCAAAGGGCATATTATTAAACGTCAGATACAGAAAATACTTACATAGAATTCAGACATGGCAAGATGTTTTGTTATGTGATTTGGATTTTTAACGTAGCTTTAACAATTTTTCAGTCATATAGCTACGATGTCTGCACTGTGGCAGTTTATAGGGATGTCTAGCACTGGGGCATCATGCCGCAGACATGTAGCATGATGTCCCCACCCAGTCACATTATCCTGACACCAGGCCGACCAGTCCTAACACTAACCTCTTAATGCTGAGCGCCTAGCAAGGCAGCTGTTAGTACCATTTTTGTAAGTGTTTGGTATTACTTGACCGGGAATCGGACCCGCGACCTCCCGCATCCGAGGCGGACGCTCTAACCACTAGGCCACCGGAGCGGTCAAGACATGGCAAGAAGACAACGGGGTAACATTTTAAAATTCTGAAACTGTTTGCATGTACCTCTACCTAACACCTCGAATTCATCATGCCCTGGCCTATATCTCCATAATGGCCTTATTCCATTAGTGGAGTACATCTAACTTAGGTAGGTCTTATATCAGCGATAAATACCCCACAAAAAAGCCCATGTTTTTAATAAGAATCGTATGGCAAACACAGATTTTAGAGCAGATCAGAAGGTCATGCTCCTGTTGGTAATTGGTAATATTTAAATTCAGCTATCATTCCAGTATGTACGGATCAGCCCTTAAATTGTACCACCAGATGTTGGATCCGAAACGCAGTCATGTACACTGACTTTGTTTGGGGACATTTAGATCTTCCCTTTCAAAAAGCCTCGATTTTGAGGGAATAGAACCATCACGTTATCTAAGACGAACGAAACAGGCTCTTCAGTAAAGTACCAAAATATCTTCAAATCCATATACGGTGTAGTCTTTAGGCCAAGATACCAAAGGTTCTACGTTCAGAAACCAAACATCATTCCATATGTGGTAAAAGAATTCGTCCTCACGTTAGAAACAACCAAAATCACATTCGAAATGCTGCAAACATTTTATGTTCCAAAATCATCACCTAAGTTATTATTCTGAGCTGTCCAATGTTCGACAATATAATTTTATTTTTTTAAATTCAAGGCAACTCACAAATATTTGCTGCACATTTGCACATTTCATATAAATTTAAACTGAGCTAAAATGCCCATTGAAACTCACAGACAATTGCATATATATATATATATATATATATATATATATATATATATATATATATATATATATATATATATATATAAGTTGAATGTGTAGATTGTTTATTGTTGTCAACGCTATCAAAACATTAACCACCACCACGAGGGCGAGGCTACAGTTGTGGGCACAGAGATGTGGGGCGGGGTGGATTGCTAATGAAACCTAGGAAATATATAATCCTGATTGTTTTGAGGGGCCAAACAGAGTTATTTAACATTAAACTGTTGGCTTGATTCCATTCACGAATAAAACATGTCCGTCTTTGTCCAGTTTGATTGTTTATGAAATGTAGTAGTCACTGAAGACTGAGCAACAATAATAGGCCATCAAACGCTTCGCATTGTAACGGGATACATTGTTGATCAAAGAAATATCAGTTCAAATAATAGCGTATTGTGCGAACCTGACAAAATGGTTTTGAAAACTTGTTTTTAAAATTAACAATTAAGCTTGAGTTACCGCACGAATGACTTGTTTTGTCCTGCTTTCAAGCAGGCACCGCTCCACAATGAATTGAAGGTAAGGTCAAAGATCGGATGTAAGGGTCTTCTCCGTAGATCAATATCTATTAAAATTTACCGTGTTTGACATTAAAATTCACGATTCAGTTTCGCTCTTGCACACCCAGTTTATGGTATAATGAAAATGAATGAGCTCACTTCGCGAGGTTTTGTATGTGTGATCAAGTGTCATACTCGTCAACTCAAGTACGTATGAATTCAACGCACATACTCGTCAACTCAAGTACGTATGAATTCAACGCACATACTCGTCAACTCAAATACGTATGAATTCAACGCACATACTCGTCAACTCAAATACGTATGAATTCAACGCACACTAATATTTAGAGGCGGATACACATTTTTGTTTTCCTTAAGGATCGACTTGGAGGGGGGGATTCGTTTTGGCCGAAGTAACAAACTTTACTTTGTTTTGCAAAGTAGTAGACTGATCCAGTTACTTACATCCTAAAATCGTTATATCGATATAAGCTAATATTTGACTGTTGTATGTTCGTCAAAATGAAAATAAATGGGGATGCGCGTGGGCGAGGAGAGGGTGGGGACACATCAACAAACTAGTTTTTACACTGAGTACTTTTGTTATATGACACTCGTAAACATTTTAATAAAGGATTTGTTTCTGTAAATTAATAATTCTGTGAACTGCCTGAAAATAAAATAACCTAAAAACTGACTTTTTTTTTGTTGTTGGTCATGACGTTTTTTGTTTTTGTGGGTTTGACGCCATATTTCAACACAAGATATGCTATACATGCAGACGAGTATAATTGGTGGAGGAAGAACCCAGGAAATCCCCGGGAAGAACCCAGGAAATCCCCGGTAAGAACCACAAATCCATGGGAAGCAACTGGCCAACTTTCTCACATACTCACATTGGCTGAGTCCGAGACTCGAACCCTCCCGGACAGAGGTGAGATGGCAGTGATTGGTAATGGTAAACGCTTTAAACTACTCGGCCACCCTGGGCTCAAAGATGTAATGAAACCTGCCACTAACTGGCCATCTATTAGAATCATGGATCTACCTAGGAGAAAGAAGAAAGAGAAGAGAGTCCCTTACCCCTCGTGATCCGCAACTGAGATCAATCCAGTTTATTTTACCTTTGATGTTGACATCGAATCTAAACTTCTGTGTAACTGAGGCTTGGAAATTCTTTTAAATTCAATTAAGGC
The DNA here is from genome assembly GCA_028554795.2 of Sinohyriopsis cumingii. NCBI lineage: Eukaryota > Metazoa > Mollusca > Bivalvia > Unionida > Unionidae > Sinohyriopsis > Sinohyriopsis cumingii. The sequence continues at coordinate 57,510,620 of CM068840.1, forward strand.
TACAATTAATGTAAATATGTGAGTATCCGGGAGATTTTAGACACATGATTTGGAATGCTCCAAGATTTAGTTCTTTCTTTCTGCATAGGGAAAAGACCTGCAAAAACTCTCTCTCTCTCTCTCTCTCTCTCTCTCTCTCTCTCTCTCTCTCTATATATATATATATATATATATATATATATATATATATATATATATATATATATATATATATATAAAATTTTCTCAAGAATTAATTAGCCAGTTATTAGGAACAGGCGTCATCCATACTGAACCGTTTTTAAGGGACTGTATGGTAGCATGGATTAGTTCTGCAAAATGGTCCTTGTCAAATGTCACAATATAAATGTAAGTGTTCAGTAATTTGAGATAGACAGAAAGTCTGTATATTAGGTGTCTGGATCCTGTTTAGTAGTACGTGGCTAAAAATCGTGGGTGGAAAAATCTTCTCCTGCCTTTTGTTATCGTAATCAGATACACCAGTGGAGGATCATGGTTGGGTGTGGGTGTTTCCTGGATTTCCAGAAACCCCCAGGCTAAACTAAAACAAAACAACGTAACACACACACAAAAGTAAAGTTACTCGAAATTTGATGGTCGTTTTATTATTGTGAAGGTTTGTTTGGTATTACTCTGAGTAAATAGACACATAAGACATTTGCTTTGATGCCCTTTCGAGGACAGTCAGTGCCCTTTTGAAATTTCGGAAACTCCTCCCTCTCCTCCATGTTTGACCTAGTCTGGCCCTGAACACAAGAAATCGAGAAAAGCGATAGAGAACGAGCGAGCAAGCAAAAGAATTCGCAGAATGGATATAAGTCACTCATGTGATTATTTTATTTTTTAAGATATATATTCACGCAAAAAGGAATCGAACATACAGTGAATGTACAGGAAATTATGCCTTCGTCATAATCAACAAATTTAGAATAAGTAAAGATAACCTTTTGGCTGATTACTTGTAGAACCCTAGCCTTAACGTATCTACGTCCACTCATAAAGGAGTGTTTGATAAGATATAGGCCTAACTCGCTGCCATCTACATCCACTCATAAAGGAGTGTTTGATAAGATATAGGCCTATCTCTTTACCATCTACATCCACTCATAAAGGAATGTTTGATAAGATATAGACCTATCTCTTTACCATCTACATCCACTCATAAAGGAGTGTTTGATAAGATATAGACCTATCTCTTTACCATCTACATCCACTCATAAAGGAGTGTTTGATAAGATATAGGCCTAACTCGCTGCCATCTACATTCACTCCAAAAGGAGTTTTTTTATATATAAGATATAGGGCTACATCCACTCATAAAGGAATGTTTTATAAGATATAGGCCTATCTCGTTACCATTTATGTGATAGCATAGGTTGTTTCTCTGTCAATGTTGATGTTAATCAGTATGTATAATACATCTACAATAAATTAGGTTTGATCAGGTTTTCAATCTTGGCACGAATCTATTGTTGTAGTGTCTATGAATAAAAACTTTTTGCAAAGTTAGGTCAGGTTCTTAGACAAAGTCACGCATGTCACGTTGTAAACTTTAAAATAAAATTATTAGAGAATAATTAGAGTAATTAGGGGTACAAGCTTTAATATATGAATATCATGAAATATTCTGTGGAAACATCACCTGTTGTCCACGCATACGTAGCTCAAACTGACTTTTCAGGTTTCTTCCTCTTTCTAGTTTAAAGAACAATTTACGTATTGCATTAAAAATAATCCTTCTTTTCTTTGGGGGGGGGGGTGCGTCTGGAGGGTGAGGGTACGAGGAGAATGGATTCAAACGAGACGGCTTATTCGTCATCCCGACCACTCCAGGGGTATTTGGATGTGTTATCGTTTTAGGCCAGGTTAATAGGCCCTTTATTAATGATTACACAACGTGTTTTTGGCAATATGACTTTCAATGAGCACAATAGAGACGGCATTGTAATTAATTCTAACTTATTGGACTACCTACATTGCATTATTCTAATTACAAGTATATAAATATTTAATCAACTCTCAAAAACACAAATAATTTTTTCAGTTTACAAAACTTTACGAAACCATTGATAATAAACTCTTGAATGTGCTTAACAATTTGTTTTGATTTGAACGACTACACATGTTGTAAATTTGAGGTAAAAATAGTATTGTTTGAGGACATGTGTGCGTGTGACCTAATGTACATTTTTATCGGCTGTGTCAAAGTTGTTTTGAAATGTTTTTGACTGTTATTTTCCAGTAAAGTTTTGGAACTAATAAAAATTTAAACATACTTTTCAAGTGGCATTTAATTTACTTTTTTTATATACTTATTTGTAATTACAATAATGTGATCTTGATACTAATTTCAGATGGGGATTGTTGCAAAATAAAATATCTGCTGTGCTCATTGGAATTCATACAAATAGTGTCAACACCAAGAAAGGCACATAAACCTTAATTTCCAGAAATTATGCAAGGTAAAATTCCTCTTATGAGTTATTGCTAATTCGTCAGTGATATTAGTTGTAAAACAGTGCAGCCAAAAAGATGCTTTTCCATCAAGATACAGTAAAGTGACCCAAATCCGGTGTCTTCCAAACGCAAACATACCGACCGTTATCAGAAATCAGTCGAATTGCAAAAATGAATTCAAAGAAAACTTACAAATGTCAATTTTTTTTGTTTAACAAGGAAAGTACCTGAAATAAATAAATTAAGGTAAATATGCATCAGCTTCTGTGATTACTAATATATGACGAGAATAGATTTACACTTTATCTAAAATGATTCGTAAAAGGTGAAATTGTTTTATTCACCGACACCTGGCACTAAAAGGCTCAGCAGAGCACTGTCGACTTCACGCAGAACAAAATTATTAAGTCTCATTTATCACCTCATCTGCTACTATTATTGCTGCTGCTACTACTACCACCACTATTATGACTAATACTGATAATCTGTTTCTCAATTTGCAATAAGCTAAATGTTGCTGATATTGTTATTATTATTATTTCTGCAACCTTTAACACTACTACTGCGACGATGACAAAGAAGAAACGGGAGTAGAAGGAGAATAAGAAGGAGGGCAAGGGGGTGGGGGAATCCGTAGGGAGGAATGAGAATAAGAAAGAAGAGGACAGGGAAAGAGAACGAACGGAGAGGACGAAAACTAAGATAAACACTTGCACCGAAACCTTGTTCAGGATCTAGCCAGTTTTTATAATTCCGAATGCCTACGAGTGTGTTGAAAATGCAGTGTCAAAGTTTTGATTGATTCATCAAGAACTATGTCAAAACAACATGATATGGTAATGGTTTGTATTGACAATTCTGAATTCTGACAAAGATACCGTTAAATGAGCTATTTACAAGCCTTTCACATAAAAAAAATACAAACTAAATGGTATTGAACCATTTGGGTGTCGTGTTTACCGTCATGTTACCTTGTCGCAGTTAACGTTCTGTATCTCTTATCTCTATTTCCTGTTACATTTGGCAGTCCAAGGGATACGGAAACAATTATTTTGATCAAATACTATCAAGCCATCTTCTATGCATATTATGACATTCTTTTGTGCCATTCAGAAGACAGTTTTGTCCATTGTTCACTAACAATACATAGCCCTGTTAAATACCCATGCTACAATGGCACAAAAGCAAAAGCAACACTAGGACAAAGCAAAACAAAATCCCCTTTCCACACGTCACAAAAACTGATGCGTATTTTGTAATGTACAAAATATGTTTTGAGAGCTTTCTGGATTACATTTTTAATGGTCAAATTTAAAAGAAATTAAGTACAGTCTAATCAGCAGATTGCTAAATTTAGGAATTAAAGATGTTCGCTGCTGATATCTGTATATTACGTACAACTAACGATGACGTCACCCTTATATTTTCATCTGTATGACCGCTCATTATATGAAAGATGCGCAGCGTTATGAACTTTGGGGAAGATTTGAAGCTGTAATGACTAACTACGAATTACTTATCCCAATAAATAATTACAAATGAAAGAAAGCATGTAAGTGTATGTATTCACTGCAAAAGAAAGCAAAGTCACGAACAACGGAATACACGACTTTATGAGAATATAGATACATCGCGACCTACTGTAAATCGACTTAACCAACCATCCGTGTCACTAAAACAACAGACATGATTTTAATGAAAATGATATTAAAAAAAACGAAAGAAAAAAAAACACCGATCGGCAGGCACTGATCTTGACGTACAAAAGTAAAAAATATGGTACTGTATGTTCAACTATCATACATTAAGCTGATTTTTTTTAAAAGGACACAAAGAACAAGGCATGATTTCCTGTTTATATGTAATTTAGCTTTATGATGACGTATCTTGTTCAAAGCCTTGTGTTACGTATAAAAAGTAATCATAAATCATTTTGTGTTGTTGAACTGTTTTACCTCTGAGCAATGTTTCAATACGGATGTTTCAGAAAGTTAAATACCCTGAGGTTTCAAAAAAGTGGTGACATGCGATCATCCTTACATTAGCACCCTGGTTCGCGTTAAGTTAGTACATCTTAATGTTAACTTTAAATGCGGGTTTGAACCGTGATTTCGTTCGGTTTAGGACCAATGTACACCTTCTACACATTCCTTTATTATAATTACCGTATTTAATATAAAAAAATAAGAAGAAAAAACGTAGCAGTGCTATTCATGATACAAATTTATCGAAAAGCAAAAAGCAAAACACTAAACTTGAAGGAGTTTTTGAATCAACTGAAAAACAATTCAGCTCTAAAAGATTTAAAATATCAGCTACTGATTCGCAGATACCAGGAATTACTTTCGTGACAAAATTATGGATTACTAATCCTGTGAGCAAGCCAAGACACTACTGCCCAGACAAAAATTAACTCACTACAAACTTCAACTTAGATATTCAATCACTCGAATGCTCATCATTTCTTAAATGGCTTTTGCTCAAATATAGATCACTTGAACACTCGGTCTACTCAGAAATCACTCGAATACTCACACTATTCAAAATAACTTTAACTCAAACTTGAATCATACGAATACTTTCCACTCATAAATGACTTTAACTCGAACATCAATTACTCGATTATTCTCGAATAACTCAAATGACTCGTTCGGTATAAAGCATTACTGTTTATGGCAAGGTAAAGTTCTAAACTACCAGAAACTCGTATACAAAATTGGGTCCCGAATTGCTCTGAGTTTTCACACTTCTACTGTATTCATATTATTTTTTCCAAAATTGAAGGCTATTACATAGCCAGTCTTATGCTTGACGTGTTTCGTAATTGCACAAGTTTCGTGTTTTATTTAATCAATATCCGTGTTTCGTTTCGGAACAATTAGAATGTTTTGCTTCAACCTGTCTTCATTGTATTTAATCTCCGAGCCATACTATCTGCCTGGGTTTGCCAGCGTTATATATTAGAGAACGTACTTCCAAACAATTTAATTTTTTGTTGTTTGTTTTAAGAAAGAAAACATATCGAGTCGAAATTTTAAAATGCGTCAACAATTTTTAGAAAAAGTTTGTTACTTGGTGTATCAAAATGAACAATGAATACTTGTAGAAACCTATTGGGGACTTTATCCAGGTGCTGACAGTTACTATTTGAAGTGTGAATAACACGTATATGTTATGCACACATAATCTGTGTCCTTTATAAATTACACATTGATTACAGGTATATTCATCCATAATACCTTTCACACCTTCGCAATCGTCACAGGCAAACATGTTGAGCCACTCGAGTTTTCTTTCCGTTCAATGAATAGATTCCAAACAACGGGGTAGATCGAATGCAATCTCCACCCTATTTATATTAATCGCTTACCGTTACCTTTGCTGTCTATTCAGCTGGTCAAATTACATTTTAGGTCCAGAATTGCGAAGTTTTATTTTAATGTGTTTTGTGACGTTATGCACTGCTTATTTTTAAATGTAATTTTTATTTTTAAAAAAACTTTTTATTAAAGACTTCCACGTTTGAGGCGTAAAAGTCTGTCCTTTCCGTTGTGCCTAAAATAATTTTTTTTTTATAAACGAAGCAACTACTGCATAAATTCATATACTAACTTTGAAAATCGAAAGGAAAACGCGTTTTTTTAGAACTTTAAGTACATTACATTGACACAATTTACGCTTGATTTGGATATTTCAGGTCTTAAACGTAACCAATGAATCCCAAAGTTCTATAGCCAGCTGTTAGTTAAGCGTTGTTTATTAAAAACTGTAATCAACTGATGCGACACCTTGTCCAGTTGTACGTTAAAGCAAATGGCAAAATCAGATTGTTGTTGCTTCATTTTCATTCATACAATTTTAATGAAACTTTCGCCATGAATAAAAAATTACTATATAATCAAGACTACATTTTCAAAGGAGAAGCTCTAAGTTTAGAGAAAATACTGTATTAATTAGTAGTCGTGATTATCTCTGATTTTTGTGATTTATCAGTTGCCGTTATAAGGGTAAAGATCACGTTTTAAGCTAAGTCGAATGAAGGATCACCGCAGAGCAACCGTATGCAAAAAAAAAAAAATTTATGTATGTATGTAGGTAGGTAGGTAGGTAGGTAGATAGGTAGGTATGTATGAGTGTGTGCGTTCGTGCGTGCGTTTATATGTGTGTGGAAGTAGGTAGGTACGTATGTATGTATGTATGTATGTATGTGTATGTATGCATGTGTGCGTGTGTATGTATGTATGTATGTATGTATGTATGTATGACTTTCTTTATTACCTCTTCAAAAGAGATTTCGTTCAGTTACTTTTTCATTATTACACAATAGAGACAGGAATATAGATTGACATGGATTTACAGCACGCTAAACATGTAAAATAAATATACACAAAAAGGGTACTGATAAAGAAATGGATGCAAAAGACGTACAAGAACGGCACTTATGTTGAATATACACAGTGTGACACTGGAGCATTCAACATTTCTGTCAACTCATGCATATATGCATGATTTTTCACCGTATGAGTATTATCTTTTTGATTCATTGATATCTATATTCATTAATTTCAAAAGTAAATTTTGATGGGTGAATATTAATGATATTAAATATGACGCAATATAGACTCATGTGGTTAAAGTTATACACAAAGTCTTATGAGTTAGATTTGGCGCAATGTACATCAGTTATATATTTGGGGTGAGGTGTGGGTACTCTAATCACATGAAGCTAATCGGCCTACCGACATAAGCATCGCATCAAGTGTTAACATTGTCCAAAATAACCGAACGAACTTCATATGCTCTCCCAGCGTATCATAATGACACCTTGGTTCATAAAGTCAACCCTCCAAGCACATCACACACAGGCCCGGCCCTGGGATGTGCGGGGTCCAAGGCAGCATACGGGGCCCAAGGCAGCAAGTGATGAGCGGAGCCTCAAGCAAAATCATTGCATTGCGAAGTTGATTTCCTGAAAGCGCCGGGCCCAAGGCAGTTGCCTCGTTCGCATTGCCCTAGGACCGAGCCTGATCACACAGGAAATATGGAGCAATGAATCGACATTTTTGAGCATCGTTTAGTGTTAGGTGTGCATATACGAACCTGCCGTACTGACCGAACTCTTTCGCATTTAAGGTGACTGTTGATGTTGAGGCTACGAACTGATCCTATACTCATGCAATGGAGCAAACAAAATCATCACTAAAAAGTCAGAAAAACAAATAGTGTAGAAATCTAGTACATAAGAATAATCGTGTTGTGAAAGAAGTTTCGCTTATCTTGAATTTATTAAGATCTTACACGATAAAATAAATTGGCATGGTTACACTAACCTCACCATGTACGCCATGACAGATAACGCGATACTCTCGTCGTGACACCTTTTCTATATAAGGCTTGACAAACCATATTTGGATATTCTACGCTATGTTATTACCAATTAAGTGGCGAATAATGGCTTCTTTGTGGAATTTCAAAGTTGCCGATAAATCGTATTTACTTTAAATGGGCAGAATTTCTGACTCAAACCGCGCCATATTTTTACTACGATTTGTTTACGTTTCCAAATAAGGCCTCAATGTCTTTATTATGGCATACAAACAAACGAGGCTGAGAACGGAAGTAATCATTATTTGAACTAATATGACGGACGGTCTAAACGAAAATATCGGAAGAAAAAGGTAAACGAGATTTTACAACTATTTCTACACTGATTTGCGATAATTCCGGTATTAAATAAGAGTACTACACAATTTATTTCATTGTAGGCAAGGAATATGTTCAACATGTTGATATTAGGCTAAAATATCACACCCGGCTTGCTCCATTGACACATATATACTCATTTTAGTACCCCGTCCACGAGGTAGGAGATAGGGTACTAATATTAGTACTATTATTGAGAGTCCATAGCGCTAGTTAATATGCGTTTGGTTTGGTGTTTTATTGCACAGCAACACAAGTAGTTTATTGAGTGACGAGGCTGTTAGAGCAAAGTGCCTTGCCCAAGGACAGATCACATCACTCTGCGTCATAATCGCTAAGTTAGCGACTCTGCTATTTGGCGATTTACTATCCAATTTTGGAATATACCCTAGCTACGATGTCTTAGCCTCAACTTGATTTCGTGTGGTTGAGGCTACGAACTGATCCCATATCATGCAATGGAGCAAACAAAATCATCCCTAAAGTCAGAAAAACAAACAGTGTAGAAATCTACTACACAAGTATAATTATGCTTGAAAGAAATTTGGCTTATTTTGAATTTATTAAGCCCTTACACGATAAAATAAGTTGGCATGGCTACACTAACCTCAGTGTCCGTCATGAAAGATAACGCGAGACTATCGCGAAAAATCGCTTCTTGGTGGAATTTCAAAGTTGACGATAAACTTTTACTACGATTTGTTTACGTTTCCAAATAAAGCTTCAATGTCCTTATATGGCACACAAACAAACGAGAATGAGAACGGAATTAATCATTATTTGAACTAATATGGCGGACGGTCTTAACGAAAATATCGGATAAAAAAAGGTAAACGAGACTGTACAACTATTTCTACAAAGATTTTCGATATTTCGGGTATTAAATAAGAAAACTACTCAATTTATTGGATTATATACAAGGAATGTGTTCAAATTGTTATTATTGGGCTAAAAGAGCGTCAGGTGTGAATCACACACGGCTTGCTCCATTGATACGTATATGCTCGTGTTAGTACCCTGTCCACGAGGTAGGAGTAAGGGTACCAATATTAGTACTATAATATACCCCTGCTCCGACCAACCCTGATGTAACGTCTGTAGCCGTCCCGGTTCTATACAATGATAGAATTCGATCCCCGCACCTTTCGGTTGCGGGATTGGCACGCTAATCACTGCACCACCGCAGCGCCGGTCTCCATCAGTCGCCTCTTTCGACATAAGGGAGAACGCGTCGGATTTAAATGGAACATCGTGCTACATTCGATACGCATTAAAAATTGTTCGAAAATCGACCGCCAAACCATCAAATATAAATAAATAAATTAATTAATAAAAATGAATAAGTTCAAGAACTTCCACGCGGCATTGGAGCTGGTCTTCATGTGGGTTCTAGTTGGGATTGAGTAAAGTTTCCAGTTTCAGTTCTTCGCATTAGTGTTAATCTTACTGAATTTGTAAAAACGAGAGAGAGAGAGAGAGAGACAGAGAGAGAGAGAGAGAGTGATTTTGATTTTTTAACGTAGCTTTAACAATGTTTCAGTCATATCGCTACGATGTCTGCAATGTAGCAATTGTTAGTGATGTCTAGCACTGGGGCATCATGCTGCGGACACGTAGCGTCATGTCCCACCTAGTAATATTATCCTGACACCAGGCCAACAAGTCTTAACGTTAACATCTTAATGCTGAGTGCCAAGCAAGGCAGCTGTTAGTACCATTTTTTAAAAATAAGTCTAGAGCTACCGAAGTTAAACTGAATGTTTGCTCTGTCCACGTGAGTTCGAGTCTCAGATCGACCAACATCGGTGTGTGAAAAAGAAACAAGTTGCCTTTAGCTTCCCGTGAGTCTGTTTTTCCTTTCTCGGCCCAAAACTGACGTTAAACCCCATATAAAACCAAACAAGACCATACGATTGTTCCTGTTGACATCGCGCGAAGAGCTGAATAGACAAAGTAAAGGACTCGATATAACTCACGACATCCTTAATAATAGTTTTGAATATTACGTTTAATACTAACCATAATTATGCATCTTGAAAAACTGGTTAAGCCTACTCCATGTATCAAAGTAGTGAGACATTTCTCTTTTAGGTGGAATAGGGGTACGATGTGGAGTTAAAATAAATCAACATGAGGATGAGTTATGTAAAAAAGACAAGAAAAGCACAAATCGATATAAACAACGGTTGTGATGTTCAAAATGGAACCAGATCACAGGAAGACTACTTGGGAATTTCAACGTGCCATTCTAAATAAGTTGGAGAGTGTAAAATAAAATTCATACGATGTGATGAACACCTGCAGTCAAAGTCTCTCAAAATTGGAATGAAGAAGTCGTATTAGAGAAATTTACTCTGTCGATGTTTATTTGAATACATTTGAATCATTTGTGGATTTTTTTTTTTTATTGGTTTGGTTTAAAGATCGTTAGTACATTACATGTGTTGGTTCCATCTAAAGAAAACAGATTTCACAAATTAATCCAAACGAGAGCGCCTTTCTATGATGTAACTCTTACTCGTCATTGCACTCGTTGATTTTCCTTGCAAAGAAATTTAACAATAGAAGAACATAGAAAAGGCAATGTCCGCTTTATGACATAACTCAGTTTGAAAAGCTGTTGTGCCATAAATATTTAGACAAAAATTGTGTGCTTATAATTAATGTAATAACTTTCCATGTTTAAATGTATGCATTAGGTAAATGCAGATTCAAAGTGTCAAAGTTGCAACGTTGAGTAAAACGTTTAATTAATCAATTAAAGCATTTCTTGCTCAATATAGTTCAGTAATTATTATTCGATTAAAAAGTAACGAGCCTTTAATCAGTCCCATAGCATAGACGAGTTTCTGTGCTTACTAAGTAAAAAATTCGTTCTGTGTATAAATTGTTCCTAGTTTTGAATAGTTACTAAGTTTCAACTAGAACTAAACACTGTTTGCTTTACAAACGTAGGTCGCGTACTTCTGCTGGGTGTGTCAAACATGAACAACATTAAATGGAAGTCTTTATATATGCTTTACAAATGATAATTTTCTTTCATGTAATTGTCCAAATTCTGCTTAATATGCAGACCGTTTATATGAATATATAACAGTTACTGCATACTTAACTGCAATAACACCGACTTAGTTTAGAAACCAAATAAATCATTTTTATACTATGTTTTTTCCATGTTTATTCAATATTTTCCATTTATTATAAATCATTAAACTGAAAACGGTTATATGGAATAATTTTTTTAAACATTGGTGTGCATTTATTTTTTATATGCTGTAATTATGTTATACCATGACATAACAAACCCCTGCGGGGGTAAATTAGCCATATTGAAACAGAAGAGACCATTTACCCCCAATTCCCTTTCGCGAGTCTATTCGAAAAATGGCGCCCAAAAATGTTCATTGAAAAAAAAATCCAGAAGGCGGGATAACAAACGTTTTCTCGTGATCGCAACCAGTCAGTAAAGAGACTACTGCACAATAATTTTATGGGCTTATTTGGACCAATCAGAATCACATAAAGTGATATGTTCACATGTCATTATATCAAAATTATGAAACTGCACACACGATAGGCAAAGTCGACCGACTATGTGATAAGAAATAAAATGAAACTATTCAGTCGAATGGCACATTGTATTTAAATGAATGATGCGAAAGTCAATTCATTAAAATTCGTATTCCATACAAGTCAAAAATATTTCTAATGCATGAATCGTTATGTAAATAAAAGGAAAAATTGGGACATGAATTGGTGTAGCACAGAAATCAAATTGGTCACCACGTATTGGTCAGCTTGTCCTTCATAAGATAATGGGTTTTTTTTCCTGCTTTAATGAAACATTTCTCTTATACCGTCAAGGATAACACGTATAGATCTTTAAGTGCAGAAACGATTTACGAAAAAAACATTGTAGAGTTTCACTATAAAATGGACGTTTTTGATAAACAATTTAGGTTTAATTCTATATTTTTTGTGTGTGTGTGGGGGTTGCCTTCCAAATCTATAATTGTTTTCACTTGGAGGTGAGGTCATATTGATCATGGTACCTTGTTCAGGAACTCTCATAATGTGAGCGAAATACAAAATAATGGCTTACAAATGCAAAAAAAATTGTATGCGCTGACATGAAACTGTAAAGTCGAATGACATATTGCAGTAAAGAAATTGTATTTAAATAATCTAGCTTATAAAAGACTAAGTTCTAGGCTTTATAGCTAGACTAATAATACTCTAACTTATGAAAGACTCTGACAATGAAGCCCATTGCTAGTTTGCTAAATAACATGGGAGTCCAGCGTATAAAATTTCTGTAAGAGTTTAAAATAACATGGAAGTCAAGGATATAGTAACCTGTGATGCCGTTTAAAAACTAAATGTTTCCGAATAAACACAATACTAGAGGTACAGTGATCTTTCACTGACTACTGCGTGCATGCAGTTGTTTGCCTTTTTCTTGGCTAAATCCTATCACGCTCAACCGACTTTGAATATATGGATGGATGTTCATAATTTTTTTAAACGGCAAACACTCGCCAAACTGATTTTCTCGCTGTTGCAATGGTACTAACAGCTGCCTCTCTAGGCACTCAGCATTGACGGGTCAGTGTTAGGACTGGTCCGTCTGGTGTCAGATAATGTGACTGTGGGACATGATGCTACCTGTCTGCGGCATGATGCCCCAGTGCTAGACATCAGTATTAAACCGTCACACTGCAGGCATCCTAGCGATATGACTGAAAAGTTGATAAAGCTACGTTAAAAATCCAACACACACACACACACACACACACACACACACACTATCTTGTTACTTTCATGTTACTATCATATATTGTATACATCAAATACACCATGATTTAGACGAGAAGAACTACATGAAGTCCTTATAGACTGATGTTGACACCCGTCACTCCATGGTTCAGTTGTGCTTAAAGGTCAATCGGTGCTATTAGCTATGGGTCATACAAAGAGAGGGAGATACGTTGAAGTTCTATCAATTAAATACTATTGTTGAAGTTCTATGAATTCAATACTGTTGTTGAAGTTCTATGAATTCAATACTGTTGTTGAAGTTCTATGAATTCAATACTGTTGTTGAAGTTCTACGAATTCAATACTGTTGTTGAAGTTCTATGAATTCAATACTGTTTTTGAAGTTCTATGAATTCAATACTGTTGTTGAAGTTCTATGAATTCAATACTGTTGTTGAAGTTCTATGACTTCAATACTGTTGTTGAAGTTCTATGAATTCAATTCTGTTTTCTCTAAATAGTGTTATCAAGTCTCTTAGAACAATTCGTGATTTCTCCTCGATCCGAGAATTTCCAAAAGAAGAAAAGAAAATGTCTTCTAATTTAACATTTGACGATACATTTTAAAATTTCCGAAAACAATCCAAAATTTTAAAATGTAATATTTAAGAAAATTTCAATAAGGTCAGGTCCATGTGGACTTAGAATCTGGAGCCCTGTAACTTTAATTAACAAATCTCTCAAGATGACATAGAACAGATCCTTCTCTGTTTCTGACTTGACCGCAAAATGTCTATGCACTCCATCTGTATACATGCGGTCTGGTGTTCAACTTAAAGCTTAGTTACGCGCAATGATAATGAAGTGGTTACTTATCTAAGGTCAGTGTTAACTTAAGGGGGCCCTGGTAGCTTCACCAAAAAGACCACATGACTAGAGCAGTTGTGTGTTCGTTGTCAAAGCTACTGAGAGTTCGTTCTAACAGTTTTGGATAATTAAAACAAAGAATGAAACGCAGAGGCGTAGCTATGATATTTTGCGCCCGGGGACGAACTATAAAATTGGCGCCCCAGCCCCCTCCCCGTTTAATCACATTTTTGAATATTACCCTTGTTTACTTATTATAATGTAACGTTGTAAGCCTCATTTTGGCGCCCCTGTACGTTGGCGCCCGGGGACATATGTACCCCCCCCAGCTACGCCTCTGATGAAACGTAACCTAATTAAATGCAAATCAGGACACACAAATGGGATGAGTTTTGGTTCAATTATGTACCATTCTAAATCTGTTCTGAGATTATTTCAAAAAGAGGAGGAAATTAGTTGACAACATAACTGATACCTTGACAACTTAACTCATAATGTATGTATGTATGTATGTATGTATGTATGCAGGGCCGGCGCCAGACCCGGCCAGACTATCTGGCGCCCTGGGCAAAGTTAGATTCTGGCGCCCCCCCCCCCCGGAAAATATCAATTTCAAAATTTATGAACAATAATTTTCTTTTAAATATTCGCCACCTGAAATCAGCGCCCTAGGCGGCTGCCTAATTTGCCTATATGGTAGCGCCGGCCCTGTATGTATGTATGTATGTATGTATAAGGAGATCTGGATCACTTATGGTTTTGAAACTAATTATCAGCAACGTAAATGTTGACTTTCAAAGGCTGATGTATATTTCATGAATCGTAGACACGACTACTTTCAAGAGAAAAAGGATTATACCTGATTTTAACGCTTTGACCTTTTTCTTAGCTTTCGTTACAAAATAACTGATACCTTGACAGCTCAACTCATCATGTATGTATGTATGTATGTATGTATGTATGTGTGTGTGTGTGCGTGCGTGCGTGCGTGCGCGAGCGTGTGTGTGTGTGTGTGTGTGTGTGTACCTTGTGATAAAAGCCTATACGTATTTGAATGTCACACAATAAGGCATGTTCAGACAAATGACTTCATGAATTTAATTTAAAATCAGTCTAGTTGTATCATTTTCACGCATCGAAACGACACATTTTCCTAAGTGATAATCTTGATTGAAGGGAATGTTTATCAAGACAATCAGGGATTCCACTATTGACGTTGTGTTTCCTGGGTAGATTTTTAAGGATCGATTTTTCAATTTCAAAACTATGGTCTATTAGATAAGAAACGAAAAGAAAAGAAAAAAATATCATCCTGTCTAAAGAAAGTCAGGAAAGATGAAAAAGTAAATAGCATACGTTGTAAGTAGAACCAAGGTTTTTGTTTTGCCCTATGTCAGTTATAAGAGCAATTAAAACTCAATTAATTTTTTGTAGGTGTCACATACGTTATAACTCTCCAGATTTTCAATCCGTCGTGAAAATTAGCTTGGTATTATTGATATGTCTAATGTAGTGCACTAATAGGACCGATATTATTAGTGTTAGTAACTTGAGCCAAGCTCATTTCTGTACAACTTAGAAGCCATTTTGTTCACATCTCATGCAGCAAACATACATTTTATTGGATCTTTCCTATCTTATTTTTTAAAAAAAACCTGTTTATTAAAATATACGAATGCTTTTGTGTGTATTCCTAAAAGTAGCACGAAGTTATATGACCTTTTCAAATAATAATAATAATAATCATTATTATTATTATTATTATTATTATTATTATTTGAAAAGTTTTTTGTCGTGGAATAATAAAAAAAAAATTATTTCTCCTGTATCAACATTAAATTCAAATTTTATTTGTTTTAGGTTGATCGCACAATAGGTTCTAACAACTTATGCAGTACACTTTTATTTCTCATATGTTGACTTTCAGAAACTGGGATCAAATTAGGGGCCACAGAGGAGTACAGTCACCTTAACCCCTGACAAAAGTATGGACTTTGAGTAGGAACACCATCGGCCAAGAACCCGGCTTCAAAGAAGTGTGAAGCGAGTGTGTTACTGCTGCACTACCCATTGATAAACAAATTGGAAACCTCGGCTTTGCATCTCTCTCTCTCTGTTTAGAAATTAATATTTCGGTCATTCTTTTGTGTGTACCTGTGTCCCATAAACATATCAATTGTTGTACCGATGACTAAGATTATCGATTTTTCCAGATATAATCTACTTAATAACTTTAGATATAATCTACTTAATAACTTTAGATATAATCTACTTAATAACTTTAGGAAGCAAGTGGTCAATATTCATAATAGTCTCAACTCTAAACACCCACACTTACATTCACAATACAAATGACATACTGAAATGCATGTGTTGTCAAGGAAAACTTTTTTCTTTTCTTTTAGGGTAAAGGTATATTCAATAATGTATGCTGGAAATCGAAACTTTGAACCTTACATCAAAATTGTACATAACAATCAAACATTTTTATCAAAAGTAAGTATGCATGCGTATTGATATTTGGATGTATGTACGCATCCATGCATACATGCATGTACTATCAAATGTGTATGTATATATGTTAGTACTTACATACATAGATATTGTATACTTTGGTGGGTGTACGGGTAGGTAGCTTGATTGGTAGTCCCCAATTAAAAGAAAATATGAATTATCAGAGATCTGCCAAAACTCAGCCTTGGAAGAAGAGTCTATGAATATGGTAAATAAGCACCATGTTTTTTTTATTGCGTCGAGTGGTTAGTGATATGTACATATTATATTCTGGGAAAAATGTACTTCAAGTTGTATGCATATATGCATGATGTTGTATGTATGTGCGCGTGTGTGCCTATGTACGTCCGTGCGCCTGCATGTATGTGTGCGTTAAAGGATATATGCGCCATCGAACGTTATGTCAAAAACATTCGTGACATAGAATAATACATACATGTTGGCAATAAATGACCTGGACATTATCTTATCGACAACTTGAATACCTATACCAATTAACTTAACCTCATGTATATAAAGGTAGATCAGATCAGATCAGGAAAATACATAATTCAAAGAGAGCAAGCATAAATAATTAATTTTCAGTACTAAATTGTTCAAAAACTAAATTTAATTAAAACACAATAATACTTACTTTTGATAATATTGTCGTTAATCCATATCCGTACTAAAGTAACGATTTTGTAGTAAATATATCGTCTGCTTCTAAATCCTTAGCAAGGTATACACTATCACACAGTTGCCGCCATATTGTATCCAACGAAGCGCGGTCACCAAGGCCCATAGGTAATCAGCTAATACGACGCGAGCTTAGTGTTCGAATCGTTTTCCTTTAAATCGCATCCATTTTGTGATTATGTAGATATCATTCTATCAAGTCGGTAAATCATTTTAACCTAGCAATGACTGGTGTCATTCATTTTTTTAACCTACTTTAAGAAATTACACTACGCAGTCATGATTAAACTGTCAAAGACTTCTTTCTCCAGAGTGTCATTTGTTAAATAAACAGACTTGATTCAACCAGATTTATTAGTACGATTAACACTACCTTTAATCACGTTGCCCAAACTCTCAGAAATAAAGCTATTTTATTTTTTCTCTATTTGATTCAAGTTTTAATTAAAATGGCAGCTTACAAAAAAGAAATATTATCCACGTTTTTTTTGATAGAGTCATGTTTAAGAGTAAGACATATATTTCATTTTTGACGTTTGCTTTCATAAGCATAAAGTGGATAAGTAGTTTAAGGCAGGACATTCCAGTCAAACATTTGTCCGTCTGGCGGAGATCCCCATCATATCCCTACACCTTATGTCAAGCATGTGATCATTTTAAAATTATAAGCATTGATTCGTCTAAGTTAGCATACATGTTGACAAATGAAACTAGAAGTAATTTATATGGCTCAACATACCCCCCCCACACACACACAGTCGAGCCTGAGATTGGAACCCAGGCGCAGACAGAGGTGAGATGTCAGTGATCAGTAACGGCGGGCGCTTTAGATTACTTAGCCCCCAGGCCCCACTCTGCCGTATTAATCTATTCATATGTTATTTGTTCAAACAGAAGAAGAAGAAAGAAAAAAAAAAATACCAAAAGCCGACAAAGACAAACCACCTATAGCATACATGATACAGGCTGCTGATCTGATATCTATGACGCTAAATTCTCCTAAACAGTTGGTCCTTTACTGACAACCAAGGCATCTTGTCCACATCGTTGAATGTATACTTGGAAATCAAGATAACTCGAGATAGTTTGGTCGATGAAGTCAACAAAAGTCAGTTTGCTCATTCCTTTTTGGTTTAAAATTATCCTAGTTCTTTGTCTTGATCTTATCGACTGCACAATTCTATCTCAATAAATAATTTGATATACTGTATTCAAAAGAGTAGTTATGAACAGAAGAAGCGCGACCAACCAATCATTCGTTACTTACTAAAAAATCTCGTAATGTGATACAAGAGTAATTCCAGATCAATGAATTACCCACCCACCTACCCAAAACACAAGTTGCATAGTCTACATTTATTTTTTATAATGGCATGCAAAATAACTAAAACTTTGTTTTTGAAAATAAACAAAATCACCACTCTCAAACACACACACACACACGCGCGCGAGCACACGGTCCTTGGATCATTATCATCCGGTGTAAACTCAACCAAATTATAAGGTTTTCTGAAGGTGCAATTTAATTTATAACGATCCCGTATAAGGAATATGAGAACATGAAGATGAAAAAAATGTTTCAAAAATAGCTGGACCACACATAATTTGAGGGAACGCTGGTCACCGAGTGGTCTAAAGATCACTGACAACTCACTTCTGTCCGCGTATGTTTGCGTCTCGGCTCGGCCAACGTGGGTATGTGAGAAAGCTTGCCAGTAGCTTCCCGTGGGTTGGCGGTTCTTAACAAGGTTTTCCCGTGTCCTGTCTCCATCAGATACACTGGGGCCCTACGCCAACCACGTCCTATATAATGGCGTTAAATCCACAATACCAAAAAGAACCATATACTGTGTTGTTTTTCCTCTTGTGAATGGAGACAACAAAGTTTCTGTGCAATCGTTAAAATTACTCGACCACGTACATGATACAGTTAGCAAATTACAAAACTTAATTGACTTTTGCAATTTACAAAAAAAAAAAAAAAAAAAAAAAAAAAAATGATGACAGAGATACAATGTTTTCGATTCAGCAGAGATACTTCATGAGCTTGACATCTCGGTATCGAGAGATAATGCGAATTTGTTTACAAGTTTGGTTCTCAAACATCGATGCCATAAATCCATAAAGTCCAGCTGCTAAAATCACTATCAGTTGAATGAGGATAATAAATGAGACGAAAATAATATTAAATTAAACTCAAAATGGGAGGTCGTTTTTCCAAAGTTAATTGAGGGATACAACAACACTCGTTGTAAATCAATAAACATGACTTCGTTTGAAGCAAGTAAGAAAGAATTTTGAAATACAAACACATTTGAAAAGGGTTACCTCTCCAATTTTACCAGTAAAAATAATAAAAATGGCGACAAATGCAACAAAGAAAAGGTGGCAGAGCAAGCTGGAATGTGAAATACAAGCTACGTGTGATGAAAAAGATGTATTAAGCCATGGAAAATAAAGTGGTATAACAGCTTGGGTAATAAACAGATTAGAGATAGGAATCAACAAGAGTAATACGTGAATGTAGAAATAGAGGGTCTATGTATTTTCACAAGAAAAACCAGGTCCATATTCGAACCAGTTGATTCAGTATTTGTTCAACATATCCGAGTTTTAATTCAATCATTGTTTATCATATATTTTTAATTTGAATAATTGGTTAACAAAAGATAAATCTTTATAGTAGATAAATGGATTTCAGATCTTAAGAGAAACAAAACAAAATAGATTAGTCTTACAAGAGTCCTTCAACTCACTTTAATTCTCTTTCTAATCCTGATATTAGGAAAAATTGATTAACAAGTTTGTACACCAAAACTATAATCATCAGAGTAAAATCCATTCAACATTTCTGCAAACTTATTTTTAAAATGTGGCAATTCTAACCCTGTGAAAAGGTTGTTGTTGTTGTTGTAGGGTTTAACGCCATTTTTCAGCACAGGATAGGCTATGCATGGCGGCCAATATGGATGGTGGAGGAAGAACCCAGGAAAACTCCGTAAAGAACCACCGACCCCCGAGAAGCTATTGGCAAGCTTTCTCACATGACCACATCGACCGAGCCTGAGACTCGAACCCACGCATAAAGAGGTGAGATGGCAATGATCCGTAACAACATCGCCACTCGCCCTCCCCCGTCCCACCCCACCCCCCCGTGAAAAAGTGCAGATCGCAATGGGACAGGAACCTTTGCGTTGTATGGATGACAAAATCTGGTTGTGGAATTTTGTTAATGCTGTTGATATGTGAAAATGTATCAGAAGGGGAAAAAAAATCACCAAAAGAATAAGTGAATGATAATGGGCCAGAAGAAGATAAACCTATACACCAAGGTTTTGTGGAGCCTACATCCGTTGGATGTTACTTGCTTACAAACGTAAATGGAACAGCTAACTTTGAGTATCGGAAGACACTGATGACACACGACAATCACTGACAGAAATCACTGCACTAAATTCGGATTAAACCCTGCCATCATTAGCGAGGTGACAAATAACTGCGTTCCAAAGGCTGATAAACAATCTCTGACAGTATGACAGTATGAAAATACTTGTGACATTGTTGCATGTGTTTTAGTATGACATAATCCGCGTCAGTATGACAGTATGACACCTATTTCAGTATGACAACATATGTGTCAGTATGACAATTATGACAGTA
This sequence comes from Sinohyriopsis cumingii, assembly GCA_028554795.2. Lineage (NCBI taxonomy): Eukaryota > Metazoa > Mollusca > Bivalvia > Unionida > Unionidae > Sinohyriopsis > Sinohyriopsis cumingii. The sequence continues at coordinate 57,531,257 of CM068840.1, forward strand.
TCAGTGACAATATGACACGAAACCAAAGATTATAAAAAAGACAAAGTGAGTACAAATTTTATCGGGTTATATTGAATAGAAGGATTGTGATATATATGATGTACCTCGTACAGACTTCGCCCTTCCTACAGTCGTTTCTGTTATTTGATAATCCGACGTTTGGACATGGTTCAATTTAGAAGTGACAAAAAGAAGACATTAATGATCGTGAAGACCAGACAGTGCATGAGCATGAACTTACGCCGAGCAACACATCTTTATATTGATATTACTGGCTTCTGTATTTTAGTATAACTGTATATGCTACGTTATACTTCTTTCACACACTTCTGTAGTATTCGATCTCATAGACAAATAATTGTCACAATTTGTACAGGCTCCGCTTTTTATGGCTGTATTTTTAATTTTAATATTATTTGTTTTTGCGCTCAATTCAAAATAAATGTATAGCTATGATTATTATTATTATTATTATTATTATTATTATATAGTGTATGTATGCCTTTGTGATGGCATGTAATCCTCTACTTCTCCGACATACATGCATAACAGTAGGCAAGTTGTAAAATTAAGTATGCAACAGGTTTAATGTTGCATGAGAGATTGTGTTGATACATTTTTTTCTCAGTCGACATCTGTCTGAAGGTTTGATATTTTATTAATGAAAGTGTTTAGCAATGTAAGTAGTGAATGGGGCCACCCTAGCCTCAATGGGAATTATCATTACAGAGACCCCTGGGCCACTCTAGCCTCAATGGAAAATTAACATGGAGAAAAATCGTGGGCCACTCTAGCCTCAAGGGGAATTTAACATGGGAAATAGTCTTGGGCTACTCTAGCCTCAAGGGGAATTGAACATGGAGAAAAACCCTGGGCCACTCTAGCCTCAAGGGGAATTGAACATGGGGGAATAAAGTGTGGGTCTATCTAGGGACAAGGGGAATTGAACATATGGAAATTGAACATGGTGGGTCTGTATAGCGTCAAGGGGAATTGAACATGGTGGGATTGTCTAGGGACAATGATGGTAGAGGGTCAAACACAACAGAGACAGAGACATACATAACTAGTACAAGCGTGGGATTTATATATAAAGCATTAGCAAGACCTGAAATCTTGCTGGGGTGTTCAAAAATTTGCATAATTGTAATGATGCTATAAATAGCTATAATCAAGGAAATGCTCAACGACAAAATGGATGTGACTAAAAGTAACGTTAAAATGACGAAATTGTCCCAGAATTTAAAGGAAAATAAACATATCCCCGAAAATTCAGTTACAATGGTTTAGACTAAACTGGATAAAATTAGTAACTACTTACAATATCAACTTCTGTGACGATCGTGGATAAATACCTATGTATCTATAATCAGCTGAAATTCCCATGAAATCCCACTATCTATTTATAGCTCCAACTTGTGGGTTTTTCCTTTGGAAAATCCCACTATCTTTTTATAGCCTCAGCTTGAGTGACGTTCCTGTTTATGAATTCTAGTATATATGTACAGCTACAAAATGTGGAAATCCCCAAGTCGATATTTATAGTCTCAAAATTTCCAGCGTCAGTGACGTCACTGTACTGAACACTAGGGGATAAATGGCAACAGTGTTGCAAGTGGCTGACCTGAATACGCGCTACTGTAGTTAGGTAGGTAGAGTGTATCTGATAGGGATAAAGTGAGTTTTATAGGGACAAACAGAGACCAATACACACACACACACACACACACACACACACACACAGAGGGAAGAGGAAAAACTAACCCCAAATCTACTATCCAAACTCGGGAGGAAGAAAAAAAAAAACAACCAAATATACGATCTAATCAACGTACGCGAACACACACACACACACACACACACACACACACACACACACTATAAAATGGATAAAATTAGTAACTACTTACAATATCAACTTCTGTGACGATCGTGGATAAATACCTATGTATCTATAATCAGCTGAAATTCCTATGAAATCCCACTATCTATTTATAGCTCCAACTTGTGGGTTTTTCCTTTGGAAAATCCCACTATCTTTTTATAGCCTCAGCTTGAGTGACGTTCCTGTTTATGAATTCTAGTATATATGTATAGCTACAAAATGTGGAAATCCCCAAGTCGATATTTATAGTCTCAAAATTTCCAGCGTCAGTGACGTCACTGTACTGAACACTAGGGGATAAATGGCAACAGTGTTGCAAGTGGCTGACCTGAATACGCGCTACTGTAGGTAGGTAGGTGGAGTGTATCTGATAGGGATAAAGTGAGTTTTATAGGGACAAACAGAGACCAATAAACAAACACACACACACATACACACACACACACACAACATACGCGCGCAGACACACTCACACACACACACACACACACACACAGAGGGAAGAGGAAAAAACAAACCCCAAATATACTATCCACACTCGGGAGGAAGAAAAATAACAACCAAATATACGATCTACACAACGTACGCTAACACACACACACACACACACACACACACACGCGCGCGAGGGAAGAAGAATAAAACCATTATACACTATCCACACGGAGTGAATAAATAACCCTTTACATATACTATCAACAGAGAGTGAAGAAAATAACCCATTATATTCCATCAACAAAGAGTGAAGAAGAAAAAGTTTTTTGAAAGCACCTAAGCCCTCACCTGCAATGACCAACTCTGCCAAACACCTACACCCCACCCCACCCCCCACTCCCAACACTACAAAACCCATTTAACCCGTTATTTTATGGCATCAGTGTGTGCTTTAGGAAACATCAAGACACAAAAATGATGGATGAATAGACTGACTATTGTTTACGGACTTGCATGCCTAAAGAGCGTGCGTGAAGGAAAACATCCTTCCATTTCAATTCTAACTAAAACATGATCCAGAGGGATAGAGAGAGGTGAAAGAGCACAATTTCATAAAGTGTGAGTAAAAACAAAACACGCCATCCTTATTATACAATGTCAAGACCAAGAGACACTTACGTTTTCTTTCTGGTCTATTCTCTTTTAGAAGGTAGTATGAAATTTCACATCAAGGCCAACGCATCGGCTCACATTGTCAATTTTTCCATTTCTATGTCTTTACTGGCACAAGTTCTTCATCATCTTCAATTTCTTCTTCTTCTTCTTCTGAATCCCTCTTCTCTGTTTCGTCTTGTGTTTTGTTTCTTCTCTTTTCTCGTAGGGCACTCTGAATTCCAGTGTCCTTTCCCCTGACAACGATATTAGGTATCTTGACTTTTGTCTCTCTTTCTTAGACGAAGCAGGTATTTTGGAGACAAATACCCATTTACCTTTGCAGATATAGCAAACTTCATTAGCACACACTTTCGTATGACTCTCATCAAATCAACGACCAAAAGAGTAAGTTTTGTTGCCACTTTCGCCTGTGAATTATGCTTTCGTATGACTTTTAGCAAATATTTGACCAGCAGGTCGATCTGTGCTGACTCTTCCATCTTCGTGATCGTTTGAGAGCGGAATGAATACTCTGACGCTAAGACACTCTCCTTATATACAGGGACCTGCTGCGTATGAAACCTAGTCAAATGTAATTTTGCAATAAGATGAAACGATTTCATTGAGGAAGTAAAAGGCAATGATGTACCGTATCGCCTCACACAAAACCTGAAGTGTTAGCTCAGATCCGTGTCAGCAATTTCGAAGACGACATAACTGAGCTTTCATCAATGTTCTCCAATTATGCCACAAAACCACGAGTCCTGATTCACGCCACATCTGAGAAACGCACAAACGAACTTCCAGAAAACTGAGAACGACGGCTTACACCTACAACGTAAATGTATGAGTTCAAGTAGTGCGTACAACTTAGTCAAATTAAATTTTTATAGTCAAGAGGAAACGATCTCTTTTCGAACAAGAAAGCAGACACCAAGCGACAATGGCAATCCGTGTCACACAACACTTTTCAAAATGTATATGATCAGAGGTTTGTTCTAGCGATCTGCACGGTTAAATTAAATGTTGATGTATTTTGCAATAAGACGGACACAATTTCCATGGGATCGCCATTGGTACGATTGTTCGTGCATTAGTTTAATTTTTAAAAATATTTTTTATATAAATCGCCTATAGGATAGACCCAGTAAAGCATGGCCATTCTCGTCACTGTCTGAATAGCTACTCAAGTCAATTCGAAGTGAACGCGGTAAGAAAATAAGTATAGCCAATGAAATGGCTTACAACGGGTGATGCATTGTTTTGTTCTAGGACTGTGTGGCATAATAATCCCTATGTTCTTGCGTCGTTACCATTACAGTACAGACAGACTGAAATGTGAACTTACAAGCCCTCTTTGTCTGTGTTGTACCATTTCTTCTTACCACATCAAAATACTGAGCGTCACAGTATTGGTTCGCGTTTTCAAGCTGACCATTTTTTTTATATCTCACTTAAACATTTTAACATAAACACTCACACTCACATCGGTAGAGTCAGAACAGATGTGTTACAGTATTGAGGGGCATGTTATCTTTTTTTTCAAACTAATAAATTTGGGGTTTGTATGAAGTAAAGAACCGAAAGTACAGTGAAACTCAAGGATGATGACCCAATCTGTCTGTCTATTGATGCGTGTATTTACTTAAGAAGAAATATGACCCCTAAAACACAAAGAGATACGGCTAGCATGATTAGAATGAACATAACGATGTTTTCCTTCCCGCCCGTGTAATTTAGAGCTTCAATCCTCTTTGAAGACAAACTTGGTCTCCTTTTGTAGGGCTTGAAATAATAAAAAACCTGAAAAAATCTTAAGCACTTTGCTATAGATAATTTCATCAACAGACTAAACAACATAAATACCGTTACAACACTAGAAAGCCTTAAATCTTCTATCAAAAAGAAATGCATCAAAAAATTAAAGATTAACGATAACTAACCAGTGAAACCGAATTTAACAAAGGCAGTGACATGTGAAGAAATGGCTCTCACTTTGGAAAGGTAGGCGAATGCACTCTGTCATGCACCATCAACTTGAAAAAAAATTATAAACAGAGAGAAACCTGAATTCAAAATTCAGTTGTTTTTTCTTATAAATTGTTTCGTTTCTTTTTTCTTTTTTGGAACAAATCTAAGCACTAATATAGAGTGGAAAAGGGAAAATGCACATGCAAGCTTTGATATTTCTGAAAAAATGAGGGGATATTCCTAACGTTCATAACCACCTATGGACTTGGACTTGTCTGTGACTTATCCACAAAACAAGATGTACATATTTCTGGTCAAGCTGCAAGTGTGTGCGTGTTTTTGAAAATGGTAAAAATTGGATATACAATTTTCTCGTGACACTTATAAAGTGAAAAGTCTGTGCAAGTGTCAAAAGCCAAAGTCATATAAGTTTTGTATTTTGTACGGCTTGTAAAGATTTCCACTTTAGAAAATGTGAAGTATCACAAGTTATTATCACAAACAGAAGTGGAACATAGGGGCTTGCAAGAAAGAAAATAACCCATACAGTTGGTGTCATCAAGAGTGCTAGAGACGGTACCCGAACTTGCTTGCTTGCTTACTTGAATTAAAGTGATTTTCGCTCTAATGGAGCATGTATCACTGGTTTAATAACGCACCGCGTGATTTTTAATTACTCCTGGGGAAGGAAAGAGAGCCTCATCCCCCATGCTTTTATGTACTCACAGACTACTTTTAAATTTAGCCACTCAGGTGTAGGACTAACTAATCCTTAACAACCTGACTGAAAGGCTTTAAACATGAGTGGGAATAGTCTCACCACACACTCATTTTTCTGTCCGAGCGTGGTAAAGGAGGGAAAAGGTGCTCAGCAAGACAGCCATGGGTGTTAAGTACTCAACAAAACGCTAGCCCGTACTTATTTCAAATCAAGTCCCGTTTTTGCTAATGGACAGTAAAAAGTACCAATAATGTGTTAACCACTTGTGCAATTAGTTCAAATCTAACGATTCTGTTAAATTTCCTACTTCCTAACATATCTATCTAATATTAGTACTTAGTGTACATAAAAATAGCCATACTGATCTTATTTAAATTATTATGTCTAAACGACATTTACCAGTTTGGTCACTGTTAGGTTCAAAAAGTTAAGTTTGTTGCGGTGTTCCAATGGGTCAAGTTTGTTTCGAGAATAGTTTAGTCAAGGAGGGATACCAAGCCAAATATGGTTCCCTAGTTAATAAAAAGCAATCTTTTGGAGCCCTAAAAAAGGCTGGGTTTTTTTCTGTTAGAAGGTAACACGTCTCTCTTTTGCTTTCACGTTCTTTCCCGCACTCCTAGTCTCATGATGCTTGATATCAGGAAATGCGTAGCCATGATGGGCGGCAATGTAAGCAGCGGCTTCTACCAGTTGACTGAGGGGGTATCCAGTGTAGGTTTGTCTGTAGAATTGGGGAAGAACTCTGACCCTAATCCCCATTGAGAAGGTCTTGGTTTAAAGGTGTCTAGAGATTTGTAGGCAACGTATTGTATGGCTCTAATAAACTACCCTGCTTTGTTGACGTCATACAATGCTTGATCTAGTCCCATTTCGGTGTACTTCTCAACGAGTGTCAGCGTCCCCCTCCTCCTCCTCCTCAATCGCCTCAATTTCCTCTTCTGGTTCAGATACTAATTCTTTAGTTGAGGTAGATAGTTTCAAATCCGCTGTTATGGTGTCTGTCGCTGTTATTGTTGTTGTGGTTGTTCTTTCAACTGAGATTGCCTGTAGTATCGGAGTGAGAAAAGAACGTTGTTGTTGTTGTAGGGTTTAACGCCATTTTTCAGCACGCGATAGGCTATACATGGCGGCCAGTATTAATGGTGGAGGAAGAACCCGGGAAAAACCCGGAAAGAACCACCGACCCACGAGAAGCTACTGGCAAGCTTTCTCACATACCCACATTAGCCGAATCCGAGACTCGAACCCACGCAGACAAAGGTGAGATGACAGTGATCCGTAACGGAGAGCGCTTTAGACCACTCGGCCACTCGGGGCCCCAGAAAAGAACGTAGTGCCTCCGATAATTACATTTGAGTTTGTCATACCGTTTGTCTAACATAATTGGCCCTTTGTTTTACCACCACTCTTTCCGGGGCAGGTTGTTTGTTAGGTATAGTCGGATGTTGACTAGATGTTATTTGTGTTCTCGAGGTGGGTGGAGTGATAACTGGTTAGGTCAGCATTTCTTGCTCCCGCTACTGTTGCGTATATTTCTTCCCTCCACACCGAGTTCTGGGCCTAATTCTTTTAATTTCGTTGTACCCGAACTTACATTATCCATATTATCACCAACAACAACAAAAAAAAAACCGCACAAACCTAAAAGAAACACTCACTCACTTTTTTCATAGAACATTACTATTTTTAAAATTTTGATAAGCGACGGAAACGAAGGACTTAGAGTCGCACTTTCTAACCAAGATAAAAAAATCATGTGCTGATAGACTCACTTCTGTATTTTTTCTTCTAACTGACTAACATATCATAGGCAATGGAACGTTATTTCTTTTCGAGAGTATGGGGTAGCCCTGAATATTTTTTTTTTTTTTTGGAACTTGAAGCTATGGCGGTCGCTTCGGTTATAAGATGGCGACCTCCTCTGACGACCGGCTTTCTCACAGGATAAGGTCTGCTTCTTCGGAAAAGAGAACACATCTGTTCTGACTCTACCGATGTGAGTGTGAGTGTTTATGTTAAAATGTTTAAGTGAGATATAAAAAAAATGGTCAGCTTGAAAACGCGAACCAATACTGTGACGCTCAGTATTTTGATGTGGTAAGAAGAAATGGTACAACACAGACAAAGAGGGCTTGTAAGTTCACATTTCAGTCTGTCTGTACTGTAATGGTAACAACGCAAGAACATAGGGATTATTATGCCACACAGTCCTAGAACAAAACAATGCATCACCCGTTGTAAGCCATTTCATTGGCTATACTTATTTTCTTACCGCGTTCACTTCGAATTGACTTGAGTAGCTATTCAGACAGTGACGAGAATGGCCATGCTTTACTGGGTCTATCCTATAGGCGATTTATATAAAAAATATTTTTAAAAATTAAACTAATGCACGAACAATCGTACCAATGGCGATCCCATGGAAATTGTGTCCGTCTTATTGCAAAATACATCAACATTTAATTTAACCGTGCAGATCGCTAGAACAAACCTCTGATCATATACATTTTGAAAAGTGTTGTGTGACACGGATTGCCATTGTCGCTTGGTGTCTGCTTTCTTGTTTGAAAAGAGATCGTTTCGTCTTGACTATAAAAATTTAATTTGACTAAGTTGTACGCACTACTTGAACTCATACATTTACGTTGTAGGTGTAAGCCGTCGTTCTCAGTTTTCTGGAAGTTCGTTTGTGCGTTTCTCAGATGTGATACTAATTTTTATGGACCGAACGAAATTTCTTTTGGCGTGAATCAGGACTCGTGGTTTTGTGGCATAATTGGAGAACATTGATGAAAGCTCAGTTATGTCGTCTTCGAAATTGCTGACACGGATCTGAGCTAACACTTCAAGTTTTGTGTGAGGCGATACGGTACATCATTGCCTTTTACTTCCTCAATGAAATCGTTTCATCTTATTGCAAAATTACATTTGACTAGGTTTCATACGCAGCAGGTCCCTGTATATAAGGAGAGTGTCTTAGCGTCAGAGTATTCATTCCGCTCTCAAACGATCACGAAGATGGAAGAGTCAGCACAGATCGACCTGCTGGTCAAATATTTGCTAAAAGTCATACGAAAGCATAATTCACAGGCGAAAGTGGCAACAAAACTTACTCTTTTGGTCGTTGATTTGATGAGAGTCATACGAAAGTGTGTGCTAATGAAGTTTGCTATATCTGCAAAGGTAAATGGGTATTTGTCTCCAAAATACCTGCTTCGTCTAAGAAAGAGAGACAAAAGTCAAGATACCTAATATCGTTGTCAGAGGAAAGGACACTGGAATTCAGAGTGCCCTACGAGAAAAGAGAAGAAACAAAACACAAGACGAAACAGAGAAGAAGGATTCAGAAGAAGAAGAAGAAGAAATTGAAGATGTGAAGATGATAAAGAACTTGTGCCAGTAAAGACATGGAAATGGAAAAATTGACAATGTGAGCCGATGCGTTGGCCTTGATGTGAAATTTCATACTACCTTCTAAAAGAGAATAGACCAGAAAGAAAACGTAAGTGTCTCTTGGTCTTGACATTGTATAATAAGGATGGCGTGTTTTGTTTTTACTCACACTTTATGAAATTGTGCTCTTTCACCTCTCTCTATCCCTCTGGATCATGTTTTAGTTAGAATTGAAATGGAAGGATGTTTTCCTTCACGCACGCTCTTTAGGCATGCAAGTCCGTAAACAATAGTCAGTCTATTCATCCATCATTTTTGTGTCTTGATGTTTCCTAAAGCACACACTGATGCCATAAAATAACGGGCTAAATGGGTTTTGTAGTGTTGGGAGTGGGCGGTGGGGTGGGGTGTAGGTGTTTGGCAGAGTTGGTCATTGCAGGTGAGGGCTTAGGTGCTTTCAAAAAACTTTTTCTTCTTCACTCTTTGTTGATGGAATATAATGGGTTATTTTCTTCACTCTCTGTTGATAGTATATGTAAAGGGTTATTTCTTCACTCCGTGTGGATAGTGTATAATGGTTTCATTCTTCTTCCCTCTGTGGTGCGCGCGCGCGCGCGTGTGTGTGTGTGTGTGTGTGTGTGTGTTAGCGTACGTTGTGTAGATCGTATATATGGTTGTTTTTTTTCTTCCTCCCGAGTGTGGATAGTATATTTGGGGTTTGTTTTTTCCTCTTCCCTCTGTGTGTGTGTGTGTGTGTGTGTGTGTGTGTGAGTGTGTCTGCGCGCGTATGTTGTGTGTGTGTGTGTGTGTGTGTGTGTATTGGTCTCTGTTTGTCCCTATAAAACTCACTTTATCCCTATCAGATACACTCTACCTACCTACCTACAGTAGCGCGTATTCAGGTCAGCCACTTGCAACACTGTTGCCATTTATCCCCTAGTGTTCAGTACAGTGACGTCACTGACGCTGGAAATTTTGAGACTATAAATATCGACTTGGGGATTTCCACATTTTGTAGCTATACATATATACTAGAATTCATAAACAGGAACGTCACTCAAGCTGAGGCTATAAAAAGATAGTGGGATTTTCCAAAGGAAAAACCCACAAGTTGGAGCTATAAATAGATAGTGGGATTTCATAGGAATTTCAGCTGATTATAGATACATAGGTATTTATCCACGATCGTCACAGAAGTTGATATTGTAAGTAGTTACTAATTTTATCCAGTTTAGTCTAAACCATTGTAACTGAATTTTCGGGGATATGTTTATTTTCCTTTAAATTCTGGGACAATTTCGTCATTTTAACGTTACTTTTAGTCACATCCATTTTGTCGTTGAGCATTTCCTTGATTATAGCTATTTATAGCATCATTACAATTATGCAAATTTTTGCAAGATTTCAGGTCTTGCTAATGCTTTATATATAAATCCCACGCTTGTACTAGTTATGTATGTCTCTGTCTCTGTTGTGTTTGACCCTCTACCATCATTGTCCCTAGACAATCCCACCATGTTCAATTCCCCTTGACGCTATACAGACCCACCATGTTCAATTTCCATATGTTCAATTCCCCTTGTCCCTAGATAGACCCACACTTTATTCCCCCATGTTCAATTCCCCTTGAGGCTAGAGTAGCCCAAGACTATTTCCCATGTTAAATTCCCCTTGAGGCTAGAGTGGCCCACGATTTTTCTCCATGTTAATTTTCCATTGAGGCTAGAGTGGCCCAGGGGTCTCTGTAATGATAATTCCCATTGAGGCTAGGGTGGCCCCATTCACTACTAATGTAATTGGCTCTATTCGGTCTTAAGGCAACGAAAGTTGTGTCCCTTACCCAGTCCTCTTAAATTTTTTGATGCGCATACAGGGCTTTGATGCGCAAAGACTGGACACAGACTTGGCGAAGACGGCACAAAGACAGTTAAACTGACATGGGCGGCAACTATTTACTGTTCATATAAAACTTCTAAATAAACATCAAATAATTTGAAATGTTTACTTTGTTTATGTGTTGGTCGGTCTTTTTTTAAATACAAAATATATATCAACTTTGCTGTGATGTGATGTGATTTGGATTTTTAACGTAGCTTTAAAAAAAATTCAGTCATATCGCTACGATGTCTGCAATGTGGCAGTTTATAGTGATGTCTAGCACTGGGGCATCATGCCGCAGACATGTAGCATGATGTCCCACCCAGTCATATTATACTGACACCAGGCCGACAAGTCCTAACACTAACCCCTTAATGCTGAGCGCCAAGCGAGGCAGCCGTTAGTACCATTTTTGTAAGTCTTTGGTATTACTCTGCCGGGGATCGAACCCACGACCTCCCGCATCTGAGGCGGACGCTCTAACCACTAGGCCACCGGAGCGGTATCAATTTTGCATTTAACATTGTAATGAATTAAATTAAATATTCAATATTGCGTTTAGTCAAAGCAATGTAATCTTCTCATCATTGTTGGTAAAATATGTTATCTCATTTGAAACAGATGCAAAAGGTTATCGTGTGTGTGTGTATATATATATATATATATATATATATATATATATATATATATATATATACGATAACCCTGTCTTTGGTGGCTATCTTCCGTTTTGTATTTTGCATAGTTGGGTTTGATATTTTAATGAAAACGATTTTTTTCTGGTTTTCTTCATTGGTTATGCAGGCTATTTAAAAAGATATAGTATATCTTAGGTAACGTTAAAAAACTTTGAATTCCCATTGCTTTGTTTTATTGATTGACTGGGCCTTACTTCAGATGTGCAACTATAAAGAAAACCTGCTAGTTCCTTTTCACCATTTTCGCTAGTCCGATAAACCAGCCCCCCCCCCCCCCCCCGCGTGTGTTGATACTGATTGATACTGATGGACAAAAATCAATATCATCACGGGTGAAGGGGTGATTTATCGGCCTAGGGTGAAAGGTTGATTTATCGGCATACATTTTCACTTCCATGACTTTCAGAGGTAACTTGTATTTTAAACATGCCAATAACTTCGTTTATATATATATATATATATAATATATATATATATATATATATATATATATATATATATATATATATATATATATATATATGGCAATTCATTTAGTGCACTTTCAGAAGCTAGTATTGTTTAGTCTGTCAAAATTCGTTTTCCCTATTTTAATAACTGTTAAAGATTGTGTATTTTAGACTAATTCAGGTTATCTTTGGAGCACATGACATTTTGGTTAGCTGTCTGCTTCGATCATGTACAGGTTCCACCAGTACAATATCCAACGAAGTTTCAACCACAGCACATGAAAGTAACATACCAAGATTCTCTCCGCTATGCATATAGCATTTGCAAACAACTTCTCTCTTCACCTGTCAGTCTCTATTAAGTTCATAATATCTGTAGAGCGCCACCTTTGCACGTCTTTGCGGTGTTTAGTAGGAACCCCCTTACCGGAAATGGTACTTTTCGACAAGTTTACCTGTACAATTTGCCCACCAACAGAGAACTTTTATTATGTTTGTTTCAGATTCTAGCATATTTCCACCTTCTACAATGAAGGTTCGAGTCACGATTATGAACGGCATGGAATTTATAGCAGATTTGAGCCCAGAATTGACAGTTGATAAACTAAAAGTGTATGCTCTTTCGCAGTTTGATGATCCGGCAGAAAGTGTCAAAAGTTCTCTGTATCACAAAGTTATTTTGGTCCGGACGGGATTGTATCTTTCAGACGAGAAGACTTTACAGGATCAGGGAGTACAGGATAATGGTAAAGAGGCTGAAATAAATTACAAGGGAACTAGATGACGAGAAGCGTGACATCTCCCTATTTTCGACAAATGTATAGAGTCGGATAGATTAACAAGCGCTTTGTCTAAACACAGAAACGAAATGACAGTAAAAAGAAAACTTAGTTTGAATCACCCAAACAGAGTTGGAAAATCCCGAACGAACTTCAAGTCCACCTTCCTTTGTTATGCGAGTTGCAGATGGCGAGTAATTTCTCGTTCCATGCAACACTAGCAGCTAGACCAGCAAGTATTTGTCCGCCTTTTTTTTTTATTGACATTACTGGTGACAGATATGAATGCTTTATTCGAAAATTCCAGCCAAATAGAGTAAGACTATCTGCCGTTTTCTAGTAATTAATAATTTTTTTGTACCGACATATGTACGTTGAGTCTTCTTTTTGACCTATAGCATTAAATCTTTCGAACACTAACTTTCTCAATATTAATCCCAGTCAGAACAGAATACCTGCTGTCCATGAATTATTGACTTGAACAATTTTTAATTGCTGAGACACGTGGAAGCGAGTGTCTGATAATCCATTAGAGCAAAAAGGCTGCAAACTCCAGCACAAACAGTGCCAAACATCATTGGTCTCCTCCACCAGCAATGTCAGAAAAAAAGGCAGAGAACCTGTTGTTGGTTGCACTTGCAGCTAAAGGCAATATATTGTTGACATCCTTGCCACTTGCCTCTTTAAATCTGCAAGTGTGAAATGTCTAACAGCAAGTGACACAATATAGAAACAAATTTCTTACAAATACATATTGTTCCTTCATTGATGTTAACTTGTACAGTATTGAAATCCATGCAGATATACACATCATGGATAGATGCACATATAAATACATACAAAACAAACATATATGTTGGGACAGATGGACACAAATATACATAGCACAACTATGAATTTCACCTACCTTTTGAAACCCATAAAAATAGAAATGGACCAAAATATAAGAAGATATGAGACATGAAAATAGATTTAATGTACTAATCAGTACAGTAAAATTTGTATTGAGCAACTTCTGCTATGAGCGACCACTTGTCATTTATGACCACATTTATAATGCAAGATCAGTTTTGTTATATAAATACACTGTCATGAGCATCCACCTGCTGAACACAACCAGCAACCATAGTGTCTTGGCAAAATAAGCATTTTAACACTATTTATGAACGATTGTATCACAAAAACAGGGATAACCAAAACCAACATCTATTTAATCTTTGAAAACTTTGACTGATTGGACTGTTCTCAAGAAAAGGCTTGCTGCTGATTTCGAATTTGTATGGGTCATACATGTAGTGCCAAATTGTATATGTAAATGAGACTAAAGTACATGTAAATCACTATGAATGACCATATGACATGAACAGAGACAAACACCACTGACTTTTATGTAATTCTTTGTAAACAAGGCCGCTTCAAAAGCATAGTCTGTTCTAAACAAAAGAAGAAAAAGAAAAATGAGTCTGGTTACCCATTTGTAAATTTTGGCAGGGCAAACATGTATTGATATTTATTATAGACTGTAAACCAGGCTAAAGTACATGTCATGAATTGCCATTTTAGTGCTGAAGTCAAGGTAGTGGTCACATACACCACTCCCTCAATAAATTGCACCCTGATAACTCATGAACCTGATTATAATACTGGGTCCGGTGTGGATCCCATTTTTTGAACCAGAAGATACCCTAAAATTGGTCCCAGTTTGATGAACTTGAACAAAATCACTTATTGTTGAAAATGGTAGATAGGACCTGGAAGTTGTAATCAGCATTATGTAATATCAACTTTTAATAAGAAGCCATATAATTTGTTACATTTTCTTTCCAAACAACATTCTTAGTCACTATAAATAATGATTTTAAGGAAATTTCAAGTATGGAAATGTCATGTATGCCTAGTGGATGCAGTATTTGAAAAAATAAATACCAATTAAAAAATATAAAAAATATTTTAGCAAGCGAAATTTGTGTTCTAGATGTATCTTTTAGTTCTTTTTAAATGTAATTGACATAAATGCAATGCGACCTCATGTAATTAATCCTAAAATGTGTCAATCTACCCTAACATCTATGTGCGTGAGCATTTCTCTGAGAACCTAATTAAGTGCCAACCGTGTTTTGATATCTGACTAGTGGAAGCATTTGCTTTATTGTTGTACTGAATTGAAAGCTGGCTTCCTTTCTGTTATCACATTAATTACTTCCTTTGAGTCAAATAAAGGAGGTGGAATTAAAAAAAAGTTACAAGTCATGCAAATCTTAAATGCTTAAGTTCTAGCTACCCCGGTCATATGTCGGGTGAACTCTTAGTTGATCAGTCGGCCACTGTTATAAATGTTATTGTGTACGTAATCTAATTAAACTACTTTAAACTAACCTACTCAATTATAGCTGTGATCAAAGATAGCAAGGCAGCCAAGCAAAATTAATACTTTGTAAAATCAAGAGCTTTGTTTCACAGATACAGACGATTGTGGGGGAAAATGAGTTTCAGAGAATTCCTGAAATGGCACTTAGAGATATCCTCAAGGATGATAAGAAATTTTACTATTACTTGCAGTGAAATCACATCATCAACATTTTACTAATTGAACAATACAAAAATTTAGTTTTGATGGAGATGAATATCTCACAAAATAAATGTCACAGGTTTTTGAGAAAGAGGAATCTTGTTTGGTGGTGTATCAACAGTAAGTCTGGTTCCCTGCTACACAGAATATCTTTTTCAAAACAACATTATCTGTCCCACTCCAGGAACCATTCTAATCAACAAAATAAAAAGCAGTGATGTGATACACAAACGTTTTTGTGTACATGTGGTGGATGTTGAAACCAGTTGGTATCATGTTAATGATCTTTCAGATGTTAGACATTTTGAAAAAAATATAATTTTTACAGAATAACAAACAACTTCATCAGAAAAAGCACTTTATGGACAATTATTCTTGACACGATTATAAAACTATACAGTCATTAAACAGCCCAGTCCCCACCCCAATGATTTCTGGATGTTTTGTGGATTTTTTTAGGTCCCTCGGTAACTCGCACCCTCAATTATAGTGCAGTCTTTGTTTGTAAACCCCTTTGTGCATGAATTATCGAGGGAGAGGTATACATTGTTTGATTGTTTGTCTTTTGAGTTAATCCAAATTGCCTGGGGGTGCATGAGGTCTGTGTCTATTAAACCAGTAAGTGAGAATTTTTTTCCAAGTTTGATAGTGTTAAAGGCTTGTATTGTTTGTTGCTTTTTTTTGTGTTACAAGTGATTACATTCCACACACCAAGCGGTTGTCTGTTCAAGTTGGTGTGGCTGGTTACACTCGTTTATAAAGTTAATACCTTTATGTTACCTGTGAATTAAGCCTTTTGGCTTTTGTCTCTGAATAAATGAATCTGTTTCTGGATGAGATAATTGTGTCCTTTTATTTCATTCATCGGTACATAAACAATGTACATATATATATATATATATATATATATATATATATATATATATATATATATATATATATATATTGTTACAATGACCATAATAATAATTGCACCATAATAACAATGGATGAACTTCAACTAAAAACAGACAAATTTGAAATCTGGAGAAAAGAATTATAGTAATTGAATGATGTGAAAAGAGGAGACCACTTGCAAAATAGCAGTTTAAACATTGGCAGAACAAATTCAGGGTATACAAACCTTTTATAAGAGACCGCTTGTCTTGAGAAACCATTTTTTGGTAGACACTCTTTATTAGAGGGGCCATAATGTAATACCATTTTGTGTGTTGTCTTTTTTTAGTCCCATTTTGGTGATTTTAAGTTGACTTAAAATTGACAGCAGTGTTTTGGTGATTCAAACTCTGTTTCAGTGCTTTATAACTCCTGTTGTTTTGATGATTTGGATTTATTTTTAGTTCTTTGGTCAGACCAAAATAACTTAATCTATCAATGTCCACGACTTGTCCATTGGCACAAGTTTGTTATTGCTACTTTGCAGATTGCCATTAGACTTTACAAATAAACATACATTCATTCAAAGATCCCCTTTGAAAACAGTGTCCCTCAGATATCCAGTGTGACCACCTTCAAAACCATCTTGAAAATCTTATCACCACAATTTCAAAATGGATGGCCCTATTGACAGGGAATTTTGACTAAAAGACTTGTGATGTATTGTCGGTGCTAAATGAAAATGTTATCCTGTTATCAACAAATTGTCCATCTTGAAAATCTTATCACTATATTAGGTTATAAGATGGCGACCTCCTCTGACGACCGGCTTTCTCACAGGATAAGGTCTGCTTCTTCGGAAAAGAGAAGAAGAAGAAGCAGACCTTATCCTGTGAGAAAGCCGGTCGTCAGAGGAGGTCGCCATCTTATAACCTAAGCGACCGCCATAGCTTCAAGCTCCAAAAAAAAAATATTCAGGGCTACCCCATACTCTCGAAAAGAAATAACATTCCATTGCCTATGATATGTTAGTCAGTTAGAAGAAAAAATACAGAAGTGAGTCTATCAGCACATGATTTTTTTATCTTGGTTAGAAAGTGCGACTCTAAGTCCTTCGTTTCCGTCGCTTATCAAAATTTTAAAAATAGTAATGTTCTGTAAAATAAGTGAGTGAGTGTTTCTTTTAGGTTTGTGCGTTTTTTTTTTTTGTTGGTGATAATATGGATAATGTAAGTTCGGGTACAACGAAATTAAAAGAATTAGGCCCAGAACTCGGTGTGGAGGGAAGAAATATACGCAACAGTAGCGGGAGCAAGAAATGCAGACCTAACCAGTTATCACTCCACCCACCTCGAGAACACAAATAACATCTAGTCAACATCCGACTATACCTAACAAACAACCTGCCCCGGAAAGAGTGGTGGTGAAACAAAGGGCCAATTATGTTAGACAAACGGTATGACAAACTCAAATGTAATTATCGGAGGCACTACGTTCTTTTCTGGGGCCCCGAGTGGCCGAGTGGTCTAAAGCGCTCTCCGTTACGGATCACTGTCATCTCACCTTTGTCTGCGTGGGTTCGAGTCTCGGATTCGGCTAATGTGGGTATGTGAGAAAGCTTGCCAGTAGCTTCTCGTGGGTCGGTGGTTCTTTCCGGGTTTTTCCCGGGTTCTTCCTCCACCATTAATACTGGCCGCCATGTATAGCCTATCACGTGCTGAAAAATGGCGTTAAACCCTACAACAACAACAACGTTCTTTTCTCACTCCGATACTACAGTCAATCTCAGTTGAAAGAACAACTACAACAACAATAACAGCGACAGACACCATAACAGCGGATTTGAAACTATCTACCTCAACTAAAGAATTAGTATCTGAACCAGAAGAGGAAATTGAGGCGATTGAGGAGGAGGAGGAGGGGGACGCTGACACTCGTTGTACACCGAAATGGGACTAGATCAAGCATTGTATTACGTCAACAAAGCAGGTTAGTTTATTAGAGCCATACAATACGTTGCCTACAGATCTCTAGACACCTTTAAACCAAGACCTTCTCAATGGGGATTAGGGATTAGGGCGTAGTTTGTGTGTGTGTGTGTGTGTATTGGTCTCTGTTTGTCCCTTTAAAACTCACTTTATCCCTATCAGATACACTCTACCTACCTACCTACAGTAGCGCGTATTCAGGTCAGCCACTTGCAACACTGTTGCCATTTATCCCCTAGTGTTCAGTACAGTGACGTCACTGACGCTGGAAATTTTGAGACTATAAATATCGACTTGGGGATTTCCACATTTTGTAGCTATACATATATACCAGAATTCATAAACAGGAACGTCACTCAAGCTGAGGCTATAAAAAGATAGTGGGATTTTCCAAAGGAAAAACCCACAAGTTGGAGCTATAAATAGATAGTGGGATTTCATAGGAATTTCAGCTGATTATAGATACATAGTTATTTATCCACGATCGTCACAGAAGTTGATATTGTAAGTAGTTACTAATTTTATCCATTTTATAGTGTGTGTGTGTGTGTGTGTGTGTGTGTGTGTGTGTTCGCGTACGTTGTGTAGATCGTATATTTGGTTTTTTTTTTCTTCCTCCCGAGTGTGGATGGTAGATTTGGGGTTTGTTTTTTCCTCTTCCCTCTGTGTGTGTGTGTGTGTGTGAGTGTGTCTGCGCGCGTATGTTGTGTGTGTGTGTGTGTGTGTGTGTGTGTATTGGTCTCTGTTTGTCCCTTTAAAACTCACTTTATCCCTATCAGATACACTCTACCTACCTACCTACAGTAGCGCGTATTCAGGTCAGCCACTTGCCACACTGTTGCCATTTATCCCCTAGTGTTCAGTACAGTGACGTCACTGACGCTGGAAATTTTGAGACTATAAATATCGACTTGGGGATTTCCACATTTTGTAGCTATACATATATACTAGAATTCATAAACAGGAACGTCACTCAAGCTGAGGCTATAAAAAGATAGTGGGATTTTCCAAAGGAAAAACCCACAAGTTGGAGCTATAAATAGATAGTGGGATTTCATAGGAATTTCAGCTGATTATAGATACATAGGTATTTATCCACGATCGTCACAGAAGTTGATATTGTAAGTAGTTACTAATTTTATCCAGTTTAGTCTAAACCATTGTAACTTAATTTTCGGGGATATGTTTATTTTCCTTTAAATTCTGGGACAATTTCGTCATTTTAACGTTACTTTTAGTCACATCCATTTTGTCGTTGAGCATTTCCTTGATTATAGCTATTTATAGCATCATTACAATTATGCAAATTCTTGAACACCCCAGCAAGATTTCAGGTCTTGCTAATGCTTTATATATAAATCCCACGCTTGTACTTGTTATGTATGTCTCTGTCTCTGTTGTGTTTTGACCCTCTACCATCATTGTCCCTAGACAATCCCACCATGTTCAATTCCCCTTGACGCTATACAGACCCACCATGTTCAATTTCCATATGTTCAATTCCCCTTGTCCCTAGATAGACCCACACTTTATTCCCCCATATTCAATTCCCCTTGAGGCTAGAGTGGCCCAGGGTTTTTCTCCATGTTCAATTCCCCTTGAGGCTAGAGTAGCCCAAGACTATTTCCCATGTTAAATTCCCCTTGAGGCTAGAGTGGACAACGATTTTTCTCCATGTTAATTTTCCATTGGGGCTAGAGTGGCCCAGGGGTCTCTGTAATGATAATTCCCATTGAGGCTAGGGTGGACCCATTCACTACTAATGTAATTGGCTCTATTCGGTCTTAAGGCAACGAAAGTTGTGTCCCTTACCCAGTCCACTTAAATTTTTTGATGCGCATACAGGGCTTTGATGCGCAAAGACTGGACAAAGACTTGGCGAAGACGGCACAAAGACAGTTAAACTGACATGGGCGGCAACTATTTACTGTTGATATAAAACTTCTAAATAAACATCAAATAATTTGAAATGTTTACTTTGTTTATGTGTTGGTCGGTCTTTTTTTAAATACAAAATATATATCAATTTTGCTGTGATGTGATGTGATTTGGATTTTTAACGTAGCTTTAAAAAAAATTCAGTCATATCGCTACGATGTCTGCAATGTGGCAGTTTATAGTGATGTCTAGCACTGGGGCATCATGCCGCAGACATGTAGTATGATGTCCCACCCAGTCATATTATACTGACACCAGGCCGACAAGTCCTAACACTAACCCCTTAATGCTGAGCGCCAAGCGAGGCAGCCGTTAGTACCATTTTTGTAAGTCTTTGGTATTACTCTGCCGGGGATCGAACCCACGACCTCCCGCATCTGAGGCGGACGCTCTAACCACTAGGCCACCGGAGCGGTATCAATTTTGCATTTAACATTGTAATGAATTAAATTAAATATTCAATATTGCGTTTAGTCAAAGCAATGTAATCTTCTCGTCATTGTTGGTAAAATATGTTATCTCATTTGAAACAGATGCTAAAAGGTTATCGTGTGTGTGTGTATATATATATATATATATATATATATATATATATATATATATATATATATATATATATATATATACACACACGATAACCCTGTCTTTGGTGGCTATCTTCCGTTTTGTATTTTGCATAGTTGGGTTTGATATTTTAATGAAAACGATTTTTTCTGGTTTTCTTCATTGGTTATGCAGGCTATTTAAAAAGATACAGTATATCTTAGGTAACGTTAAAAAACTTTGAATTCCCATTGCTTTGTTTTATTGATTAACTGGGCCTTACTTCAGATGTACAACTATAAAGAAAACCTGCTAGTTCCTTTTCACCATTTTCGCTAGTCCGATAAACCAGCCCCTCCCCCCCCCCCGCGTGTGTTAATACTGATGGACAAAAATCAATATCATCACGGGTGAAGGGGTGATTTATCGGCCTATGGTGAAAGGTTGATTTATCGGCATACATTTTCACTTCCATGACTTTCAGAGGTAACTTGTATTTTAAACATGCCAATAACTTCGTATATATATATATATATATATATATATATATATATATATATATATATATATATATATATATATATATATGGCAATTCATTTAGTGCACTTTCAGAAGCTAGTATTGTTTAGTCTGTCAAAATTCGTTTTCCCTATTTTAATAACTGTTAAAGATTGTGTATTTTAGACTAATTCAGGTTATCTTTGGAGCACATGACATTTTGGTTAGCTGTCTGCTTCGATCATGTACAGGTTCCACCAGTACAATATCCAACGAAGTTTCAACCACAGCACATGAAAGTAACATACCAAGATTCTCTCCGCTATGCATATAGCATTTGCAAACAACTTCTCTCTTCACCTGTCAGTCTCTATTAAGTTCATAATATCTGTAGAGCGCCACCTTTGCACGTCTTTGCGGTGTTTAGTAGGAACCCCCTTACCGGAAATGGTACTTTTCGACAAGTTTACCTGTACAATTTGCCCACCAACAGAGAACTTTTATTATGTTTGTTTCAGATTCTAGCATATTTCCACCTTCTACAATGAAGGTTCGAGTCACGATTATGAACGGCATGGAATTTATAGCAGATTTGAGCCCAGAATTGACAGTTGATAAACTAAAAGTGTATGCTCTTTCGCAGTTTGATGATCCGGCAGAAAGTGTCAAAAGTTCTCTGTATCACAAAGTTATTTTGGTCCGGACGGGATTGTATCTTTCAGACGAGAAGACTTTACAGGATCAGGGAGTACAGGATAATGGTAAAGAGGCTGAAATAAATTACAAGGGAACTAGATGACGAGATGCGTGACATCTCCCTATTTTCGACAAATGTATAGAGTCGGATAGATTAACAAGCGCTTTGTCTAAACACAGAAACGAAATGACAGTAAAAAGAAAACTTAGTTTGAATCACCCAAACAGAGTTGGAAAATCCCGAACGAACTTCAAGTCCACCTTCCTTTGTTATGCGAGTTGCAGATGGCGAGTAATTTCTCGTTCCATGCAACACTAGCAGCTAGACCAGCAAGTATTTCTCCGCCTTTTTTTTTATTGACATTACTGGTGACAGATATGAATGCTTTATTCGAAAATTCCAGCCAAATAGAGTAAGACTATCTGCCGCTTTCTAGTAATTAATAATTTTTTTGTACCGACATATGTACGTTGAGTCTTCTTTTTGACCTATAGCATTAAATCTTTCGAACACTAACTTTCTTAATATTAATCCCAGTCAGAACAGAATACCTGCTGTCCATGAATTATTGACTTGAACAATTTTTAATTGCTGAGACACGTGGAAGCGAGTGTCTGATAATCCAATAGAGCAAAAAGGCTGCAAACTCCAGCACAAACAGTGCCAAACATCATTGGTCTCCTCCACCAGCAATGTCAGAAAGAAAGGCAGAGAACCTGTTGTTGGTTGCACTTGCAGCTAAAGGCAATATATTGTTGACATCCTTGCCACTTGCCTCTTTAAATCTGCAAGTGTGAAATGTCTAACAGCAAGTGACACAATATAGAAACAAATTTCTTACAAATACATATTGTTCCTTCATTGATGTTAACTTGTACAGTATTGAAATCCTTGCAGATATACACATCATGGATAGATGCACATATAAATACATACAAAACAAACATATGTTGGGACAGATGGACACAAATATACATAGCACAACTATGAATTTCACCTACCTTTTGAAACCCATAAAGATAGAAATGGACCAAAATATAAGAAGATATGAGACATGAAAATAGATTTAATGTACTAATCAGTACAGTAAAATTTGTATTGAGCAACTTCTTCTATGAGCGACCACTTGTCATTTATGACCACATTTATAATGCAAGATCAGTTTTGTTATATAAATACACTGTCATGAGCATCCACCTGCTGAACACAACCAGCAACCATAGTGTCTTGGCAAAATAAGCATTTTAACACTATTTATGAACGATTGTATCACAAAAACAGGGATAACCAAAACCAACATCTGTTTAATCTTTGAAAACTTTGACTGATTGGACTGTTCTCAAGAAAAGGCTTGCTGCTGATTTCGAATTTGTATGGGTCATACATGTAATGCCAAATTGTATATGTAAATGAAACTAAAGTACATGTAAATCACTATGAATGACCATATCACATGAACAGAGACAAACACCACTGACTTTTATGTAATTCTTTGTAAACAAGGCCGCTTCAAAAGCATAGTCTGTTCTAAACAAAAGAAGAAAAAGAAAAATGAGTCTGGTTACCCATTTGTAAATTTGGCAGGGCAAACATGTATTGATATTTATTATAGACTGTAAACCAGGCTAAAGTACATGTCATGAATTGCCATTTTAGTGCTGAAGTCAAGGTAGTGGTCACATACACCACTCCCTCAATAAATTGCACCCTGATAACTCATGAACCTGATTATAATACTGGGTCCAGTGTGGATCCCATTTTTTGAACCAGAAGATACCCTAAAATTGGTCCCAGTTTGATGAACTTGAACAAAATCACTTATTGTTGAAAATGGTAGATAGGACCTGGAAGTTGTAATCAGCATTATGTAATATCAACTTTTAATAAGAAACCATATAATTTGTTACATTTTCTTTCCAAACAACATTCTTAGTCACTATAAATAATGATTTTAAGGAAATTTCAAGTATGGAAATGTCATGTATGCCTAGTGGATGCAGTATTTGAAAAAATAAATACCAATTAAAAAATATAAAAAAATTTTAGCAGGCGAAATTTGTGTTCTAGATGTATCTTTTAGTTCTTTTTAAATGTAATTGACATAAATGCAATGCGACCTCATGTAATTAATCCTAAAATGTGTCAATCTACCCTAACATCTATGTGCGTGAGCATTTCTCTGAGAACCTAATTAAGTGCCAACCGTGTTTTGATATCTGACTAGTGAAAGCATTTGCTTTATTGTTGTACTGAATTGAAAGCTGGCTTCCTTTCTGTTATCACATTAATTACTTCCTTTGAGTCAAATAAAGGAGGTGGAATTAAAAAAAAGTTACAAGTCATGCAAATCTTAAATGCTTAAGTTCTAGCTACCCCGGTCATATGTCGGGTGAACTCTTAGTTGATCAGTCGGCCACTGTTATAAATGTTATTGTGTACGTAATCTAATTAAACTACTTTAAACTAACCTACTCAATTATAGCTGTGATCAAAGATAGCAAGGCAGCCAAGCAAAATTAATACTTTGTAAAATCAAGAGCTTTGTTTCACAGATACAGACGATTGTGGGGGAAAATGAGTTTCAGAGAATTCCTGAAATGGCACTTAGAGATATCCTCAAGGATGATAAGAAATTTTACTATTACTTGCAGTGAAATCACATCATCAACATTTTACTAATTGAAGAATACAAAAATTTAGTTTTGATGGAGATGAATATCTCACAAAATAAATGTCACAGGTTTTTGAGAAAGAGGAATCTTGTTTGGTGGTGTATCAACAGTAAGTCTGGTTCCCTGCTACACAGAATATCTTTTTCAAAACAACATTATCTGTCCCACTCCAGGAACCATTCTAATCAACAAAATAAAAAGCAGTGATGTGATACACAAACGTTTTTGTGTACATGTGGTGGATGTTGAAACCAGTTGGTATCATGTTAATGATCTTTCAGATGTTAGACATTTTGAAAAAAATATAATTTTTACAGAATAACAAACAACTTCATCAGAAAAAGCACTTTATGGACAATTATCTTGACACGATTATAAAACTATACAGTCATTAAACAGCCCAGTCCCCACCCCCATGATTTCTGGATGTTTTGTGGATTTTTTTAGGTCCCTCGGTAACTCGCACCCTCAATTATAGTGCAGTCTTTGTTTGTAAACCCCTTTGTGCATGAATTATCGAGGGAGAGGTATACATTGTTTGATTGTTTGTCTTTTGAGTTAATCCAAATTGCCTGGGGGTGCATGAGGTCTGTGTCTATTAAACCAGCAAGTGAGAATTTTTTTCCAAGTTTGATAGTGTTAAAGGCTTGTATTGTTTGTTGCTTTTTTTTGTGTTACAAGTGATTAAATTCCACACACCAAGCGGTTGTCTGTTCAAGTTGGTGTGGCTGGTTACACTCGTTTATAAAGTTAATACCTTTATGTTACCTGTGAATTAAGCCTTTTGGCTTTTGTCTCTGAATAAATGAATCTGTTTCTGGATGAGATAATTGTGTCCTTTTATTTCATTCATCGGTACATAAACAATGTATATCTATATATATATATATATATATATATATATATATATATATATATATATATATATATATATCTTGTCACAATGACCATAATAATAATTGCACCATAATAACAATGGATGAACTTCAACTAAAAACAGACAAATTTGAAATCTGGAGAAAAGAATTATAGTAATTGAATGATGTGAAAAGAGGAGACCACTTGCAAAATAGCAGTTTAAACATTGGCAGAACAAATTCAGGGTATACAAACCTTTTATAAGAGACCGCTTGTCTTGAGAAACCATTTTTTGGTAGACACTCTTTATTAGAGGGGCCATAATGTAATACCATTTTGTGTGTTGTCTTTTTTTAGTCCCATTTTGGTGATTTTAAGTTGACTTAAAATTGACAGCAGTGTTTTGGTGATTCAAACTCTGTTTCAGTGCTTTATAACTCCTGTTGTTTTGATGATTTGGATTTATTTTTAGTTCTTTGGTCAGACCAAAATAACTTAATCTATCAATGTGCACGACTTGTCCATTGGCACAAGTTTGTTATTGCTACTTTGCAGATTGCCATTAGACTTTACAAATAAACATACATTCATTCAAAGATCCCCTTTGAAAACAGTATCCCTCAGATATCCAGTGTGACCACCTTCAAAACCATCTTGAAAATCTTATCACCACAATTTCAAAATGGATGGCCCTATTGACAGGGAATTTTGACTAAAAGACTTGTGATGTATTGTCGGTGCTAAATGAAAATGTTATCCTGTTATCAACAAATTGTCCATCTTGAAAATCTTATCACTATATTAGGTTATAAGATGGCGACCTCCTCTGACGACCGGCTTTCTCACAGGATAAGATCTGCTTCTTCGGAAAAGAGAAGAAGAAGAAGCAGACCTTATCCTGTGAGAAAGCCGGTCGTCAGAGGAGGTCGCCATCTTATAACCTAAGCGACCGCCATAGCTTCAAGTTCCAAAAAAAAATATTCAGGGCTACCCCATACTCTCGAAAAGAAATAACATTCCATTGCCTATGATATGTTAGTCAGTTAGAAGAAAAAATACTTAAGAGAGTCCATCAGCACATGATTGTTTTATCTTGGTTAGAAAGTGCCACTCTAAGTCCTTCCTTTCCGTCGCTTATCAAAATTTTAAAAATAGTAATGTTCTGTAAAAAAAGTGAGTGAGTGTTTCTTTTAGGTTTGTGCGGTTTTTTTTTTTTTGTTGGTGATAATATGGATAATGTAAGTTCGGGTACAACGAAATTAAAAGAATTAGGCCCAGAACTCGGTGTGGAGGGAAGAAATATACGCAACAGTAGCGGGAGCAAGAAATGCAGACCTAACCAGTTATCACTCCACCCACCTCGAGAACACAAATAACATCTAGTTAACATCCGACTATACCTAACAAACAACCTGCCCCGGAAAGAGTGGTGGTAAAACAAAGGGCCAATTATGTTAGACAAACGGTATGACAAACTCAAATGTAATTATCGGAGGCACTACGTTCTTTTCTGGGGCCCCGAGTGGCCGAGTGGTCTAAAGCGCTCTCCGTTACGGATCACTGTCATCTCACCTTTGTCTGCGTGGGTTCGAGTCTCGGATTCGGCTAATGTGAGCATGTGAGAAAGCTTGCCAGTAGCTTCTCGTGGGTCGGTGGTTCTTTCCGGGTTTTTCCCGGGTTCTTCCTCCACCATTAATACTGGCCGCCATGTATAGCCTATCGCGTG
This sequence comes from Sinohyriopsis cumingii, assembly GCA_028554795.2. Taxonomy (NCBI): domain Eukaryota; kingdom Metazoa; phylum Mollusca; class Bivalvia; order Unionida; family Unionidae; genus Sinohyriopsis; species Sinohyriopsis cumingii. The sequence continues at coordinate 57,558,486 of CM068840.1, forward strand.
CTGAAAAATGGCGTTAAACCCTACAACAACAACAACGTTCTTTTCTCACTCCGATACTACAGGCAATCTCAGTTGAAAGAACAACCACAACAACAATAACAGCGACAGACACCATAACAGCGGATTTGAAACTATCTACCTCAACTAAAGAATTAGTATCTGAACCAGAAGAGGAAATTGAGGCGATTGAGGAGGAGGAGGAGGGGGACGCTGACACTCGTTGAGAAGTACACCGAAATGGGACTAGATCAAGCATTGTATGACGTCAACAAAGCAGGGTAGTTTATTAGAGCCATACAATACGTTGCCTACAAATCTCTAGACACCTTTAAACCAAGACCTTCTCAATGGGGATTAGGGTCAGAGTTCTTCCCCAATTCTACAGACAAACCTACACTGGATACCCCCTCAGTCAACTGGTAGAAGCCGCTGCTTACATTGCCGCCCATCATGGCTACGCATTTCCTGATATCAAGAATCATGAGACTAGGAGTGCGGGAAAGAACGTGAAAGCAAAAGAGAGACGTGTTACCTTCTAACAGAAAAAAACAGCCTTTTTTAGGGCTCCAAAAGATTGCTTTTTATTAACTAGGGAACCATATTTGGCTTGGTATCCCTCCTTGACTAAACTATTCTCGAAACAAACTTGACCCATTGGAACACCGCAACAAACTTAACTTTTTAAACCTAACAGTGACCAAACTGGTATATGTCGCTTAGACATAATAATTTAAATAAGATCAGTATGGCTATTTTTATGTACACTAAGTACTAATATTAGATAGATATGTTAGGAAGTAGGAAATTTAACAGAATCGTTAGATTTGACCTAATTGCACAAGTGGTTAACACATTATTGGTACTTTTTACTGTCCATTAGCAAAAACGAGACTTGATTTGAAATAAGTACGGGCTAGCGTTTGTTGAGTACTTAACACCCATGGCTGTCTTGCTGAGCACCTTTTCCCTCCTTTACCACGCTCGGACAGAAAAATGAGTGTGTGGTGAGACTATTCCCACTCATGTTTAAAGCCTTTCAGTCAGGTTGTTAAGGATTAGTTAGTCCTACACCTGAGTGGCTAAATTTAAAAGTAGTCTGTGAGTACATAAAAGCATGGGGGATGAGGCTCTCTTTCCTTCCCCAGGAGTAATTAAAAATCACGCGGTGCGTTATTAAACCAGTGATATATGCTCCATTAGAGCGAAAATCACTTTAATTCAAGTAAGCAAGCAAGCAAGTTCGGGTACCGTCTCTAGCACTCTTGATGACACCAACTGTATGGGTTATTTTCTTTCTTGCAAGCCCCTATGTTCCACTTCTGTTTGTGATAATAACTTGTGATACTTGACATTTTCTAAAGTGGAAATCTTTACAAGCCGTACAAAATACAAAACTTATATGACTTTGGCTTTTGACACTTGCACAGACTCTTCACTTTATAAGTGTTACGAGAAAATTGTATATCCAATTTTTACCATTTTCAAAAACACGCACACACTTGCAGCTTGACCAGAAATATGTACATCTTGTTTTGTGGATAAGTCACAGACAAGTCCAAGTCCATAGGTGGTTATGAACGTTAGGAATATCCCCTCATTTTTTCAGAAATATCAAAGCTTGCATGTGCATTTTCCCTTTTCCACTCTATATTAGTGCTTAGATTTGTTCCAAAAAAGAAAAAAGAAACGAAACAATTTATAAGAAAAAACAACTGAATTTTGAATTCAGGTTTCTCTCTGTTTATAATTTTTTTTCAAGTTGATGGTGCATGACAGAGTACATTCGCCTACCTTTCCAAAGTGAGAGCCATTTCTTCACATGTCACTGCCTTTGTTAAATTCGGTTTCACTGGTTAGTTATCGTTAATCTTTAATTTTTTGATGCATTTCTTTTTGATAGAAGATTTAAGGCTTTCTAGTGTTGTAACGGTATTTATGTTGTTTAGTCTGTTGATGAAATTATCTATAGCAAAGTGCTTAAGATTTTTTCAGGTTTTTTATTATTTCAAGCCCTACAAAAGGAGACCAAGTTTGTCTTCAAAGAGGATTGAAGCTCTAAATTACACGGGCGGGAAGGAAAACATCGTTATGTTCATTCTAATCATGCTTGCCGTATCTCTTTGTGTTTTAGAGGTCATATTTCTTCTTAAGTAAATACACGCATCAATAGACAAACAGATTGGGTCATCATCCTAGAGTTTCACTGTACTTTCGGTTCTTTACTTCATACAAACCCCAAATTTATTAGTTTGAAAAAAAAGATAACATGCCCCTCAATACTGTAACACATCTGTTCTGACTCTACCGATGTGAGTGTGAGTGTTTATGTTAAAATGTTTAAGTGAGATATAAAAAAAATGGTCAGCTTGAAAACGCGAACCAATACTGTGACGCTCAGTATTTTGATGTGGTAAGAAGAAATGGTACAACACAGACAAAGAGGGCTTGTAAGTTCACATTTCAGTCTGTCTGTACTGTAATGGTAACAACGCAAGAACATAGGGATTATTATGCCACACAGTCCTAGAACAAAACAATGCATCACCCGTTGTAAGCCATTTCATTGGCTATACTTATTTTCTTACCGCGTTCACTTTGAATTGACTTGAGTAGCTATTCAGACAGTGACGAGAATGGCCATGCTTTACTGGGTCTATCCTATAGGCGATTTATATAAAAAATATTTTTAAAAATTAAACTAATGCACGAACAATCGTACTAATGGCGATCCCATGGAAATTGTGTCCGTCTTATTGCAAAATACATCAACATTTAATTTAACCGTGCAGATCGCTAGAACAAACCTCTGATCATATACATTTTGAAAAGTGTTGTGTGACACGGATTGCCATTGTCGCTTGGTGTCTGCTTTCTTGTTCGAAAAGAGATCGTTTCGTCTTGACTATAAAAATTTAATTTGACTAAGTTGTACGCACTACTTGAACTCATACATTTACGTTGTAGGTGTAAGCCTTCGTTCTCAGTTTTCTGGAAGTTCGTTTGTGCGTTTCTCAGATGTGATACTAATTTTTATGGACCGAACGAAATTTCTTTTGGCGTGAATCAGGACTCGTGGTTTTGTGGCATAATTGGAGAACATTGATGAAAGCTCAGTTATGTCGTCTTCGAAATTGCTGACACGGATCTGAGCTAACACTTCAGGTTTTGTGTGAGGCGATACGGTACATCATTGCCTTTTACTTCCTCAATGAAATCGTTTCATCTTATTGCAAAATTACATTTGACTAGGTTTCATACGCAGCAGGTCCCTGTATATAAGGAGAGTGTCTTAGCGTCAGAGTATTCATTCCGCTCTCAAACGATCACGAAGATGGAAGAGTCAGCACAGATCGACCTGCTGGTCAAATATTTGCTAAAAGTCATACGAAAGCATAATTCACAGGCGAAAGTGGCAACAAAACTTACTCTTTTGGTCGTTGATTTGATGAGAGTCATACGAAAGTGTGTGCTAACGAAGTTTGCTATATCTGCAAAGGTAAATGGGTATTTGTCTCCAAAATACCTGCTTCGTCTAAGAAAGAGAGACAAAAGTCAAGATACCCAATATCGTTGTCAGGGGAAAGGACACTGGAATTCAGAGTGCCCTACGAGAAAAGAGAAGAAACAAAACACAAGACGAAACAGAGAAGAGGGATTCAGAAGAAGAAGAAGAAGAAATTGAAGATGATGAAGAACTTGTGCCAGTAAAGACATGGAAATGGAAAAATTGACAATGTGAGCCGATGCGTTGGCCTTGATGTGAAATTTCATACTACCTTCTAAAAGAGAATAGACCAGAAAGAAAACGTAAGTGTCTCTTGGTCTTGACATTGTATAATAAGGATGGCGTATTTTGTTTTTACTCACACTTTATGAAATTGTGCTCTTTCACCTCTCTCTATCCCTCTGGATCATGTTTCAGTTAGAATTGAAATGGAAGGATGCTCAGTCTATTCATCCATCATTTTTGTGTCTTGATGTTTTCTAAAGCACACACTGATGCCATAAAATAACGGGTTAAATGGGTTTTGTAGTGTTGGGAGTGGGGGTGGGGTGAGGTGTAGGTGTTTGGCAGAGTTGGTCATTGCAGGTGAGGGCTTAGGTGCTCTCAAAAAACTTTTTCTTCTTCACTCTTTGTTGATGGAATATAATGGGTTATTTTCTTCACTCTCTGTTGATAGTATATGTAAAGGGTTATTTCTTCACTCCGTGTGGATAGTGTATAATGGTTTTATTCTTCTTCCCTCTGTGGTGCGCGCGCGTGTGTGTGTGTGTATGTGTGTGTGTGTGTTAGCGTACGTTGTGTAGATCGTATATTTGGTTGTTTTTTTCTTCCTCCCGAGTGTGGATAGTATATTTGGGGTTTGTTTTTTCCTCTTCCCTCTGTGTGTGTGTGTGTGTGTGTGTGTGAGTGTGTCTGCGCGCGTATGTTGTGTGTGTGTGTGTGTGTGTGTGTGTGTGTATTGGTCTCTGTTTGTCCCTATAAAACTCACTTTATCCCTATCAGATACACTCTACCTACCTACCTACACTAGCGCGTATTCAGGTCAGCCACTTGCAACACTGTTGCCATTTATCCCCTAGTGTTCAGTACAGTGACGTCACTGACGCTGGAAATTTTGAGACTATAAATATCGACTTGGGGATTTCCACATTTTGTAGCTATACATATATACTAGAATTCATAAACAGGAGGGTCACACAAGCTGAGGCTATAAAAAGATAGTGGGATTTTCCAAAGGAAAAACCCACAAGTTGGAGCTATAAATAGATAGTGGGATTTCATAGGAATTTCAGCTGATTATAGATACATAGGTATTTATCCACGATCGTCACAGAAGTTGATATTGTAAGTAGTTACTAATTTTATCCATTATATAGTGTGTGTGTGTGTGTGTGTGTGTGTGTGTTCCCGTACGTTGTGTAGATCGTATATTTGGTTGTTTTTCTTTCTTCCTCCCGAGTGTGGATAGTAGATTTCGGGTTTGTTTTTTCCTCTTCCCTCTGTGTGTGTGTGTGTGTGTGTGTGTGTGTGTGTGTGTGTGAGTGTGTCTGCGCGCGTATGTTGTGTGTGTGTGTATTGGTCTCTGTTTGTCCCTATAAAACTCACTTTATCCCTATCAGATACACTCTACCTACCTACCTACACTAGCGCGTATTCAGGTCAACCACTTGCAACACTGTTGCCATTTATCCCCTAGTGTTCAGTACAGTGACGTCACTGACGCTGGAAATTTTGAGACTATAAATATCGACTTGGGGATTTCCACATTTTGTAGCTATACATATATACTACAATTCATAAACAGGAACGTCACTCAAGCTGAGGCTATAAAAAGAAAGTGGAATTTTCCAAAGGAAAAACCCACATGTTGGAACTATAAATAGATAGTGGGATTTCATAGGAATTTCAGCTGATTATAGATACATAGGTATTTATCCACGATCGTCACAGAAGTTGATATTGTAAGTAGTTACTAATTTTATCCAGTTTAGTCTAAACCATTGTAACTTAATTTTCGGGGATATGTTTATTTTCCTTTAAATTCTGGGACAATTTCGTCATTTTAACGTTACTTTTAGTCACATCCATTTTGTCGTTGAGCATTTCCTTGATTATAGCTATTTATAGCATCATTACAATTATGTAAATTTTTGAACACCCCAGCAAGATTTCAGGTCTTGCTAATGCTTTATATATAAATCCCACGCTTGTACTAGTTATGTATGTCTCTGTCTCTGTTGTGTTTGACCCTCTAACATCATTGTCCCTAGACAATCCCACCATGTTCAATTCCCCTTGACGCTATACAGACCCACTATGTTCAATTTCCATATGTTCAATTCCCCTTGTCCCTAGATAGACCCACACTTTATTCCCCCATGTTCAATTCCCCTTGAAGCTAGAGTGGCCCAGGGTTTTTCTCCATGTTCAATTCCCCTTGAGGCTAGAGTAGCCCAAGACTATTTCCCATGTTAAATTCCCCTTGAGGCTAGAGTGGCCCACGATTTTTCTCCATGTTAATTTTCCATTGAGGCTAGAGTGGCCCAGGGGTCTCTGTAATGATAATTCCCATTGAGGCTAGGGTGGCCCCATTCACTACTAATGTAATTGACTCTATTCGGTCTTATGGCAACGAAAGTTGTGTCCCTTACCCAGTCCACTTAAATTTTTTGATGCGCATACAGGGCTTTGATGCGCAAAGACTGGACAAAGACTTGGCGAAGACGGCACAAAGACAGTTAAACTGACATGGGCGGCGACTATTTACTGTTGATATAAAACTTCTAAATAAACATCAAATAATTTGAAATGTTTACTTTGTTTATGTGTTGGTCGGTCTTTTTTTAAATACAAAATATATATCAATTTTGCTGTGATGTGATGTGATTTGGATTTTTAACGTAGCTTTAAAAAAATTCAGTCATATCGCTACGATGTCTGCAATGTGGCAGTTTATAGTGATGTCTAGCACTGGGGCATCATGCCGCAGACATGTAGCATGATGTCCCACCCAGTCATATTATACTGACACCAGGCCGACAAGTCCTAACACTAACCCCTTCATGCTGAGCGCCAAGCGAGGCAGCCGTTAGTACCATTTTTGTAAGTCTTTGCTATTACTCTGCCGGGGATCGAACCCACGACCTCCCGCATCTGAGGCGGACGCTCTAACCACTAGGCCACCGGAGCGGTATCAATTTTGCATTTAACATTGTAATGAATTAAATTAAATATTCAATATTGCGTTTAGTCAAAGCAATGTAATCTTCTCGTCATTGTTGGTAAAATATGTTATCTCATTTGAAACAGATGCAAAAAGGTTATCGTGTGTTTATATATATATATATATATATATATATATATATATATATATATATATATATATATATATATATATATATATATATATATATATATATATATATATATATATATATACATATGTATATATACACACACACGATAACCCTGTCTTTGGTGGCTATCTTCCGTTTTGTATTTTGCATAGTTGGGTTTGATATTTTAATGAGAACGATTTTTTTCTGGTTTTCTTCATTGGTTATGCAGGCTATTTAAAAAGATATAGTATATCTTAGGTAACGTTAAAAAACTTTGAATTCCCATTGCTTTGTTTTATTGATTAACTGGGCCTTACTTCAGATGTGCAACTATAAAGAAAACCTGCTAGTTCCTTTTCACCATTTTCGCTAGTCCGATAAACCAGCCCCCCCCCCCCCCGCGTGTGTTGATACTGATGGACAAAAATCAATTTCATCACGGGTGAAGGGGTGATTTATCGGCCTAGGGTGAAAGGTTGATTTATCGGCATACATTTTCACTTCCATGACTTTCAGAGGTAACTTGTATTTTAAAAATGCCAATAACTTCGTTTATATATATATATATATATATATATATATATATATATATATATATATATATATATATATATATATATATATATGGCAATTCATTTAGTGCACTTTCAGAAGCTAGTATTGTTTAGTCTGTCAAAATTCGTTTTCCCTATTTTAATAACTGTTAAAGATTGTGTATTTTAGACTAATTCAGGTTATCTTTGGAGCACATGACATTTTGGTTAGCTGTCTGCTTCGATCATGTACAGGTTCCACCAGTACAATATCCAACGAAGTTTCAACCACAGCACATGAAAGTAACATATAGGTATACCAAGATTCTCTCCGCTATGCATATAGCATTTGCAAACAACTTCTCTCTTCACCTGTCAGTCTCTATTAAGTTCATAATATCTGTAGAGCGCCACCTTTGCACGTCCTTGCGGTGTTTAGTAGGAACCCCCTTACCGGAAATGGTACTTTTCGACAAGTTTACCTGTACAATTTGCCCACCAACAGAGAACTTTTATTATGTTTGTTTCAGATTCTAGCATATTTCCACCTTCTACAATGAAGGTTCGAGTCACGATTATGAACGGCATGGAATTTATAGCAGATTTGAGCCCAGAATTGACAGTTGATAAACTAAAAGTGTATGCTCTTTCGCAGTTTGATGATCCGGCAGAAAGTGTCAAATGTTCTCTGTATCACAAAGTTATTTTGGTCCGGACGGGATTGTATCTTTCAGACGAGAAGACTTTACAGGATCAGGGAGTACAGGATAATGGTAAAGAGGCTGAAATAAATTACAAGGGAACTAGATGACGAGATGCGTGACATCTCCCTATTTTCGACAAATGTATAGAGTCGGATAGATTAACAAGCGCTTTGTCTAAACACAGAAACGAAATGACAGTAAAAAGAAAACTTAGTTTGAATCACCCAAACAGAGTTGGAAAATCCCGAACGAACTTCAAGTCCACCTTCCTTTGTTATGCGAGTTGCAGATGGCGAGTAATTTCTCGTTCCATGCAACACTAGCAGCTAGACCAGCAAGTATTTCTCCGCCTTTTTTTTTATTGACATTACTGGTGACAGATATGAATGCTTTATTCGAAAATTCCAGCCAAATAGAGTAAGACTATCTGCCGCTTTCTAGTAATTAATAATTTTTTTGTACCGACATATGTACGTTGAGTCTTCTTTTTGACCTATAGCATTAAATCTTTCGAACACTAACTTTCTTAATATTAATCCCAGTCAGAACAGAATACCTGCTGTCCATGAATTATTGACTTGAACAATTTTTAATTGCTGAGACACGTGGAAGCGAGTGTCTGATAATCCATTAGAGCAAAAAGGCTGCAAACTCCAGCACAAACAGTGCCAAACATCATTGGTCTCCTCCACCAGCAATGTCAGAAAAAAAGGCAGAGAACCTGTTGTTGGTTGCACTTGCAGCTAAAGGCAATATATTGTTGACATCCTTGCCACTTGCCTCTTTAAATCTGCAAGTGTGAAATGTCTAACAGCAAGTGACACAATATAGAAACAAATTTCTTACAAATACATATTGTTCCTTCATTGATGTTAACTTGTACAGTATTGAAATCCATGCAGATATACACATCATGGATAGATGCACATATAAATACATACAAAACAAACATATGTTGGGACAGATGGACACAAATATACATAGCACAACTATGAATTTCACCTACCTTTTGAAACCCATAAAGATAGAAATGGACCAAAATATAAGAAGATATGAGACATGAAAATAGATTTAATGTACTAATCAGTACAGTAAAATTTGTATTGAGCAACTTCTTCTATGAGCGACCACTTGTCATTTATGACCACATTTATAATGCAAGATCAGTTTTGTTATATAAATACACTGTCATGAGCATCCACCTGCTGAACACAACCAGCAACCATAGTGTCTTGGCAAAATAAGCATTTTAACACTATTTATGACCGATTGTATCACAAAAACAGGGATAACCAAAACCAACATCTATTTAATCTTTGAAAACTTTGACTGATTGGACTGTTGTCAAGAAAAGGCTTGCTGCTGATTTCGAATTTGTATGGGTCATACATGTAGTGCCAAATTGTATATGTAAATGAGACTAAAGTACATGTAAATCACTATGAATGACCATATCACATGAACAGAGACAAACACCACTGACTGTTATGTAATTCTGTGTAAACAAGGCCGCTTCTAAAGCATAGTCTGTTCTAAACAAAAGAAGAAAAAGAAAAATGAGTCTGGTTACCCATTTGTAAATTTGGCAGGGCAAACATGTATTGATATTTATTATAGACTGTAAACCAGGCTAAAGTACATGTCATGAATTGCCATTTTAGTGCTGAAGTCAAGGTAGTGGTCACATACACCACTCCCTCAATAAATTTCACCCTGATAACTCATGAACCTGATTATAATACTGGGTCCGGTGTGGATCCCATTTTTTGAACCAGAAGATACCCTAAAATTGGTCCCAGTTTGATGAACTTGAACAAAATCACTTATTGTTGAAAATGGTAGATAGGACCTGGAAGTTGTAATCAGCATTATGTAATATCAACTTTTAATAAGAAACCATATAATTTGTTACATTTTCTTTCCAAACAACATTCTTAGTCACTATAAATAATGATTTTAAGGAAATTTCAAGTATGGAAATGTCATGTATGCCTAGTGGATGCAGTATTTGAAAAAATAAATACCAATTAAAAAATATAAAAAATATTTTAGCAAGCGAAATTTGTGTTCTAGATGTATCTTTTAGTTCTTTTTAAATGTAATTGACATAAATGCAATGCGACCTCATGTAACTAATCCTAAAATGTGTCAATCTACCCTAACATCTATGTGCGTGAGCATTTCTCTGAGAACCTAATTAAGTGCCAACCGTGTTTTGATATCTGACTAGTGGAAGCATTTGCTTTATTGTTGTACTGAATTGAAAGCTGGCTTCCTTTCTGTTATCACATTAATTACTTCCTTTGAGTCAAATAAAGGAGGTGGAATTAAAAAAAAGTTACAAGTCATGCAAATCTTAAATGCTTAAGTTCTAGCTACCCCGGTCATATGTCGGGTGAACTCTTAGTTGATCAGTCGGCCACTGTTATAAATGTTATTGTGTACGTAATCTAATTAAACTACTTTAAACTAACCTACTCAATTATAGCTGTGATCAAAGATAGCAAGGCAGCCAAGCAAAATTAATACTTTGTAAAATCAAGAGCTTTGTTTCACAGATACAGACGATTGTGGGGGAAAATGAGTTTCAGAGAATTCCTGAAATGGCACTTAGAGATATCCTCAAGGATGATAAGAAATTTTACTATTACTTGCAGTGAAATCACATCATCAACATTTTACTAATTGAACAATACAAAAATTTAGTTTTGATGGAGATGAATATCTCACAAAATAAATGTCACAGGTTTTTGAGAAAGAGGAATCTTGTTTGGTGGTGTATCAACAGTAAGTCTGGTTCCCTGCTACACAGAATATCTTTTTCAAAACAACATTATCTGTCCCACTCCAGGAACCATTCTAATCAACAAAATAAAAAGCAGTGATGTGATACACAAACGTTTTTGTGTACATGTGGTGGATGTTGAAACCAGTTGGTATCATGTTAATGATCTTTCAGATGTTAGACATTTTGAAAAAAATATAATTTTTACAGAATAACAAACAACTTCATCAGAAAAAGCACTTTATGGACAATTATTCTTGACACGATTATAAAACTATACAGTCATTAAACAGCCCAGTCCCCACCCCCATGATTTCTGGATGTTTTGTGGATTTTTTTAGGTCCCTCGGTAACTCGCACCCTCAATTATAGTGCAGTCTTTGTTTGTAAACCCCTTTGTGCATGAATTATCCAGGGAGAGGTATACATTGTTTGATTGTTTGTCTTTTGAGTTAATCCAAATTACCTGGGGGTGCATGAGGTCTGTGTCTATTAAACCAGCAAGTGAGAATTTTTTTCCAAGTTTGATAGTGTTAAAGGCTTGTATTGTTTGTTGCTTTTTTTGTGTTACAAGTGATTACATTCCACACACCAAGCGGTTGTCTGTTCAAGTTGGTGTGGCTGGTTACACTCGTTTATAAAGTTAATACCTTTATGTTTTATGTTACCTGTGAATTAAGCCTTTTGGCTTTTGTCTCTGAATAAATGAATCTGTTTCTGGATGAGATAATTGTGTCCTTTTATTTCATTCATCGGTACATAAACAATGTACATATATATGTATATATATATATATATATATATATATATATATATATATATATATATATATATATATATATATATATATATATATATATATATATATATTGTTACAATGACCATAATAATAATTGCACCATAATAACAATGGATGAACTTCAACTAAAAACAGACAAATTTGAAATCTGGAGAAAAGAATTATAGTAATTGAATGATGTGAAAAGAGGAGACCACTTGCAAAATAGCAGTTTAAACATTGGCAGAATAAATTCAAGGTATACAAATCTTTTATAAGAGACCGCTTGTCTTGAGAAACCATTTTTTGGTAGACACTCTTTATTAGAGGGGCCATAATGTAATACCATTTTGTGTGTTGTCTTTTTTTAGTCCCATTTTGGTGATTTTAAGTTGACTTAAAATTGACAGCAGTGTTTTGGTGATTCAAACTCTGTTTCAGTGCTTTATAACTCCTGTTGTTTTGATGATTTGGATTTATTTTTAGTTCTTTGGTCAGACCAAAATAACTTAATCTATCAATGTGCACGACTTGTCCATTGGCACAAGTTTGTTATTGCTACTTTGCAGATTGCCATTAGACTTTACAAATAAACATACATTCATTCAAAGATCCCCTTTGAAAACAGTCTCCCTCAGATATCCAGTGTGACCACCTTCAAAACCATCTTGAAAATCTTATCACCACAATTTCAAAATGGATGGCCCTATTGACAGGGAATTTTGACTAAAAGACTTGTGATGTATTGTCGGTGCTAAATGAAAATGTTATCCTGTTATCAAAAATTGTCCATCTTGAAAATCTTATCACTATATTAGGTTATAAGATGGCGACCTCCTCTGACGACCGGCTTTCCCACAGGATAAGATCTGCTTCTTCGGAAAAGAGAAGAAGAAGAAGCAGACCTTATCCTGTGAGAAAGCCGGTCGTCAGAGGAGGTCGCCATCTTATAACCTAAGCGACCGCCATAGCTTCAAGTTCCAAAAAAAAATATTCAGGGCTACCCCATACTCTCGAAAAGAAATAACATTCCATTGCCTATGATATGTTAGTCAGTTAGAAGAAAAAATACAGAAGTGAGTCTATCAGCACATGATTTTTTTATCTTGGTTAGAAAGTGCGACTCTAAGTCCTTCGTTTCCGTCGCTTATCAAAATTTTAAAAATAGTAATGCTCTGTAAAAAAAAGTGAGTGAGTGTTTCTTTTAGGTTTGTGCGTTTTTTTTTTTTGTTGGTGATAATATGGATAATGTAAGTTCGGGTACAACGAAATTAAAAGAATTAGGCCCAGAACTCGGTGTGGAGGGAAGAAATATACGCAACAGTAGCGGGAGCAAGAAATGCAGACCTAACCAGTTATCACTCCACCCACCTCGAGAACACAAATAACATCTAGTTAACATCCGACTATACCTAACAAACAACCTGCCCCGGAAAGAGTGGTGGTAAAACAAAGGGCCAATTATGTTAGACAAACGGTATGACAAACTCAAATGTAATTATCTGAGGCACTACGTTCTTTTCTGGGGCCCCGAGTGGCCAAGTGGTCTAAAGCGCTCTCCGTTACGGATCACTGTCATCTCACCTTTGTCTGCGTGGGTTCGAGTCTCGGATTCGGCTAATGTGGGTATGTGAGAAAGCTTGCCAGTAGCTTCTCGTGGGTCGGTGGTTCTTTCCGGGTTTTTCCCGGGTTCTTCCTCCACCATTAATACTGGCCGCCATGTATAGCCTATCGCGTGCTGAAAAATGGCGTTAAACCCTACAACAACAACAACGTTCTTTTCTCACTCCGATACTACAGGCAATCTCAGTTGAAAGAACAACCACAACAACAATAACAGCGACAGACACCATAACAGCGGATTTGAAACTATCTACCTCAACTAAAGAATTAGTATCTGAACCAGAAGAGGAAATTGAGGCGATTGAGGAGGAGGAGGAGGGGGACGCTGACACTCGTTGAGAAGTACACCGAAATGGGACTAGATCAAGCATTGTATGACGTCAACAAAGCTGGGTAGTTTATTAGAGCCATACAATACGTTGCCTACAAATCTCTAGACACCTTTAAACCAAGACCTTCTCAATGGGGATTAGGGTCAGAGTTCTTGCCCAATTCTACAGACAAACCTACACTGGATACCCCCTCAGTCAACTGGTAGAAGCCGCTGCTTACATTGCCGCCCATCATGGCTACGCATTTCCTGATATCAAGAATCATGAGACTAGGAGTGCGGGAAAGAACGTGAAAGCAAAAGAGAGACGTGTTACCTTCTAACAGAAAAAAAACAGCCTTTTTTAGGGCTCCAAAAGATTGCTTTTTATTAACTAGGGAACCATATTTGGCTTGGTATCCCTCCTTGACTAAACTATTCTCGAAACAAACTTGACCACCGCAACAAACTTAACTTTTTAAACCTAACAGTGACCAAACTGGTATATGTCGCTTAGACATAATAATTTAAATAAGATCAGTATGGCTATTTTTATGTACACTAAGTACTAATATTAGATAGATATGTTAGGAAGTAGGAAATTTAACAGAATCGTTAGATTTGAACTAATTGCACAAGTGGTTAACACATTATTGGTACTTTTTACTGTCCATTAGCAAAAACGGGACTTGATTTGAAATAAGTACGGGCTAGCGTTTTGTTGAGTACTTAACACCCATGGCTGTCTTGCTGAGCACCTTTTCCCTCCTTTACCACGCTCGGACAGAAAAATGAGTGTGTGGTGAGACTATTCCCACTCATGTTTAAAGCCTTTCAGTCAGGTTGTTAAGGATTAGTTAGTCCTACACCTGAGTGGCTAAATTTAAAAGTAGTCTGTGAGTATATAAAAGCATGGGGGATGAGGCTCTCTTTCCTTCCCCAGGAGTAATTAAAAATCACGCGGTGCGTTATTAAACCAGTGATATATGCTCCATTAGAGCGAAAATCACTTTAATTCAAGTAAGCAAGCAAGCAAGTTCGGGTACCGTCTCTAGCACTCTTGATGACACCAACTGTATGGGTTATTTTCTTTCTTGCAAGCCCCTATGTTCCACTTCTGTTTGTGATAATAACTTGTGATACTTCACATTTTCTAAAGTGGAAATCTTTACAAGCCGTACAAAATACAAAACTTATATGACTTTGGCTTTTGACACTTGCACAGACTCTTCACTTTATAAGTGTCACGAGAAAATTGTATATCCAATTTTTACCATTTTCAAAAACACGCACACACTTGCAGCTTGACCAGAAATATGTACATCTTGTTTTGTGGATAAGTCACAGACAAGTCCAAGTCCATAGGTGGTTATGAACGTTAGGAATATCCCCTCATTTTTTCAGAAATATCAAAGCTTGCATGTGCATTTTCCCTTTTCCACTCTATATTAGTGCTTAGATTTGTTCCAAAAAAGAAAAAAGAAACGAAACAATTTATAAGAAAAAACAACTGAATTTTGAATTCAGGTTTCTCTCTGTTTATAATATTTTTTCAAGTTGATGGTGCATGACAGAGTACATTCGCCTACCTTTCCAAAGTGAGAGCCATTTCTTCACATGTCACTGCCTTTGTTAAATTCGGTTTCACTGGTTAGTTATCGTTAATCTTTAATTTTTTGATGCATTTCTTTTTGATAGAAGATTTAAGGCTTTCTAGTGTTGTAACGGTATTTATGTTGTTTAGTCTGTTGATGAAATTATCTATAGCAAAGTGCTTAAGATTTTTTCAGGTTTTTTTTATTATTTCAAGCCCTACAAAAGGAGACCAAGTTTGTCTTCAAAGAGGATTGAAGCTCTAAATTACACGGGCGGGAAGGAAAACATCGTTATGTTCATTCTAATCATGCTTGCCGTATCTCTTTGTGTTTTAGAGGTCATATTTCTTCTTAAGTAAATACACGCATCAATAGACAGACAGATTGGGTCATCATCCTTGAGTTTCACTGTACTTTCGGTTCTTTACTTCATACAAACCCCAAATTTATTAGTTTGAAAAAAAAGATAACATGCCCCTCAATACTGTAACACATCTGTTCTGACTCTACCGATGTGAGTGTGAGTGTTTATGTTAAAATGTTTAAGTGAGATATAAAAAAAATGGTCAGCTTGAAAACGCGAACCAATACTGTGACGCTCAGTATTTTGATGTGGTAAGAAGAAATGGTACAACACAGACAAAGAGGGCTTGTAAGTTCACATTTCAGTCTGTCTGTACTGTAATGGTAACAACGCAAGAACATAGGGATTATTATGCCACACAGTCCTAGAACAAAACAATGCATCACCCGTTGTAAGCCATTTCATTGGCTATACTTATTTTCTTACCGCGTTCACTTCGAATTGACTTGAGTAGCTATTCAGACAGTGACGAGAATGGCCATGCTTTACTGGGTCTATCCTATAGGCGATTTATATAAAAAATATTTTTACAAATTAAACTAATGCACGAACAATCGTACCAATGGCGATCCCATGGAAATTGTGTCCGTCTTATTGCAAAATACGTCAACATTTAATTTAACCGTGCAGATCGCTAGAACAAACCTCTGATCATATACATTTTGAAAAGTGTTGTGTGACACGGATTGCCATTGTCGCTTGGTGTCTGCTTTCTTGTTCGAAAAGAGATCGTTTCGTCTTGACTATAAAAATTTAATTTGACTAAGTTGTACGCACTACTTGAACTCATACATTTACGTTGTAGGTGTAAGCCGTCGTTCTCAGTTTTCTGGAAGTTCGTTTTTGCGTTTCTCAGATGTGATACTAATTTTTATGGACCGAACGAAATTTCTTTTGGCGTGAATCAGGACTCGTGGTTTTGTGGCATAATTGGAGAACATTGATGAAAGCTCAGTTATGTCGTCTTCGAAATTGCTGACACGGATCTGAGCTAACACTTCAGGTTTTGTGTGAGGCGATACGGTACATCATTGCCTTTTACTTCCTCAATGAAATCGTTTCATCTTATTGCAAAATTACATTTGACTAGGTTTCATACGCAGCAGGTCCCTGTATATAAGGAGAGTGTCTTAGCGTCAGAGTATTCATTCCGCTCTCAAACGATCACGAAGATGGAAGAGTCAGCACAGATCGACCTGCTGGTCAAATATTTGCTAAAAGTCATACGAAAGCATAATTCACAGGCGAAAGTGGTAACAAAACTTACTCTTTTGGTCGTTGATTTGATGAGAGTCATACGAAAGTGTGTGCTAATGAAGTTTGCTATATCTGCAAAGGTAAATGGGTATTTGTCTCCAAAATACCTGCTTCGTCTAAGAAAGAGAGACAAAAGTCAAGATACCCAATATCGTTGTCAGGGGAAAGGACACTGGAATTCAGAGTGCCCTACGAGAAAAGAGAAGAAACAAAACACAAGACGAAACAGAGAAGAGGGATTCAGAAGAAGAAGAAGAAGAAATTGAAGATGATGAAGAACTTGTGCCAGTAAAGACATGGAAATGGAAAAATTGACAATGTGAGCCGATGCGTTGGCCTTGATGTGAAATTTCATACTACCTTCTAAAAGAGAATAGACCAGAAAGAAAACGTAAGTGTCTCTTGGTCTTGACATTGTATAATAAGGATGGCGTGTTTTGTTTTTACTCACACTTTATGAAATTGTGCTCTTTCACCTCTCTCTATCCCTCTGGATCATGTTTTAGTTAGAATCGAAATGGAAGGATGTTTTCCTTCACGCACGCTCTTTAGGCATGCAAGTCCGTAAACAATAGTCAGTCTATTCATCCATCATTTTTGTGTCTTGATGTTTCCTAAAGCACACACTGATGCCATAAAATAACGGGTTAAATGGGTTTTGTAGTGTTGGGAGTGGGGGTGGGGTGGGGTGTAGGTGTTTGGCAGAGTTGGTCATTGCAGATGAGGGCTTAGGTGCTTTCAAAAAACTTTTTCTTCACTCTTTGTTGATGGAATATAATGGGTTATTTTCTTCACTCTCTGTTGATAGTATATGTAAAGGGTTATTTCTTCACTCCGTGTGGATAGTGTATAATGGTTTTATTCTTCTTCCCTCTGTGGTGCGCGCGCGCGCGCGCGTGTGTGTGTGTGTGTGTTAGCGTACGTTGTTTAGATCGTATATTTGGTTGTTTTTCTTCTTCCTCCCGAGTGTGGATAGTATATTTGGGGTTTGTTTTTTCCTCTTCCCTCAGTCTGTGTGTGTGTGTGTGTGTGTGTGTGTGTGTGTGTGTGTGTGTGTGAGTCTGTCTGCGCGCGTATGTTGTGTGTGTGTGTGTGTGTTAGCGTACGTTGTTTAGATCGTATATTTGGTTGTTTTTTTTCTTCCTCCCGAGTGTGGATAGTATATTTGGGGTTTGTTTTTTCCTCTTCCCTCTGTCTGTGTGTGTGTGTGTGTGTGTGTGTGTGTGTGTGTGTGTGTCTGCGCGCGTATGTTGTGTGTGTGTGTGTGTGTGTGTATTGGTCTCTGTTTGTCCCTATAAAACTCACTTTATCCCTATCAGATACACTCTACCTACCTACCTACAGTAGCGCGTATTCAGGTCAGCCACTTGCAACACTGTTGCCATTTATTCCCTAGTGTTCAGTACAGTGACGTCACTGACGCTGGAAATTTTGAGACTATAAATATCGACTTGGGGATTTCCACATTTTGTAGCTATACATATATGCTAGAATTCATAAACAGGAACGTCACTCAAGCTGAGGCTATAAAAAGATAGTGGGATTTTCCAAAGGAAAAACCCACAAGTTGGAGCTATAAATAGATAGTGGGATTTCATAGGAATTTCAGCTGATTATAGATACATAGGTATTTATCCACGATCGTCACAGAAGTTGATATTGTAAGTAGTTACTAATTTTATCCAGTTTAGTCTAAACCATTGTAACTTAATTTTCGGGGATATGTTTATTTTCCTTTAAATTCTGGGACAATTTCGTCATTTTAACGTTACTTTTAGTCACATCCATTTTGTCGTTGAGCATTTCCTTGATTATAGCTATTTATAGCATCATTACAATTGTGCAAATGTTTGAACACCCCAGCAAGATTTCAGGTCTTGCTAATGCTTTATATATAAATCCCACGCTTGTACTAGTTATGTATGTCTCTGTCTCTGTTGTGTTTGACCCTCTACCATCATTGTCCCTAGACAATCCCACCATGTTCAATTCCCCTTGACGCTATACAGACCCACCATGTTCAATTTCCATATGTTCAGTTCCCCTTGTCCCTAGATAGACCCACACTTTATTCCCCCATGTTCAATTCCCCTTGAGGCTAGAGTGGCCCGGGGTTTTTCTCCATGTTCAATTCCCCTTGAGGCTAGAGTAGCCCAAGACTATTTCCCATGTTAAATTCCCCTTGAGGCTAGAGTGGCCCACGATTTTTCTCCATGTTAATTTTCCATTGAGGCTAGAGTGGCCCAGGGGTCTCTGTAATGATAATTCCCATTGAGGCTAGGGTGGCCCCATTCACTACTAATGTAATTGGCTCTCTTCGGTCTTAAGGCAACGAAAGTTGTGTCCCTTACCCAGTCCACTTAAATTTTTTGATGCGCATACGGGGCTTTGATGCGCAAAGACTGGACAAAGACTTGGCGAAGACGGCACAAAGACAGTTAAACTGACATGGGCGGCAACTATTTACTGTTGATATAAAACTTCTAAATAAACATCAAATAATTTGAAATGTTTACTTTGTTTATGTGTTGGTCGGTCTTTTTTTAAATACAAAATATATATCAATTTTGCTGTGATGTGATGTGATTTGGATTTTTAACGTAGCTTTAAAAAAAATTCAGTCATATCGCTACGATGTCTGCAATGTGGCAGTTTATAGTGATGTCTAACACTGGGGCATCATGCCGCAGACATGTAGCATGATGTCCCACCCAGTCATATTATACTGACACCAGGCCGACAAGTCCTAACACTAACCCCTTAATGCTGAGCGCCAAGCGAGGCAGCCGTTAGTACCATTTTTGTAAGTCTTTGCTATTACTCTGCCGGGGATCGAACCCACGACCTCCCGCATCTGAGGCGGACGCTCTAACCACTAGGCCACCGGAGCGGTATCAATTTTGCATTTAACATTGTAATGAATTAAATTAAATATTCAATATTGCGTTTAGTCAAAGCAATGTAATCTTCTCGTCATTGTTGGTAAAATATGTTATCTCATTTGAAACAGATGCAAAAAGGTTATCGTGTGTGTGTGTGTATATATATATATATATATATATATATATATATATATATATATACACACGATAACCCTGTCTTTGGTGGCTATCTTCCGTTTTGTATTTTGCATAGTTGGGTTTGATATTTTAATGAAAACGATTTTTTTCTGGTTTTCTTCATTGGTTATGCAGGCTATTTAAAAAGATATAGTATATCTTAGGTAACGTTAAAAAACTTTGAATTCCCATTGCTTTGTTTTATTGATTAACTGGGCCTTACTTCAGATGTGCAACTATAAAGAAAACCTGCTAGTTCCTTTTCACCATTTTCGCTAGTCCGATAAACCAGCCCCCCCGCGTGTGTTGATACTGATGGACAAAAATCAATATCATCACGGGTGAAGGGGTGATTTATCGGCCTAGGGTGAAAGGTTGATTTATCGGCATACATTTTCACTTCCATGACTTTCAGAGGTAACTTGTATTTTAAACATGCCAATAACTTCGTTTATATATATATATATATATATATATATATATATATATATATATATATATATATATATATATGGCAATTCATTTAGTGCACTTTCAGAAGCTAGTATTGTTTAGTCTGTCAAAATTCGTTTTCCCTATTTTAATAACTGTTAAAGATTGTGTATTTTAGACTAATTCAGGTTATCTTTGGAGCACATGACATTTTGGTTAGCTGTCTGCTTCGATCATGTACAGGTTCCACCAGTACAATATCCAACGAAGTTTCAACCACAGCACATGAAAGTAACATACCAAGATTCTCTCCGCTATGCATATAGCATTTGCAAACAACTTCTCTCTTCACCTGTCAGTCTCTATTAAGTTCATAATATCTGTAGAGCGCCACCTTTGCACGTCTTTGCGGTGTTTAGTAGGAACCCCCTTACCGGAAATGGTACTTTTCGACAAGTTTACCTGTACAATTTGCCCACCAACAGAGAACTTTTATTATGTTTGTTTCAGATTCTAGCATATTTCCACCTTCTACAATGAAGGTTCGAGTCACGATTATGAACGGCATGGAATTTATAGCAGATTTGAGCCCAGAATTGACAGTTGATAAACTAAAAGTGTATGCTCTTTCGCAGTTTGATGATCCGGCAGAAAGTGTCAAATGTTCTCTGTATCACAAAGTTATTTTGGTCCGGACGGGATTGTATCTTTCAGACGAGAAGACTTTACAGGATCAGGGAGTACAGGATAATGGTAAAGAGGCTGAAATAAATTACAAGGGAACTAGATGACGAGATGCGTGACATCTCCCTATTTTCGACAAATGTATAGAGTCGGATAGATTAACAAGCGCTTTGTCTAAACACAGAAACGAAATGACAGTAAAAAGAAAACTTAGTTTGAATCACCCAAACAGAGTTGGAAAATCCCGAACGAACTTCAAGTCCACCTTCCTTTGTTATGCGAGTTGCAGATGGCGAGTAATTTCTCGTTCCATGCAACACTAGCAGCTAGACCAGCAAGTATTTCTCCGCCTTTTTTTTTATTGACATTACTGGTGACAGATATGAATGCTTTATTCGAAAATTCCAGCCAAATAGAGTAAGACTATCTGCCGCTTTCTAGTAATTAATAATTTTTTTGGTACCGACATATGTACGTTGAGTCTTCTTTTTGACCTATAGCATTAAATCTTTCGAACACTAACTTTCTTAATATTAATCCCAGTCAGAACAGAATACCTGCTGTCCATGAATTATTGACTTGAACAATTTTTAATTGCTGAGACACGTGGAAGCGAGTGTCTGATAATCCAATAGAGCAAAAAGGCTGCAAACTCCAGCACAAACAGTGCCAAACATCATTGGTCTCCTCCACCAGCAATGTCAGAAAGAAAGGCAGAGAACCTGTTGTTGGTTGCACTTGCAGCTAAAGGCAATATATTGTTGACATCCTTGCCACTTGCCTCTTTAAATCTGCAAGTGTGAAATGTCTAACAGCAAGTGACACAATATAGAAACAAATTTCTTACAAATACATATTGTTCCTTCATTGATGTTAACTTGTACTGTATTGAAATCCATGCAGATATACACATCATGGATAGATGCACATATAAATACATACAAAACAAACATATATGTTGGGACAGATGGACACAAATATACATAGCACAACTATGAATTTCACCTACCTTTTGAAACCCATAAAGATAGAAATGGACCAAAATATAAGAAGATATGAGACATGAAAATAGATTTAATGTACTAATCAGTACAGTAAAATTTGTATTGAGCAACTTTTGCTATGAGCGACCACTTGTCATTTATGACCACATTTATAATGCAAGATCAGTTTTGTTATATAAATACACTGTCGTGAGCATCCACCTGCTGAACACAACCAGCAACCATAGTGTCTTGGCAAAATAAGCATTTTAACACTATTTATGAACGATTGTATCACAAAAACAGGGATAACCAAAACCAACATCTATTTAATCTTTGAAAACTTTGACTGATTGGACTGTTGTCAAGAAAAGGCTTGCTGCTGATTTCGAATTTGTATGGGTCATACATGTAGTGCCAAATTGTATATGTAAATGAGACTAAAGTACATGTAAATCACTATGAATGACCATATCACATGAACAGAGACAAACACCACTGACTTTTATGTAATTCTTTGTAAACAAGGCCGCTTCAAAAGCATAGTCTGTTCTAAACAAAAGAAGAAAAAGAAAAATGAGTCTGGTTACCCATTTGTAAATTTGGCAGGGCAAACATGTATTGATATTTATTATAGACTGTAAACCAGGCTAAAGTACATGTCATGAATTGCCATTTTAGTGCTGAAGTCAAGGTAGTGGTCACATACACCACTCCCTCAATAAATTGCACCCTGATAACTCATGAACCTGATCATAATACTGGGTCCGGTGTGGATCCCATTTTTTGAACCAGAAGATACCCTAAAATTGGTTCCAGTTTGATGAACTTGAACAAAATCACTTATTGTTGAAAATGGTAGATAGGACCTGGAAGTTGTAATCAGCATTATGTAATATCAACTTTTAATAAGAAGCCATATAATTTGTTACATTTTCTTTCCAAACAACATTCTTAGTCACTATAAATAATGATTTTAAGGAAATTTCAAGTATGGAAATGTCATGTATGCCTAGTGGATGCAGTATTTGAAAAAATAAATACCAATTAAAAAATATAAAAAATATTTTAGCAAGCGAAATTTGTGTTCTAGATGTATCTTTTAGTTCTTTTTAAATGTAATTGACATAAATGCAATGCGACCTCATGTAATTAATCCTAAAATGTGTCAATCTACCCTAACATCTATGTGCGTGAGCATTTCTCTGAGAACCTAATTAAGTGCCAACCGTGTTTTGATATCTGACTAGTGGAAGCATTTGCTTTATTGTTGTACTGAATTGAAAGCTGGCTTCCTTTCTGTTATCACATTAATTACTTCCTTTGAGTCAAATAAAGGAGGTGGAATTAAAAAAAAGTTACAAGTCATGCAAATCTTAAATGCTTAAGTTCTAGCTACCCTGGTCATATGTCGGGTGAACACTTAGTTGATCAGTCGGCCACTGTTATAAATGTTATTGTGTACGTAATCTAATTAAACTACTTTAAACTAACCTACTCAATTATAGCTGTGATCAAAGATAGCAAGGCAGCCAAGCAAAATTAATACTTTGTAAAATCAAGAGCTTTGTTTCACAGATACAGACGATTGTGGGGGAAAATGAGTTTCAGAGAATTCCTGAAATGGCACTTAGAGATATCCTCAAGGATGATAAGAAATTTTACTATTACTTGCAGTGAAATCACATCATCAACATTTTACTAATTGAACAATACAAAAATTTAGTTTTGATGGAGATGAATATCTCACAAAATAAATGTCACAGGTTTTTGAGAAAGAGGAATCTTGTTTGGTGGTGTATCAACAGTAAGTCTGGTTCCCTGCTACACAGAATATCTTTTTCAAAACAACATTATCTGTCCCACTCCAGGAACCATTCTAATCAACAAAATAAAAAGCAGTGATGTGATACACAAACGTTTTTGTGTACATGTGGTGGATGTTGAAACCAGTTGGTATCATGTTAATGATCTTTCAGATGTTAGACATTTTGAAAAAAATATAATTTTTACAGAATAACAAACAACTTCATCAGAAAAAGCCCTTTATGGACAATTATTCTTGACACGATTATAAAACTATACAGTCATTAAACAGCCCAGTCCCCACCCCCATGATTTCTGGATGTTTTGTGGATTTTTTTAGGTCCCTCGGTAACTCGCACCCTCAATTATAGTGCAGTCTTTGTTTGTAAACCCCTTTGTGCATGAATTATCCAGGGAGAGGTATACATTGTTTGATTGTTTGTCTTTTGAGTTAATCCAAATTGCCTGGGGGTGCACGAGGTCTGTGTCTATTAAACCAGCAAGTGATAATTTTTTTCCAAGTTTGATAGTGTTAAAGGCTTGTATTGTTTGTTGCTTTTTTTTTGGTGTTACAAGTGATTACATTCCACACACCAAGCGGTTGTCTGTTCAAGTTGGTGTGGCTGGTTACACTCGTTTATAAAGTTAATACCTTTATGTTACCTGTGAATTAAGCCTTTTGGCTTTTGTCTCTGAATAAATGAATCTGTTTCTGGATGAGATAATTGTGTCCTTTTATTTCATTCATCGGTACATAAACAATGTACATATATATATATATATATATATATATATATATATATATATATATATATATATATATATATATATATATATTGTTACAATGACCATAATAATAATTGCACCATAATAACAATGGATGAACTTCAACTAAAAACAGACAAATTTAAAATCTGGAGAAAAGAATTATAGTAATTGAATGATGTGAAAAGAGGAGACCACTTGCAAAATAGCAGTTTAAACATTGGCAGAACAAATTCAGGGTATACAAACCTTTTATAAGAGACCGCTTGTCTTGAGAAACCATTTTTTGGTAGACACTCTTTATTAGAGGGGCCATAATGTAATACCATTTTGTGTGTTGTCTTTTTTTAGTCCCATTTTGGTGATTTTAAGTTGACTTAAAATTGACAGCAGTGTTTTGGTGATTCAAACTCAGTTTCAGTGCTTTATAACTCCTGTTGTTTTGATGATTTGGATTTATTTTTAGTTCTTTGGTCAGACCAAAATAACTTAATCTATCAATGTCCACGACTTGTCCATTGGCACAAGTTTGGTATTGCTACTTTGCAGATTGCCATTAGACTTTACAAATAAACATACATTCATTCAAAGATCCCCTTTGAAAACAGTGTCCCTCAGATATCCAGTGTGACCACCTTCAAAACCATCTTGAAAATCTTATCACCACAATTTCAAAATGGATGGCCCTATTGACAGGGAATTTTGACTAAAAGACTTGTGATGTATTGTCGGTGCTAAATGAAAATGTTATCCTGTTATCAACAAATTGTCCATCTTGAAAATCTTATCACTATATTAGGTTATAAGATGGCGACCTCCTCTGACGACCGGCTTTCTCACAGGATAAGGTCTGCTTCTTCGGAAAAGAGAAGAAGAAGAAGCAGACCTTATCCTGTGAGAAAGCCGGTCGTCAGAGGAGGTCGCCATCTTATAACCTAAGCGACCGCCATTGCTTCAAGTTCCAAAAAAAAAATATCCAGGGCTACCCCATACTCTCGAAAAGAAATAACATTCCACTGCCTATGATATGTTAGTCAGTTAGAAGAAAAAATACAGAAGTGAGTCTATCAGCACATGATTTTTTTATCTTGGTTAGAAAGTGCGACTCTAAGTCCTTCGTTTCCGTCGCTTATCAAAATTTTAAAAATAGTAATGTTCTGTAAAAAAAAGTGAGTGAGTGTTTCTTTTAGGTTTGTGCTTTTTTTTTTTTTGTTGGTGATAATATGGATAATGTAAGTTCGGGTACAACGAAATTAAAAGAATTAGGCCCAGAACTCGGTGTGGAGGGAAGAAATATACGCAACAGTAGCGGGAGCAAGAAATGCAGACCTAACCAGTTATCACTCCACCCACCTCGAGAACACAAATAACATCTAGTCAACATCCGACTATACCTAACAAACAACCTGCCCCGGAAAGAGTGGTGGTAAAACAAAGGGCCAATTATGTTAGACAAACGGTATGACAAACTCAAATGTAATTATCGGAGGCACTACGTTCTTTTCTGGGGCCCCGAGTGGCCAAGTGGTCTAAAGCGCTCTCCGTTACGGATCACTGTCATCTCACCTTTGTCTGCGTGGGTTCGAGTCTCGGATTCGGCTAATGTGGGTATGTGAGAAAGCTTGCCAGTAGCTTCTCTTGGGTCGGTGGTTCTTTCCGGGTTTTTCCCGGGTTCTTCCTCCACCATTAATACTGGCCGCCATGTATAGCCTATCGCGTGCTGAAAAATGGCGTTAAACCCTACAACAACAACAACGTTCTTTTCTCACTCCGATACTACAGGCAATCTCAGTTGAAAGAACAACCACAACAACAATAACAGCGACAGACACCATAACAGCGGATTTGAAACTATCTACCTCAACTAAAGAATTAGTATCTGAACCAGAAGAGGAAATTGAGGCGATTGAGGAGGAGGAGGAGGGGGACGCTGACACTCGTTGAGAAGTACACCGAAATGGGACTAGATCAAGCATTGTATGACGTCAACAAAGCAGGGTAGTTTATTAGAGCCATACAATACGTTGCCTACAAATCTCTAGACACCTTTAAACCAAGACCTTCTCAATGGGGATTAGGGTCAGAGTTCTTGCCCAATTCTACAGACAAACCTACACTGGATACCCCCTCAGTCAACTGGTAGAAGCCGCTGCTTACATTGCCGCCCATCATGGCTACGCATTTCCTGATATCAAGAATCATGAGACTAGGAGTGCGGGAAAGAACGTGAAAGCAAAAGAGAGACGTGTTACCTTCTAACAGAAAAAAACAGCCTTTTTTAGGGCTCCAAAAAATTGCTTTTAATTAACTAGGGAACCATATTTGGCTTGGTATCCCTCCTTGACTAAACTATTCTCGAAACAAACTTGACCCATTGGAACACCGCAACAAACTTAACTTTTTAAACCTAACAGTGACCAAACTGGTATATGTCGCTTAGACATAATAATTTAAATAAGATCAGTATGGCTATTTTTATGTACACTAAGTACTAATATTAGATAGATATGTTAGGAAGTAGGAAATTTAACAGAATCGTTAGATTTGAACTAATTGCACAAGTGGTTAACACATTATTGGTACTTTTTACTGTCCATTAGCAAAAACGGGACTTGATTTGAAATAAGTACGGGCTAGCGTTTTGTTGAGTACTTAACACCCATGGCTGTCTTGCTGAGCACCTTTTCCCTCCTTTACCACGCTCGGACAGAAAAATGAGTGTGTGGTGAGACTATTCCCACTCATGTTTAAAGCCTTTCAGTCAGGTTGTTAAGGATTAGTTAGTCCTACACCTGAGTGGCTAAATTTAAAAGTAGTCTGTGAGTATATAAAAGCATGGGGGATGAGGCTCTCTTTCCTTCCCCAGGAGTAATTAAAAATCACGCGGTGCGTTATTAAACCAGTGATATATGCTCCATTAGAGCGAAAATCACTTTAATTCAAGTAAGCAAGCAAGCAAGTTCGGGTACCGTCTCTAGCACTCTTGATGACACCAACTGTATGGGTTATTTTCTTTCTTGCAAGCCCCTATGTTCCACTTCTGTTTGTGATAATAACTTGTGATACTTCACATTTTCTAAAGTGGAAATCTTTACAAGCCGTACAAAATACAAAACTTATATGACTTTGGCTTTTGACACTTGCACAGACTCTTCACTTTATAAGTGTCACGAGAAAATTGTATATCCAATTTTTACCATTTTCAAAAACACGCACACACTTGCAGCTTGACCAGAAATATGTACATCTTGTTTTGTGGATAAGTCACAGACAAGTCCAAGTCCATAGGTGGTTATGAACGTTAGGAATATCCCCTCATTTTTTCAGAAATATCAAAGCTTGCATGTGCATTTTCCCTTTTCCACTCTATATTAGTGCTTAGATTTGTTCCAAAAAAGAAAAAAGAAACGAAACAATTTATAAGAAAAAACAACTGAATTTTGAATTCAGGTTTCTCTCTGTTTATAATATTTTTTCAAGTTGATGGTGCATGACAGAGTACATTCGCCTACCTTTCCAAAGTGAGAGCCATTTCTTCACATGTCACTGCCTTTGTTAAATTCGGTTTCACTGGTTAGTTATCGTTAATCTTTAATTTTTTGATGCATTTCTTTTTGATAGAAGATTTAAGGCTTTCTAGTGTTGTAACGGTATTTATGTTGTTTAGTCTGTTGATGAAATTATCTATAGCAAAGTGCTTAAGATTTTTTCAGGTTTTTTTTATTATTTCAAGCCCTACAAAAGGAGACCAAGTTTGTCTTCAAAGAGGATTGAAGCTCTAAATTACACGGGCGGGAAGGAAAACATCGTTATGTTCATTCTAATCATGCTTGCCGTATCTCTTTGTGTTTTAGAGGTCATATTTCTTCTTAAGTAAATACACGCATCAATAGACAGACAGATTGGGTCATCATCCTTGAGTTTCACTGTACTTTCGGTTCTTTACTTCATACAAACCCCAAATTTATTAGTTTGAAAAAAAAGATAACATGCCCCTCAATACTGTAACACATCTGTTCTGACTCTACCGATGTGAGTGTGAGTGTTTATGTTAAAATGTTTAAGTGAGATATAAAAAAAATGGTCAGCTTGAAAACGCGAACCAATACTGTGACGCTCAGTATTTTGATGTGGTAAGAAGAAATGGTACAACACAGACAAAGAGGGCTTGTAAGTTCACATTTCAGTCTGTCTGTACTGTAATGGTAACAACGCAAGAACATAGGGATTATTATGCCACACAGTCCTAGAACAAAACAATGCATCACCCGTTGTAAGCCATTTCATTGGCTATACTTATTTTCTTACCGCGTTCACTTCGAATTGACTTGAGTAGCTATTCAGACAGTGACGAGAATGGCCATGCTTTACTGGGTCTATCCTATAGGCGATTTATATAAAAAATATTTTTACAAATTAAACTAATGCACGAACAATCGTACCAATGGCGATCCCATGGAAATTGTGTCCGTCTTATTGCAAAATACGTCAACATTTAATTTAACCGTGCAGATCGCTAGAACAAACCTCTGATCATATACATTTTGAAAAGTGTTGTGTGACACGGATTGCCATTGTCGCTTGGTGTCTGCTTTCTTGTTCGAAAAGAGATCGTTTCGTCTTGACTATAAAAATTTAATTTGACTAAGTTGTACGCACTACTTGAACTCATACATTTACGTTGTAGGTGTAAGCCGTCGTTCTCAGTTTTCTGGAAGTTCGTTTTTGCGTTTCTCAGATGTGATACTAATTTTTATGGACCGAACGAAATTTCTTTTGGCGTGAATCAGGACTCGTGGTTTTGTGGCATAATTGGAGAACATTGATGAAAGCTCAGTTATGTCGTCTTCGAAATTGCTGACACGGATCTGAGCTAACACTTCAGGTTTTGTGTGAGGCGATACGGTACATCATTGCCTTTTACTTCCTCAATGAAATCGTTTCATCTTATTGCAAAATTACATTTGACTAGGTTTCATACGCAGCAGGTCCCTGTATATAAGGAGAGTGTCTTAGCGTCAGAGTATTCATTCCGCTCTCAAACGATCACGAAGATGGAAGAGTCAGCACAGATCGACCTGCTGGTCAAATATTTGCTAAAAGTCATACGAAAGCATAATTCACAGGCGAAAGTGGTAACAAAACTTACTCTTTTGGTCGTTGATTTGATGAGAGTCATACGAAAGTGTGTGCTAATGAAGTTTGCTATATCTGCAAAGGTAAATGGGTATTTGTCTCCAAAATACCTGCTTCGTCTAAGAAAGAGAGACAAAAGTCAAGATACCCAATATCGTTGTCAGGGGAAAGGACACTGGAATTCAGAGTGCCCTACGAGAAAAGAGAAGAAACAAAACACAAGACGAAACAGAGAAGAGGGATTCAGAAGAAGAAGAAGAAGAAATTGAAGATGATGAAGAACTTGTGCCAGTAAAGACATGGAAATGGAAAAATTGACAATGTGAGCCGATGCGTTGGCCTTGATGTGAAATTTCATACTACCTTCTAAAAGAGAATAGACCAGAAAGAAAACGTAAGTGTCTCTTGGTCTTGACATTGTATAATAAGGATGGCGTGTTTTGTTTTTACTCACACTTTATGAAATTGTGCTCTTTCACCTCTCTCTATCCCTCTGGATCATGTTTTAGTTAGAATCGAAATGGAAGGATGTTTTCCTTCACGCACGCTCTTTAGGCATGCAAGTCCGTAAACAATAGTCAGTCTATTCATCCATCATTTTTGTGTCTTGATGTTTCCTAAAGCACACACTGATGCCATAAAATAACGGGTTAAATGGGTTTTGTAGTGTTGGGAGTGGGGGTGGGGTGGGGTGTAGGTGTTTGGCAGAGTTGGTCATTGCAGATGAGGGCTTAGGTGCTTTCAAAAAACTTTTTCTTCACTCTTTGTTGATGGAATATAATGGGTTATTTTCTTCACTCTCTGTTGATAGTATATGTAAAGGGTTATTTCTTCACTCCGTGTGGATAGTGTATAATGGTTTTATTCTTCTTCCCTCTGTGGTGCGCGCGCGCGCGCGCGTGTGTGTGTGTGTGTGTTAGCGTACGTTGTTTAGATCGTATATTTGGTTGTTTTTCTTCTTCCTCCCGAGTGTGGATAGTATATTTGGGGTTTGTTTTTTCCTCTTCCCTCAGTCTGTGTGTGTGTGTGTGTGTGTGTGTGTGTGTGTGTGAGTGTGTCTGCGCGCGTATGTTGTGTGTGTGTGTGTGTGTTAGCGTACGTTGTTTAGATCGTATATTTGGTTGTTTTTTTTCTTCCTCCCGAGTGTGGATAGTATATTTGGGGTTTGTTTTTTCCTCTTCCCTCTGTCTGTGTGTGTGTGTGTGTGTGTGTGTGTGTGTGTGTGTGTCTGCGCGCGTATGTTGTGTGTGTGTGTGTGTGTGTATTGGTCTCTGTTTGTCCCTATAAAACTCACTTTATCCCTATCAGATACACTCTACCTACCTACCTACAGTAGCGCGTATTCAGGTCAGCCACTTGCAACACTGTTGCCATTTATTCCCTAGTGTTCAGTACAGTGACGTCACTGACGCTGGAAATTTTGAGACTATAAATATCGACTTGGGGATTTCCACATTTTGTAGCTATACATATATGCTAGAATTCATAAACAGGAACGTCACTCAAGCTGAGGCTATAAAAAGATAGTGGGATTTTCCAAAGGAAAAACCCACAAGTTGGAGCTATAAATAGATAGTGGGATTTCATAGGAATTTCAGCTGATTATAGATACATAGGTATTTATCCACGATCGTCACAGAAGTTGATATTGTAAGTAGTTACTAATTTTATCCAGTTTAGTCTAAACCATTGTAACTTAATTTTCGGGGATATGTTTATTTTCCTTTAAATTCTGGGACAATTTCGTCATTTTAACGTTACTTTTAGTCACATCCATTTTGTCGTTGAGCATTTCCTTGATTATAGCTATTTATAGCATCATTACAATTATGCAAATGTTTGAACACCCCAGCAAGATTTCAGGTCTTGCTAATGCTTTATATATAAATCCCACGCTTGTACTAGTTATGTATGTCTCTGTCTCTGTTGTGTTTGACCCTCTACCATCATTGTCCCTAGACAATCCCACCATGTTCAATTCCCCTTGACGCTATACAGACCCACCATGTTCAATTTCCATATGTTCAGTTCCCCTTGTCCCTAGATAGACCCACACTTTATTCCCCCATGTTCAATTCCCCTTGAGGCTAGAGTGGCCCGGGGTTTTTCTCCATGTTCAATTCCCCTTGAGGCTAGAGTAGCCCAAGACTATTTCCCATGTTAAATTCCCCTTGAGGCTAGAGTGGCCCACGATTTTTCTCCATGTTAATTTTCCATTGAGGCTAGAGTGGCCCAGGGGTCTCTGTAATGATAATTCCCATTGAGGCTAGGGTGGCCTCATTCACTACTAATGTAATTGGCTCTCTTCGGTCTTAAGGCAACGAAAGTTGTGTCCCTTACCCAGTCCACTTAAATTTTTTGATGCGCATACGGGGCTTTGATGCGCAAAGACTGGACAAAGACTTGGCGAAGACGGCACAAAGACAGTTAAACTGACATGGGCGGCAACTATTTACTGTTGATATAAAACTTCTAAATAAACATCAAATAATTTGAAATGTTTACTTTGTTTATGTGTTGGTCGGTCTTTTTTTAAATACAAAATATATATCAATTTTGCTGTGATGTGATGTGATTTGGATTTTTAACGTAGCTTTAAAAAAAATTCAGTCATATCGCTACGATGTCTGCAATGTGGCAGTTTATAGTGATGTCTAACACTGGGGCATCATGCCGCAGACATGTAGCATGATGTCCCACCCAGTCATATTATACTGACACCAGGCCGACAAGTCCTAACACTAACCCCTTAATGCTGAGCGCCAAGCGAGGCAGCCGTTAGTACCATTTTTGTAAGTCTTTGCTATTACTCTGCCGGGGATCGAACCCACGACCTCCCGCATCTGAGGCGGACGCTCTAACCACTAGGCCACCGGAGCGGTATCAATTTTGCATTTAACATTGTAATGAATTAAATTAAATATTCAATATTGCGTTTAGTCAAAGCAATGTAATCTTCTCGTCATTGTTGGTAAAATATGTTATCTCATTTGAAACAGATGCAAAAAGGTTATCGTGTGTGTGTGTGTATATATATATATATATATATATATATATATATATATATATATATATATATATATATATATACACACGATAACCCTGTCTTTGGTGGCTATCTTCCGTTTTGTATTTTGCATAGTTGGGTTTGATATTTTAATGAAAACGATTTTTTTCTGGTTTTCTTCATTGGTTATGCAGGCTATTTAAAAAGATATAGTATATCTTAGGTAACGTTAAAAAACTTTGAATTCCCATTGCTTTGTTTTATTGATTAACTGGGCCTTACTTCAGATGTGCAACTATAAAGAAAACCTGCTAGTTCCTTTTCACCATTTTCGCTAGTCCGATAAACCAGCCCCCCCGCGTGTGTTGATACTGATGGACAAAAATCAATATCATCACGGGTGAAGGGGTGATTTATCGGCCTAGGGTGAAAGGTTGATTTATCGGCATACATTTTCACTTCCATGACTTTCAGAGGTAACTTGTATTTTAAACATGCCAATAACTTCGTTTATATATATATATATATATATATATATATATATATATATATATATATATATATATATATATGGCAATTCATTTAGTGCACTTTCAGAAGCTAGTATTGTTTAGTCTGTCAAAATTCGTTTTCCCTATTTTAATAACTGTTAAAGATTGTGTATTTTAGACTAATTCAGGTTATCTTTGGAGCACATGACATTTTGGTTAGCTGTCTGCTTCGATCATGTACAGGTTCCACCAGTACAATATCCAACGAAGTTTCAACCACAGCACATGAAAGTAACATACCAAGATTCTCTCCGCTATGCATATAGCATTTGCAAACAACTTCTCTCTTCACCTGTCAGTCTCTATTAAGTTCATAATATCTGTAGAGCGCCACCTTTGCACGTCTTTGCGGTGTTTAGTAGGAACCCCCTTACCGGAAATGGTACTTTTCGACAAGTTTACCTGTACAATTTGCCCACCAACAGAGAACTTTTATTATGTTTGTTTCAGATTCTAGCATATTTCCACCTTCTACAATGAAGGTTCGAGTCACGATTATGAACGGCATGGAATTTATAGCAGATTTGAGCCCAGAATTGACAGTTGATAAACTAAAAGTGTATGCTCTTTCGCAGTTTGATGATCCGGCAGAAAGTGTCAAATGTTCTCTGTATCACAAAGTTATTTTGGTCCGGACGGGATTGTATCTTTCAGACGAGAAGACTTTACAGGATCAGGGAGTACAGGATAATGGTAAAGAGGCTGAAATAAATTACAAGGGAACTAGATGACGAGATGCGTGACATCTCCCTATTTTCGACAAATGTATAGAGTCGGATAGATTAACAAGCGCTTTGTCTAAACACAGAAACGAAATGACAGTAAAAAGAAAACTTAGTTTGAATCACCCAAACAGAGTTGGAAAATCCCGAACGAACTTCAAGTCCACCTTCCTTTGTTATGCGAGTTGCAGATGGCGAGTAATTTCTCGTTCCATGCAACACTAGCAGCTAGACCAGCAAGTATTTCTCCGCCTTTTTTTTTATTGACATTACTGGTGACAGATATGAATGCTTTATTCGAAAATTCCAGCCAAATAGAGTAAGACTATCTGCCGCTTTCTAGTAATTAATAATTTTTTTGGTACCGACATATGTACGTTGAGTCTTCTTTTTGACCTATAGCATTAAATCTTTCGAACACTAACTTTCTTAATATTAATCCCAGTCAGAACAGAATACCTGCTGTCCATGAATTATTGACTTGAACAATTTTTAATTGCTGAGACACGTGGAAGCGAGTGTCTGATAATCCAATAGAGCAAAAAGGCTGCAAACTCCAGCACAAACAGTGCCAAACATCATTGGTCTCCTCCACCAGCAATGTCAGAAAGAAAGGCAGAGAACCTGTTGTTGGTTGCACTTGCAGCTAAAGGCAATATATTGTTGACATCCTTGCCACTTGCCTCTTTAAATCTGCAAGTGTGAAATGTCTAACAGCAAGTGACACAATATAGAAACAAATTTCTTACAAATACATATTGTTCCTTCATTGATGTTAACTTGTACTGTATTGAAATCCATGCAGATATACACATCATGGATAGATGCACATATAAATACATACAAAACAAACATATATGTTGGGACAGATGGACACAAATATACATAGCACAACTATGAATTTCACCTACCTTTTGAAACCCATAAAGATAGAAATGGACCAAAATATAAGAAGATATGAGACATGAAAATAGATTTAATGTACTAATCAGTACAGTAAAATTTGTATTGAGCAACTTTTGCTATGAGCGACCACTTGTCATTTATGACCACATTTATAATGCAAGATCAGTTTTGTTATATAAATACACTGTCGTGAGCATCCACCTGCTGAACACAACCAGCAACCATAGTGTCTTGGCAAAATAAGCATTTTAACACTATTTATGAACGATTGTATCACAAAAACAGGGATAACCAAAACCAACATCTATTTAATCTTTGAAAACTTTGACTGATTGGACTGTTGTCAAGAAAAGGCTTGCTGCTGATTTCGAATTTGTATGGGTCATACATGTAGTGCCAAATTGTATATGTAAATGAGACTAAAGTACATGTAAATCACTATGAATGACCATATCACATGAACAGAGACAAACACCACTGACTTTTATGTAATTCTTTGTAAACAAGGCCGCTTCAAAAGCATAGTCTGTTCTAAACAAAAGAAGAAAAAGAAAAATGAGTCTGGTTACCCATTTGTAAATTTGGCAGGGCAAACATGTATTGATATTTATTATAGACTGTAAACCAGGCTAAAGTACATGTCATGAATTGCCATTTTAGTGCTGAAGTCAAGGTAGTGGTCACATACACCACTCCCTCAATAAATTGCACCCTGATAACTCATGAACCTGATCATAATACTGGGTCCGGTGTGGATCCCATTTTTTGAACCAGAAGATACCCTAAAATTGGTTCCAGTTTGATGAACTTGAACAAAATCACTTATTGTTGAAAATGGTAGATAGGACCTGGAAGTTGTAATCAGCATTATGTAATATCAACTTTTAATAAGAAGCCATATAATTTGTTACATTTTCTTTCCAAACAACATTCTTAGTCACTATAAATAATGATTTTAAGGAAATTTCAAGTATGGAAATGTCATGTATGCCTAGTGGATGCAGTATTTGAAAAAATAAATACCAATTAAAAAATATAAAAAATATTTTAGCAAGCGAAATTTGTGTTCTAGATGTATCTTTTAGTTCTTTTTAAATGTAATTGACATAAATGCAATGCGACCTCATGTAATTAATCCTAAAATGTGTCAATCTACCCTAACATCTATGTGCGTGAGCATTTCTCTGAGAACCTAATTAAGTGCCAACCGTGTTTTGATATCTGACTAGTGGAAGCATTTGCTTTATTGTTGTACTGAATTGAAAGCTGGCTTCCTTTCTGTTATCACATTAATTACTTCCTTTGAGTCAAATAAAGGAGGTGGAATTAAAAAAAAGTTACAAGTCATGCAAATCTTAAATGCTTAAGTTCTAGCTACCCTGGTCATATGTCGGGTGAACACTTAGTTGATCAGTCGGCCACTGTTATAAATGTTATTGTGTACGTAATCTAATTAAACTACTTTAAACTAACCTACTCAATTATAGCTGTGATCAAAGATAGCAAGGCAGCCAAGCAAAATTAATACTTTGTAAAATCAAGAGCTTTGTTTCACAGATACAGACGATTGTGGGGGAAAATGAGTTTCAGAGAATTCCTGAAATGGCACTTAGAGATATCCTCAAGGATGATAAGAAATTTTACTATTACTTGCAGTGAAATCACATCATCAACATTTTACTAATTGAACAATACAAAAATTTAGTTTTGATGGAGATGAATATCTCACAAAATAAATGTCACAGGTTTTTGAGAAAGAGGAATCTTGTTTGGTGGTGTATCAACAGTAAGTCTGGTTCCCTGCTACACAGAATATCTTTTTCAAAACAACATTATCTGTCCCACTCCAGGAACCATTCTAATCAACAAAATAAAAAGCAGTGATGTGATACACAAACGTTTTTGTGTACATGTGGTGGATGTTGAAACCAGTTGGTATCATGTTAATGATCTTTCAGATGTTAGACATTTTGAAAAAAATATAATTTTTACAGAATAACAAACAACTTCATCAGAAAAAGCCCTTTATGGACAATTATTCTTGACACGATTATAAAACTATACAGTCATTAAACAGCCCAGTCCCCACCCCCATGATTTCTGGATGTTTTGTGGATTTTTTTAGGTCCCTCGGTAACTCGCACCCTCAATTATAGTGCAGTCTTTGTTTGTAAACCCCTTTGTGCATGAATTATCCAGGGAGAGGTATACATTGTTTGATTGTTTGTCTTTTGAGTTAATCCAAATTGCCTGGGGGTGCACGAGGTCTGTGTCTATTAAACCAGCAAGTGATAATTTTTTTCCAAGTTTGATAGTGTTAAAGGCTTGTATTGTTTGTTGCTTTTTTTTTGGTGTTACAAGTGATTACATTCCACACACCAAGCGGTTGTCTGTTCAAGTTGGTGTGGCTGGTTACACTCGTTTATAAAGTTAATACCTTTATGTTACCTGTGAATTAAGCCTTTTGGCTTTTGTCTCTGAATAAATGAATCTGTTTCTGGATGAGATAATTGTGTCCTTTTATTTCATTCATCGGTACATAAACAATGTACATATATATATATATATATATATATATATATATATATATATATATATATATATATATATATTGTTACAATGACCATAATAATAATTGCACCATAATAACAATGGATGAACTTCAACTAAAAACAGACAAATTTAAAATCTGGAGAAAAGAATTATAGTAATTGAATGATGTGAAAAGAGGAGACCACTTGCAAAATAGCAGTTTAAACATTGGCAGAACAAATTCAGGGTATACAAACCTTTTATAAGAGACCGCTTGTCTTGAGAAACCATTTTTTGGTAGACACTCTTTATTAGAGGGGCCATAATGTAATACCATTTTGTGTGTTGTCTTTTTTTAGTCCCATTTTGGTGATTTTAAGTTGACTTAAAATTGACAGCAGTGTTTTGGTGATTCAAACTCAGTTTCAGTGCTTTATAACTCCTGTTGTTTTGATGATTTGGATTTATTTTTAGTTCTTTGGTCAGACCAAAATAACTTAATCTATCAATGTCCACGACTTGTCCATTGGCACAAGTTTGGTATTGCTACTTTGCAGATTGCCATTAGACTTTACAAATAAACATACATTCATTCAAAGATCCCCTTTGAAAACAGTGTCCCTCAGATATCCAGTGTGACCACCTTCAAAACCATCTTGAAAATCTTATCACCACAATTTCAAAATGGATGGCCCTATTGACAGGGAATTTTGACTAAAAGACTTGTGATGTATTGTCGGTGCTAAATGAAAATGTTATCCTGTTATCAACAAATTGTCCATCTTGAAAATCTTATCACTATATTAGGTTATAAGATGGCGACCTCCTCTGACGACCGGCTTTCTCACAGGATAAGGTCTGCTTCTTCGGAAAAGAGAAGAAGAAGAAGCAGACCTTATCCTGTGAGAAAGCCGGTCGTCAGAGGAGGTCGCCATCTTATAACCTAAGCGACCGCCATTGCTTCAAGTTCCAAAAAAAAAATATCCAGGGCTACCCCATACTCTCGAAAAGAAATAACATTCCACTGCCTATGATATGTTAGTCAGTTAGAAGAAAAAATACAGAAGTGAGTCTATCAGCACATGATTTTTTTATCTTGGTTAGAAAGTGCGACTCTAAGTCCTTCGTTTCCGTCGCTTATCAAAATTTTAAAAATAGTAATGTTCTGTAAAAAAAAGTGAGTGAGTGTTTCTTTTAGGTTTGTGCTTTTTTTTTTTTGTTGGTGATAATATGGATAATGTAAGTTCGGGTACAACGAAATTAAAAGAATTAGGCCCAGAACTCGGTGTGGAGGGAAGAAATATACGCAACAGTAGCGGGAGCAAGAAATGCAGACCTAACCAGTTATCACTCCACCCACCTCGAGAACACAAATAACATCTAGTCAACATCCGACTATACCTAACAAACAACCTGCCCCGGAAAGAGTGGTGGTAAAACAAAGGGCCAATTATGTTAGACAAACGGTATGACAAACTCAAATGTAATTATCGGAGGCACTACGTTCTTTTCTGGGGCCCCGAGTGGCCAAGTGGTCTAAAGCGCTCTCCGTTACGGATCACTGTCATCTCACCTTTGTCTGCGTGGGTTCGAGTCTCGGATTCGGCTAATGTGGGTATGTGAGAAAGCTTGCCAGTAGCTTCTCTTGGGTCGGTGGTTCTTTCCGGGTTTTTCCCGGGTTCTTCCTCCACCATTAATACTGGCCGCCATGTATAGCCTATCGCGTGCTGAAAAATGGCGTTAAACCCTACAACAACAACAACGTTCTTTTCTCACTCCGATACTACAGGCAATCTCAGTTGAAAGAACAACCACAACAACAATAACAGCGACAGACACCATAACAGCGGATTTGAAACTATCTACCTCAACTAAAGAATTAGTATCTGAACCAGAAGAGGAAATTGAGGCGATTGAGGAGGAGGAGGAGGGGGACGCTGACACTCGTTGAGAAGTACACCGAAATGGGACTAGATCAAGCATTGTATGACGTCAACAAAGCAGGGTAGTTTATTAGAGCCATACAATACGTTGCCTACAAATCTCTAGACACCTTTAAACCAAGACCTTCTCAATGGGGATTAGGGTCAGAGTTCTTGCCCAATTCTACAGACAAACCTACACTGGATACCCCCTCAGTCAACTGGTAGAAGCCGCTGCTTACATTGCCGCCCATCATGGCTACGCATTTCCTGATATCAAGAATCATGAGACTAGGAGTGCGGGAAAGAACGTGAAAGCAAAAGAGAGACGTGTTACCTTCTAACAGAAAAAAACAGCCTTTTTTAGGGCTCCAAAAAATTGCTTTTAATTAACTAGGGAACCATATTTGGCTTGGTATCCCTCCTTGACTAAACTATTCTCGAAACAAACTTGACCCATTGGAACACCGCAACAAACTTAACTTTTTAAACCTAACAGTGACCAAACTGGTATATGTCGCTTAGACATAATAATTTAAATAAGATCAGTATGGCTATTTTTATGTACACTAAGTACTAATATTAGATAGATATGTTAGGAAGTAGGAAATTTAACAGAATCGTTAGATTTGAACTAATTGCACAAGTGGTTAACACATTATTGGTACTTTTTACTGTCCATTAGCAAAAACGGGACTTGATTTGAAATAAGTACGGGCTAGCGTTTTGTTGAGTACTTAACACCCATGGCTGTCTTGCTGAGCACCTTTTCCCTCCTTTACCACGCTCGGACAGAAAAATGAGTGTGTGGTGAGACTATTCCCACTCATGTTTAAAGCCTTTCAGTCAGGTTGTTAAGGATTAGTTAGTCCTACACCTGAGTGGCTAAATTTAAAAGTAGTCTGTGAGTATATAAAAGCATGGGGGATGAGGCTCTCTTTCCTTCCCCA
The DNA here is from genome assembly GCA_028554795.2 of Sinohyriopsis cumingii. Classification (NCBI taxonomy): domain Eukaryota; kingdom Metazoa; phylum Mollusca; class Bivalvia; order Unionida; family Unionidae; genus Sinohyriopsis; species Sinohyriopsis cumingii. Next base: position 57,598,733 of record CM068840.1, read on the forward strand.
GGAGTAATTAAAAATCACGCGGTGCGTTATTAAACCAGTGATATATGCTCCATTAGAGCGAAAATCACTTTAATTCAAGTAAGCAAGCAAGCAAGTTCGGGTACCGTCTCTAGCACTCTTGATGACACCAACTGTATGGGTTATTTTCTTTCTTGCAAGCCCCTATGTTCCACTTCTGTTTGTGATAATAACTTGTGATACTTCACATTTTCTAAAGTGGAAATCTTTACAAGCCGTACAAAATACAAAACTTATATGACTTTGGCTTTTGACACTTGCACAGACTCTTCACTTTATAAGTGTCACGAGAAAATTGTATATCCAATTTTTACCATTTTCAAAAACACGCACACACTTGCAGCTTGACCAGAAATATGTACATCTTGTTTTGTGGATAAGTCACAGACAAGTCCAAGTCCATAGGTGGTTATGAACGTTAGGAATATCCCCTCATTTTTTCAGAAATATCAAAGCTTGCATGTGCATTTTCCCTTTTCCACTCTATATTAGTGCTTAGATTTGTTCCAAAAAAGAAAAAAGAAACGAAACAATTTATAAGAAAAAACAACTGAATTTTGAATTCAGGTTTCTCTCTGTTTATAATATTTTTTCAAGTTGATGGTGCATGACAGAGTACATTCGCCTACCTTTCCAAAGTGAGAGCCATTTCTTCACATGTCACTGCCTTTGTTAAATTCGGTTTCACTGGTTAGTTATCGTTAATCTTTAATTTTTTGATGCATTTCTTTTTGATAGAAGATTTAAGGCTTTCTAGTGTTGTAACGGTATTTATGTTGTTTAGTCTGTTGATGAAATTATCTATAGCAAAGTGCTTAAGATTTTTTCAGGTTTTTTTTTATTATTTCAAGCCCTACAAAAGGAGACCAAGTTTGTCTTCAAAGAGGATTGAAGCTCTAAATTACACGGGCGGGAAGGAAAACATCGTTATGTTCATTCTAATCATGCTTGCCGTATCTCTTTGTGTTTTAGAGGTCATATTTCTTCTTAAGTAAATACACGCATCAATAGACAGACAGATTGGGTCATCATCCTTGAGTTCCACTGTACTTTCGGTTCTTTACTTCATACAAACCCCAAATTTATTAGTTTGAAAAAAAAGATAGCATGCCCCTCAATACTGTAACACATCTGTTCTGACTCTACCGATGTGAGTGTGAGTGTTTATGTTAAAATGTTTAAGTGAGATATAAAAAAAATGGTCAGCTTGAAAACGCGAACCAATACTGTGACGCTCAGTATTTTGATGTGGTAAGAAGAAATGGTACAACACAGACAAAGAGGGCTTGTAAGTTCACATTTCAGTCTGTCTGTACTGTAATGGTAACAACGCAAGAACATAGGGATTATTATGCCACACAGTCCTAGAACAAAACAATGCATCACCCGTTGTAAGCCATTTCATTGGCTATACTTATTTTCTTACCGCGTTCACTTCGAATTGACTTGAGTAGCTATTCAGACAGTGACGAGAATGGCCATGCTTTACTGGGTCTATCCTATAGGCGATTTATATAAAAAATATTTTTACAAATTAAACTAATGCACGAACAATCGTACCAATGGCGATCCCATGGAAATTGTGTCCGTCTTATTGCAAAATACATCAACATTTAATTTAACCGTGCAGATCGCTAGAACAAACCTCTGATCATATACATTTTGAAAAGTGTTGTGTGACACGGATTGCCATTGTCGCTTGGTGTCTGCTTTCTTGTTTGAAAAGAGATCGTTTCGTCTTGACTATAAAAATTTAATTTGACTAAGTTGTACGCACTACTTGAACTCATACATTTACGTTGTAGGTGTAAGCCGTCGTTCTCAGTTTTCTGGAAGTTCGTTTTTGCGTTTCTCAGATGTGATACTAATTTTTATGGACCGAACGAAATTTCTTTTGGCGTGAATCAGGACTCGTGGTTTTGTGGCATAATTAGAGAACATTGATGAAAGCTCAGTTATGTCGTCTTCGAAATTGCTGACACGGATCTGAGCTAACACTTCAGGTTTTGTGTGAGGCGATACGGTACATCATTGCCTTTTACTTCCTCAATGAAATCGTTTCATCTTATTGCAAAATTACATTTGACTAGGTTTCATACGCAGCAGGTCCCTGTATATAAGGAAAGTGTCTTAGCGTCAGAGTATTCATTCCGCTCTCAAACGATCACGAAGATGGAAGAGTCAGCACAGATCGACCTGCTGGTCAAATATTTGCTAAAAGTCATACGAAAGCATAATTCACAGGCGAAAGTGGCAACAAAACTTACTCTTTTGGTCGTTGATTTGATGAGAGTCATACGAAAGTGTGTGCTAACGAAGTTTGCTATATCTGCAAAGGTAAATGGGTATTTGTCTCCAAAATACCTGCTTCGTCTAAGAAAGAGAGACAAAAGTCAAGATACCCAATATCGTTGTCAGGGGAAAGGACACTGGAATTCAGAGTGCCCTACGAGAAAAGAGAAGAAACAAAACACAAGACGAAACAGAGAAGAGGGATTCAGAAGAAGAAGAAGAAGAAATTGAAGATGATGAAGAACTTGTGCCAGTAAAGACATGGAAATGGAAAAATTGACAATGTGAGCCGATGCGTTGGCCTTGATGTGAAATTTCATACTACCTTCTAAAAGAGAATAGACCAGAAAGAAAACGTAAGTGTCTCTTGGTCTTGACATTGTATAATAAGGATGGCGTGTTTTGTTTTTACTCACACTTTATGAAATTGTGCTCTTTCACCTCTCTCTATCCCTCTGGATCATGTTTTAGTTAGAATCGAAATGGAAGGATGTTTTCCTTCACGCACGCTCTTTAGGCATGCAAGTCCGTAAACAATAGTCAGTCTATTCATCCATCATTTTTGTGTCTTGATGTTTCCTAAAGCACACACTGATGCCATAAAATAACGGGTTAAATGGGTTTTGTAGTGTTGGGAGTGGGGGTGGGGTGGGGTGTAGGTGTTTGGCAGAGTTGGTCATTGCAGGTGAGGGCTTAGGTGCTTTCAAAAAACTTTTTCTTCACTCTTTGTTGATGGAATATAATGGGTTATTTTCTTCACTCTCTGTTGATAGTATATGTAAAGGGTTATTTCTTCACTCGTTGTGGATAGTGTATAATGGTTTTATTCTTCTTCCCTCTGTGGTGCGCGCGCGCGCGCGCGCGTGTGTGTGTGTGTGTTAGCGTACGTTGTTTAGATCGTATATTTGGTTGTTTTTTGTCTTCCTCCCGAGTGTGGATAGTATATTTGGGGTTTGTTTTTTCCTCTTCCCTCAGTCTGTGTGTGTGTGTGTGTGTGTGTGTGTGTGAGTGTGTCTGCGCGCGTATGTTGTGTGTGTGTGTGTGTGTGTGTGTGTATTGGTCTCTGTTTGTCCCTATAAAACTCACTTTATCCCTATCAGATACACTCTACCTACCTACCTACAGTAGCGCGTATTCAGTACAGTACAGTGACGTCACTGACGCTGGAAATTTTGAGACTATAAATATCGACTTGGGGATTTCCACATTTTGTAGCTATACATATATACTAGAATTCATAAACAGGAACGTCACTCAAGCTGAGGCTATAAAAAGATAGTGGGATTTTCCAAAGGAAAAACCCACAAGTTGGAGCTATAAATAGATAGTGGGATTTCATAGGAATTTCAGCTGATTATAGATACATAGGTATTTATCCACGATCGTCACAGAAGTTGATATTGTAAGTAGTTACTAATTTTATCCATTTTATAGTGTGTGTGTGTGTGTGTGTGTGTGTGTGTGTGTGTTAGCGTACGTTGTGTAGATCGTATATTTGGTTGTTTTTTTTTCTTCCTCCCGAGTGTGGATAGTAGATTTCGGGTTTGTTTTTTCCTCTTTCCTCTGTGTGTGTGTGTGTGTGTGTGTGTGTGTGAGTGTGTCTGCGCGCGTATGTTGTGTGTGTGTGTGTGTACTGGTCTCTGTTTGTCCCTATAAAACTCACTTTATCCCTATCAGATACACTCTACCTACCTACCTACAGTAGCGCGTATTCAGGTCAGCCACTTGCAACACTGTTGCCATTTATCCCCTAGTGTTCAGTACAGTGACGTCACTGACGCTGGAAATTTTGAGACTATAAATATCGACTTGGGGATTTCCACATTTTGTAGCTATACATATATACTAGAATTCATAAACAGGAACGTCACTCAAGCTGAGGCTATAAAAAGATAGTGGGATTTTCCAAAGGAAAAACCCACAAGTTGGAGCTATAAATAGATAGTGGGATTTCATAGGAATTTCAGCTGATTATAGATACATAGGTATTTATCCACGATCGTCACAGAAGTTGATATTGTAAGTAGTTACTAATTTTATCCAGTTTAGTCTAAACCATTGTAACTTAATTTTCGGGGATATGTTTATTTTCCTTTAAATTCTGGGACAATTTCGTCATTTTAACGTTACTTTTAGTCACATCCATTTTGTCGTTGAGCATTTCCTTGATTATAGCTATTTATAGCATCATTACAATTATGCAAATGTTTGAACACCCCAGCAAGATTTCAGGTCTTGCTAATGCTTTATATATAAATCCCACGCTTGTACTAGTTATGTATGTCTCTGTCTCTGTTGTGTTTGACCCTCTACCATCATTGTCCCTAGACAATCCCACCATGTTCAATTCCCCTTGACGCTATACAGACCCACCATGTTCAATTTCCATATGTTCAATTCCCCTTGTCCCTAGATAGACCCACACTTTATTCCCCCATGTTCAATTCCCCTTGAGGCTAGAGTGGCCCAGGGTTTTTCTCCATGTTCAATTTCCCTTGAGGCTAGAGTAGCCCAAGACTATTTCCCATGTTAAATTCCCCTTGAGGCTAGAGTGGCCCACGATTTTTCTCCACGTTCATTTTCCATTGAGGCTAGAGTGGCCCAGGGGTCTCTGTAATGATAATTCCCATTGAGGCTAGGGTGGCCCCATTCACTACTAATGTAATTGGCTCTATTCGGTCTTAAGGCAACGAAAGTTGTGTCCCTTACCCAGTCCACTTAAATTTTTTGATGCGCATACGGGGCTTTGATGCGCAAAGACTGGACAAAGACTTGGCGAAGACGGCACAAAGACAGTTAAACTGACATGGGCGGCAACTATTTACTGTTGATATAAAACTTCTAAATAAACATCAAATAATTTGAAATGTTTACTTTGTTTATGTGTTGGTCGGTCTTTTTTTAAATACAAAATATATATCAATTTTGCTGTGATGTGATGTGATTTGGATTTTTAACGTAGCTTTAAAAAAAATTCAGTCATATCGCTACGATGTCTGCAATGTGGCAGTTTATAGTGATGTCTAGCACTGGGGCATCATGCCGCAGACATGTAGCATGATGTCCCACCCAGTCATATTATACTGACACCAGGCCGACAAGTCCTAACACTAACCCCTTAATGCTGAGCGCCAAGCGAGGCAGCCGTTAGTACCATTTTTGTAAGTCTTTGCTATTACTCTGCCGGGGATCGAACCCACGACCTCCCGCATCTGAGGCGGACGCTCTAACCACTAGGCCACCGGAGCGGTATCAATTTTGCATTTAACATTGTAATGAATTAAATTAAATATTCAATATTGCGTTTAGTCAAAGCAATGTAATCTTCTCGTCATTGTTGGTAAAATATGTTATCTCATTTGAAACAGATGCAAAAAGGTTATCGTGTGTGTGTGTGTATATATATATATATATATATATATATATATATATATACACACACACACACGATAACCCTGTCTTTGGTGGCTATCTTCCGTTTTGTATTTTGCATAGTTGGGTTTGATATTTTAATGAAAACGATTTTTTTCTGGTTTTCTTCACTGGTTATGCAGGCTATTTGAAAAGATATAGTATATCTTAGGTAACGTTAAAAAACTTTGAATTCCCATTGCTTTGTTTTATTGATTAACTGGGCCTTACTTCAGATGTGCAACTATAAAGAAAACCTGCTAGTTCCTTTTCACCATTTTCGCTAGTCCGATAAACCAGCCCCCCCCCCCCCGCGTGTGTTGATACTGATGGACAAAAATCAATATCATCACGGGTGAAGGGGTGATTTATCGGCCTAGGGTGAAAGGTTGATTTATCGGCATACATTTTCACTTCCATGACTTTCAGAGGTAACTTGTATTTTAAACATGCCAATAACTTCGTTTATATATATATATATATATATATATATATATATATATATATATATATATATATATATATATATATGGCAATTCATTTAGTGCACTTTCAGAAGCTAGTATTGTTTAGTCTGTCAAAATTCGTTTTCCCTATTTTAATAACTGTTAAAAATTGTGTATTTTAGACTAATTCAGGTTATCTTTGGAGCACATGACATTTTGGTTAGCTGTCTGCTTCGATCATGTACAGGTTCCACCAGTACAATATCCAACGAAGTTTCAACCACAGCACATGAAAGTAACATACCAAGATTCTCTCCGCTATGCATATAGCATTTGCAAACAACTTCTCTCTTCACCTGTCAGTCTCTATTAAGTTCATAATATCTGTAGAGCGCCACCTTTGCACGTCTTTGCGGTGTTTAGTAGGAACCCCCTTACCGGAAATGGTACTTTTCGACAAGTTTACCTGTACAATTTGCCCACCAACAGAGAACTTTTATTATGTTTGTTTCAGATTCTAGCATATTTCCACCTTCTACAATGAAGGTTCGAGTCACGATTATGAACGGCATGGAATTTATAGCAGATTTGAGCCCAGAATTGACAGTTGATAAACTAAAAGTGTATGCTCTTTCGCAGTTTGATGATCCGGCAGAAAGTGTCAAAAGTTCTCTGTATCACAAAGTTATTTTGGTCCGGACGGGATTGTATCTTTCAGACGAGAAGACTTTACAGGATCAGGGAGTACAGGATAATGGTAAAGAGGCTGAAATAAATTACAAGGGAACTAGATGACGAGATGCGTGACATCTCCCTATTTTCGACAAATGTATAGAGTCGGATAGATTAACAAGCGCTTTGTCTAAACACAGAAACGAAATGACAGTAAAAAGAAAACTTAGTTTGAATCACCCAAACAGAGTTGGAAAATCCCGAACGAACTTCAAGTCCACCTTCCTTTGTTATGCGAGTTGCAGATGGCGAGTAATTTCTCGTTCCATGCAACACTAGCAGCTAGACCAGCAAGTATTTCTCCGCCTTTTTTTTTATTGACATTACTGGTGACAGATATGAATGCTTTATTCGAAAATTCCAGCCAAATAGAGTAAGACTATCTGCCGCTTTCTAGTAATTAATAATTTTTTTGTACCAACATATGTACGTTGAGTCTTCTTTTTGACCTATAGCATTAAATCTTTCGAACACTAACTTTCTTAATATTAATCCCAGTCAGAACAGAATACCTGCTGTCCATGAATTATTGACTTGAACAATTTTTAATTGCTGAGACACGTGGAAGCGAGTGTCTGATAATCCATTAGAGCAAAAAGGCTGCAAACTCCAGCACAAACAGTGCCAAACATCATTGGTCTCCTCCACCAGCAATGTCAGAAAAAAAGGCAGAGAACCTGTTGTTGGTTGCACTTGCAGCTAAAGGCAATATATTGTTGACATCCTTGCCACTTGCCTCTTTAAATCTGCAAGTGTGAAATGTCTAACAGCAAGTGACACAATATAGAAACAAATTTCTTACAAATACATATTGTTCCTTCATTGATGTTAACTTGTACAGTATTGAAATCCATGCAGATATACACATCATGGATAGATGCACATATAAATACATACAAAACAAACATATATGTTGGGACAGATGGACACAAATATACATAGCACAACTATGAATTTCACCTACCTTTTGAAACCCATAAAGATAGAAATGGACCAAAATATAAGAAGATATGAGACATGAAAATAGATTTAATGTACTAATCAGTACAGTAAAATTTGTATTGAGCAACTTTTGCTATGAGCGACCACTTGTCATTTATGACCACATTTATAATGCAAGATCAGTTTTGTTATATAAATACACTGTCATGAGCATCCACCTGCTGAACACAACCAGCAACCATAGTGTCTTGGCAAAATAAGCATTTTAACACTATTTATGAACGATTGTATCACAAAAACAGGGATAACCAAAACCAACATCTATTTAATCTTTGAAAACTTTGACTGATTGGACTGTTGTCAAGAAAAGGCTTGCTGCTGATTTCGAATTTGTATGGGTCATACATGTAGTGCCAAATTGTATATGTAAATGAGACTAAAGTACATGTAAATCACTATGAATGACCATATCACATGAACAGAGACAAACACCACTGACTTTTATGTAATTCTTTGTAAACAAGGCCGCTTCAAAAGCATAGTCTGTTCTAAACAAAAGAAGAAAAAGAAAAATGAGTCTGGTTACACTGGACAACAAATTTTTACAAAAGTCATGTTACTGAAATAAAATTAGTCAATTCTTATCAATTTTTATGTGCTGAACACGAATATGACAGTCAAATTGCAAAATTGGCTCTAGTTTTTTTGTAATCTGCAAGAAATTAATGTTTACATAACGAAATGCATTCCAATAGTAAAAGGTCAACTGTAATAGCCTACCTATAAAAAATCAAGTCATTGACTACATCTTAGATTTCTTCGCCTGTCTCTTGTACAGCTGTTCGGGAGCATCTCTGAGGAGTGTCCAGCAGTAGTCAGCCAGCATTGTAGTGGACCATTTTCCCTGGTATCTTTGTTCCATTGTTGCGATATCTTGATGAAAACGTTCGCCGTGTTCATCACTAACAATACCACAGTTGCTAGGAAAGAAATCCAAATGGGAATGAAGGAAGTGAATCTTTAGAGACATATTGCAGCCAAGTTTCTTATACTTCATCAACATGTCTTCTACTAGTTCCTTATAGTTTTCTGCCCTAACATTTCCGAGGAAGTTTGTAGAAACTAGGCAAAAAGCATTCCATGCTTGTTTCGCGTCACCTTCCAGCAAGTTGTTGAACTGGTCATCTTTGAAAAGCTCTCGAATCTGAGGACCCACAAAAACTCCCTCTTTAATCTTTGCTTCGCTGAGTCGAGGGAATTTTTCATGCAGGTATCGGAATGCTGGCAAAGTCCGGTCAATGGCTTTCACGAAGTTCTTCATCAAACCTAGTTTGATGTGAAGGGGTGGTAGCAAGATTTTCTGAGCCTCAACCAGAGCTGGGTGTTGGATATTCTTCTCTCCAATGGCTACATTCTGCCTGTGAGTCCATTCCTTCCTCATGTAGTGCATTTCCCTTGCTCGGCTATCCCACTCGCATAAGAAACACATGTATTTTGTATATCCTTGCTGCAGTCCCATTAAAAGGGCAACTACCTTCAAATCACCACAGAGGTGCCAGCTGTACTTGTTATACTCAATGGAATTCAGTAGCTGCCTTAAGTTATCGTATGTCTCTTTCATGTGGACAGCATACGCTACTGGAATAGATGGAAGAATGTTTCCATTGTGCAAAAGCACAGCCTTGAGACTCAGTTTCGAAGAGTCCACAAATAGTCTCCATTCTTGTGGGTCATGAGTGATTTTTAAAGCATTCATGAGGCCCTCAATATCGGAACAGAATATCAGATTACTTTCCTTTCTGAAGAAAGGCTCCAATTGCTTGTGGCGCTTTCGATATGCAGTAATTGTGACATCTTCTTCTAGAAGATTCCATTGTTGGAGTCTTGATCCTAGCAATTCTGCCTTGTTCTTTGATAAGTCCAAATCACGAATCAGGTCATTTAGTTCTTCCTGTGTTATTCTGTGTGGGGTTGATGATGCACCACAGTGAAAATCTGGATCACTGCATGTTGATGGACCAGGAGAAGAACAGGTCGACTCACCTTTGTCTTCGTCAGATGAATCAAGAGAATATTCTGCTGGAGGTTCCGGAATAGGAAGTCCCTCACCATGTGGAACTGGTCTCAATGCAGACGGAATGTTTGGGTAGACTATTCTCGACTTCTTTCGCTTCGTTATTCCGCCGGAAAGAGGAGGAACCAAGCAGAAGTAACAGTCATTTAGGTGGTTGCTTGGCTCTCTCCACACCATTGGGACTGCAAACGGCATTGATGACCTTTTGCAATTCAACCACTGTGAAAGCTGTGTTGTACATGTAGCACAGCATATATGCGGAGCCCAAGGCTTGTCTTGGTCACCAACCTTGCATCCGAAGTAAAGATGATATGCCTTCTTCACTTGAGAATTGATACTTTTCTTCTGGTTGGCAAATGTCACTTCCCCACAAATATAGCAAAAATTGTCCGCGGTATTAACACACTTTCGAGGCATTACTGTTCTTTATTGTACGTAAATGGATAAAATAATAAGTTTTATGTAACAGTAGCTTGAACTGTCTCGCACAACGTCTAAAATATTTTAAATGCTGAACCTATCTGATTGGGCTTTATATAGTACACTGCTTACGTCAGCTTCAGCAGCCGCCTGGCATTAGTATAATAGGCCTACACATGTATAGTACACTGCTGACGTCAACTTACTTCAGCAGCCGCATGGCATTAGTATTGCATTGCATCAGAAAATGATGCAATCAACTGTGGATGATGTGAGCATGATGGTATTATGCAATCTTACATCATTATTCCGGATGTTGCTGCAGTCCTACTGGAGAAATTTACACAGTGAAACATAGAAAATGAGGTATATGAATATCTTCAAAACGAGAGCCAATACAAATTTTTCACGGTTATATTCGTGTTCGGCACACCAAAATACTACAGATTAGGGCCTTTTCAAGTCAGTAATGATTTCACTGTTGACCAGTGTTACCCATTTGTAAATTTGGCAGGGCAAACATGTATTGATATTTATTATAGACTGTAAACCAGGCTAAAGTACATGTCATGAATTGCCATTTTAGTGCTGAAGTCAAGGTAGTGGTCACATACACCACTCCCTCAATAAATTGCACCCTGATAACTCATGAACCTGATTATAATACTGGGTCCGGTGTGGATCCCATTTTTTGAACCAGAAGATACCCTAAAATTGGTTCCAGTTTGATGAACTTGAACAAAATCACTTATTGTTGAAAATGGTAGATAGGACCTGGAAGTTGTAATCAGCCATATGTAATATCAACTTTTAATAAGAAGCCATATAATTTGTTACATTTTCTTTCCAAACAACATTCTTAGTCACTATAAATAATGATTTTAAGGAAATTTCAAGTATGGAAATGTCATGTATGCCTAGTGGATGCAGTATTTGAAAAAATAAATACCAATTAAAAAATATAAAAAATATTTTAGCAAGCGAAATTTGTGTTCTAGATGTATCTTTTAGTTCTTTTTAAATGTAATTGACATAAATGCAATGCGACCTCATGTAATTAATCCTAAAATGTGTCAATCTACCCTAACATCTATGTGCGTGAGCATTTCTCTGAGAACCTAATTAAGTGCCAACCGTGTTTTGATATCTGACTAGTGGAAGCATTTGCTTTATAGTTGTACTGAATTGAAAGCTGGCTTCCTTTCTGTTATCACATTAATTACTTCCTTTGAGTCAAATAAAGGAGGTGGAATTAAAAAAAAGTTACAAGTCATGCAAATCTTAAATGCTTAAGTTCTAGCTACCCTGGTCATATGTCGGGTGAACACTTAGTTGATCAGTCGGCCACTGTTATAAATGTTATTGTGTACGTAATCTAATTAAACTACTTTAAACTAACCTACTCAATTATAGCTGTGATCAAAGATAGCAAGGCAGCCAAGCAAAATTAATACTTTGTAAAATCAAGAGCTTTGTTTCACAGATACAGACGATTGTGGGGGAAAATGAGTTTCAGAGAATTCCTGAAATGGCACTTAGAGATATCCTCAAGGATGATAAGAAATTTTACTATTACTTGCAGTGAAATCACATCATCAACATTTTACTAATTGAACAATACAAAAATTTAGTTTTGATGGAGATGAATATCTCACAAAATAAATGTCACAGGTTTTTGAGAAAGAGGAATCTTGTTTGGTGGTGTATCAACAGTAAGTCTGGTTCCCTGCTACACAGAATATCTTTTTCAAAACAACATTATCTGTCCCACTCCAGGAACCATTCTAATCAACAAAATAAAAAGCAGTGATGTGATACACAAACGTTTTTGTGTACATGTGGTGGATGTTGAAACCAGTTGGTATCATGTTAATGATCTTTCAGATGTTAGACATTTTGAAAAAAATATAATTTTTACAGAATAACAAACAACTTCATCAGAAAAAGCCCTTTATGGACAATTATTCTTGACACGATTATAAAACTATACAGTCATTAAACAGCCCAGTCCCCACCCCCATGATTTCTGGATGTTTTGTGGATTTTTTTAGGTCCCTCGGTAACTCGCACCCTCAATTATAGTGCAGTCTTTGTTTGTAAACCCCTTTGTGCATGAATTATCCAGGGAGAGGTATACATTGTTTGATTGTTTGTCTTTTGAGTTAATCCAAATTGCCTGGGGGTGCATGAGGTCTGTGTCTATTAAACCAGCAAGTGATAATTTTTTTCCAAGTTTGATAGTGTTAAAGGCTTGTATTGTTTGTTGCTTTTTTTTTGGTGTTACAAGTGATTACATTCCACACACCAAGCGGTTGTCTGTTCAAGTTGGTGTGGCTGGTTACACTCGTTTATAAAGTTAATACCTTTATGTTACCTGTGAATTAAGCCTTTTGGCTTTTGTCTCTGAATAAATGAATCTGTTTCTGGATGAGATAATTCTGTCCTTTTATTTCATTCATCGGTACATAAACAATGTACATATATATATATATATATATATATATATATATATATATATATATATATTGTTACAATGACCATAATAATAATTGCACCATAATAACAATGGATGAAATTCAACTAAAAGCAGACAAATTTGAAATCTGGAGAAAAGAATTATAGTAATTGAATGATGTGAAAAGAGGAGACCACTTGCAAAATAGCAGTTTAAACATTGGCAGAACAAATTCAGGGTATACAAACCTTTTATAAGAGACCGCTTGTCTTGAGAAACCATTTTTTGGTAGACACTCTTTATTAGAGGGGCCATAATGTAATACCATTTTGTGTGTTGTCTTTTTTTAGTCCCATTTTGGTGATTTTAAGTTGACTTAAAATTGACAGCAGTGTTTTGGTGATTCAAACTCAGTTTCAGTGCTTTATAACTCCTGTTGTTTTGATGATTTGGATTTATTTTTAGTTCTTTGGTCAGACCAAAATAACTTAATCTATCAATGTCCACGACTTGTCCATTGGCACAAGTTTGGTATTGCTACTTTGCAGATTGCCATTAGACTTTACAAATAAACATACATTCATTCAAAGATCCCCTTTGAAAACAGTGTCCCTCAGATATCCAGTGTGACCACCTTCAAAACCATCTTGAAAATCTTATCACCACAATTTCAAAATGGATGGCCCTATTGACAGGGAATTTTGACTAAAAGACTTGTGATGTATTGTCGGTGCTAAATGAAAATGTTATCCTGTTATCAACAAATTGTCCATCTTGAAAATCTTATCACTATATTTTGTGAATGCAGGGATGGTGCTGGCTTAAAAAGTTTTTGCCCCCAAAATTGCCAACCTCAATATTTTGTTGCCAATTTTTAAAAAATGCTGCCATTTTCATAATACAGTACTACCATTTATCTCTGCTTCCACAGGACCAAGTTAATATTGTCAACATAAGTGGAAATTTTTAAGAGATGACCTTTTGTCTGTGACTAGGATTTATACAGTTAAAAAAATTGGAAATCTTGATTAGATGAAGACAACTTGTCTGAAATACACTTGTATATTGACAACTTACATTTGTGTAGTACACTCTACAATGAGTTAAATAATATACATGCATATGAAAAATCCATGAATTAGAGAATTTGATCATATGTTAGAAAATTCATATATCAGTCAAATCCCGTTAGAAGACAACAGCTAAAACTTGTATATAAAAAAGGGTAGTCCTTGTTTGATCTGTATCCTGTTGTTTCCTGAAACAATTTACTCTGATATTTATTATCCAAGCTGCACATGGCTGTGTAGTTGTTTATATGCTACATGTCAATGTACTGAATTAGTCTAGATTTTGGTCAGCCAGAGACAACTACCATGATGCTGAGGCTACCAAGGGGATGAGTCTATTCATAGGGAAATGAAAATGTGAACAAATGAAAAGATTTCTCATTCTTGCGAGATGTCCCACCTTCATTTAACTCATGGGCCAGATATCTATTGTTTCAAAATATTGCAACTTTAATTTGGGTTTAAGCCGCTATTGGTAGTGATCTTAAGTAAGAAATTTTTTGTTGCATACAGGAAACTTTCACAGCACAATAAATATGTTCCAATCACTATGAAAAATGAAACAAAGCTTTTATTTAAGTTTGTTGCTGACTTCCTTTGATCAAAGGTCTTCGGCTTGCTTTGATGAAGGTTCAACTGTTATTGAAGGTGCCACTAAAGGCGCTCTTTGAAGGACCAAACAAATGCCTGTTTGTTATTGCTGCGGCAACATCAGATAATTGTAAAACATTGATGGAAACATAATTTTTTTCATTTTCTTAGTATTTATTCAGAATCATTGATGCTTCAAAGGTAATCCGTTTTCTTTGAAGTTCTAGCAAAACAATTTTTCTGGTATATATTTCAAAAAGGAAAAAAAATTGCCATGGTCTGGTAGACTGTAGTCATAAGCGTTCCCACCTTCAGAGGTGGCCGATTGTAGCTAGTCAGGTTGCATGACTATTTGGGTTATATTACAGCACAGAGTACAAAGGCCAGACATTAGCATAAGCGGATTATGATATAACAATGCTCTGTTAGGGTGGTTTGTCAATATGAGCAGAAGATTTGTTTATGTAACAACAGATTCCAGTGAAATTTTTTTATCCAAGTTTGTGACTTTCTGTCATGATGCCTTTGAGTTTCTCAACTCCAAACCCAAAACTATATAAAATTTTGAATGGTCAAAAATGTCGCCATAAAGATCGCCAGATGGTATATTTTGTTGCCAATAAGGAAAAGAAAATCAAATCGCAACTTGTGACATTGGCGAAGCCCAGAGCTATCCCTGGAATGGATTATCATATTGATGTAGGATTTCATTTAAAGACTTTTTTTAAAACTGTATATAGTTGGTCATAAATGAAAATAGTGCCAGTCTTGCAGCCAATATAGCCACCATGGCTGCCATCTTGTTATCACTTCTGAATGGATTGTTATATTGACATGGGGTTTCATTAGAAGATATCTTATGATGTCTAGTTGGTTGCAGAAATGAAAATTGTGCTAATCAGACATTAAGGCTGCAGTGTTTACATCTATAAACAACTTAGTTTAGTTTGGTTTTAATTTATAGAAAAATCAAAGCTTGTAAACGATTGCAAAGTTTCATTGTAAATCCTGCGGAAGCACCCTACTCATTTGTTTAGGCACTATGTCTGGTTGTGTGGTAGATTTTGTCATTATTTACATGCTCCTGTGTTGCATTGACCGTAAGGATGTTTGATCTGAAATGTTATGTATTCAGCAAAAGCAGACTAAAACTTGGTGTAATAAGAAGTAAAATACCTCAAGCAAATGATACACAATTTGCAAGTTGTGCTTGATATGGCACAATGTTAATGGCTTTATAAATGGCACAATTATCTTGGACTTTGCATTCTAAAGTTTCAGTATTTGCATTTCTTATGTTGATATTTTTATTTTGTGGGGAAATGCAATCAACATTTTATAAATAGTAAAGGTAAATCATACCATAATATCTAAATGTTAATATGAATGTGTGGTGTGCCATGTTATATGACTTGTCCAGGTAGGTGTAAGCTGTATTCCTAGCATATATATTGTGCTGAAAGTTTGAGTTTCTAGTTGGTTAGATTAAGTGTCATTATATACTATTTAGAAATTTTGGTAAATGTTGCTGACATAGTGGCCATCTTGAAAATCCTATCACTATGCCTCCAGGATGGATAGTAATATCATCATGGGTTTTCACTAAAATTCTTCTTATGCTGACTAGCTGGCCTCAAAATAAAGTAGTGTAGATTAAATGGTTGCATCATCAGGAGGTTTTCACTCAAAGATGATGTCTAGTTGGTGCTAAGTGAAAATGGTGCCTAACAGACATGCCCTTTGACCTCCAGTGTGGACACCATGATGGCCATCTTATAAATCTTGTTGCTGCTCATCTTAACACATGATCCTATTGATTCACTTAAAGACATGCCCTTTGACCTCCATTATAGTTGCTAAGGTGGCCATCATGAAAATCTTTTTAACACAGCTCTTGAATGGATGGTCATATTAAGATTGGGTTTTTGATAAAAGACTTCTCATCATGTCTGTTTGGTTCTGTGCTCTATGTAGCTAGCTCTAATGAAAATGTTGCTCATCAGATCTCCAACATGACACCATGGTCATCTCAAAATTCTTATTATCACTATTCCTTTTTCTTGAATGGTGGCACTGACATGGGATTTTCATTGAGACACTTCTGGAAGTGTTTATTAGGTTCTGAATGAAAATGGTTCAGATCTGACCACAACATGTCCACACTTTTATTAACGAGCTTTGAAAACTAGACCTAATTGACTCTGTCATAAGTTATGTGAAAAGTCACTGCTTGCATTTTTGTACTTAATTGAGGCCATGAAGTGATTAATACATATATAAATTAATTTTGACCAGACTTTGAATTGATGTACATTCCAATAAACAAGTTAATAGTAAGCACTCTGACGTTGATTGTTAGGTCAAAAGTCATGGCATTACTACTGAATTATATGCCTGATGACACAAACAAGCATGAATATATTTGTGTTAATTAGCCCAGATTTTTGGATATTTTTGAAGAGGAATGATAACACTTCAATAAAAACATTTTTTATCTCCTGCAAAATATTGCAGATGTAACATGCATAGCATGTATTTTCATTTTGGCATAGTCTAAGGTAAGTACAGAGAGCTTCAATCAATGTTATCAGGTTCAAAGTTGAAGGCCATGATAAACACATGGAAACCTTCTAATACCAAAACCAAGAACAGAGCAATTTAAAAAGAGTTTTCAATACTCTGGTACAGTTCTGTGGAATAAGCTTCCACTACATGTAAAATCTGCTAAAAATATTAGAGTATTTAAGAAAAGATATCATGAGCATGTATGTGTTTCTAATAGATAATGGAATTTAGTATTTTAATACTAAACATGTTAAAATAAACACTAATTATTGCTATCTTCATATAATGTGCATTGTTATACTCTCCTTAAGAGGGCCTCAAGGGTGAATAGTCCTTGACTAATGAGTCACCCTCTTTAAATAAAGCATTGTTATTATTATTATTTTTATTATTATTTTATTATTATTATTATTATTATTATTAAGACTTTTGTACTGCACATACATGTATATTCTGAACATTCTACATCAAATGTAAGAAAATACTTTTGTTACCAATTTTGATATGTTGCAGTTTCTCAAGAATATCAGAGGGTTTTAATACTCAGGAAGAAACCAAATTGTCTAGGATTCCTGGAAATACCTTTTTGGCCAACAGACTATTGATACATTTAAAAGGCCTTTTGTTAGTGATTTCTAACTCTGTTTCAGTGATTGCAGAGTCCATTTAGGTGATACTTACATTTTGTTCTGGTCTTTAGATAAATACCCAACAAATTATTCTTTGCTCGTTTTTTTATTTTTTGACATTCCTGGCCATGGTGGAAAACAGCTTAACTGAGACATATTCAGTGGTGGACAGTCTGCTTGTACAAAGTCTAGATTTTTGGTGGCTTGCAAATGGTGTCTTAATTATGTGGACTGACCTTTGCATCCAGACAGCAAATGGAATCCCTCTTCAATTTATCCGTAGTATTGGATTTTTCCAGACACCTGCTGTTTATTATGGATTTCTCTTTGAAATGACCACTTTGTGGTCTAGCAGCTGTTGAACCCCTATACAAATTGCTAAGGCATCCATGCCTTCAGCTCAGCATTGAACTAAAGCTTATACTGTTGTCCTCAGCCATAGCTAGTAATGTTAGAAAATAAAATAAATTCCTGAACAATTGTTGAATGTCAGTTTTCACAAAATGTATGAAAGGAACCACTGTATACTAAGCTATTTCAGTACACATATAGAAAAATGCCACTTATGGCAAGTAGTCTGTTTAGCATTACAAATTTGTGGACTGACTTTCTAAATTGCGAGCAGAGTAATAAAATTGAGACTGGAATTTGTCAATATTTGCATGGAAAATCTGGAAAACAAAGGAATGCTGAAAATGTTGATACCTATATATTTTTTGTTAAGTGGATTTTTGTAAGTAATACATTTGAATTCCTTATAGAAATTCATACATACCATTTGATTCCTATCATATTTATTTTGCAGAGAAATTTGTTCAGTGTTATGTGCATTTAGGCCTCTTGCGCTGTTTTGTTTACATGAGAAAGCTTGCCAGTAGCTTCATATGGGTCGGTTTGGTTTTTTTCCCCGGTTCTTCCTTTACCAGTCGTACTAGCCACCATGTATGGCCTATCTTGTGCTGAAAAATGGCATTAAACCCCATAACAAAAGCAGCAACAATAACTGTTTAGTTTATTACGCAGTAAAAACATACTTAACTGACACTTGCTCTTTTAGCTATTCCATCCAAAAGACATGGTTCTGATTCTGTTTCAGGATAATTTTTCTGATCATTACTCCTGCTATTTTTGCAATTGCAGACCCAGAATTCTTCGTTGGTCTAAATTAGCAATAAATCAATATTATTTAATGATTGGTTAGAACATACACCGTGCGTAGAAGATCTCAGTAGTGGGATAGCCTAGTCTTGGTCACAAACACACTTGTTCCGGTGCAAAACCAGACACAGTGACACCTGTGGCCAAAGTGGATAGAGCCTGCTTTCGACTTGGATGTGGGAGGTTTCAAACTCCTGCTGAATCATAGCGAAGACTTATACAAATTCGTGGCTCTTAACATTAAAAGGTTAGTGTTAGGACTGGTCAGCCTGGTGTGAGGATAATCTGATTGGGTGGGACATGATGCTACATGTCTGGCATGATGCCCCAATGCTGTAAATTACTTTAAAAACTGTCACACTGCAGACATTATAGCAATACGACTGAAAGTTTTTTAAAGTTTCGTTGAAAATCCAAATCACACACATCATGTTTTGACTTAGTTTTCTTCATTGTTTTACTCAGACACTAGCATATCATCTTTTGACTTCTTTTTTTTCATTGTTTTACTCACATTTACTAGCATATCTTCTTTTCACTGTATGTATGTTTAAAATCTCATCACACACATGCAAAACCAGACACAGAACAAACAAGTCAATGACCAAGACTAGGGAAATCTGTAAAGTGATTTCATTAGTAAAAAGTTCTATGATCTTTTGGCAGAACCTGTAAATTGTTTAAAATAGATGAAATTGTTTGAAGTACTGGTGTGTTTTATAAAAACGGTAACTGACTCAAGCAAGTGCATGGAAGGGAGGATTCATTGCTGAACCAGGAGGGCCTTTGACAAAGAAAACAATCATTAAAAGAAAGAATGATGCAGCCTCAATCAGAGTCCATTGAATTTGTTCATTTTGAACTCCATTTTTATTTTGAAATGGAAATAAACTAATTCATAATGTAGTTATTTAGAATGAGCACTTTTGTTCTACTAAAGCTGTCAGAATCTGAGCTTGTAATAGACAGGGCCCACCTTAATGTGCTCTGTTGAACTCTGTGTCAATCAGCCTTTGCTGTGCACTATTCTTGTACATGTATTTATAACTCCTTTAGAGGATGATGGATTTCTTGGAATCTAGACCATTGACACTTATTTCTTCTGTTGCAGATGAGCTCTTACTTTTAAGGAGAAGACTTGTTCCTTCACAGTTTGAAGGAGGAACTGACAGGAGTCTAAGTAGACAGGTCTGTGATTTGTAATAAAATATATTATATGTAGGACATCTAATGTTAACATAATGCATGACCTTTTCGAGTTATATAGGCACCTATTTTCTTGAATGGATGATCATAAGAACATGGGGTTTTCACCCAGAGTGGATAATTTGAAAATCTTTACAAAAGAATACCAGAGATGGTTTCAGAACTGGGGTCAGATTGATTAAAATACAAACCTTGGTGTCAAAAGTGAGGTTCAGATTAAATATTTGGGGGTCTCTGATGCATAAATGAGGTTAAAAGAAAACTCTGTTTCAACACTCAGCAGATAAAAAAGAAGATATGGTATTGTGTTGAATTCCTTTAAATTAGTTTTGGACAGTGGCATGTCAGTCCCTTTAAGGGATTCTTGTTCTTCTTTAGTTTTGTATCTTCTGCTATTGAACATATATGGTTAGTGTTAACTATGCCACACATTACTTTTTTGTGCATTAAATGGGAACTTGAAAGAATGAGGGGAAGAAAGATTCTTGAAAACATTTTTTTTATCTGTGTACATGGAAGAAATATTGCTATCACATAGTGATTTATTTAGGAAAAACCCTGTTTTATAGTAAAACAGACAAGAAAGTGACATTTGGTACAGTGGATTCAGTTTTTAATAGTTTAAGTGCTTGATTAAAGTATGATAAGAGAGGGAAGGAGAGAGATATGATTTTGAAAGTTTAGTATTTTCGTTCCAGGAATAGAAAAAAGGGGGTAACATGAGCCCATACTAGATTAACTCATTATGGATGAAAGATGCAGTTTTGTGTTATGAATGGTACCCTTCTTTCAGGGCCTCTGACATGATCACAGTTAAGAATTGACCCAAGCAAGTAGTTTTAGAGAAAAGAACAAAGACATAGCTTTACATTGATGCAGAGTGGTGTAGTCATTTTACGCATTCTATTCACATTACAAAATACAGCAATTTTCAGACCAAATTTTCTTCAGAACTGGAGTTTTTGTCTGGATTTTGGACTTCCTCTTCTTAGATCTAAAGCAGACCTGACCAGACTTGACACGGTCAGATGAACCTTCATAAGTCTTGGAGTAACTTTGGGATTTTGGGGTAAAAGGAGATAAGCAGGCAAACATTATGGGTTAAATAAACAAAACTAAAAGAAGGTTACAATAAGCAGAATGTGGGTTCGAGTCTCAGATTCTGCCAGTTTGGGTATGTGAGAAAGCTTGCCAGTAGCTTCTTGTGGGTTGGTGGTTCTTTCCTAGGTTTTCCTGGGTTCTTCCTCCACCAATAATACTGGCCGCCACGTACAGCCTATCCTGTGTTGAAAAATGGCGTTAAACCCTACAACAACAACAACAATAAGCAGAAAACAAGGAATTGCTCATTCCAGGAATGGTAACATTGGGGCACAAGAACCCATACTAGATTAACTCATTAGGGCAGAATGGCACAATGTTTTCATGAGGTGGCATCCATCTTCCAGGGCCTCTTGACATCATTATAGTTAAAGATAGACCCAAGCAAGTGGCTTTAAAGAATAAAACGAAGGGCATAGTTTTACACTGATGCGGAGTAATATAGTTATTCTATGAAATCTATTCACCTTACAAAAATACAGCTGAAATTCATTAGGACTGGACTTTTGTCTGGATCTTATGACTTCCTCCCATTAGCCCTAAAGCAGACCTGGCCAAACTTAACACAAACAGATGAAACTTCACAAACCCCAGAATAAGTTTGGGATTTGGGGTGTAAAGAAATATGCAGGGAAAAATCTTGGGTTCAGTAAACACAAAAAATGTTACAGAAAGCAAAAACATGAAGTCCAAATTTCACTTTTTTACTTATGTGTGGACCAGAAAGCCAATCTGCCATATTTTTTATACATATCTAAGCAAAGTATCAGAATCAGATGTGCTTGTATTAAATCGGACATAACAAGTAAGCAGTCTATTCTACCCATTGTACATGAAAATGAAAATAAGCTCTCAGTGATAATGAGTTAACATAGCTGGAGCAAATTTAATAGATGTCACTAAATTTGAATGTTTCTTTCTTGTTTTTTTGCTTTTGCATTGATACAGTTCAAAAGTTACAAAAATATTGATTCTTGCACATTTCTAGAGAAATTGCAGAAAATCCATTAACTCATTAAAGCTAAAAACATAAATTTTACATCTTGTTGTACAGCTGTAGTTCCCTTCTTCAAGGGCCTATGATATCATCACAGTTCGTAATAGACTGAAGCAGGTGTTATTAGAGAAAAAATAAGTTGGTAGCTTTACACTGATGCGAAGTAATGTAAACCTTCTACTTATTTCAAATTTCACCGCTTCGGTGGCATAGTGGTTAGAGTGTCCGCCTCGGATGCGGAAGGTCGTGGGTTCGATCCCCGGCCGAGTCATACCAAAGACTTACAAAAATGGTACTAAACAGCTGCCTCGCTTGGCGCTCAGCATTAAGAGGTTAGTGTTAGGACTGGTCGGTCTTGTGTCAGGATAATGTGACTGGGTGGGGACATCATGCTACATGTCTGCGGCATGATGCCCCAGTGCTAGACATCACTATAAACTGCCACACTGCAGACATTGTAGCGATATGACTGAAAACTTGTTAAAGCTACGTTAAAAATCCAAATCACACACATATTTCAGATTTCACCTATTGCTCATGTTAAACATGTTCAGTCTATAAACTGGGGAGTGCATAAATTACGCTGTACTCAAAACGTGCAAATCGCAGATGACCAACATGACAAAATTAAATGTGGTTTCTTAGCAACACTTTGTTATCAGCATCTGCTAAGATGAAAAAATGTCTTTTGAACACAATTTTGTGCTTTGAATTTTCTATAAGGGAAATAATATGACTTTCTCAACAATTGATACAAAAAATAACATTGCTAAAGCAGGAAATTGCTCTTTAAAAAGGTATATGCTGCTTTTAATAGTTTGTATTGAAGGGTATTACTAAATATTTTACAGCAGATAGAAGACAATAGGAAGGGTCCAACTCTGGAAACCATTGAAAGAGAAACAGAAGGTATTCCACAGTCCCAGGCAGAAGGAGGTACTGAAAAGACTGCTGATGCTAGTGCTAAAAAAGGAGATGTAGATGATTTTAAAAGGGTGAGTTAAAAAGATTACAAAATTGATCTTTTATGTTCAATAAGAGCATGAAAGGCTTGTGTTCATGTCCCATGACATATATGCATTATTTCTTCTAAGGGCCCATGATTTTAGCATGTTGAATGAGTTTCCAGGATGCCAGGAAGTTTATTTTTTCTTTTCATGCAAGGTTCTTGGTGTTTATCCAGAAACTGTTTAGTGAACTGAACATTTGATTTAGATAGATCTCAGTGTGCAATATTTACGAGTAACATTCAAAACCATGCTGATTTGAGAAAACTGATATGATACTGTGGTCTTAATAACTTTCTGACAGAAAGGAAGTGAACCCAAAAATTTAAGTAAAATT
This sequence comes from Sinohyriopsis cumingii, assembly GCA_028554795.2. Classification (NCBI taxonomy): domain Eukaryota; kingdom Metazoa; phylum Mollusca; class Bivalvia; order Unionida; family Unionidae; genus Sinohyriopsis; species Sinohyriopsis cumingii. The sequence goes on from CM068840.1 coordinate 57,622,184, forward strand.
CAACAGATAAATTATTTCCCTAGAATGCAATATCAAAACAAACGACAAGGTATTGTGAATTAGGTTCCATATAATTGTTCTATCATAAGACCATAGTATGGAATGTTCTGAATGATTTCCAACAGTCTTGAATGTCTTGATGTACCACAATGACATATAAATCCATAATGTTTTTGAATGAGTCCTCAATAATTCCAATGTAGCATTTTAGTCCAAATAGTTGATGAGCACTTTGTAACTCCAGTCAGTAATTTAAATAAATTATTCCAGAGATTGGTCATAAAATAGGAATGAATAATTGTTTACCAAATCCTATAGAAACTAATTCTACTTGACTTAGACGCAATAGAATTTCCTTGGGAAAAACTTCAGCCCTGAACTCAGATTAATGTAACATTTTTTTCTTAGAATTATGACAAAAATCAGGTAAGCATTACTCTTAATCATGGAAAAAATTAAAAACACTATACCAATACATATAAGAAAATGGAAATTTGCCACTTTAACTGGCATAATTCTTTAGTGCATGACTTCTTAGTGCCTCTGATCACATTAACTTCTTTGAATCTATTTAGATTCTCTTAAAATTGTCATCCTGTTTTAATAAGTTATTCAGATTTTCTTGAAATTTAATTTTGGCTGATTTTGTATGCTCTGTCATGAATGTTCATCTGTTTGCTTAAGGTTTGTGATTAGGTTAGTTTTGAGACAATGCAGTTTGGCATTCATATTTTTTTTTGAGGGGACATTTGGAAGAGGGTTGATTTTGGCTTTCTTGGCCATTTTTCAGTTTCACACATTTTTGTTTTCCAGTTTCAAACAGAGTTGAGGCGGATTCTGATCTCCTTGATAGAAACCTCCCAGAAGCTGTTATGTTTGAACCCTGAAGCTTCTAAAATCTTCAAGCAAGCTGAAGGTAGCTTGTTGTATTCCATGCTCGATATTCAAGTTTGTCCATGTCCTCCCCACATGATTTAATGGAAATCTATTTTACATATATTTTACATTTTACATTTTAGTACCAGCTAGCTATTGATGTCATTGAATCCTATAGACATAGTTATGCAAGTGCATAGCTGGATATTGGAGGTTGCTGAAACAGGGGCTCGTATAACTGAAAGTTTTTTGTATAATTGCAGATCAGAATTGAACTTAAGTAAAATTTATCTCGTCTAACAAGGCTTCGTTCACTTAAAATTATTTGATAAGTAAAAGGTAAATGTAGTTTTTCTGGAATCTCAATTTGGACTACGTACTTTGCATGCCCAAATCCGAGTTGGCCCTGAGTCAAGGATTCATCGAAATGTTTCATATTTTGAAATTGCTGTATGGAAATAAAATTGTGATTTGTGCACATAAGTGCTGCTTACTGTCTTCATTACTCTATAGTACTTTAACAAAAAGTGGATTTCTTAATTTTGTTACACTTTAAATAAAACAACACATTCCTTGATTTTCTAATTATTAAAATATTATGTTAAGCAAGATTGAAGCTTTTCACCTATCATCTTTAGAAGACAAAATCTGTTTCCTTTTTATTGTTCAAAGTTGGCCAAGAAAGTCTACACTTGTATTTAAACACGCTTTGTTTTTAACAAAGAAAGCTTTAAAATTTCTGTAAAGTCTGATAGCTAGATATGATGATGTTTCTCTTTTCATTGACTTTTAAATTCTTGCAGCCATCCTTAGTGATCCTCCCAGTCCCAAGATTGATGAAAGTTCTGTCAAGCAGCTGACTGACATGGGCTTCCCAGAAAACAGGGCAAAGAAGGCCCTACTTCTCAACAGGTAGGTAAGGTCTAGTGTCATGTAAAGGGCTCAAAATTGGGTACAGGACTTTCTTGTGCCCTTTTTTTTAGTTTTCCCCCGTACAAAAGGAGTAAGAGCAGGGTTTTGTATTGTACATTGTATAGTTTTTGTTCATGTGCCACTTCCACGGAGTGTTCTGCTTTTTGTCCTGCTGAATATGTAACAACTGAAATCAGTGTAAATTTGAGGTGATAATGAGTGTGGGGTGGGGGTAGATGCATGAGTACAATAAGAAATTTCCTGTTGCTTATAAGCAAAACCTTGTTTTGTATTGACAGTGTTTTCAAATAAAAGTGTAGCATGATTTTGTATGGGTTCATAATGACCTGATTGAATCTGCTTTCATAATAACTTTTTATTTTCTTCAACAAACTTATTGGAGTGGACAATGTCTTTAAAAGATATCAGTTATTGGTTGCATCATGTAGCTTGGTGTTTGTGAAAAGACACTAAAAATAAATTATGAGTTGAAACTACTTGACAGGTATGACAGTTTTCAATTGAAAGAAATAAAAAATGACAAAAAGTTAGGTTTAAATGGGGTTGGTTAGAACAGAGTTAAGTTACTGAGGAAGATTTGAAGATGCTATAGTGCTGTCTTGGTCAGTGCATTCAAATAGTGAAAATTCAGGGGAAACATTCTGCATTTTTTGCAATGTCTTTGTATATTTTGGAGAAAGAACTGGGAATGCTAAACAGGTCTCTTGAAAAGTTGAATTTATTGTTGTAAACATTGTTAAAAATCATTGTAGGTCTGATAAAATTTTTATCTGATCTAGACCATTTTGAAATTTGTCTGGATATGATTACATTTGCTATCTAATTTAATAGATTTTTGTTTGTGTCTGGTCTGGTTTGGTTTCAAAGTGGACTGGATATTAGTCTGTCATGTGACATAACCATATTCTTCAGACATTTATGCAAGCTGCATTGCTGTGACAACTGTATAGTTCAGCTAGAAATTTAGTCTTTTTTTGTTTGGCATAAACCATACTCATTATCCCCATTCTTTTCAACGAAATGTGTGAATTATGTGATTTTGTCAGGATATGTGTGCATGCATTAGTAATATTGTAGAGTGCCATCTACACCAGTTAAGACATCTAGCATTGTAATAAGATAGGGGTGGTCCCAAGATGTGCAGAGCATTTGTAGACTGATAAAATCCTTGAGGGAAGAGCTTGGGGTTGTGGACAATTTTGAATGTAATGAGCTGTGATACTAAAACTATCCCTTAGGGTACTATTTCAGGAGCAAAATTAGAGACTACTGTTTTAAGAGATTAAAGGCTACTGGTATAATATCTCAGGAGCAAAACTTTGTTTTCATTTGCAGCATGTCAGTGATGTCAGCCATGGAGTGGCTTTTGCAGCATGAAAATGATCCAGATATAGACATTTCTTTTCCTGAAAAGGAAATTCCAAAGGCAGATAATTCCTCTGCCAACATGGAGCCTGAGGTAACATAGGTTAATTCCCTTGAATTATGTTCCTTTAGAGCTGCATAGGCAGTTTGGGTCTTCCACAATGATTTGATTATGTAACATATCTTAAAAGTACTAGACCGTGTATAGACAATGTATGTGAAAATATACCAAACAGAACATGGGGCTCAGTGGTCGAAAGTGCTCACCATTACAGATCACTGCCATCTCATCTCTGTCTGCATGGGTTCAAGTCTCAGGCTTGGACAATGTGGGAATGTGAGAAAGCTTGCTGGTAGCTTCTTGTGGGTCGGTGGTTCTTTTTTTTTTTTTCCTGGGTTCTTCCTCTACCATTTGTACTGGTGCCATGTACAGCCTATCTTGTGTTGAAAAATGGCATTAAACTATATAACAACAACAACCAAACAGAACAGTGCATACAAGTGGAATATTTTGTTATGGAACAAAACAATTATTAAAGCCAAGTTGAGTTATGTTTTGTAATATTATCTGAAATTAACAATCATATCACCATTTTGTCATAAGAATGTACCAATTTTAGCCAAACTTAGGCATCATCAACCAGTGTTTTTGAGAATGATTACTAGTAAAATTTTCTCCACTTGTTAAAAATATCTGAGGTTTATTGACCTTAGTAGATAGGGAACAACATTTTTACGGCACACTTTGATTAATCAAGATTTGCATCAGTAAAGAAGACGTATATTTTCGAAGTTCATTGTGTAGTTACTTGCATTTCTAATATCTACAGCACATGCTGTTAACCATCATGTGACCTTTGCCTTCGATGGAAACTACTTCAGAGAAAGAGAACTGGTCCATTATGAATTTCACCCAACCTGTCATCAAAAGTATTTTCTTGTTAACCTGGAACAGTTACAGTCTGGCCGAGGAATATTTAATTCCATCATACCTTACAGATTTCAAACCAAACCTTGTTCCTTCTGCTCAAATGTTTGTAATTTGGAAAATTGAAGCCATGAATGGCAAATGCAGTGTTACAGACATGCTATTTTGTAGATAGAGTAACTGAATGTACATTGTAAGGTGCATAGTTGTTGTTTGGTTGCTGGTGCAGGTAAAATTAAAAATTTGTACATCCATATTTTATATAATGTACAAAATAACAACTGCTAGTAAAATTAAAATAAAGGAGAATCATGTGGGGGCTAGCTGAAGACTTAAGCATCAGAACTTATCTGGCCATTCCTAAAATAAACAAATGTAACCCTCCCTTAGCTCCCATTATTCTTTCTTTGAACTGCCGTTTTACATGATTTTTGTGAGACGTGTAGTAGCACATCATGTTGACCAATTGGTTTGTGTTAATGGTGTATGGAGAAAAATCAATAATATATAAAATATTAGCGTAACATATAATCATGGTCATGAAAGAATCTGAGAAAATATTGTGGTGAGCAAATCAAACAACTTATGATTGAGATATTGAAATAAAATCTCAAGTGGGTTATAGGCATAAAGAAAATTTGATATAAATGATTATTACCAAAAATGTCTTCATGATCTTTATCATGCTGAATGGAAATCATTACAGAACCATTGACGTTGTGTGATAAAATTCATCCACAAAATCGAAGCTGATGTCAGCTACCATGAGTTGAGAAAAATAATGGATATCATTGTTACAGACGGGAAGTTGTGGATCAAATATAACTATTTATCTGATAGACTCTTTGACATAGAAACAAACACAGATCCACAGAAAAATAATGACCAGTAATTATGTGTGGTCCCTGTGAGAGCATTCATTTGTTTTTTAATGGTTGTGACTTTACCTTAAACCAGTCATTGAATGACTCATTAGTCTAGCATTTGTTGGCTGGTGCACGTCACTTAAACAAGAGAGTTCTCTGTGCTTTAATTCTTAAAGAAGAAACTAGATTTGTTGCATTGAACTGTTGTCAACAGTCAAGGTTAATATTATTGTTGGTGAGATGGGGCATATTATGCATTTTCTCCCCAGTGTGGTTATTTCTACACATGATTTTTTAGTGTATGTGTAAAAGTTCTCCATAGCCTGATTGGTTCGAGAGTTTTGTTGTTGTTGTAGGGTTTAACGCCATTTTTCAGCACATGATAGGCTGTACATGGCGGCCGGTATTAATGGTGGAGGAAGAACCTGGGAAAACCCTGGAAAGAACCACCAACCCACAAGAAGCTACTGGCAAGCTTTCTCACATACCCACATTGGCTGAATCCAAGACTCGAACCCATGAAGACAGAGGTGAAATGGCAGTGATCCTTAACGGAGAGCGCTTTAGACCACTCGGCCACTTGGGACCCCCAGTTAGAGAGTTATGCTGTAATGCTGATCAAGACATTTCAGGTTCAAATCACTTTTGCAGTAAAAATGTTTTTTTTTCTTATTGAGGAGATGGTCTAGTATAAGTTGAGTTGCACACAAAATGAAAGTCAAGGCACACATAATTCTTTGAGAGGTAGTCAGGTTTTAAAGTTTTCTAGGATGTAGTTTGGCATCCAAGGAGTGTATTGCATGTTTTGTCATGCAGTTGTGGTTTAGTGGAATTCATTTTTTCAGTACCATTATTCATTGATGTTGTGTTGAGCATTAGTACCACATTGTGCATTGATGCTGTGTTGAGCTTTAGTACCACATTGTGCATTGATGCTGTGTTGAGCTTTGGTACCACATTGTGCATTGATGCTGTGTTGAGCTTTAGTACCACATTGTGCATTGATGCTGTGTTGAGCATTAGTACCACATTGTGCATTGATGCTGTGTTGAGCTTTAGTACCACATTGTGCATTGATGCTGTGTTGAGCATTAGTACCACATTGTGCATTGATGCTGTGTTGAGCATTAGTACCACATTGTGCATTGATGCTCTATTGAGCATTAGTACCACATTGTGCATTGATGCTGTGTTGAGCATTAGTACTACATTGTGCATCAATGGTGTCTTGAGTATCACCACCACTTGTGCATCGATGCTATGTTGGGGATCAGTTTTATAGTGCATCTGTTGGATTCATGATTTTAGTAACATTGTCCAGGATGAATAATGCGCCATGCACATAATGAACAAGCTTTTCAAGTATTAACATATGAGAATTAAACACACCATGTATTTATTGTAGTTTTTCTGTCAATATTACTGTACCATTACATTTTTTTCCTGACTTCCTCTAATTATATGTATCAAGCGACCTATCTTCATTTGAAGCACAGTAACAGCAAGTCTATATTTATCAGTTTATCTTAAACTACATTTCTTTCAAATATTTTTGCACTTTTTGTACTACCATGATCAGTACTAAGACTTCTAGTTGACCATGAGTTGGATGTATGATGATTTGATAGTACAGCTTTTTTTTGATTATACAAGATAGTATATGATGTTGTGCTTAACTCCAGATTGGTGTAGATATTCATCCATGAGTGGCACTAATTTTTTTTCTATGTCTGCTTTTTCTCCCAGCTGATCCAAGACTTTGGCAACTTTATCTTCATTGTCAGGTTCTATGACCAACAATCTTATCATCATAAGAGCTTTCACTGTTATTTATTGTAATATAAAATACCAATTAGTGAATTGGCTGAGGTTAAATACAAATTACAACCACATAAAGATGTAACTCCATGTGAATATTTATTCCCAAGCTTATAATATTACCTTGCATGGATAGTTTTATGGGTACACTAAATGTTTTATTTTGTTGTCTGGATTACTTGATTGATATATGAAATTACATGGATGCTTTCTTTTACCTTCATTTGTTACCTTGGACCTGATTGATCTCTGAGGCCATGAGGCATTAGTTTTCCCTGGAACAGTATATATCAACCCTGGACAATGATACATTGCCAGCATTAATGTTATTATATCAAGAAATCTTGTTCCATGCTCAAACATATAATCATCAGACACTACATTATCGTATATGGGATCTTTTCAGTTATACATTTGTCTGACCATTATTTTGTCATGTAACACTTCAATTGCAGGTATGTATTTGATTGCCTTAATGTGGACAACTGCCTAATGTTCACCTTCAACTGTATCAGTGCATTGTATTTTATCATCAGTATACATTTTTTTGCCTCACCTTTGTCATTGACTGGATCTCCCAATTTTAACCCAATTGCAATTCATATTCACATCACCTTGGATAATATTGTCAGATTTTATTATGTTCATTTGGATCTGTTTACCAATACCTGTCTTGGATATGACATAATTTCTCATTTACCCTCTGATTAACTTATTGATGTCAGGAAAATTTCCCATGACCTCACCTGGGGGATCCTGTTGTTTATATCAGTGGATTTTACGTTGTTGGTTTTCAGCTTTCAATACCTATTTAAAAATACAACAAGTTCATCACATCCAACCCTGGTAAGATCCATCATTGTGGCTAAATCATCTTTCATGGCAAACTTTGAAGTGTAAATGACTGCACCCAGTCTGCTTACATAGCACAGGTGAGTTTTCTTGATCATTTATAAATATCTGAAGACATTTCATGATCATGATCATTCAACAATTCAGGAGCACTTGTGCTAGAAGCAAATAATTGTTACCAAAAATCTTGAGTTTTTTTAGATCTTAGCTATGGCAATGATAGTTGCGCTTGTGTATAATCCATTGTGACCTTTTCAGGATTTGTTCATGATTTCTTCTTGTGTGTATAACTTCTAATCTGCGTATTGGGGGATCATTGTGGCATCAGTGTGTGTCTGTTGATAATGTTGAATAAAATAATGATCTATTATTGTTGCTGATCCTGATCAATTGTGTTGAAAGTTAGTGATTATAATTCATCATGCATAAAACAATTCTGAGGTGTTTTATTGTTTATCTTGCTTTGCCAGCTTGAGCAGCTCAAAATTTGCTATTGCTGATCCAGGTAACTTGCACTCAGATTCATTGATGATAATTATCGCATGAAAACACCTCTGAAATGTTTTATTTTATTTTGTTCTGCAGGGCAAATTTTGATAGAGGTTATGCTAGTATTGATACTCTGGAAAGTCAGAAGGCCTTTTTTAAATGGGTATTTGTGAAATTCATAGTACTGACCCTTGCAAGGGTTGTCCAATTTATGAAATTCAAAGTACCAACCCTTGCAAGGTTGTCCTATTTGTGAAATTCAAAGTACTGACCATTGCAAGGGTTGTCCTATTTGTGAAATTCAAAGTAATGACGCTTGCAGGGGTTGTCTGATTTGTGAAATTCAAAGAACCAACCCTTGCAAGGGTTATCCTATTTGTGAAATTCAAAGTACCGACCCTTGCAAGGGTTGTCTTATTTTGGTCCATTATCTCTACCCTTAAGTTGTTTGTAGTTGTGCACCAGATTCAGCAGCTCTACTAATTGTACCTGTGCCACCTGTTGTTGCTGCTTTTGTAAATGCTGGTAGTGCTTCTAAAAATAAATTGTAGGAATGGCATTATTCCCCCATGTTTTGCCATTGTGGCGATGTCAGATGCATCTAATTTTAGGGTTACCACCGTGCCAGAGAATTAAGCAGCTGTGATTTGATTCACTTGTGCAGCAGTTAACTGCAGGTTATCTGGTCCAAACAAGCCACAAAATATGATTTATTTTTAATTGTGTGCTTGTTGGATGACTTTGTTGCACTATGTGCTATCACATCATATGTTTTCTATTGCTGCATCAACAACCTCCATTTGTTGTCCAGTACCTTTGTGCTGCAAAGTTTTATCTGACGGGATCACTGCAATACATGTGGGGACATAATCATCATCAACAACCTGTCAGCATTCAACATGTGCTTACAAATGCATATCAACGACAAACTGTCTTAAGAAATCCAGATATTCCAGTGAAAAGTAATAAATTGGAATTAGATACAGTAAAATCCTTCTGAGAGTTTGCACTCCACCATCAGCATTTTGATGTCAATCCATGAAGAACAATAGTCAGTGGTATACTCATGGGACTTGGTTCTTACCAAAAAGTATAACTTCTAATGATTCTTGATGGTCATTTAGTCTGATTGACACCACAGAGTCTCTTAATCTATCAAACGCCATAGGATTTTGTGATTGACTATTTAATCATAGAACGCTATGAATTTATGACTTGGAGCCTGTTGTACACTGATTGGCACTAGTACTTTTGGTACCACAGTCCTGAAAAGACCTTCAACCATGTCACAGAGTCTGTAATATGCACAGTATACAGGTAGTCATGAATTTATTGCACATGCGAATATCACTCTGGAATGTACAATAGTCATGTTTTTTATGGCTGCCTATTCACTTTGCTAGCGTGATGCATGTGTGGTGTTTTATTCTCCCAATGACTGGAATATCAGTTATACAATATTTTTGGGTGAGTTATCTTAAATTGAGTAAATGTCTATCTTCATTTGTCAGGTAAAACCTCAAACAAGAAATTTGTGTCTTATTACAAGGTAAATAAATTGGATTTTTTGGTCTTGGTTAATGAACCTGGTCAAGAATTTCTGAATAATACAGACATGTTTTCCATGATGATGTTTTTCTGCGTATTAGTTATAGTGTAGCCTGGACTACTCATTATTCATTGACATCGTATGTGATAAATTTAATCCTGAAAAGATAAATTTTTTTTGGATGATTACCATCAAAAATGATTCCATTGCATGTGGATCATCCTTTCATTCATTATTGGTAATGTTATCTCATGAGATGCAGTGTGTGATATTTTTATTAAGTCATTGTTCAGGATCTGGTTGCTCAATTTGCCATGTTGTAGAAACATGAACATAGCAGAAAACTCATTTGTGGCATAATGAAAATATTTAATGTAAATCAATTGGTACATTTTGTGGGGGAGCCACTGGAAGAGGAAATGTTTTGTTGAGATCATCTCAATGTTGATTGTCATTTTCGGTCTCTGACTGTCTCTGCAATTCCTTTTATAACTTTTTTGTTGTCGGTAATCCTCCCCATTTCCATAAGAAGTCTATTTAACAGTTCATATGATTTGGATACATTTTTTACAATAATGTATTATAAACAAGCTTCTGACAGTCTGCTTTCATTATCTCTTTATTTATCTGGAAAAAAATTGTTTTATTAATTTTTGTTGTTTGCAGAAGTTTTTCAAGTGTCAATCCAGATCTTCCATCAGAGACTACCAGCTCGACATTTTTTACACAGTGCATAGACTTTACAGCAATACCACATTTTGTACATATAATTGGACCTCCACCATTAAAAATGGCATTATCATGTGTTCAACAATATTCATTCACACATGCACATTGATCTTTTTATCATATGTAAACTTATATTTGTAACATTCAGTTATTAAATGTTATTGTAAACTGTTTTCATTTTACTCGTGCATAGGTCAGCTTAATGTGCTAACACATGGACACAGTTTTGTTGAAAAACATTGATTCACAGAAAGGAATGTGTGGGCCAAGGGAGGGTTACAAATTTGTTTTCTTTAGGAATGGTTGCATAGGGGTTTTGATGTTAGCTTAAAGTCCTTAACTTGCTGCCCCCCCCCCCCCCCCCCACCGCTAAAGGAGATGACGCTACTGTGAAAAAATTCTTACTGCATCATACAAATGTAATGTATGTAGAATATAGACGGTATAATTTTTTTAGGTTAATTATATACCACACATTTGAAAATAATGCAGTGTATACAAAAAAATGGCTTTATAATATTTCTATATAAATTAATAATTAAGTAGCACATAGAATGCTACTACTTTGATTGCATTTAAAGTAATAATTAAAATATTCTGATATTTTTAAAATTATAATTAAAATTGTAAAATATTGGCTGATAAACATATAAGGTATATTTGTAGTTATTTCATTATTTTTCACAAGATGGTTAAATTTTAAAGTTTTTATAAAAAAGCATGAACCATTATTTTACAGTAATATTTTTGTTTCTCTTTATCGTGGGTCTGGTAAAATAATTTTTATTGTCATCTGAATATTTTAAATTATTACTATTAATTTGATTCTGCATTAATGGGATAATTACTTATACTTCCAGCAAAGAATTTACATTGATTTGATGTTAATAAGCCTGTCACTTGACTTATTATCAGAGCAGAAATAACATCTACTCGTTAGCAGTGTGTATCATATAAATTATAGCTTTTGTGTCACAACTTACCCCCTTTTAAATTAGTAGTAATTTTTTACTGTCTGGAATATTTCAATTAAAATCGTTGAAAATGTTGAAATTACAATAATCTGAGTTTAAATATGATATATTGTGGGAAGCAGCTTGGCGATAGACATTGGTCCAGAATATTTGACAGGCTTGAAGTATGATTGTAAACTGTGTTGTACTTCATACCTTTCAGAGTGATATTATTGGATAGAGAGCTGTAATTAATGGCACCTGTTAGGGTTTGGCTGATAATCAGCAGGTCTAATTCCAAGAAAAGGATCTTCTTGCTGTTTTCTGTTTTCACAAGTGTATTGTCATCAGACATTTCTCTTAATTTGATCAAATGCTAAACAGTATTAAATAATCAGACATCGTTACTACAAATATTTAATACATTTGGCATCACAATTTCATTTAAACCTAGGACACATATGGATGTTCAGATGGTGATTATAACAATGTTGTTTTTGTGGGCTTGATATAATTCTTCAGCTTATTATCAGTTGTACATGGCAGGGTGGAGGAAGAACCACTGTCCCATGGGAAGCTACTGGCAAGCCTTCTCACATACCCATGTTAGCAGTGCCTGTGAATTGAACTCATGCAGACAGAGGCAAGATGTCAGTGATTTGTAAAGTTGAGTGCCTTAGACAACTCAGCCACCCAGGGGACCCTAATAATAATATTAAGATGTTATTTCCTGTTCCAGGCAGATGGAGCAGTTGGAGGGAAAACCGAGGTAACTGATGCTGAAGTCCCATCCCAAGCCAGAGTTTCAAATATACTTCAGTCACTTCGAGCTTATAAAAAGAGGGAATTTACTGCAAATCCAAAGGTTGGTTATATAGAGTTTTTTTCTCAAAATTATCTGCCCCATTTTTGACACCATGAGTTTGATGTCAGGAGTTGAAACTGTAATGTGAGCAGTGTTATTTAAAAATCATTGAAGTCACATTACTGGTAAGCATTAAAAAGTTCTATAATTCCTGCCAGATGTCTTGAAAAGTCCTTAAGAAAAAAAGTGGAGTAATATCAACTGAGAAATACAGTGTGACCCTGCTATAACACAGTAGTTGGGAGCCATAGAACCCGACCTGTTATAGACTAAACCATGTTATAAGCAACCAGGACAGTTAACTGAAGTAAATTATGCTTTTACCCCAAAAAATTTGCAGGGGGGAGGAGGGGTATGGGGGGGGGGCAGGTAGGTAATAAATGTGGGCACAAATATATGTGCTTCATTGGCACAGTGACCATCTTAAATCGATGCATATTAAATGAGAAATACACCTGTAGTGAAAACAGAGAAGGCATGTATAATATTTTATTTTATTCAGAGAACCACACATTGGTACACATATGTGTATTCTGTTTAAATATACATGTCTAATGTATGGCATGAATAGAGTATCTACACAGTTTACTCACCCACGAATCTCATCACATACATTGAATCCATAATACACGTAATTTCATTGAAAATCTGCACACACACACAATTTAAAATAGTAATTTTGTCTCAGTGGATAAAAATAGCACAGTCATGTAACAAATGATGAAGCACGTTTACTTTTCAGTTCGTCCCAAGTTGGTAAAAGTTAGTTTACATTTTAAGCCGCTGTTGGTAGCATTCATAAGCATAAACATGTTTCCTGCAAACTTTCAGGGCACATATAACGTGTTCCAGTCACATTGGAAAATGAAACAATCCATCAGATTCCATTGCTTTTATTTAAGTTTGGTACTGACTTCCTTTGAAGAAAGGTTCTTTGTTTTTATTGAAGATTGTAGTTGGCTTTCTTTGATGAAGGGTGCATGTGTTATTAAAGTCACTGCTAAATGCCAGCTTTAGAGAACCAAACAAATGCCCATTCTTATTGTGGCAGCAACATCAAATAATTGTATTGCATGATTGAGACTGATTTGTTTTTTCTCATTTGCATTGTACGTTTTCATAACAATCAGTGCTTCAAAGGTAATCTGTTTTCTTTGAAATTTCAGCAAATTATTTTATCTGGGTACGTTTTTAAAAAAGGAATTGTCCATCATATGGTTGATTGTATGTTCTTCCCTGACTGTTGAAAAGACCAACAAGTAAGATCTTGTTTTTGTTTTGTTTACATTTGTGGTAACGTAGTGTTGCTGTTTTCCACATATGCGTCAGAAATTTAAGAAAAGGGTCAACAGACGATAGAGACGCGGGAGTTCTGGTATAATTACTACAGAAAATGTGAGCATTCTGAAGGATTTAATTCTGAGTGAAAAGATGAGGAATTTTACTTACTATACACATACATATGTCAGTCTTTGTAAATATATTAATTACTAATGAGCGGCCAAACATCCAGTGAAAGATAGATTGTGATATAATGCCTCGTCTCCGCTAGCAGAAATGTCAACAACAAAAAAGCAGATATCTCATAGCATACAGTACTCATGCTGGATGTCAATATATGCGGATTATGATATAACAATGCACTGTTAAGATGGCTTGTCATGTAACATTATACAGGTGTCACAAGATGAAGCCGGGTTGGGACTGGATTAGGGAAGACACCAAAAGCAACTGCGTTTACAAGATATTTATTTACAAACGCAATTTAAATATTAACAAACCTGACACAATTATAAACAAAAAGATATGGAGAATTATAAAGTTCCTAACATGGAACTATCAACAACAATTAACTCAACGAGAAAAAACTCAAACATGAGTTTAACAAATGGAATTTCAAACAAACGTGAATTATGTCCTATCACCGATCAACAAAATAAAAGTATATGATCTACACCCCAATATAAACAAAATCTTGAATGTATCATTCATACAATGATATTGAAATGCATGTAAATTTGAATGTATCGTTCATATAACGATATTGAAATGCATGTGAATTTGAATGTATCGTTCATAAAGCAATATTGAAATGCATGTTTATTTGAATGTCTCATTCAAATAACGATTTAGAAACACAGGTAAAGTTGAATTTTATTTATGAGCTATAAAACTGCTTTAAAATTTATCTTAGTCTCGTTGTTTTCTCATGACCAACTTCACTGGGTTTTTTAAATGCAGGTTTAGTCTTCTTCATCAGTTTTAATTAAATGTGAGTGAATGGAATGTTGCCACAGTTTGGGAAAATGTGTTGTTTCTGTGATGTCAAGCAAAAATATGATCTCTGGGAACCATATCGTTTATACTTCAATATTCTTCTTTGGTTTGAAGTTCTACTCTTTTTAATGAAAAACTTGTGAAAATTAATATTCATATGTAGATTGTTCGTTCTGTTGGAAAATTTTATATGCATTGTATAATATACATCTTTTACAGGCCTTGCAGCATCTAATTGAAATGGGATTTGATGAAAAGGATGCCACCGAAGCATTAAGAATTTCCAGAAATGACAGAGAAGCTGCTGTAAGTACTGAATTTCATCCAAATGCAACAGTATAAACACGGATCTGCTGTCGCCTAATACTCTGGCAGATCCCAATTAACTTTGCTCAGTCTTTGATTTCATGCAAACATTGTAGGCTTTGATTGGCTTTCACATTGGGCATTAGTTGATATTGGTCCACATTTGTTCATCGTTATGTTTACACTGTATATGGTCGTATGGTACGTATTTAGGCTGGAATAAACAGTAACAAAAGAAACAGTAAAAACCACAAGCTTTGGAAAATTTAACAAATAATTTATTTCTGTGAAGAAAAAAATAAAAAATAATAAAAAATAAGAACTCATTTAAGAATCAAATCCAAAAGTAATCCAAGAATAATCTACAAATTAAATTTTAGAAGTCCTAATAATGAAATGTTATAATGAATTCAAGTTTGAGTCCTGATAAAGAATCCAAGATGGAAGGCGATGATGTTTGCTGTATCCTGTTAAGTATTATTGTCTACAGTTCCTTGTAGAAACACAAGAAATAACACTCCGAATGAAATTTTTTAAGAAATGTCTTTGTTCAAGAATTCTGTATGAGCACACAAATATTTCCAGAGAAACGAATTAATGTTTTAGAATCCAAATAATCTGAAGAAAAATTAACATATAACTCGATTACTGGCTACAACAGAAGAAAACAACTTGACATCAAGTGTTTTAAGCCCAGACTGACTAAATTCTCTATAGATATTGGTATAAAACCTGAATACTGCGCAAAACAGATGCCTGGATGAGGGTCATGTGATCACATTCTAGAAAGCCTTGGAACAAATCTGCAAGTCTAATGGCATGTAAACCAGTACAGCCTTGATTCCACAGTTATCATTCACACATTAAAAATGAATTTAAAAAAAGACTTGTTCATATGGCTGTTACTAATTTTCAATTAAGGTTGGGAACTAGGTCAGCATTAAGTGTTTACAAATGAACAGTAAAGGTCAAACTATTTTCTGGAAACTATTTCCAAATCATGTAAACAAGATTATTTTATAATAGCATGTAATAGAATCAAAAAATTTAAAGCTGACAAACAAACAATAAAATTAAAATAAATATAAATTAAATATGTAACAATGGATACATACGGTACAAGTTTGTCAGCTATGAGGAACGATTATTGACAACTTATTGACCCATCAGGGTTGGGATGATTCCAACAATAAAAGTTTCAGGCCCCCATCCCTGGAAATGGGAATTTTTATCACTGAAGAAGTATTTTGGGGAATTGTTTACACATCTGGTTATGTTTTCTAACCAAACTTAATACTATGAGAGTTTGTATATAATGTAAACCAAAATTAATATTATATGGGTTTGTGTATAGTGCAATTAAAAATCAATATTATAAGAGTTTATGTGTAGTGTAAACCAAACTTAATATTATATGGATTTGTGTATATTGCAATCCAAAATTAATATTATAAGAGTTTATGTATAGTGTAAACCAAACTTAATATTATATGGATTTGTGTATAGTGCAATTAAAAATTAATATTATAAGGGTTTGTGTATAGTGCAAACCAAACTGAATATTATACGAGTTTGTGTATAGTGCAAAGTAAACTTAATATTATAAGAGTTTGTGTATAGCGTAAATCAAACTTAATATTATATGGATTTGTGTATAGTGCAATCCAAAATTAATATTATAAGAGTTTATGTATAGTTCAAACCAAACTTAATATTATATGGATTTGTGTATGGTGCAATTAAAAATTAATATTATAAGGGTTTGTGTATAGTTCAAACCAAACTTAATATTATATGGATTTGTGTAAAGTGCAAAGTAAACTTCATATTATAATAGTTTGTGTATAGTGTAAACCAAACATAATATTATAAGGTCTCACTGGACAGTTTATCTGGTGAATTTTCATCTGACAATGACCTATTGCAGAAAAATTAGAATAATTTTACACTGAAGTTACAAATAAAAACAAACTAATAGTTTTTGTAGAAAACATGCATATGAGATTTTGACTGCGACAATCAGGTTAATTCCTTATACAACTGGTGGCTTTTATACTGAACCAACATTGCCATCAGCCCCTCTTTATTTGCGTTCATTTTTGACAACAAAGAGATATTTTAAATACTTTCCTATAACAAGGAAACTAAAACAGTATGTGCCTTATGCATGAATAAAGTTCACAAGTGCTATAACAAATTAGCATACTTTTCATCACCCCTCAACCATCTAGATATTTAGATATTTGCAGCCCAAGGTACACATTTGATCTCCAATGCTGGTCTAACTGTGACAGGCAGTCACCAACAAGCCAGCCCATTTTCAAGCCTAACTCAAAGTAAATGTAAACCACATTACAGATTTAACTTATGTGTGAATTTATAAACCCATGGCTTATGATAGTTTGGTTCATGCCTTCTACCTTAAAAGTTAGGGAGGTGTTGAAATACGAAACTATCCAGCGAGACCTAAAAGCTTGTGTATATTGTAAACCAAACATAATATTAAAAGAGTTTGTGTATACTGTAAACCAAACTTAATATTATAAGGATAACCATTTGTGTATAGCATAACCAGACTTAACATTATAAGCATTTTTGTATAATGTAATCCAAACCTAACATTATAAGAGCTTGTGTATAGTGTAAACCAAACTTCGTATTATATGGGTTTGTGTATACTGTAAACCAACTTATAAGAGTTTGTGTATACTGTAAACCAACTTATTATAAGAGTTTGTGTATACTGTAAACCAGCTTATTATAAGAGTTTGTGTGTACTGTAAACTAAACTTAATATTGTAAGGTTTTGTGTATAGTGTAAACCAAACTTAGTATTATATGGGTTTGTGTATACTGTAAACTAAACTTAATATTATATGGGTTTGTGTATACTGTAAACCAAACTCAGTATTATATGGGTTTGTGTATACTGTAAACTAAACTTAGTATTATATGGGTTTGTGTATACTGTAAACCAATTTATAAGAGTTTGTGTATACTGTAAGGGTTTGTGTATACTGTAAACCAAACTTAGTATTATATGGCTTTGTGTATAATGTAAACTAAACTCATTATAAGGGTTTGTGTATACTGTAAACTAAACTTAATTTAAGGGTTTGTGTATAATGTAAATCATACTTAATATTATAAGAGTTTGTGTATAATTTAAACCAAACTTTATATTATAGGAGTTTGTGTATAATGTAAACCAAACTTAATGTTATATGGGTTTGTGTATACTGTAAACCAAATTATATAACTTTGTTTTTGTTTCATAGAGAAGTCTTGAAGTTCTCAGTAGCAGCAGTAGTAGGTGATATTGTTGTTGCTATGTACTTGCTGTTACAGCAGCTTTTTTGTATAACAAGTCTTTATTATGAAAAACAATTGTCTTGTGTGGAATTCCAGAAACATGTTCCATGCAAGATGTGACATTTAATGAAAGATCCCAGATACACACAGCAGGACTGTGTATTTCAAGCTGCATTCACAAGAGAGTATTTTCTTCAGGAAACAACTATAAAAAACCCTGTCAAGTTGAATGACAAACTCACATTAAAGATGAGTGGGCAGGTTAAATTGCACACAAACAATTTGCATTGAGCTTATTGTATAATTAAACCTTTATGGATATTAATAGTCCAGTATGATAATGTAAGGCATACTGAATGTCTGATCTCTCAAAAACTTTTACCTACTTTTTACAATGTGTCTTTCTAATATAAATTGTATCTCTGCAGTGCGAGTGGTTACTTGGTGACAGAAAGCAGCGTCCTGATGATATTGACAAAGGTTTAGACACAGATGGTCCCATCTACAGAGCCATCATGGCCAACCCCACAGTGCAACTAGGTCTTAACAATCCCAGATGTTTACTTGGTTTGTATCAGGTTTTTAATTTGTTTTCTTTCCATATTTATAAAGCCAAAATTATGTTATTATCCATGATGGTACAACAACTAAATTGTATCAATGGTACAGTTAAGATATTATGAAAAAGAACAATTGCCGATACTCTGTTTATTTTTGATTTCATTGTGTTTATTTTTATTAGTGTTCAACTATTTGATGTTTCATATACAAAAGAAATTTACTTAAAGAACATTGCATTTGTTCATACAACTTAATGTCATGTTCAATTTATATTTTGCACGTTTTGGCAGCCTATTTCGGCCTAGGCTGTTTGTAAAGGTATGTGGTATGATTTGTAGTATTGTAATATATGTGACAAAAAACAATAATTCACTGGATGCGTATGATTCAGCATGCAGCACTCTACAATTCAGCGGATCTGGCTCTGCAGTTCATAACTGTTGCCTATGAAGTAGCATATAGATCGGGCCCATCTATAAACAACAGACCAAGATCTGCCATCACATAATGCATTTGCAGATCAGGGTCAACAGTTTGTGTTTCTTCTACTGGTTACTTATTAAAAACTGTACAGACACAAATCTACTGCATTGTGTGACAGCAGATCTTGGTCTGTGCCTTTCGATCTGAATTTTGCACGAGTATATATGGTAGTTATGAATTCAAGTAAAATTTGAAAATTTGAGATCAATTCTTTATGGCCACTATGTTGTGAACAACATCTTTCTTTTTACTGAATTATGACAGTTACCCATATATCAGTAAAAATGTACATTGAGTTTGGTCTCGAAACATCTTTAATCCAGCAGTCTGATGGGATGATTTGATGAAATTGAATTCTTACAGAAATTTGATTAGTTAAATACAGTCAGATCTCAAGACGATGACCAAGCTGGCTTACATTTTTTTTTTAAAGCTTTTCTGGTCATAGACGGGAATAGCTTATGGGATTGGCTGTTTTGGCTGTATATTGGTTAGCATACTTGTTGTTGTTACTCCTCCTAAACTACTTGGAAGATTGCCATGACACTTCACATACACCTTCATCCTGTTATCTAGTTGGTCCTAGATACAAATGGTGCTGCACATCCTATATGGTCACTATAATAGACATTTTTAAAATCTTATTTTGGTTACTGAATGGATGGTATTATCAGTATGGAGTTTTCTTATGTCTGGTTGGTCCTAAATGGAAATGGTGTTGAACTGACATCCAGTATGGCTGCATTGTCTAGTTAGTCCTAAACGAAAATTATCATACCTGTCAACTCTCATGCCAAGAGAAAAAAAACTTATTTTGGGGGTCATTCCAAGCCTAATTTCCAATTTTTATAATACCTCCTGATTTTTGCAGAGAACTCCTGATTATAATATTATGTCTGTTAATTTTCGTTTCTCCTATAAAAAAATCCTTCATCAATAGATATATTGTGTGCAGTCCACAACAGCCATGTTCTGTTTAGCAACCATGAATATTGTAGTGAGGAAATAATTATTATCACACTGCAAAAGAATTTTTTCTTCAGTAAATAGAATATTTAAGTACTATTCACATCAATTTATGAATTGTTTTAACCTTAGAACAGTACTAAAATCAGAATATAAACCACAGCAAAAAATAATAGAATCGTCAGCAAATAGTTTTAATCCCATGAAACGATCACTGTGAATTCTATAGCACTATACACAAACTTTATACAAGTGAACACCTGGCATTACTGTACTGTATGTACAAACGTTAATTACCATCATTAAATTAGAGAAAGAATGAAGAAACATACCATGCAGCTAATGTGCCCTCAAAGAACTAATTCAGAATAATGTTATTTAGTAAACAATATTAAATGCATTTCGAGTTGAGAATAAGGAAATAATGTGAGATATAAAATATGGGAAAAATAGTTGCCATATGTATGGTAGCTTGACTGTGTGTATTTACAGCAAAATAGGGCATTGTTTATTTGCCAATCAATTGCTGGTGCTTAACATAACACACTGTAGAACATGGTGTCTTTGAATTAGGTCAGAGGGCCAGTCCTTTTCACAAGATAATTGCAATGATAAAGATTAACTGTTAATTAGTCACACTGGCTTTCTTGCCTGTTTACTTAAGACCAACATTTAGCTATTGTGCAGTTTGGCCACTGCTGACCAGAATATGAAAAGAGGGCACATCCTGGGGGAAAATAAGGCATGTCACAGAATAGCACATCCATTAAGAATTTCATACTTTCTGGACCCAGAAGAATGGTCAATACTTAGTGAACACAAGGCTTTCTTACTCTTTTATTCAATCTCCCTAATTAGTTTTTGAAAAGTTGACAGGTATGAATGGTACCCATCCAACTTCCAATATGTCCTAAATGAAAATGTTGCCAATCATACATCGAGATTGCCTGCCATGATGCTTGTTGTGAAAATTGCATTATTGCTACTACTCAAAAGTGGATGATCATAGGGACATGAGGTTTTCACCCGACGACTTCTAATGTCTAATTTGTCCTAATTGAAAATGGTGCCAATCTTACATCAATATGTCCACCACAGCAGCTAATTTGAAAATCTTGTTATTGCTGAAGAATATCAGAGATGCTTTAACCACTTAGCAGTTAAAAGGAAGAAAGGGTCTTATCTTGAATTGCTGGAATTTCTTTTTGCTGAGTAGAATGTCAGTCCCTTCAAAGGACTCTAGTTCTCCTGTTTAATAAATCTGTCAAGTAACGATGTAGTTAGATGTAGTCAAATCTCGTGACAATGATCAGGTCGGTATCCAGTTATTATTTTCTTCAACCTCTGTAACTAATCTGTCAAGTAATGATGTAGTTAGATGTAGTAAAATCTCAGGATGATGATATTGTTGGTTTCCAGTTATTTGATATTCTCCTTTGTAATAAATCTGTCAAGTAATGAGGGGGTCTTTAATTTAGAAGAGTTTTATTCTCAAGCCAGCATGTAGAAATGTTTATTCTTCATATTTTGTTCTTCGAATGCATCTAAAACCCAACATAGGTGGACTGTGTAAATTGTTTTTGGGAGTAGTGATATCCGTTTCAGTATATTAAACTTTTCAAGAACAAACTATATAGAAATATGCACGTTTGTGTTCCAGGGAAATTAGTGACAAACTTGAAAGCTGAATATTCATTTATCACTTTTGTTAAAATACAAATATTTTATTCCATAAATATCATTATAGTGAGAGTTGAGTGTACCTTGAATCATGTGAGGCAGATTTGGGGTCTGTAATGTAGAGTCTCTATCATTGTAGTTGTTTTTTATTTTTGTTTAATGCCATTTCTCAGCACACAATAGGCTATACATGGCAGCTAGTATAACGGGTGGAGGAAGAACAAAGAACCAACAATAAATGATAAGCTACTGTCAAGTTTTTTCACATACCTACTTTGTTGAGGCCCAAGATTCAAAACCACATGGACAGAGTTGAGATGTCAGTGATTGGTAAAGGCGAGTGATTTAGATCAGTTGGCCACTGGGGCCCCAATAATTCTCTAGTATGTGTTGCTAAAGTTTCCTTAACAATCCATGTACAATAAAGTGTCATCATGTTTAAAAAGTGGTGAAGTAATTTTTACTTTTATTTTTTTAATACAGCATTTATTCAGATGTTGGAACAACCCCATACTGCTAGCCAGTGGCTTAATGACCCAGAGACAGCACCTGTTCTGATTCAAGTGTCCAGAATTTATCATGCTGAAAAAAATTCTGAGATTGCCTCTTCTTTTAAGCTGTCTGCAGATTCTAAAAGATGACAGTTGCCTTTTCTACCATGTGTTAAGTTTAGATAGTAGTAAATGCTTTAATAAGATGATAGTTGCTATATACTTTGTAAAGCAGCTGTCTGATTGTGATCATGTATGCAGCATGCCATTACAGTTCCCCGTCCTGTTTATAATGACCATGCAAATGCAGGAATTTTAGTAATATATTGCAAATTCATTTATTTTCTTTGGAAAATATTGTATGATTTAGTATAAAATGATCTTATCTGTACTCTTCAACTTACATGGATTGGTGAAGAGAACTTATTTGTTTCCACAGAAGAATCATTTATGTTGCTTCTTTATTTAGTAACCACAAAATGCACAAAATGACGAGTAATTAACAGAAAATGGATTACCATATATAATCAATCGTAAGTCGTCCAATTGCAAAACTCCACAGACCCAGTTCTACCATTACACAATGTGCCAGCATATCCGAGTGGGTGTGGTTAAGAGCAATCAGTAGAACAAACAAAATATACTGATTTGCCATCACATAACGCACTGGCAAATCAAGGTCTATGTTGTTGTAAATGATGAAGAGAAAATGGATGTGAGGGAAAGATATTTTTGTCTCCCACGAGTGCTAGTTTGCAGTTCAGCTGACTGATGTTTTCTTTTAAAAAGGCGTTTGGTTACCATGACAACTGCATAATAATATGCTGAAAGTGCCATTAAAAACCAAAGAACATTGTCATTAGAGCTATAATGGACTATATAATGACACCATATAGCAGTATGAATGGTATCACCTGTGAAAAGTGAATACTGATCAGATGAGAATTATACAGGTAATGTTTCATTATATCATTAACACTGAACACACTTGCAGAAGGATTTGTCAGTATCCAAACTTTTGCATCTATTTGTTGTCAAAGTATAATTCTGTGGTAATCTGTTGTTAATTATGAATTGATCTTATCACTTACTACCAGTACATGTATTGTAGGTCACAATAACCTCTTTCCCAGTCCACTGGAAACCTAGGATTTGTATGCAACCCTGCTTCTCTGACACAATTTCTGGAAAATTCATTGACGGCTTTGTGGATTTCTCTTCAGAAATGGTCATCAACAATAGGGGTTTACAGTGACCTGGTTTTCAAACTTCAGATACTAATGCTATGATCTCTGTAAAATCTTTCAGTATAGCACTTTCTTTATAACCTGGTTATTGTGCTGTACCATGATATTTGAATAGAAGTCCAGTCCAACTGCAGAAAGGATAGACCTGGATCTGCTATTGCTTAATGTGCCGGCAAATCAGTGTTTGTATTGTTTATCATACTGATTACTCTTAACACACTGCATAGACCCAGATCCAGGTCTGTGTAGTTTGCAGTTGAACTCGACTTATAAGCAAGTATATATGGTAAATTGGTAAGGGCTGTTCCAGTAAAACATACCTGGGACCCACGGAAGGCACTTTTAATGTGGAGTACTCGCCCATAGATGTGATTTAAAATTTTCTTATCAATTTAATATGAACTTGGTGAATTCAAAGTAACCTGGCTTGTATTTTGTTTTTTAAATGCCTTGCTGGGTACCATGTATGTTTGAATGGAACAGCCCTAAAATATATTCCATTTTGGCTGCTTGATTCATTTCACTTGATTTTAGTTTGAAAATCAGTTGTAATGTTGCTTCACATTGATTAATAACTTCAAGTTTTGGTAGTTTTATCATTGTCAGACACTGCCATGCTGATACATATATGAATATAAGGCAACCTTAGTGATAACACACAATACTTTTCTGGTTTCCTTGAAACTGTGTTATTAACAGGAATTGCTCTGTACAATTTTTAACCAGTTGTCTAGTCAGCAAGAAAGAATAAACTTCCAGCTGATTTATTACTATGCATGCTTCATGTACAAATCTTGAAAGAGGTCATTTTACTGGTAAAATGAACCTGGAATGAGGAATGAAATACAAATTAAATGAGATGTGCATTTGGAAAAATATGACGAGTACAAATGCAGAACTATGGGTGATAAACAAAAATAAAACTAAATGTGATTGCATTTCATCCATGAATTCAGTAATTGATTACTTCCAGACTAAATTTCCATGATCAGAGCCCTCTCTGTATTTCAAGAATAGATTTAAAAATGTATTCATTAATAGCCGCAGCTAAATTTCTATATTTGAAAGTCCTTTTGCAGAACAGTATGGAACCAGATTCTGTACACTGACAAAATTGTTTGCTTGTTGCGAGCCATGACATTGATCTTGTTGAGGTAGACACAACCAATGCCATTGATGTAACATCATCACTCATAGTTGTGTTAATGCAATTTTTATTTGAATTGAAGGAAATAATACAATTTTCGGACAAATTCTCTTCATTATTTTTATAGTTGTGGTTGTATTTTTACTTATTGTAAATTCAATGCATTTTATGGGTTTAAAAAATTATTAAAACACTTTCAATAAGAAAAGATACAAAAGAATAGATTTTGCTTTTACCAATGAAGAATGGTAGACCTGACTTCAGTCACTGTATATACAGTCAGCTCCAAATGAAAGAAAATGAAAGAAAATGAAATATCCAAAGTAGAATGCATTTCTGAGACTGATACTGAAGAGCATGACAATAACTGAAAAATTACCAGATTTGGGGCCCGTTACAGTTACTGTGATCCTCGCAAATTATAAATGTATTTATTACAAACTGTAATACCCTTGATAACATTTTTATAAATAAAATGTTTAGAAATGTGAAGTTTTGTATTCTTTATTAAAATTAGTCATTATCAAATTGAACAATATTGACCTTCACACTAGATGCTCGACTGTTGTATGATATGGTGTGGACATGTAAAGTTTCATGAAAATATTGTAGGATTTAAAAAGTAACAGCCTTGCTAAGGATACGATGTGACTGAACACACGAGATAAGTTCAGACATAAAAGGCTACAATTTCGTGTCTTCACTGGTTTAAAGTTATACCTACTGATTTATATTTTCCCTTGCTTTGATCTCGACCTTAAGGCATGGGGGCATTATTTTGGTATTTGACACACTGTCTAGTCACAATATATAACAGGGTAAAGTTTCATTAAAGTATTTCAAGTGATTTAAAAATAATACTCCAAAGAAGGATTTCCCTTGGGGTAAGCTTGGCCTTAAGGCATGGAGATGTGGCCATGATATACAACACACCATCTGTATATGATATATAATTTTAAGCCATGGAGATATGGCCACGATACACAACACACCATCTGTATATGATATATAATTTTAAGCCATGGAGATATGGTCACGATACACAACACACCATCTGTATATGATATATAATTTTAAGGCATGGAGATGTGGCCATGATAACACAACACACCATCTGTATATGATATATAATTTTAAACCATGGAGATGTGGTCACGATACACAACACACCATCTGTATATGATATATAATTTTAAGCCATGGAGATGTGGCCATGATACACAACACACCATCTGTATATGATATATAATTTTAAGGCATGGAGATGTGGCCATGATATACAACACATGATCTGTATATGATATATAATTGGCTAATGTTTCATTAAAATATCTTCAGCATTCAAACATTGTGCTTCAGACTAGGAAACAGATCACATAATTAACAGCAACAGTCCATTTGGTAGCATGTCATAGTTGTGACCAAGGGTCATGGGTTTGAGATCCATTCAAGTCAGTCTGGGTCAACTGCTTCAGTCTGTCCTTGGAAAGACACTTAACTCTGACTTTGTGCTGAGGTGACCTTAAAGGCTAATACATATATACATACATTCATGCATACCTATTTACTTACCTACCCCCCACATACATACATACAAACATACATACATGCAGTTCACATATCAGAGTTTACAGAAATTCTGTTCCCACGGTGGACCTTAATCATTTCACGCTGTTCCTGTCATGAAAAGGACATAGGGGTCATTGTGGCTTGTAGTGGAAAGATTAAGTTTTATTGTCCCAGTTAGAAAGTCGCAGCAGTATAGTTAGATAATATTGGCTGTCCACTATATTGCGTAGAACATACCTTTCGGCTCAGCCGCAGTACAAAATGCCATTTAATATTCAAAGACTTGCCTACTAAAATGCCTTCTTGTAGGTGTATTGTGAAAGGTGAATGATACATTTCTGAGCAATGAATGTTGAGAATAATTTGATACTTCACAAAATATACCAAGTTTACATGTAGTAATTTTAATGAGAGGTTATACATTTAAACAAAAAAAAAAAGGAAAAATAAATCTCATGCAAGTTATATTGGGTTTTATTCTGTTATGAACACATAAAATGTGTGGAATGCTGTGATTTATATTTTCATTCCTCCAGTTACCTTTAAATTGTGTAAAAGTTTCCACACAATGAAATATACACAGCACTGTCCAAATACAACCTCTATTAGTCCAGCCTGTTTAGTATTTGACCTTGCAATACTTTTTCTCAGGAACTAGACCTGTCTACTTTTACTGTAGCCTACCAATTTTATGCAGACTATATGAAGCATGCGATGAAGCATTATTTAACCAACAGCTTAACATTTATACTTAGGACTGCTGGTTTTGGTCATTTGACAAGTTTACATGTAATATTACTAAATGGACTGATAGAAGTGATAACTTTATTAATCCCTTAAAATATTTTTGGTTGAAACAATTGTTAATGCAGGTTTGATTTATTTGGCCTAGTACATTCTTTCAGTCTAAATGAAAATGCTGTAAAATGTACCCACATGTCAAGCAACAATTGTTTATAAGTTTAGTTACTAATTTGTTACATTTTAACCCAATTATCTTTTTTAAGAAGTTGACATGAAAAACATCGTGTTACCAAAGAACTTGGATTCAAACAATCATTAGTCATTTCTCATACTCAGAGCTTAAATTTCTTAATTCAAAATTTTTGGCAATATCACACCGACTTCATCAGTGATTAATGATGATCAAAAGGCTTAAAATGGTCATGAGATATGAGGAAATCCCTATTTAGTGTTGGCCTCCGCTATCCATCTGCCTCCTTCAGCTTCTTTTTCCATGTTTTCCTCTGATATTCTGACCTTTGTCTTATTGTGAATGATGGAATGTCCCATACTGCTACAATGTTCATGTATGTCCGATTCTTCAACTGATGTATTCCTTGATCCAAGTTTTAACACTCCACCTATTTACCCAATGTAGTCATTCTCATAATCATTACATTTGATATAATAAACCACACCACACATTTTCAAATTTTCTGGGGGGCTTGACATACCAATAGTGCTTAACTTGCCTACAATATGACTGTCATAGTGGCCATTTCAAATATTGTTATCTCTACTCCTGCTAGATGGATGGTCATATCTAACTGAAGTTTTCACCAAGGCTTCTTATGATGATTAGTTGGTCCTTCATGAAAATGGCACCGATCTGATATCCAATATGGCCACCATAGCAGTCCTCTTTAAAAACTCGTTACTGCTTCTCCTACTGAAAAAAATTCGCAGCCATATTGATATAAGATTTTTACCAAGGACTGATGATATTTTGTTGGTCCTAAATGGTGCCAATCCTACATGACGTCCTTTTGCTGCTCTAGAGGAATGGATGTTCATACTATAAGATCTGTAATAATCTTACATCCAGTATGGTTGCCACAATGGCCAATTTGAAAATCTTCTCGCCCGCGAATAACAGAGATGGTTTCAACACTTGGCAGGTAAAAGAAGAAACAGTCTTGTCTTAGATTCCTGAACGATCTTTTTTGGTCCATAAAGCATCAATCCCACTAAGGAATTCTAGTTTTAAAATCATTATTCTTAACTTCTGCTTCAGAGGCCTTGAATAACCTTAAAGGACAGCCAGCAGTACCAGCAGTCTATAAATATGAAATATGGGTAACAATGACCTACTTTTGTGATGAGCATGTAGTATTTGTAAAGTTGCATCCCCTCAACAAGATTCATAATTTCATGTAGAACCACATTTAAACAGTATGCAAAAAAAACACAAGCAAAAATGATTTGATACATCACTTTACTATTTTTTTTGTGTTCTTTTTCAGACTGCCCTGGTGGCCTAGTGATTACGGCATCCACCTCGGATGCGGGAGGTCGGAACCCTGCAGAGTCATACCAAAGACTAAAAAAAATGATACTAACAGCTGCCTTGCTTGGTGCTCAGCATTAAGAGGTCAGTGTTAGGACTGGTTGGCCTGGTGTCAGGATAATGTGACTGGGTGGGCCAGCATGCATCATGTCTGTGGCATGATGATGCCCCAGTGCTAGACATCACTATAAACTGCCACACTGCAGACATCGTAGCAATATAACTGAAAAATTGTTAAAGCTACATTAAAAATCCAGATCAAAAACACACTCCTTTTTTATCATCTCTGTGCATATATTTCTCTATGCAATGTTTTCCTTTTTCCTAAGCTTATTACAATATTTATAATTATAAAAAAAGTGCACATCATTACCAATATTTACATAAATAGTTGGTGGCACCTTTGAAGACAGTTAAATTACTCCAGCTTGACTGTGATAAATGAGAAGATGTGTGTATTTAAATTGGAAAAGTAAACGTATTTCACTTTTAAGATGCAATAATACTTTCTGTGGATTATGCTGCTTGTGCTGATGTGCTCATTACTTGTACCACTTGCTAGGATAAATACAAAATGGTGATACATTTACATATAACTGGATGTGTGAAGATAAAAGCTTTGCATCTGGTTTGTCATAACTTGTATTTCAGTTTGAAGTTAGAAAGGCTAATTATATAACACTTTTATATAACAAAAGTTTGCCTTTGTCTATGTAAGATGCAGCTGTTGTGTGGCTGCCTATGTAAAGTCATCTAAAGATATTTATAAAAAATTAATCTTAAAATATTTTTTGGTTGCTATTCTGGAGGCAAGAAGTATCTGATTTCATGCAGAAAATATTAGTGTAACCAGGTATTGTTTATGTTAATTCCGTGTGTACTCATGTTAACTGTTACCAAGGAGCCCATGTGTATTTATATATTAAACCGTTTTAAAAATGGTAAATGATTAATAATTTTCAACACGCATTAGAGTAACAAACTCAACAATAATGGTACACATTTAAGATCCGAATTTACCAATATCTTTTCTAGTCGTCTTGCCTGATTTAGTAGAGGTAAAATACGATATTGCTCAGTCTGGATCCATAACAATGATTAAGGCTTTGGTTAATGTTTGTGCCTATGTCTGTGCTTTCATAGGAAAAATAAGTATTGCAGTTAGACTATAAGATCAGGAAGCGTTGCCTTTTTTATCCATGCACTCCTACCATCCTTTGACCAGCCAGATTGCTGGAAAATATTAGTCAAGTTTTCAGTTCAAGTTTGTTGTGTATTAAGATAAGTACATTTACCAAACCCAGGGAATGAAGCTTTCATACCTGAACTGAAGAATCAAGATTCATAATGAATACTGTTTTATACGAACGTTTAGTGTTGAAATAAGAGAAGGCAAAGAGATCACATCTGGTATTCAATTGTCTTTAATTGTTAATATCATAGCTAATGTCTAACTCCGATAATAGTGTAACTCTTGTAGTATAAGCAATTCAGTTTAATTTTAAATGATAGATATATTTAAGTGTTGTCTCAAATAAAAAATGATGCAATGTTTATTTCATCTTGCATACCTGAACTCTGTTCTCAATGCTAGTGACATAATCTGCCAAACATTACACATTTATACAGCCAAAATTAGGTTTTTACTGTTGAAATCGTATAAATATAAATGGCCAAACCCCTACCTTCCATAAACCTAATCTGTAAGTTCATTTAATTTAGGAAGTAATTCTCTAGCAGTGCAGTCTAGTTGCACACTACCTCTAATGTAAAAAAGATCTGAGCAAGTGGCAGATAAAACAAGTTCAGACATAAATTATATCTCTTTTTTTTAGGAGCAAATTACTGAAAATTACCCACAGATAACAAATTTAGATGACTTTAATTGTTAACTGTAACCTGCAGTAATGCTGTTATCTATGGAGCCATTTTGTTTGATAATGAATGAATGGTAACTTGGCGTCTTAGCATAATTGACTGATATTGATCAGTCCTTGAGACTGTCCACTGTATCATCCCATGTCAACGTCTTTAGCCTCTGATTCTGTCTTGTTCTTTGTTTCCTTCATTTCTGTGTCTTTATCTGCAATTGTTTTTCTCTTTGGTAAATCAACCTCAACTGAAAAGAGTTAGCAATGAGGTTTGTTTAGTTATTTCTGTTGTGTTTCACATCTCAGTACAAGTCATGATAAGAAGCTGAAGCATATTCTGTTATTAAGCTTTGCTATAAACTTCCTTCTAAATGTAATCATTGCAAGTCACTGGCAAAATCTGTACCATTCTATTTTCACCCATAGCTGTCTATAAGATTTTCATGTTTTTCATGAACAGCAGACAAGCCAACCCTACTGAAAAGATCGGAAGAATTCTGACTTATGGACCTATCTCCCGATTCCCTGATTTTAAGAAAAATTCCAGATTTTTCAACTCCCTGAGGAAAAAAAACACCTTTTTTTTAACAAAAACATTTTTTGTTTCCATGTTTCTGTTATGTTTCTTAGTACTTTACAATATCCGGTTTGATTTCTGATTTTAATCTGCCAATACAAAGAGCTTGTCTCACAGTGTAGTTCTCTTTATTCGACTCCATCAACAAATCTCAGCATCATAATGGATAAGTTTCTCAGCAAGAAGCAAAAAAGAAAAGGAAGTACTGTAACTGATGAAAAAGAAATGGGATAAAAGATATAGGAGTGACTGGGAGAAGCAGTTTGTTTTCATTCGTCCATCGACTCGTGGGGCCTATCATGCATTCTGCCACTGATGATCAGCTCTTTCCACATTCAATTCTGCATCAAAATCATAGATTTGGTAAAGCTGAAACTCCTTATGCAAATCATCAGTGTTGATTCCTTCCATTTGGTTGGAGAAAAAGGCCAGGTCCTTAAACATTACTACAGATTGTTTAGACACATCTGCAACACTTGCATGAATAAATAAGTCATTCTTTAGTGGGTTGCTCTCAGAAAAAAAAGGATGGATCTGATCAACTGTTGTTTCCAACCCTTGGAAGATAAATGCTATCAATACTTTCAATAATACAGCAATGCTGAGAGAGCATTCTCAATGGTCAGAAAAAACAGAACCCTCCAAAGAACCAGCCAGTCAGCATCAACCCTGGAAACTATTCTTGTTAGCAAATTTGGCACCCAAGGACAAATAAATGATGAACTTTTGCAGAAATGTAAATCTGCAACATACAATGGACTGAATTAACAAAAGTAGACATCTTTATCGTGATATATACACCTTACTCTTGTACTTCGTGATTTTTTACCCTGTCTCCTAATTTTAATGGTGATTTGGAGGCAAATTCCTAATTTTGATTTTTTTTTGTTGGCAGGTCTGGAATAGGCATAATCCTGAGTAAACGTTTGTCAAAAGACTGACCCATCATGATCTTTCATGTTAACTGAGTGAGCCAATCAGGTTTTCTATTCCAAACATTTTCAGTTTTTGATGGACAAGAGGTTACTTCATTTGATGTACAAGAGCCCATTTCATTGGCTCACTGATGATATATATTTTTGTGTATGCATTTCATGAGAAATGAGGAAATCTTATTGCAGGCAGCCACAGGTGAAAGCACATTTTTCAGTAAATATGTCTTATCTGTTCGTATTATATAGACAAAGGGCAATAACTCTTGCCATTAGATCCTCATTCCATCTACAGGTGGTGCTAGTTTTAAGCTGAATAGAACCTCATGTAACAGGATGATCATATTGAGGGGAGAATGGGAGGGTATTAAAGCATCTGCATATGACAGTGAGGCCAAGGAGAGGGAGTCAGATATTTATGATGACTATAAGATTTACCAAATGATGATGGAAGATTTCAGAACTTTATCAGACAAGGAGGATGAATTTTTGTACCAGATGACATTAGGAAGTGATATTTTTTAGGATAATGTGAATTTTACAAAAAAATGGACTTCAGGTTTGTACAATTTAATAAAATTTGAACAGGTACCTGGATAACTGATCATTAGGATCAACGCGTACCAGGTAAAAGTTTTCTAAACTTACGACAGCTTTAACTGCAAGTAACAATGACTCAGATCTATCACATAATGCATGGTAGATCAAGATCTATAATGTTTTTTCTACTGATTACTCCTAACAAATACTGCATAGACCATGATCTGCTAGTGCATTATTTGACAGAAGATCTGAGTCTGTGCATTTTGCAGTTGGACTCAACTTATAAGCCAATATATATGGTAAATAAAAGCCCAAGTTTTCCCCAGACATTTATATAGGTTGTTGTACCAGACACCTTCAAAAGTGATTCTCAGTAAACAATAATACCAAAATCCACCAACAATATTTTGATTACATTAGCAATGTTTTTATGAACATACAAACCCTTGACCTTCTGGCAGTTCACATGCATTGGCTTGTAATGTTATGTATGCAATTAGTCAACTAAAATAATAGCTGTTCCAATAACAACATACAGAAGTGACAATTTATGACAAGTGAATGAGTTTATTCACCCTTTGGTGTCAATTAGCTGGTTTCTAAACTCCCCCAGTTACTCCTTTACATTTGCAAGAATGTTACCACTTTCTTTTCGGATAAAATAGTGAGCCACATGTATAGAATTATATTTCAAACAACTAAAAACACTTTTTGTTATAAAACTACTGGAAGATTATTCAAACACCTGAAATGTTTACATTTATTCCAACTTAAAAGTAAGCAAATGCAGAAAGTAAGTTTTCAGAACAAATGATCAGTGTCAAAGCAAGGTATATGCATAGATGCATATGTGTATTGATTACAATTTAAAAATACCATGTTTTAATGTTCAAAGATGGATAAGCCCTCCAACCACACTATACTTCATGCATCAGCAAACTATAACCCTGATGACAGTGACCAACAAAAATTACTTAATGCATATATACTTGCTTGTAACTTGAGTTCAACTGCAAACAATATAGATCCTGATCTGCTGTCACATAATGTGAAGGCTGATGAGGGTCTATGTTGTTCGATCTAGTGATTACTCCAAACAAAGTGCACAGACTCGGATCTTCTGATAAGTTATGCAATGGCAGATCTCAGTATGTGCAGTTTGCAATTGGGCTCAATTTATAAGCAATGGTAAATGGTACCAAAACAGTTCATTAACACAATATTTGCGAACAAACCAGTTTCATGAAGGAAGATGCAATAAAGTACAGAAAGATGAACTAAAAGCTTTGAATAATAATACAGATAAGTCATATTGATATTTTGTGCTGACAATTACAAAATAAATGTTTCATTAATAAACAAATTTGGTGTGTTTTAATTATTAAAAATGAAGAATGATGGCTGTTACAAAAGCAGTAACATGAACATGTTTTATAGACTAGTTTTATGCAATGATCCTTCAGAAAATGAGAACCCTGGAATCTATCAATGATTTTTGGTGGAGACAAGAATATTTAAACCAGATGGATAAACTTTTGTTGGGACAAAGGTTTCTTGCAACGATAGTTATCCCAAGGGTGTGAATTTCCCCATTTCCACCAAATATGAGCAAAAAACTCGTCTTAATTCCTTTTTTTTGTGTTTTCTTTAAATCTAAAATGGTCTAAATATGGAGTAAAGAATTCCATATTGTTGCATAAAAATTTGCCTCATCACAAACAGTAGACTTAACTATGAAATGAATAAACAAAATAGTTTGGAAGCAGCACTAACACTATCATGTAAATACTAACATCATCCGCTACATCATCAATAAATATTCAAAATAAATGTAACCAAGTAATTGATTTGCAGTCCAGTATTAATATGATTAAAAATTAATAATCTAATAAGTAGATCTGACAGGCATGGACATGGTGGACAAAGGTCAAATTTCTGCTGATCTCTGTAATTCCCAGTCCACTTATTTTTTAAGAAACTAATCAAATAAAGCTCTGCATTTTGTGCTGGAGTTGTTGATACAAATGGTGTGCTGTGAATGAAGTTTGCTAGAGTTGTTGATACAAATGGTATGCTCTGAATGAAGTTTGCTAGAGTTGTTGATACAAATAGTATGCTCTGAATGAAGTTTGCTAGAGTTGTTGATACAAATGGTATGCTCTGAATGAAGTTTGCTAGAGTTGTTGATACAAATGGTATGTTGTGAATGAAGTTCGCTAGAGTTGTTGATACAAATGGTATGCTCTGAATGAAGTTTGCTAGAGTTGTTGATACAAATGATATGCTCTGAATGAAGTTTGCTAGAGTTGTTGATACAAATGGTATGCTGTGAATGAAGTTTGCTAGAGTTGCTGATACAAATGGTATGCTGTGAATGAAGTTTGCTAGAGCTGTTGATACAAATGGTATGTTGTGAATGAAGTTTGCTAGAGTTGTTGATACAAATGGTATGTTGTGAATGAAGTTTGCTAGAGTTGTTGATACAAATGGTATGTTGTGAATGAAGTTTGCTCTTTCATACATGTGAATTGCACTGGTGAATGCAAAGGTCAGTAGAACATAACCTTGTATCAATATTCATCAAACCTCTGTAATGTTGGAAAGCTTTATTTTAATCAAATTTAGTATAAGAAAATGTACAGTTTGCCAATGATAACAGTCACGCCAAGCAAAAAATGCAAGAACAAACTTAAAGACCTAATGTTTCCTACCTTAAATATTTTAAGCATATTTTTTATGTTTTCTAATTTCATGGTGTTTGTTTTTTGTAATCATATCATTATATGTTTTTTATGTTATAGGTGTTGTCTGATGTTGTAAAGCTTCTAAAGATTAAGCGCTATACAATGTCCTCATTATTATCATTATTATTATTATTATTATCATTATTATATGCTTATCTATAACAACAGGATAAGATATCCAGTAAAAAATGAGGGATATTTCTGTTGACAGAAATTATATATTTTTGTCCAATAGAAATTAGAGATATTTCTATTTAACAGAAATAAGAAAAGAAAAATTATGCAATCAAAATGAGGGATATTTCTATTTGATAGAAAATACTATCCTAATGATAGAAAAGGCAGAATTTGACTCATGAAGAGGTATCTTTTCTTGTTTACATGACGAGTTACCTCCCATCTATCACAAGCCAGAAATCTTGAACAGGAATTAGTTTCATTTCTATTAGTTTCTTGTTTACATCAAGAGTTACCTCCCATCTATCATATAAAAGAAAATTGGGTCAAAAATTACTTTCTTTACATTACATGTGCAAGTAAATGGTCAAATTCTTCTATCCCATGTTTCTTTTTTCAATATTACTTTTCTCTTAACTTATGCTGTATTCATTTGGAAAAACAAGTCAACTGCGGGCATAATGACCTAACATTCTAGACAGATGCGGTTCTATTATTGATGTAACTTGAACTTGGATCCTAAATCAAAATCAATTAATTTTTGAAACACTTTTTTAAAAAAACAAGTGTAAATCTATAACTTGTTAATTAAGAATATATCTCCAAAACTGACTGCTACAAGCCTATGAATCCTCAAATTACCCTCCATTTTGCTCTTTTCTGCTTTACTGTGCTTTAGTCTCTTCAGCAGCTGTCTTCTCTTCTTACCTGAGATTTTCACACTTCCACAGGTTGGATTTTTACTGAAAATAGCCAGAACATAACGATAACATAAGTCACCTTTACAATGCATTGCTCTAGCTCTAGCAGTCACTGTTAACATTATTTAGCATTCAGAAAGTAACTTCAAACTAAACTGTGACAATGATATGTTGCAACTGTGACAGGACATATAAGATAAATCAGTAAAAGAACACTCTTCACTTTGTTTCAAAATAGAGGAAATATAATGCATCAATAAAACCAGACAATTATTTTGTTTTTCTTTTTTATTTAAATCACTGTTCTTAAAATCTGCTCCTGACGCCATTATAAATGTCTGTCTCTAGAAGTTTAATTTTACTGGCTGAAAAGGATTAACCTTGGAGTGACATAATAGGAGCACTGTTATAGTAGAAGTTGTACATGTCACACTGTTATAGTAGAATTTGTACATGTCACACTGTTATAGTAGAAGTTGTACATGTCACAATGTTATAGTAGAAGTTGTACATGTCACACTGTTATAGTAGAAGTTGTACATGTCACAATGTTATAGTAGAAGTTGTACATGTCACACTGTTATAGTAGAAGTTGTACATGTCACACTGTTATAGTAGAAGTTGTACATGTCACACTGGCATTCAGTACCAACAATTTCAGTACTGGGTGTAATTTTGAAGAATTTTATTGCACATGTCATTACATGTCAATTATTTACTTTTTCTGGACCCTCATAAATTCATATTTTATGGCAGAGATTAATATTAAAGTGGACATATTTGGATGAGGTCAACCTAAAGGTCTTATCCAGTACAAACCTGATTGAATATCATGTATGAAAGCTGTGTGTTGAAAACAGAAGTGTACTACCTTGCACTGATCTGAAAGGGCCTTCTGTGGATGCTTGGAAATACACTTCTCCCTCTGTAACTTGTGCACAATGCAGTCCAAAATTACAGACTGCAGTATATGCAAGGGCACAAGTTACCGAGGGATATCTGATTTAAAAAAAAGGGCTGTCATCCTGGCTGGACATCAGTACTAAGTCAAGAAAGAGGGGCTGTTTAATGGTCTAATACTAATTTTATAATTGTGCTAGGAATAATTGTCAATAAAATGATTTTTCTGATGAAGATGTTTTATCTATACAAGCTTTCAAGATAGCCAACCTGTGAAAGATCAGTAAAACATTAATTGATGTTATTCCATTAGGTTTTAACACACTGTACCTGCAAAAACATTGTATATTGTCATTCCTTTAACATGTGAATATATTCTCATGTAATTGTTGATTTATAACAAAAACAAGATTCCTTTTTCAAAGGGCATTTAATTTGAGAAACTGTCACCAGTAAAACATTACTTTTTAAATTGTTCTTTTAGTAATATATTGATATGAAGTGCAAGTAACAGTGAAATCTCTGCAGCATATCCTTCAAATCATTTACTGTCAATTTGGAAATTTTAAGTTCAACACTTTTGAAATGTGCTTCTCCACAATGAACTTATCTGTGAAAGAAAGATTTTCATGCACATAGTACTCCTTTCACTTGCTTCCCTTGCTATCACTGATCACATTTGCTAATCAGAAGGATAAACCACTGATTATGTTAGATACTTTAAATTACCTACATAATAATTTGATATAGTGTTTAGTTAATGGAAATGAATTAACCTGATACATTGCCATGAAAGCTAACTCTTACATGGGTTGGAGTTGCATGCTTTTTAAATTTTTGTTAATTGCACACCCTTTATCTGATTTGATACAAAGAATATAATTAATATGACAATACAAACCAGGACTGTTTTTAATTAGTTGAACAGTACAACACTTCCACAAATGTTCAAAACATTTGGCACTTAATTAGGTACACACATAGCTGTGATCATACATTTACATTTTTACCATTTAAATACAAGAGGGAACACTGAATTTAAGATGTTTACCCTAAATTAAAATATAGAACTAAAACAGCAGTTTCACTTTACAAAATTGTTTTAATTAGTACATATATCTTAAAGTGCTGCCACTAGTAGACATTACTGACATTTTCATTTATTGAAATTTTGTTTAATATTGTTATTTGTAGTATAATAAGAATTGTTTTGCAAAGAAAATTTAACAAAGGATATGATTTATTATAAGTTACAAATTTCTTTAGGCAGTTTTTGACTTTAAGATGATTGATGTATCAAAGTTTAATTTACCAGTTTTTATTGTGATTTTCTTCATGTTCAAGAAATGGGGCCACCTTTTTGTATTTAAAGGAGACAAAAATGGGATCCACACTGGATCCCAAGTTATAAACAGGTTTGAGTTAACAAGGGTGAAGTGCATGGAAACATGACACTGACAGCCATCAAACACTTTACATGTGTGCTGCAATTCAGCTGACTACCACAAACCTTCAATATTTTCATTGCCAGATGTTTTAAAATAGGTACTCATTGCCATCTTGCAGATTTTATCATTCAAGACAGTGACAATTGCTAGCATCAAGGGAGACATGGATGGACATTCCTTAAAGAAAGCTGAAGGTATTGTTTTTACCTTTTTTCAGACGAAAAAGTTCAAAATCTGAGGACCTAGGTCAACAATCCACCATAAGAAACCCATGAGCACACACTCAATGTGTGACACCGAAGTGTGCTATCTTGCATCCTCAGTAGGTTAAATATATTTCTCCAAACAGCCTGTTAAAAGCCACTGTTGACCTGTACTGCGGTCAATAAAGTAAATGTCATTGAATACCTGCTGCAAATGCACTGCTCTATTTACGGTAAGGATAATTTTAAAAGTAGAAAGGGATACAGTGGTGCCCCTCTCATACAGCCACCCCTTCTGTACCAGGAAAGTGGCCTTATAAGTCGAGTGGCTTTCCAGAGGGGGACTATATTTGTGAGATGTGTATATGTATGTGTACATAGTAAGAAAGCTACATATAACTTAAATCAGTAAATATCTTCACCTAAAAGTAGTATTAATTATTAAAATGTTCTTTTTGTCTTCAAAAAAGAGTTATTTCAAGGTAACATAAATTAATAATTTGTATTCTGAGGCATGAAATGCGAGTGGGGTATTGTTGACATGCAGATTAAAAAACGTTATTTAAATCTTGGTACATATGTTGTTTTGTATTTAAAATAATGCTCTTTCCATTTACTCCATTTTCCCACTGCTACATAATATTCTCCTTATCTTTTATGATCTTGTTTATTTGAGTCTTCCCAACATAAAATCTTTCGGCAAGTGAACTCCTCTCATTGTTGTCAAATTGAATAACTTTTACTTTTTCTTCTAAAGTATTATTTCCTTGTTTACATGATGACGTATTAAAGTTTTATGTACTGTCACACGACTTTTTGGTCTTTGCCTAGTACCCTGTTTTGTTTAACGTTAATTGTTTTATTGTGTGTGTTAATCCACAAAATCTATTTTTAGCCTATCTGACCATGTCATTATTTTGACATTTATATTGGTTGTAATCGTCAATTTTTTAAAAAAAATCCATTGTGTGATGCCCAAAGCTCTTTCAGAACATTGTTGACCCCATTCCTATCTAACCATGTTATGATCTTGACAATTAAAAACGTCCAGTCGTAATCATCAATAAAAAAAATCTGTGTGAAGCCCAATGCTCTATTAAAACACTGCTGACACCATTTCCTGTCGGCGTTAATGATATAATAATAACCGCAGTGGTCCATATACTTAGCCAACACTTCTTTCCGTAACAAAAACTTTACATAAGGAAACATATATCTGGATAATTAATTAGATTAATTACCTTACCATAATTAAATATTGGTTCTGGACACATATGTATAAAAAAAATGTGTGTGCTTGAATGGGTAAATGTTACATTTGTGCACTAATATGTTGGCTGTTAGTCACGTTAGAGGGATTCTGGCTGTAAAGAGTGGGTGGCCACTGGACAGGGGGGCTGTTCATGAGTGGGACCATTGTAATTAAAACATGCAATCATGTAAACAAGTTTACATATTAATCCTGGG
This sequence comes from Sinohyriopsis cumingii, assembly GCA_028554795.2. Lineage (NCBI taxonomy): Eukaryota > Metazoa > Mollusca > Bivalvia > Unionida > Unionidae > Sinohyriopsis > Sinohyriopsis cumingii. Next base: position 57,662,299 of record CM068840.1, read on the forward strand.
TTCTCAATAAATTGAGAAAACAGAAGAGTCATTTGACTCTTGACCCCATAATCTCATTTTCATGCCATAACTGATTTGATGGGCAATCAAAAGCCAATATCTGATCAAAAGTTAATCCAATCAAATCATAATTGATTTCCTCTGCCTCTATCATAAACATTAGAGATAATCTCAAAACAACCTAACCTCGTTTCAGTTATGCACATGTGTGACATGGGTGAACTGTTGGCTCTGCCTAGTATTGGTTTTACATGTGTGCAAAATATCATTGACTGATATGGTGAAAACAGTACTCTAGCTAATTTTGTACTTGCACATACAGTGAATTTGTTATGCACAGTGAGTGCACAGTAGGAAATTATGTGATTCAAGGGTAATTAAGACTGATGCTCCAGCCCAAATCAATGTCTGTCATAAATACACACTGGATGGAATTTCCGTGAAAAAGGTGCTCACAATTCTGACTGGCTCTTCCATTTCTTTCACTCTCACGCTACAGCCTGGACTATACAGTTTACAAATGATTTAACATATATCAAGTATATCTGACAATAAAGGCTTTGAAGAAGAGAGTATCATTGGCAAACTCTGCTACAATCTATCCCATTGTATTTGACTCTCAAAACCAGAATATCTTCTTGATGACAATGCTTCCATCACCCCCTGGAAAGTTATATTTGCAGTCCATTTGTTGGCTGGTGTGATAAATATTATGTTCAAATGGCATCTCTCTTTACAAATTCATACAGACAACTGCCAGATATATGCTTGTGAACCAAAACAATCCATCTTGGACTCATTTTCCACACCTTGTGTATTTCGTATAATACTGAAAAATGCCAATGATCTAAATCAACTGTGATAATGACTTTGTCCATAAAATAAGGTTGATTAATTTTCATCAAGTGGGAAATTACATTTCCAAGGGATATACTGAAGTCAATGTGAACAAAACTGTATCATCTGGATAATTGGTGGTCTATGATACCAATTTAAAATGAACACTCTTTTACATTAAGTTAATACTTAAGTCTTGTGACTTTGTATACCACCACTTAAAAATTCCCATCTTCTACTTGGACGGCATCTTAAACTTGAACCATGTTTTTAATAACCCCGCAATTAATGTGACATTAATAAATGTGAATCACAGGACTCCCATAATAAATGTGAATCATAGGACTTCCATCAAAAATGTGAACCAAGTAACTCACATAATTTTCTTTAGATGATCTTTGTGTAGTAAATCTATGTCTTCAACTACTATAGATTTTTGTTTCTTGTGCAGTTGTGCTGCCTTTCTTCCTTTCCTGGAGTTTCTATCCTAGTAATAAATAAAAAGAGAAGAAAAGAAATTTAACTTGATCATCTCACCTGCAACTAAACAGTGACCCTGACCTCTGACCTTTTAATCATTCATTCAGCTAATTATGTGAAATATTTGATTACAATTCGGGAAACATGAGATACAGCCCCTTTCAAACAGCTCTTCCCTAACCCCTCCCCATTTTAAAAACAAAAGATAAAGAACAGTTCACCCTTTTATCTCTGTCCTAGATATTTGGAACCAACAACCAAATGCTGAACATGTGACCAGAAGTGTGTGTAGTTCAAATCCTACTGTTGGATCAGCAATGCATTTTACTTTTATTGCCATAACAAGAAATATCCTACTTGTGTTGCTGTGCCATAAAACACCATAACAAATCAACCAATCATTCCCATGGATTTCCTATGTATGCTGTTGAATATGGTTGTAAGTCTCATTATCGGCCTAATCAAATTAGTTCCTGATCCATGCATGAAAAAGATTGGTGGTTCTCCAAACCAGTGGTATTTCAAGGCAGATATTACTAAGTTCATGAGCGAAGAGTCCAAGATTCATCATTCTGAAATTCTGTAGAGATTTCCTTATAATACAGTTCATGAGTGTTACAAAGCTGATCCACAGTAGAAATGAAGCCATTTTGCTCTCATCTTCACAAGTTGTGTTGATCTAGTTTGTTGCTCATCATGAAATGAAGTGGGTCGAAAACCATTCCTTTAGGAAAAAGAACTGCAGTAAAATTGTAGTTTTACACCGTTTTCTTTCAGACCAGGTAAATAACAGTTAAACTAGTGAATGTTAAATTTGTTTGCATATATATCAGTATGTTTTGCAGTATTCAGTCTAGCTGCAGTTAAAATGTGGTGCAATCGGTTAAAATATTTAAACTAGATAAGCAGTTTTATTGTTGTTGTTATTGTAGGGTTTAACGCCATTTTTCAGCACACGATAGGCTCATCATGGCGGCCAGTATTAATGGTGGAGGAAGAACCCGAGAAATCCACGGAAAGAACCACCGACCCTCGAGAAGCTACTGGCAAGCTTTCTCACATACCCACATTGGCCGAATCCGAGACTCAAACCTATGCAGACAGAGGTGAGATGGCAGTGATCCGTAACGGAGATAAGCAGTTTTATGATGACACAAAAACTACATTAAACTGATCAGTTATAGTCCAGTTTAATGATGTCATTAAACACCACAGAAAAACTGCAAAACTACTTTATTTCCAATAAAAAATGCAGTTGTTTGATGTCAAAGAAAACTACAGAAGAACTGATGTCTGAACTCTTCCAGTTTAACAATGTCATTATATACTACAAAAAAGCTGCAAGAAAACTTTTGCAAAATATGGAAAACAGTCATATCTCACTCATTTCATTTCTCAAGAAAATTGGCTACCTTCTTGCACGTAAGATTCTCATCATATGAGATTTGACTCATGTTAGTCTCATATGCATTTTAACATGCAAATTAGGTAGAATTCACATGAGCAACAGAATCTAACAAAATCTGAAAATCAAATAATAATAATAATATTAAAAATAATAATAATAATAACATGGATTTAATACAGCACCAAATCTTTAGAAGCTTGAAGTACTTTACAATATCAAAAATAATACATGAAAAGTTTTATCCAATGACCACACACCTAAACTTAAAACAATGGCTCCTGTGACCATGACCTTATACCCCAAGGGACATTCCTTCCCTATCAACATATATGTGGGCAAAGCCTCATGATGATTCACTTAAGATAACTGAGGTTATTGCCTTTAGATGAATAAAATAACTTTCATCAAAAGATGATAACAGATGGATAGAAAGATATGGTCAAAACTCTGCTCTTCTCTTGGAATGAATGAAGTAAGTCTAAATGAAGTAAGCAACAGAAAGTCAGAATACTGCTTGAACCCTGTAGCCAAAGGATGCAAATTCTCAGGCCAAAGGCAAGACTAGTGAAATGGCAATTCCTGAATTCCATGAGTAAGGAGTCCAAGATTATTCATCCTGAAACTCTGTTGAGATCCTTGCTCTGTAGAGTGCTGTTCATGGGCACCACAAAAGAGATCCATAGTGAAAATGTAGCCACTTTGTTATCATCTTCACAAGCCAAGTTGTGTCGATCCAATTTATTCTGCATCATAAAGTTGCAAAGGCTGACAAATGATGGCATGCGAGGATGCCAAAGAATTATATAAAGAAATGTGACAATAGTGCACACAATTTGTGGTATGAAAGAATTTTCAAAGTGATATCCTAGGACTAAAAATTATATAGTGAAAAAAACACCACAGCAATTAGAAAAACAAGTAGAGTTACACCTTTTCTTTCTGACATTACTAGTGGTAGAGTTTTGAGGCTTTAGCTCTAATGGACTATCATGCCACTTCCTTCCATGTATGAGTTAGCAAGTTAACATTTATCAAGTCAATAAATGATGGATACACAGGTGTTCTGTTCTGAAAAGGACTAATAATAAAAAAGTTAATGTTATGAAGGATTTAATGCCATGGGTCAAAAGTGGGATTTTGCTTGTCTGTCCCAAACTATCTTGCCAGAAAACCCCAGCATGGTGCCAAGCAGCTTTGGTCTATCTCAAAAAAAAAATGGTGAACAACCAACTATTAGCCTAGCTGTGAGTGCTTAATTTCGGTTGGCTGGAATGTGATGGAAGCTGGGAAGGCCAAAATTGGTTAAAAGCTTGACAAGTATCTTGAAAGAAAAGAAGCTATCGAAACAATTTTCTCGCTAAAGAAACTTTGATTTAATCTCATTTCCATATTCCCAGCTGCCACGACATTTCAGCCAAATGAAATGTAGGTTAACAGAACTTTAAAATAAGTCCAATTGCTTGTTAGAAGTTAAATTTATTAGATAAAAAAAGACATCCGAGTAAGTAACGTCCAACTAAAGTAATATGGCTTTAATTTGTGGAAAATTGTCAATATGGGCTGCTAAGTGTGAGATAATCCTAAAAATTTGGCATCTCTCTTCCAATGTCAGTTGACCAAGGAACACACTGCACAATGTCATTATTTAGGCAGTTAACTAAAACGTGAACCTAGTCCTACAATGTAAGACCTCATCCTTGATATTTATGTTTTGGATGTTGAGGTAAGGTCTTACTGTCTAAATGACAGCACTGTGTAGTATGTTTTGATGTCGACTGTCATTGTAACAGAAGTAAATTTTTCAGTAATATCTCACACACTTAGCAACTCTTTTCTACAAGTTAAATTTATCATGTATTGGTAACACTTTACTTACTCTGATGTATTTTTTCTAAGAAATTAAATTCTCACACAAGCAAATGGGCCTGTTTTCAAATTTTGTTGGCCTACATTTCAGTTGGCTGGAAAGTGATAGAAGCCAGGAATGCCAAAATCGGGTTAAGTTGATGAACGATTCTTTAATGAAACAAATAAATATATATTATGCCTATTGGAACTGTAAACAAAATTTTGTTTCATTCAAGAAAGATATTCCACCATATGAACCTGCTTGAACATACTTCGTTTTTTGGAAGAGTCTCTATATGGGCTGCCAACTGTGTGAGATATTCGTTAAACTTTCTGACTACTTGTTCCGATGTCAACCGACATTGGAACACGCTATACAAGGCCGTTATTTGGGCAGTAAAACATAAAATAACGTAATACGTCTTACATTGCAGGGCAAGACGTCGACCCAAAGACATAAATATCAGTGTAGGACAAGACGTCTTACATTCCAGTACTACTTAAAACTCTTGTAGGGGAAACCTGAATATTCGGCGACGGCATTCATGTAACTGTGTCGAGTAAGACAGTATAAAATATATTCAGGTAGACATCAAATTTTTCGTTTCTTTCCGATTAAAAGATTCACAAACGAAGAAGCTGTACTTCGAATCACATGAGTCTGACGTTTTTTCAATAAAATACGATGAAATCTCAGTCAGCACGAAAACACCTTAATATCGGTACTATAAATTTATACTTTACTGATAAAACGTAAGACTCCTATGTTCGAATCAAGCAAAGTCGTCTAAATATGCATTGGGTTTAAAGGATACGAAATCAAGCGACAGAGAATAAGATGAATACAATTATATTTTGTCACCTTTATGAAAAAAGTAGGCTTATTCGTTTTTCCCATCTTAACTGCAGAATGTAAACACACGTGTGGGAAAAGAGAGGCAACTCTTAAATCCGGTGTCTTACATCATTTTGCCTACTAAATGCCACTGTGTTAGGATAAAATCTTACCTACTTAGGCGGAGAACTTAAATTCTTTAAAAACGGCATCTCATGTATATCTACTGCTAACGAATGAACATAATCAGTGTATGAATACGTTTTAAATAAGATTATTTTGATAATACGTTTTTAGATGAGACGATTTTTATAATACGTTTTAAATTAGAGTTTTAGATAGTACGTTTTAAAATGAGATGATTTTAATAATGCGTATTTAAATGAGCTAAGAGACAGTGTACTTTGCAATCTTATACAAATTTCAAGGAATTTGATGCATACTAAATGAATTTTTAAATTATTTTTTTTAGATTGCACCGTTTTCTTTCTTGTCATCAAGTAATGGCTTGGAATTCGTCAACTTCGATTGCGTAAAATTGGAAATTATCAACCAAAAGTAAGAAAATTCGAAGATTTATATATGAATATACAGTCAGTTGGATAACATAAATTCACTTACGTAAATTTGGAGGTGTGTCAATTTATCAGTCTCTGATCAAATTGATTGGTACGTCAAAGTTATAAATAAAAGTTTATCATGTGACCGTGTGTGTGTGTGTGTGTGTGTGTGTGTGTGTGTGTGTTTCAACCAGTATTGCATATACAGTACATGTACAGCAGGGAAGTACATGTACATGTATACGGTCCGACGATGACATCGTAAAATAAAAATATATATAATTCAATACTCCGGAAAACTTGTTAATTCAGTTATATTCACTGGGAACAAAGGTGTCAGGATTAACGAGGTTCCAATATATATATATATATATATATATATATATATATATATATATATATATATATATATATAGAGAGAGAGAGAGAGAGAGAGAGAGAGAGAGAGAGAGAGAGAGGGGGGGGGGGAGATATCTACTTTGGATAACATTACCAAATGTTTGAAGTAACTTGTATGTGATGTGACAGTAGACAAAAGGCATAGTAACAGTCCAAGCAACCCCAGCAGCTTTGTGGGAGCCCAAGCCCATTTGGGGCCTAAACGTTTAAGTAAGCAATTTATTATTATTATTATTATTATTGGGAAGGGTTACGAGGATTAATGTTTACCGCCGGGGGGGGGGGGGGGTAGACATAATATTATGTTGCGTCACTGCCTTTTGAAAAATTAACTCATTAAAGTGTCGATGCAATCGACTACATAGTTTTTGAATGTAACCACGTGAACCATGATTATATGTATAAAATGATAAGCAGTTTATATTCTGTGTGTGTGTGTGTGTGTGTGTGTGTGTGCGCGCGCGCGCGCGCTCTCTCGTGTATGTGCGGACAAATTCCTGCAAAGCTGTTGAAAGCAGGGCCGACAATTGTCCAATTTACAGACCTAAATAACAAAATACAACAGTCTAGTATTCTCTTCCTCCAACACTTTTCTTATCACCTGCTTCTCTAACACGAATCAACCCTTTCTGCACGTGCCTTCTAACGGGAAGATCTCCAATTCTTTTATACATCCAGGAGACGTTCCACTGTGTTCATCAAGCACTTGGCCTCACTTAATTTGCATACTTCACAATGTTTTTATCAATTCTAGTCAAATTGACGATGGTTGGCAGAAAAATTGCAAAAGAAACGCCATTTTTTTTTCAAGATGAAGATTTAAAAAAAAAGCCGTGCTAACTCAATCATGAACCAAGAAGTGAAGAGGAAAGATAAGTGCCAGTTCCTCCATGTCGTGAATAAAGTGATAAACATTTTACTCATGAACGTACTTACAAGGGTGAAAACGTTGAGTAATAAAACTGGACTTTCGATGATCTAGCACAGTGTTATTTTGCCATCAATGGGCAATACGTTTTTGAGTTAAAGAAAACATATATATTTTGCATTGTTTCTATGGAAATCACGTTCAAAACAAAAACAGTAACTGTTCTATTTGGAATGCACGACTACGTTGATGATGAAAATACACTACATTGTCCATACACCATACAATCTGATCTATGTAATCTCATTATTGAATTGGGTGGATACAACATTCCTTATCATAAAATATACGATATCGTGTTTCAGTGGAGGTAAACCACAGGAATCAATATATACCTCGCCGTGTGAGTTTGGAAAGTAGATGGCTAACCATTGGGTTAATGGGTGATGTTCTTCGTGTTAATGACATCAGGTGAAACGTCATTACGTTTTAGAGGAAAGGTCATTTTTAACACACACTACGCTATGCCAAGCAATTGTGTACGAACTTTTGTTAGGAGGTAATTATTTTCCTATGTATTCCCTGCTTTCGTTTTTCACGGTAATGATAAGGAATTTCTTTCACTTAACTTTTTCTTCAAAAATATTTGCCAAGTAAACCGGTGATAGGGAAGTCATTGTACTTTGCTGCAAGAGAACTTTGATGAGTTTCGTCTCCAAGGAAATCAATTGGTCATGCTGTACTTGCAAGATCGACTGGACAATTACAATATTGTTCTCTGGTTATGACATCATTATGGTGTCTTTTTGTTCTCTTCTTCTCCACTTAGGTTTTTTGACTGCTTTAGTTTCTGTTTTGAACATCATCCACGCTTATATTCATTGGTTTTTGCTCCTGTTTGTATGTTTATGTAGTATATGATCACTTCTCTAAGATCGTTGATTTCTTTCAACGGTATTATCAAATTCGGTTTACAAGATCACGTTCACTGTTTGCATGAGAGTAAATATAAACTGAAGTGCGGATATGTCCGTATTTTATAGGGTGGAAATGTTCCTTTCCGCTACCAATGTTAGGAGTGATATGAAATCCCCACAAACCATACTCGTCGTATGAAATGCCATCGGTGCTGTTTGTCCTCAATTGTCCTTTAGCTTCAAGCAGACCAGAACAGAAAGCATATTCAGTCCTTTTTGCAACGGCTCATAATACATAATATAATAAAAGAGTATAATAGTGCGCCATGAACAGTATAGCAAAATATACTTGTTTAAGTGTTGATATTAGTACTTTTTGACAGCTCATCTCTTACTTTAAAAGCAAAATAAAAAAAAATTGAAACATTTGTAATAAACCTTATTTTCTGAGCGGACATTTTGTAAACTATCTGCTGAAGGGTTGATCAAATACATATCGTCGAGATATTTCCATCTTAAATCGCGATAAGAAGTAGACATTTGTAAAAAAAACCAAAAAACACTCATGAACGACACACTTGATATTTTCTTTAAGACAAAATTTGCAAACTCTTTAAATCTCTTTCAGTTTTATGGTCTTCCTCGTTCAATCATTAAATCATATTTAGAACATCGGAAAGATACAAATGTTTATTTGCAAAAGGAAGACCTAATGCTAAATATTTCTCAATATCTAACATTGACGTATACTGACTTATAATAAACAAAGTTTGTAGAATCGCCTCTTGTACTGGACCAGATCTGTAACGAGGAATAAAATAGCCGTTGTCTAAACATAGAACACTGTTTCAGTCACTTATTTCATGCGCTAGCCATGCATAACCAAATCCCTGAGAGAATTAAACATGTTTTAACTTTACTGGCCTATGTACTTTTGCCGGCATGATCCAGGTTTTAAAAAAAGCAAACATAATATGACATTGGAAAGGATTGCTGCTTGTCGGCATATGTATAATTTTCGTCCAGCGCTTTACATATCTGAACATACAAGTTGTACTCAAGGGGTATAATCCACAGTCACCAAGACTAACATATTTATTTTACAGTGTTTGGTACATTAAGAGATCTTTTACAAAACCTGTATTGAATAGCTTCTATGTGTGGTGAATATTCATACCCCTATATTTCTTAGCCACAACATAATATTGGTTTGTTTATAGCATCAAATATTTTAAATATATCCTGTATATGTAATCCTTCAAATATTTGTTGATACGTAAAATTTTAGACACTGATTTCAACGTCTGTGACGCCAACATGTCTTTTGCCTTACCCAGCTCAGCCTAGACTTGAAAGGCAACACCATATATTTATAAGACGGCACTGTTTCAATAGGTTTGCCCTATAATACAACGTTCATAATTTCCCAGAAAGCCACAATTTCAAAAGACAATTATTTTTGCTTTTGATAGATAGTTGCCATTCTTGTTTCAACACCAGTACATCTGTGGCATTTGTTGTTGCAATACAGTTTTAGCCCAGTTAACCACATCATCTGCATACAGTAAGGCAAAGATCTCTGGTATATGCTGTGATGCCACTACCCTTATAACACATGGATCTTAATTTTCAAACTAAATCATCAATACAATTACAAAAAGAATTGGTCTTAGAACACATCCTTATCTTGTTCCCTACAATATTTACATATCTGGTTAGTCAAGTTGTTGTTTGTACAAAGCTTTTCAAACAAAAATACATATTTTGTTTTAAACTTGTAAAATATTTCCATCAGTATCCTTCTGTACAAGAGAAAACCAAAGTTAATTATGTTGTACATGATCAAAAGCTTTTAAAAATAAAAATAGTAAACAGCAAAATTACTACCAGATTTACATATATACTTCTGAACAATTGCATGCAAACTAATTATATTATCACAAATGTTGTAAAGTTTTCTAACGCCAGACTGAGATTCATCTATTAGATTATTACTTTCTTACAAAAGGCAAATTTTACAACAGATTTAAAGGACAGTAGATATAACCTGAATTAATTTTCAGACTTGAAGACGCAAAATATGCATGCAACAGTTGTTACAGCAGAAATTACGAATAAGTGCTTTAGCAAGCATTAATACTGAATTATTTTCGTTAATCCGTTTTGAGACTGCCTGTCATACAACCGAGTTATAAAAATGGTATTAGCAGCTGCCTCGCTTAGCGCTCATCACTAAGAGGTTACTGTTAGTACTGGTCGGCCTGATGTCAGGATAATGGGACAGAGTGGGACATAATGCTACATGTCTGCGGCATGATGCCCCACAGCTAGATGTCACAATAAACTGTCACATAACAGACATCGTAGATATATGACCGAACAATTATTAAAGCTACGTTAAAATCCAAATCACACACACACACACACACACACACACACACCACTGTGTCTAATCCTCTGTTGCATGTGAATAGGGATAGAACACTTTTCAGCTTTTGAGTATATCACTACAGTCGTTTAAAAGTGAGCGTGAGATTTTGTTTTCACAAAGATTTCAAAATGCAGACTCTATCATTTTCCAATAAATGAATTATATCAATATCATATTCATTTCTAAAAATTGAAGATAAATATTTCTAAAAGTTTGAAACTTCTGTAGCATAATACGATGAGAAACCGCATTTTATAAAGTGTATAAATTGTATGAAGCGATTGAAGAAACTTATATATGTCTAACATTATAATCAGACGAATGAAATCAAATTTACAAAGGACACTATACAACGGAAGATGAACATTTGTATAAAAATACAGATTGATTACATATTTTATTGTATATGAAGGCTTTTTGATCATTATTTTAGTAGAATGTACTGAAGGATATAAATGCTATTTTACAACTCTATGTTTACGATGTTCATGTTTTTTTCAAGTTATTTGAAATATTAATTAAAATAAGAAAGTGGAAACGGTGTCAGTTGCTCGGCGGTTTTAAGTAAAAATCACTTTAGATTTGATTTTTCTTATGTCCAATTAACATTTAAATGTGCTTTTATAATGCCCAAATAAGTCGTTTCTATGACTACCTTGCTTTAGAAGATAAGAATAAAATGCATCTTAATTTATGGTTATAGCTTATTAATGTTACCAAGGGTGTTTCTTGTCCAAAGCTGTGAAAGTGTATCTGTTAACTCCAAGGTATGCACGACATATATTGATAATCTATAATCTAATGCAAATCCATTGGTTATTGTAATGGATGTATGAATAATTCTTCCAATAATAAACAAAACAGAATAATAAATCATGCAAATACATATTAATATTCTTATAATGAGTTATCAGATTTCCTCTTATAACGATGGAAGAACGATATATGGATTTTGGTCAGTGTGTCAATAATGTCCTCTAAGTTTCATGGCGATTCCTCAAAAGCTGTGGAAATAGCCTCACGCAGAGAAATTATCATTTAAAATATATAAAACTTTTAGCACAAAAACGGACATAATTCTGAATCGATGAGACGGTATTGTTTTAACCGAGGTTTGAATGGGATTCTTTGATCTACACGATCTAAGGTTTCGAAATAATAATTATAATGTTTCTTTAGCTGTTCTGATTTGGCAGCTAAGAATGAACTGTGTCTTTGTTTTATCTTGTCCCAATCTAACACTGTATATCTTCTTTGATAGTAAGCACTGGTCAATTTCATTATTGTAGTTTATTATTTTTCAAATTAATTTGAAGATTAGGGAGAAATATTATTTTCCTTTAATAATTGATCAGAAATGTATTCCAAACTATTTAATTCTTTGATTGTCACTGTCATGCATGAAGTTAACAATTATCGTATTATATTATTCGATAAAGAAACAATTAAGCTGCCTTCTGAATTGAGTGGTGTGAAACCAATAACACACACTCAGACAACAAGCACTGTAAACTGTACCAGCAAAGTCTTGGAAGATCTTAATGGTGGTATGAATTCTTGTTTTATCAATCTATTAGACAGCGTATACAGTATGCAAATTCAGAAGAGCTCTATCAAACTTGAAGAAGAAAAAAAAAAAACAGATACAAGAAATTATCAAAGTTCAAGAAAACTGCTAATTTTTTCCTTCTAATCGATGAAATGTTTTAATAATGGATTTGCTAACATTCCTTTTTACTGCTGTCGCATTTTATATTCCGTTACATGTTTGGTTACTTAGCTGATCGTATCTCATCACTAATCTGTTGGTGGAATAATTAATATTATTACACAATTCATGTGATATATGTTGTTCGTCTAATGAGTCAAGGCCGAGTGATCATACTACACTTTTCTAACATAACTGAACTTCAGGTGAAATCATACAGTTATGTATATTTTATTTGTATTATTAACTGGCTTTTCTCGATGGCTATATGTTATGCATATTTGAATTGTATAATTGAGATTAGTCCAAAATCATGTTCATTGTTCATCTGACATGCGACATTTATTTTGTGAACTACATAGCTAATATTTGTATAGGATTGAATATTGAATATTCAGATAATGAAGGTGGACGTGTTTATTTCTATTTGTGTGTAGGACATTAGTTTTTCACTTGGAAATTCTTAAACGTGTTGACAACTTTGAGTCTTTTAGAAAGTTAGCTGGCCTAGATCCTGGTTCTATAATTTGGTCGAAGTATTTAATATCAATATTGTTTCTTTGAAACATTACTCCTTCTTACATTATTATCCGAAGTGGAATCAGTCTTATTGTTGTGTTCATTTTATAGTTTTGGTGTATTTACTTATTTAAATTATTCACTGAAGTTTCAAAGAGTTCAATAATGATACTTGGACTAAATTACTAATTTGGTTTTATAATGAATTTAGTCAAAGACGTTTTGGATTATATTACTGTGATACGTTGCTGTTAACACATCGTCACATTCAAGGCCATTGGAACATTAGCACAATCAGGACTACAGGCACATTAAGTCATTCAATACTGAAATTTATTTGGAACTCCACTGGGGTTCAGTTGGAACTTTATACATATGGGAATGTGATAGAACGTTTAGGAGTACATGGGATTCAATTCACAGTAGTGCAAGTTGTTGAATTTAACAAAACGTGATTGTTTTCGCTCTTTTCTGTTATTTAGCTTAAGGCCATACAGACGTAATAGTGTGGTTCACTAGTGTGGTTTTGTGTGGTTCATTAGCCGAGATGACATCTTCACTAAACGAAAACATAATGAAGTTTAAAATTGTGAACAAATCAATGATATCAAACAGTTATAGCCTTTGGTTGAGATTGATGAATACGAGATTTAACATTTTCAGCACACGATAGGCTATACATGGTGGCCAGTATTAATGGTGGAGGAAGAACCCGGGAAAACCCCGGAAAGAACCACCGACCCACGAGAAGCTACTGGCAAGCTTTCTCACATATCCACATTAGCTGAATCCAAGACTCGAACCCACGCAGACAGAGGTACAACTGATATGACTATAGCAGAAAAATCAAATATATTTGAATATTCATTTGTTCAAAAAGAAAAGACAAGATTGTTCTACTATGGGCAATACGTATAGCAATGGACCAAGTACAGTACGTTCTTGTAAAATATGTACGGAACGTCATTTCTCTCTTTTTAATGGAGGCGACGAAGCCTAAAGCATATAACATTATTTTCAATAGGACGCATTTCTGTAATTCCTGAACGGTCGCATTCTTTCAGCAATTACCTGTTGAGAAACTGAACCTCTGTAAATGAACCAAGTGGATTTATGGGACCACTGTTTTTTTCTTAAGATGGGTTTACAGTTTTCAAATACTTCGCACATATTTAGAACTGCCAACTGTACAAGTTATGAACTATAGCGGTGAAGCGTTCGCATAGGTTTAACTAACGGCAAACGACTAATTTATTTGGAACCTACATTTATTAATCTTCAAAAGAAGAGTTTCTATATTGTTAAGATGTTTAGGATGTCACGTTAGAAAATTAATTTGTTTCAAATAATTATGTAAAATATCGCGAACGAAAATCGAAATAATGGTAACTACTTCCAACCTCCCGGATTTCACCTAAAACCTTCTTTGCTGCTTAAGTTCGTACCCACGCATCTGATTGCATGAAGCTGTGCTAACATCCGATCAATGGAATAGTGGATAATCAAAGTTGCATCATGATGAAGAATTGTTGGAATTTGTCTAAGTTTTTACCGTTATTTTGGTCATATTTTTCCAAGGCTATGAGTCAAGTTAAAAACAATCTTTCTAGAAATTAAGACTGGATTGAAACTGTGTCATTTACTAAATAAATCGCTGATAACAAAAGAGACTTCGCAAAAGGTTCAAGAAACGTGGGCGCATATTTTTTATTTTATTGGGCCTATGAGTGTTCGATTAATGTATAGTCATAGGATCATATCGGAAATATCTAGTTAAAGTCATATGAACAATACTGAAGCACCCCCAATTATCAGATATTATAATGTGTTCATTGTAAAGTCATATATTACCAAAATTTGTACATAAACGATAATGAGAAGGACGTCAGTGGAGACTGATCCCATTTATAGTGAATGGATAGATCCATGTATATTCTCCACGTGCAGTCCTGACATTGCAAGTTTCGAAAAGGTTACCAGGTTACCTCTCATTCATCGTTTCCTTTCTCGGCATTCCAATCAAAGATCCATTGTTATGTATGTGTATATATATATATATATATATATATATATATATATATATATATATATATATATATATATATATATATATGTATATATATATAGTAAATCCTTAACTTTTGTCCAACATTGTCTTGATCTATATTGTTTTTACTTTTTGTCCATGATTTTAGATTGTACCGTACCAACTAAGTCTTTGGACATACTTCGTTCCAATGAAGATTCTAAAATCAATCTTGTTGACATTGTCTCTGGATTCAGAGATAATATTCACAGTCAAGAATTAAATGAATCTATCATAGAACTACAAACGAAATAAATATTAAGCCTAGTGATAGAGTTCTGCCCAAACGCATAATATTTTTCAGGCCAAGTATTAAGGTCCTTATACAAGTAGAAAGAAAGTAAGCGACTTAACCTATACCTTAGACAATCATGGGATGAGGAAAACAAACAATTTTGCCACATAAATATGTTAAAGGAGTGTGTTGATAGAGATAATCCCGCTAATAAGTCAATTTAGTTGTACCTATCCCACACAGTGAGGATTTAAGGGATCACATGTAACCTGACTATAGTGAGTTTGTCTTAAGAAAGCTTCAAAATTCAGAAATATTGAACAATCTGGATCAGAAACGTTCGCATTTACAGCCACAGAAAAAGAAGGAATTAAAACAGACATTAAATGAATATGAGCACTTGTTTTCTGGTGCTCCAACAAGACTATTTAATAATATATACCATGACGTTGAAGTTGTAGATAAATTACACTAAATATTTCTATTCATTTGCCAGAACTATGTGCATTTACATAATTTGTTATTCGGTCGTGTTTTTAATTGTGAGATTTATCCATAATTCCATTAAATATCCAATGGATCAGGCAGATTCTCAGCAAGAGCTTGATGTTAGAACCTCTGTTATTGGCATCACACCACAAGTACTAGATTTGTTCTGGCACAACGTAAAAGATGAAAAGTCAGCTATTTTAAAATGCACGTCACATTTTGTTAGGATATTTTACAATGTTCTGATGAAAGACAGTATCATAAAACTTACCACAGTTATTCCTGAGATGTCATAATTAAGATCATTACATACGCAATACTGCCTCAAAGCATACTGCGTAAGCATGATCATAATCAACTTAATTAACTTATTTTCATACTTAACATATATTTTAATCTATAATTAGCTTATTTTCATGAATAAGATCAATGTTAACATACCATTATATTGATAACATCATACATTGTGATATGAAAATAAGACAAGTATTTGCACAAAGTTTCATATTTGTTTTAAGGTGGTTCTCTACAGATTCATATTTAGCATAGGGTTAGATTTTTAAAGAAAAAGAATTTCCCCGTTTTTCCTCACTGGATATACTGGCTTTAAAAAAATACTTTGTATATTTTAGATATTATTGAAAGAACCTTTAATTCTTTTATATTTTGGTGTATGAATAAATTGTGGAATACGGGTTAATTTGTATTTAGCTTGGCCATACTTCAGATGTGCACCTTTCCAAAACCTCCTAGCTCCGCATGGTTATTTTCACATTCTGCATGTCAGAGGTACATCTTAAGAACAAAACCCTATAACTTTGTATCTATTTTATATATTCGAGAATACATTTATTGTATTTTCAGAAGCCGGAATTGTCTAGCATGGCAAAAATCATTTTCTCTATTTCAATAATTGATAAGTATACTTTAGGCTAATTCCGGCTGATTTTTTGAGAACAAGAAATTTAGGCCACATGAATGTAACATAGAAGTATACCAACATTCTCTTCATTGTGCATATTGCAAAGGTAAACAGCTTTTCTTCACCTTACACCAGCCATTCCCTCAGAATCTGATGATATTTGTAGAGCTACCCCAACACGAAAAAAAGAGAAGAAAAAAAAAACAACTCTAAAATAATTTTAGGATACACCTTCGAAAACATTTTAAAAATCATAAAAATCGGCTTGTCGATATTTTTTTAAAAAATGGCTTAAATATTTACCTCAGCTTTTTTACAATTGTATCTAATCGTGCTATGATTCATGATAGAGTTTGGGTTTCTAAATTCTTCGTGAAAAAATGTAACTCTTTGTATTAAACTACAGTAATGGCACATTAAAAAAATTGACAAATTGTTCTATCCCAAACATAATTACGGCAACAAATTGAACATTAAAGCTGAATAAAGCACTTATTTGTAAGTTCTCCTCCAGCAACAGTTATATACATTATTGTGTCTTCAACTCTGAAACTTAATTCAGCTTATATGTTCTGCCCTTTAACACTTGCTGTAAAATTTGCCTTTTTGTACAGAGTACTTACCAGCACGTAATGCTTACCGACATTGTTGTTAGCGGTCCTAAAATACATGGTTTTGTCTCGGTCACTAGCATACAGTCCATCGTTTGTATATGCATAAGAACTGACATCGACATATACCATCCGTAAAGGAGATCAAGGGACACGGATACTTGCACTCTTTTAGACAAACTGATACACAGTGAATAAACTTGATTGTAGTGTGATTATTAGTATAAACAATGTCACCTTCGAAGTAGTTGTTTGTGACGGTCTTGTCTTCAATGTATACCATTCCACCGCTGCAAGAACAAATAACAAGAAGTAGACTTGTCAATCCGAAATAGAAGCTTTGGGTCCGTACAGTCGTTTTGAGTATGACATTTTAAAAGAAATCCATCGAACACAAAAATTCCATGACAGATGAGACGGTTATTTCCCTTGCCGACTGTTGCTTGTAAGACAATTTGCATAGATTGGTGGTGTTTTGATTTGCCGACCATTTCAATAACATTAATTACACATTATTCAATTTATTCATGCTCATTTCATTTGATTAATGAAAGTCAGCATTCGTTTGAATCAAATCATGATACAGCAAAGCATATGATTTCCTGTTCAATATCCTAAACACAGAGCCCTATTAGAATTAGTTTTAGATGAGACCTTACCACTTGCATAGATTGGTGGTGTTTGGTTTGCCAACCATTTCAAAGCAATTACATTATAATATTCAATAAAATTACATAAATGTAAATTTAAATGTGTATATGGGAAATTGAAAATAATCATTCTCACCAAAAAGAAATTGTATTTGAGAATTATAATTACTTTCATTAATGTAAGAAGGAACTTGACGATGAAGTTGACGTAAATTCCATCGAATAGGGAATCATAGAAAAATTGGAAAACATTTGCACATGAAAGATTTAAATGCTTTGGATATAAAATTGGGTAGCTTGAGTCCGAGGAAGCATTCACAACAACAGTTGTCAACAGCAACACAAACTTATTTATATGTAGACCACAATAAATACCTCTTTTGAGCATATGTGGTGTGTATTTGTAAAACTTAAACCCCATGCCATATTTCGAGAAGTTATCGATACAAAATGTAGATAAGTTTGAAATATATTTTTGCTATAATTGTTTAGATTTAGGTAACATTTCTTGACTGAATACCATTTGGACACACATGACACTTGCGTACTCTTTATTTTGCTTCACAAATTGTTTTGCCTTTAATTACGAAGAAATGTATCAGGTTGGAACGAGTTTTCACAAGTGTATCATGACTTATTCATACGTATTGATTTAGTCAAACTTCAGGCAACGTGAAAGGACACGTTATGAAATAGAAACACTACGCAATCAAAGCATCATTTTAGAAAGAAACAAACAAAAAAATATATAAAAAAACTCTTTTTTTAGGGTATTTACAGGAGGAGATTGTCTAATACAGCCTAATTATATGTTATTGATAGACGGGACGATTAAAAGATAATACGTTTAAGCTTTCACACTGAAACCCATGTGAATAAGATGTTTCGTCTCTTACGTCTACCCAATATTAATGCATACACACATTAGCGCAGACACACAATGTACACAGTTCAAACTACACATTTGAAATATGCATTGAAATTATAATAATAGTTTTGTGACACTGCATAGTACTCATTAGCATCTCCACATTCAAACTGCACCTTTTCACGACCTTCTGCACATTCAATCAACACATTTGAACAATCAAACTGCACGTTTGAACTACCGTCTGCACATTCAATCAACACATTTGAACAATCAAACTGCACGTTTGAACTACCGTCTGCACGTACAAACTACACACCTGACTTAATTCTGCACATTCGAACAAATTAGAACTACTATCTGAAAATTAAACCAACAACCTTTGAACAACCGTCTGCACATTCAAACTGCACGTTTAAACTACCGTCTGCAAATTCAAACGACAAATTTGTATAACCATTTTGTACATTCGAATCACAAATTTGAATTATAGCACACCATGCGAATTTCGCACGGAAGCTACCTCGAATTGGTTTACTGAATTAGCTCATGGGTTTGTTGGGAACGCTGAGAGTGGAGGATGTACATTACACATTTGTGTACTCATAAACTCTTACAGTGTAGGAAAAGGAATCAAAACTCTCATGGCTAGAGCAAATTATCAAACAGCTTTATATATTTCACAGACAGTTTATTTGTGTCATCTGCTTGACACAGACAGTATATAAAGTACTGATGATGTTTTGCTCTAGAATTAAACGTTCATCGGTAACAAAGATAGAGTTAATTTTCTTTTCTTTAACTCTTTTAGCCCACGGAAGCGCGCACAGTTCTGGAGCTGACACTTACTACAAATGTTAACATTTGTGAATCCCATGTTCTCTTTTTATATGATAATCTATCGTTGTCTGAATTCATTAATACAGTTTTGTGGTCTAAGCTAGTGTACGTATGCCAAATGTGCTTTCCAACATGCACGATATATCGCACCACCATTTGTCTGTGACACATAAGTATGCCAGTGAATGAACAAACGGCAATGACTTGCTCCCTGTTATCTTTGTTTTATTCCTGTTTAATTTGTAAACTTTATATATGATATCTCAGTTCAGTTTTCACATTTGTATGATCGTATGAGGTGATGATATTTGGTTTGGAACTAATGCATGGATTTCAGTGGAATAAATGCATAGCAATTATTTAGAAGAACGTCATAGAAGTCCAAATTCTTCATATTTATATTCCTCAGGATAAGCACTCAGGACATGTTTGGGCGCTAGACTTCTGCTCATGATTCTTGTGGACATCGTTGAACGAGAGAGAACATACTGGGCAAAGTTGCTTGTCCTGCAATTCTTAACATAGTGTTGTGAAAGTTATGATACAACTATGTACATTTATATGGTTAGACAGTTAGCTTTATCATTATTACCTGACTGTTTAAAACCAAACGACTGTGTTCATAATCTTCTCGAGAACGTTGTTTTTCTTCTAATTTGAATATTCCCACGTATTGATGCGCACAGTGCGTATTTCATTCAATACTGCCAATGAACTGCTAGAGTTTGTTTGTCACGCATTTGTTATGTATTCACACTGGGCGAATTTGCTGCAGTAACGTATAAGCTTATTATTATTATTAGTATTATTATTGTTGTTGTTTGTTGTTCTTGCTAATGAAATTATGTTCTTTTCTTTGCGCTGTTGTTGTTTTATATTTTTTTTGTGATATCAGTAAGTTTATTGATGTGATACGACCGAGTAATGGAGGCTTATAACTTTTGAATTTGATGTACTTAACGGCAAATCAGCATAATACGGCCTATATAGTGCCGACTTAAACTAGGCAAGCCTCGTGGGGAGACAAATAATATTAACCCTTGTCTGGGATTTCCTTGTCTCGGCCCAAACCCCAACATAGATTCTATATGTCACCTCATTGATGGGATCTGTTTTATATCAATATCACTCTGTAAGAACCAGTTTAATATACCGAGGCTTCGGAAAGAGAGAATTAATTCCGCATATATACTTGTGCACTTTCGTCATGTTTTGTTAATGTTCCGGTCGTCATATGTATTCTTGCTACTGCCGTTGGTGGTAGGGATGGTTGTGGTGGAGAGGTTTTCAAGTTCTGTTGGTCAAGACCGGAATCATGTATGAAATGCCATTGCGACTTATTAATTAAATCGATTAACGTATATAGCTTCAAATCTAGTGTAAAGTCTAGTATATATACCCGGCTCTAATATTCAGTATGGCTAGAAAGGCAGCAATAAACATTGTTTTAAAATTTTATAAGCATGTTTGAAAAGAACTAAACGTTTCTCTGTCATTAGCCAGCAAACGATACACGCAACCTGTAGTTGGTTTGAGCCACAAAAAATATTTTCGTATGTACTCAAGATTGTGTACTCTGAGAACATAAGTCTGTCTTTGAGCATTTTAGATTAAAGTGTTTCTTATTTCTAGATAATATATTGATGGGTATTTATATTTACGGTTTGAGACAGGTATAAATGTCACTAGAATCACTATCGCACAAAGTAGGCCGAATTAACAACTTTCCTGGAAAGCAACAACACTTTGCTAGTCAGTCTTGCTTGTCCCATAATCTCACTCTTACAGTGCTGTCTACCCGTTACTTCATTATTCGATTACTACTTCATGTATAGTAAACATGATTTACATTACCTGTATAACATCATCATATAAGTGAACATTTGAATATACGAAATATTTATGCATTTCTAAAATGTCACTTTAAGCTGAATACTGCAAGAAAGAATATATTGAATGATCCTGATTTTTAGCATTGTCTGGTGTCATAAGTGGCTAATAAAGAAACAGAAAGAACTGGTATTTAAACTGATCCTAGCAAACTCCGCCTTGCATACATGTTGTCACAAATCTTTATCTCTTCAAGGTCACCATTTCTGTAATAACTATGCACGTCTGTAACTTGGGACATAATTTCTGTACTATCTAGGGTCCACAACCACTTTTTGTTTGCCTTATTTTATAATACATGCTCCTTTCTTTTGCAATATTTTTCAGTTCAGTCCTTGTCCAAGGTATAGAACAGTATCCCACCCTCTTTGAATAAAAAAAATGCTTTTATATGAAATATATATTTAGTGCGTTATTAGTAATGCATTTATTGAAAAGAGTTTGGTAACTACCATTTACTCGACATGGTGCTTACATCTGTATCTGTATTGGAAACATTGCTAGAAGATTGGGCGTTCGGGGTCCATGATATGCAAAGTCAGATCCCCAGACATTTAGGTTTTCACGTGAGCATGCATTCCGAGTACGCACACTGTGTTGATGAGATTACAGCTTGGATTTGAAGGCCACGTCACCAGTATCTCAGAAGAACCGGTGCCAAAGAAGATCTTCTAAGACGAACTGGAGGAGGGAAGGAGATCTCAGGCTAGTCATTGAAATGCTTCAAATTATCATTGTAACACTGCAACATTGACCCTGACTGGAGTTACATTTTGAATGGATGAGTGCAGAAGAGTTAGATGTGTTAATATCGTTAAAGCACGTCCTATATTGATCAAGCTAACCTACGTGGCATCTCCTGTCAAGTGTGCCACATAGAGTTAAGAGCACAAACTGACTGGATCAGTCACTCATGTACTCATATAAACTATACTAATTAGTGATGTGACTATGATCTTGGAACTCGAACGACGAGAAACAACGAAACAAGAATGGTCCCTTTGTATAATTCTTTCCGTCAGCCAACAAGTTTGTCTCAAAGTTTTCTGTTTGAGTATTTCTTTAAAGAATAATATATATGATCTCCATTTGTGGGAGGGATGATTTCTAAATGAAAGACTATTTTATGAAACGTTTCTGATATCCTTCTAAGACTATGAATGACTGCAAATTTATATCAAGCTCTATTTTGCATTGCGTTGATTCTAAAACATTTACTCCATAAACTGAATCCTAATGTGCTGGTTTCAATCAAAGACAAAAGATAACAAACTAATCCTTTGAGAACCTTTGTGAGATGATAGTACTATTATGTTTATAGATCAATGCCTTTATTATTATTATCTTTTTATGCTGGGTTTAACTATGGGGAATATTTAATTTATGTATAGAATGGAAGTTATAAGAGAAAACCGTTTCTTATAAACAGGATAACAAATAGGAGACACTGGATACCAGATTACACGATAATAACACGTTTTATTCGGCCAAAGATTAAACATCGTTTACATACTAATGTCACCGAAAATACAAAATATAATATCTCAAATTAATAAAATATTTCAGAAAAGGAAATTCGTAAGCTTACTAACAAAGAAATATTAGCTCTTTGAATATATTCTAAATCAGAAATGGGACGAAAAATATTCACATCGATGCTGGAAACAGGAACTGGGATTGAAACTGACACTAAACGAAATGTAATGCACAAATTATACGAGAAAGAAAAATTGCTGAATATTGATACAAGGCTATAAGCATTTTTAGTATAGCTTATAGATTCATGATTTCAATGTTAATTAGCAAAATCTGCTATCTAAGATAAATGACAAGAAACCTAAACTGTGAGATACATGTTGGATGTTTGTCATCCTGAGAAATAAATATGATCAGAGATAATATCTTAAAATAAAATAAAAATAATGTGTGAAAACTGATTATTACTGAGTAACGGTTTATCGTTTCCAAATCACTCGAAAACCCGTTTAAATCCATGAAGAATAGAAAGAATCTAATATTTTTTAATTAAAAAAATACCAACAAAGAGGCCCATATTTGCTAAATGTAAAATATCGCTATCAAATTTGGTACAATTAAATCATGATTTATGCCTCGTCTAATCTAATACGTGTAAATTTGAATCCAACTATGAATTTGTTAACATTTAATATTTAGAAAAGAAATTTGCTGCACAATAAACTATCATACAATATGGATCTCCCAAAAAAGAATATCGATTAAATATCAAATCAGATGCATTTGATGATTTGATATTTCATCCAAATCAGATTATAACTGGATTGTGGGTATGTGTATGTACGCGCGTATACGCGTTCGCATTTGGGTACAAGAGCGTGTGAACATATATATATATATATATATATATATATATATATATATATATATATATATATATATGTGTGTGTGTGTGTGTGTGTGTGTGTGTTTATTTGTGTTTGTATTTCAGTATATGTTACATACAAAGAGGACATGCGTGATAAGTTCTGAAATGCATATCATTGTTTAAATTATGATGGGTCACGATTTGAAAATTAATCTCAAGAAACGTTTTTTTTAAATTTCTTTTAATGTAAAGGAAAAAAGTGAAATGTTAGGTGCGATAATGTCATTTAATGATAGATAAAGGAATTTACTTAATAAGTAAACACTGAAAACAAATTGTAATGAAGATTTGTACCGACTATGCATTTTGTAATTTGACATTGTTGAAAGTACAAGTGCTGGTTTCTTCGAATACAGTCAAGAAATTTAATATCTTTCAAAATACATTAATATTCTTCGTCGGATTAACTAGTGTTTCTTTAATTTCATATTCTTCAGATCAGCTGCTACTGCAGAATAACAATGGAAAATAGTGGTCTACATGAAGATATACAGTACTGTATTGTGTCTCCCAATGGACGATGAGAATGAGGTGTATTGTTTTAGGACATAATACGACAGTCGACCCGAATTGAACTTCATACGTCTGCAGATGAATCAAGCACACTGACTACTAAGCTACCGCGCTTTTCTGTTGTACATTTTCATACACTAAATATTGAATATGAGATATTCTTTTGTAACAGCTTTTTTATTTTATATGCGGTAATTTTTCTTTTGCCAGATTCTTAGTTTTATTGAACAATATAAGACAACATCTATAATTCAGCTGTATTCGAATACTCGCCATCACTGTAAACTACTGAAAACGCAACCGCCGAATTTGATCCCAAAGGCTTCACCGTTTCAAAATTTGTCTGTTTTGTAAGACTTGCGTTCAAACGATGATGAAATCAAATTGTGTTAGTTTTAGATGTGATTAGCATACAGTCTGCTGTAGCTGAGCTTCTCATCTCGCTTATTATACGGGTACTATGGGCCGGTTAATGTAATATGCTAAAGTAAATCGTAATGCTAAATGAAATTAAACAACGGCACACAGATGTAGCATTTAATGCTGGAAAAAAATGGATAGGAGCATGGTTCTGTTTATCGGAAGATTAACTGGCGTTCATCCAGCAGCTAATCCGAGATTTAATCATCTTAAAAGTAATCCCGCCACGGTTACAACGAAATATATGAGGCATGCAAGTAAGAATGGCAAATTTGCTGGATGAAGCTGATGGTACGACCAATGGTAAAGTAAGTATCTTGGTAAGAAAAAATAAAGCCTTGTTTCCCATATACAGTTGAACAATTTGGTTGGTTGATTAGTAAAAACATTTTCAAAACATTATATTCTATATTATCTCTAGGAAATGGAACTAAGTATCGAAGTATCTTAATCACCAGATGGGAACATTTGATTGCGTGATGGTAAGTCACCAGATGGTGCATTGGATTTCATGAAGGTAAGTCACCAGATAGACCATTTGATTTCATGATGGTAAGTCATAAGATGGTACATTTAATTTCATGGTGGTAAGTCACGTCATGGTAGATTTGATTTCATTATGGTAAGTCATCAGATGGTACATTTGATTGCATGATTGTAAGTCATCAGATGGTAAATTTCATTGAATTATGGTAAGTCACCAGATGGTACATTTAATTTCATGATGGTAAGTCACCAGATGGTACATTTGATTTCATGATGGGAACTCATCACATGGTACATTTGATTTCATTAAGGTAAATCACCGGATGGTACATTTGATTTCATGGTGGTAAGTCACCAGATGGTACATTTGATTTCATGATGGTAAATCACCAGATGGTACATTTGATTTCATGATGGTAAGTCACCAGATGGTACATTTGATTTCATGATGGTAACTCATCAGATGGTACATTTGATTTCATGATGGTAAGTCACCAGATGATTCAGTTACTGTACATTCCAGCTGGTTACATATGTCACCTTTTAGTTGGGAAATTTATAAATCAACGAAGCTTTGCTACAAACGTTGTATAAATTTTAAAGTTGCTAGCCTGGAAAGTGTAGTGCAGTTTTTTAAAACAATGAAAAAGCAAGACAATTACATGACAAAAAATACATTTCACTCGGTCAAGATCATCAATGCCTAAGATCAATTACCATCCTAAACACCTCCTCCATTAGCTGTCACGGAAATTCGTACCTCAGATGCAGGTGCTGCAAAAGAAATATGTTATCAAGACTTAAAAAGGCAAAGAAATAAAGAGACAAATATAACAATATTTAGTAGTTTCTCGAAGCGAAAACTGTTCAAAAGAAGCAAACAAAGCAAGCAAACACAGAAACAAAACAGTAAAGTCGTTGGAACCAGGAAAGATTAAATCAATCAAGATCTTGCTTTGAATTTTGCACCACTTTTAATATAGTTCCAATTCAGTTACACTAAGTACACTAAGAGAGGCAGTAATGGCAAAAACGTCAATAACAGAAAGGAATATTTGTATTTGATGTGTACAAACTGAACAACCCAACAAGTTTCACTGAAACATTAAATATCAGTGCCTTAGCATTGTGTCGCTTTCTAAACAAAATAAACCATCAAATTTAAACATTTTCTGCAGTGATCACCTTCCATGTGTGTATTGTCGTCGTGATGTTAGTGAACAAATCCTCTTTGTGGGTTGGATCGAATATGACGAAAAAACTTAGCAAAATTACGAGACTGAGATGTTTATTGATAATATATGTGAATCATGACTGAATATGACACCTTTATCATGAACATAAAGCCCATCAGTGGATATTACATAATAATATGCAAAATGCTCACCAAATGATATAATATATAGAAAATTGATATCAAAGTATGGAGTTTATAAACAATTATGACTGATATATCGTCCCTTAATAAGTAAGTAAGTAAGTAAGTATGTGTGTATGTGTGTATGTATGTATGTATGTATGATAAATTGTGTCAGATTCCACAGCTTAAGTCTTAGGGCCCGCTACTCCGGGCACACCGAATGATCCCACATGATTGTCATCATCCTGCAGCCCTGCTGAGAATATTTGGCCCCACACAATGCACAACCGATCGCGTCCTTCGAACCAATGTCACAATGGACCACAACATCCGGTTTACACAAAACCCCACAAATAACTCTTTGTGAAGAGCTCTGCAGCGAAAGATTGCTTCCGTTAATTGGATATTTGCCTGACATGCTGTATTTGTATCGTAATTTTGAGCCATAAATGCAGTGATTTCGGTCAAATCCACGACCGGCGAACTCGAGTAATCTGGTTTCTCGCTGTCAGCACTTTATACATGTAATTTGAAATAGCCAAGGCATAAACCATACATCTCAGGTAACGTACAACGCGGAAAGAAAACCACATGTGCATTTTGATTATTATTTTATGCAATGTTTTTTTTTCGTACACACATTGTATTCAGAGTTTATTCTTGCAGCCTTGGGAATAATATTGGATGAAGTTCGACAAGCTCAAAATAGATATGCTGTTATGAGCAAAATTGTTTTATTGAAAGGACGGTTTTATTATGGAAAGGACGGTTTCATGGAAAGGATGGTTTTATGGAAAGTATGGTTTTAAGGAAACAATGGTTGTTCTGGCATGACTCAGCTGAAAAAGGAACTAAAATCAGGCTAGCCATTAGATGATGATTTCACTGTACTTTACAGGTTGTTGACGACGGATTGTCAGTTGAATATTCCATTAATGATGCAATAAGAACCACTTGAGCGTTGATATGTGGGGAATCAAGTATTTCATAGTGCAGAGAGTTGGCCAATCAACCATTTTATTATTTGTTCTGTCTGAGCAACTTCATGCTAAGGTCGAAGGATGTAAAGCACTCGAAATGCTGTCTTGTTAATATAGAGCTATTACTAGGTTCCAAATTATCAGACTTGCATAGCATAGTGCACAGAGTTGGCCAATCAACAATTTTATTATTTGTTCTGTCTGAGCAACTTCATGATAAGGTCTAAGGATGTAAAGCACTCGAAATACTGTCTTGTTAACATAGAGCTATAACTAGGTTCCAAATTATCAGACTGGCCATAGCAATACCTTTGCACTTATTTGTTGGAGTTAAAATGTGAACATTATTTGCTTGTTGTAGATAATTTCTCAAGATTTTTAAGCTATAAAAAGATCTTTGCTGCCATTTCTAGAATTGTAAAGAATCACTTTAAGCCTGTCTTTGCTATACAATGGAAATCTCAGATTCCTATATCACATAATGACCTCAATTGACATGTACTGCTTGTTCGAAACTATGCCATAACCTGGACACTAGCATCCCAAGATACACCCAGAACAATGGAGAGGCTGAATGACGTGTTAAAACAATAAAGATAATGCGTTATGACTCTATGGTCACAAACTAAGTAACAGAAATAAGCAAAATCAGCAAGTTTTGTGAAACATTAAAAAATTCAATTATAAAAGTCATAAATGAAAAATGTGAGAGGAACTTGCAGCATTACGAAGTGAATCCAAACTAATCTTTATAAAGTTCCATGAACGTCCTAAATGAATGAAAAGTTCCTCATACATTTGAAAACTGGAAATGTACTGGTCCTCCATGAACTGTGATGTTGTCAAAATGGTGTTATCCAGAATTTCTTCGAATAATGTATCACAGTTCCAGAATAATATTATAATGCAAATAATGAACACTTTCTATTTCCACAGTCCAAAAATTATGTTTCTTCTCGAATAATGTCTAAGTGCAACATAAAACACTTTTGCATACTGGTAAGAGAAATTACAAGAAGTGAGAATGATTCCAAAATCAAAATGAATCTGATTGCTTAAAACTCTCCTTATATACACAGTCGAATGAGATTGTATTTCGCAATAGATGCCACGTGACATAATACATTACTCATTTTTTGTTGACTTTTCATATATTTATTGATCCTATGTAATTTGCGTTTTAAAAAGAGTCAGGTCACGCGCACACATTTATAGCAAAAAATATTTTGTACAATGTACAATCATGAATAAAAATAACAAAAATTAAATAAAATCATGTACCAGGAGTTTAGAAAATATAGATAAACAAAACAAATTTGACAAAAGTCAGATTACTCAGTAAAATCGTTGCAATGGAGCAGATATATTGATGTGTCCCAAACGTGGGGACTAATGTACCAACTAAACCCAAATCTAACTCCAGATTAGCCATTCTTAAAAGATCAGAGATTTAAAGAATTATGGAAAAGAGCTCAAAAAAGCATTTGGATAGTGTTTTTTTTTTGTACTCGCGAGTTGCGGACATTAAATCCTCGTGATGACATGTTTGTTAGGAATGCGCAATATACACAGCAGGGATTCTATTAACAGCGTCATCTACACGGTAATGTATAACAAATATACTCCCAGATGACAATTTGCGCAAAAACAGACCCTAGTTAGGTTTGGTGCATTAAGACTCTATAACAGAATGAAGGAAAAAATGCACTGCATAAGCCAAATGATGAAGCCAAGTTTGGCCTGGAAGGAGAACTAGACATTATCAAAGAATCGACAACAAGTACATAGGAATGTCCGTTTGTGAACATTTGAGAAGACTAAACAGAAAAATAGATGAAGGTACTAATGATATTGCCAGAACAAGATCAGATTAGTCCTACAATATATTCATATCTCTTGTCAAGTTAAGAAAACTGATCTCTATCACACGGTAGCATATACCAACATCTTTCAGCTTTGATCGCTTCGCACAATTGATTTCTCCCATGTATTAGGGTAATTATTTATAAACAATGTCAAAACCTGAATTGTCTCCCTTATACATGCATGCTTATAAGTTGAATAAGCTTAGTTTCTCAAAAAAGGACACTCACCTGAAATTTTGAAAATATATTGATTTAATATCAGTACCAGTGTCTTATACGTGCTTATTACAAAAGGAACATTAAGTGAAACATTAATGGGCTCTAATACTGACGTTTGACTGACCTGTTTTAGTGTGCGGCTGAAGAGACATAACGGTGGCATGTTCTTTTCCGGCAAATATAATGCTTCGCTGTTGAAAAATGCTTTGTAAGTTGACTGTAAGTTTTAAGCTGGATATATTAATTAGTTACGGTAATCAAAAGAAGGCATGCCTTTGCAAGAATTTGTCATTGTAATCAAAAGAAGGCATGCCTTTGCCAGAATTAGTCATTGCAATCAAAAGAAGGCATACCTTTGCCAGAATTAGTCATTGCAATCAAAAGAAGGCATACCTTTGCCAGAATTTGTCACTGTAATCAAAAGAAGGTATGCCTTTGCTGGAATTTGTCACTGTAATCTGAAGATTTAAATTAAGTTATACATTGAATAAGACAATTTTTGAATTTAGCCTTGATAAAGTTTACTAAATTTGTAACAAATAACATTTTTAAAACCTCATGTGGCAAGGAAGTCAGCTAATGATTATATTTTATGTTACTGTATTAAACTTTGGTAAATAAAAGAACACTGACTGGATATACTATATGCCTATCATAACATTATGCATGAATATAAGAGTGCTTAAGGAACTGTAACTTCTTTTCCACAGGTGAAAGTATCAAGCCCAAACTGTGAATAGCTTTAACCTTGCTCTTCTAGAGCCGCACATTTACAGTATTGATTTTTCTCCAGATGCTTTGGTCAAATGGCTTGTAAATTCAGAGTTCTGCCTTACTACGAGAAAACGGTATCATGTGGTAGTTTATCACTTGGTAGCTTTTCAAGCATATGCTTATCATTGTGATTACTGCACTGAGTCAAGCATTTAACAATGGAGTTTTATCTTATCAACATAACGTCACGAGGTTATTGAAGCGAATAGTTGTCTCAGGCTGGAAACATTGAACCGCACACACCCACACACACACACACACACACACACACAAACACACACACACGATGATGGTTCTATCTCCTACATATTTTAAATTTCCCTGGTTAGGTAAATATAATATCATTTCTATATGGCGTTAAATCTGTTGCATCATGTTAATCGTTTGCATGTAAGCTAGTAAATGTTTTTCACAACTTACAACATGTGTATTGTATATGCTGCAAAAAATCCAATTATCATTAATCTAATAATTGTTATTATTATCAAAGCAGTAAGGACATAACAATAAAATATGAATAGAAAATAAAGTGATTCTGACACTGACCATTTTCATGGGCTTTTATTAATGTACTACTGACCAAATGTTCCGTCAAACTGACTACAACCTGTTTATTAGACTGCTTTCTTACAAAGATTATGGCATGCGGACTACAGGGTATGTAATACACTGCATAAAGACTACAGCCTATGTATTCACCTTCTTGTGAATAAAGATTATGACATACGGACTACGGGAAATGCAACAGACTGCCTATGGACTACAGGGTATGGATTAGCCTTCTTGTGAACAAAGATTATGGCATACGGACTACGGGAAATGCAACAGACTGCCTATGGACCACAGCGTATGCATTAGACTTCTGGTGAACAAAGATTATGACATACGGACTACGGGAAGTTCAACAGACTGCCTATGGACTACAGCGTATGCATTAGCCTTCTACTGATCAAAGGTTACGGAATACGGACTACATGGT
Source organism: Sinohyriopsis cumingii (assembly GCA_028554795.2). NCBI lineage: Eukaryota > Metazoa > Mollusca > Bivalvia > Unionida > Unionidae > Sinohyriopsis > Sinohyriopsis cumingii. The sequence continues at coordinate 57,693,700 of CM068840.1, forward strand.
ATGTCATAGTCGGCATATTGACTCTAGTCTGTTATTAGATTGCATTCTAGATTAGACTAAGGCAATGTTCTAGATCCGAAAGTATGTATGTATGTATGCATGTATGTATGTACGCATCAAAGTACAACTTCCATACGTATCATAATAGAAACGTGAAACAAATAAAGTGTTTCTGCAAAACTGGAATATATTGATGAAAGTGCAACAGGGGCAAAAGTTTTAAAAAATATAAAGCAAACTTAGTTTCAGTTGTGCGAGGCTGGATCGACCGAAGCTTCATAAATTTGTGTTGTTTATATAACCATTCTTTCACTTAAATCAATTAATGTCACGCAATGTTTAACAGATGGATTCCAGTATGTAGTACCAACACAATGGCAATATTTAATTTCGATTACGAGATTAATAATATTCATCAGCATTTAATACTAACATGATTTAATTTCGAGTAGGAGCTTATGAAATACCATTACTGTTCAATAGTGTAGGTCCCGCTGTATCAACAATGTGCCGTCTTATTTTATGCACATTATACTTACAGGTGTTTACAATCTATTGAAATAGAAAACTAAATACAGATATACCCTTAACAGACACTACATCAACACATCAACCCGGCCTTGATATTATAAAGATATGCATAATGACATCATAAAAACATTACACTATCGTTAAAAGTTCGTATTCATTTTCATATTTATCACCATTTATTTAATAATTTCTAAAATTGTTGTTAACTGTGTTACAAATTTACAATCGCGCTGTCTTTAAAGGGTTTCTTACTTATAATATCGAAGATGACAGCTGTAAATATCCTATTTGGAGCTGCCTGGTTCTCATAATGTGCAGCAAAGATGTTGATATTCCTACGTTTGTCTGTAATCTTAAAGAACCAGTCTCCTGATTCAGCTGCGGTCCTTAATAGAAAAAAATAATATAAAAAGAGTCGAAAATATAAGCTCAGAGTAAAATCAAGAAAAATCAATGTTTGTTAAAACTTATTTTTCGTTGTTTTACATTTTATAATCGTAAAGATATCGCTTCATATTCAGAAAATCATTCTTATTAATATCTTCTGTACAAATTACAGTAATAATGAAACTTCATGTGCATTACGAATTGGGTGTACTTTACATACACTTGAGCGAAGAAACGGGGGAGATGGGGGTGGTTTATGAGGAGTTAAAAATACCAAATGGTGAAGGTTGGCTTGGAAACGTTATCGCAAACGTTTGTACTATACTAATAAAAACGAATGCGGAGCAGACTTCATTTCTGATATACACTCTAATAAAATTAATGCTAAAAAAGAGAAAACTATTTATAGTGCCATCTTCGTTGCTAGTTTATGACTTACAATGAAAGACCAGTTAGAGTTTGAAAGTAGCTACACCACTGAACTTTCGTTGCCACAAACCATGTCTCAGGAGTGGTGTTAACGCCGTCAAAAACAAAAGCCAGCATTTCCACGTTGTTCTTCATCAAGGAATATTTGATCTGAAAGGAAACAGATGCGTCTGGACAAAAGACTTGCGGTTTTATAATTTTGGGTGTAATAACGTATATGTGAGTACAGAGAGTTTCTGATTTAAAAAATATGAAACGTTTCTCTAAAGCTTTCTGAAGTCTAATTAAGCGTACGTGTATATTGCATTGAATATGTGATATACTAATAGTTACCTATTGCGGAGCGAAATGTCTATTTACATAATTAACAGCCATTCCATGAATTTTATCAGTTATGCATGTTGCTAAATTTTATGATGACAATATGTTGCCCTGATGTACACCCATATATTTGGAAAAGATTTCAAAAATATGGTAAATACCTCAACTCTATTTTGCCTACCTTTAAAAATAATATACGAGTGTCGATTGATGGCCCTAAGTTAAATATGTCATTTATGTTCCATAACTCCATCTGATATAAATAATGTCCTTGTAGAATTCAATGGTTACCTAATATTCTGTCTTTATGAAAGGTTTTCTTACAGGTTTCAATTCTGACTAGATGGTCAGTTATTCCTTTATAGATGTTATATCTACATTATTGAAAGTCTGACACTCGTTCGTTGGATTCATGCCACCAGTCAGCTCTGTTATGAATCAGTCGTTATACGGTGTTTACAAATAAAGCTTGTTCATGTTACAAGACGACCGATGAAAGGGTGTGTATGGTCGTTGCCAGGCGAGGATACTGGTATTAAGTTTGCTTTTTGCCAGGTTGATGGAATGTCTCCAGTGTCCGAACTTTTACTGAAAATGTTGCGTTTTGTATTGAGGGCGCTGTCAGGTAATTGTTTGTAAAGTTGATGGTGGATATTATCTGGTCCTGCTGAACTATCGTGGGCTCTGTCACTATACTCATGCATTTCTCTAAGCGAAAAAGTGTTTTCTTTATCAAGTGAGACTTTTTACAGTAAGTCTTATGTAAGAAATGTCCCACCCACCCCCCATTATTGTGCGGGAATTTGTGTTGGTTGCCGGGTTGTTCATAACGATTATGTTTTCACCCTGACATTCATGAGATTTGTTTGGCAGGAACAGCTCTGAATTGTCACAGTGCCAAGAAAAGAGCCATTCCCTTAAGGGAGGTAAAATTTCGAGGGTCTGTCCTATAGTAACTCAAACAACATTCTATTTCTAAAATTATATATGACAACATGGCATTATTTTATTAAATTAAGAACTAGCAGCTTCATATATTTCTAGAACTTCTGTATTTGAAATATGTAATATTTTTTAAATAACGAAACAATTAATTAACCAAAACATATATACACTTGAGGTGTAATGGGAAGCCAGTATTTCTTAAGAATATTCAACCGTTGTGCAAAGGATTCAATCAGTGGAGAACTTAAATGCTAGACCATAAGGCCAATCAGTCATGGGTTATAACTGTCAAATATGGTTTATGCCTTTCAATATTGTAGGTCGTAAAGGCGAGAGCGAAATACCTTTACAAAAAACAAAAACAGCAACAACAAAACAAACAACAATTCTAGTGACATAATCTTAACGTTTTCGTCTTGTCCTCGCTTTCCGATGTTATTACGAATTTTATAAACGTCTTTTCGTATGAATTATAATTTTTTTGTTGTTGATTCTAAATAAACATTTTAGAGACACTCTTCGCTTCCTAGACTAAAACCTTGTAAGCAATAGCAAGTCATGGTTTGTTGAACGTATCGCATGTGCCGAGAGTTTTGGCATTGTATTTCTAGGTAGGTAGGTAGGAGTTCAAACTTTCATTAAAATGCAAAACATTCCTAAAACTGATTTAAGTTTTGATTCTAAAGTACACTTTTCATGAAGTATTTTAAAATTGTTATAACATTAAAAAATCCTGAAATGATTCTTTGACTGACAAGTAAGCAATTAAATATATCAATAGTTGAAAAAAGATTGAGTTTTAATGGGTACACGCATAAAAATTTATCGGATTATTGGTACATTACAGATGCTAATTACCTTGCATACACTTTAACATCCGTTTCACCAGTCTCTTAATATACCGTCATTTCTAGTAAAGGAATATTTGCATGTACCATCGGTGTTAACTTCACATGAATTTGTCATCAGCTGTTTTTTGCCATAAAGGAAGGCTTGGTAGATATTATAGGGACTGCCGATGGGAATTTGAAAAATAATGTCCCACGCTGGACCTAAACAAAACGAAAGTGGTAGTTTTGTGCTTATGCATAAACTGTGCGAATTATATGTTATAGCAGCATTGATTTAAGAGAGTAATTTAGTGTTATGATATCAAAGCCTTCGTTTCCTTGATGTCTTTAATGATTTTGCTCGTGGAAAAGATTACAATAGTTCTGAAAAATTACTTTTCTTGATTGGACCCAGCCTTGTAAAGTTATTTTAGATTACCATAAAACCTTTTCGTTAACTTACACCAAAAGTAATATATATGTCTTTAGCATATACGTCATTATTAAGTCTCATCTCAGCAGGTTTTGAAGAAGAAAGAAATTTGTTGACTGTCACGTTGTGGGGAAAATTTGCTAATGCTTCATGGTTCATGTATAAACATATTTACCTATAGTTAATTTGCAGCTAAGAACACCTTGAGTAATGTCCATACGTATTGTGCAATATTTCGACATTATATCCAACTCTGGACAAAGAAACTGCCTGTCTGTTGTGTAACCATTAGGCAACGACCCGTTCATGGTTAAATTCAAAGCGAATGCTACGACCAGTTAGAAACGCCTTTGTTTGTTTTGCACTCACTCAGTGATGTCACGACCGGAAACTGAGAGCGACTGGTAAGTGTTAAATTAATTACTCCAGGGCAGTTTTGAAAGAGACCGGATCGTATCCAATCGAAACCGAGGGATTCAAATCTAGGTATAAGTCTAAATAATAATTTGTTCGGACTAAGTCCATTTTCCGATTAGCACATGTGTGATCGGCGCAAAGAGTAGATCGAGAGAAGTTGAAAGGCATTAGACCGTTCTCCCAGCTTTCCTGGTGTGTGTGACAGGCGACACCCGATGATCGGAGAGAGGGAAGACACATGGAGAGCACGTGTGAGTCTATTGTGAGGTAAGCAGTTGTGGGAGGCGTAGCGCCAGAAGGAAACGTGGAAGAGAGTGCCGGAATAACGGATCTGGAAGTGCCAGGAGAGCACGGGGTGGAGGGTACCGGAACTACCAAAAGAGAGCTACGAGAGGCGGACAGATAAATAAAAGAATCAACATCGAAGAGAGCCTTATTCACTTAAGACTTTAATTTCATACGATGAGAGTAATTGGCAGATGTGAATATGTAATTGTTGCTATTTGTTCGGAAAAAATTGCAATTGAGAAATTTGTCGATGAAATAATTGAATACGTTGATATTTTATTACATTGTTATACCTTTCATCTTGAGTTTTTTTATACACATAGACCGTCTGCATTGCTGATGGGGGCTCGGAGCTATTTAAATTTTAACTGTCCACTTTGTCCGGTGTTAGAAAAAATACTGTAGGAGGAACGTGCCATCGACATTTGTTTCATTTCTCAGATATAGATTTGGGAGCAAATAAAATAACAATTGACATCGCAGTTTCAAAAACCATGGTAATGATATTGTAATTCTAGGACATTTAATGAGAGGATTACTGTATTTGTCCCAAAACTCTAATTTTCTGCCAAATACCCTCCCCCAAATTGTGCACTTTAGAAATATATAAGGTCATGGGCGTGTCTTATGATAATATTCAAAGCAGTTGTTTGCATTACCTCAGCTATTTGTATAAGGATCCATGAAGAAAGGTTTAGTTTATGAATGTAAAGACATAATTAAGTAAGAATAAACTTACACACTAAACGACTTTTTGAAATTAATGTTTCGAGTACGCTGCGAAAACACCCCTTTTTGAGGCCATCTTCATTAAGTGTTAATGAGTTTCTTCAATTTTATTCCCGATATTAGTTCTAAAATTCAAATGTATTCGATAAATCTTTACTATTTCCTTAAAAATGCGATAGTGATAAGTTTGTCTCCACTGCCAGCAACAATTACAAGTAAAGAATCTGAAACGAGACAGGCATATATCTAGAGCATATGCAAATGACAAAGTGGACGTGTCATCTTTATGAAGTCTGGACCAAGTATTTATTTCATACAACTTACAAAAATACCCATGCCCGGAAATCGAGTTCAATTTAAAGAATATGTTCTATATTGTCTCCTGAATTTTAACTTCACTGTATTTCAAATATATGCGTACTAAATTCTAAATAACTCTTGCTTAGAACGAGTTTACCACTTGTAAGAAACAATATTTTACCTTGCAAACGGCCGCGGCAGTTTACTTTTCGCCGTTGCTGTAACAGCAATTAGAGTGCTCATTCTTATGATTGTATTAGGCTTGGCAGTTCACTAAAACAGTAAGCTGATGTATCGGTCAAGTAAATAGACAGTGATGTTCTTGAATCAGAAACAATTATTTGACTCTGATATACATATTTGGTCGGAATAGGTTTAGCATGGTGATAAACGTGATCGTTTACACTCATACACATACACAAAAAATATATACTTTACTTACGAGTAGTTTCAATTAGGAATTTTCCATCGTCTCCATACGTTTGTTTTGTTAATTTGAGAGATTGGTCCAATGTAGATATGTAGTAATCTAACGATTTGACTTTGAGCTTGAAACTGCCTTCGTACTGGTATTCTAAATAGTAATATGTCTGATGCACAGAAGAAGACGAATTCGACGATTGGACATACAAAGAGCTTCCATTCACATAAAGAGAATAGTTCGTAGTAATGCTGATTTTGACATATATTAGGTAGGAACCATCCACTTGACTCTCAAAATTGAACATGGCCCCATAAGACTGAGTGAGATACACTTTTTTCGCAAAACTGTCAAATGTAACCTCTTGATGCGTTTTGAACACTTTGATGTAATATTCACCGTTAGAAACTGAAAATGGAGTTAAAGACATAAAGTTATACGATATACAGATATCTTGATGGATGGCTATTTAGGAAACTAAATAATGCATCAGTTGTCGTATATACGAGACAGTTGATGGGATAATGAAAGCCATTTTAGTTAAAATAAAAATATGTATGTTTCATTGGAATGCCTAAAACAATAAGCAATGACTGAGAGATAACCTATAAGAAACTAATATGGTCACCATAAATGTCATCAATCCTCATTGACTATCTTCTTATTAATATTTATGTATAAATTTAGGTAGCAACGATCTTTATAATCAGAAATAAAAATACACTAAAATAGCTTATTGTACGATTGCTTCAGTATTAGTCAGATAACCTGAACTCTCTGATGCTAATGTGACCTATACCATCCGTAAATATCACACTCACGTGGACCAAGTCGATCAAATGACAAAATATATGTCTATAGGAAATATGTTTAATGACCTTTTTCCGAATGCTCTTTTCGTTAATAACGGTTTAATTAGAAAAAATCACCGCTTCAAGGACCATTGCGTTTCGAGTGGGATTGTTTTCAACGTGACAAATAGCTTGGGAAAAGGATGGGACTGAGTTTAAATTTAGAACTTATTGATGAGTTGGGTGACATAATATTGCCAAACAAATAATTTTAAAAGAGAGAAATATATTCCATCATCTCGTCCTAACGATGCAGGTCTGACCATCAAAATTTTCATTGATCTAAGATAATTGCAGTTTCGTCCATTCACTTGCTTAGGTCAACAATTCAAGCACCAAAGAAAGATTTCGCTGTCATATGAAATCCATATGTTGGAAGAAGTTACCCTATATTTAAATGTTTGTTTTAATATTTGGAAAGCAAGTCATATTGGCAAGTGATTTATCCTTATAAATGTTACTGGGAAGACCATGGTGATGATTCAGTTTCACTAAGACATCTTATATGTCTCAACAACACAGCAACTCTTCTTTTGAACACTAAGGAAGTATAGGTTTCCTATAAACACATATTTTGTCATCAGTTCAAACAATGTGAATGTTTCAGGATTATATTTCCCAACTTCAACTGTTGGCAGTTCTAGATCTCTGCTAATTTTTTAAAAACTGTCTGCTTGTTTAAAGAAGTCACCCATGGGAAGTGAAAATACGCCCAAGAAGACAGGGGGTTGCTTGATAGGTTCAGTTTTTCCATAGGTATTTACTAGAAAATTTGACTATAAAGTCATGCACAGAAGAGCATATAATGGAAAATAACGCTGGATGCTTTATATTCCCCGACACCACTTGACAATTCTGAAATCACATTTTGTACCTGTTTTACAAGAATCGATTGTATTTGGTGGATTGTTACACATAACGTCCGCAGTAGAACTCTTTTCTTCTTTCACCGATGACGATTCTACTATACTTGCAGACTCTGCAGTAGTCATATCGGTTGTTTTCTTCTCCCCTTTTTGCAAAATGGCATCTATTATCATTAGTTTAATCGAAATTAAAATATAATAGAAATATCTAATAGCTTATATTATTTTAATAGTATGGACTATATTAAATATAAAAGTGCCTCAGAATGGTGAACAGCTACAAAAGCCATTCTAGGTTGCTGTTATTTCTAATTTTAAACGCTTTTGGAATTACGTTTCAAGAGATTTATATCCCATTAACGTAATGAAATGTCCTCTTCAACGATGTCCAATTAAACACCTCTATTGAGTTACATAAAAAGTTTCGTGAACCAGTCAAACAAATATTAGCCTTAACTGATGTCTATAAATGCCTGCTTTATTGCCTGAATTTGTTCATAATATTAAACTTCAATATGTTTAATTTAGTGAAAATATTATTTCAGCTAAAGAAACAGGGAAAGAAACACTCTAATTTCACGTACAAGTTCATGACGTCAGAAAAGTGTAATATGATCACAGAACTTTGTCTCATCTAACGAAAAACACCTATCACAGGATTTGTGTAATAGTATTCATAATTCCACAGACACATTAGTGATCAACTAAACTGCCAAACATTTAACTGAAACTCAATCAAAATGAATATTAGCAGATACATTATTTAAACATTTTATTGATTAGAAGGAAACGATTAGAAATTTTCTTGAAACCTGATTATTCCTTATATTGAGTGTCCTTTCACGTTTGACAGAACTCTTTTGCATTTGCATAATTTATTGACTGCTTAATGGAGTAACCAGAAAAGCATCCATAAGTCCATTACAGTCTCCCCGGCTTTAATGGTACAGTCCGAGAGTGTGCTTGTTGTCAGAATGGCTGCCGATTCTATCACACAACTCATTTCAGAAGTTAGTTTAATTGTTTCCTGGACGGCTAAATCAATACGATAATTGTTAAACTCTTTATCTTGCAGTGACACTAAAAGAATATAATAATATTTTAGAATCCATGTTCAGCCCTTGTCTTCCAATAATGTTTTAAAAAATGGCGGACTTTAACTATCAAATTTAAGTAGTACGTGCTTTCGAGACCACACATTCACTTTGATAAACAGTGTAAGACCTACACAAGGTAAAGACAACTGCATCACATTCTTAAAACGTAACAATTATAGAAATTTCTTAAACTTTATCTTGAAATAATCCCATTTCGCTCTCATTCAAAACAACAAAACAATAACGTCAATTCCTTGTTGTCTTTTTCATTACACACATATACACACAGGAACATATATATATATATATATATATATATATATATATATATATATATATATATATATATATATATATAATTTGGCAGCAGTATATCAGAGTTTCTAAATTTTAAAAGGCAGAAAGAGAGGTTACCGATTACAGACATTCTTGAATAAATTAATTATATCGTTGTACTCTAATTCATTATGTCCTTTTTATTTTCACTATGTGTTATACTTTTTACCTTAATGTTCATGTGAGAAACTATTTCCACTGAAACTGAATTTTTCTGAAACATCGAAGACATTGATGCAGCTGGCCAAAGACTCTACATAATTCTTTCGTTGCGACATGATGCTGTCTTCCAAACGAATGCCCTTTTTTGCAATTAACTATATGGATACTCAAAAGTGCAATTCTTACGTAGACAACCAGTCAAAACTTTAACGATTTTATAGAAATCTGATAACATATAATGTTGAATATTTTTTTGTGTGCATTTGGCTGAACTCTTTGCATTTGCATAATTTATTGGATGTATGATACATTATTAGAAGAATTATTCATATGCCATTAAAATTTCCCAAAGGTTTTTTGGTAAATTCCGAGCCAACAATTGAGATCAGACCGTCCGTTATTGGAATCACACCACTAATCACAGGCGTATTTTGGATATTTTAGACTCCCCGTCTTGATGAATTGTAATCAGAAAAAAATGTTCATCCATAATATCCACATTTGTTTTTATTCAAATGATAGTAATCATATCTCCCTGCTTCATTCATCAATTTATACATTACGTATTTTGTAGTGAAAACATACACCTTGCTATCAACACGTACACTTTCACTGCTTTGAAGAAGATGTACAGTTTCAGACTTTGTGCAGCTAAAACATCAATCAGAACTCACGTTATTCTTATCTTCTAAAGCAGGGTAGTTATAGAAACACACACATCTGTCTGTATGTCTGTCTGTCTGTCTCTCTCTCACACACATTTGAATATAAGTTGGAAATAACAAAATTCAAATCTAAAGAAATTCGTTGAACTGACATTATTTTCACTCTACTTGTAACTAAACGTTCTAAGTAATTTAATAAATCACAGCATCGTTCACGTAGACTGGCAAATTAGCATTTTAAATAGTGTACAAAATCATGAACATTGTCAACATAGAATTGTATAATAGTATTTTTTTTAATGTTGTAAAAAATGATGGACATTATAAAGATAGAATATTGTTGTTGTATTTTCTATAATGTACAAAATCATGATCATATGCATAAAATGGTGCACTTGAAACATCTCAGATATAAAATAACGTATAGGAGTAGTTAAGGGGGATATTATAGCGTCAATGGGAATTAGCATTACAGGACCCCTTGGGAACATATAGCGTCAAGGGAAATTTAACATGGAGAAAAATCGTGGGAACATATAGCGTCAATGGGAAATTAACATGGAGAAAAATCGTGAGAACATATAGCGTCAAGGGAAATGAACATGGAGAAAAATCGTGGGACTGTTGAGCGTCAAGGGGATTTGAACATGGGAATAGGGACTGTATAGCGTCAAAGGAATTTAAACAGGGTGGGACTGTATAGCGTCAAGGGAAATGGAACATGGGATTTTTTTTTTTTTTAAAAAAAAAAATAAAAAAAGGGGTAGGCAATTGAAAGGCTATCTCTTTTCGAGAAATATGGCTGTCCCTGAAAAGGGCCTTTGGGTTTTCTTCTTCTTCTTCTAATTTCTTCTTTTCCTCCACCAAGTTCTTATTTTATCTCCTACACTCTTCTTCTCTTTCTTTTTTTTCTTCTCCTCCTCTTCTTTCTTCTTCTCTTCCTCCTCTTCTTTCTTCTTCTTTTCATTTTCTTCTTCTTTTTCAATTTTTTCGTTCCAATTGCGTATTCTTATTCTTTCCTCTTCATCCTCCTTCTCCTCCTTGATCTCTTTCATGACACCACTAATCTTGTCCTTTGCTTTCCTTAAGTTATTAATTTCCATCTTCACACGATGGGGACTATAGGAATAATGGTCTTCAACCAGTCTTAATAGCATCTGTTCCATTATTCCTAAGTTGTCTAAAACCTCTTGCAAGGTTTGCATCTTGTCCATTTGGTTACAAGCCATCTTCTTTGTAGAATGGTACCAACGAAGAACGTGGTGGGTTCTTATACTGAAAGCGCGGACGTGATGGAAAACATCCCCCTAAAAAACATAAAATGGATCTTACCTAGATGATGACCCAACATCGCGCGTACGTGAAGGAAAACATCCCCTACTTTCTCATTTCATATAATCAAACCCAAACTATACTCTCCACATACGCTAAGAAACAATAAAGAAACAATAAAGAAACCCATAATCAACTATTCACACAAACTTACGTTATCACTTACAAACACAAACACAAACACACAAACACACAAACACATACCCTCACACTATCTTAATAAAGAGTTAGTGTTTATTTTCACACTACTCTACCTACACACATTGGCAAAATTGATCGTTATTTCTTTTCTAGAGTATTGGGTAGCCCTGAAAAGGGCTGTTTAGGTTGGAATTTCATGGACACCTGGTTAATGGTGGCACCTTCCAGGCCTGGCGCCACATACATATCTTATCCCCCAGTTACTTTTTACCTTTTGGGGGGAGAGAGCAGAGGCAGGATATGTCGCTTCAGAATCCCAATTTTCGCTCTCTGGGATTTTGAAATTTCTTCTCTCCTTTTCCTCCTCTTCTTTGTTTCTTCTTTCCTCTTTATATCTTCTTTCTTCTTCTTCTTTATATCTTCTCTCCTCCTCTTCTTTGTTTCTTCTTTCCTCCTCTCTTATTCTTCCCTCCTCGACAATGGCTTCCGCGGCCAGTTCATTTAATATGCGCCTGGCATATTCCAGATGCACATGAAGCTCCAACAGTTTCTCCAGTCTCGTGTTCATTTTTGGTGTTGATCAATCAACAAGGGTAGCTGGACTGCCGAACGAGTTTCAATTTATAGTGAAAGCGCGGACGTGAAGGAAAACATCCCCCTAATAACATAAAATTCATCTTACCTAGATCATGACCAAAAAAAACAAGAACGCGCGGACCTAAAAGAAACACTCACTCACTTTTTTTATGCTACCCATTACTATTGTAAAATTTTTATAAATCACTTCAATAAACTATTCACATACCCAAGGCAATCCAATCTAACCCCAAATATACACCTCCAACACCAAAATAAACATCATTTTAATCTACTATCCACACCAACCTACTTTATCACTTACAAACACAAACACAAACACACAAATACATACCCTCACATTTTTTAAGAAAGAGTTAGTGTTTATTTTCACACTACTCTACCTACGCACATTGGCAAATTGATCGTTATTTCTTTTCTAGAGTATTGGGTAGCCCTGAAAAGGGCTGTTTTTTTGTTTTGCTATGGCATTCTTTTTTAGTTTCTAAGAATGCGATGTCCTCTGAGGATAGACTTTCTGGCAATAGGTCTGCTTCTTCGGAAAGAGAAGAAGAACTCTTTGGTGTCGATACGGCAATCGACAAAGCCTCTGTCAGCTTCAGGTTGCTGCTGCTGCAGTTGCTGTTGTTGCTGCTGTTGCTGCTGTCTCTGAAGTCTGTACTTCTCTGTCCATTCTTCTTTTTCCCTGTTCATTTCTTCTCTGAAGAACTCTTCTATCAGGTCTTCAGTGATTTTTAACATTCTCACATTCTCTATTTCTTCTGGCTTCGGTGTCAGACTGTGTCTGACCCTATGCAAATTCACGTAGGCTTCGTTGAGCTTAGCTAGTTTGGAGCACATCTTCGTAGGAGGATGAGTCGACAATGGATGGTTAGACTGGAAACAACCCCGGTTCTTAAAGTCAAAGCGCGGACGTGAAGGAAAACATCCCCCACACGGTTTTCGAGCCGCAACGTTCAGTGAGTGTCATGAGAGGGATAGTAAGAAATGAAAGAGCATCAATCCAACATTCTTATAGCTAAACAAACCACAGAGGCATTTTTTTTTCAAAACACAACATTTTTTATTCAAAAATCACTTAACACTAACTAACAACAACTCTAACAATAATCCATCATTATAACATCAAACAATTTTTTTTCAAATCACTAACATTTTTTCTCAATAGACAATCTACTTTAAACAAGGCTGACAACGTTGTGAATGAAATCGTGATTTCCACTGTTGGAAATCATTAGGCCATTGATGGACACTACGTTTCCTAGCTTGAGACAAAAGATAAGCATAATGGTCACAAAACCATCGATCTACTTTCACATCATTTCTAGCAGAAGAACGAGGATCAAAATGAGTCACTAAATGTTCTAAGGAATAGCCCAGGCTGCGATGACGCAGAAAATACACACAGTACTGTCCACACACCAAGGAATCTGTGCCTTGTAATTTCACATTATTGAAACGGGTGGTTTGAGCATTTCTTTTCATAAAGTCGATGATATCGTCTTCCAAAGGGGGCAATCCGTACGAATCGAAATATTCCACACATCCTTCTTGAGGAAAGTAAACGGCTACCCAGTGGGTTCCTGGGAGATGACTGTCGTCCGTGTTGATCACGTAAGCTTGATGGTCTTTAGGTTTGCGATGAGGAAGTTCATCTTTAGCACAGACGACAGGATTCCAAGAAACCGTATACGAACTGTGGTTCAAAAGGTAATAAAGTTCCCAGGTATCCATTGATTTGTGTGTGTTTTTTTCTTCTTCTTCACAGGTAATAATAAGTCGTCAATTCGATTCTGACTTTTTGCTTGAAAATGTCTGACGAATAAACGGTTATTCGTTCTGTTTTCTCACTCTGATTCAGGAGAGCTTCGATACGATGGATCTCTTGAGTGGTTAATAGTGGACAAGAATGTTCACGCAAGTCTTTATACCACTGATGCAACACGTCTTTGTTCGAGATGAGACTCCAAGCATCGTCCAGATACTCGTCCAATTTTTCTTCTTGACTCAACATCAGGCATTTATCGTGTTGAATTTGACTGGGATGATCGTTTTGACATCCATAGCAATTTTTCTTGATCAATTCCGTCATTTTTTCGACCAAGTGTTTGGCAAAACAGGAGACTAAATGGGCTTCTTGTTCTGGCCATCTCGACTTCATCATGACAACTTCTTCGTCTTTGTCTTGAGATTCTTCTCCTTCCACGGTCTCCTCACATTTCATCTCCAAAGTTTCTCCACTAGGCAAAGAGGGACAACAGTCTTCCATGGTTTCTAGTAATCTAGAATGACTTCTCTCAAACTGTTGATTTCTATGGTATTATCAAATTCTGCATACAGGATGACGTTCACTGTCTCTAGCAGTTTATCTGCGAACTGAAGTTCCACACGAATCTGGCCAGATTTTATAGGGTGGAAATGTCCCTCGTAGCTGCCTTGGTCTGGAGTGAAATCGAAAGCCCACAAAGCATAGCCTCCTGCGTAATCCTCGTACGTAATACCGTGACTGGTGTTGGTTCCTAACTGTCCGGTGGCTTCGTACAGGGACAAGTACGATCTCAAGTAATTCTTCTTGGCAAAGTCAGGTTCGAAAGGTCGGGTACACAAGGTCTTGCCATCGCGACTGACTTCGATTTTCTTCACTAAAAAGTGTTTAAAGTTGAACGGATTTTTAGGCTGCATTCTCGACGATACCAAGGATTAAACGTTTCGGTAGCTGTCCTTGAAACAGATGATCTTCGATCATGGAATGATGTCCAACGGGAATGGTGAACGTTTTCACTTCCACGCGTCGGATCGGATACTTGGCGGTCGTTCTGCTCAACGTCTGACTGATGTCGTTTCCCACTTTGGGTAACACTTCCACACGGCGTACGTAGAGTTTGGCTTCTTGGATTTTGGTTTTGTAATCGTCATCATTAGCCAATAAATGGAAAGCGGTACTGCTCCGATTCAGTCTCAGGCGAACATTCACTCCGTTCAGCAAATATTTCTCTTGCAACCACATGTCCAAATGCAAACGGTCCATCAGTTCTAAACTTTTGTTGTCTCCTTTGATTCTGTCTCTTCGTTCTACAAATCCCGCATTGTGTTCTTTCTTTGTATCAATTTCGGTTTCTTCAAACTGGCCTGCATCGTCACCTTCCCATACCACACAGGCATTGAGATGAGTGTTCTTGGCGTCTATTCCGTACGTCAAGAGATTTTCCAGGTAGGCACGGTAAGGGTAAGTATCCATGCTGCTGCTGACCAGTTTGTTATTCAAGTACAAGTCCACTCCACTGAACAAGGAATGCATGAAATTGTTGACGGGAGCTACCGCTTCAGTGTCTATATCACCTCCTGTCTTATCTACAACTTTGACTTTCAGGTACAAGTAACTGCTATTCAGATCGATGTAATCTTCGGGCTGTCCTTTGATTTCAAACTCGATGGGAGCGGAATCGGTCAGTGAGGAGACGGGATGAAATTCCACCCATTGGGATTCTTGCATCGTCATCATCGTGGGGGGGGGGGGCATGGCAAACAGATCCAGTTCCGTCTTGGAACAGGCGCAAGATTCTCGGTGCATCATTTTTTTCTGTGTTTCAATAATCGAAAACGTCTAAGTCTCGAACGGTTCTTCTTTTCTTGGCCTTTCTCGCTTGAAGTCTGGTGAAAGGGTGTTTTCTTCGTCGTCTCTTTCTGCCTTGTCCTTGCTGAATGCCTGACTCGATAGCGTGCAGAACATTTATAGGTGTGTCTCGTCGGCCCAAAATGTCTTTGCCCGTTTGCAGCAAGACATTTTTGCCAGCCCTCATGAAGGCTTCTTTAGGGTTTTGTTTGTCGATGATGACATTTTGGAGAAATTCTTTGCCTTGCGTCAGTGCCGCATCTTTCAAGGCGTGCAATCCGGGTGTCACCATCGGTTTCAAGACTGGGGCCACCGAACGAAAGGCCGATTTTAACATGTCTCCTAAGCCGTGTCCTCGCTGTCGTGCAACCCCTCGGTACACTGGATACATGACTTACTTACGAGTCGTGAGAAAACCGTTTTCGAAAATGGAGTTTCACCGTGACTTTTCCTTTGGTGAATGGAATATTTTGTCCTAAATCTCCTTTTATAGTAATGTTGACCGTGTCCAAATACGACTTGCTGACCGGCAAATAGTGAGGATGGACAAATTCGCGGTGGACGTGGTAAGTGTTTCCACCTTCCTCCTCAGCGTTTGCGGCAGAATCCACTTTGAAAGGAATGACACGCAGTAACGGTACGGAGGTGTGTCCCACCACGTTGTATTCCACCACATCGGAATACACGAACATCAAATTCAGTCCTTGGTTCAGTTCTACCGGGGTACAAAAATACTGGCCAAAAGACTCGTTGTTGTAAATGACTGATAATTCGGGTTTTTTTTTTTTTTTTTGTTGTTCTACTTTCTTCCTCAGCTCCATGTTACCGCCCAACATGTCAAACAATTCATCAAAAGAATAGAAACCCATGATTTTTTCCCCCTCAGGAAATTTCATCAGGAAGCGACGAGCTGTTTTGTGGTATTCCAGGGTGACACTTTTTTTGACACTTTCCAAAGCTTTCAGAAACACACCATTAAACCTGGTGGCTATGGTGTTGACCAAATGTTGACCACTAAAATAATAGCCTGGGGGAATGAACAAGTGATAGGTGGTGTACTTTTGATTATTTGTGCCAGGGGTTTTCTTTTCATATTTGCTATGGGTATCCATCCACTGTTGCAATTGTTGGTCATAAACTTCCACATCAAATTTATTTTGATTGGGAAGGACATTGAGGACTTGGGTCGGGTGAATCATTTCTACTAAAGCCACTTCCCAATGGGCTTCGTGATCTAAGGGGATGGCTTGAGGTAATTTGGCCGTGTAACAGCACAACGTGTTATTGGGAAACACCTCCATGGAACTGTCACTGGGTAAAGTTAAGCAAAATTGGTTTTGGTGACTCATAATTCCAGAGTTCTGTGGCTGTCCGAGGGGATATTACTGGACGTCAGAGGCGTGTCTCCGCCCAAAATGGGGTTCTGGTTGTGGTTGTTGGAGTAGTGACTGGCACTGGCACTGGACACAACGTTCCCGTTCGAGGAGAATTTCAGGGAGGGATTGGGAAGCAGGTAACCGATGCAACTGCTCAATAAAATGGTCCACAATTGTTTGTCTCCTTGTTGCAAACTCAAATTGGCGATGGCTGCCCCGATGACACAATACACCACGAAGATTTGGCAGAAAAAGACGATTTGCGTTTTAGGCACACGTTCTCCACACCACACCCACAAGGGTTGTTTTTGTAAATCTTGCACAGAAGAACTAGGTGAAGAAGGACTGGTCGACGTAGCTGCGTCTGTTGTGTGAAAGGGCATGATGGTCACTTCTTCTTTTTATAGTCGATGACTTGCGAAGCGTCGATCCAAGAATCGAAACTGGGTGGATATCCTTTCCAACGTACTTTGACTTCTTTGACACGTCGTTTGCCCACTTTACGGGTTCTGCGTTCGAGAATGCTTTCGATGTCGTCCACGTCGTCTTCTTTTTTGGTGACACGTTGTAACTCGGGCAAATAAAACGTTCCTTTGAGTACTTCTCCGTTCATGTCTTCCAATTTATAGACGGCAGGATGACGGCGATGCACTCGTCCAGTGACACGAAACAATTCGGTCGTCCAGTTAGATAAGTAACCTTTGTCGAAAGTGCGTTTGGTTTTGCCAATGCGCACCCAATCTCCTACGGTCAACTCGCCACTTTTCTTGGGGACAGCCCTCGTCGGGGACGTACCGAACAGGCGCTCAAACACCACCACTTCGTTCTCGGGAGTCACGTCTTGCGGGGCACGTCCGATGCTTCGATGGTAAGATTGGTTGTACGCTTGCACCAGGTGCGGTAAGATGTCGATGTACTTCAGAGTGTGGTGATGCGTAAAATATTTCCACTTGCGTTCTTTCAAAGTGCGTTGAAAACGTTCCACGATGCTGGCTTTGGTTTCGGGATTCTCGGTGGTAAAAAAATGAATGTCACGTTTCTTTAATTCTTTTTGGAAAGCTTGGTTCAGAAATTCGGTGCCTTTGTCCGTTTGCCATCGAAGAGGGTGACGACCGCTTTGTTTCAACACCCGTTGCAGGGCTCGCACTAACTCGCTGCTGGATTTGGAAGTCAAGGGCACGACCCAGGCAAATTTGGAAAAGACGTCGATGACACAAAACAAATATTTGTAACCACGATTGTAGCTGGCCAAATGAGAGACATCGGCTAAATCGGCTTGCCATTGATGATCGATGCCTTCCACTCGGGTGCGACTTCTGGCAAACTTGCGTCGAATGGGTTTGTGTAAAGTGTAGGTAGCTTGTTCTTGTAACCATCGTTGCACTTGTGTTAATAAGGCACCCACTCTTGGAGGATGCTACTCTTTTTCTCTTGGGGTATTTTCTTGGATTGCAATGCTTTGCGTGTGCGACCGGCAATAGGTGTTGAAGAGGAGGAGGATGTCTGAGCGGGGGATATCGGTTCTTGTTTCACTTCTGTCTTCACTTCTGTCTTCACTTTCTTTTTCTCTTGTGATGAAGAAGGGGTGGCCATCATCTTTTTAATCCATCCAATTCTGGAGGTAGGTGGTGTTGTTAACTTGCGTACTTTTTCTGGTGGAGTTTGAAACCCTTCTTCTTCTTCTTCTTCTTCTTCTTCTTTTCCTTTTTCTGTCTTGACCACTGGTACCGGTACTGGTACTGGTACTGGTGATGGTGCTGGACTTTTCATCAAGGTCTTAAAATCTTTCAAAGTGGGTAGAGCTGTTTCGTCTAAAGCTTTCTGGTGAAAGAGTTGCAGTCGTTGCAAGAGTTGACCGTACTTTTGCGATTTTTCTGTTTCGGACAAATCTTGGCGATCCATCAAGGATTGCAATTCGTGTTGTAACTGGGACATCTCGCTCAAATTGGGATTGGGAGGTAAATGCGGGGTGCGTTGTTCTTGCCACCGATGGTATTCCATCCATCGTTTGTAAGGCACTAAAGCTAGTTTTCGTCCTTCCATGGGGTTGTCAGGGGTCGATTCTGAGATTTTGGGACTTCCGAGGGCCTTTTTATCTTGCTCCCATCAGTCCTCCCAACATGGTTCCCAAGACTCCTTTCAGTATGGGGCCTAACAAGAGGGGCAAAATGCCTCCACGTTGCACTAACATCTTCTTTTTTTGACGAATGGGAATTTTCTTTCGAACCATTTGGCGAAGAACGTGACGATGTTTGCTTAAGCATTGTTTCTGGTGTTTGGACAAAGGGATTGTGCCTTTCAAAACGTTCAAACAACATTCGCACACGGTATCGATGACCTCTTTGGAGTCCGTTTGAATGAGTTTTTTTCGTAGGGGTGGAGAAGCTTTGGACAGGACAGATAACATGTCCCCATGTTTGGCTAAACGTGGTGGCAGTCCTTTCCTTTTCTTTCCTTGGGGTTTTCTGGAGGGTGACATCTTTGAGTCTTCAGGAGCACCAAAAAAACACTGATACCCTACTGGGTCACAGGCCTTTTTTATACTGGAACGCGTCGCCACTGATTGTCTTTACGTCGTATCAACTTCATGACAGGCATGACACGTCGTGCAGGGGTACGCAACGGACTAAATCGAGCCAGTTCTTGCTTGGACAAATCCAGTAAACTTTGTAACATGCCCGATCTTTCTTGGACTTTGATTTTGGGAGAAGGTACTTTGTGAGCAGCAGCCACTGCCACTAAATTGGAGGGTCCTGCCACTGGGGAAGTTCTTTTGGGGGTCATCAACGGAGAAGTTCTTGGTGTGATCAACGTCTCCAAGTACTCTTCAGTTCCTGGTGACATCAACGGAGAAGTGGATAAACGTGAGGCTGCCGGGGACGCAGTCACCGCTGTGGCAGACCGTGGCTTGCGAGTGTAAGGTTGCGTCCTGGCCGAAGTGCCTCTCTTGCGACTAGTTTTCTTCTGTGGACTTTTCTTTTTCTGAGGACTTTTTCTCTGTTTCTTTTTCTGGGGGCTTCTTTTCTTTTTCCGGGGTGGTGTCTGGTAAGAGGACGGTCCTGCCACTGGAGAAGTTATTCTTCTTGGGGACCTGGTCTTTTTCTTTTTCTTCTTGGGGATAACTTTGGGGGCATTAGGATCCCATCTTAAGAGTGAGCGAATGATGACCCCTCCTAGAGACCGCTCCCTCCCTCTTTGAGACTAGCTTCTAAGACACGAGCTCGTGTTTGTGGATCTTTTTCTCGACTGATGCCATACAAGGCACGAATCAATTTGACGGGAAGATGCGACTGAAGGGACGTCATGTTTACACTGTGCGTGAGACAGACGAAAAAGGGTCTGAGGTTTTTATAGATTTTTTTTATGGGGAGTGAAATGAAGTCGAGGACGGAGACGTGTACAGGACAGGCCCTCCGTCTTGGCACCAGTGGTGAAACAAGTGGGTACGAAATCGCAAATCCTCGGGGGTGGTAGGTTTCAAATCGACGAGTAAATAGGCGTGTGGCGTTTGAGTGGCATCGTCGTACGCCTGAGTCAGCCAAGGCGTTCCTAACTGTTTGGCTAAGACTTGCACTTGCGATTTATCTCGAGGGCTTTTAAACAAGACCACGTAATGCGCATTGAGACTGATGGTGCGATGGGCTTTACTTTGTTGAAACAAATTTTGGGTGATGTAAACGACACTGGCATTTCGGTGATGCCCTTTACGCGTGAACCACAATTTAATTTCTTCTTCGTCTTCTCCTAACATGTCGTCGAAAATGACCAAATGGGTTAGACGGGAGTCAGAGACGATGCCGTCGTCTTCTTTAGGAATGCCTTCCACAAACACGATGGAATCTCCTTGACTTTCTCGCAAGAGGCTGTACGCCGATTGCCACTCTTTGTAACACCACACGATCCGTTGAGGGGGCCGATCGATCAAATGATGTTTATGTTCGATCAAACGTTTGACGAATTCGGTTTTGCCAGAACCGCTAGGTCCAGCAATGAGCATGTTAAAGGGATGGCGAAGATACAAAGCCTCCCAACTGGCACGATCTAAGTGTTCGTCGATGACTTTGACAGTAGAGGAAGAGGGAGCAGAGACAGCAGAGGTAGCCATGGTGTGAGAAATGTCACTTGTGACACGAAAAACAAACAAGACAAGAGTTTATATACTTTTTCAGAACACGTTTATTGAATGTTTTTTTTCAAACATGAATACGAAAGACAAAAATACATAAAAGCCAAAGGCTTAAGTACAAGGATAAAAGGCACATGATAACGATGAACGTGGAATAAACACAAGTGTCTGTACAACAACCACATGTTTTGGGTAATGTTCTAACCAGTTCTATAGTAGGGGGTAAGGTCACACAAGTGTCCTCCCGAAAGGGTCTTTCAGGTCTGTCCACGACAGTCCTGTCCTGGGTGACGGGTTCTTCTGGCACCGTCACTAACACGGGTTGAAAAGTAACTTTTTTCCTTGAACAATTCTCGTGCATACTGGGCCACTTCTTGGGTCCAAGCCTCAAAACCCCATTCTTTCCAGGCACGGACATCTGTCCAATGGGGATGTAAGTCACAAGCTACACACACATCGTCATACACGTTTTGGGTCGCTAAAAGTTGACGAATCTTTTTTTCCTGTTGAGGTCGAGAAGTATCCAGATGAAAACGCAAGGCTTTGAGCAAAAGGAGTTTTTCGTGACCATTTAAGGCCATGGGGGTATGGTAAGTACTGATCGTAAAGAGTCCACAAAGAATCGGCTGGTAAACGAAATCCCAGAAAACAAGTCACTAAGACACACACCACTTGTCGTCCCAAATTGAATGGATACAGTTCTTGTAATAATCGATGGTAATGATCCACGGTTTGAATATGGTCATTGAGTTCCTTCCACGGAATCTGTTGAATGATATGTGACTTAATCCGTGGCATGGCAACTTGATTTTATAGTGTCTTTGTTTCGGAAGCAATAAAGGTAATTTCTAACCAAACACGTTCGTTCTCCAGTAGGGAATTTAAATGTTACATACTGTAACTGAAACGTCAGAATTTGTCTAGATGTTTCGTCTTTTTCTAAGCAGATTCCATGTAACAAACGTTGGTAATCCTTTAACTCGTCTTCCTCAATACGTTGCAGTAAGTGAATCTCCAAGTAACCAAAATTACGAACGTCTGACCCATCATCATCATTCATATACTGAAAGTATTCAACAAGGTCTGACCAGTGAAAAAATTTCTGACGAATCAGTCCTCTTATACCATTCAGGTACCAGTGGTTAAAGATCTGGTGACGTAACGGATGCAATTGTTCTTTACGTTTTACTTGTATTTTGACCAGCTCTCGATAAATCCTTTCTCTCAACTCCTCAGGCAAGCCCAAAATGTTCTCTTGTAAAGTATCCATAAGTATATACACTGTTTTTGGAATCGCTGGGTGGTGGCCAATAGCCTCGTTTAACTTTGTGCCTAATGTAATATCCACTCATAATCAGTCTTCTTGTACTTTGGAACATAGCATAATTTAAAAACGAATGAATCACTTTGAGTTTGCGTTTCACTTGTATTTTGATCAGTTCTCGGTAAATGCTTTCTCTCAACTCCACAGGCAAAGCACGAATGTTCTCTAGCAAAGTAGCCATGAATAGGTCATACTAAATCCTCTTTGGTCTGACACAAGAAATGTACTCTTTGCACAAACATGGTTTTAATTCATTGTCGAATCTAAATCGTTTCACCACTTATCTACACATTACAATTCGTTCAGAAGTTTGCTCTTTCACCAAGTTGACATTGTGTTCAAGATGTTGGTAATTCGTTAACTCTTCCTCTGGAATTCGATGCAGTACGTTTACAATGTAGTAGATAGAATCGTCCATACCAAACCATTCCTTTTTATAACCAGGAGGTCGTTGATCAATGTCTGTCCAATGGAACGCTTTCAACTCAATCAGTCCTTGTATAGCCTGAAGGTACCAGTGGTTCAAACACCGGTGACGTAACGGATGCAATTGTTCTTTACGTTTTACTTGTATTTTGACCAGTTCTCGATAAATGCGTTCTCTCAACTCCACAGGCAAGGCACGAATGTTCTCTTGTAAAGTATCCATGAACAGATTATTATGGTAAGAAGTTACTTCAATGTCTCGGTCCCACTAAGGGTAGGTAATGACAATTCGGTGACCATCGAGCATGTTCTACGTAGGCCGAATCTTGCGGTTCCCAGTGGTGAAGTGACACACCGCAACTGAAGCACTTGACTTTATCTCCTTCGCCCAAGTAGAAAAATCCGGCTCTGGCTAATTCTTCAGGGGTCGGTCCTCCGAGATACTTAGGCCATTTTCCTTTGAACGATTGAAGACGATTTTCAAAGTCGCAGTATTCCGACAAACGCACAGGGAACGAATATTCGTCTTTCACAGGTTCGTTTCGATGAGGGTTGAGTGACATGGGTAGGAGTTTGCTCAGGGCTGGATGACATCCGTAAGGGGGTAGACGTGAAGGTGAACATTCCCCTTTAAAACGAAACCCAGTAAAATGTCCAAGAGGACGAGCGGCATCGCTTTCGCATCCCACAGGTTTGACACGCACAGCATCACTTTCCATGACAGGGGTAGGGACACTAAAGTTCCCATGATGCTTTACGGCATCGCTCAGGTCACAAGGTACAGCATCGTACCCATCGCAAGGCTCACAATCGCATTCCACTTCCGAAGTCTCACACTTGAATTGTGCCCTTCTAAACAACTTGTTCTGTGTTTCTCTGAAAGTATTCATCTTGTTCGCTCGGTCTTGGTAGTCACAATGAACTATCGATCTTGACCATAGCCCCTTTTTATACTAGTCGCAATGCAGTCTCCAGCTTGTACATCTTTCCTTTTTTACGTTTTTTATGTCCTGTTCTGGAAGGCACCATCTCTAAGGTACCGTCAACATTGTACCGTAGTGTGATGGGTGGAAAGGCCATAGAAAGGTAAGGACAGTGCGGAGACCATCGAGTATGTTCCAGAATAGCTGAATCTTTATAGATACATAGATCCATTCGTAACTTCAGTCCGCAAGCGAAACACTGTACCTCGTATCCCAATCCTGACTCAGGTCCCAAGTAGACAAATCCTGTTCTAGCTAAAACATGCGAAGAAGGTAATCCTTCCCTATCCGTAGGCCATTTCTGAAACGTGTCCAATCGACGGGCACAATCACAATAGTCAGGTAAGAAGACTGGAAAATGGTAGGGTTTGAACTTGGAGTTCTCATCGGGTTTCTCACTCGATTCTTGCTGTGGCGAAGTCATCTTTCTGGTGGGGTAACTATCCTCTTACAACCAATGTTTTATACCAACGTGTCCATACGGTAAGGTGAAATGATTGGGAAGTCGAACTCGCTTCTGGTACACGATTTGATAAACTTTTTCCAAAGGTCGACTGACGATGTGGTGAGTGGGTAAACGTACAATCTTGTTCGGTTGGTAAGTGGTCACTTTAAAGTTTCCATCCTCTCCCGATTGCAAGGCTTCTTTCAATACCCCAAAGTTGACCACTCGACTGGTACGATGATTCAGAGTCAGTCCTTTCACTTTTCACGTCGTGTGCACTTCTCCTTGTTTGTCCCGGTATTCGTAGCCGTAATTTTTGGGACCGCCACTGACGAAACTTAGAATCTTGTCGTCGGGATGCTCGTCTGTCCAGGCTCCTAAACGGTCTCCTTCGATGTCAGGGTGATGTTGAATCGGGTGATGGATGTAAATGCAACTGTCCGTGTCAAAGTACAGGACGCGTTCCCCTAACAGTTCTAAAGCTTCGTACAATTTTAAGCGAGCATGGGCTGTCACGTAAGCCGCAATGATGACATTTCCAAAAGGGTCGTCTTGTACAAAGTCCAGATCTTCTTCGTAATTGACCAAGATTAAATCCTCTCGAACGACGTCCACGTGTTTCATGTATTTGGTTTTGTCGTGAATCATCTGGAAGTAGCGGGAAGGTTCTGTCAAATATTCCGTCTTGGGTAAACACGGTCGTTGTGCCATTTTACCCCACAAGCAATTTAACATCACTTTGGCAAACGATCGCCTGCCTTCGTTTTTCTCTATGTCATCTAAAGGGATGCCTTCTTGTTCGTAGTATTTCTCTTTGAATTTTATTTGGTCTTCGGGAGTGTGACACCAGGAAGGATAGCCGCTAGCTTCTTGCTTCAGTTTCAAAAAGGCATCCACGTAGTCTGCGAAAATGCCTTTCTGAGTAGGGTCACCCTTGTGGCATTGTTGTGTCTTGGGAAAGTGGCAAATTTCGTACACTTCTAACAGTTGGTATCCCATGTCCAGAGCTTTGAACAATTCCACGCTGACCCAGGTTCCCGTCAAGGCCCGTTCTTCCTGGCTGTGCTGACAAGGTTGGTCTTGGTTGCACGTTTCGGCACAAGTACGGCACAAGGGAAACATCAGTTTGCCTTGACAATGGTGAGGTAAGACGGGATGGTATAGGTTCGTGGGAGGCAAAACTTTACACTTGATCAAGCCTTCGTATTGTCGAATGTTTTTCAGGTCGATGTGTTCCGTCAGCAATTGCGGGTGCCCTACAGGAAAGCGACAATATTTGCACACGTAGGGATACAGCGAACACACGTCCAAGTATTTGATTTCTTCTCCTTTCTCTTCGTCGGCTTGGTACAACAAACAGGTGGCATTGGTCCTTCCTCCGTACAAACTATCCCTCGGATTCAGCGGGTCCATGAACTGGTAACTTTCCACGAGGCGTTTAAACTCGGGATCGGTTTTCAAACGGTGATCGTACTCGTGTTCCCACATTTCCACCACATGGTATCCTTGCTGTTCTAACTTTAGGCGTCGCTGACAAGTGTCCTGGTACAAGTCTTCCATGGTTCGTTGCAAAAACTGATTTTTAGTGTCACGGTCAGGGTAGCAGACGGGACATCCGTGAAATAAGCAACCGTTAAACTCGTACACGATCTTGGGGTTTTCTAAGTCCCAGCCATCGACCGAATACGTTCCGATGGTCTTTTCGCCTCCTCCGTTGCGGGCATGCTGAATCCACTTGTCTTCCTTGTCGCACAAGTAATGTAACCAACGTAGGGCTTTGACCGAGTATTGACGCTTGACAAAGTGGGTCGTTTGAGGGCTGATGACAGCCACGGTGTTTTCAGGCATGAATCGTTTTCGATACACTAAGGAACACGCTTTGGCAATGGTGCAAGCTTCTTTCAAAGGATCGACCCCTCCGTGTTCCATGAACAGTTCTCGAAATTTTCCACAGCAACGCCGTAAAATGTCCACGTCGGAACGACAATACTTTAGCATTTCTTCCTGAAAGTCGAAAGGGTCCGAGGCGTGAGCCTGGTACCAAGCGTAGAAAGCTTCTCGTTGTTCGGTACGCATGTTGTCGGGGTCGTAATAGTGAGCCTCAGGTAAATGGGGTAGAACGGCATGTTGATTGGCTTCCGTATTGAAAAAGTGTGGAAAGTACCCTTTAGCCATTTCTGTCATTCCAAACGTTTTAGGCATTCGACTCAAAGGCATGGCCAAATAGCTCATCGAATCTCTAAACTGTACTTGTCCCACTTGCATGAAAATGATTTTGGCTCCGTTCAAAGTCACTTTAGGACGTTCGGTGCCTTGTTCCGTATAGTACCTCAAAAGAAACTGTCCATCGTATCCGGAGAAATTGTGAGCCATCACCGTGGCATGACGATGACAATCTCCGTAAAGTTCGATGTCCTCTTGGCTCCACGTCTTGTCGATGGGGTCTAAGACCCATTGGGCAAAATCGTCTAGCGTCTTTGGTCCCAGAAAGATTTTTTCACGCCCTCCAGGAATCTTGCTGCAGTGAGGGCAATGACTGAAGATAGGTTCTTGAATGCACTTCTCGCACGCTCGATGAGCCACGCAGAAATTAGGAATGTGAATGCCGGTCTCTTGCATGCATTCGAAATCGAAAAAGATGAAATTGCCTTTCTTCTTGTGACCGTCCTCTTTCTCTGGTGGGGGTTGGTATTTTTGCACGTAACATTGGTGTTCCAAGTCCACGATGTGGTGACAAATGTGACATTTTTTCCTTCCTGAACATACGTGTGCCTTGGTATTATTGGTACGTATGACTTGTTCACACGTAGGGCACAATCTCAGAAGTTGACAAGCACATTTCTTCTGTGAACCTTGCGTTTTCAGATGTTGTTGGTAACAGGTAGGGCTAACAAACGTGCGCAGACAAGTTGAACAAGGCACTGGTTCTTCGCTCAGACAGGGTGAAGAGGCCAAACATCCTGAGCATTTCCATCCACAATGCTTGTGTTGCTCTCGATTATTATAACCATGGTCACATTTCTCACAGTAATAACCGTATCCCAGGAATCCGGTGATAGTGGTAATGGTATCGAAATGGTCATCGTGATAATAGACATGAATGTATTTTCCGTCCTTAAAGTCTTGCCCTCGAAACAACAAAGACCCGCGCACTTCTTGAGGGTGCACTTTCAAGGTGTAGCGTGGAGCTAGGGCATCTTGCAATTTTTGCATTTCAGGAATGCCACAGGGTGTGTCTTTGGACAGGCCAGCTTGTTGCAACAGGAGTTGTGCTTCGTTTCGTTGTTTGGCTCGGTCCGATTGTCGAATAGTTTTCCAGGCTCTTTTCCATTCTGCCGTGTCGTTCTTGTTGGCATAGGTTCGTCCCACCACGATGGCACGGGCTAAACACATCTGGTCATGAGGATTGTGAATTTGGACAAGGCTACGCTTAATGCTGCGAAGGTCGTTCACCAATAACATCTTTTTGCGTCCAGTCCCTTGAGGAGGAGAGACGTGGGTCATGTCCAATGTGGCTTTTCCATCGGTGATGTCAAACTGGTCATTAGATTGTTGCACGTGTTGAATCTTGTCCATGACTTTGGAAGCGGTCAATTCTGCAGGGGTGCTAAACTCGATCCAAACAGGGGATTTCAAACCGTCGTGTTGTATGGAAAGTCTCAAACGATCGTCTTCTTTGGGTTGACATTGTCTCTTGAGTGCAGTGAGCAGAGAATCCCACACTCCGGTGATGAACCCTTCTGGTTTCTCTAACGGTACTTCGGACCTGAAATCTTTAAACTTCACCGTGTATTTGTAAGCCGTGGTTCTAAATTTTCTAGAGGAGCGCTTTTCCGTCTCTCGAATGGAATAGTATTTTTCAGGGTTGACTAAGGGTGGTGAACTTGGTTTAGAGGGTTCGGATTCTGGTTCACTCATGTCCTCTTCAAAATAACTGGCATGAATTTGTGCCAAGATTTCACCCCTGGTACGAGGCGATAGATCACGTTTCTGCCTCTTACTTTCTTCTTCTTTCTTCTCGAATGAATGGGATCGTTTCATCTTGAAAGCAAAAAGTCAAATGACTCAAGTTCAAACACCATGAGCTACTTTATAGTCATAGCAGACCAGCGTATATAAAAGGGTGTGTGTCTTGTCCTTTCACTATTCATTTCACTCTCAAGCCGAGCACAACGATGGAAGAGACTAACCAGATGGAACGTTTCGTCAGAGCTTTGCGAGGGGTCATTAGAAAATTCTCTTCAGACCAGCCTACGGACTACTCTCCTTCCTTTAGATATAAAAGTCAAGATACTTGCTATATCTGTCAGAAGAAAGGGCATTGGTCTTCAGAGTGTCCAGACCGTCAAAAAAGAACAAAAACAGGGACTAAAAAAGACAAAAGTCAAGATACCTGTTATTATTGTAAAGGAAAAGGACATTGGTCTCCAGATTGCCCAAAAAAGAAACAAGAGGAGTCAGAAGAAAAGAGGGATTCTTCAGAAGAAGAGAGGGATTCTTCGGAAGAAGAGAGGGATTCTTCAGAGGAAGAAGAGGAAGAAAAAAGACAATTCTATTTACAAGAGGCAAAGAAACAGGAAAAGAAGAAAAGAAGAAGGGAAGAAAATGAGGAAAAGACGGTGAAGAAATTAAAAAAACAGAAAGACTAAACAAGGAGAAAGAAGAAGTCAATGAACTTTTAATTAAAGTGTTCTGTTGTGAATTGTGAATTGGATTGTAAAAAATGGAGAAAAGAATAAATGAATGATAAAAGGTAAGTGTCTTTGAGTTCTGATTTTAAAATAAGAAGGTACACTCACGCACTCATACACAGACACGTACTATAAGGGCAAAATGGGTGGGGTTTCTTTGAGTTATTGGCAAATTGAAATTGTATTTCTTTTCGAGAAATATGGGTGGCCCTGAAAAGGGCCTTTTTTCTTCATGGTGAAGGGGTGAGTTTAAGCAATCAACTTTAACTGCCTTATGCCTTTGCCACGGCCAAGGCCTACTTCTGATGATTGGGTTGAAATCACTAAGGGTGGTACGATAGGCTTAGTCACAGGGTTGACGTGTTTAGCTCGGGAAGGTCGCATTCTCTTCGGTCGTGATAAAGAAGTCTGATGCATTTGTTTCAGACTTCTTAACTCCGCTAAAATGTCCAACAGTACCGTGACCGTTTGATTTTCACCCTCTTGTTTCTTTGCTGCTACTTCTTCTTGCTGTTGCTGCTGTTGTTTTTTTCTTACCTCTTCTTCTTGTTGCTGTTGCTGTAGGAGAAAAGCCTGTTCCGCTTCCTTTTGTCGGTTTATAAATTTCTCCAATTCTTCTTTCTGTCAATGTCTAAAATTCTCCACTTGTGGTAATGAAGAAGGTAACGAAGGTTCCGGAACAAATTCTTGCGAGGAGAGAAAATCCACAAAATCCCAATTCACCTCTTCTGAAAGTAAGTCCGGGTTCCCTTGGGCGGTCTCCGCTGCTGGTGCACCCCATTGGATCGTTTTCTGAGTTTCCGTCATGTTGAATCACTGTCGCATAGATTGACTGCACATAAGCGCTAGCGAATCTAAATAGACTACGTGACGTCACAGACTGCTCTCTTCGGATTGGATGCGGGCTGACTGAATTCTGTAACGCGTGTTCGGATTGGTGAATGAACTCAATCCGTTTCAATCCTTCCTGTACCTATAAATAAGCGCCGTTCAATGCATTGATTCACCTGTTCTCGTCGCTTCAAGATGTGGACTACAGTTGAGTCATCCACCCTTGTGTCTTCCATGATGTTTCGGACGGACATGCTCATGTATGTCCGATCCAAGTGGACCGTTGTCCACAGGACAAACACCAGTCTGTGGATACGTAGGATCTACGTTGAAAGACAAGGATGCCTGAAAAGAGTGCTGATTTACGGACCAACAGTGAGACGTAGCCTAAGGACAAGAAGAAGATCAATGCGGTGCCATTTATGTTAATGAATAGATTAACATAAAACCCAAAGGCCCTTTTCAGGGCCAGCCATATTTCTCGAAAAGAGATAGCCTTTCAATTGCCTACCCCTTTTTTTTATTTTTTTTTTTAAAAAAAAAAAAATCACATGTTCCATTTCCCTTGACGCTATACAGTCCCACCCTGTTTAAATTCCTTTGACGCTATACAGTCCCTATTCCCATGTTCAAATACCCTTGACGCTCAACAGTCCCACGATTTTTCTCCATGTTCATTTCCCTTGACGCTATATGTTCCCACGATTTTTCTCCATGTTAATTTCCCATTGACGCTATATGTTCCCACGATTTTTCTCCATGTTAAATTTCCCTTGACGCTATATGTTCCCAAGGGGTCCTGTAATGCTAATTCCCATTGACGCTATAATATCCCCCTTAACTACTTATAGGTAATATGCATGTTCATGCAAATGTTCCTGTTCCACTGTATCTTTTCCTCTAAAGACGAACAACTTGAGTTTTATTTCATTCTTCTGATGGGGCCCCCGAGTGCCCGAGTGGTCTAAAGAGCTCACCGCTATGGATCACTGCCATTTCAGCTCTGTCTCATTGGGTTCGAGTCTCGGGTTCGGTCTCTGTGGGTATGCGAGAAAGCTTGCAATTAGCTTCTTCTGGGTCGGTTGTTCTTTCTGGGATTTTCCCGGGTTCATCCTCCACCTTTAATGCTGGCCGCCATGTATAACCTATCTAATGCTGAAAATAGTGTTAAACCCCTCAACAACAACAACAACAACATTCTTCCTATTATAATATTAGACATATATCCCTTTCTCCAATCGCTTTATACAATTTCCAAAGTACTGTCGCTTGTCCGAAATTTCTGATAGGGCTGAACTATTTATATTAACTTTTTACAACTTAATCTAATGGTGATGCAATTTATTTATAGGAAAATGAAAGAATTAGGTTTCTAAAATCTTCATGAAAACATCAGTATTTAACAACAATAATGACATGTTTAAAAACCGACACAGTATTCTGTCTTCAAAATACTTAAGAAAACAATTTTCAACATTAAATTTGGATCATATACTTATATCCAATGTCTACCCCTGCAAATGTTATAGTGTCTTTAAGTCTGAAACGTAATTCAGCATACATGAACTTATTAAAACTAATTATACAATTTACCTTTTTATACATAGTTCTTATCAGCACGTAACGCTTACCGTCATTTTTGTCAGCAATCCGAAAATACATGGTCTTGTTTGGTCTAGGAGCATACTGTCCATTCTTTTTACGGGCATAAGAACTGTGACATATACAGATACCATCTGTAAAGGAGATCAAGAAACAGAGCTGCGCACATTCCTTTATGCATATTGATACACAATGAATAAACTTGGATGCAGTATGATTATCAGTATAAATAACGTCACCTTCGATATAGTTACTCGTAAAGACCTTGTCTTCAATGTATACCAGTCCACAGCTGCAGGAACAAATAGCAAGAAGGAGAGTGGTCAATCCGAGTGAAATATTTTCTTGTTTACCGTACAGTCGTTTTATGTACGACATGTTTAAGAAGTTCATCCTATACAAATTCAACTTTTCATGAAGAGATAAATGTCCATTTCCCTTGTCAACTTCTGCTTGCAGGACATTTTTAAAATTTCTTTGCAGTATTCAATTTATTCAGCCTACGTTGACCTAGCAGAGCCTATTTATAAGGTGTAAACTTAACCACAGAACTGATATGATTGGTAGATGTCGATCTGTAGGCAGTTATGTAGTCAATATTATTGCAGTGATACAGTATTTCTTTGTCAACGTCACACGGGCGTGTGTGTGTGATTTGAATTTTTAACGTAGCTTTAAAAAATTTTCAGTCATATCGCTACGATGTCTGCAGTGTGGCAGTTTATAGTGATGTCTAGCACTTGGGGCATCATGCCGCAGACATGTGGCATGATGTCCCACTCAGTCACATTATCCTGGCACCAGGTCGACCAGTCCTAACTAACATCTTAATGCTGAGCGCCAAGCGAGGCAGCTGTTAGTACCATTTTTTTAAAAGTCTTTGGCACGACCTCCTGCATCCGAGGCGGACGCTCTAACCACTAGGCCACCGGAGCGGTTTCGTCACACGGGTATTGACGAGAATCGTTTGAAATCCAATATTCCTTTGGATGATATAATATTATTGCAGAACATACGATTGCTTGTTCAATACTTTGCACACAATGCCCCTTTTTAGAATTATCACTTTAGACAATCCATAACTATTTGCCTTAAACTCTAAGTATGATTATACTTACAGGGGTTATGTTTGGTTTACGAACCTTTTCCAAAAATATAACAGATTTAAATTTTTCGGATATAAAAAGGATAGATTGAGTCTGATGAAGCATTTACGGCAACTGTTAACATGAGTAACACAAACTTATTTACATGTAGACCTCAATAAAAAATAACTTCCTCTAACAAATAAATGTGGTATGCATTTGTAGAACTTAACCTCGATGTTATTTTTCGAAAGTTTACAAAAATGTGTAAATAATTTTCAACACATTTTTCTATACTTTTTCAGATTTAGTTTATATTTGCGTGACTGAATATTATTTAGACAACACCTGGACAATTGCGTACACTTTGTTTTGCTTCACAAATTGTGTTGCTTTCAGTTACAAATGAAGTCACAACTTTGGACCGCTGGTTTCTACATGTGTATCAGGACTGATTCATACTTTTTGAGGTACACAAACGTCCATCCAATGTGTAAAGACACACTGAGAAATATATACAAGAGTCAATTAAAGCAAACGTTTAGAAATAAACAAGAATATGTAAAATAGGGAAAGAACATATGACGAACTCAATTTAAGACTCAAGTCTATTAGTTACCCGAATAGTTGCTTTTTTTATCATGAGTTCATGATCAGTAGATGGATAATCAGTGTACATATTTAAAATGTTACGTTATTCATTGATTCTGCCTAATTTTATGACTTTATGATGTTAGTGGCTGCGATGATTAGCAAATATACGTTACCATTTTCACACATAAACCATTTTGAAGAAGAGCTTTTTTAACGTCTACTCGATATTACTGCATACAAACATATAAGCACAGACACATAATATGCACAGTTCAAACTATATATATATATATATATATATATATATATATATATATATATATATATATATATATATAATCAACCTCAGGTTTTTACTGAGGTTCACGTCGGGTTTTGTGGGAATGCTTAAAAAGGAGTATGTACATTTCATTGTTGTTTCCCCAAAAACTCCCACCTTGTTGAAAATGCTGTAAAACACCTCTCACGGTGCCGGGTTAATTATCCGACACTAACTAGAGCTGATAGGTATTTATTCTTGTCCTCTGTCTGACGCAGACACTATATGAAAACAAAGTCTAACGTGTGCTACAGTAATCCACTTGAATAAATTAGACAAACTTAATTTGTTCTTAAAATGAAGAGAAGAACACATTTTCTCTAGTTTGAAGATAATCAGTTATTATTATTATTATTGATATCATTATTATTATTATCGTTTCACTTTTTCTTGCTAATGAAATATTGTTTATGGTGGTGGGTTGTTTTATAATTGTTTGTGATATCAATATGTTTATTGATGCGACGCGACCTAATAATGTTGGCTGATATCTTTGGAAGTTGATGACGATATGACCCTTCAACATATATCCTGAATGGGAGCAGACTGGCAAAGTTTATTTATATATTAACTTAACGACATACCAGCATAAAACGGCATATATATATATATATATATATATATATATATATATATATATATATATATATATATATATATATATTGTTCACTGAAACAAATATTAACAATGCCATCTACTAAACGTTTCAGAAAGTTAAGACATTCCAAATAACTTATACTTCATACATATAAAAGTTACAAGGTAAAAGTGTATAAGTTATATTAAAGACGGTAGCAGAAAAGGAGAATGTGGTCCAATGTGAGTGGACGCTGGCATCAGACAGGTTTTGGCGGAGGTTTATCTTTGAGGGGTATGCGTATATGAGATATTTGTGTCCATATCCCAGTCATACACATGTCACATCATCGCTGAGCTGTTTTATATCAATGATTTCACTCTCCAAGAACGGGTTTGATATACCGAGACTTATGAAATAGAGACCTCATTCCGCATTAATGTCTTGTCATGTACCCGACGTCATATTTCTTGCTGTTATTGCCGTTGATAGTAGGGATGATTGTGGTGATGATTTTTATCAAGTTCTCTTGTTTAAAGGCTAGTATCACGTATGAGATATTGTAGCGACATATTAATTAAATCCATTAACGTACTTAGCTTTGAATCTAGTGTAAATGCTAATACATTTACCTGGCTCTAATATCCAATATGGCTAGAAAGGCAATATTAAAAGATGTTTAGAAAACTTTACAAGCAAGTTTGAAAACCACTAAACGTTCGTCTGTTATTAGGTATAAAACGATACACGCAGTCAAAAGTTGGTTTGTGCAACAAAACGAATATTTTTGCATGTACACAAGCTTGTGTATTCTGGGAACAGAAGATTCATTTGAACTTCTTTGAATTTCCTACTCTTGGGACAGATGTATATTTTCTTCTTCCTGGATAATCGATCGCAGTATCTTTACACTTGCAATTCGAAGTAGGCACAAATTAAGCCGATTTGACGATTTTCCTGGAAAAATGCAACACGTTGCTAGTCAGTCTTGCTTGTCTAGTTATCTTGCTCTTACAGTAATGTCTACCCGGTACTTCATTACATAATTTCTGTTTTATGTTTAGTAAACATGATTTACATTAACTACCTGTGTTAACATCGTCATGTATGTAAATATTTGAAGATACGATATAATTATGTATTTCTAAAATGTCACTTTTTGAAGCCTCCAAGTGATCCTGATCTTACAGCATTCTCTTGGGCCGTAAGTGATGAATAATACGACAGAAAGATGTGCTCTTGAAACTCCCCAAAATATACTCCTCCTTGCATACATGGTGCTAAAACCCTCAATCTCTTCATGATAACTGTGCACAGTTGTGGAACTTGGGACATCATTTCTGGACTATCTAGGGACCACAACCATCTTTTTAGCCTAATTATATTATGCAGACTATTTTCTGCTGCAACATCGTTCAGTTCAGTCCTTTGCCAAGGCATGAAGCAGTATCCGAGACTCTGTAAATAGTAGGAATTTGTTTTTTATATGAAAACTATATTTAGTGCCATTAGCGATGAATTTATTGTAAAGTGTCACGGTAACTGCAATTTGCTCGACCTGATGCTAACAGAGGTATCTGTGATGTAAACAGTGTTAGGAGAATTAGCATTCGGGGTCCATCATATGCAGATCTTCTAAGACAAACTGAAGGAGGGAAGTCGATCTCTGGGTGGTCAAAATAATGCTTCAATGTTTCCTCAGATTAATATTGTAACAATGTAACGTTAATTTTGGCTATTTGGATGTTTTCACACAGAATCGCTTCACCTCTAATGAATCAAGGTAACCTAAACTGCGTATCCTGTCAAGTGTGCTAAATACAGTTCAGAGCACAAACTGGTCTTTTCAGTCACACGTTTACTCATACAAACTATATTAAACAGTAACGTTGCGATCATCTGGTAACTAGTAGGACGAACAGCAACAAAAACTATTATTTCCCTCATATATCATTTTTTTGATTGAATATTTCTTACAAAGAATTATAGATATGATCTCCATTTGTGAGGGGATTTTTAAGGGAAGGCCTTTTTGAGGAAACGTTCCTGATATCCTTCCAAGTCTATGAATGACTACAAATTTGTGTCAAGTTTGCTTATTCATTGCGGTGATTCTAAAACATCTAGTTCATATACTTAATCCCAGCTTGTTCCTTTAAATAAAACGGTGTTCTCTGTTTTTGACAGAAGAGGCTAAGTTGAAATTATAATGTTTACAGGATGTTTGGACTGTATTATAAATTTACCCAAATATAAAGTTGTGGATTAACCGACATCATGTGGTTAATATATTTCTTCTTCATGTCGCATTGTTGTAAGTATTATTTCCATGTGACTATCATTACATTTGTATTGTAAGTATGTATCTTTTATAATATTATTTATTCATGTCTGAAATCAGCAATTTATCACATTGTTCTATTCAGTGAGATTGTGTTATTATTGTACCATCTTGCATTAAGCAAGAGTTTATCCCATCCAAACGTGTACCATAATGTATTGGGCACGCTTTTATCCCATTCAAACGTGTACCGTCTTGCATTGAGTACTTGTGTATCCCATCCAAACGTGTACCATATTGCATCGAGCACGCGATTATCCCATCCAAACTTTTATAAAATTAGGCTTTGTTTATCGATAGCGACATTGCTGCTTTCAGGAAATGTTCATTTGTTTAACTTGCATGTAAAGGAAATAAAAGTACTCCACATGTGGGTTGAAGTCTTTGATCCCAGAATCATACAAATTTGATGTTTACCGTCATCAGTTTTAGTGTCCTGTTTTAGTATGTATTTATGTGAAATAAATCAATGGAAGAGTCTCATGTTGTGTCTTTTCGAATTCCGTATTCAAGTGTGTGTGTGTGTGTAACGCAGATTTACAAAAATGAATCATATAGGTACGATATATGCAGTGTGGCATTTTATTGTGATGTCTAACACTGAGGCATCATGCCGCAGACATATGGCATGATGTCCAACTCAGTCAAATTATCCTTAGACCAGGCCGACCAATTCTAACACCAACCTCCCAATGCTGGGTGCCAAACGAGGCAGGTGCGAGTGACATTTTTGAATGACTTTGATATGACTCGGCCGGGATTTGAACCCGAGACCTATCGCATTTTAGGCGGAATCTCTAACCACTTTTAGGCAACCGGAGCGTCCATTAAATTCAGTAAAAGAGCAGAAAGAAGTTATTATGTACTAATCGTTGATCCAGATAATATAATTTTGTTTGCATGAACACGATTGAATGGGAGTCATACATTTTGTGTTGTTTATTGGCTTAATCGTTATATTACCGATAACCAAGTTTGGTTCCGTTTATTTCCTCTTTTTTTGTACATTCTATCACGTAATCAGTAATAAAAACTTTACATGTGTGCATACATGTCTGCTGTAATCTCCATTTTTAAAACTTTTTCTCTATTTAAAAGCTGAAAATCCATCAGTGAATTTGAACAAACATTGTTTTTTTTTTATATTGCCAATTCATTTACCACACCACCGCTTGTCTAAAATGTCCACTAAATTTCGTTGGAGAAGGTCTCTGTACATGAAACTTATTTCATGATTAGTCAACGTTTTTGTATAAAATCTTATCATGTACTTATGTGTCTATGTATTTATTAGTAATAACAATTGATAGACACACGATACGTATCATGATGATAATATTTGTTTAGAAAAAGTAGAAAGAAAAGGCTCAAATACGGCGTTGAACAAATACCATAGACACCTATATCAAGGACACGTGTTTTACCATGGGTTTTCAGAAAAGAAAGAGAGAAACAAGGTTGGGTCACACATTAAGGCTTGTCTATTCTCTGTTTGGAACTTTAGTATAGCCTTTAAACGTGTTTAATATGAAAAATTATTTCCCATGTGAAGAAAGAATAATTAGGCAAATAATTTTTTTTATTAGAAATAATTTTAATAATGATTTGGGAAGCGTGATTAAAATGAAAGATTTTATTGTAGTTAAATAGTACTAGCTATTAAAACAAACCAAAGTGATTATACTAAAGGTAAGGGCAGGCATAGGACTAAACATTATGATTCTAAAGGTAAAACCAGGCCCTGGACTAAACATTATGATACTAAAGGTAAAATCAGGCCCTGGACTAAACATAGCAACACGTGTAGGATTATAACTGAAAACGAACTGAACTCATTTAATCATTTTAACATGTATTAAATGCCTACCTCTTAGGACAGAAACAGAAGAATAAAAAAATGGTTTCCATTACCTTATACAATATTCTAAATGATGCTATCGAAAGGCCATCGAAAATTATTGTATAAGACGTTATTATAAACAGAAGAGACGAGGACAGAATTTTACTAATTTTACCTGTGTAAAATGCACAGGATCAATAATATACAACAAACTCTTGCATAAATGAATAAAGAAATGATTAAATAATGACTATATAAACATTGTGCATATAAATTAGTCCTGGTTAGAGAGAGAGAGAGAGAGAGACAGAGAGAGAGAGATCTAAGTTGGAATGCATATTTATCTAGGTATTATATTGCTGTTAAATATTCATTTTATGTAATTAAAGTAATACTATACAGTGAATGTGATGATCTAAGTAATCTTAGCTAATGTTAAAATATGAATCTTTGGAATGTCTGAAAGAAAAATAATGAATGAAAGGTAACCCATAAGAAACTAGTGTTGTCACGGCGAGACAAGAAACGTGCATAGAGTGAAGCCATTCACCATAAATGGCATCAGCCGTCCTTGACCTTCTTCTCATTAATATTTAATTTTAGGTAACTTAGAACTTTATAATCAGAACAAAACATATACTACAATAGCTTATTACACGTGTGATTCAATCTCGATCGTATAACCTGAAATCTCTGATGCCAAGATAACCTATACAATAAATAATTATAAAACCCACTTGGCCCGTTAAATCAATCACAAATCCACGTGTTATGGCTCTTTTTATAATGCTCATTTTATTATTAATGGATTATTTAGGAAACCTCACCGTTTCAAGAACATTTATTCTAGTGAGATTTTTTAAAACTTGACATCTAGCTTGGGAAAATATGGCTATGGACTTACATTTCATACTTCCTGCATAGTTGGGTGTCATATCATACAGTGACCAATCAGGTCTTTTAAAAATACATACTGCGGCAGATTCCATCAACTCTTCTTTATGATGCTTTATGCAAAGTTGTGTTTGAAATCATACGGTGACAAAACAGGTCCCATTAAAATACTGAGGCAGATTCCATTAACTCTTCTTTATGACGCTCATCTAAAGTTTTAATTGATTAGACATAATTAAAGATTTGTCCAATCGGATGGCTGGGTCAACAATTTAAGCATCAAACAAGATTTTGTTTTATTGTGAAATCCAAAAGTTGGAAGAAATTACCCATATATATTTATATAGACCTTCAACCGTTACGTTTTGTTATTAAAAACCAAGCCAATTTTGCAATTGATTTATCCTGATAACAGTAAACTTGGAAGAATATAGTGCCGATTCGTTTTCACTAAGACATCTTATATATCTCAACAACATAGTAACTCTTCTTTGGAAGATTAAAAACTGTAAGTTCTGTATATATTCGTTTGCCATTAGTCAAAACTATGCGAACGCTCCAAGGCAATATTACACAACTTCAGCTGTTGGCTTATTGAAATCTCTGCTATTTAATGGAAAAGTGACAATCTATATTAAGTAATAACCTATGGGCCGTGAAAATGTGTTCCTAAAAGAAAGGTGATTGCTTAATATATGTTCAGTTTATGAGTAGGTAATTACTAGAAAATGTGACTATTAACGCTTGCACAAAACAGCATCTGCTTGAAAATTACGTTCTATGATATAAACACTGTTGCCTCCATATAGAAGTGAGGAATAAACTGTACTTGGTGTATCGCTACCCACAATGTCCGTAATAGAAGAACTGTATTCTGACTTCTTGTTTCACTGATGAAGATTCCAATATACTTGGATTCACTGCTGTATTCATATTGGTTGTTTCCGTCTCTCCTTTGGAAAAAGAGGTCACACCTTCATGATACGTTTCATCGAGATATAACAGAGTACAATTATCTAATAGTAAATATTAGTAGCTTAATAGTTATAATTTATTTTAATTCAGAAGTGCTTCAGAATGCAGCTTAGCTACAAAACCTATTCTATGTTGATCTTATTTATAGTTTTAAAGACGTTTAGGATTATGGTCTAAGATTTTTATGGACCAGAAACGTAATTTAGTTCCCTCTTCACAGATATCCAATTATATGCCACTGGTGGAGTGAAGTGAAGATTCCTGAAATAGTCAGACTGGTATTAACTGACCTCAACAGAGTCCTATAACTGCCTTATCACATGAATTTGTTCACGATTTCAGACTCCAGTATCTTTTGACTGAGTGAAAATGTCATTTCAGCAAAAAGAACCACAGAAGCACACTATAATTTCACGTAAAAGTGTGATATGACCATATGACGTGGCCTCAGCCCATTCAAAATACTTATCCCAGGAATCGTATAATAATAGCAATAATTCCAGAGTTGCACTAGTCATGAATATATAGAAAACTAAATTACTAAATTACCAAATAATTAACGTAAATTAAAACCCAAAAATTATAAAGAGGACTAAAAGCCAATCCATTATTCAAGCATTTCATCGATTAGAAGTAAAACAATCAACAGTTGTCCTGAAATATGATTATTCCTTATATCGAGTGTTTTTAGACTTTTGACAGAACACTTTTGCATTTGCAAAATTTATTGACTGCTTAACTGAGTGATCAGATCAGAATTCATGCTTCCATTACAATCTCCCAAGGCATTGCTGGTACATTCTGGGATTATGTTTGTTGTCAGAACGGCTGTTGTTGGTATCACACCACTCATTTTAGAAAGCGGTTTAATTGTTTCTTGGCGACTAAAATAATGCGATAATTGTTACATTCTGTATGTTCAGCCTGAATCTTTAAATTAATTTGAAAAGTGGCGAGCTTTAATCATCAAATAGGGTAGGACATACGTTAGAGGCCTCAAAATTCATTTGTTATTCTTTGAAGAAGAGAAACATTGTCAGACTTGCACAAGATAAACCTGTCAAAGCATAGCAACTATAGAAACTTATTAAATTGTTATATTGAAGTGTCAGATCGTGTAGATGAAATATTTGCAATCAGCTCTCAAATTAAACAAATCAGTTGTCGTTTTGATTGGCCGAATGGAAGATATTTTTCCTTCATTTCTTCCTTAAGCTGGCTGGCCGTAGGAGCGACACTGTTGATTTTACGACAATCTCTCTCGGTTATACCCCATTTTTATATTCTTTTTCCATTGCTGTTTGGAACGTTTCAACGTCAATGCCTTTGATATTATATTAACATTTTTTATTCTGTCTGCCTTGGGGTTTTTTTAATCTTTCCTCACACTGTGCCATGTAGGATTGTCTTTGATAGGCCAAATGTTTGCGAACACACGATCTTATTTGGCGTTTCTTTACCGAACGAGCTATACATTTTCCAAATGCACTTTGGATTCTTCATTAGAGACGTGGTCTAAGTGTAGATTTTAACAATATTTAGGTAACAATTCATCTCTAAGGCAATGATTCTTCTGTTCACTTGTGCTGTCAGTATCGATGTCTCACATATCTACTGGAATATGGACGCGATGAGGGAGCATATAACCTTTATTTTGGACCTAAGAGTAATGTTCCTGTCCTTGCAATGGGATGTTGTCTGAATCTCAGGTTTATAACCATCATAATAGATCAGAACACCTGGTTTACGAAGATTGTCACTGTGTCAGCTTCTGTCTATTCACTCTTATTTCCTTTTGCAGAACGTTCTGTTTATCATTAGCTTAGGAGTTTTAGCGTTGATCTTCATCCCATACCATAGTGACTCTTGATTGAGACAGTTCGTTAGCTCTTGTTCATCTCCTAAGAAGCCTGTCATTAGTGCGCAGGTGGACAGTCTTCTGCCTCCAACACTAAAACTGTATTTATTGTCTTCCAAGAGATTGCATTTTCCCTTTCTAAGGAAGAGTTATGGATGTTCATCTTGCTTGAAGAAGAATATTGTCTACCCTAGCTGACTTTCCTTTCTTTAGTGCCTTTAATTCAGACTCCACTTCTTCCCTGATGACCGGATAGCCAACCTGCGTTGTGGTCAGTGGAATGCCTAGTATAGTTTGGTCTCAAAAACGTTTCTTGGTTGTAAGGCTCTGAACAGAATTAATTTGTTAAAAATCTCTTGATCTTCTGCGAGCCTCTTACTTATTAGCCTAGTCCTTCGTCTTGGTAGATTTCCCCTTTTTTCTCTGTTGACAGGTCTTTCACCAACTTGTATGCCTTTTACTGTTACTCTGGTCCAGGTTTTATTTCTACATCCTTACATTGGCCCTCTTCCATTTCTCTTTTACTTTCTTTCAGCTCTTTTTAATCGTGTTGTTATTATTTCTGTATTTTTCTGCTCCTTCAAGGTGTCCTCGCTTCCTTGCATCACATAGGTCAATCATATCTGCTGTGACCTAGTGCTTCTTTATCCAACATTGAATGCCAAGGTCTTCGCTGACTGTGCCTATAAATGCCATGTTGAATGTGGTGATCTATGAGTTTACGTTTAATTCTTCTAGACCAAGAATTATGAGTGGTTCGAATTTGAGCGCTTATTGATGCTTCAAATGATTGTGCTTCTTTTTGTTTTTCATAAATCCCTGCTGTTCTTAATGTTTTGACGTTCCACTTACATTTC
Source organism: Sinohyriopsis cumingii (assembly GCA_028554795.2). Lineage (NCBI taxonomy): Eukaryota > Metazoa > Mollusca > Bivalvia > Unionida > Unionidae > Sinohyriopsis > Sinohyriopsis cumingii. The sequence goes on from CM068840.1 coordinate 57,736,536, forward strand.
TTATATATTCCTGCGTTGCTTGCACTTCAAAGTAAAAACATTCAACATCGTTCAGCCTTTATTTTGTCTTTAATTACACTTTGTCGACTTTGTAAAGCATTCGCGATTTGTCTTTTGGTATGTTGTCTTTTGTGTAATTATGAAGTAGATTATCACAGATTTTTAAAAATTCAATGGAAGAAAAGAGGTTGATGATTACAGAAATTGAAATAAATTTATAATATCGTGATGCTTTGATTCATTCATTAAGAGTTATATTTCTTTTCAGTGCTATCTTTATGCTATCCTTTATACGAAACTTTCTGTGTACAGACTATTTTAACAGCTTCTGATGTATCGCCCTGAAACTGGGAAGACATTATTGATATACTGACAAAAGTCCGAATATAATTTTGTCGTCGGCTATTACGATTAGCTTTTAGATGTATTCCCAATTTAACTGTTAGCTATATATATATATATATATATATATATATATATATATATATATATATATATGGATGCTATTAATTACAATTATTACGTTGCAACCAGTACCAAATTTGTTAGCGATTTATTGAAATCTGATAACCAATTATGTTGAATCTTTATATGCATTTGGCAGAACTCTTTGCATTTGCATAATTTATTGACTTTCTACTACGTTATTTTGATAATTTGTATACCTCCTTTATAATCTGCAATGGATTTGCTGGTACATTCCGAACAAGCACTTGAGGCTAGAATGTCTGTTATTGGTATCACACCACTAATATCAGGACTATTTTGGACGTTTGCTTGAACACGTAAAACAAGACCAATGATTTTGCTCTATATCTCACACAAATAAATAATTATCAAGAACTAAGACTCCATTTGTTGGTGCATTATAATCAGAACAAAATGTTCAGCCATAATCTTCACATTTATTTCTTGTTTTTTTTTTTTTGAATGAAATGAAAGTATGAATATTTACCGGCTTCCATCATCAATTTATAAAGACCATGCTTTGGAATCAAAACATTACTTTGAAGTCAAAACACACACTTTGAAGCCAACACATGCAATTTCACTACTTTGGATAAGTTAAAAAGTTTCAATCCTTGATAACACTGGTCAACAGTGAAATCATTACTGACTTGAAAAGCCCCTAATCTGTAGTATTTTGGTGTGCCGAACACGAATATAACCGTGAAAAATTTGTATTGGCTCTCGTTTTGAAGATATTCATATACCTCATTTTCTATGTTTCACTGTGTAAATTTCTCCAGTAGGACTGCAGCAACATCCGGAATAATGATGTAACATTGCATAATACCATCATGCTCACATCATCCACAGTTGATTGCATCATTTTCTGATGCAATGCAATACTAATGCCATGCGGCTGCTGAAGTAAGTTGACGTCAGCAGTGTACTATACATGTGTAGGCCTATTATACTAATGCCAGGCGGCTGCTGAAGCTGACGTAAGCAGTGTACTATATAAAGCCCAATCAGATAGGTTCAGCATTTAAAATATTTTAGACGTTGTGCGAGACAGTTCAAGCTACTGTTACATAAAACTTATTATTTTATCCATTTACGTACAATAAAGAACAGTAATGCCTCGAAAGTGTGTTAATACCGCGGACAATTTTTGCTATATTTGTGGGGAAGTGACATTTGCCAACCAGAAGAAAAGTATCAATTCTCAAGTGAAGAAGGCATATCATCTTTACTTCGGATGCAAGGTTGGTGACCAAGACAAGCCTTGGGCTCCGCATATATGCTGTGCTACATGTACAACACAGCTTTCACAGTGGTTGAATTGCAAAAGGTCATCAATGCCGTTTGCAGTCCCAATGGTGTGGAGAGAGCCAAGCAACCACCTAAATGACTGTTACTTCTGCTTGGTTCCTCCTCTTTCCGGCGGAATAAGGAAGCGAAAGAAGTCGAGAATAGTCTACCCAAACATTCCGTCTGCATTGAGACCAGTTCCACATGGTGAGGGACTTCCTATTCCAGAACCTCCAGCAGAATATTCTCTTGATTCATCTGACGAAGACAAAGGTGAGTCGACCTGTTCTTCTCCTGGTCCATCAGCATGCAGTGATCCAGATTTTCACTGTGGTGCATCATCAACCCCACACAGAATAACACAGGAAGAACTAAATGACCTGATTCGTGATTTGGACTTATCAAAGAACAAGGCAGAATTGCTAGGATCAAGACTCCAACAATGGAATCTTCTAGAAGAAGATGTCACAATTACTGCATATCGAAAGCGCCACCAGCAATTGGAGCCTTTCTTCAGAAAGGAAAGTAATCTGATATTCTGTTCCGATATTGAGGGCCTCATGAATGCTTTAAAAATCACTCATGACCCACAAGAATGGAGACTATTTGTGGACTCTTCGAAACTGAGTCTCAAGGCTGTGCTTTTGCACAATGGAAACATTCTTCCATCTATTCCAGTAGTGTATGCTGTCCACATGAAAGAGACATACGATAACTTAAGGCAGCTACTGAATTCCATTGAGTATAACAAGTACAGCTGGCACCTCTGTGGTGATTTGAAGGTAGTTGCCCTTTTAATGGGACTGCAGCAAGGATATACAAAATACATGTGTTTCTTATGCGAGTGGGATAGCCGAGCAAGGGAAATGCACTACATGAGGAAGGAATGGACTCACAGGCAGAATGTAGCCATTGGAGAGAAGAATATCCAACACCCAGCTCTGGTTGAGGCTCAGAAAATCTTGCTACCACCCCTTCACATCAAACTAGGTTTGATGAAGAACTTCGTGAAAGCCATTGACCGGACTTTGCCAGCATTCCGATACCTGCATGAAAAATTCCCTCGACTCAGCGAAGCAAAGATTAAAGAGGGAGTTTTTGTGGGTCCTCAGATTCGAGAGCTTTTCAAAGATGACCGGTTCAACAACTTGCTGGAAGGTGACGCGAAACAAGCATGGAATGCTTTTCGCCTAGTTTCTACAAACTTCCTCGGAAATGTTAGGGCAGAAAACTATAAGGAACTAGTAGAAGACATGTTGATGAAGTATAAGAAACTTGGCTGCAATATGTCTCTAAAGATTCACTTCCTTCATTCCCATTTGGATTTCTTTCCTAGCAACTGTGGTATTGTTAGTGATGAACACGGCGAACGTTTTCATCAAGATATCGCAACAATGGAACAAAGATACCAGGGAAAATGGTCCACTACAATGCTGGCTGACTACTGCTGGACACTCCTCAGAGATGCTCCCGAACAGCTGTACAAGAGACAGGCGAAGAAATCTAAGATGTAGTCAATGACTTGATTTTTTATAGGTAGGCTATTACAGTTGACCTTTTACTATTGGAATGCATTTCGTTATGTAAACATTAATTTCTTGCAGATTACAATAAAACTAGAGCCAATTTTGCAATTTGACTGTCATATTCGTGTTCAGCACATAAAAATTGATAAGAATTGACTAATTTTATTTCAGTAACATGACTTTTGTAAAAATTTGTTGTCCAGTGTAAGCTAAACACATAATTCCATTCTTATTTTATATGGCAGGGAAATAATAAAACACATATATGAATATTGTGAATATCAAATTTGAATGTTTTTTAGACATAATTAAAATCAAATCTAAAGTAATTTTAACTTTAAACATTCGTTCTACTGACACTATTTTCACTCCACTTTTAACTCAACCTCTGAAATAATTGAAAGAGTCATGAATATCGTAAAAAAGAATGGCAAGTAGTATTTTAAATATAGGAACGATCATGAACAACATAAACTTTGAACTCGACTGTAGTATTTTAAATAGACTGCAGTATTTTAAATATTATACAAAATCATGAACATGGTATGCATAGAAAATATGAACATCATGACATAGAATGGTAAAGAAGCATTTAAACACTTCAAGAATCTCGTAACAAAATAATGCTAAACAAGACTTTCAAATTTAAGACAATATATTGTGAATCTGATTGTTTATACACATTTTCCTGTTACACTGTACTTAATCCTTCGAAAACGATTGATTTGTTTTAATTTCTGATTATATTAATAGATATATATTTATTTCTCCAATCGCTTTATACTACTTCTAAAGTACTGCTGTGACCCAAGGATGTCCATGAACTACGCGAAAAAAGAAGAGAAATGAAAAAAGGAAAGAGATACCATGAAGGAGCTACAAAATATAGAGAGGTAAAGAACATGATCAAGAAAAGCATGGAAAAGGCAAAGGAATCCTGGATAGAAAGACAAAATCGAAGACAATCTGAGTAGAAATGATAGCAAAATGGCATATCAACTAGTAAAAGATATCGCAACCCATAAACAACAGCAAACTACCACCATCCAAGACAAAACAGGAAAATGCCTCACAGAAGATCAAGAGACCTTCAAGCGATGGACATAATACTGCTCAGAATTGTACAATCATAATAAACAAGGAGATCCAGCAGTACTAAATTGTCATCAGACAGAAGAAACTGATGATAACTCTATTCTTCGTGAAGAAGTATAAATTTCAGTTAGGTCGCTACAGGAATGAAAGTCAGCTGGCGTTGACAACATACCAACAGAGCTTATTCAAGCAGGAAGCATGCGGAGAAGACATAGTCACAGTCCTGACAACAATCTGCAACAAGATATGGCAGACAGGAGAATGGCCCACCATCTCCTTAATCATCATGCTCCACAAAAATGGAAACCTACAGGTTTGCCAAAATTACAGAACCATCCGTCTGATCAGTCACCCGAGCAAAGTAATGCGGAAGATAATTCTCAACAGACTAAAGCCTCAAGCAGACAAAATTATTGCTGAAGACCAGGTAGGATTTTCAGTAGGAAGGAGCACCACCGAACAAATTTTAAATCTCAGACTCCTTCGGGAGAAATACCTTCAGCACCAGCAGAATCTATACCACGTCTTTATAGATTTCAAAAAGGATGTTGGTATGGTAATAGCATGCGCCCTTATGAGCAACTATGATTAAGTACAACATCAACTCAGACATGGTGCAGATCGTTGAGCACCTCTATGTCAAGGCCCTCCGTGCTGTCCTCATCAATGGCAACAGAGGAGATTGGTTTCGAACAATAATTGGAGTCAGAAAAGATCATGGAGGATACCTTGGATGACCACAAGGGCACTGTCAGCATCGGAGGAAGAAAAATCACCAACCTTCGCTTCGCAGATGATATTGATGGTTTAGCATGAGATGAAAAAGAACTGGCTGACTTTGCTGAGCGCATCGACACAACCTCCACAGCATATACGGTATGGAGATTAGAGCCGAGAAACCAAACTGATGACAAACAATATCAACGGCACCAGTGCAGAAATAAAGATAAGTGGACAGAAGATGGAAAGAGTCATAATGTTCAAGTACATGTAATCAGTTATCACAGATGAGGGCTCAAAACCAAAACTACTTTGCAGGATTGCCCAGAAAACAGCAGCAATACCAAGGTTGAGACCAATAGGGAAATATACCAACATTACTTTTAATTCCAAAATATGGTTGATGCGCTCAGTTGTCATATCTATCTTTCTGTATGTTTGTGAAACATGGACGCTCACATAAGACATACAAAGAAGGAATCAAACCTTCGAAATGAGATGCTACTGCAAGATCTTGGGCATCTCATACATTGACCATGTAACCCACGTAGAAGACTACAACATGATCCAGCAAGCCATCGGATCCTACGAAGACCTCTTGACCACTGTAAAAAAGCGTAAGCTGAAGTGATACGATCATGTCTCAAGATCATCTGGGCACAGTGCGAGGGTGCAGAAGAAGAGGCAGACAGAAAAAGAGGTGGGAAGACAACATCGAGGAGTGGACAGGCATGGGATTTGGAGATTCCCAAAGCGCAGTATAGAACAGGGAAAGATGGAGAGAATTGGTTGTAAAGTCAACTGTGGTGCCCCAACGACCTCTTGGATTAAGGATTTGATGACGATGATAATGACATTAGTGCTGCTTATCAAACTTTTCTCAAAAATTTGAAATGACTGAAATATTTTATCAACTGTTTTTACAAAATTGAATCTAATGGTGATACAATTCACATATTAGGTGAATTATAAAATTCTTCATGAAAACAATTCTAGCACTCGGTGTTAAAACTACTGTAATAGCACATTTATAAACTGACCAAGCACTCTGAGCCCAACAATAATTACGAAACTAATGGAGCATTAAAGCTGGATAAAGCAAATATTGATAATTTCTTCTGTAGCATCTGTTGCATACATTATTGTGTCTTCAAGTCTGAAACTCAATTCTGCTTATATGAACTGCCCATTAAAATCTGTCGTAAAATGTGCCCTATGTATAATGTACTTACCGATCCTTATGTACATGCTTTTGATCGGTTTGGAGCATACTGTCCATTTTCTTTAAGCGTATAAGAACTATGACATCGACAGGTACCATCGTAAAGGAGATCAAGGGGCAAGGTTACCTGCACTTCTTTATACAAATTGATACACAGTGAATAAACTCAGATGAAGCGTCAGTATAAACAACGTCACCTTCAAAGTAGTTGTTTGTGAAGGTATTATCTTCAATGTATACCAGTCCACCGCGGCAAGAACAAATAACAATAAAAAGTGTGATCAATCCGATATAAATAGTCACTTGTTGTCAATACAGTCGTTTTATGTCCAACATTTTCGAGAAGTTCATTCAACGAACAAATGCACTTTACGATAGATAGACAGAGGGGACAGCTATTTTCCTTGCTGACTACTGCTTGTAAAATAATTTCAACATTTCGTTCCAGTATCCAATTAATTCAGCCGAAGTTGTCCTTAGAGGGTTTGTGATTGGCTTACTGTCCTTAGAGGGTTTGTGATTGGCTTACTGTCCTTAGAGGGTTTGTGATTGGCTTGCTGTCCTTAGAGGGTTTGTGATTGGCTTGCTGTCCTTAGAGGGTTTGTGATTGGCTTGCTGTCCTTAGAGGGTTTGTGATTGGCTTGCTGTTCTTAGAGGGTTTGTGATTGGCTTACTGTCCTTAGAGGGTTTGTGATTGGCTTGCTGTCCTTAGAGGGGTTGTGATTGTCTTGCTATCCTTAGAGGGTTTGTGATTGGCTTGCTGTCCTTAGAGGGTTTGTGATTGGCTTACTGTCCTTAGAAGGTTTGTGATTGTCTTACTGTTCTTAGAGGGTTTGTGATTGGCTTACTGTCCTTAGAGGGTTTGTGATCGGCTTGCTGTCCTTAGAGGGTTTGTGATTGGCTTACTGTCCTTAGAGGATTTGTGATTGGCTTACTGTCCTTAGAGGGTTTGTGATTGGCTTGTGATTGGCTTGCTGTCCTTAGAGGGTTTGTGATTGGCTTGCTGTCCTTAGAGGGTTTGTGATTGGCTTGCTGTCCTTAGAGGGTTTGTGATTGGCTTGCTGTTCTTAGAGGGTTTGTGATTGGCTTACTGTCCTTAGAGGGTTTGTGATTGGCTTGCTGTCCTTAGAGGGTTTGTGATTGGCTTGCTGTCCTTAGAGGGTTGTGATTGGCTTACTGTCCTTAGAGGGTTGTGATTGGCTTACTGTCCTTAGAGGGTTTGTGATTGGCTTGCTGTCCTTAGAGGGTTTGTGATCGGCTTGCTGTCCTTAGAGGGTTTGTGATTGGCTTACTGTCCTTAGAGGGTTTGTGATTGGCTTGTGATTGGCTTGCTGTCCTTAGAGGGTTTGTGATTGGCTTGTGCTTGGCTTACTGTCCTTAGAGGGTTTGTGATTGGCTTGCTGTCCTTAGAGGGTTTGTGATTGGCTTGCTGTCCTTAGAGGGTTTGTGATCGGCTTGCTGTCCTTAGAGGGTTTATGATTGGCTTACTGTCCTTAGAGGGTTGTGATTGGCTTACTGTCCTTAGAGGGTTTGTGATTGGCTTGCTGTCCTTAGAGGGTTGTGATTGGCTTACTGTCCTTAGAGGGTTTGTGATTGGCTTGCTGTCCTTAGAGGGTTTGTGATTGGCTTGCTGTTCTTAGAGGGTTTGTGATTGGCTTACTGTCCTTAGAGGGTTTGTGATTGGCTTGCTGTCCTTAGAGGGTTTGTGATTGGCTTGCTGTCCTTAGAGGGTTGTGATTGGCTTACTGTCCTTAGAGGGTTGTGATTGGCTTACTGTCCATAGAGGGTTTGTGATTGGCTTGCTGTCCTTAGAGGGTTTGTGATCGGCTTGCTGTCCTTAGAGGGTTTGTGATTGGCTTACTGTCCTTAGAGGGTTTGTGATTGGCTTGTGATTGGCTTGCTGTCCTTAGAGGGTTTGTGATTGGCTTACTGTCCTTAGAGGGTTTGTGATTGGCTTGTGCTTGGCTTACTGTCCTTAGAGGGTTTGTGATTGGCTTGCTGTCCTTAGAGGGTTTGTGATTGGCTTGCTGTCCTTAGAGGGTTTGTGATTGGCTTGCTGTCCTTAGAGGGTTTGTGATTGGCTTGCTGTCCTTAGAGGGTTTGTGATTGGCTTGCTGTTCTTAGAGGGTTTGTGATTGGCTTACTGTCCTTAGAGGGTTTGTGATTGGCTTGCTGTCCTTAGAGGGGTTGTGATTGTCTTGCTATCCTTAGAGGGGTTGTGATTGGCTTGCTCTCCTTAGAGGGTTTGTGATTGGCTTACTGTCCTTAGAGGGTTTGTGATTGTCTTACTGTTCTTAGAGGGTTTGTGATTGGCTTGCTGTCCTTAGAGGGTTTGTGATCGGCTTGCTGTCCTTAGAGGGTTTGTGATTGGCTTACTGTCCTTAGAGGATTTGTGATTGGCTTACTGTCCTTAGAGGGTTTGTGATTGGCTTGTGATTGGCTTGCTGTCCTTAGAGGGTTTGTGATTGGCTTGCTGTCCTTAGAGGGTTTGTGATTGGCTTGCTGTCCTTAGAGGGTTTGTGATTGGCTTGCTGTTCTTAGAGGGTTTGTGATTGGCTTACTGTCCTTAGAGGGTTTGTGATTGGCTTGCTGTCCTTAGAGGGTTTGTGATTGGCTTGCTGTCCTTAGAGGGTTGTGATTGGCTTACTGTCCTTAGAGGGTTGTGATTGGCTTACTGTCCTTAGAGGGTTTGTGATTGGCTTGCTGTCCTTTGAGGGTTTGTGATCGGCTTGCTGTCCTTAGAGGGTTTGTGATTGGCTTACTGTCCTTAGAGGGTTTGTGATTGGCTTGTGATTGGCTTGCTGTCCTTAGAGGGTTTGTGATTGGCTTACTGTCCTTAGAGGGTTTGTGATTGGCTTGTGCTTGGCTTACTGTCCTTAGAGGGTTTGTGATTGGCTTGCTGTCCTTAGAGGGTTTGTGATTGGCTTGCTGTCCTTAGAGGGTTTGTGATTGGCTTGCTGTCCTTAGAGGGTTTGTGATTGGCTTACTGTCCTTAGAGGGTTGTGATTGGCTTACTGTCCTTAGAGGGTTTGTGATTGGCTTGCTGTCCTTAGAGGGTTGTGATTGGCTTACTGTCCTTAGAGGGTTTGTGATTGGCTTGCTGTCCTTAGAGGGTTTGTGATTGGCTTGCTGTTCTTAGAGGGTTTGTGATTGGCTTACTGTCCTTAGAGGGTTTGTGATTGGCTTGCTGTCCTTAGAGGGTTTGTGATTGGCTTGCTGTCCTTAGAGGGTTGTGATTGGCTTACTGTCCTTAGAGGGTTGTGATTGGCTTACTGTCCTTAGAGGGTTTGTGATTGGCTTGCTGTCCTTAGAGGGTTTGTGATCGGCTTGCTGTCCTTAGAGGGTTTGTGATTGGCTTACTGTCCTTAGAGGGTTTGTGATTGGCTTGTGATTGGCTTGCTGTCCTTAGAGGGTTTGTGATTGGCTTACTGTCCTTAGAGGGTTTGTGATTGGCTTGTGCTTGGCTTACTGTCCTTAGAGGGTTTGTGATTGGCTTGCTGTCCTTAGAGGGTTTGTGATTGGCTTGCTGTCCTTAGAGGGTTTGTGATTGGCTTGCTGTCCTTAGAGGGTTTGTGATTGGCTTGCTGTCCTTAGAGGGTTTGTGATTGGCTTGCTGTTCTTAGAGGGTTTGTGATTGGCTTACTGTCCTTAGAGGGTTTGTGATTGGCTTGCTGTCCTTAGAGGGGTTGTGATTGTCTTGCTATCCTTAGAGGGTTTGTGATTGGCTTACTGTCCTTAGAGGGTTTGTGATTGGCTTACTGTCCTTAGAGGGTTTGTGATTGGCTTGTGCTTGGCTTACTGTCCTTAGAGGGTTTGTGATTGGCTTGCTGTCCTTAGAGGGTTTGTGATTGGCTTGCTGTCCTTAGAGGGTTTGTGATTGGCTTGCTGTCCTTAGAGGGTTTGTGATTGGCTTGCTGTCCTTAGAGGGTTTGTGATTGGCTTGCTGTTCTTAGAGGGTTTGTGATTGGCTTACTGTCCTTAGAGGGTTTGTGATTGGCTTGCTGTCCTTAGAGGGGTTGTGATTGTCTTGCTATCCTTAGAGGGTTTGTGATTGGCTTACTGTCCTTAGAGGGTTTGTGATTGGCTTGTGCTTGGCTTACTGTCCTTAGAGGGTTTGTGATTGGCTTGCTGTCCTTAGAGGGTTTGTGATTGGCTTGCTGTCCTTAGAGGGTTTGTATTTGGCTTGCTGTCCTTAGAGGGTTTGTAATTGGCTTGTGATTGGCTTGCTGTCCTTAGAGGGTTGTGATTGGCTTACTGTCCTTAGAGGGTTTGTGATTGGCTTGCTGTTATTTTTCAAGAATACCCAACATGATGTTCAGTAAGTAAGATTAATTTCAACGAGTACATGACAGATTGAAAACAATCGTTCTCACAAAACAGAAATTGTATCTCATAATTATAATCACTTTCAATAATGTGTGGAAAACGCATGTTGACCATCAAGTTAACAGTTAACATAATTTCCATCGAATAAACGAATTATAGAAACATAGAAAATTTATGGCACATAAACAATTCAGCTTTTTGATACATGAAATATGGTAGGTTGAGACCGAGAAAATCATCGGGAACAGTAACACAAAGCTTCTTCATATGTAGAGCGCAATAAAAATAATACCACCTCTTCAGAATAACTGTGGTATTCATCGTATAACTTTATCCCCCACCCCCAAGAAAAATGTAGCTTTTGTGCTGCATTTTAAATACAAGGAATGTCATGGGATTTGACCGCTAGTTTTCACAAGTGTATCGTAGCTTATTCATACTTGTTGAGGTACAAGAACTTTCATGCAATGCGTAATGATATGAACAATATTTAATGAAAGCAACAGTTTAGATTAAAAAAAAACAAATAGCAAGAAAAGAAAATTCATGTGGTGAGCGAAAATCCTGACTCTAGTCTATTATTTGTCTGAATATATGTTTGCATTTGTTTCTTTGTGAGGGGATGATCACTAGACGAGTAATCAGTACTCCCCTTTGAAAGTTTGAGAGGTGTGATGTGAATCAATTGTCTGATACAGCCAAATTCTCTGTTAATGATAGTTTCGACGGATTCGAAGAAACAAAATTTCACACTGAAAACTACAGGACAAAAAGGGTCGTTCCTAACGTCTGCTTGATATATGTTGCATATATACATTCTAGCACAAACACATAACATAGTTCAAACCCCATATTTTAACATTGCATTTAAACTTTGATAGTTATGTGACACTAAATATTGCTACTTAGCATCTCCAGGTTCAAAATGCGTGTTTAAACTACCGTCTTCACATTCCAACTACACATTTGAACTACCATCTGCACATTCCAACTAAACATTTGAACTACCGTCTTTACATTCCAGCTACACATTTGAACATCCGTCTGCATATTCCAACTGCACATTCGAACTACCGTCTGTACATTCCAACCACACAACCACACGATTGATTTTAGACGGGCAGAATGGTAGCAATTGATTAGTTTGAGACATATTTTGCAAATATAATCTCAAAATTTATTCTCCGATGTGTATGTATGTATGTATATATATATATATATATATATATATATATATATATATATATATATATATATATATATATAGAGAGAGAGAGAGAGAGAGAGAGAGAGAGAGAGAGAGAGAGGGAGAGAGAGAGAGAGAGATGAGAATGTACAGTACACAGTTGTTTGATCAGAGACTCGCACAATGTGTAGACAATTATCAACACCTCTCACAGTCAGAAGCATATTATCTGATACATATATGTATTTTACCGTGTAGAACTGAGTTATTGGTATCCGCTGTCTAGATAGATATTATATGAAAACGACTCCTAAAGTCTGCTCGAGAAATCAACTTGAACAACTTATATTAACTTCCCTGTTCTTAGGCAAGACAAATTTATGAAAGTGCTGACATAAAATATAACTACAAGATGTAATCGACTCATTGTTTATAATTTATTTCTGAAACTGAGAAAGCAAATATGACCATACAGTGACTGCATCTTCTGAGAGATTCACAAAAAACTAAACTCCAGTATATACTTCCAAACCTATATAAGCCCCATTTATTTATTTTCCAAACGTAGAAACCGTTAAGCCGTTTACACTCTTCGTTTATATCAAGGGGGTTATTGATAAGCAAGATAAGATTAATACATTTTCTTTAAATTGTTAGCCCTATGAAAACGTACAACGCTCTGGAACAGGCTCTAATGACAAAGGTTATCATTTGTATCATTTTCTAAAGGAATCAATAATGATGCTGTAGTCAAAAGCTGGTTTATGTATGCCTATTTTGTTTTTCTACATACAACATACCTGTGAAGTTGGAAGTCTTAGGACATACACTAATATCAGCTGAATTGTCAAATTGTAGAATTATAAGAAAGAATAAAGAGAAAATATTATTTTGGTTTATTGTTACTAAATATACACGAGAGCGTAAGGAGCGGGATGTTGCTGGTAGTGGTTTTCTAGTTATATTGGTCAAATGCCGGAATCATGTATTAAATGGCCAAGCATCCTAATTAATTCAGCTAATGATTTTATTTTGGAATGTAGCTAACATCTAGTGAAAATTACCTGGTTGCAAGTTTCAGTATGGCTAGAAGGCAAATAATCTATCGGTTTATAGAACTTTACAAACACGTTTGAAAATATCTAAATGTTCCCGTTGTTAGTAGACAAGATATACGCACACTTCGAAATTATCAAAATATAGCATTTGTGTCAGTATTCAAGCTCAGGGATTTGTATACTCTGGGAAAAGAATCATGCACTGGAGCTTACTACATTTGCGAATTCTGGTAACAGATGTAATTGTTTCTTCACTAATGGATAATTGATCGACGAGTCATCAAATTTGTGGTTTCAAGCACCCAAAACTTCATTAGAATCATTATCCATAAAGTCGGGCGATTTGACAATTTTCCTGGAAAGGGTCATGACATTGATGGTCAGTTTTGCTAGTCAAGTGATCTTGCTCTTCCCTTGATACGTCAATTTAATTATTTGATGACTGTATGGTGGAATACGTTATAGTAATATATGGCACCATCGCAAAGTGCCCCACTAACTACAATTTTGTAGACACTATCTCAGAAGAATTTGTATTGGAAACAAAAGATAGGTGAAATGGCATTATTTGTGCATAGCTTCTTCAAATGAGTACGTAAAATGGAAAAATAGAACTCGTTCAGGGCATAATTAAGAGAAAGCTGCACTCAAACTTCTGCTGAAATCCACCAATCTATAATAACGGAATTTTACAGAAAGCCAGGAGGACCTGTAATCAGGGGCGATAACTCTTATATACAATACGGTGGAATATTAGAAGCCATGTATTGTTTTGACATCCAGGAATCATCAGGAAATCAATGCTTTGGAAATTAATTGCAAGACGACAAATAATGACGAAGTCATAAATCTTTTAGATCATGGAATTATAAAAATTAAACGCATTCAATATCTTGCTAATATTTATGAGGTCGTTGAAATTTAGATCCTTTGTGGGTCCAAAAGATCTGATAGCGCGGAACATTGCAAATAAGACATTCAGTCTAACAAATGTAAAGCTACATCTCAAATTTGATTAAAATGCAACAATCCTTGTTCTGAAGACATATTGAGTTTCTGTTTATAATTTCTTCAGATCCACACATGAAATTTTGTTGATTCATTCTTCTTTGATATGCCCATTTCCTCTACGATAATCCAGTTAATAATCTCGTTTATTATACGCTCTGTGATCTCTTATAGTTTGCATATCTTGTTTCTATTTCCTCTATATGTTGCATTTGTAACATATTACAACTGGCATCACTTCTAATAAGAGTAGAGTCTGAGACGAGTGTTTCTCAAATAATGATAGTACAACGTTTTCCGAGTTTAATTTTAACTGCTCCAAATTATATATCTTCCAAATTTTGTATGTCTACTTCATCCATGTGGTGAAAAAACACTTCTCATATAAACTGACTTTGATTACTTTTGTGGCAATGTTTTGCAAGTTTAGGTTGTATAAATTTTCTCATGATACAAATTTGGTCATGGGACAATGCTTAGTTGATGGTGTAGTTGACATGACTACTGTATCTTCACTGAATAACATATTACAATTTACATATCCTCGTGATTAAATCCATATTTTTGCGATATTCATTGTATTTGATCGTATTCAAAATCTCATGCACAAGCTTGTAATCTTTAAATCTGTATTTTGATCTCCTCTATTTTTGAGGTAGTTTGAGTCTACTTCATAAATTGTAATGTTATATCTTTACATTTCTTCACCAATTGGTAGAAGGTTGTCTACAGAGCAGTTTTAAATATATCCATTTTGTTACTTACTGGCGGTATTTTTGGATGCGCTTTCGTTTCTTCCGCCTGGATGAACACGAGTTAGGATGTCATACATTTTCTCAATTTCCCCATCTGCCACATTCTGTGAACGCGTTATCTGTGTAACTTCATTTTTCATGCTTCTTGAAACTGCCATTTATGTATTCTTATTTAGACATCTCCAGATAAGTTCTCGGCTCCATAGGATGGCTATATATTTGACAGATTGAGTGAATTGAGTTGACCTAAGGATTTGATTGCCATTACGCTGATAAAAGGACTGTAAGAGTATGTTCAATATCGTGTGATTGAGCAAAGAAACAAAACTGTAAGTACCTTCTAGTCCATAGGAAGCTTTCCGGGTGGGATAGGGCCCCACCCGAAAATTAGAGAGAGAAGACGACGTGGAGGGCAAAGAAGAATTGGCAGTTGTACGAAGCTTTCATTTACTTACAGTAGTAGTGAAACAAATATCTACCAGATATCTTACCTGAGATAAGTCTATTCGTTGGAAACGGGTAGGTATTTCGTTGATAAGAATTTATAGCATCTGTAAACTCTGTCGTAAGTTGAGGCAAGGTATCACTTATTGATGGTATTACTTTCCGATTGCGACTGAAAGGCATATGATAAAGGAGTATCGTACCATTGTCATGGAAAACTTAGGTTACGAGTGGGGGGGGGGCCGCCTTGCAGCGTGCATCGAGGAACGAATAAAGAATGGAAAACAGAGAAAGTAACAGAAAGAGAAACCCAGAAAGAGCTGGACAGGATAGAAGCGGCTACGAAGGAAAAAGAAAATGAAGCAGATAGGGAGATCCAGATTGACCTTGATTATGATAGAAGCTGCTGCGAAAGAAAGAGAATCTCAGAATGAGCTGGACAGGATAGAAGCAGCCGCGAGAGAGAGAGAGAGAGAGAGAGAGCTCACGCTCTCGAGATGGAAAGATTACGAGTAGGGGCTAGCTAGAACAGCAGATAGAGACATCAGTTAAAACCCTGAAGGGGATGGACGACCGATTGCTGACCACCGTATTGTCCAGATAAACATGCCTTGATTTAATGAAAAGGAAGAATCGATTGACTATTTCCTCGTTCATTTCGAGAAATTCGCGTGCGTACATATGATTCCTGAATAATATTGGGCAATCAATGTTTCGGCCTTTCTGCAAAGTGCAGCTAGAGACATTTATCACAACTTCGTAGTAGATCAAGCAGACGATTACAACACCCTGAAGAATGCCGGGTTTTTTTTTGCCATTATCGACTGACCGCCGAAACATACCAAACACTTTTCGAGAGTCAGCAACAACAAAAACAGCGGATACACACTCTCAGTTCCACACCCAAGTTCGCGGGTTATATGAGAAGTGGATGAAAATGGCAGAGGTCGACCGGTCGTATGAAGGTTTAAGTGAAGCGATACTCAAGGAACACGTCCTGAGTATATATATATATATATATATATATATATATATATATATATATATATATATATATATATTGGCAGTTGTCAGTTTTCCTAGCGAAGAGAGAGCATAGGCCGCTCGAAGTCACTGCCAGCATGGCTGGAAAATACGAAGAAGCGCACTCAGAGACTAAAGTTTCTGGGGGTACGGACAGACAACGCCCCACTGAGTCTCGTCGTGTGGTTGAGGCAGAGCCAAGCGTACGTAATCGTCTTGGGGACGGGATGCATTAACGGGAAAGGGCTTTGAAGGACGGCTATAGCCGCCGTCGTGCTACAACTGCAAGCGCCCAGGGCATTTTGCCACGGACTGTCCCAAGGCAAGTCGACCCAGGTAAATGATATTGCCAGGGGAAAATGGTGGAACGAGGCGATCTGTAAACCAGTAAACCTAGCACGAGCCACCGTCAGTGGGAAGGATGCCACTATCTTGTACGACACTGTGTGTAGTTATCCTGCCCTTGTCGAAAAGAAGCACGTGAAGCCAGAGGACTATACAAGGGAGGTAATTGATGTCCAGTACGCCAACAGCACGAGTGACTTGTTTTCAGTTGTCATCAGTGACCTCTATTCACGGTACGTGAAAGAGAAAATCGAAGTCGCGTGCTTGTCTGGATTGTCACATGACGTGATACTGGGATACCGTTATGTGTTACCGAAGGAAGTTACTTCGTGGCCGGTTGATAACCTGCTTCCAGCCGAGTTGTAGAAACTTCAGCAAGAAGACGCACCTCTGGCGCAGTTGCATAAACACTCTGCAGAAGGAACGGAGAAAAGAACTTCAAATGGCGAGGTGAAGCTTATGTACAAGAAGGGGATCTTGTACCGCCACGGCAGGAAGGGACACGAGCACTTCAAGCAAGTTGTTTTGCCGAAAGCGAAGCGAGGCGAAGTATTGAAGCTCGCGCACGAAAGTCTCATGGGAGGACACATGGGAATTGTCAAGACGCATGACCGTCTTGTCAACGGACTCTACTGGCCAGGGGTCCAGGAAAACGTTAAGCGGTTTTGTTTCTCCTGTGGTAAGTGTCAGCGGATGGCACCGAAAACAGATCACCAACCCGTTCTCTTGGGAAATGCACCACTTATATATGAACTATTCCACCGTAAACGAGAAAATTGTTATATTTCAAAGGTTGTTGATTACACTACACTCTACCCGGAGGCTGTCGTGTTACGCAATATCGATTCAGAAGCCGTCGCGGAAGCTTTGCTTGGGATTTGGTCACGAGTCGGAGTGCCCGACGAGATCTTGACCTTTCAGGGTACGTAATTTATGAGTCACGTGATGGAAGAGGTTAACCGACTGATGCCGATTAAGCATCTCACTACCACGTCGTATCACCCCCAGTGCAACGGACTCGTCAAACGGCTCAACGGGACTATGAAGAACACCCTTAAATAGCTGTGTGAAGGCCGACCTAAGGATTGGGATTGGCATATTCCTGCCATGCTATTTGAACTCCTATATGGGAGGACCATACGAGGTCCCATCGCCGTACTGAGGCAGTTGTGGACTGACGACCACGCTGTTGAAGATGTACGCACTACTTATCAGTACGTCAGGCACAAGGCCGGAGAACGGAAATAAGGGTACCGGATGTACCGAATCGGGATACAAGGCGAAAGTTGCAGATGAGTAACATGGAAGGGACAAGGAAAGGACACACTGTCACCTTGAATTTAGATTGATGAAATCACTGGCAATTTGATTAGGTCTTTGCATTGATTGAAAGAAATACTCTAAAAATTGTCCTGTAATTGATGAATACCGTGATATAGTTGATTAAATTGTTAATCCTTTCACCTTATTATTTTTTATATTTTATACACCTAGACCGTCGGCCTTGCTGACTGGGGGCTCGGAGCTATTTAATCTTTTAATTGTCCATCCTTCTCCGGTGTTGGTAATAATATCGAGGGGGCACGTGACAGTCGCTTGTCTTGGTTCTATTTTGTTATATAATTTAAAGCAAAAGGAAAACCATTGAAGATAACACTTTAATCTTAATAAATTGTCATTAGATGTCATCAACAAACCAACGGGACATCCATTAACAACGGGAAGTTATATAATTATCACTTCTCAACATTTCTTTAATCCTTTCAAATCTGTGGTGATTGCATTTTACTGTAAAGTTTTATATCCATGTTGTTAATGCCATAACAGAAGCTTTAGAGCTCTGTAACTGACTTCCTAAAATGTTTATAAAATATTAAAGCTTGTTACATCATAAAAGTAATTTTAGAAACAGAAGCTAATGAATCTCCAGAGCCTAATATTTCATATATCTTGTTTTTGTTACCTCATCTGTCATTTTTATTAACATGATCGTTTTGTAACGCGAGTCTGAAATGTAAAATAAATATGAATCCAATAAAATGGATTATACTATAAGCATGTTTGGTTTCTAAATGACCATTATTAAAATAATTATCACTGGCTAATGTAAACGCGTAGGAAAAAAGCATCTCCCATTTGATATTCGCTCCGATGATTTTTCAGTGGAAGCATATACAAGACACTTGTTTAATTGTACTCGAATATCACAAGATGAACTGACGCTTAGTTTCGTATGCATGTTGCATGGTTGCCTGAGAGCATGGTACAAAAGTCTCAGTAGCTATATATACATTCGATAGTCATGTCATCTGAAACTCATTCATACCATTGAATCAGCAAATTACTTCCGATACATGAGAAATTAAATTTGAAGTGCTCTTTAAATTTAAGTGAAATTCCGTCATGCAACATTATATGACGCAATTGCATTTGAGATATCATTCTGTGTTGTTTTCACAGAAAAATAAAACTCTGAAAATTTAACACCGATTGACGGACACGGTAATGTTCTATACCATGATCTGCAGCTGCACGTGCAGCACGCTGGACACCAGTGGGTATACACGTGTAACGTATATAGCTAAATGACAGTCATCTCGTACATAGCTAAATGAGAGCCATCTAATGATGTCGGCGAAGGAGAACAATTCTACGTTGTAAGGAGCGTCATATGAATGTAGGGCGTTCTTAGGATACTAATATCAAGGCCGACTTGAATCAAGTTTACGTATTTAATTCTGTAATATCACAATTCGAAGATGGTTTCATCGTTTAAAGATGGCCGCGAATCCACGGAAGATGACCAGTGTTGTGGAAAACCTCTGTCTTAAATGGTGAGCGAGAAGCGGCTGCTGTGATGGGTAGATATTGCCATTATCAGAGCATTAACTCGTCAGCAATTTTTAATTTATCAAAGAATCATTGGTGACAAGATTAGTGCAAGATGGGTCCTTATTTGTTAACGGCTGATCATAAAATACTCCCAGGTCGAAATATCAAAACTACTACTTGTCATAGAAAGAATAGATTATCACGCGATATTTGAATGAGATTCTCACGTGTCATGCAACATTAATTTACTTTTTAAACTCGACACAAGAGAAACTTACAAAATCTCGATCGGAGAAAAGAAGCAGAGACCCAAATCTCTTGACATGGTCGAACTGTCAAAAGAAGTTTATATGAATTATTTTTTTATGCGGAACGCCTTGTCATCCAAGTTACCTTTGCCTGACTATGCATTTGTCACTGGACATTGTCATGCCTTCAACGTATTGCAAAAACGTGGAACACCGAAATACCCGTCCGCGCTCCGACACTCATGTTATCCATCTACTCCTTGACAACACATCGGAGCCTAAATCAGTCGTCGTGACACTTCCTAAAGTAGTACAAAATGAACATTTTTCCATATCCTCTAAACAGTCCTGATTTACCTTTCTGTGGCTGAATCCTGCTATCATCGATTCGTTGACAGACCGACACTTTTAAAAGCCGCTGTACAACTAAAGTGCAGATTTCCAGTGTAATAGCCACATACCAAAAAGCGAATACAAAATTGCATCTAATAATTGGATAAATCAGACTGAGAAAGTGGGTAGAGGTACATGGGTAGTACACCGAGGGGCTGCACCGACTAATAGAGAGCACCAACATTGAGAACATTTTAAACGCCCCTCGTACTTTCGGAAATCAATGTTAAAGATCTAATCATTTTTCTTGAATATGATATTAAATTTCTCATTAGCTCGCAACATAGATTTGTCTTCATTTCTTTGGTCGGTGACGGTATTTTTAGTTATAAAAAAAATCAAATTCATAGCCAGTCTCGCGATATTCGGGTGACCTTTCCACTTATCCATTTGTGAGAAAAAAGAGAATGGATATTATGGGATTACGGAAGTGTAATTCCTGAGTTTATGATTTTTTTTCTCACTTATCAACAAAATAAAATTACAAGAATTACAAAGTAACTGCTTTTAGACTTGATCAATAATTTGTGGTCAAGGTGATAACATACTTCAGATAAATTCAGAGCCTAAACGTGGTAATCAACTGCTTGTTCATATCAAACAGGTAAATGGATGAACAATAAGGATATAATTCTAGGTCAATCAGAATTTATAAATCTTCAGCCCTCAGATCCATCAAAAAAAGTTGTAGGCTGCTGTGGAAATAATATATTGATAGTGACACCGTGTGCTTTACCTTAATCGAGATTATTAGGAATTAGTTTCTGAACCTGATGAGAGCTTGTCGGCCTTGACCTTGATCAGATTATGAACTTACTGCATGATCATGATCTTAACGCCTGTCCGCAGGTAGAAGGGACGGGGTTTGACGGGTATCTAATCATAGTAATAAACTAGTTCACCCGTTACATAGTACAACAATTTTGTAATCATTACTCTCTCTCTCTCTCTCTCTCTCTCGCTCTCTGACACACACATACACAACGAAAACGATGATGAGGCATTATGTATGAGTTTAAATAGTTATGTAGGTAGCATGTTCTTATGTAAGTATGTCAGTTTCTCTAATTTATGTATATATGTATGTTTTACAGTACAACTTATCTTATCGAACAGCCCTTTTGAAATGTCACCAGGCCATAGTATGATGTTTCTGATTCAAAATTGGCGTACAATAATAAATAAGACCTTGAATAAGTATTCATTTGTAAGTCTATTATTTAGATCAGTGTTGAAAAGAGAATTAATATAAATTTTTAAACTTTCAATCAGACATACGTTGACAAGAAGAGAAAATTTGTGAATAATAGTAACATTATTTTTTTAAGATATAAACGCAGAATTACAAAACCTTTTGTAATATATATACCACTCTGAAAAATGACTTTGACCTATTTATTGATGGTGCTAACAAATTAAAAAATAAACGTAAAATCATTTTTAAACAAAATTCAAAACATTTCGCAAGGAATTGAACAAGACAGGAAGTGGATATTGCTGAAATTAGCATTTCTGACATAGCAGAAAGATCTGTCAGCTCAAGTTTCTGTTTGAAAAAGACAAGTGCGTAATATCAATATAATACAATTTTAGTATGTCCATAGTAAGTGAATATTTAATATGAAAATGGTAGATTAATATTTAGTGTGGAAATGTTAGGTGAATGTTTAGTGTGGAAATGGTAATTGAATACTTAGCGTGGAAATGGTAGGTGAATATTTAGTATGGTAATGGTAGGTCAATATTTAGTATGGAAATGACAAATGACTATATATATATATGTCGGTCTGATCTTCTATAAAGGTAGTATAATTGATGGCAGGTTGAATATTTAGCATATGTTGTTTAAAACGAACTCTATTTAAAAGACTCTGAATTTTAAGAATAGCTAAACAGAAATTTTCATTTACTTATAGACTTCTGACGCACCTTTTGAACCGGACTTTTGTACTTATTGTAACATTACCAAACGAGAGTATGGGTTTAGAATAGGCAAATATAATTCAAATGATACATCTCGATTCCCTTGGAAGTGTAGTGAATGTTCAAAGATACAGTGTGCTTTGTACACTGAATAATGAGCTTTGATCTTTCCAGCTAACTTTTGCATTCAAAACACGTTCGGCAATACATGGGATAAGAATGGTAGTAAAACCAAAATTGACAAGTCAGCAACACAACTAGGTTGTCTATTACCAAAGCAATTGGAGTAAAAGTACACTGATAATGACCACCAAAGTAGTCGACATGTGCTGATCTGATGGAAGGATCGGTAGTGAGGGAGCCAATCTGACATCTGTGTTACAGTGGTCACTGCCTCCATTAGTCGCCTCTTACAACATGCAGAAGAAGGCACCGGACCTGTTGTTAATCCTCGAACCCGCAGGGGTACATGTTGAATCCAATGTATACGATAATTTGTAACCATTTTAAGTACAAAGTACTACGTTAAAAAAATGAAAAGTATTTACAATAAAACTAGCTTATTCCTGGAATTAGCATATCCGGAGAAATCAAAATTTTATTTGAGCAAAATGGCCAATAAACAATACCTGAGTAGTATAGGCAGATCGGGCTAGTTGTTATAGATAAATCGTTTGGGTGTACCATCAGCAGAAGATTTATGAAGATTTATGACAACTTTAGAACAAAATTAATAAGGTCCAGATATTGACCTCAGACATTATAGATGTCGGCGTGTTCTATATAACTGGCAAAATACATGAAACGAAAACTCACACACATCAGTGGAGGATGGGGATACCACCTTTATATAGAACAAAATCTGGGGCTGGTATTGTGTGAAAATCACGTATAGGATATACATACCTGGCTCAATCATACCTCCTGACCTTTGAACCCCGACCAAAGTGCGTATTCAGCCAGTGTCCACTGACACTGTAACCCATTCTTCTAGAGAGTGTCGACATTCACAATGTGAGACAGACGTGAACTTGTGTAAGACAGGTGAACTCAGTGAAGAAAATATGATGATGTAGCACCGGAGTTCCTTTTTGTAACCAAGACTTCCATTCAGCAGTCTTTTGGCATAAAAGTATTTCAGCCTAATACAAGCCCTTCTAAATCTCAAACTGGCACAACTCTTAAAAATCAAGGTTCAGATAAGCTTGACCAAAGATTATTGTCTCTTCTTACATATACCTATTGTAAGAAGAAAGGACGTGTTATTTCTGATTGCTGCAAATTAAAACATAGGCATCAGAATCAACACAACCTATTCCAAATGCTTTTGTTTCTAAGAGGTCAATATCACGTTCATATACTGAAAGCAATACACTTGTTGGGTCTAATAAACCCCAGTCTGATGTTATTATGGAGAATTATGAACCATTCATATCGAACGGTTCTCTATCACTCTTGCGTGATTTCGCCAATCCTATCCCTATTAAAATATTAAGGGACACAGGGGTCTCTCAGAGTCTTTAATTGTTAGATAATTTGCCTTTTTCTAAGAATACTTCTTCTAATGAGAGTGTTGATATTCAGGGAGTAGAGTGCGGCTTTATTAATGTTCTTCTCGATTGTGTAAATTTGTCATCAGACTTAGTCTCAGGACCCGTGACAGTCAGCATAGTGTCTGTTTTACCCGTTGAGGGCATTCATTTATTACTAGGCAACGACCTAGCTGGAGGCAATGTTGTGGTTAATCCACTTGTAATTGACAAGCCATTATTTGGTTCAGAATGTAGATCCAATTGAAAAACATTTCCCTGATTTATTCCCAGCTTGTGCAGTTAATATAGCTATGGCAAAGAAAGCTCTTGAGAATGATGTTGATAAGGAAAGTATTCCTTTCGATGACACATGTATTGCTCAGGCTTTTGATTAGGTCACTTTTACTACTTGTTTGGATCAATCAGAAGGTATATATCACAGTGATCCTCTTTTAATGACTCATTCGCTTTATTCTAATCAGGGTGATAAACGACAATTACTTGGCGTCTAACAGGAAAAAGTTCCTGAGATCTCCTGATTGTTTCAAAGGGCCATTAGTGAAACTGAAGCTAATGAAGTTCGTTTCTTTTATTTCATTAAAAATGGAATTCTTATGAAAAAATGGAGATCTCCCAAGTTACCTGCTGCTTATGAGTAGTCAGTGAACTATCAAATTGTAGTTCCAAAACCTTCAAAAACAGGAAATACTTAGTCTGGCCCATGAAACTGCTTTGGCTGGTTATTTAGGGATTAATAAGATTTATCACAAGATCTCGACTCACTTATATTGTCTAAAAATCAAAAGTGATGTTGGTAAATACTGTAGATCTTGTCATGCTTGTCAAATGGTAGTAAAACCCAATCAGAAAATACCTAAGGCTCATCTACGACATATTCCTGCCTGTGACGAACCATTTATTAGAATTATGGTAGCTTGTGTTGGTCCATTACCTAAGACCAAGTCAGGTAACCAGTATCTGTTGACCATTATGTGTTGAGTCAACATGGTTTCCAGAGGCGATTCCGTAGAGGAATATTAAAGCTAAAACAATAATAAAGGCTTTGATAAAGTTGGTTTTTTATACTCAGTTTGGTCTTCCAAAATCGGTCGAGTCTGATCAAGGGTCAAATTTGATGTCTGGTAGTTTCCAGCCGTATATATGCGAATTAGGCATTTAACAATTCAAATCTTCTGCCTATTACCCTGAGAGCCAACGGGGCATTAGAAAGATTTCATCAGACTTTGACAAATATGTTTCGATCATATTGTTTTGGAACTGGAATATATTGGGATGAAAGCATTCGTTTACTATTGTTTGCTGTTAGGGAATCAGATTAATAATATCTAGTCCCTCTGAAATGGTTTATGGACACAATATGCGTGGACCATTGAAGTTGTTGAAAGAGAAACTTCTTTCCAATGAAGATACTGAATTTAAACTTCTTGATTATATTTCCAATTTTAAATATAAGATGTCAAATGCTTGTAAGATCGCAAGAGCAAATCTGCACTCTACTCAATCAAACATGAAGTCAAGATAAGATAAATGCTTGTAGGAAAGGAGTTTTCAGCCTGATGATATAATCTTGGCTCTCTTGCCCGTACCACAAAATCTTCTTCAGACCAAGTTGTATGGTCCCTACACAGTTGACAGGAAAATAAATGATTTAAATTAGATCATAAATACTCCTGGGAGGCGACAACAAAAACAACTTTGCCATTAAATATGCTAAAGGAGTATATTGAAAGAGATACATGGAAATAACATTTATCAACAATTTGGAAATTCTTTGACAAACCCACAGATGCAAGTTTGACAATTAATTTATCCAAACGTTAGTTCTGCCGTGCTGGTGAAACATTTCTAGGACAAGTTAAACATATAGATGCTAAGGTCAAGGCTACCTCTGAATTCCCTGTTCCTGTAAATAAAAAGCAACTGATGCGATTTTTAGGTATGGCTGGATACTATCGGAAATTCTTTTCCAATTTTTCTATAATTGCTGAACCTTTGACAAATTTATTGAGTAAGAAAAACAAGTTCCTTTGGACTGAAAAATGTCAGGAGGCTTTTGACAAGTTAAAAGCCATATTTAAAAGCATGCCAGTTCTTAACGCTCCAAATTTCAGCTAATCATTTAAACTGTCTGTTGATGCAAGTAATGTTGGGGTTGGAGCACTTTTGGTTCAAGTAGACGAAAATGGTATTTATCATCCAGTGTGCTATTTTTCTATGTAATTAAATAGCACCAAAGAAATTATTCAACATTCGAGAAGGAATGTTAGGCTTTGATATTGGCATTACAACATTTTGAAGTTTACATTAGTTCATCTCCTTCTTCGATTATTGTGTTTAGTGACCACAACCGCCTTACTTTCAGCGGCAAGAATGAAAATAAAAATCAAAGATTACTAAGGAGGCGTTTGTTGTTACAGGAATATGATATTGACATCAGGCACGTCAAGAAAAAAGATAATTTAATAGCATTGCACTTTTCCGTGTATAACAATGTATTATTTCATGTACACTTTATTGTTCATGTATTATTAATCTATGGTAAAAAGAATGCTTTGTCATATAAATCTTTCTTTTTCTTCATGGGGAAATGTTATGTATATTTGATTTAATATATATTTTATTTTATTTAATTGTTAGTAAGTTTTAAAATCTTGTCATTTTTGATTTCATTACATGTCAATGTCATGTAATTTTGTTTGCTAGAAATTTGATATTTTTCAGAAAATTCAGTTTGACCTGACACTTTCATAAACACCTAATAATAGAAACACTGTTTCTATTTTTTACCTTAATTCAGAAATCATTGAGACAAGTAAACAACTATTTGTTTCTTTTTTATTCTCGGAGTAAAATGATTGGTTTTTATGAATGTCATACTGGGAGTACGTGATATTTTATGTAAACAGTCTCAATTTCGAAATTCTGGGTTTTCCGAAATTGCGGATTTGTCATGTTTTATACCGATGTCTATAGAGATATTTCTCAGTTGCGCTCTTAAACACTGGGACGAAAAGATGTTCGTTTTGTTGCTATAGTTTGGAGTTATAATTTTTATTCAAATTATTTGGATTCTAAAAGATTTATTTATTTTCCTGGAAACAATTGAGTGCTCATACATAATTCTTGGACAAAGACATTTGTTTAAATTTTATTCGGAATTCAATCACCGGAATATTGTTTTCTGTAGTTCATAAACGACTGTACACATCAACTCTATAATGACTACAGTATACGTCATCGCCTTTCATTTTTGGACTTTTGATGTAAGACAAACTAGAAGTCCAAGTGGACTGAATTTCTGTCATCTGACAGTCTTCAAAAGCACTTATACATTTGCTATATGCAATAAATGATAACAGCAAGCAAATTTAACAGCTCCATTAGTGGGTATTGTGCTTGGTATTTTTACCTCATCTATATCAGACGCTTATTTGTTTTATAGATATGTTTTACCTCGTATATTGCATTTTCTTGAAACCGAAAATTATCGAATACCTTACGCCGTGTAGTAAACATGGAATACAAACAAAAATTCCATGTGTGCGAGACTTTATCTTGCATCCTTAAATAATATATCCATGTTTGTTTGTTTGCTTTTTGTTTGTTTTTCATTTTGTTTTATATTTGTTATAGACATGAATAAACAATAGTAAGCAAATTGTGTCGTCCTATTTAAATGATTCTTCATCCTCTCTCTCTTTCTCTCTCTCTCTCTCTCTCTCTCTCTCTCACACACACACACACACACACATGCACAATCACATAAGTACACAAACGAATATAGTTATTTCATCCCGTCCAGTTGGCGATCTCATTTCAGCAGAAAACTATTAAGATTGTTCAGATGTTTTGGTCTTGTTGGTCAGCAAATTGTTGGTCAGCAAATTGTGAACTCACTCAAGGTGTAATTATCAGAATTCTAATGTTGATTGAAAGTAGCCGTAAAGAGGGTAGAGCCGTCAACCTTTTGTACAGATACAGTTATATATGCGATGAAACATGCCATGGACACGGTTCCTGTCCATTTAGAATAATATCTAAAATCAGACTGTCACGACTTAAACTTGTTATGTCGTAATTACGACGTAGCAAAATTTGATACGGTTCATTCTTTCCATTTTACACTTTATTATCTCTGTCGTTTTGCTTTCGTCTCCAACTTGTTCAATCATTCATTCTTCCTCTATTTCTGTTTAGCAAGAATCCGTTTTTAATGCTTTCATTAACACCCCAATATGGTCTAATCTGAAGTACCACCAGAATCGTTCCTTTTACTTTTAATACAGACTACTTGAATAGGTCTCGAGAAAACAACATTTGACACTCGGTTGCCATTGAAGACTTTACTTTAAAAAGAAAGGAATAAGACATCAAAAACATGACTTCATGATTAAAATCATTCAGAAATGCTAGATCGCGTTTTGGTGGGTAAAACAAATGAGCTCAGCTAGCGAGGCGGATGATGCGCAAAGTACGACCCACAATAACTACTACCGTATAGGTGAGCATAAAAAGGCGTATCAGACATTCAAGAACAGATTTTTGAGTACTGTTTCCCGAAGACTTTACAATGACATCCCATTAGGACATTGGCATATATCATAATATTCATAAAAAATTACTATCCTGTTGTAAATTGTTCCTGGTCTTGAAATAAATGAATCGCAACCCTATCAAAACTGTTATGTTGGGCGGTGTTTATTTCAAGTATACATACTGGATGTCGAGCAAAATCTTCACCTTGTTCCGTTATCTACCCATATGACATGCTGATATGTTGATAAATAGTCATCACTAAAGCCGACGTCTTCAGCATTCATCCCATTGACCATGTCAAGAAGCACATTTCACTTGAAATATAACGTATTGACCAGGTCGGAAAGTGGCTCGTGTTCGTAAATTGTTCTGAGTTTATCAACACTTTTGTGTTTAAACTTATTTTTTTTCTAACCTAAACCCAACGTTGGTCATGACTGTGACACCCAGAGATCTGATACCATGGATTTTGCTTGTGGTAGCTTCGCTGGAAAATGGTAAGTTCCTTTCTTACATAAAATCTAACTTTCATTTGGACTCTATATTGGATAGAAAGAGTAGTTGAACAGGTACTTCAACTTATTCTTGACCCTAAAGACTAAAAGAAACACGTGGCATATGTGTCGGTTGAAAGGGCTCTGAGGATTAAAGACAATTACAATACTCTGGATTTAGTAGTCTATATTAATGAAAAAATAGGAAATATTAGTTCATGCAGTCAACTATTAGAATTGGATACAGTCTAGTGCGTACGTGGTTGTTTCGTATCGTCACTAAATGAGGTTATACATTAGTTTAATTTGAAGTATAATACATTTTAATAATTTTACAAATCATGTTGACACAATTTCATATTTACACTAAAATATAAAATAATATATAGATAACATTTGTTAATACGATTCCTACCAGACTCATGATAAAGGTTACGAAGCACCAACTATATATATATATATATATATATATATATATATATATATATATATATATATATATATATATATATATATATATATATATATATATTAGGAACCAAGTATAATTATATTTCCCTTAATTGCTACGACAACACAGATTTTCTTCTTATAATTTATATACATTTGTTGCCACTGGCATGTTGAAATGAGCTTGCTCGCGAGTGTTCAAAACAGCCATTAAAATAATTTCTATCACTAAATGCCCACCGAACATACAAATAGATCATAATTCCTCATTGTCTATACAAGTGCATCCAAATGTACTGTCAAATTAACATTAGAGAAAATAAAATGAAAGTACACGCGAACACTGGATATTCAGGAGATAGCGAGTCAAAATATCACCAGTGACCAAACACCTGGTCAGTTTTATACTTTAATTCGATAAACAACCATGTCAATTAAACTTTTATGCAGTGACAACGAGATTGCTACACTATGTTTCCAAATAGTGAATTTGAATCATTCTCTTCCCTTTTGGATCCGGCCGAAATAGTTTTGTGCAATATCTGCAAATATGTCCACCCCTTTGTAACTAGCTAATCACACACATTAGGAAATATTACATCCATTACTACTGTTGTTCTTGTTTTGTTGTTGTCATTGGTGTTAATCGTATGAGTCCAAACAACAAAGCTGTCCTGCCAAATGTTTGCAGGTTCTCAAAAATGTTTACAGGAATGATATGTACATTATTTTTTGGCAGAGCTATAATTTAATGTAACTATAATTTATGCGCATTATTTTGTTTTGACACATAAACTTTCTTTGAAAGCATAATTCAATCTTTTAAAGATGGTCTTTCCGGATTCCTAGTTGTTAGAGCGTCCGTCTCGGATGCAGGAGGTCGCGCGTAAGAACCCCGGCCGAATCATACCAAAGACTTATAAAAATGGTACTAACAGATGCCTCGCAAACGCTCAGCATTAAGAGGTTAGTGTCGGGACTGGTCGGCCTGGTGTCAGAATAATGTGACTGGGTGGGACATCATGTTACATGTCTACGACATGATGCCCCATTGATAGACAATAATATCAACTGTCATACTGCAGACATCGATATGACTGAAAAAATTGTTAAAAGCTATGTTAAAAATCCAAATCACACACACTCACACACACATTCTTTTAAAAGCGTAATTTATATCCAATTAACTCTGTATGGCTTAATAATTTTTATGTCGAAAGTACATTTGATTGCAAATATCATCGCATATTTTTGACATAATTACCAGCCTTAGTGATCAGAATTTCCAAACTAGACGTACTTTTGATTTCGCGGTGTATTTAATTTAGCATATATTTACTGCTCACAATGCTATTGGGATTGGATAGAATGTTATAACAACTTACTACAGCCTTTCCAAAACAGTGTCGATAGTTTTACCCAAAACAGATACCGCATATTTTGCCGTTTAGCATTGGGAGCATTATGCACCACGTTAGGGAACATGACCCTTTCTCCTCTCGTAGATTTACCTATGTAAGAGATCTCATTTATGCAAAGCTATCTCTTTCTTAATAACAAGTTCTGATCAAATGCTAGTATTGTATACTTTCGTTGGACCGCTCTGGTGGCATGAGTTGTTAGAGCCGCCGCCTAGGATGTGGTAGATCACGGGTTCGATCCTAGCCTAGTCATAACAATGACTTATTTTAAAAATAAGTACATGCAGCTGCCTCGCTTGGCGCTCAGCACTAAGAGGTTAGTGTTCGGAATGGTCGACCTAGTGTCACAATAATGTGACTTAGTGGAACATGATGCTACATGTCTGTGGCATGCTGCCCCCAGTACTTGACAGCACTATAAACTGCCACACTGTAGACATCGTAGCGACATTACTTAAATTGCTAAAGCAACGTTAAAATTCCAAACACACACACACACACACAACACCACACAACACACGCGCGCACATACATTTCCGTTGCCTTAAAGTCTTATGTTTTGTATTTCTGCTTTCAATGTATACACGTTTATTCTCATGTTGTTTTTTATCAGTCGTATCAAATCTATAATTATTGGGGTTTTTTTTAATGTTTTATACTTTGAATGATATCCGTTGTTAATTTTCCTGTTAATTGTTAACTAAACTCATATAACTATTGCCACAGTGTTCAATGACATCTGTCCTGTACTTCATTTAGCGTCATCTTTCAAGAAATGCGCGATTATGACTCTCGTTTGTAAAGTATCAAATGAAAATGGAGATAATTGTTACACTTTGTTTAATGAAGTTAACAAAATCATTAAATATGTGCACACATTCCGCACATTCCTATGTCTACGAAACTATTGCTCGTTCTGTTTAATTAGCAAACCATTGACCCTCATAATTAGGATGCTTCTCTTGACTCCATAATACTAAATAACATTTTCGTCATTTTGTGATAAATCTATGGCATTTGAAATACACCTTTATATCTACAAGTTTAAATCTCCCGTGCCTAAGATGATATACATAGGTAAACACTATGTGTTGGGTGGTGAGGACTGTTGTATTTTGTTATTATTTTTCACCTTGCCTAACTCTTGGTAAAACTTCAGAAAAAAGATAAGCTGCACGTTTTATTTACAACTGTTATAGTCCTAAGGTCTACTTAAAATGTAAATGAGAACTAAAGTAGAAGCATAATTTTCGCTCCAAGGTTTCTAACCCGGGACGAATTTAGCTAGTGCTCTGGAAGAACGCTGTCTGACGCCAAACCTAAACACGCAAACAATAGTCAATAATCGTAAACAGGTAAATCATGTACAAAATATCGCTTCTTCACGTTGTTAACATGACAGTTTACGTTTAGTCGCTCGATGCATGTTCATATTCAAACGTGAGTATGTGAGAAAGCTTGAAGGGTAGGTTCCCGTGGGTCTGTGGTTCTTCCCAGGATTTTACCGAGTTCATCCTTCACCAGATAGACTAACCGCCATGTATACCTAACCTATCATGTACTGAAAAATGGTATGAAACACATAACATCATTCATTTACATAGTACATCAAGCGGTACGATCCCTTTTTGACACCTGTTAGATACGATTTGAATCTTACATTTGGGCAGGTCCAGTCACATCTTCCCTATCTTGAACCTTATTCATGAATTTGACCCATATACCGAATAACTGACCGGTATTTGCACCTTTCAAGGTGTGCTTGTCGCGAACGAGTTACATAATGATTTTGGGATGAGGATAACAAATCAGAACAGGTAAGATGCACGCGACGTCTAGCCTCTCACTGAAGATAAACACTGTGTGTATCATTTTCGATAATGTATGTTACTGATTGCTTCCGGTGCGATAACCTTATATTCACCGTCTCGCCCTAAGAACTAGATCAATACAGGGCGATGTATTTATGCTTATTATAAGAACATTATGGATATGTTACGCAAGCAAATTAAGAAGGGAATACAATTCATTAGCCCATAAGGTCAAAGGTCATTATACACATTACCTTTGTCTGTATCAACAAGGTTGTTAGTACTGATGGTGGTGGGCTCTCCAAAGAAATAGAAGGGGACGGCTGTCATTGGAACCTTTCGAAAATGGGCAAAGAATAAAAAGGGGATGAGGTCCAAAGAAACTCGCCTATGGTATAGTATGCCATACACGAGCTTAATAATCTAATAATTAGAAAACTACTTTAAATCATTTTAAAGAGAAAAGTCAGTCAATTCAGCTCAGGTCGGAATATTATCAAAATTCAAAGCATTTCACACCTGGCACGTTACATTAAAACTAAATATACCAATTTCACAGCTTTAACAAAATGATGCAATATTATCTTACAATATAGACTAATGGCATATCATCACCCTTATTCAGAACTGAGATTTCTTTGATAATGCGTATCTTAGTTGTAATATGTTTTGCATTTGCATTCTTGAGCTTTAGAAGAAGGACTAGCTAGTTAATATTGATTGCTCAAGGTCCATTTAGCGTATGTATATCAAGAATGTAATCAGCGTGAACGTTGTGTCCTTCATAACTAGCAAAATAACAAATACCAAATAAAGACAAATACCGAATAAAGACAAATACCCAGTAAAGACACCAGATAAAAACACTTTGATAATCACACATCATTTGTAATCTACACTTTATAATGACGGGTTGATAGTTCAATACAATTCAAAACGTGAAAACAAATGTTTATGTTTTGTCCTTTTTGACTAAATGCATTAGAAATATCTCATTCTATACCCGTATGTTGACTAAATTCATTAGAAATATTTCATTCTATACCCGTATGTTGACTATATTCATTAGAAATATCTCATTCTATACCCATATGTTGACTAAATGAGTACAACTTGAAAGTAAAATCTTATGTTCACTTTGAATTATGGCTGTTGTGAAAATGACTTGAATTTCGCCAGTCAGAAAATATAAAAATGATTCTTTAGACACAAAACTACCAATATATAGTGTGAGCTATATAATTAAAAGTACCGATGTGGTCTAATCCAAAGATACTTTGCAAACCTTTGAAAGAAAATTGAGAGTGAGATAAACGCAATCTCTCTCTCTCTCTCTCTCTCTCTCTCTCTCATACATTCAACAAACTCATCACTGCAACATATACAAACTGATTTTAAAATAATTCATTACATTCACATTTTCGCGTTATGCATAAACAGATAATAAATATAAAATCATAAAAGGAAATGTCCGATGAATACATGTAGTAAATAATTTTTTAAACTCAGAGTGAATTAGAATGAGAATCCCTCTGAATGCAAAATAAATGGAAAGGACGAAAGGAAGAGATACAAACAATTGTAATATACAAACGGCTATGATTAGAACGCTTCATGCAAAAACCTCAATATTTTCACTTGAGCGAGAGAGAGGCTGGTCTTCATGATATTAGTTATGGGCAGTGTATATATAACCTCGAAATGAAAACACCATTTTAATTTTATAATTGTACATGCTTCGCTGTTTGAAGAATAGGACTAAATGCGATGACTTTTATGTTGTCGTCGGAGTGTTGTGTAATTCATGGTTCCGACCTGTCAATCAAACTGCGCGGATCGACCAATCAAAAAATAGGCATCGAACTCAATACGTAGTTCACGTATTCACCACATTTGCTCACAAACATAAGACCATGATTGATTACTTTCTTATTACATTGCTGAGGAATTTGAAAGATTGCGCAGAATATCAGTGAAAATTTATCCGAAAAATGGTTTGCCAATGTGCTTGGGGCACATGCGATGCAGATTGTTGTTATAATAAACGGATTCTTGAGGGATATTTTTAATAAAAAATTCCCAAAGGAAACACCAACATGGAAAATGTCTGTTTTGGAAGTGAGACGTTATTTTCGATGATATTTCATATATAAATGCACAAAACTGTTTTTAAATAATATTGTTACTTGTTATGCTTGTGAAAATGTTGAATACAATGTTATGTTAATTGTATGCATATGTTCGAATTGTAAATCATATACGAGTCATAATATTACACGCAATAAAGACAATATGTGTATACGTATTGTTCATTTTTGTTTTTCTATTACCTTGGTTTGCCTTGTTAAAATTAAATTGGAAATATTGAAATCCTGCATCACGCTTAATTAGTGCTAATTTTGTTAAAATTTTCCAAATTGAGCATTGACTTCCAGCGTGGCATTTTGGTTCTAGCCGGTCCTGTTTGTGCATTACCATTATATGGCACATGTTATGGAAATGCGGGTCAAGGTTTATGTTTCACTATATAATCGATCGTAAAATTAGGATTGAGATTTGACTTTCATTTTCTAAGCGTGTTTTTCAAACGTCTAACACATACGAGTCGCCATTTGCTATTGAACCATATTTCTCGTCTCAAGAGTCAAAAGACAACTTTGAAGTGCATGCATGCACTTGAAATCTGCATGTCAATGAGTGTGATCAATATATTTTAGTCCACAACACCAGGATTTCCAAAAATATAAACCAGCCTAAAATGTAAGGAAATAAGTGAAGTTTGGTGGCAGTTTTTTTCAATACTGATGAACCAGAAAAAAACACGTTTATAATTTTAGTTAAACATTGGATTGAGAGTGTGTGTAGCTTATTCGAATACGCCGTTTACTGTTTCAGCGTTTGGTCAGCACTGTCCAGTGTACTGGCACGGATCTTCTGACACGAGTAAGTGTTACCGCTTCAGGTACATCAACAAAATGACGTGGCAGAACGCCAGGGACTATTGTCGCGTCTTCGGAGGG
Source organism: Sinohyriopsis cumingii (assembly GCA_028554795.2). Taxonomy (NCBI): domain Eukaryota; kingdom Metazoa; phylum Mollusca; class Bivalvia; order Unionida; family Unionidae; genus Sinohyriopsis; species Sinohyriopsis cumingii. Next base: position 57,771,683 of record CM068840.1, read on the forward strand.
GATCTCGTCAAAGTAGAATCGTCAAATGAAAAGGTATTCACCTTCCTAGTAATCGTCAAGTAAAAGTATTCAATCGTTTTAAAATTCCACTATGACTATTGGTCATAATGGTGCCATTACGACTTCTTTCTATACTGGATACAAACATGAGCTATGGGAACTACCAAATCAAACAAACTATAAACTTACTTTCATTTAACTATATGTGAAGGTCGCACAAGCTATTTATTAGATGGCCCTCACTCCCTTGTTATAATAATGATATAGCGATTGCTGCGAATCATGGAATAATAAAACAAATTTCATAGATTTTATATAGCAAGCAACGCGATAAAAGAAATAGCAATCGTCCAAGAACCAAGTCACTTTCTGACGTTCATATCTGTTTGAGAAGGAATGCATACATTAGTTGAAACTATTTTCCTCAACAATTTGCTGCAGTATACACTGATCATCTTCGTTTAGCATAAGTCCTATTGTTTTTTTTTTTTTTTTATAGAACTGGCTGTACCAGCAGATCCAAATGATTCAAAACAGGACTAATGCCGGGGCCAACTGGTGGGTCGGTATGAACAATCTGGAGAATGTCAACCAGTGGGTCTGGAGCGTGGACAACGCGCCGTACAACGCCTCTGTGATGTGGGTTCTCTGTATTTATATTTTTGGAATGAGAGGATACATTTACATTTTACAATTTAGTTGGTAATAGATGAAGAAGGTACGTGTGAAGTGTCAATAAATTATTTTTTCCGGAAACCAGTAAGAAGGATTGTAAGCAATGAAACTCATGGTGCCCCTTGTGAGTTCACAATCGAGAGGAAATATAATGCAAGGTCATATAATGAAACATGAATGTTTATAACGCAATGGTAACATATTCACTATAATATAATGAACATATAAAAAATAATTTGGGAACATGAGAGAAAGTGACAACTATTAAGAAATCTCTTCACATCGTACATTTGTATAACCGTGTACAACCATGTTAACCAATAATTTATAACCATTTTGGAATAACTCTGTTGACATTCGTATGTGTAACAACAAATTAATTGCTACTGGCATTCACAACTGTTTGTAAGTTAACGTAAATCAGTTTCTTTATACGTACGTTTGGCATACATAGACTCTTACAACGGTCAGTACAATGGAGTTTTCTCTTCGTTTCATCGTAGAAACTGGATAAAAGGTGCTCCGGACAATGCTGGAGGAAACGAGAGGTGTGGGGAAATCATGGGAACCGCCTTTAATGACGAAGAATGCGCTGATAAAAACAAATATGTGTGTCAAAGGGCAAGAGGTAAGGGTAGAATGATATAAGTAAATTCCAAGATATTCAATGTTTATAAATTGTTTTTAACTTGACAATGTATACTAACATTTGCAAACAAAATATGAAGCATCATAAAATATAAGTCATTTTGTGGCAAAGTAAAGGATAGACGCCGCTGCATGTCGTATAATAGTACAACTATACCGAAGTTTGGTGTACAAAAGTTAGATACAGACCTTGGCACAATAATTAGATTACGGCTTTGGTACAATAACTAAATATAGGCCTTGGTAAAAGAGTCGTATCTAGGCTCTGTTTCAAGAGTTAGATATCGGCCTTGGTACAAGAGTTAGATATAGACCTTGGCAAAACGTTAAATATAGGCCTTGGTACAAGAGTGAAATGTTTCCCTTGGTACAAGAGTTAGAAAGAACCCATCGTAGAAGAGTGATATATAAACCTTGACACAAGAATTAGATATAGACCTTAGTGCTTGAGGGGAAAGTGAGCTTCTGTATTCGTTAACAACAGTGCTAAAAATTCAAATCACCGGACTATATTAGTATTGTTGGTAGTGGATTATACATTTAAATCACCAGGCCATATTATTATCAATCGGTTATTGATTAAAAGTTCAAACTAATCAGATTGATGTCATTGTAATATATGTATTTATAATAAAAAGGTTTGCTTCGTATGACATACTGTACAGCCCAGCAAAAACTACTTTCCATTGAAATGATGTAATAATCCATGTGGCTGTCGAATAATGATGCTGATGCCTCTACTAAGATTTATGAAATCTTTCTCATGTATATAGACACGATAGTGGAACTCTAACACAAGTGACCAAGCTTTGTTATGTACGAGACAATATTGCATTGACTGGGTTTAGCAAAGCTGAGCTGTATTCTGATAGAATTTACATACAAAACATCTTAGTAGCTGCCGCTGAGATCCTCATTTTGATAATGAGGTTTGCTGAGATACTCACTTTGAATACGAGGCCTGTTCCTATTCTCAACATGATAACGAGGCTTGCTGAGATCGTTAGATAGATAAACAGGCCTGTTGAGATCACCAACTTGATAACGAGGCTTACCAAGATTTAACTATAGGAGGTAATTTAGTCTTAGTGTCTAAGTGATTTGTATCCGTTCAAACTATTAAACGCTTTAAGACATACGTTCCTTATACGAATAATACTTGCAATGTTATTAAATATTATCTTACTTTGACTTGTTGCGACTACTCCATTGCAATGTAAATGTGAATCTTACATTGCAAAATGAGAATAGATATATATGTCTTTCAGGCGTCCCATTGCTGTGCGATGCTGATAACAATTGGCAAACTGGGAACGGCAAATGTTACAAAGTTTACGTACAAAACAAACCATGGAATGCTGCCGTGTAAGCATATGCAGTTTTCTTTATTAATGTTGCATGCCAGCATCGTTTTCTACCACCCTTATTCATGTTACACGCAAGCAGCCATTTTTTCACCCTTGTTCATGTTGCATGCTTGTATCCAGTTCTATCACCCTTATACATGTTGCTAACAAACATCCTGTTTGTTCACCCTTATTCATGTTGTACACAAACATCCTTTTCTGCCACACTTGTTGCATTCTCCAAGGAGCACGTCTTCTGTGTTAATACTAGTTTTGCTTTGTTCCTTTCAATGCGGTTGTTCTAGGCATTTTAATACTTGAAAGACAATTGTCTAATATCTGTATTTTTTAATCATGTCTATTCTCTTACTTCCCAGTCGTTTTGAATACTGAGGATGGAGTCGAGTTTATTATTATTATTATTATTTGCTCCTTGAATTTTAAGTATTGTCTACTACATTTGTCTTTACTAAATCAGTTTCTAATCTCGTATTATGGAACCTCGACTTCAATAGAGAGGGAAAGCAGACGTCGTATAATTGTATTAAGCAAAGTCGATACGGACATAACTATTTGGAATATGTAGCTTGCTGAAAAAGTTTCAAACAAGTGCCCTCTTGCGCATAAAAAGATCCCTGCCCAAATCAAGTTAAATCAATCAACTAATGAGAGAGAGAGAGAGAGAGAGAGAGAGAGAGACAGACAGACAGAGCGAGAGAGAGCCTGTTAGATGTTCAATACAACGATCTCCGCGACGTCCACCTGCGTTGACTTAAAATTCAAAGTTGTTTGAAATGTTTAGATTTGATTTAGACTGCAACAACGTATATGCAGCGTATGTCTTTGTGTATGGAGGTTGCTATTGTTATTCTAATCTCTCATTCATATCAAAAATCTTAGAAAAGGTTGTTCTATCCCAGCTTGTATCTCATCTGAATTCAAACAGTCTTTTTAGCAATCTACAACCTGCATATCGCCCTTGCCACAGTACTGAAACTACTCTTCTAAAAGTAGTTAATGACATTTTCTCTGCGTTGGATAGCGGAAAGATTACAGTCTTCACCCTCCTTGATTTGTCTGCAGCATTTGACACAATAGACCATGATATATTACTTCACCGTCTCCAGCATGTATTTGGCATTCATGATACAGCCTTACTGTGGTGCAAGTCCTACTTGGTCAACAGGACACAAATTGTATCTGCAAATGGAATACACTCCAGCCCAGTTGATCTATGTTGTGGTGTTCCACAGGGGTCTTTTCTTGGATCTGTTCTCTTCATTCTATACACTCAGTCGCTCTGAAGTGTCATAGATCATTATCCAGTGTCTCACCAATTGTACGCTGATGACACCCAAATATACAAATCTAGCCACCCAACTGAAGTTGATGCTACCATCCAAGGTGTAGAGAGGTGCATTTCTGATGTGAAATCATGGATGACATGTAACAAGCTGCAGATGAATGATGATAAAACTGAGGCCATTCTGATCACAACACAAAGACTTTCTCATTCACATCCTTTACCTCAAACAATAAATATCAGCAACACCAACATTAAATTCACATAATCAATATGAAACCTAGGTGTTACACTGGACAGTACTCTCACATTGCACCAACATGTCATGAACATATGCAAGGCTGCATATCTTGAGCTGAGACGCATCAGCTCAATTCTCAAATATCTTTCAGTTGATGCCATTAAAACACTTGTGTATTCATTAGTACTTTCAAGACTGGACTATTGTAACTCAGTTTTGTCGGGTTCATCTCAATATCTGCTCCAGAAACTTCAAAAAGTTCAAAACACAGCTTCTCGGATCACACTTAGAGTCCCACGATCAGAGCACACCTCCCGCTGCTCTGTACCCTACACTGGCTATCCATTCGATCCAGAATCAAACACAAAATTTGTTCTCTGTGCTACGTTTCACTGTTGGACTCTGGTCCAACGTACCTATCCGACCTCACCCATGTGTACAGACCAGCAAGATACTTACCCTCCTCTTCTAACAATCGTATACTCATTATTCCCACTATGAAAACAAATTCATATCGACAGCGTTATTTTGCATACCAGGGCCCAGCAACGTGGAATGAATTGCCCACTGAACTTAGACACAAAGACACAGTGATTATATTCAAGAGTGCTCTCAAAATTCACTTATTTCGACTGCAAGAACAAACTTAAAGACCTAATAATGTTTCCTACCTTAAATATTCTCAGCATGCTTTTTTATGCTTTCTAATTTCATGGTGTTTGTTTTTGTAATCATATCATTATATGTTTTTTATCTTATAGGTGTTGTCTAATGTTGTAAAGCGCTTAGAGCTTCTAAAGATTAGGCGCTATACAAAGTCCTCATTATTATTATTATTATTCCTAACCGTCTGCTATTGTAAATGTAACAAGGGATCTGATTGGATTAGCGTCTTTAGATTGCATCATATCCAATAGCAGAGCAGTAGATATCGCTTTCGATAGCTACAGGGGTACCCATAACATAATTTTCGGGGGGAGGGAGGGAGCAAACATATAGTGGTAAGCTATTACGCTTTAAGGATGTAGGCTATAACATGAGTCTAGGATAAATGCGGTGAGGAGGGATACAAGTGCCTACAAACATGTTTCGAGGTGAAATCGGGGATAGAGTATGGGTGCAAGTGCCCCCTCCTTTGCCCATTGTGCGTACGCCAATGGAAAGCTGTATGTACAAAGTAGAAGGACGATCATGGACATGTAAGGATGCATACCACCTACGGGCAACATAAAATGTCCTGACCTAGTCTCTCACCATTGTCTCTGGTTCTTTCACTAATAGCACGGCCTTCTTTTAGTGTTGTGCTTCTGACGCTTATTGCATTACTATAGAAAAGGACGTATTCGATATCCAGTAGTGTACATTTGTATCCAGTTTGTACATGTAATTGTAAATAATACTGTCGTCAGCTTCCTCTCGCTGCACTGACACTTCATAAACCTACTAGAATGTTATGAAAAGTTCCCACTGTTTTGTGATTAACTTTCTTGCTTGTTTGAAATTGTCAATAAATTACTCTGATCGATAGACAAGATATGGTTCTACACAATGACCTGGAGCAGCACATGCAGCACATCGGATACTTTCAGATATATATGTGTATATGACAGCGACCAAAAAATGTCGGAAAAGAAGAGCAGTTATGCTCCTGGGTTAAAAGTATAATGAAATATAAAGCGCTCTAAGAGTACTGTCTGATGTCCACAGAGGCGTAGCTATGATATTTTGCGCCCGGGGACGAACTATAAAATTGGCGCCCCAGCCCCCTCCCCGTTTAATCACATTTTTGAATATTACCCTTGTTTACTTATTATAATGTAACGTTGTAAGCCTCATTTTGGCGCCCCTGTACCTTGGCGCCCGGGGACATATGTACCCCCTGCCCCCCCCCCCCCCCCAGCTACGCCTCTGGATGTCCAAGCCGAGTTGAATAAAGTTTACGGATGTAATTCTCTGGCATATACTACAATTTTATAGTTTGTTTTGATTTTGTTTCTTTAGGTTTTCTTTTTGCTTTGTTTATGATCGTTTTAAAGCTGTTCGCTAATCCCTGCATTATGGGTCACATCCTGAAATACCCTTGTCTACAACTGATCTGCGGGAAGTGACTCTGTGATCGGAACATTTGATGAAGATGCTCGATACACTGTGAAACTATGCTGTTGTATTATTTGGAAGAATCATTTGAAGCTTGAAAGGTTTGTGCATCAGGGGTGCCGCATTTGATGAGGACTGCTCAAAAACAGACCCAGGTTGAAGTGTCCAAAATGATCTCTCGCCAAATATGAAAAGAATGACCAGAGACGTTTGAATGAGATTGTCACAAGTAGTGAGTGGTGATACCCATGGGCAAATGAGAATATATAATGAAACACAGGGGGTTGTACCCTTAGCATATATGGGAATGTATCATTGTGGGACTGTCTAGGGACAAGGGGAATTTAACATAGGGAATGTATAGCGACAAAGGATTGGGACTGTCTAGGGACAAGGGGAATTGAACGGGGTGACGTCACGGTACTGGACACTGGCAACAATGTTGCAAGAAGCTGATCTCAATCGGGCGGAACAGTGTGGCAAGGGGCGTTACTCTAGGAACAAATAGAGACCTAGACATAGAGACATGGTTATAGACGTGGTTAGAGACATAGACAGAGACATAGACCTATCACACAAACATAGATTTATGAACATAAATCAATCACACAAAAAAAAATCGACAAAATTTTTTTTTAGGCAAGAGAGAATAGGTATCTTTTAACATGGAGTGGCCCTGAAAAGGGTCGTTTAACTTTTTCTAATTTATATCTTCCCTTCTTGTTCTCCACCATCTTCTCATCTTATTCATTACATTTGTCTTCTTCTTCTTATTATTTTTCTTCTTCTTCTTCTTCTTTCCATTCTCTTTCGCCTCCTCCTTTTCCTCTTGCTTCCTTTTCTCATTCTCCTCTTCTCTTTCAAGCTTAGCATTGTAGACTTTCATTTTCTCCTTTTCCTCTTTGTCCCCCTTCTCCTCCTTTTCCCGTTTTATCAGGTCTCTCAGCCTTTTCTCCGCCTTCTTCAAATTAATTATTTCCATTTTCAATCTGTGAGGGCTATATACAACATTCTCTATTCTAACTATCATCTACACCATTCCCAGGTCATCCATTCCCTCTTGCAATGTCATCATTATGCCCATGTGGGTAGAAGCCATCTTTGTTGAATGGTACGAATGATGATAATGAGATTTTATTAGCGTCGCTTGCGCAAATAGTGCATGGGCGACGATTTAAATTCCGCAATAGCGGAATAATTAATTGTTCGAGGGGGATGAAAAAGAGCCTCATCCCCCAACGCGTTAATGCACACAAAGTGTGCTACTTAGTTGTGTCGGGATAATGTAATCCCACGGTACAAACGACGAACGTGAATAGGAGCACCCAAGCTCAACATTTTTAGTCTGTATCAATTACTTCGCTTATTGGGGAATTACACCCCACTTATAGCACTACCCCAGTACCATGATGGCACGTTCATCGGGGTAGTAGATTTAATACGTGCCAGCATAGTATGACTGAATGTCTGGTTGAGGGTAGGAAGGTAGGGGTATAAATAGGAAGAGAGCTGTTTCTGACATCCAGAGTTAATTTTGACCCCAATTTCCAGAGGAAATAGCGTCTTGCTGAATTTTTAAAGATTGCATATGTGCTGTTGGATATAGTGAAAAAAAGAAGGAAAGGAATAATAATCAAACAAAAATTATATATATCTATTTTTATATATTTTTTATAATTATTTTTTTGAATATATAATGTTTTGTTTGTGAATAAGTTCTACTTTATTTTCATACGGTTTTTATTTGTATCATTTCATAGTTTATGGTTCTAAGTGGAGTGGAGTGAAGGGATGATCATAAAGGGTTAATTATTTCCTTGTTTGCCAATTTCTTTCAGGAAAAAATCGGATATTATTATATGTAGAATTGATGTTAGGGTTACTGGACAACAGGAATTCTGGGTAGGTTGTTGGGTTCCTATGTGTTTTTCATTTGTCTTACAGATATCCCGTTGTGCTTGATATTTGTTGCGCTCATTAAATACATGGTGTAAATCTTCTGGGGTTGGAAAATGCGGGCAATTCAAGCCTCTTACATTGTTAATATGGATGCATTTTCCGAAACTGCTGGCCAATAATGTATTTCCAGTTTTTATTCTGTTGATAACTTTCTGGTTTTGTTTGTTGGCCAGAGTCGGCGCTTTTATATTCCTGGATACTTCCTTTTGTATGAGGTAAAGGGAGCGATCTTTTGTACTATTGTCCCATTCCTGCTGCAATTTCCCTAGGATTTTATTCCTGATTATGCTTTAGTATTCTTTGCAACTGTACTGGAGTATGATATGGTTGCTTACTTGAAGTTTGTTTTTAGATGCTTGGTCAGCTTTTTCGTTTCATGGGATGTTGATACGGGATGGTACCCACATAAATTCGATTATCCTGTCCTTGTTTTCTATTGTCTCAGTACCAGGTTGGTCTCTTTGACGCAATTGTCGGGGCAGGTGGAGATGCCGGATTTCAGTGATTCTAAGGCACTTAGCGAGTCACTAATAATTAGTGCTTTGCGAATGTTTGTCGATTTCACCCATTTAATTGCTTCAATTATGCCCCAGAATTCTGCTGTATAAATAGAGCAGTTATCTAGGAGTCTAGCTCCAAGCTCTATGTTTTTTTCTGGTACTACTAAAGCGGCTGCTGTTCTGATAGGATTGTTTGGTTTTGATACATCGGTGTAAATCTTAATATGATCTTGATATGAGTTTTCTATGTTAGAGTGTATTGTAGATCTTATCTCTAGAGGTATGTCATTTTTAGGTCAAATCCTGGTTGCGTTGAAATTGATATGCACTGTGTTGCATGTCCATGGTATGGTATCAGGGTATGCGATTTGTTCAGCTTGTATGTTTGGAATTTCAAGTTTTTTGGTTAATTCGTGGTTCTTCTTTCCTCCTGGTGTCTCCGGGACTAACTTACATCTGAAGGGGATGTTACATTTTGCTACACAGATCTTGGTTGGGTGTGAGTCTTCATGGATTGATAATCTGGACGCATAGCTTAGTAATAGTACTTCTCTTCGTAGTCGAAGGGGGGTGGGGTAGTCTCCTGTTAAGTTTTGTATTTCCTCTCTTGTGATATTGTTTTTGCACACCTGTGAATATGCGGAGGGCTTTTGCATGAATATTGTCTAGCTTTCTTAATAGATACGACTTCGACAATGCATACACCTGGCACCCATAATCCAACTTAGATCTCATTAATGCTCTGTATAGGATTAAGAGGGTATCCTGGCCTTCTCTCTCCCCAATTTAATCCTTTAATGTTTTTGAGGAGGTCTAAGTCCAGGCAACATCTAATAAGTTCCTGGATATGATATTTCCAGGTGAGATGCTCATCAAAGTACATACCTAGGAATTTGGTGACTTTTTCGAATTAAATTTGTGTATCTTGAATCTATAGGATTTGGTACTTTTTTTGGATCTTGGTTCTAGGTGCAAATAGAATTCCTACCGATTTTTCTTTTGAGATTTTGAAACCCCATTTACCAGCCCACTTTCCAGTCTGATTTAAGTTAGATTGGATTTCGCTTATAATGTTGTTGCTGGCAGGGTTCCTTGCCCTCCATATACCGCTGTCGTCTGCAAATTGGGATAAATTTATTTTATTGAGGTCAACAGCGCGCTCATTAATCATAATATTGAACAGGGTAGGACTTAGGACACTGCTTTGTGGAGTGCCATTTTCTAATACGCGTTTGTCCGAATATTGGTCCCCTATTCTTCTCCTAATTTCTCGACCGGTGAGAAAGGTAGATTACCACTGGTGCATACGGCCGTTGATACCGTAGTAGTTTAGTTTCACAATTAGTCCATTTGTCCACACTAGATCGAAAGCTTTCTCTAAATCTAGGAAATTCGCTATTAGATTTCGGTCGCATTTCCTTTTAGCGTTAAATGCTAATTTAACATTCGATTTCAGCAGGAATAACTGATCTAGAGTGGACCTTTTGTTGCGAAAGCCGCTTTGATGTTTTTGAAATTAGGTTTTTGCATTCCAAGTGATGTTTAAACCTGTTGTTGATCATATTTTCCGTCACTTTCCATATATTATCCGTGAGGGAGATTGGCCTATAGAAGTTTTTTTTCCTGATGTTGGAATTTGAATAACTATTGCTTGTTTCCACTTGTTAGGGATTTTTCCGGTTTTCCAGGAATTGTTGATTAGGTTCAGCATTATGGTCTCCATATTTTCCGGTAGGTTATTGTAGAACTCGTATCCTAGGTTGTCTTCCGCTGGTGAAGTTGATTTTTTTATTTTACAGGGCAGTTCTCCATTCATGTATGGTAAACTCTAGATTTAGAGGGCTGTAGTCAATTCTCGGTAAATTGTTCGGAGTATTTCTTCTCCACAAGTTTCCGGTGTGTTTGGAACCAAGCAGAATGGTTTTTACTACTGCTCATCTTGGCAAAATGTTCTGTTAACAGGTTAGCTTTATCCTTTTGGAATATGCTCCGGTTATATTTGGCATAGTTTGGGTAGCTTTTCCTTTCACTGCCTTTAGCCGGGTCCATACCTGTTTTGCATTGCTTCTATAGTCCAGAGACGAGCAGTATTCTTGCCATGTGTTCAGCTTTGCGGTGCGAATAGTGCGTTCGGCTGCTTGTTCCTTGCCTTTGTATATTATAAAATCCTAGGAAAGGCCGGTATGTTTAAACTTGTTCAGGGCCTTTTTATTTTCCTTAAGGTCTTGTTTACATTTCTCATTCCACCATGGTACGGGTTTTTATATGCGGATATTATTTCCTCCCGTTTTGGGAATGCTTAAGGTAGCCGCTGATGAGAGCGCGTCCATTACATTCTGGTTATATTTATTGATATCCACATCTTGAAGTTCATCTATCTTTATGTCTTCAAGTGTCGTCCTAAATGTGAGCCAGTCTGCCTTATCTAATTTCCGTTTGGGAATCCTAGCTCAGTTAGTGATAGGGATAGTTAGGTTTAGGGTGATTATTAATGGGAAATGGTCACTCCCTAGCGTACTGGTTTGGTCCATTTCCCAGTCTGCTGTTTCAGCTAATTTGGATATAGAGATAGTGAGGTCTATAGCTGCTAACAAGCCGTTTTCCGAATTAATTCTTGTCCCAGCTCCGTTGTTTAAAATGACTAGATTTGTACTAAGTACCCATTCTTCTATTAGTTTCCCTCTTTCTCCCTATGACCACCACCCCATCTATTGCTATCGGCATTAAGGTCTCTACATATGATGTAGTTTATTTGCTTATTTGTAAATTGTTGATAAGTCTTGGTTGTGGTGTGAGTAATTATCCCTCGATCATAAACATTGCAAATTTCAATATCTGAGCGTCCTGTATGAATTATTACAGACTGAAAGTCAAGCGAATCTGAGTTGTTATACTCTGTTTGGGTCAATCATAATGTTGCATTGGCGATAGAGTCATGACTATATATGGCTAATGGCTCGAGGTTTGATGAATGTTGATGATCAGACTGGAGACCGCACTGAGTTATATGTCTCAAGCGCGGACGCGATAGAAAACATCTCTTAGGTTTTGAGGTATTAACGCTTTAGCTTATATCATGGTGAGGGACTGAGAGAAGTAAAAGAACATTGATAGATATACATTTTTAAAAAAAACAAACCAACAACACTATAACATCAACATATTTTTTTAAAATAAATTTTGGACAAGGTTGAAAACGTTGTGAAGTAAGTTTGACTTCCACTGATGGAGGTCATTTGGCCATTGATGTACACTACATTTCCTAGCTAAAGACAAGAGATATCCATAATGATCACAAAACCATCTATTTACTTTTTCATCATTTCTAGAAGAGTCACGATCAAAATAAGTCACTCATTGTTCTATGGAATATCCAAGACTGTGTTGCTGAAGAAAATGCACACAATATTGTCCACACACAATAGAATATGTGCCTTGTAATTTCACATTATTGAATCGTGATGTCTGGGAATTTCTTCTCATAAAGTCGATGATGTCGTCTTCCAAAGGCGGTAATCCATACCAATCAAAATACTCCTCACATGCATCGTGAGAAAAGTAGACGGCTACCCAGTGGATTCCTGGAAGACGACTGTGGGCCGTGTTGATGACATAAACTTGATGGTGATGAGGCAGTTCCTCTTTAGCGCACACGACAGTATTCCAAAAAGCGGCGTACAAACTGTTTTTTAAAAGGTAATAAAGTTCCCAGGTATCCATTTTGTATTGTTTTTTCTAGTTTCACATGTAATGATAAGTCATCAATTCAATCCTCACTTTTTGCATTAAAATCTGTCAAGTAAACGTTTCTTCGCTTCATCTCCGTACTCTGTGTCAATAGAGATCCGATGCAATGGATCTCTAGAGCAGTCGATGGAGGAGAGGAATGATCACTCAAGTCTTTATACTACTTATGCAACACTGCTTCTTCCGAGATAAGACTCCAAGCTTCGTCCAGATACTTGTCCAATTTCTTCTTGACTCAGCATTATGCATATATCGCGTTGAATTTGACTGGGATGATCGTTTTTACATCAAAAGAAATCTTTCTTGGTCAACCCTGTAATGGTTTCTGCCAGGTGTTTGGCAAAACAGGAAAATAAATGTTGTTCTTGTTCTGGTGAACTGGACATTACTATCACCTCTTCGTCTTTGTCTTTTTTGGTGGGTGGTTTTGCTTCCACGATATCCACGATATCCTCCCATTCACCATGCAAAGAGGAATAAGGGTCTTTCGTAGTTTCTAATAGTCTAGAATGACTTCTCTCAAACTGTTGATTTCTAGAGTGTTGTCAATTTCGGCATAAAAGATGACGTTCACCGTCTCGGTTAGAGCTTCTGCAAACTGAAGTTCCACACGCAGTTGACCGGATTTTATAGGGTGGAAATATCTCTCGTCGCTGACTTGGTCTTGAGTGAAATCAAAGGACCACAAGGTGCAGCCTCCTGCATAATCGTCGTACGAAATACCGAGACTGCTCCTGGTCCCTAAGCTGCCCCGTAGCTTCGTAAAATAACAACTACGATCTCAAGTAATTCTTCTCGGTAAACTTAGGTTTAAAGGATTTGGTACACAAGGTTTTGACATCACGAATAACTTTGACCTTGGACACTCTGCAGTTCTTAAACCGGAAAGGATTAGCAATGAGGACTTCTTTTGAGGACTTCGCTGCTGTCGATACCAATGATTAAAGGTTTGGGTTACTGTCCTTGGTGCAGATGATCTTCGATCTTGGATTGGAGTCCAGCAGTAATGACGAAGGTTTTACTTCCACGTGTGGTATCGGACACTTGGTTGTCGTACTGCTCAAAGTGTGACTGATGGTGTTTCCCACTTAGTGTAACACTTCCACGCGTCGCACGTAGAGTCTGTCTTCCTGAATAATGGTTTTGTACTCGCTGAAATGGGCCATCAAATGGAAAGCGGTTCTACTGCGATTCAGTCTCAGGCGGATATGTTGATGAACTTGTCCTCACCCGTTGTGCCAGGTTTCCATACTACACAAGCATCCAGATGAGAGTTCTTTGCATCTTTTCCGTACGTCAAGATATTTTCCAGGTACGCTCGGTAAGGGTAAGTATCCATGCTGCTAATGACTAGTTTGTTATTGAAGTACAAATCCATTTCAAGTTCGATGGTGGCTGAGGTCGTCAAAGAAGAGATTGGATGAGGTTCTACCCATTGGGATTCTTGCATCGTCATCATAGTTGGTTGCATGGCAAACATATCTAGTTCCGACTAGGAACATTCGCAAGACTCTCGGTGCATCACTTTTTCTCTGTTATTCAATAACCAAAAACGTCTAATTCTCGGACGGTTCTTCTTTTCTTGGTCTTTCTAGCTCTGTGGGTGTGAAGTTCTCTAGAGGGGTGTCTTCGTCGTCTCTTTCTACCTTGTCCATGATACGGCGTCAGGGACGCAGGCATGCCTGACCGGGCAGCGTCCATGACATTTATACGATTTTCCCGTTGGCCCAAACTGTCTTTGCAAGTTTAAATCAAGAGGTTTTTGCCTGCACTTAAGAAGGCTTCTTTGGGGTTTTGTTTGTCGATGATGACACTTTGAAGAAATCCATTTCCTTGCGTCAAAACGGCATCTTTCAAGGCGTGGATTATCAACGTGTCATCATCGATTTCAAAGTTGTGGCCAACGAACTAAACGCCGATTTCAACATATTTCCTAAACCATGTCCTCGCTGTCAAGCAACTCCTCGGTAAATAGGATACATGACTTACAAGTCGTTAGAGAATCGTTTGCGAAAATGGAGTTTCACCAAAGCCACTTCTCAATGGGCTTCGTGATCCAGTTGGATGGCGTGAGGTAATTTGGCCGTGAAACAGCACAAAATATTGTGAGGAAACACATCAATGGAAATGTCACTGGGTAAAGTTCAGTAAAATTAGTTATTCATAATTTCAGAGTTCTGCTGTCCGAGGGGTCACTGGAGGTCAGATGAGTGTCTAAAAGAGGATTGTTGTTATTGTGACTATTGGGAGGGTGACTAGTGTTGGTCGCAAGGCTTCCGTTGTTACCGTTAGAGTATTTCAGGGAAGGATTGGGTAGAAAGCAACCGATGCAACTGCTCAGTAAAATGGTCCACAATTGTTTGTCTCCTTGTTGCAAACACAAATTGGCAATGGCAGCATCGATGGCACAATACATCACGATTTGGCAGAAAAAGACGGTTTGCATTTTAGGTACACGTTCTCCACACCACACCCGCAAGGATTGTTTTTGTAGATCTTGCAGAGAAGAACTCAGTAAAGGAGTGGTCTCTGTGGTGATTGAGGCTGCGTTGAAGGCATCATGATCACTTCTTTTTATAGTCGATGATTTGCGAAGCGTCGATTTAATAGTCAAAACTAGGCGGATATCCTTTCCAATGTAATTTGTCTTTTTTGACCCGACGTTTTCCTACTTTACTGGTTCTTCGGTCGAGAATGTTTTCGATGTCGTACACATCGTCTTCTCTTTTGGTCACTCGTTGTAACTCGGGCAAGTAAAAGGTTCATTTTAACACTTCCGCGTTCATGTCTTCCAATTTAAAGACGCAGGATGACTGCCACACACTCATCCTGTGACACAAAACAATTCGGTGGTCCATTTGGTTAAGTAACCTTAGTCGAAAGTGCGTTTGGTTTTGCTAATGCGCACCCAAACTCCTGTCGTCAGCACTCCACCTTTCTTGGGGACAGCCACAGTCTGGAACGTACCAAACAGGCGCTCAATGTCGGCCACTTCGTTGTCGGGAGCCTCTCCTGGGGGGGGGGAGCGCACATTCGATGAACCGATGGTAAGATTGGTTGTACGCTTTGACCTAAGACGTTGATATACTTGAGAGTGTGTGGATACGTAAAATATTTGTACATGCGTTCTTTCTGGGTGCGTTGAAAACGTTCCACGACGCTGAATTTGGTTTCAGGATTCTCGGTGATAAAAAATGTCTCGTTTCTTTAGTTCTTTTTGGAAATCTTGGTTTAGAAATTTGGTGTCTTTGTAGATTTGCCATCGAAGATGGTGACAACGGCTTTCAACGCAAGTTGGAGGGCTCGCACTAACTCAGTACTCGATTTGGAAGTCAATGGCACGACCCAGGCAAATTTGGAAGAGTCCTCGATGGCACAAAACACATTTGTAGCCATGACTGTAGGTGGCCAAATGAGAGACACCGGCTAAATTGGCTTGACATTGATGATCGATGCCGTCCACTCGGGTGCGATTTCTGGTATACTTTTCGTCGAATGCTTTAGTGCAAGGTGTACGTCGCTTGTTCTTGTAACCACCGTTGCACTTGAGGTAAACAGATACTTTTGAGTCGGGTTATAGCATCACGATACAATGTTTGAACTCCTCCATATCCTTCTGGATGGGGTGGATCGTAGCAAATGTTGGCTAAGAAATTCTGCATCAGGCCGTTTTCTGTTTTTAAAAGGTCACCCACTCTTCACTGATGCTACTCTGGATGGAGCGAGGTGGTGGTTTGGAAACGGCTTTACATGTCCGACGTGCCATGGGAGTAGAAGTCGAGGGGAGTAGTAGTGGTGGTGATGGTAATGGGATGGCTCTTGTCTTGCTTTCCTTTTTTACTTCTGGTTTCCCGTCTTTCTTTTTCATATCTGTCAAAGGCGGAATGGACATCATCTTTTTAACCCAAGCTTTGAGTTCTTCTCGTTGTGATGTGGGGGAAGGGGTCAACAAGGACGCTGAATCTTACTAGGTATGAGAGCCATTGATGGTGTTTGAAAGTCTGGTAAACGTGGGGTTGCGTCTGTCTTGGTCACCGGTGGTTGTGGAGGTTATGAGATTTTCACCAGGGTCTTAAAATCTTTCAGAGTCGGTCAAGCTGTTTCGTCAAAAGCTTTCTGATGAAAAGAGTTGAAGTCGTTGCAACACTTGACCCTAACGTTGCGATGTTTCCGTTTCTGACAAATTGCTGCGATCCATCAACGATTGCAATTCGTGTTGCAACTGGCACATCTCGGTCAAATGAGGATTGGGTGGTAAATGTGGAGTCCGTTGTTGTTGCCAACGATGAAATTCCATCCATCGTTTGTAAGGCACTAAAATCAGTTTTCGCCCTTCCATCAGATTCCAAAGTACACGTCTGAGATATTTTGACCCCAGATGTCCCTTTTGTCTCCTTGCTCCTTTTTATATCTTTGACCCATTTGTGAAGCAGTTCCCGTCATGAGTGAAGTAATCATTGTTCCCAATGATCCTTTCAGCAAGGGTGCTAGCAACAGGTGTACAAATCTTTCGCGTTGTACTAACATCTTTTTCTTTTGACGGATGGATATTTTCTTTTGGATCATTAGGTGAAGAACGTGCCAATACTTGGTTAAGCATTCTTTCTGATGTTGAGACATAGGTATCGTTCCTTTCAAGACATTCAGGCAACATTTGCACACGGTATCGACGAAGTCTTTTGAGGCTGTTTGAATGAGTTGTTTCCGCATGGGTAGAGGGGCTTTGGACAGAACGGACAACACGTCCTAATGCTTGGCTAAACGAGGAGGTAGTTCTTTCATTTTCTTTTCTTTGGGGGTAGAAGAGGGATGGTTTTTGAGAGGTGACATCTTTGTTTATTCCCTGGCACACACAAAAAATACACTGACGTCGATGACTTGGCACACACCATTTTATCTTATTTCTTGGAGTAGGTCTAGGTCTATGGGTTTGTAACCAGTCTTTTTGAAAAACTCTTTCACTATCGCTTCGTCAAAAACGTAACGATTTTATTTTCTATATCGCCAAACAATTCTGTCCTTTGGTTGCTCTTCTTTTTTCGCTAGACGATGGTATCTTTTCTGGGGAAGACGTCAATGCTTGGCTTATTGTTTCTTCGGATGTGTGGTCAAACGACGAGACAGTTCTTTTATATTTCCTTCCCTTTTTGGACAGGAGAACGCGATGGTGATGGTGTGCACTTCTGGCTGGTGTTGGTTCAGGATCACACACAAATAATACACAGACGTTTATGACACACCTTTTTATCTTGATTTTTTTAAGAAGTAATATGTTTGGTATAGTTGGAATGGTGTGTGACAGGTCTGACGAATTCTCTGGGTATTGCATAATCATCAAAAAAGCCTCCTTTTTCGTTGCTCCTCTTTTTCTTTGGACGATGGTGTCTTTTATGGGGTAGACGTCGATGCTTGGCTAAGCGTTTCTTCGGATGACGGGTCAAACAACGAGACAGTCGTTTTCTTTTTCCTTTATCTTTTTGGACAGGTGAACGACGATGAGAGCGGTGTACAGTTCTGGTAGGTGACAGCTTTGTTTGTTCTAGAGCTCAAAAACACTGATACCCATCGTTTACCCCAGGTCTTTTTTATAGTGGAATGCGTCGCCACCGATTGTCGGTCCGTCGTATCATTTTCAAGGCAGGCATCATTCGACGTTGAGTGGTTTGCAATGGAGTAAATCGTGACATTTATTGCTTGAATAAATCTAGTAACCTCTGTAGCATGCCCGACACCTCTTGGACTTGGAGCAGGTACTTTGTTAGCAGTTGCCGCGGCAGCTAAAGAGGTAGAGATTATCACCGCTAAAGGAGAAGTTCCTAGAGACTCGGGTTTCCATTTTTTTCATCCAATTAGGAAAGACGCTGTCAAATTGGGTTTGGCTGGCATCACCACCAACTGAAAAGTGGAACAACCTGAGGCTACAGGAGATGCGGTCACCGTCGCTGCAAGTCGTGGCTTGGGGATGTAAGGTTGCATTCTTGCCGAAGTGTCTCTCTTGTTGGTAGCTGTTTTTTGTGGTCTTCTCATGGGGCGTTCCTTTTTCTGGGACCTTTTATTCTGGGACTGTGACCTGGTCTTGACACCACTGCTCTTTATCTTCTGGGTACGTCTGGTTCAGGAAGTGTCTTTTTTTCCTGGGGATGACTTTTGTGACATTAGGATCCCATTTTAAGCGGAAGCGAATGATGACACCTCCACCAGGTTTCAACATGATTTGCTATTTGGCTTGATAATCGATGCGCATATCTGCTTGTTGCGGCAAGGCTACCTTGTTTCTCTCAATAAAGCGTTTGGCTTGATGTAGGATGTGAATGATGCCTTGAAGTAATTGACGTACTGTCACCGTACACCATCGTACGACTTCTCTGAGACTGGCTTCTAATTTGCGGCATTTGTTTTCGCATATGATGCCGTACTAGGCACGAATCAATTTGACGGGAAGATGAGACTGAAGGGACATCATGTTGACGATGTATGAGACAGACCAAAAGTGTTTGAGGTTTTTATAGATTTTTTTAAGTCCACGGGGATGTCTTCACGACAGGCCCTCCGTCTTGGCACCCTATTGGTGAAACAGACGGGTACAAAAGTGCAAATAATCGGGGGTGGGGGGTGGGTGTTTCTTAAATCTACGTGTATATAGGCGTGAGGGGTTTAAGTGGCATCGTCGTACGCATGAGTCAGCCAAGGAGTTCCTAACTGTTTGGCTAACACTTGCACTTGCGATTTATCATTGGGACTTTTAAACAAAACCATATGATGAGCATTGAGACTTATGGTGCGATGGAATTGACTTTGTTGAAACAAATGACACTAGCATTACAATGATGGCATTTGCGTACAGACCACAGTTTAATTTATTCTTCGTCTTCTCCTAACATGTCGTCGAAGATGATAGGATGGGTTTGACTGGGGTCAGACACAGTCTCGTCGTCTTCTCCAGGAATGCCTTCCACAAACACGATGGAATCGCCTTGACTTTCTCTCGGGGGCATTTTGCCGATTGTTACTCTTTTATACTTTTTCAGGACATGTTTCTTTCAAAAGTTTTACAATTGAACACAAAAAATCAAAATTGCATAAAATGCAAATGATTAAGTACATCGATAAAATGCACATCAAAACGATCAAAGTGGAATACAAACAAGTCACTGTACAACATTTTTGTGACGAAGGTGTGGTTTCCAAGGGACACTGGATAATGTTCTTAAAGTCTGTACACTTGGCACAGTCAAGCAGGGGTCCTCCCGGAGGGGCTTTTTTTTGGGGGGGAGGTCCATGTCAATGATGGTCCTTTCCTGAATTGAGTGGTTTTCCTCTGTTTCGGGTTCTTCTACTGACACTGTGACTAACACAGGTTAAGAAGTTACTTTTTTCACTGAACGTTTGAATTTATTATCACAAATCCTGGGCATAGTTTGCCGTTCTTTTGTCCAAGCCTCGAAACCAAACGTTTTCCAGTCATGTACATCTTGCCAGTGAGGGTGTAAGTCACAAGCTACACACACATCTTCTTAAACATCTTCAGTGACTAAAAGTTGACGAATCTTTTTTTTCCCGTAGTGGTAATGAAGTATCGAAATGACCACGCAAGGTTTTTTTTAAAAAAGGAGTCTCTCGTGTACATATAAAGGTACGATTTTCATGTTTTGGTAATACCATGAGGTTCGGATCGTAAAGAGCCCACAAGGAATCGGCTGGTAAACGAAATCCCCGAAAGGAAGTCACTAAGATACACACCACACGACGACCCAAATTCATTGGATACACTTCTCGTAAAAAGTGTTGGCAATCCAACACAGTCTGATTAATCACTGCTTTCCTTCCACGGCTATTGTTGTATCACTAATGATAAAGGCCGTGGCATGGTAGTAAGTTTTTATTCCTTCTTTTATTGAAAGTAATAAATGTACTTTTTGAACAGAAACGGTTTTATTTCAGTACGGTACCAAAATTGTTTAGTCACTAATTCACACACAACGAAACGCAGAGAAGTTTCCTCTTGAACCAAGATTTGTTCGTGTAAACGAATTTGGTAATCCTATAAGTCTTCCGTCGGAATTCAGTGTACTATAATCACTTTGTAATTAGAATGAGAGAAATCCAAAAAATTATAAATCTCACGTGATTCATTAATGTGTGACCAATAGAATACTTTGAAATGAATGAATCCTCTTATACCATTCAGGTAATAGATGCTCCAACATCACTGACGTAACTTATGCGATTGTTCTTTGCGTTTGACATGTATTTTGTCAAACTCTCGGTAAAGCGTCCTCTCAACTGCACAGGCCAACCCCAAATATTCTTTTGTAAAATGTCCATGAAGAGATTACTTCGGTTCCACTAAAGATAGGTAGTGACAGAGCGGAGACAATCAAGCTTGTCCTTGGTAAACTGAATCTTTCTGCTCCCACTCGTGTAATAACACACCGCAACTGAAGCACTTGATTTTATCACCTTCGCCAAGGTAAATAAATCTGGCTCTAACTAATTAATTCGGGGTTAGGTCCTCCCAGATATTTAGTCCACTTTTCTTGGAAAGTTTTTAGTCAACTTCCGAAATTGCAGTATTCAGACAAACACACAGGGGACGACTATATTTCTTCTTTCACAGGTTCATTTCGATGATGGTACGGTGAAACCCGAAGTAGTTTGCTCAGGCATGGATGACATCCGTAGGCTGGTAGCCGCATGGTTTCACGTGAAGGATGACACTGAGAATAAAAACAAGTAAATAGTCCACGATAACGCGTGACAACATTTTCGCATCTGTCAGGTTTGACACCCAATCGCAAGGCACAGCATCGCACTCCACTTGAGAATAAACATACGTCAATTGTGTCTGTTAGGATTCATCTTTCTCGCTTAGCAATTGTAGTCGCAATGAACTATTGGTCTCGGACGTTTACTTTTTCATATGATGATCAATATCGACGTGTCCGTAAGGTAAACTGAAGTGGTTGGGAAGTCCCACTCGCTTGTGGTACACGATTTGATACAGTTTTTCGAAAGGTCGACATACAATTTGGTGTGTGGCTAAACGTACAATATTGTAAGGCTCGTAGATAGTCACTTTAAAATGTCGATCCTTTCCAGACTGGAAGGCTTCTTTCAATACCCAAAAGTTCACCACTTGACTGGTGCGATAATTGAGAGCCAATTATTTCACTTTACACTCGGTGTGCACTTCTGCTTCTGGGGTACGGTATTCGTAGCCGTAATGTTTGGGGCCACCATTAGCAAAACATGCAATGTTGCTGTCTATGTGCTTCTTCGTTCAGGCTCCTGAACGGTCTTCCTCGATGTCAGGGTGTCGGTGACCCAGGCGATCTATGTAGATGCAGCTGTCCGTGTCAAAAATACAGCACGCGATCTACTAACAGTTCTATATCTTCATGCAATTTTAAGCGAGCATAGGCTGTCATGTAAGTCGCAATGATGACTTTCCTAATTCGTCGGCCTGCACAAAGTCAAGTTCTTCTTCGTAATTGACCAGGATCAAGTCTTCAGCACGGACGTTCATGTGTTTCATGTATTTGGCTTTTTCATGCATCATCTGCAAGTAGCGGAAGGTTCTGTCAAATACTTCGTCTTGTGTAAATACGGTCGCTGTGCCATTTTCCCCCACAAACAAATCAACATCACTTTGGCAAATGATCGTCGTCCTTCATTTGTATCGATGTGGGCTAACGTGATGCCTTCCTGCTCCAAGTATTTCTCTTTGAATTTCTTTTGATCTTTGGGCGTGTGACACCAGGCAGGATTGCCGCTGACTTCTTGTTTCAATTTCAGTTTCAATAAGTCATCCACGTAGTCTGCGAAAATGCCTTTTTGAGTCTCGTCACCCTTTTGGTACTGTTCTGTCTTGGGAAAGTGGTGAATTTCGTAGTTTTCTAACAATTGGTATCCCAGATCTAGAGCTTTGAACAATTCCATTTTATCCCACGTTTCTGTCAAGGCGTGTTCTTCCTGGGTGTGATGACAAGGTTGGTGTTGGTTGCACGTTTCGGCACAAGTACGGCACAAAGAAAACATCAGTTTTCCTTGGCAATGGTGAGGTAGAACGGGATGGTACAAGTCCGTGGTAGGCAAGACTTTACATTTAATCAGTCTTTCGTATTGTCGAATGTTGTCCACGTCGAAGTGTTCCGTCAACAATTGTGGGTTCCCTGCACGAATGTGACAATATCTGCACACGTCCAGGTATTTGATATATTCTCCTTTCTCCTCGTCAGCGTGGAACAGCAAGCTGGTGGCATTCGTTTG
Source organism: Sinohyriopsis cumingii (assembly GCA_028554795.2). Classification (NCBI taxonomy): domain Eukaryota; kingdom Metazoa; phylum Mollusca; class Bivalvia; order Unionida; family Unionidae; genus Sinohyriopsis; species Sinohyriopsis cumingii. The sequence goes on from CM068840.1 coordinate 57,794,468, forward strand.
TCCTATATACAAACTGTCCCGCGAGTTTAGGGGGTCCACCAACTTATAACTTTCCACGATACGATTAAACTCGTGATTAGTATTCAAACGGTGATCGTGCTCGTGTCCCCACATTTTCACGACTGGGTATCCTTGCTGTTCTAACTTTAAGCGTCACTGACAAGTGGCCTCGTACAAGTCTACTATGGTACGTTGTAAAAACTCATTTTTGGTGTCACGTTGAGGGTAGCAGGAGGGAAATCTGTGAAATAATCAACCGTTCAACTCGTACACGATCTTAGGGTTTTCTAATTCCCAACCGTCCACCGAATACGTTCCGATGGTCTTTTCACCTCCTCTCTTTCGGGCGTTTTATATCCATTTGTCTTCCTTGTTGCACAAGTAATATAGCCAGCGTAAAGCTTTGACCAAGTATTGACGTTTGACAAAATTGTTCGTCTGAGGGTGTATCACAGCCAGGGTATTGTCGGCCATAAATCTTTTGCAGTACACAAAGTTACACGATTTGGCGATGGTGCAGATTTTTTTCAAAGGATCAATCCCTCCGTGATCCATGAACAATTTTCGAAATATTCCACAGCATCGCCTTAAAATGTCCACGTCGGAGCGACAATACTTTAACATTTCTTCCTGAAGGTCGAAAGGGTCCGAAGCGTGAATGTGGTACCAAGCGCAGTTAGATTATCTTTGTTCGATGAGCATATTGTCGGAGTGGTAGTAGTGAGCATCAGGCAAACGGGGTTAAACGTCGTGTTGATTAGCTTCGGTATTGAAAAAGTGTGGGAAATAGCCTTTGGCCATTTCTGTCATTACAAACGTTTTATGTATTCGACTCAAAGGCATGGCCAAGTAAATCATCAAATCTTTGAACTGCACTTGTCCCACTTGCATGGAAATGAGTTTGGCTCCGTTCAAAAGTCACTTTTGGACGTTCTTTGCTTTGTTCCGTATAGTATTTCAGAAGAAACTGTCTTTCGTATTCCGAGATATTGTGCGCCGTCACCGTGGCATAACGATAGCAATCTCCGTAACGTTCGAGGTCCTCTAGACTCCACGTTTCGATGATTGGGGTTTAAGATCCATTATGCAAAAAAGGGACAGCGTGTTTGGTCTCTGAGTTTTTCACGTCCTACAGGAATCTTGCTACAGTGAGGGCAATGGCAACAGACAGGTTCCTGGATGCACTTCTCGCACGTTCGATAAGCCACACAGAAATTAGGAATGTGAATGCCCGTCTATTGCATGCATTCGAAATCGAAAAGATGAAATTGTTTTTCTTATTCTGATCAGCTTCTTCCTCCTCCTGCTAGGGTTTCTTTCATGGATTAGTGTGTGCCTTTTCATTATTGGCACGTAAAACTTGTCAACAAGTAAGGCACAGTTTCAGGAGTTGGCAAGTATTTTTCTGCTGTGAACCTTGCGTCTTCAGATGTTGTTTTTAATAGGTTGGGCTGACAAACGTTCGCTGACAAGCCAGGCAATGCACTCGTTTTTGTCCTTCGCCAATACAGGGTTTAGAGACCAAACATCCTGGGCATTTCGATCGGCAATGTTTGTGTTGCCCTTGATTGTTCCACCCATAGTCAAATTTCTCACAGTAATACCTGTATCACAGGAATCCAGAGATACTGGTAATGGCATCAAAATGTTAATCATGAAGATAGACGTGAGTGTATTTTCCGTCTTTGAAATATTTGCCTCGAAACAGCCGTTTTCCACGCACTTCTTGAGGATGCACTTTCAATGTGTAGCGTGGAGCTAAGACGTCTTGCAGTTTTGCATTTCAGGAATGCCACAGGGTGTGTCTTTAGATAGGCCAGCTTGCTGTAACAGGAGTTCTGCTTCTCTTTGTTGCTTGGCTCCGTTTGATTTTCGAATGCTGTCCCAGGCTTTTTTCCATTCTGCCGTGTCGTTTTTGTCACCACCACAATGGCACGGGCTAAACACATCTGGTCTTGAGTATTTTTAATTTTTATGAGACTATGTTTGGTGCTACGGAGGTCGTTCACCAATAATACTTTTTGTGTCCGGTTCCTTTGGGAAGAGAAACGTGGGCATGTACAGTGTCGCTTTTCCATCAGTGATGTGAAGCTTGTCGTTTGACTGCTGAACGTGTTGAATCTTATAGAAGACTTTCGAAGGTGTCAATTCTGAAGGTATGCTAAACTCGATTTAAACGGGGGACTTTAGACTGTCATGATAAATGGAAAGTTTCAAGCGACGGTCTTTGCTGGCTCGATATTGCCGTTTCAGTGTAGTTAACAAAAAATCCCACAAATCGGTGATAAACCCCTTTGTTTTCTCCAGCGGTACGTCTGCCTTGAAATCTTTAAATTTCACCGTGTATGTGTGGGCCGTGGTTCTAAATTTTCTAGAGGAGCGTTTATCCGTCTCTCGAATGTGGTATTAGTTTTCAGGGGTTACTGGTGGTGGACTTTGGTTTGACTTTAACCCTCTGGGTCTGGATTCTGGCTCACTCATGTCATCTTTAAAATCGCTGGCATGGGTTTGAGCTAGGATTTCAGCTACTGTGCGAGCAATGGGTCACGTTTCTGCCTCTTACTTTCTTCTTCTTCTTTCTCCACGAAATGGTACGATCCTTTCATCTTGATTGCAAAATATCAAATGGCTACATTTTAAACTCCATGGTACCCTATATATCAATGTAATACCAGTGTCTTCCGTATATAAGGGTTAGTGTCTTCCCTCAAAGTACTCATTTTACTCTCAATCCTACCAGAAAGATGAAGAGCCAACACAGATCGAACTTCTGATCAGAGCTTTGCGAGGTATCATACGAAGGTTTTCTTCAGAGAAGCCGACGGACTACTCGCCCTCCTTTCGAGATAAAAGTCAAGATGCTTCCTATATCCGTTCAGAAGAAAGGGCATTGGTTTTTAGAATGTCCACAACGTCAAAGTAAGACAGGCACCAAAAAAGACAAAGGTGAAGATACCTGTTATCATTGTCAAAACAAAGGACAATGGTCTTCAGACTGCCCTAAGAAACAACAAGAACAGGAGGAAGACAGGGGTTCCAAACAGGAAGAAGAGGTACCCTCCGAAAAGGAAGAACCCACACCCGTGAAGAAAGAGAAGAAAAGAAGACGAGAATAAAGTGAGGAAGAAGAGAAAAATCTGAGAGCAAAGAAATTCAAAAGACGAGAGAGTGAAAAGAAAAAAAAAATGTCTATGAAATTTTTAATGTGACGTGTTGCGAAATTGAATTTTAAATCTTTACATAGAATATAGCAGAATTAAAATCGTAAGTGTCTCTTGGTTTTGATTGTTATAATAAGGACTTACATCCACGCACTAACACGCATCTATCGTGGGGAAAATAGGCATTTGAGTTTTATTTGATTTTGGCAAACACTGAGTCGTCTCCTTTCGAGACCAATGGATGACCCTCAAAAGGACCGTTGGGTGTTTGTTTGTGGGTTATTTTTATATAGCTTTAACTACCTTATCCCTTTGCCAAGATCAAGAACTACTTCTGTACCTTCTACTGTCGATTATTTGGTTGAGATCACTAGTTTTGGTATATCAGGCGTAGTGGGACTGTGGGCAGGGTTGGAATGTTTGGCCCTGGAGGGTCTTTTTCTCCTGGGTCGTATTAAAGAAGTCTGATATATTTGTTTAAGACTCCTAAACTCTGCTAAAATGTCTAACAGTACCGTTACCGTTTGACTTTCACCGACCTCCTTCTCTCTTAGACCTTGTTTCTCCTATGCTTCTTGTTCTTCTTCCTGTCGTTTTCATTTTGCCTCTTCTTCTTACTGCTGTTGCTATTGACTGAAAAAGGTTTGTTCTGCTTCTTTCTGCTGTTGCAAAAATTTCTCCACTTCTTCTTTCTGCCTCTGTTTAAAATCCTCGACGTACGGTAAGGAAGGAGAAACCGGAGAAGGTACTGGTACCGGAATAAATTCTTGTGAAGAGGGAAAATCAACTAAATCCTAATTAAAATCGTTCTCTTCTGGAAGTAGGATTGTGGTTGTTTTAGTAGCCGCTGATACGCTATCACTCCTTGTCTCCACAGCCGGTGCACCCCAATTAATTTTCTTCTTAGTTTCCGTCGTGTTCTAACTCTGTCCAATTGATCCACTGCGCACAGACGTTAGCGCACCTATGTAGGGAATGTGACGTCACAGGTAGCTCTTTTCGGATTGGAAGACAGACTCCGCACTGTGACTGAATTTTGTAACTCGTGTTAAGATTGGTGAATGGCCTCAATTCGTTTTGATCCGCTCTTCCACTATAAATAAGCACGGTTCACCTATTTCCGTTCACCTGTTTTCATCACAAAATGTGGGCTAATGTATAATCGTCTACCCTCCTATCGTCGATGCTGTTCCACCCTGACTATCTCATGTATGTCAGATCATCATGGGTTATCACCAAGATCACCTATACAACCCTTTGGAAACGAACTATCTACGTGGAGAAACAAGGCTGTCTCTAGCCAGTCTTAATCTATGGTCCAGATGTCAGACGAAGTTTGAGGAAGAGATGATCCGTGAGAAGCCCTCTATGTTAACTGAATGGTGTTTTAAAAAAAAAACGAAGGCCACTCCATTAAACCGAAAAGATACATATTCTCTTTTGTCTAAACAAATTGTAGTTGCTATTTTGTGTGATAGATTTATGTCTCTAACCACGTCTCTGTCTGCGTCCCTATTTTTCCCTAGAGTAACGCGTATTCAGGTCAGCATCTTGCCACACTGTTCCGCCCGATTGAGGTCAGCCTCTTGCAATATTGTTACGTCATTCTTGTTGAATTACCCTTGTTCCTAGACAGTCCCAATCCACTTTCGCTAGACATTCCCTTTGTTAAATTCCCCTTTTCCCTTGACAGTCCCACAATGTTAACTTCCCATATATGCCCCAGTGTGCAATCCCCGGTTTTTCCTTATATATTCTCATTTGCCCATGGGTATCCACACTCACTATATCACATGAGATGAAACATTGATTTACTTTTGTAAACCCGACACAAAGAGACAATAAAAAGGTTTGGATCGGAGTAAATAAGCAGAGTCAACAAATCCCTCAACGTGGTCCGACAGTCGCGGTAGTTATATATGCATTATTTTTCAATGCTTAGACCCTTTCGTGCATGTAACTGTTGTCACTCAAAATTTGTATGCCTTCACATTTGCCAAAGGGTTGTGGAACACTACTGAACCACCCATCCGCCTACCGGTAACTGAGGTATCTATCTACTCCATGACAAAACTCTGGCACATGAATTCAAAGTCATGACCGAAAGGGAACAGCATCCAAATTGTGTCACATCTTCCATACATCTCTGATTTAGGTCCAAGTAAATGTTAGCCCAACCCCGATATCAAAGATTTGCTGAGGAGCAGACAGTTTGAAAGCACAGATTCCATGATTCATGTATACAACATGATCAGTCATTGACAGTTTCCATGGTTCATGTAGAAAACCAACAACACAAAATTTAATTCTTGAAATCCGTTTTTTTTCTTTGTATTTTGTTTGAAGCACTTAATGACACCTCAATGACTGCATAAATGTACACTATAACGACACCATTTAACACATTGTAAGATCTGTGCATCATGATAATGATAGAGTGAGAGAAAGAGAGAGTGAGAAGAAGCTCAAAGAGGAGAAAAAATGAAATATTCCTAAATATGGAAATGCAGGTTAAATTAAAATGCATAAGTGCAGATACATTTCCTAAATGTAGAAAAGTAGCTATAAAAGTAATATCGACACTGTGACGACAAATGTGACATCACCTGTATGGCGATATCATATTTCTCCAACTTATATATTTCATTATCTCACTATGAAAAATAATTTTAAAAATTTAATAACATTGAACTATTTGTTGCATACAGAACAATTAAAGTTTCTGAGAAATAATCTCTAAAATGTGACAGTGACGAATTCATGAAACTATATAGATCACAGTGTAATTTTGCCAGGATAATCTATACTTCACATAAAGTACAGCAACATCTGATTGTGGTGTTGGATACAAGCATTTGACAAATAAATCTATGGATAGAGTTAGCAAATCAGAATACAGATTTGACCTTTATTTTCAGACGAGAACGCTATTTGTATCAAATAACAATAGCAAAGATTTTAAATGATTCGATTTGCAACAATTTCACAGTTCCACTATGGCATGGCTGGATATATCTCAAGAGTAAAATTAAATACTTGATAGATAATGTGCCATAATATATGCTTGCCTCTGCTAATAAATGTGATTATTATATATCCTTCATTTATACATCTTTTTCACGCTTTCTTGCGAAAAGTGAAGGCAGTTGTTTTGATTACCAATCTTTCAGTTCGGCTTATTTTCATTTTAATTTTGTTTCATTTTTTGTTCCAGCTCGATTTTCAGGACCGTTGTAATGTCGTGATGAATGTCGTTTTTGTCTATTTAAAACTGTATGTAAGCATCCTAAGAATGTTTTAGGCTTGAAACATTTTGCTTTGGTTTACCAAGAAATCAAGACCGACAGCCACAACGGGGACTCTAGTTCCTGCAATTAGCAACGTTTCTTCCATCTTTTAAATTGTATTAATGATTTTAAGTGGAAACAACTTGTATTATTTCTCGCTTTGTCTATAACTAATCATGCGTTACAGTTATTGAATTATTCTGACTCGATTCTTGCGTCAACGAAAATATCACTTATTCAATAACAACTATTCTCTCTATTATCAGCATCCTCCGTCGCTAAAATCAGAATCATCTTTAAGGTTTCTTTCAAAATCAGATTTATCATGGTTTTGATTCCCCTTCCATTAATGTCTCCCTATGTCATGATTTTTATGTATGCAAATAACAGTCCTACCTAATATGGCTAACAGCGGAGTTGCAACTGTTCAGCTCTGTGTGTGTTTGTGCAATTGGTCTTCATTTCCAGCTTGAGAGATTTTATTAAATTATAATTAATTGATATTACTTGAACAATTTTGTGTAGCAGTGTATGTGTGTCTTTTTCTAAGTCTTTGTTGAAGAACTTGAAAAACTTCAATACTTTTAAAATAATTCGTTGTAATGCTATTTCAGAACTCAGTGCTCCCGTGACGGCGGATATTTGTTTGAGGTTCATTCACCAGAAGATGAAATGCTTTTGCGCGACATAGCCGTCAACCAGAATAACCAGTACTGGATAGGTCTGCACAGCATTGTAAATCAGGTATCTGTATTTTAATTGTACGTTACCAAACTAGTTAGTTTTACGTAAAACAGTTATCACAGTTTCTATGTTGGAAGATAGTGTGTAATTGACAACGGTTCTCTAACTAAACTAAAACAGATCCAATCCCTGAATTGTTTGCAAGTTATTTGCATACAATTACTAATAAAATATACATGACAATTTTGAAAACGAAAAGACTAAGATTGTCAAGCTCCAGAAATAATTAAATTTTGAGGTATACGATTCAGAGAATGTAGAAATGTTTTTAACCAAGTTTAATGAAAAATGTATGCATTCAAATCAACGTGAAGAAATTAAATGTTTATATATATATAACTGATGTCAAGGCCGACTTTTATTAAGTTTATCTGTCTTAACCTGATTTTTTTAAATATTCCTTGAACAGTAGAACATTTCGTTTTCTCAGACTATTCGGGATTAGTAGCAGAGTGGGGCACTATAGGGACTACCTGACTTTTATGTTAAAAAAGTTCCCAGCGCAATAGGGACAATGGGATTTTAACATGGGTGGGCCTGTATAGGGACAATGGGAATTCGACATTGGGGAATGTATAGCAGCAATGTATTGGGCCTGTCTAGGGACAAAAGGAATTGAACATGGGTGACGTCACGTTACTGAATACTTTGTTAACAATGGTAATAATGTTGCAAGTGGCTGACCACAATCGAGTGGAACAGTGTTGCAAGGGGGGCTGAACTGAATACGCGCTACTCTAGGGGACAAACACAATAGAGACATAGAGAGAGAGAGAGAGAGAGACATGGGTAGACACATAGAAAATAGTTGAGCGGATTTGATAGGGTGGATATGTCCCTCGTCGCTGCCTTGGTCTGGATTGAAATCAAAGGCCCACAAAACGTAGCCTTCTGCATATTCGTCATACAAATGCCGTGGATGCTGTTGGCCCCTAACGGTCCCGTGGTTTTGTACAGGGAAAATTAAGATCTCAAGTAATTCTTCTTGGAAAACTTAGGTTCGAAGGGCCTGGTTCATAAGGTTTTGCCATCGCCAGTGACTTCGATCTTAGACATTTACTAGTGATTAAACTCGAAAGGATTAGCTGTGACGGCTCCGTTGATGGATTCGTTGCTGACGATACCAACGATTAAACGTTTGGGTGTCTGTCCTTGGAACTGATCATCTTCAATCTTGGATCGGAGTCTGCGAGGAAATGGTGATGGTTTTCACTTACGCGTGTCTTATCGGACACTTGGCGGTCGTTCTGCTCAAAGTTTGACTGTTGTCGATTCCCACTTTAGGTAACACTTCCACACATCGCACGTAAAGTCTGGTTTCTTGGATGATGGTTTTGTACTCGTTGGCATGAGCCATCAAATGGAAAACGGTACTACTGTGATTCAGTTTCAGGCAGATATCCAGGTCGGAAAATACATGTCCAAATGCAAACTATCCTTCAGTTCTGAACTGCGACATTGCTAATTTTTCTTTCGACATTGTGAGGATCGTCAGCTGCTGTCACGACTGTACCGTTGAAGTTGTCCACGCCTGTTTTCAGGTGTCCATACTACGCAAGCATCCAGATGAATATTCTTGGAATCTTTTCCGTACGTCAAGAAATTTCCCAGGTACGCTAGGTAAGGGTAAGTATCCATGCTGCTGATGACCAGTTTGTTATTCAAGTACAAATCCACTTCGCTGAACAAGGAATGCATGAAATTGTTGCCGGGAGCTACTTTAAATTTCTGGTACAAGTAACTGATATTCAGATCGATGTAATATTAGGGATGTCCTTTGATTTCGAATTCGATGGGGTCTGAGATCGTCAGTGAAGAGACTGGATGAATCGGCATCATAGTGGGTGGCATGGCAATTAGATCCAGTTCCGACTTGGAACATTCGCAAGACTCTTGGTGCATCATTTTTCTGTTACATAATCAAAAACGTCTAATTGTCGGACGGTTCTTCTTTTCTTTGTCTTTCTATACCTGTGTGTGTAAATCCTCTGGAGGGGAGTCTTCATCGTCTATATCAGTATCTTTGATGTGGCGTCAAGGAAGCGGGTCTGACTCGCTCGACAGAGTCCGGTGCATTTATATGAGTTTCTCGTCGGCCCAAAATGTCTTTTCCTGTTTGAGGCAAGACACTTTTTGCCTGCTCTCAAGAAAGCTTCTTTGAGGTTTTGTTTGTCGATGATGACATTTTGAAGAAATTCTTTTCCGTGCGTCAAAGCGGTATCTTTGAAGGCGCGCAATCCTCGTGTCACCATCGGTTTCAAAACGGGAGCCCCCGAACAAAAGGCAGATTTCAGGATATCTCCTAAACCATGTCCTCGCTGTCGAGCGACTCTTTGGTACACAGGATACATGACTTACAAGTCGTTAGAGAATGGTTTTCGAAAATGGAGTTTCACCGTGAATTGAATATTTTGTCCCAGATCTCCTTTTGAACTTATGTTCACACTGTCGAAATACAACTTATTGACGGGAAGATGCACAAATTTGCGGCGATCGTGATAGGCGTTTCCACCTTTCTCGTCATTTGTGGTGGAGGAATACACTTTAAAAGGAATGAATCACAATAACGGTGCGGATGTATGTCTCACCACATCGTACTCCACCACATCAGAGTACACGAAAATCAAATTTCATCCTTGGTTCAGTTCTACAGGGTGACGAGAAAACCTCGAGAAATTCAAATTGTTTGTGATGGGTGGCATGGAACCATTGACCATCTTGAGGTCTCCACCTAAAATGTCAAAAGATTCAGGAGAAAATGTAATGGACAACGTGTTGGCATCCGTAAATTTTATCAGCAGGCGACGAGCCACTTTATGGTACTCAATCGTGACACATTGTCTCGTTTTGTCTAAGACTTTGCCAAAAAATGCATCGAATTAGGAAGCAATCGTATCCAACAAATGTTGACCACTAAAATGATAGCCTACAGGAATTTTCATGATATAGATGTAATGTGGAGTATCGGTGACACTTGTCGTTTCATAGAGGAATCTATATTTTCGTTTTCATTAAAAGTATTGTTGCACTTGGTCGTTCAGAACTTCGATCTCAAAAGTGTTTTAATTTTCAGTGTTGTTTTTATTTGTGTAAGGTGAATCTTTTCGACCAAAGCCACTTCCCAGTGGGTTTCGGTATCCAACTGGATGGCCTGATGTTATTGTGCAGTGAAACAGCACAAAGTATTGTGGGGAAACACATCCATGGAACTGTCACTGGGTAAAGTTAAGTAAAATTGGTTATTCATAATTCCCGAGTTCTGCTGTCCGAGGTGTTATTGGAGGTCAGGGGAGTGTCCAAAAGTGGGTTATTGTTGTTGTTGTGGTGACTGTTGGTAGAATGACTGGTTTGGTTTCAAGACTCGCGTTGTTAGCGTTAGAGTATTTCAGGGAAGGTTTGGGGAGACGATAAGCGATGCAGTAAACTGCTCAGTAAAATGGTCCACAATTGTTTGTCTCCTTGTTGCAAACTCAAATTGGCAATGGCAGCATCGATGACACAATACACCACAAAGATCTGGCAGAAAAAGACGATTTGCGTTTTAGTCACACGTTCTCCACACCACTCCACACCCACAAGGGGTGCTTTTCTAGACCTTGCAGAGAAGAACTCGGTGAATGAGTGATCACTGTTGTTGTTGTAGGGCATGATGGTCACTTCTTTTAATAGTCGATGACTTGTAAAGCGTCGATCCAAGAATCAGCACTGGCAGGATATTCTTTCTAATGCACTTTGATTTATTTGACATGACATTTTCCCAATTTACGGGTTCTTTGTTCGAGAATGCTTTCGATATCGTACACTTCGTCTTCTATTTTGGTCAATCGTTGTAACTCGGGCAAGTAAAAACTTCCTTTTAACACTTCGCCGTTCATGTCTTCCAAGTTATAGACGGCAGGATGACGGCCACGCACTCGTCCACTGACACGAAACGATTCGGTGGTCCATTTGGGTAAGTAACCTTCGTCGAATGTGCGCTTGGTTTTGCCAATGGGAACCCAATCTCCCGTCGTCAACACTCCAACTTTCACAGTTTAATTTATTCTTCGTCTTTTCTTAACATGTCGAAGAAGACCGGATGATTTTACTGGGATCACACACGATCCCGTCGTCTTCGCCAGGAATGCCTTCCACAAACACAATGTAATCTCCTTGACTTTCTCTCAGGAGGCTTACGCCGATTGCCACTCTTTGTAACACCACACGATACGTTGAGTTGGACGATCGATCAAATGACTTGTTTGTTCGATCAAACGTTTGACAAATTCGGTTTTGCCTTAACCATTCGATGCAGCAGTTAACATGTTAAGGTGATGGCGAAGATACAAGGCCTTACAACTAGCACGATCCAGGTTTTCGTCGATGACTTTGAAAGTGGAGAAATAGGTAGCAGAGACAGCAGAGGTAGACATAGTGAAGGTGGTGTCACTTGCGAAACGAACACAGACAAGGCAAGAGTTTTTATACTTTTTCAGGACACGTTTATTCCAAAATTTTTTAAAATGGAACACGAAAGACAAAACTACATAAAAGCCAAATGACTAAATACATCAATCAAATACACATGAAAACCACCAGTGTGAAATAAAAACAATTGACTGTACAACATTTTTTGACGAAGGTGTCCTAGAGAAACTGGTTAATGTTCTTAGAGTCTCTACACCACTTGGCACAGTCACACAGGTGTCCACCTGGAATGGTTTTTCGGGGATGTCCATGTTAATGATGGTCCTGTCATGAATAGGGTGGTTTTCCTCGGTGTCGGGTTCATGTTATACTGAGGCTAACAGAAGGTTTAAAAGTCACTTTTTCACTGGACGTTTAAACTCATTAACGCATATATTTGGCACATTGAGCTACTGCTTTTCTCAAAGCCACAAAGCCAAACGTTTTCCAGTCATTTACATCCTGCCAGCGAGGGTGTAAGTCACAAACTACACACACATCTTCGAAAGCATCTTCAGTGACTCAAAGTTTACGAATTGTTTTTTCCCGTAGGGGTAGAGGAGTATCAAGATGAAAGCGCAAGGCTTTTAACAGAATGAGTTTCTCGTGTACATTTAAAGGTACTAATCAAGTGTTCTTGGTGGTACTGTGAGGTTCAGATCGTAAAGAGCCCACAAGGAATCAGCTGGTAAACAAAATCCCAGAAAGGATTTCACTAAGACACACTCTACACGACAACCCAAATTCAATGGATCGTAAAAAGTGTTGGTAATCCGCCACAGTCTCAGTAGAGTCATTAGTTTCCTTCCACAACAATTGTTGTATCACTAATGATAAAGGTCGTGGGATGGTAGCAAGTTATTATACCTTCGTTTGTTGGAGGAAATTAATGTACTTTCTGCGCTGAGCGAATTGTACTCCAGTACCGAATCTAAATTATTTAGTCGCTAACTTGCACACACTGTACAGAAGTTTCCTCTTCAACCAAGATTAGGTTGTGTTAAAGAATTTGGTAACCCTATAGTTCTTCCTCGAGAATTCGTTGTAGTAAGGTCACCTTGTAGTAGATAGAATCAGTAGCAATACAGTCTTTCTGGTCCAAAGTATTTGCTCAATGTCTGATCACTTGAACGCTTTAATCAGAATCAGTCCTCTTGTAGTATTCAGGTACCAGTGGTTCAAACATTGGTGACGTAACGGATGCATTTGCGTTTCACATGTATTTTGACGAACTCTCGGTAAATGCGTTCTCTCAGTTCCAGAGGCAGATTCTGAATGTATTCTTCTAAACTAGCCATTCGTAGCAATATCTTTCTTTTTTGAGGTTATAAAAGCACTTTTTGAACAGAACCTGTTTTATTTCAGTTTCGTACCAGAATTGTTTAGTCACTAACTCGGTCACTAAGCGTGACATAGAGGTTTTCTTTTGAACCAAGAATAGTTCTTGGAAAGATTTATTGTAATCCTCTATCTCTTCCGCTGGAATCCGGTGTGCTATGGTCACCTTGTAAATAGACTAAAAAGCATTCCAACACTTTCTCAATCTGTTGTTATTCATCTTCAATGTCTGACCATTTGAACACTTTGAAATGAATCATTCTCTTATACCATTCAGGCAACAGTTGTTAGATCATCGGTAACGCAATGGATGCAATTGTTCTTTGCGTTTCACTTGTATTTTGACAAACTCTTGGTAAGAACATTCTCTCAATTCCACAGGCAAGCTGCGAATGTCCTCTTGTAAAGTATTTATGAAGATTTTACTTCGGTCCCACTATATGTAGGTGGTGACAGTGCGGAGACCATCGAGCATGTTCCAGGTAAGCTGAATCTTTCTGCTCCCACTCGTGTAATGACACACTACAACTGAAGCACTTGACTTTATCACCTTCGCCCAAGTAGATAAATCCGGCTCTGGTTTATTCTTCGGAGGTAGGTCCTTTCATATATCTAGGCCACCTTTGAAGGTTTGGAAACGACTTTCAACGTCGCAGTAATCAAACAAACAACAGGGAATGAGTATGCTTCCTTCGCTGGTTCATTTCGATGAGGGTACGGTGAAACCCAAAGTTTGACATGTACAGCATCACTTTCCATGGTAGTTGTAGTAGTAGTAGAAGACATAGCGACGTTCCCATGATGCTTTGCTGAATCGCTGTGGTCACAGCGTACGGCATCCCTGCAATCGCAAGGCATAGCATCGGTCTCTACTTGAAAATGTTGAACTTGAAATGTGTTTGTATGAAAGGATTCGTCTTTCTCGCTTAGCAAATGTAGTCACAACGGACTATCGGTCTCGGGAGTTTTCCCTTTTTATATTCTGGTCAATATATTGGGAAGTTGCACTCGCTTCTGGTACACGGTTTGATACCGTCTGTCCAATGGTCGACTGACAATTTAATGTGTGGGTAAAGGTACAATCTTATGCGGTTCATTATGTGGTTACTTTAAAATATTGATCATCTCCAGCTTGCAATGCTTCTTTCAGCGCACCACTTGACTGGTGCGATGATTTAGAGTCAATTCTTTCACTTTACACTCGGTGTGCACTTCTTCTTGTTGGTCCCGGTATTCATAACCGTAATTTGTTGGAACACTGCTAGCTAAACTTAGAATCTTCTCGTCAGGATTCTCCTCCGTCCAGGCTCCTAAATGGCCTCCTTCGATGACAGGGTGACGGTGACCAAGACGATAGATGAAGATGCAACTGTCCATATCAAAATACAGCACAAAATCCCCTGACATGTGTAAGGCTTTGTACAATTTTAAACGAGCGTGGGTTGTCACGTAGGCTGCAATGATGACATTTCCAAATTCGTCAGCTTGTACAATGTCCAGTTCTTCTTTGTAACTGACCAGGATCAAGTCTTCACGAAGGACGTCCACATGTTACATGTATTTGGTTTTGTCGTGAATCATCTGGAAGTAGGGGGAAGGTTTTGTCAAATACTCCGTCTTGGGTAAACACGGTCGTTATGTCATTTCCCCACAAACAATTCAACATCACTTTGGCAAACCATCGCTTTTCTTCGTTTTGTTCTATGTGGTCTAAAGTGATGCCTTCCTTCTCCAAGGATTTCTCTTTAAATTTATTTAGGTTTTCGGGAGTAAGACAGCAGGAAGGATATCCGCGTAACGTAGTCCGCGAAAATGCCCTTAAAAACTCCTTTTGGATGTCACGTTGAGGGTAGCAGATGAGAATCCGTGAAATCAGCAACGGCTAAACTCGTAGACGATCTTAGAGTTTTCTAAGTCCCAGCCATCCACTAAATAATTTCTTACGGTCTATTGCCCCCTCCGTTTCAGGCATGTTGAATCCATTAGTCTTCCTTGTCACACAAGTAATGCAGCCAGCATAAGGCTTTGACCGAGTAACGACGTTTGACAAAATTGTTTGTTTGAGGACGAATAAAAAGCCAGGGTCTTCTCAGGGATGGATCTTTTGCGGTACACTAAGGAAAACGCTTTAGCGATATTACAGTCGTTTTTGGAAGGATTGATCCCTCCGTGCTTCATGAACAATTCGCGAAATTTTGCACAGCAACGCTGTAAAATGTCCACGTCCGATCGAAAATACGCTAACATTTCTTCCTGAAAGTCGTTGGGGTCTGAGGCATGAGTTGGGTACCAAGCGTAGAAAGCTTTTCGTTGTTCTGTGCTCGTGGTAGTGAGCATCGAGCAAATGGGGTAGAACGGCATGTTGATTGGATTCAGTATTGAAAAGTACGGAAAATAGTCTCTGACCGTTTCTGTTATTCCAAACGCTTTATGAATCGGCTCAAAGGCATGGCTATATAACCCATCAAATTTAAAAACCAAACTTGTCCCGCTTGCATGTAGATGAGTTTGGCTCCATTCATATTGACTTTCGGATGTTCAATGCTTTGTTCCGAACTGTATTTCAGAGACAAGGCTGTCTGAAGCTAGTCTTAATCTATGGTCCAGATGTCAGACGAAGTTTGAGGAAGAGAAGAAGACATATGCGATGCACTGTGTTAACTGAATGATGTTAACAAAAAGAACCCAAATGTCCTTTTCAGGGACACTCATATGTCTGGAAAATATATTTATTCTCTCTTGCCTAAAATAATTGTTGGTTGTATAGTTGTTTCTCTGTTTGTATATGCCTATGTCTATGACTCTAACCATGTATTCTGTCTTTGTCTCTATTGTGTGTTTGTTCCTAGAGTAGCGCGTATTCCGGTCAGCCCCCCACCCCCTTGCAACACTGTTCCGCCCGATTGAGGTCAGCCACTTGGAATATTGTTCATTACCGTGACGTCACCCATATTCAATTCCTATTGTCCCTAGAAAGGCCCAATACATTGTTGCTATACATTCCCCAATGTTAAATTCTCGTTGTCCCTATTCAGGCACAATACATTCTTGCTATGTTAAATTCCCATTGTCCCAATACAGGCCCACCCATGTTAAAATCATACTGTCCCTATAGTGATGGGACCTTTTTTAACATAGAAGTCCCATAGTCCCTATAGTGTCCCACTCTACTACTGGGATTATTCTTGATTTCAATTACGCCAGTCATTTTTAGCAATCAACAGTGACGATTTGATTAGACTTTGTCTATTTTTCGCTAACTTTATCCTTACTTTATTCAAATTCACAAATTAATATAAATTGCTAATGTTTTAGAACGAAATTAAAGAGAATGTTTCCAGTTCCTTCTCATATCAAAACCGTAAAAGAATTCATGACGTAGATAGAAAATAACAACCCGGATCAGACGGAGTTGTTATTGTACGATAGCACCACCCAGCGTAAATTCTTAATGACTAAACTCCGTTTGTGCCCATTTGAAGTTATATCATATAATAGCAGTGAATTTTAGTAAATGAAAATGTTACACAGGGTGTATAGTTGCCTTGGTGACAAATGTACTGGTACTTCCTCTAGACTAGTTTAAAGCAACATAGTTTATGTAAATATTAACGCGATGTAACAATTTGAAATTAGTCATTTGCATTTAGGTACAGGATAATCTAAGTGTTGAGCACTACCCGATACATAGTTCAGCCTCAGGCTGCACAAAATATACAACCATGTTTTTTAAAGCACTAGAATGGTCGATTTCCTGAACTTCATTTTTTGCTCAGCGATATTTAAACACTAGCCTTGTTTGGTCATTGTTCAATGTTCTATCTGTTGGTCACAATCACGATTAAACCCATAATATCGACTTGTCATGATGAGCTTCATTCTGAAATCTCAAAATTCTAGACCATTTCTTATTTGCGATCAGCATCTCTTGACACCCTGATTTTATGTAAATACAACTACAATCAGTTCATTGGTTGGTAAGGATGTTCTACATAGTTCGTATCCAATAAATAAATATATAATACCAGAAATTATTAAACTGATATAACTAGGCAGGTTTCAAAAAAGTTCTTAAACCGACTAATGTAGTTACTTGACATGTAGTCTCTTATGGAAATAGTTTTGTTCTAAATCACCTGTTCACGTGTATCTTTTAAAAATAAATAGTCTAATGTTTAAAGCTTAACATGGAATTCCTTGATACGTTTACAGGCCAGTCCTACAGGCTATTCATGGTTCTGGAACCTTAATGGCACGTACTTGGATGGTATGTCACTGGTCTACTGGCACGGGAATCCGATTGTTTCAGGGTAACTAACTGAAGAATACGGTGAAATTATGGTTATATATTTTCAGTCATGTTTTAAAGGGAAATGTGTACATGCCTCTGATTATTATTTTTCATACAAGGTTTATATAAGCAATGTAGACGTTATTTTCAGATCCTTTCATTGTCACACGTTATCGTGGATGACCACTGCCGTTGAAACTCCATCATAAAGAAAACTTATTATTGACCGACTATTCATCATGTTCTCATGGATATCTGTCAAGGTTTGGTTTTGTGAGTTTTACGTCAGTTTTCACCACTTAATATGCTATACGTGGGGGTCAGTATAGTTAGCAGTAGGTAAACCCTGGGAAGAACCTTCGAACTATGGGAATAAACTGGCACGTTTTCTCAAATTCCCACGCTGGTGAAATGTGCGATTGATCTGTAAATCGAGCACCATAGACCACTTAGCCCGTGGATTTGTTACGGGCTATTGTCTGTGAGGCTATCTATTAAATATATACAAAGTTTGTGGCTGTTTGGGTTTAACGTCACTTTTTAGTACATGAAAGGCTATACATGGCTCCAGAATAAATAACGGAGAATAAACCAAGGAAAACCTTGGGATAAACCACATGTCCATGGGAATTTATACAAAGTCAACGTAGATGAAATGTTTGAGTTACAGAAGTTGTGTACCTTTGTTTGCATAGTTATTAGTATATTGAAGTTTTAATTGGAGTGAATTAAGCAACGCTCCAACAGTGGTGTGGTCAATAAAAGTACGTGTGGTCAATGTAATCCGGTATGTGGTCAATCGAAGCAAACATTTTTTTCTTCAAACTCTCAGTGAGTTCTAATTTCTCATATATTTCGCAATGACATATTGAAGGGTGTCAAGGAAAGAAAAATGATATTGCCACGTTGCCTATACGAGTTTTGTCGTCCCTTTTGGAACAAATCTCTTTTCTCAATTAAAAAATCCATCCGCCGTTATGTGTGTTCTTCAAACCTGTATTTCTACATTTAGAACAACTTCATTTCTTCTTCCTCTGTTTCTCTATATATATTTCTTTCTAACTCATGATAAAAAGATTTTAAGATATGGCAAGACTGTATACCCAGGATACACTTGTAAATATGTTGTTTTTTTTTTAAAGATGTTACGCTCTGAGGTCTCTCAAATTTGATCGTTCTGTGATATCTCTACGAATACCTGCCCATCAACTTTCATTGTATCTATCCGCTCATCAAATGTATTAACCAAAGTGAAATATATCTTCGAACAATTTCAAGTATCATAAGTACTAACTATATTTGTAACAGGTTGCTGTCCATAAAGTATTGTAACTACTAGCTATATTTGTACCAGGTTGCTGTCCTTAAAGTATTGTAACTACTAGCTATATTTGTAACAGGTTGCTGTCCTCAAAGTATTGTAACTACTAGCTATATTTGTACCAGGTTGCTGTCCTCAAAGTATTGTAACTACTATCTATGTTTGTAATAGGTTGCTGTCCTCAAAGTATTGTAACTACTAGCTATATTTGTAACAGGTTGCTGTCCTCAAGTATTGTAACTCCTAGCTATATTTGTACCAGGTTACTGTCCTCTAAGTATTGTAACTACTAGCTATATTTGTACCAGGTTGGTGTCCTCAAAGTATTGTAACTACTAGCTATGTTTGTAACAGGTTAGTAGTAAGGTGGGATACTTTACGGACAATGGAAATTCCAGTCAAAACACCCCTGGGACACTTTACGGACAATGGAAATTTAACATGGCGAAAAATCGTGGGAACATATACGGACAAGGGGAATTAACATGGGAATAAATCGTGGGACACTTTACGGACAAGGGGAATTTAACATGGGAATAAATCGTGGGACAATCTACGGACAAGGGGAATTTAACATGGGATTTTTTTTTTAAAAATTTTTTTAAAAAAGGGGTAGGCAATTCAAAGACTATCTCTTTTCGAGAAATATGGCTGGCCCTGAAAAGGGCCTTTGGTTTATGTTAATATGCCCTTAACATAAAGGGCATTTGCGACATCTTCTTTTCCTCAAACTTCGTCTTACAGCAGGGCCATACATCAGAGTCCTCTTGAGGCAACCTTGTCTCTCTATATAGACTCTTCTTATCCACAGGCTGCTGTTGGTCCTGTAGACAACGGTCCACTTGGATCGGACATACATGAGCATGTCCGTCCTGAACATCATCGTTGACACAAGGGTTGAAGATTCATCGTCGGTCCACATGTTGAGGCTCCGAGAATAGGTGAATCAATGCAGTGAACTGCGCTTATTTATAGGGACAGAAAGGATTGAAACGGATTGAGTTCATTCACCAATCCTAACACGCGTTACAGAATTCAGTCAGCCCGCATCCAATCCGAAGAGAGCAGTCTGTGACGTCACGTAGTCAATATAGATTCGCTAGCGCTTGTGTGCAGTCAATCTATGCGATAGTGATTCAACATGACGGAAACTCAGAAAACGATCCAGTGGGGTGCACCAGCAGGGGAGACCGCCCAAGGGAACCCTGACTTACTTTCAGAAGAGGTGAATTGGGATTTTGTGGATTTTCTCTCCTCGCAAGAATTTGTTCCGGAACCTTCGTTACCTTCTTCATTACCGCAAGTGGAGAATTTTAGACAGAGACAGAAAGAAGAATTGGAGAAATTTATACAACGACAAAAGGAAGCGGAACAGGCTTTTCTCCTACAGCAACAGCAACAAGAAGAAGAGGTAAGAAAAAAACAACAGCAAGAAGAAGTAGCAGCAAAGAAACAAGAGGGTGAAAATCAAACGGTCACGGTACTGTTGGACATTTTAGCGGAGTTAAGAAGTCTGAAACAAATGTATCAGACTTCTTTATCACGACCGAAGAGAATACGACCTTCCCGAGCCAAACATGTCAACCCTGTGACTAAGCCTACCGTACCACCCTTAGTGATTTCAACCCAATCATTATCATCATTACGCAGTCCAGAAGTAGGCCTTGGCCGTGGCAAAGGCTTAAGGCAGTTAAAATTGATTGCTTAAACTCACCCCTGCACCATAAAGAAAAAAAGGCCCTTTTCAGGGCCACCCACATTTCTCGAAAAGAAATACAATTTCAATTTGCCAATAACTCAAATAAAACCCACCCATTTTACCCTTATAGTACGTGTCTGTGTATGAGTGCGTGAGTGTAGCTTCTTATTTTAAAATCAAAACTCAAAGACTCTTACCTTATATCATTCATTTATTCTTTTCTCCATTTTTTACAATCCAATTCACAATTCAAAACACAACACTCTAATAAAAAGTTCATTGATTTCTTCTTTTCTCCTTGTTTAGTCTCTCTGTTTTTTGAATTTCTTCACTGTCACACTCTTTTCCTCTTCTTCCTCCTCACTTTCTTCCCTTCTTCTTTTCTTCTCCTGTTTCTTTTTCTTCACCTGTCTGCTTTCTTCCTCAGAAGAATCCCTCTCTTCCTCTGAAGAACCCCTCTCTTCTTCTGAAGAATTCCTCTTTTCTTCTGACTCCTCTTGTTTCTTTTTTGGGCAATCTGGAGACCAATGTCCTTTTTCTTTACAATAATAACAGGTATCTTGACTTTTGTCTTTTTTATCCCCTGTTTTTTTTCTTTTTTGACGGTCTGGACACTCTGAAGACCAATGCCCTTTCTTCTGACAGATATAGCAAGTATCTTGACTTTTATCTCTAAAGGAAGGAGAGTAGTCCGTAGGCTGGTCTGAAGAGAATTTTCTAATGACCCCTCGCAAAGCTCTGACGAAACGTTCCATCTGGTTAGTCTCTTCCATCGTTGTGCTCGGCTTGAGAGTGAAATGAATAGTGAAAGGACAAGACACACACCCTTTTATATACGCTGGTCTGCTATGACTATAAAGTAGTTTATGGTGTTTGAACTTAAGTCATTTGACTTTTTGCTTTCAAGATGAAACGATCTAATTCATTCGAGAAGAAAGAAGAAGAAAGTAAGAGGCAGAAACGTGATCTATCGCCTCGTACCAGGGCTGAAATCTTGGCACAAATTCATGCCAGTGATTTTGAAGAGGACATGAGTGAACCAGAATCCGAACCCTCTAAACCAAGTTCACCACCCTTAGTCAACCCTGAAAAGTACTATTCCATTCGAGAGACGGAAAAGCGCTCCTCTAGAAAATTTAGAACCACGGCTTACAAATACACAGTGAAGTTTAAAGATTTCAAGGCTGAAGTGCCGTTAGAGAAAGCAGAAGTGTTCATCACCGAGGTGTGGGATTCTTTGCTCACTGCACTCAAGCAACAATGTCAACCCAAAGAAGACGATCGCTTGAGACTTTCCATACAACACGACGGTTTGAAATCCCCTGTTTGGATCGAGTTTAGCACCCCGGCAGAATTGACCGCTTCCAAAGTCATGGACAAGATTCAACACGTACAACAATCTAATGACCAGTTTGACATCACCGATGGAAAAGCCACACTGGACATGACCCACGTCTCTCCTCCTCAAGGGACAGGACGCAAAAAGATGTTATTGGTGGACGACCTTCGCAACACCAAAAAGAGTCTCGTCCGAATTAACAACCCTCATGACCAGATGTGTTTAGCCCGTGCCATCGTGGTGGGACGAACCTATGCCAACAAGAACGACACGGTAGAATGGAAAAGAACCTGGGACACTATTCAACGTTCCGACCGAGCCAAACAACGAAACGAAGCAGAACGCCTGTTGCAACAAGCCGGACTGCCCAAAGACACACCCTGTGGCATTCCTGAGATGCAAAAATTGCAAGATACCCTAGCTCCATGCTACACCTTGAAAGTGCACCCTCAAGAAATGCGCGGACCTCTGTTGTTTCGAGGCCAAGATTTTAAGGACGGAAAATACATTCATGTTTATCATCACGATGACCATTTCGATACCATTACCAGTATCACCGGATTCCTGGGATACGGTTATTACTGTGAGAAATGTGACTATGGTTATAATAATCGAGAGCAACACAAACATTGTGGATGGAAATGCTCAGGATGTTTGGCCTCTCCACCTTGTCTGAGCGAAGAACCAGTGCCTTGTTCCACTTGTCTGCGGACGTTTGTCAGCCCTACCTGTTACCAACAACATTTGAAAACACAAGGTTCACAGCAGAAATGTGCTTGTCAGCTCCTGAGATTGTGCCCTACGTGTGGACAAGGCATACTTACCAACAATGCCAAGGCACACGTATGTCGAGGAAAGAAAAAATGTCACATTTGTCACCACATCGTGGACTTGGAACACCAATGTTACGTGCAAAAATACCAACCCCCACCAGAGAAAGAGGACGGTCACAAGAAGAAAGGCAATTTCATCTTTTTCGATTTCGAATGCATGCAAGAAACTGGCATTCACATTCCTAATTTCTGCGTGGCTCATCGAGCGTGCGAGAAGTGCATTCAAGAACCTATCTTCAGTCATTGCCCTCACTGCAGCAAGATTCCCGGAGGACGTGAAAAAATCTTTCGGGGACCGAACACGTTAGCCGATTTTGCCCAATGGGTCTTAGACCCCGTCGACAAGACGTGGAGCCAAGAGGACATCGAACGTTACGGAGATTGTCATCGTCATGCCACGGTGATGGCTCACAATTTTTCCGGATACGATGGACAGTTTCTTCTCAGATACTATACGGAACAAGGCACCGAGCGTCCTAAAGTGACTTTGAACGGAGCCAAAATCATTTTCATGCAAGTGGGACAAGTACAGTTTAAAGATTCGATGAGCTACTTGGCCATGCCTTTGAGTCGAATGCCTAAAACGTTTGGAATGACAGAAATGGCTAAAGGCTATTTTCCTCACTTTTTCAATACGGAAGCCAATCAACATGCCGTTCTACCCCATTTGCCTGAGGCTCACTATTACGACCCCGACAACATGCGTACCGAACAACGAGAAGCTTTCTACGCTTGGTACCAGGCTCACGCCTCAGACCCTTTCGACTTTCAGGAAGAAATGCTAAAGTATTGTCGTTCCGACGTGGACATTTTACGGCGTTGCTGTGGAAAATTTCGAGAACTGTTTATGGAACACGGAGGGGTGGATCCTTTGAAAGAAGCTTGCACCATTGCCAAATCGTGTTCCCTAGTGTATCGACAACGATTCATGCCTGAAAACACCGTGGCTGTCATCAGCCCTCAAACGACCCACTTTGTCAAACGTCAATACTTGGTCAAAGCCCTACGTTGGTTACATTACTTGTGCGACAAGGAAGACAAGTGGATTCAGCATGCCCGCAACGGAGGGGGCGAAAAGACCATTGGAACGTATTCGGTCGATGGTTGGGACTTAGAAAACCCCAAGATCGTGTACGAGTTTAACGGTTGCTTATTTCACGGATGTCCCGTCTGCTACCCTGACCGTGACACTAAAAATCAGTTTTTGCAACGAACCATGGAAGACCTGTACCAGGACACTTGTCAGCGACGCCTAAAGTTAGAACAGCAAGGATACCAAGTGGTGGAAATGTGGGAACACGAGTACGATCACCGTATGAAAACCGATCCCGAGTTTAAACGCCTCGTGGAAAGTTACCAGTTCATGGACCCGCTGAACCCGAGGGATAGTTTGTACGGAGGAAGGACCAATGCCACCTGTTTGCTGTACCAAGTCGACGAAGAGAAAGGAGAAGAAATCAAATACTTGGACGTGTGTTCGCTGTATCCCTACGTGTGCAAATATTGTCGCTTTCCTGTAGGGCACCCGCAATTGTTAACGGAACACATCGACCTGAAAAACATTCGACAATACGAAGGCTTGATCAAGTGTAAAGTTTTGCCTCCCACGAACCTATACCATCCCGTCTTACCTCACCATTGTCAAGGCAAACTGATGTTTCCATTGTGTCGTACTTGTGCCGAAACGTGCAACCAAGACCAACCTTGTCAGCACACCCAGGAAGAACGTGCCTTGACGGGAACCTGGGTCAGCGTAGAATTGTTCAAAGCTCTGGACATGGGATACCAACTGTTAGAAGTGTACGAAATTTGCCACTTTCCCAAGACACAACAATACCACAAGGGTGATCCCAGTCAGAAAGGCATTTTCGCTGACTACGTGGATGCCTTTTTGAAACTGAAGCAAGAAGCCAGCGGCTATCCTTCCTGGTGTCACACTCCCGAAGACCAAATACAATTCAAAGAGAAATACTATGAACAAGAAGGCATCTCTTTAGACCACATCGAGAAAAACGAAGGCAGGCGATCGTTTGCCAAAGTGATGTTAAATTGCTTGTGGGGTAAAATGGCACAACGACCGTGTTTACCCAAGACGGAATATTTGACAGAACCTTCCCGCTACTTCCAGATGATTCACGACAAAACCAAATACATGAAACACGTGGACGTCGTTCGAGAGAATTTGATCTTGGTCAATTACGAAAAAGATCTGGACTTTGTACAAGACGACCCTTTTGGAAATGTCATCATTGCGGCTTACGTGACAGCCCATGCTCGCTTAAAATTGTACGAAGCTTTAGAACTGTTAGAAGAACGCGTCCTGTACTTTGACACGGACAGTTGCATTTACATCCATCACCCGATTCAACATCACCCTAGCATCGAAGGAGACCGTTTAGGAGCCTGGACAGACGAGCATCCCGACGACAAGATTCTAAGTTTCGTCAGTGGCGGTCCCAAAAATTACGGCTACGAATACCGGGACAAACAAGGAGAAGTGCACACGACGTGCAAAGTGAAAGGATTGACTCTGAATTATCGTACCAGTCGAGTGGTCAACTTTGGGGTATTGAAAGAAGCCTTGCAATCGGGAGAGGATGGAAACTTTAAAGTGACCACTTACCAACCGAACAAGATTGTACGTTTACCCACTCACCACATCGTCAGTCGACCTTTGGAAAAAGTTTATCAAATCGTGTACCAGAAGCGAGTTCGACTTCCCAATCATTTCACCTTACCGTATGGACACGTCGGTATAAAACATTGGTTGTAAGAGGATAGCCACCCACCAGAAAGATGACTTCGCCACAGCAAGAATCGAGTGAGAAACCCGATGAGAACTCCAAGTTCAAACCCTACCATTTTCCAGTCTTCTTACCTGACTATTGTGATTGTGCCCGTCGATTGGACACGTTTCAGAAATGGCCTACGGATAGGGAAGGATTACCTTCTTCGCATGTTTTAGCTAGAACAGGATTTGTCTACTTGGGACCTGAGTCAGGATTGGAATACGAGGTACAGTGTTTTGCTTGCGGACTGAAGTTACGAATGGATCTATGTATCTATAAAGATTCAGCTATTCTGGAACATACTCGATGGTCTCCGCACTGCCCTTACCTTTCTATGGCCTTTCCACCCATCACACTACGGTACAATGTGGACGGTACCTTAGAGACGGTACCTTTCAGAACAAGACATAAAAAACGTAAAAAAGGAAAGATGTACAAGCTGGAGACTGCAATGCGACTAGTATAAAAAGGGGGCTATGGTCAAGATCGATAGTTCATTGTGACTACCAAGACCGAGCGAACAAGATGAATACTTTGAAAAAGACATCGTTCCAATTTGGGGATTGTAAAAAAGTTGTATCTTCCTCTAGTGTGACTAATACTGGATGGATAAGACCCATGCATTGCGACGGAAAATGTCCGGAAGGAAACTGCGATTGTCCATGTGGTTACCATTGTAATTGCGTAACGGAGTTTGCAGACGAGTGCGATTGTGAGCCTTGCGATGGGACCGATGCTGTACCTTGTGACCTGAGCGATGCCGTAAAGCATCATGGGAACTTTAGTGCCCCTACCCCTGTCATGGAAAGTGATGCTGTGCGTGTCAAACCTGTGGGATGCGAAAGCGATGCTGCTCGTCCTCTTGGACATTTTACTGGGTTTCGTTTTAAAGGAGAATGTCGACCTTCACGTTTACCTCCCTACGGATGTCATCCAGCCCTGAGCAAACTCCTGCCCATTTCACTCAACCCTCATCGAAACGAACCTGTGAAAAACGAATATTCGTTTCCTGTGCGTTTGTCGGAATACTGCGACTTTGAAAATCGTCTTCAATCGTTCAAAGGAAAATGGCCAAAGTATCTGGGAGGACCGACCCCCGAAGAATTAGCCAGAGCCGGATTTTTCTACTTGGGCGAAGGAGATAAAGTCAAGTGCTTCAGTTGCGGTGTGTCACTTCACCACTGGGAACCGCAAGATTCGGCCTTCGTTGAACATGCTCGATGGTCACCGAATTGTCATTACTTACCCTTAGTGGGACCGAGACATTGAAGTAACTTTTTACCATAATCATCTGTTCATGGATACTTTACAAGAGAACATTCGTGCTTTGCCTGTGGAGTTGAGAGAACGCATTTACCGAGAGCTGGTCAAAATACAAGTGAAACGTAAAGAACAATTGCATCCGATACGTCACCGGTGTTTGAACCACTGGTACCTGAAGGTTATACAAGGACTGATTCAATTGAAAGTGTTCCATTGGACAGACATTGATCAACGATCCTCTAGTTTTAAAAAGGATTGGTTTGGTATGGACGATTGTAGTTACATCATTGTAAACGTACTGCATCGAATTCCAGAGGAAGAGTTAACGAATTACCAACATCTTGAACACAATGTCAACTTGGTGAAAGAGGAAACTTCTGAACGAATTGTAATGTGTAGATTAGTGATTCAACGATTTAAATTCGACACTGAAGTGAAACCATGTTTGTGCAAAGAGTACATTTCTTGTGTCAGACCAAAGAGGATTTAGTATGACCTATTCATGGATACTTTGCTAGAGAACATTCGTGCTTTGCCTGTGGAGTTGAGAGAACGCATTTACCGAGAGCTGGTGAAAATACAAGTCAAACGTAAAGAACAATTGCATCCGTTACGTCACCAGATCTTTAATCACTGGTACCTGAATGGTATAAGAGAACTGATTCGTCAGAAATTGTTTCAGTGGTCAGACCTTGTTCAACACTTTGAGTTAGTGAATGATCGAAATGTTCATTATTTTGGTTACTTCGAGATTCACCTACAGCAATACATTGAGGAAGACAAGTTAAAGGATTATCAACATATTTTACGTGGAATCTACTTAGAGGAAGAGGAAACTTCTAAACGAACTCTGAAGTTTCGGTTACAGTATGCAAGATTTAGATTCCCTACTGGAGAACGAAGATCTCTGGCTAGAAAGTACGTGTATTGTTTCCGAAACAAAGAGACTATAAAAACAGGCTGCCATGCCACGACTTATGTCACATGTCATCCAACAGATTCCGTGGAAGGAACTCAATGACCATATTCAAACCGTGGATCATTACCATCGATTATTACAAGAACTGTATCCATTCAATTTGGGACGACAAGTGGTGTGTGTCTTAGTGACTTGTTTTTTGGGATTTCGTTTACCAGCCGATTCTTTGTGGACTCTTTACGATCAGTACTTACCACCTCCATGGCCTTAAATGGTCACGAAAAACTCCTTTTGCTCAAAGCCTTGCGTTTTCATCTGGATACTTCTCGACCTCTACGGGAAAAAAAGATTCGTCAACTTTTAGCTACCCAAGACGTGTATGACGATGTGTGTGTAGCTTGTGACTTACATCCCCATTGGACAGATGTCCGTGCCTGGAAAGAATGGGATTTTGAGGCTTGGACCCAAGAAGTGGCCCAGTATGCACGAGAGTTGTTCAAGGAAAAAAGTTACTTTTCAACCCGTGTTAGTGACGGTGCCAGAAGAACCCGTCACCCAGGACAGGACTGTCGTGGACAGACCTGAAAGACCCTTTCGGGAGGACACTTGTGTGACCTTACCCCCTGTTGAACTGGTTAGAACATTACCCAAAACATGTGATTGTTGTACAGACACTTGTGTTTATTCCACGTTCATCGTTATCATGTGCCTTTTATCCTTGTACTTAAGCCTTTGGCTTTTATGTATTTTTGTCTTTCGTATTCATGTTTGAAAAAAAAACATTCAATAAACGTGTTCTGAAAAAGTATATAAACTCTTGTCTTGTTTGTTTTCGTGTCACAAGTGACATTTCTCACACCATGGCTACCTCTGCTGTCTCTGCTCCCTCTTCCTCTACTGTCAAAGTCATCGACGAACACTTAGATCGTGCCAGTTGGGAGGCTTTGTATCTTCGCCATCCCTTTAACATGCTCATTGCTGGACCTAGCGGTTCAGGCAAAACCGAATTCGTCAAACGTTTGATCGAACATAAACATCATTTGATCGATTGGCCCCCTCAACGGATCGTGTGGTGTTACAAAGAGTGGCAATCGGCGTACAGCCTCTTGCGAGAAAGTCAAGGCGATTCCATCGTGTTTGTGGAAGGCATTCCTAAAGAAGACGACGGCATCGTCTCTAACTCCCGTCTAATCCATTTGGTCATTTTCGACGACATGTTAGGAGAAGACGAAGAAGAAATTAAATTGTGGTTCACGCGCAAAGGGCATCACCGTAATGCCAGTGTCGTTTACATCACCCAAAATTTGTTTCAACAAAGTAAAGCCCATCGCACCATCAGTCTCAATGCGCATTACGTGGTCTTGTTTAAAAGCCCTCGAGATAAATCGCAAGTGCAAGTCTTAGCCAAACAGTTAGGAACGCCTTGGCTGACTCAGGCGTACGACGATGCCACTCAAACTCCACACGCCTATTTACTCGTCGATTTGAAACCTACGACCCCCGAGGATTTGCGATTTCGTACCCACTTGTTTCACCACTGGTGCCAAGACGGAGGGCCTGTCCTGTACACGTCTCCGTCCTCGACTTCATTTCACTCCCCATGAAAAAAATCTATAAAAACCTCAGACCCTTTTTCGTCTGTCTCACACAGTGTGAACATGACGTCCCTTCAGTCGCATCTTCCCGTCAAATTGATTCGTGCCTTGTATGGCATCAGTCGACAAAAAGATCCACAAACACGAGCCCGTGTCTTAGAAGCTAGTCTCAAAGAAGTCTTACGATGGTTCACGGTGACGGCACGTCAATTACTCCAAGGAATCATTCAGATTCCTCATCAAACCCAACGCTTTTTCGATCGAAACAAAGTCGCTTTGGTCCAACTGGCCGATCCCCGCATCGACACTCAAACCAAAAAACAAATCATTTTGAAACCTGGAGGGAGCGGTACTCTAGGAGGGGTCATCATTCGCTCACTCTTAAGATGGGATCCTAATGCCCCCAAAGTTATCCCCAAGACAAAAGTCCAACGAAGCCCCAAGAAGAAAAAGAAAAAGACCAGGTCCCCAAGAAGAATAACTTCTCCAGTGGCAGGACCCTCCTCTTACCAGACACCACCACCATCACCCCGGAAAAAGAAAAGAAGCCCCCAGAAAAAGAAACAGAGAAAAAGTCCCCAGAAAAAGAAAAGTCCACAGAAGAAAACTAGTCGCAAGAGAGGCACTTCGGCCAGGACGCAACCTTACACTCGCAAGCCACGACCTGCCACAACGTCTCCGGCAGCCTCACATTTGTCCACTTCTCCGTTGATGTCACCAGGAACTGAAGAGTACTTGGAGACGTTGATTACACCAAGAACTTCTCCGTTGATGACCCCCAAAAGAACTTCCCCAGTGGCAGGACCTTCCCATTTAGCGGCAGTGGCTGCTGCTCACAAAGTACCTTCTCCCAAAATCAAAGTTCAAGAAAGATCGGGCATGTTACAAAGTTTACTGGATTTGTCCAAGCAAGAACTGGCTCGATTTAGTCCGTTACGTACCCCTGCACGACGTGTCATGCCTGTCCTCAAACTGATAAAACGTAAAGACAATCAGTGGCGACGCGTTCCAGTATAAAAAAGGCCTGTGACCGAGTAGGGTATCAGTGTTTTTAGGTGCTCCTAAAGACTCAAAGATGTCACCCTCCAGAAAACCCCAAGGAAAGAAAAGAAAAGGACTACCACCACGTTTAGCCAAACATGGGGACCTGTTATCTGTCCTGTCCAAAGCTTCTCCACCCCTACGAAAAAAACTCATTCAAACGGCCTCCAAAGAGGTCATCGATACCGTGTGCGAATGTTGTTTGAACGTTTTGAAAGGCACGATCCCTTTGTCCAAACACCAGAAACAATGCTTAGGCAAACATCGTCACGTTCTTCGGAAAATGGTTCAAAAGAAAATTCCCATTCGTCAAAAAAAGAAGATGTTGGTCCAACGTGGAGGCATTTTACCTCTCTTGTTAGGTCCCATACTGAAAGGAGTCTTGGGAACCATGTTGGGAGGACTGGTGGGAGCAAGATAAAAAGGCCTTCGGAAGTCCCAAGATCTCAGAATTCACCCCTGACAACCCCATGGAAGGACGAAAACTAGCTTTAGTGCCTTACAAACGATGGATGGAATACCATCGGTGGCAAGAACAACGCACCCCGCATTTACCTCCCAATCCCAATTTGAGCGAGATGTCCCAGTTACAACACGAATTGCAATCCTTGCTGGATCGCCAAGATTTGTCCGAAACAGAAAAATCGCAAAAGTACGGTCAATTCTTGCAACGACTGCAACTCTTTCACCAGAAAGCTTTAGACGAAACAGCTTTACCCACTCTGAAAGATTTTAAGACCTTGATGAAAAGTCCAGCACCATCATCATCATTACCCCCACCAACACTACCATCCCCAAGGGTCACCAGAGATGCTACCCCACAAAGACCTGAGGAAGAAGAGATGCGCGAAGTGTTTCAAACACCGTCAGCAGCTCCCATTTCGAGTAAGATTGCAGCATCCTTGTTGACCCCGTCCCCCACACCCCAACGAGAAGAAATGAAAGCTTGGGTTAAAAAGATGATGTCCACGCCTCCTTCGACAGAAGTGAAAAAGAAAGAAGGGAAACCAGAAGCGAAAAAAGAAAAGAAAACCAAAGCCATTCCATTGCCACCTCCACCACCACCACTACCTTCTACTTCTACTCCCGTAGCCCATCGGACACGTAAATCCGTTTCCAAACCACCCTTTCGACCCACCCAAAGTAGCATCACCGAAGAGTGGGTGACTTATTAACACAGCAAAAAAAAAATGGAAAAAGTCTTAGCTAGCATTTACTACGATCCCTCGCATCCTGCAGGTTACGCAGGAGTTCAAAAATTGTATCGTGCTGCCAAAACGCAACTGAAAAGTCTCCGTTTACCTCAAGTGCAACGATGGTTACAAGAACAAGCTACCTACACTTTACACAAACCCATTCGACGCAAGTTTGCCAGAAGTCGCACCCGAGTGGAAGGTATCGATCATCAATGGCAAGCCGATTTAGCCGATGTCTCTCATTTGGCCAGCTACAATCGTGGTTACAAATATTTGTTTTGTGTCATCGACGTCTTTTCCAAATTTGCCTGGGTCGTGCCTTTGACTTCCAAATCCAGCAGCGAGTTAGTGCGAGCCCTGCAACGGGTGTTGAAACAAAGCGGTCGTCGCCCTCTTCGATGGCAAACGGACAAAGGCACCGAATTTCTGAACCAAGCTTTCCAAAAAGAATTAAAGAAACGTGACATTCATTTTTTTACCACCGAGAATCCCGAAACCAAAGCCAGCATCGTGGAACGTTTTCAACGCACTTTGAAAGAACGCATGTGGAAATATTTTACGCATCACCACACTCTGAAGTACATCGACATCTTACCGCACCTGGTGCAAGCGTACAACCAATCTTACCATCGAAGCATCGGACGTGCCCCGCAAGACGTGACTCCCGACAACGAAGTGTTGGTGTTCGAGCGCCTGTTCGGTACGTCCCCGACGAGGGCTGTCCCCAAGAAAAGTGGAGAGTTGACCGTAGGAGATTGGGTGCGCATTGGCAAAACCAAACGCACTTTCGACAAAGGTTACTTACCTAACTGGACGACCGAACTGTTTCGCGTCACTGGACGAGTACATGGCCGTCATCCTGCCGTCTATAAATTGGAAGACATGAACGGAGAAGTACTCAAAGGAACGTTTTATTTGCCCGAGTTACAACGTGTCACCAAAAAAGAAGACGACGTGTACGACATCGAAAGCATTCTCGAACGCAGAACCCGTAAAGTGGGCAAACGACGTGTCAAAGAAGTCAAAGTACGTTGGAAAGGATATCCACCCAGTTTCGATTCTTGGATCGACGCTTCGCAAGTCATCGACTATAAAAAGAAGAAGTGACCATCATGCCCTTTCACACATCAGACGCAGCTACGTCGACCAGTCCTTCTTCCCCTAGTTCTTCTGTGCAAGATTTACAAAAACAACCCTTGTGGGTGTGGTGTGGAGAACGTGTGCCTAAAACGCAAATCGTCTTTTTCTGCCAAATCTTCGTGGTGTATTGTGTCATCGGGGCAGCCATCGCCAATTTGAGTTTGCAACAAGGAGACAAACAATTGTGGACCATTTTATTGAGCAGTTGCATCGGTTACCTGCTTCCCAATCCCTCCCTGAAATTCTCCTCGAACGGGAACGTTGTGTCCAGTGCCAGTGCCAGTCACCACTCCAACAACCACAACCAGAACCCCATTTTGGGTGGAGACACGCCTCTGACATCCACTAACCCCTCGGACAGCCACAGAACTCTGGAATTATGAGTCACCAAAACCAATTTTACTTAACTTTACCCAGTGACAGTTCCATGGAGGTGTTTCCCAACAACACGTTGTGCTGTTACACGGCCAAATTACCTCAAGCCATCCAGTTAGATCACGAAGCCCATTGGGAAGTGGCTTTAGTGGAAATGATTCACCCGACCCAAGTCCACAATGTCATTCCCAATCAAAATACTTTTAAGGTGGAAGTTCATGACAAACCATTGCAAGAGGAGTTGGATAGGATTGGCACATATACCAATAGAACCTATGATGAGAAAACTAAAACGTGGACCTACAACTTGTCCATTCTCCCAGGCTATTATTTCAGTGGTCATCATTTGGTCAGCGCCATAGCCTCCAAGTTTAATGGTGTGTTTGGGGAAGTTTTTAAGAAGGAAACTTTCAGGAACAAAAGTGTCACCCTGGAGTACCACAAAGTAGCTCGTCGCTTCTTGATGAAATTTGAGCGAAGTAAAATCGTCTCCATTGAATTTTGTCCCGAATTGTTTGACATGTTGGGCGGTGACATGGAACTGAGGAAGAAATTAGAACAAAAAATACCACCCGAATTACCCATCATTTACGACAACGTGACTTTTGGCCAGTATTTTCGTACCCCGGTAGAACTGAACCAAGGACTGAATTTGATCTTTGTGTACTCCGATGTAGTGGAATACAACGTGGTGGGACACACCTCCGTACCGTTACTGCGTGTCATTCCTTTCAAAGTGGATTCTGCCACGAACGCTGACGAGGAAGGTGGAAACACTTACCACGTCCACCGCGAATTTGTCCATCCTCACTATTTGCCGGTCAGCAAGTCGTATTTGGACACGGTCAACATTACTATAAAAGGAGATTTGGGACAAAATATTCCATTCACCAAAGGAAAAGTCACGGTAAAACTCCATTTTCGAAAACGGTTCTCTCACGATTCGTAAGTAAGTCATGTATCCAGTGTACCGAGGGGTGGCTCGACAGCGAGGACACGGTTTAGGAGACATGTTAAAATCGGCCTTTCGTTCGGTGGCCCCAGTGTTGAAACCGATGGTGACACGCGGATTGCACGCCTTGAAAGATGCGGCACTGACACAAGGCAAAGAATTTCTCCAAAATGTCATCATCGACAAACAAAACCCTAAAGAAGCCTTCATGAGGGCAGGTAAAAATGTCTTGCTGCAAACGGGCAAAGACATTTTGGGCCGACGAGACACACCTATAAATGCCCTGCACGCTACCGAGTCAAGCATTCAGCAAGGACAAGGCAGAAAGAGACGAAGAAGAAGAAGAAGAAAACACCCTTTCACCAGACTTCAAGCGAGAAAGGCCAAGAAAAGAAGAACCGTTCGAGACTTAGACGTTTTCGATTATTGAAACACAGCAACAACAAAAAATGATGCACCGAGAGTCTTGCGCTTGTTCCAAGACGGAACTGGATCTGTTTGCCATGCCCCCCACCATGATGACCATGCAAGAATCCCAATGGGTGGAATTTAATCCCATCTCCTCATTGACCGATTCCGCTCCCATCGAGTTTGAAATCAAGGGGCAGCCCGAAGATTACATCGATCTGAATAGCAGTTACTTGTACTTGAAAGTCCAAGTTCTAAAAAAAGATGATAAAGGAGTAGAAGACGATGACGAAATAGCTCCCGTCAACAATTTCATGCATTCCTTGTTCAGCTCAGTGGATTTGTACTTGAATAACAAACTGGTCAGCAGCAGCATGGATACTTACCCTTACCGTGCCTACCTGGAAAATCTCTTGACGTACGGAACAGATGCCAAGACAAGTCATCTCAATGCCTGTGTGCTGTGGGCAGATGACACAGCGGGCAAGTTCGACGCAATAGATAAAAGCAATGAAGGCTTTGAGGCAAGAGAAAGCAAAATCTTAGACAAGAGGAGTTTAGAACTGATGGATCGTTTGCATTTGGACATGTGGTTGCAAGAGAAATATTTGCTGAACGGGGTGAATGTTCGCTTGAGACTGAATCGTAGCAGTACCACTTTCCATTTGCAGGCTGCTGATCTTGCTAAGGCTCCTAAAAGCATAATCCAAGAAGCCAAACTCTACGTACGACGCGTAGAAGTGTTACCTAAAGTGGCAAACGAAATCAGTCAGACGTTGAGCAGAACGACCGCCAAGTATCCCATCCGACGCGTGGAAGTGAAAACGTTCACCATTCCCGCTAACCTTCAATCCATAACCGAAGATCATCTGTTTCAAGGACAGCTACCCAAGCGTTTAATCCTTGGTATGGTCTCGAATGAAGCCTTCAACGGACTCATCTCTCAAAATCCTTTCAACTTTAAACACTTCGGTGTGAGGAAAATCGAAGTCAGTCGTGATGGCAAGACCTTGTGTACCCGACCTTTCGAACCTGACTTTAGTGACAAGAAGATGAATTACTTGAGATCGTACTTGTCCCTGTACGAAGCCACCGGCCAGTTAGGAACCAACACCAGTCACGGCATTACGTACGACGAGTATGCAGAAGGCTATGCTTTGTGGGCTTTCGATTTCACTCCAGACCAAGGCAGCGACGAGGGACATTTCCACCCTATAAAATCTGGCCAGATTCGTGTGGAACTTCAGTTTGCAGATAAACTAACAACGACAGTGAACGTCATCCTGTATGCAGAATTCGATAATACCATAGAAATCAACAGTTTGAGAGAAGTCATTCTAGACTATTAGAAAGCCATGGAAGACTGTTATCCCTCTTTACCTAGTGGAGAAACTTTGGAGATGAAATGTGAGGAGACCGTGGAAAAAGAAGAATCTCAAGACAAAGAAGTTTTGATGAAGTCGAGATGGCCAGAACAAGAAGCGCATTTAGTCTGCTGTTTTGCCAAACACTTGGTCGAGAAAATAACGGAATTGATCAAGAAAAATTGCTATGGATGTCAAAACGATCATCCCAGTCAAATTCAACACGATAAATGCCTGATGTTAAGTCAAGAAGAAAAATTGGACGAGTATCTGGACGAAGCTTGGAGTCTCATCTCGAACAAAGACGTGTTGCACCAGTGGTATAAAGACTTGCGTGAACATTCTTGTCCACCATTAACCACTCAAGAGATCCATCGTATCGAAGCTCTCCTGAATCAGAGTGAAGAAACAGAACGAATAACCGTTTATTCGTCAGACATTTTCAAGCAAAAAGTCAGGATCGAATTGACGACTTATTATTACCTGTGAAGAAGAAAAACAAACACACAAAACAATGGATACCTGGGAACTTTATTACCTTTTGAACCACAGTTCGTATACGTCTTCTTGGAATCCTGTCGTCTGTGCTAAAGATGAACTCCCTCATCGCAAACCTAAAGACCATCAAGCTTACGTGATCAACACGGACGACAGTCATCTCCCAGGAACCCACTGGGTAGCCGTCTACTTTCCTCAAGAAGGCTGTGTGGAATATTTCGATTCGTACGGATTGCCCCCTTTGGAAGACGATATCATCGACTTTATGAGAAGAAATGCTCAAACCACCCGATTCAATAACGTGAAATTACAAGGCACAGATTCCTTGGTGTGTGGACAATATTGTGTGTATTTTCTGCATCATCGCAGCCTGGGCTATTCCTTAGAACATTTAGTGACTCATTTCGATCCTCGTTCTTCTGCTAGAAACGATGTGAAAGTAGATCGATGGTTTTGTGACCATTATGCTTATCTTTTGTCTCAAGCTAGGAAACGTAGTGTTCATCAATGGCCTAATGATTTCCAACAGTGGAAATCACAATTTCATTCACAACGTTGTCAGCCTTGTTTAAAGTAGATTGTATTTGAAGAAAAAAATTGTTTGATGTTATAGTGTTGGATTATTGTTAAAAATGTTGTTGTTTAGTGTTAAGTGATTTTTTGAATAAAAATGTTGTGTTTAGAAAAAAATGCCTTTGTCTTTTGTTTAGCTATAAGAATGTTGGATTGATGCTCTTTCATTTCTTACTATCCCTCTCATGAACGTTGCGGCTCGAAAACTGTGTGGGGGATGTTTTCCTTCACGTCCGCGCTTTAACTTTAAGAACCGGGTTGTTCCCAGTCTAGCCATCCATTGTCGACTCATCCTCCTAAGAAGATGTGCTCCAAACTAGCTAAGCTCAACGAAGCCTACGTGAATCTGCATAGGGTCAGACACAGTCTGATACCGAAACCAGAAGAAATAGAGAATGTGAGAATGTTAAAAATCACTGAAGACCTGATAGAAGAGCTCTTCAGAGAAGAAATGAACAGGGAGAAAGAAGAATGGACAGAGAAGTACAGACTTCAGAGACAGCAGCAACAGCAGCAACAACAGCAACAGCAGCAACCTGAAGCTGACAGAGGCTTTGTCGATTGTCGTATCGACACCAAAGAATTCTTCTTCTCTTTCCGAAGAAGCAGACCTATTGCCAGAAAGTCTATCCTCAGAGGACATCGCATTCTTAGAAACTAAAAAAAGAATGCCATAGCAAAAAAAAACAACAAAAAAACAGCCCTTTTCAGGGCTACCCAATACTCTAGAAAAGAAATAACGATCAATTTGCCAATGTGTGTAGGTAGAGTAGTGTGAAAATAAACACTAACTCTTTCTTAAAATTTTTGAGGGTATGTGTTTGTGTGATTGTGTTTGTAAGTGATAAAGTAGGTTGGTGTGGATAGTAGATTAAAATGATGTTTGTTTTTTTTTGGGCTGCTTGAGGTGTATATTTGGGGTTAGATTGGATTGCTTTGCGTATGTGGATAGTCTATTGAAGTGATGGATAGCATAAAAAAGTGAGCGAGTGTTTCTTTTAGGTCCGCGCGTTGTTGTTTTTTTGGTCATGATCTAGGTAAGATGAATTTTATGTTTTTAGGGGGATGTTTTCCTTCACGTACGCGCTTTCAGTATAAATTGAAACTCGTTCGGCAGTCCAGCTACCCTTGTTGATTGATCAACACAGCCAGAAGAATGACTAGCAGAATAGTGAAACTGTTAGAACTCCAGATGCACCTGGAATATGCCAGGCGGATAGTAAACGAACTATCAGCGGAGGCTATAGTAGAAGAAGCAAGAATAAAGAAGGAAGAAGAGGAGAGAAGACAGAGGGAAGAGGAGGAAAAGAAAAGAGAAGAGATGATGTCGTTTAATATTCCTGAAACAGAGGATTGGGGTGCTGAAGCGAATCATCCTCCCTCTGCGCTCCCCAGAAGAAAGGTGAAAGAAGACTGGGGAAGAAGATGCGTGTGCGGCGCCAGACCAGGAAGGTGCAACCATTAGATAGGTGCATCTGGAGTTTAAAAAAAACAGCCCTTTTCAGGGCTACCCAATACTCTAGAAAAGAAATAACGATAGATTTGCCAATGTGTGTAGGTAGAGTAGTGTGTATATAAACACTAACTCTTTTTTAAGATAGTGTGAGGGTATGAGTTTGTGTGTTGGTGTGTTTGTGTTTGTAAGAGCTAAGGTATGTTTGTGTGAATAGTAGATTATGGGTTTCTTAGCGTATGTGAAGAGTAAAGTTAGGGTTTTATTATATGAAATGAGAAAGTAGGGGGATGTTTTCCTTCACGTCCGCGCGATGTTTGGTCATCATCTAGGTAAGATCCATTTTATGTTTTAGGGGGATGTTTTCCTTCACGTTCGCGCTTTTCGTATAAGAACCCACAGTATTCGTCGTTCAAACCATTCTGCAAAGAATAAAAAGAAGATGGCGTCAAACCAAATCGACAAATTACAAACCTTGCAAGACGTTTTAGACAACTTAGGAATAATGGAACAGATGCTAATAAGACTCGTTGAAGACCATTATTCCTATAGTCCCCATCGTGTAAAGATGGAAATTAACAATTTAAGGAAAGCAAAGGACAAGATTAGTGGTGTCATGAAAGAGATCAAGGAGGAGAAGGAGGATGAAGAGGAAAGAATAAGAATACGCAATTGGAACGAAAAAATGGAAAAAGAAGAGGAAAATGAGAAGAGGAAGAAAGAAGAGGAGGAAGAGAAGAAAGAAGAGAAGAAGAAAAAAAAGAAAGAGAAGAAGAGTGTAGGAGATAAAATAAGAACTTGGTGGAGGAAAAGAAGAAATTAGAAGAAGAAGAAAACCCAAAGGCCCTTTTCAGGGCCCCCATATTTCTCGAAAAGAGATAGTCTTTGAATTGCCTACCCCTTTTTTAAAAAAATTTAAAAAAAAAAATCCCATGTTAAATTCCCCTTGTCCGTAGATTGTCCCACGATTTATTCCCATGTTAATTCCCCTTGTCCGTATATGTTCCCACGATTTTTCGCCATGTTAAATTTCCATTGTCCGTAAAGTGTCCCAGGGGTGTTTTGACTGGAATTTCCATTGTCCGTAAAGTATCCCACCTTACTACTCAGGTTGCTGTCCTCAAAGTGATGTAACTACTAGCTATGTTTGTAACAGGTTGGTGTCCTCAAAGTATTGTAACTACTAGCTATATTTGTACCAGGTTGCTGTCCTCAAAGTATTGTAAGTACTAGAAATATTTGTAACTGGATGCTGTCCTCAAAGTATTGTAACTCGGCATAGTAATGCGGCCGTTAATCTTATCGGCACAGAATGAATAGAAACAGTACACAGTATATAAAGATATACAGTAGAAAGAACAATAACATATTCTTAGTAGATATAATTAAATATTGCAGGACTTAAGTGGAAACGTCATGCTGTCACGATTGGCTAAGATACGAGTGACAATAAAGAATGTTTCCACTTCACGAATAAAATATTTCCTTCTATCAGCTGAAAAAAGTAGATATTATCTTTCTATCATTTAAGGTGCTTTTTCATAATTCTTCACTGCTTCCAACCTTTTGTTTTGCATTTTATCCGTAAAATTATTTTGATTGTGGTGTTACAAGTTTTCAAATGTCTTCTCTCAAACACCAATATGGTCCTCTCTCTCTCTCTCTCTCTCTCTCTCTCACACACACACACACACACACCGTTATATGTTGATTTATTTTTAGGGGAAGGATTGTATCTAAGTCGTGTTTAATAATAAGGCAATTAAATACACCTTAATTGTATAAGTACAAAAACAAATCTTCTATATCTTTCTTTTTTGTTGCATTTCAGGGCTGATAAAAATGCAACCTGCGCATTCGTCACAAATCAGGCCTCCGATCTAAATGCATGGAATACAGCACCCTGTAATCAGAATAAAAAATTTGTCTGCCAAAAGTCAGAAGGTAATGAATGGATGTGTGAAATTACCAGTCATCTAACAGTACAAGAAAGTTCTAACACGATGATTTCTTTTTGACATTCTCAAAAATGCAGAATTCGATATGATTATGTCATTATCAACAAAGCAAGATGTACTAATAACTAAGAGTGTGACATGGAAAAGATAAACAGAGAAAGTGATGCAAATGTACTGTTAAAAGAAGAATAGATACTTGAAGCATGGAGGTGTTTATTTATTCAGTACTTCATGCAAAATTAATATATATTAGCTGCAAATTGTGTTACGTTGAATTAAAATGATCAAGCAGTCACTTAAAGTCACAAAATTGAATTATGCTAGAAAAGACACATACATGAGTTAAAATGAGAATATTTTAGCCAGATATATTAAAAATATTTATCTTATCTTTATATCTTATGTTTTAATAACATGTCTATTTGTGATTGCATTTTGTGTCCAATAAGCATGCTGATAATTAATATGCGTGCTGATTATAAAGAAACGACAAAATCTGAGACACAATATTGTGTATCCTGCTGTACATAAAGTATTCTTCCTTTGGATAGGAGCAATAATTCTAGAGATGTATTAATTTCCAAGTGCATTTTGATGACAGTGATTGTCTATTCTACTGAAATGGCAATTGTAATCAAAGGTAAACTCTTTTGATTACTTTTGTGTGACAGGGTTTCATGGAAAAGTTACATCTCTTTCGCTATTTTTTAATATGTCTGTATTTTTATTCGTTTATCGATCTCTGTACCTGTCTCTGCCATTGGTAATACATCAATAATGATTTATGTCCTTTAGGGAGCTGTCCCATAATTTAATTTTTAATTTTATTAAACAGGATGTAACTTGCCTTTTGTTTCTAGAAATTAAATTAATAAACTGCAGTGCACAAATATAAAAGGACGCGGAACCCAATTCCAAAATCGTATGCAAAAATTATACAAATCTGATTAATATTTATATCTTCTATATTAAACATTACAGTATACTATTATTTATAGTATTTCATCCCGGATATACTTTTTTCTTCCGTTAAATCAGCACAAAATAAAGCAATGCTCCAGGTATTGATAAAAATTAAGTCGTGAATAACCAAATGCCTCGGCTTTGAAGATAGATCATACATCCATGTAAAACAAATGAGATGTTATCCAAAAAAGGCAGAGATTTCGCTTTTAGATGTAATAAATCTAAACCGATGATTGATATTAACCCTACAAGGAAGCTACATTTTCACTACCCTAATCCCCCTGACGTTATAATAAACCCATTTTGGATCAGTAACAAAATTATAATCTATAGTCCAGCACACATTGAATATATATTTTTTCCCTTTCAATTTGAAAGGCGTGTGCCTACCAGGGTGGATTGGACACCGTAATCAGTGTTTCCAGTTCAATCTCCAATACAGCTTGACCTTTTCTGATGCCAGCACATATTGCTCTCAACAAGGGGGTGAGCTCCTCCGCATCCCCGGGTAAGCTCTATAAACAACCATTTACTTATGCAACCTGGGTTTCCCAAATCATCACACTTATAGTCGAATTAACTACGCTATGATGACTCATTGGAATATTAAGTTCTTTAAAGTTAAACATTGCTTTGTAAAAATTTGGAAACATATTTCAAGTGCACTTCGCAACACCTGTTCAAAGTTTCTCTGAATTGTGCAAAACATTTAAAAGTCATAGCACTAAATCTCTCTCTCTCTCTCTCTCTCTCTCTCTCTCTCTCTCTTTATGTACACAAACCATAGTTCATTCATTTATTGACTTTTTATGCAACAGTGCATTGTATATTAATGTGTTGTATTGACTATGTGTTTTTTGCATATATCAAATCAATTAACTTTATGTTATGTTCTATTATTGAGTGAAAGCTGTTAAAAGGCTCATAGTTTAACGGATCATCCGATTGCGATAGCCACAGCTTTGAAGTAACTGATTAATGGTTGTTGAAGTACATTAATTCTGGGACTACTGACTTTTAACGCATTTTTACAGTTTTAGAAAAATTTGTACCTTTCATATTTACACATGAAAGGAATTTTTCACACCTTTTCTAGCGAAACGACACAGAAATTCATCAACAGCTACCTTGATGAAATGCAGAACAGTCAAATAAACCGATTTTGGATCGGACTCTCGGGTAACAATCCACTTCTTTACAAATTCTAGACTTTTCTTGCCTGCATTATCACCAAACATGAGAGCATTCCAAGGCTTGTCTTTGTTATTAATCACTTTTAATAATGTCAAGATCATATATATATATATATATATATATATATATATATATATATATATATATATATATATATATATATATATATATATATATAATAGTTTATTACGGCGAGAGATAGAAATATTCAAATGATAAACTATTCAAAACAAATCTGAATTATATTTTTTAAATCATGCAGAAGAAAAAATTCCGTCAGTAAATCTTACGTGTCACAATTTTCTAGGTTATGACATTTAACAGTTCCATCTCCTGAAAATTTCAGACAACAACATGACATCTGGACCTTTTAGATGGCGAAACGGTGACACCTTGCGATATCAACACTTTGCCGGCAATAACACCCCCCAGAACAGCGTGGGCAAAATGGACTGCGTATTCATTCAAACTTGTAAGTGCAATTTTCTCTACCTATTTTGCCTTTCCTATGATAACGACCGCAGTTGAATCTCTCCCTAAAATGAGGTCTCCTTTTGGAGCCATATATTTCTTATCTAAATTTCGTACCCACATCTTCAAGATTAACTGATGAAAATGAGTTTATTATGTTTTAAATCTACAATTTCCATATACAGAAAGAGCTTGTGTTACACAAAAGAATCCAACCTCATGTAATTTGAGACGTTTAAACGGATTCTAGCATTCATATAAATCCGTGTTCTTTTTCATAAGCTGATAGAGCTGGAAAATGGAGGGTAGCCGAAAATTGCCAACAGAATATGGCATTTGTGTGCAACATTCCAGTAAACAAACCAGTCAAGCCGGTCCTGCATACACTCCGACGTACGTAAAATTTTAATT
Organism: Sinohyriopsis cumingii; assembly: GCA_028554795.2. Taxonomy (NCBI): domain Eukaryota; kingdom Metazoa; phylum Mollusca; class Bivalvia; order Unionida; family Unionidae; genus Sinohyriopsis; species Sinohyriopsis cumingii. Next base: position 57,837,493 of record CM068840.1, read on the forward strand.
TGTTTCCAGGTCATTGCTCTACTTGGTACATTCATATTAATTTCACTGATTGATGATTAATATTTCAAAATTATTAACAGATATAAAATATACGGTCCTTGCCAAAAAATTGTCAGCAAACATTATCTAATAAATAATCTTTTGCAGAATGGTAAAGTATAAGCGCACACTATTTAGTTTGATGCGTAGACAATGGCTTTAGTGATTTCATATTGATGATGTAAATAATTGACATAATGACAGATGTGGCTGAAGTTTTCTGTCAGAAATAATCTTGCAGATATATTGCGTATTTTTATGTGAATGAAACATTTGTATCTATGGAAGATATACTCTCACAATACCGTTTTGCTACTCCTGCCATGATAATATAAATTTACTTGGAGGTTAACTGCATTCACATATGACTTCGATTTATTGCATGTTTGTGTTTCAGCCACGTACTCCTGTCCAACCAACTGGAAACTTCACGGGAATATTTGTTATTATTTCAACGACGCTGTACAGCGCTCTTGGTTGGAGTCTAGAACAGCTTGTAATCAAAAGGGCTCTGGCAGTGACCTGGTCAAGATAACCAGCGATGACGTACAGGGATTTATAAATCGTAATTCAATTTAGATTTCCATTTCTCTTGCCTACGCAGTTTTCATATAGTACTGACTAGTGTACTTATATAACGATTTACATCATTTTCAGACTACCACTAAAACAATCTACCATGAGATGTAGTTCAGAAATTATAGGATTAAACTAAGCATGTTATAACAATGTATTGATACCTAACTGGATTACTCATTCTTCAGAGAACATAACTGGTATCAACCATTGTCATTTCTGTTCGTAAGTAGTTTTCAAAGACTTCATATAGAATAAACTAATATAAATTATTCTTATTCACCAAATTATATCACTCTTAAAGATTCTAATATATAATTACAATAAACCTACGAGGTGAGATTTAACCTGTTTAATATCACGTGATTAATTATGTATATTGCAGTTTAGTAATCAACGGGTCTCATTTAAAGGTATGAAACAGATTTCCCTCATGTTTTAAAAATATAAATGATAAATTAACCTTTCAAATAAGAATGCAGTCGTATATATAAGGTTAAACTTAGGTTCTGGAAACAAAGACAATAAAACTGAATCAATTCATTCATCCCTAAATCACCCCAAAGGTTGGAGCATTACTGAATAATGCAAAACTGCGGACGGATTTAAAGACGAGAGGTGGGTTTGTTTATTCAAAACTTGGTGTGTAGTTGGCATGAAAAATAGATTTTGTGTTTCAGCTGAACTGTCAAGCTCTCCAAATGTTGTTCCTCATAAGTTTAGTTTATGTCATATTCATAAAGAACGTTTTTGAGAATTTAGTGACAATTGTCCAGAAGCAGCTTCAAACTAAACGTTATTTTTCCATGAAATTACACTCAGAAATATTATCGCTAAGAAATGGACAGAAACTAGGATGGACAGCGTTCAGACTACTGGATTTATCGTATACAAGAGATTCGAGGGGGTGAAACTTTCTAGGCAAACATTTCGCTGACTAGGTAGCTGGTGTGGTCAAGGGTGTGGTGAGAACATTTCTGTATTTAATCAGTTTCAACCATCAACTTGACTTCTCCATCTCCTTTTTAGGTAGTAATAGGATTGTGATATATTCTAGAGGTTCTTGACTAACTGAGTTCTTCATTCCACCACAATACGGCTTTCGATTAAATTAGAAGAATAATGTTTCTCCGGAAGATATTAATATTATCTTTTCAGGTACATGTACTTTTGACAGAATTTGTATAAAATAAATCGGAGCATAAAATGGCATGGATTGTGGTAAAATTTCAATCTACAATACAACATGTTGACATATATTTAAAAAAAACGAATATTCATACAAGGTACATGCTACTAGTGTCTGCATATGATGGTGAAAATTGTGGATGTGACTTTGTCAGAGAACGTTCCACCTTTTGAAAACGTTAAATTTGCTTTAGTCTGCTCTGATTTAAATCATCCACCAGCATGTGTGGAATTAATATCGACATAAAAGGAACAATAACGTTTGTGCAAGCAATCAGACAATAACGTATAATGTTTGAGGGTGATTAAAGTTGTGGATAGAACTACTTTGTATTTGAAATGGACACCAAGAGCAGTGTCTTACAGGTCTTGTCAATCTATGTACACAAAGAAACGTAACTGAGCTTCAGCTGAGATTAGCAAGGATTTTTCTGAAAAGAAAGTAATAGAAAGAATGTGTAATTTGAAACTAAAAGAGATAATTATTTTGGCCCAGAGTGGCCAAGTGGTCTAAAGCGCTCTCCGTTACGGATCACTGCCATCTCACCTCTGTCTGCGTGAGTTCGAGTCTCGGATTCAGCTAATGTGTGTATGTGGGAAAGCTTGCCAGTAGCTTCTCGTGGATCGGTGGTTATTTCCGGGGTTTTCCCGGGTTCTTCCTCCACCATTAAGACTGGCCGCCAAGTATAGCCTATCGTGTACTGAAAAATGGCGTTAAACCCTAAAACAACAATAAGATAATTATTAGTACTGAGTGAACTAACATAAATTAAAAAAATTAAAAATCACCAAGACACTGAATATCACTGAGTACATCATGCATTTCATTCAGCCAAATACATATTTGTCAACTGTTGAAAAAATGAAATAATACTTATGCTAGAACATTTGGCACGTTCGTTTTGGAAAAACAACCATAATAAAATGATTTCATCAAGAGAGAAACATATCAACAAAAGACGTTCACCTGATCCATATTTGTTAGAAAATGGTTGGAAGATAATGTGCACTGAGTACATTGCTTACATAATTAACTCTCTCTTGGCTTTAGATCAGATCCAGCCAGGTCAGGTATTTTGGATCGGGTTGAGTGACAGGACGCAAGAGGGCACTTACAAGTGGCTGGATGAGACCGTACAGGTACGTATACCAATTGTGCCATGTGTAGGCCTACTCATTGAAGTTGCATGTCACATTCATCCATATACTCAAATGTATCTTCAGGTAAAGGGGATAAGTCATGCCGATATTCTGGAGAATGTTTCTGCAAAGATGACTTAAAATTATTATTCTACGTTCAATAAAATCTGTTAAACATTTACATCTTAAATTGGAATGGTCCTTTGAAATATTTTGTTTCAATATTTAAAATAAATATTAGTTTTAAAAAATTCAGACTGAGGTGATCAAAAGATTTATGTGTTCATTCCCATTTTCTGTAAGATGCATCGAGCACATGAATTCTCCAAATTAGATTAGGCGGCGACTGGTTTCTTTGCTGAGCCAAGGAAGGTGCATAGTGAATGTCAAAGGAACTCTTAATTAACACTTGTGAATGTATCTTTTACAATAAGCATCAACCAAAGTTGACCTTTTTACGAGAAGGAAAACAATAACGTAATGGATAAATATGAATACCAAGAAAAACAAGTCGTTGAATCATCTGACAGATATACCGTAATATTTATTTTACAGACCACGTATACGCATTGGCACCGCGGGGAACCTAACAACTTTCACGGGTCACAGAACTGTGTGACCACAACGAATTCGGATTGGGATGACGACGGGTGTGACCACAATCATCGTTATATTTGTTCTATGCCTGCCAGTAAGTCTTTTTGAGGGACCAGAGAGGGAAGTTCCTTTTCAGTATTCCATACGATATATATATATATATATATATATATATACTTACTTTCTATTGAATAAACTAATATAAATTATTCTTATTCACCGATTATATCACTCTTAAAGATTCTAATATATAATTACAATAAACCTACGAGGTGACATTTAGCCTGTTTAAGAACACATGATGAGTTATGTATATTACAATTTAAGAATCAACGAGTCTCATTTAGGGGTACGAAACAGATTTCCATCTGTTTGTTAAAAATATAAATGATAAATCAACCTTTCAAATAAGAATGCAGTGTGTGCTTGACCTTTGCCCGTAACTGAAGGAATAGTTTTTGCCTACCTGACCTTTGTCATTTTTTTTAAAATATTTACTAAACGTTTAGTTCAAGGCCTCACTTTGTTCACAAGATTAGAATGTGCTGGGAGAAAACTTGTTAACAATCTGATTTAAGTTTCCATTAGAAATGATTTGCATTTTGGGAATTCCAGAGATATATATTGTGTTTAGGGTCACGTGGGTATTTGTATATAAATTCTGATTAGGTAGGCAAAATTAATTCCTGCTAAATACAAGACATTCGGAATAAATTATCAGTGTTTATAACTGTGTTCATATAAAATTTGAGAGGAATTATTTATTTATATTATTCCCTGGAATTACAAAGTACTCGTTAAATTTTGGACTGGACCACTACCTTATGATTATGGAGAACTCATTAAAACACATACCGGATTGTATTATTATGGTACGAAAACACATTATATAATATTGGTACGTCAGCACATTCAAGAGTATTTCAATTCATTCGGAATATTCCATACTTACGGACATGACATATGACATTTGGGATTATTTGGGATATAATTACCAATACTGCAAGTGTGTTTTAAATTTTCAATTTAAATTCATCGTTAAAAAATTATTTACTAAAGTTACTAAACTTATTGGTTTTGCTTCTTTCTGTAGTATTGTTTAAGACCAAAGAGGCGTATCATATAGTTGGGACGCATTTTACTTTACTGTTTCACGATAATTAGTCTTTCATAACGCTGACATATAACCAAATTTCCAGTAAAATTCTCTTTTTACACAGCTGTCCTACAAAGCACTTTAGCTAAACGTGATGAAGCCACATCAAGAGCAAGGGCACATTACTCACTAAAAGCAACAGAGCAGCAGGAACTTGATGAAAATTGCACTCATACATTTTTGGGGACAAAAAAAATTAACTTGCATTCTTGGTGAAAAGTTTAGTAAAGAGTCTAAAACCGTAATTGGCTTAAAGAGACAACGATGGAGGTATTACAGGGGCCACTTTGGCCCCAACAATCGGTCTTGTTTGAAAATGTTTGAAAATGGATATAATTTCATAATTTTCAAATGAAAGTTTGAACTTAGTACTGATACTTATCCTTACTGGGATACAAATGGCGTTAAAATCGGTTATAGTCCGCACATGGTTACATCTAGAACCAATGCCATATTTCAGGACACTCTTATTATAGGTGCATTTTCACCATAGGTCAAGTTATGTTTGGTTCTTAATTGAAGCGCTAATCAACAGTAGAAAAAGTAACATTTTTGGCCTCAGAAATTAAAATTTTGAGGTTTTCCTTATTCACAATTAAGTGTATCCTATGTTTGGTCAACATTTCAATTGACAATCAAAAGATCTACTATATTGGAGATGGAGATTATATCTATGATATTAAAATATTACCTTGGTGGTCAATTGATCGAGTAAATGTGAAAACTTTAAATGTTTTCATTTTGTCCAAATCGTGATTGTTGCCGAATCTGGTCCACCTTTAAGGCCAGATTTAGTTTTATGAATAAAAGCATTAATTTAATAACATTGTGTTGTTTAACTGTTTAAACTTTCTTCATTAAAATCATGTAAAAATTACACTATTGGATGAATGTTGAACAAACGATCTAATCACATGGACCAAGCATAAAATTCTCAATGTTCCTTTCATTAGTGATCAGATGTAATGAAGCGTAGATGGTCGATACTAATTATGATGCTTCATAACAATGTCCATTTATTTAATTGTTTCAGGTAGCATACCAGCTCCAACAGTTCCCACAACTATTGGAAGTAAGATCTTCAGCTATTTACATTAAACAAATTCAGAACACCGATAACAAACAAGATTCCTTTTGATAGATGAATAGTTCTTCTTCTGCGTGTTTACATTGCCTTTATCAAGCTAATTTTGAAGAGTTATTTTATGATATTTCTGCAGGGTTGGCATGAAACAATGTAATGAGATATCACATACAAATATTCGTCATCACAGCACGAACGTAACATTTTGTTATATATTATTTGTTCATTTTGAAGAGTATTTTATATTATATACTTTGTTCATTTGCAAATGGCGATGTCTTCCTCCGCCATCTGTGTTGGAAATTTCATAAGAAACAAAATTATTTAATCTATTAAATTGTGTGTATTTCTTGCACATCACACTGCCAGACAATTACATTTCTAAAGCCATGCTTAACAGGAACAAAAATGTAATTAATGCAGCTGACAAGTTATGTGTCTATTCCAAGCAGGTCTGTTTAGCTCCACAGACAAAAAGAAAACAGCACGGCTCAATTCTTCCTCTTTTTATCTTCATGTCCTGTCTTGATTACTAAATTTAATACAGTATTCCAAGGACCTCTCTGTCATATGCTGACATTAATACAAGAATTGTTTTATGTCAAGCTCTTTCATTTAATTCTTATTCAATCATGCTTGGTTTTAAAGGAATACGTTGCAATGGGCAAGTAATTTAATCCGTTTTAAAATTAAGCTGACTGGACGTACAAGTGTGGGCCAAAGTGGGAGAGTAATCCAAATACAGACAACTGCTATCTGTTTGTTGATGTCAGCCTGGACTGGGTTGATGCTGGACAGTTCTGTAGACTGCAGAGTGGAACATTGGTAGCCATTGAGAGCATACAAGAACAGTTCTACATAGCAGGTGAACATTCTACCTGTTCTCCTCTCAACCATAGCAAGATTATCAACAAGAGATATAAAACAAAATCCTTGTATAAGCCATTTAGGCTCTTTCATTATTGGTTTTGGCTATTTCATGTATGATTTGTTATGTTTCATGAACAAGTCTGGCTCGTTCATGAACTATTTTGTCTCTTTTGAAAAGAATTAATTTATAAATTCCAAATTACCACATTTTTTTATATCAGTCATGTATATTTAAATTTCATCTAAACGTTGACTTTTGTAAACTCTTGCTTCTTAATTTCCCTGCAACATGCTAATTATCTCGTATATGTTGAGCTATAGTGCCTTAAAGATTAATGACCTATGTACATGCTTTTTCTTATCTGAAAGGTCGTATCAAGACGATGAACTCTATAGGAGTGTGGATAGGGGCAAATGATCGGTCTCAGGAGGGTGGCTGGCAATGGTCTGGTGGACAGCCATTTGCATACATTAACTGGGCACCAGGTGGGAACGATGCAACAAATCTAACATTCGTAATCTCAACACTTCACCTTTTCAGAGTCGATTTTTCATGTTTCGATTTATAAACATGAACAGTCAGCTGAAGAATGGCAATTTCAAAATTAGATGCAAACGTTTCAAAGATGTGGAAAGAAAGTCTGACATAAAATGCTTGAAAGTAAGGCAAAGAATCAAATAAACACAATTGTTTTGTCAAAAACAATATACGGGCAATAGTATCTTAAAAAGTATCAGTTTGCCCAAAATTAGATTGCATTAGATTTCTATTAAAAACGGTGCAAAATGCTTTGCAGTACATGATTATATATTTACTTCGTATATTGCATAAAATCCAGTTTTATTCTCTACGGTCCGTACATACATCTGTGATGTTTGCACAACAGCAGTAGACTGAGCGGTTTTTATTTTGTTTTAGGTCAGCCTGGTAACAATAATGGCGGTGGGACGGACTGTGTTGTAATGTACACACAGTCTGCCCAGTGGGATGACATTTCTTGCACAGCCAGAAATGGGTTCGTCTGTGAAAAACTAGGTTTGTTGACCTTTCTTACCAAGTAATATAACACGGAAGCCAGGACTTGTAAGCTGCATATTCCTTTTCTTGTCATATATCTTAACAAATATAAAGGTGCACTGAAAGTTATTCCTCTGATCAATTTTAAAGTTGTTAATGTGCTGTTTGTCATTACTGATTTTAAGATAATGAGAGAAAAATATCTTACAATCAATTTAATTTCATCGGTAAAATGCACACAGTAATTTACATGGTACTTGTAAGAAAGTTTTCGGTAAATTAAATAAATTATACTGATTCAATTTCATTTGTATGACCATATAATGGTACGGTATACCCATATAATCGTCTATAACATATCTGTATTGCAGCGATTGCACCAAAAGGAACAACTATGCGTACGACTACACCCAGAATTCCAGGTAGTATATCCCTCTCAGGCACGTTTTCCAGCTGGATAAAAGTATTACAAAACGTGAAATCAGTATTTAAAAAATTATCATCCGCAAACGGCGTTTCTTTATATACAGTTTTAGTATAGCAACAATGGCATCATATAAACAACGCAATTTTTTCTACAAATTTTACTGTCTTTCACGCGATATTTTTAAAAAGGCCGTTTTGTTAAAGTTCTGCATGCTCTCCGTCTTCAAAGCAGGACATCGCACAAGAGTCCACTTGCTTCAATATTAGACCCTGTAAATCACACGCAAAAATCTGACAATGCAGTATGCATTGATTTCCAATATTATCACGCTGATTGATCAGTTGATTGATTTGGTGTTTTACGGCACAGCAACACATATAGGTTATTTGTTGCCAGTAATGTCCCTTTTTCCCTAAGGATTATGATGTGGATATTTTTTTTAGAAGTATCTTTACGGTCAGTATGCTTGTTATAAGTTTTATGGAAAAGCGCAACATACAAAAAAGCAATCTGTCGGAGAAAAAAAACAAGTTATATAACAAGAAACTTGGACGTTATAAATTAATATGGTTATAAAATCGATCATTATTCATCTACAATAAATACGAATGATATTAAGTTTGTAAATGTATACTATGTCTCTAATGCAAAATTATGTTAATTTACGCTTTGAAATATTAAGCCCACATTTAGTGACACGAAATGGAAATTTAACGAGTAATCAACTTAATTTCATGCCAGGTTGGATGATTTGTACATCTCAATCGAATTCGTAATTTGTGCTTATTTTATTACAGCGGGAATGGTATTGGGTTGCCCGTACGGGTGGCTTCCATTCGGTAATGATTGTTTTAAAGTGTATGTCAATTCTGTGAACTGGATGACGGCCAAAACAATGTGTGGGAGAGACGGAGCATCTCTAGCAAGCATCTATAATATAAATGAGCACAACTTTATCATTAGTCACCTGCCCAAAGGTAAGCTTTAAATCCGGGTCTTTAGATGATTTACGAGACATACCGACAGGTAGAATACCTAAGTCTACTTATTTTCTAATCAAATTAGTTATATTATGACACAGTTACAACCTTTTAATTGCACCGACAAATAATTTATCATCGAATGTCCTGCAAATTGATGATGAATCATTCCTACATGTTCAGGCCTTCCAATCTATTTTAGATAGGTCAAACACGTCCTTTTTAAAATACCCAATTGAAAATGCCATGATTTTATTGTCGTGTTCATAATCTGGAACATATTATGCAAATAATTGAAAATGATGAGAAATTATCGCACATTATTAACATTTTGTGATTACGATTGGTGATTGTAATGGTCAGTCTGTAAACAACATCAAATGGATCCATTATTGTGGGTTACACCTTAAGATAATTTGGGTAAACATGTTTATGTGGCTTATTGACCTTGGAAATTGTTTTGTTGACAAATTTGATGAGAAATAACTCTCATCTTGGTTCTCTTACAGTGTCTTAGTTTTTTATATAAAGGAAGTGGTATAAAGACATATATTCCTATGTTAAACATCTGTTGTGGAATCATTATTTACCTTTGTTCAATTATCATTTTAGAGGACTTGTTTATTTCAATCATTCATTGGAATTACAAAGTGCTCATTTACTTTAGGATAAAATCACTGTTTGGGGAATACTGTGAATTAATTTAAAGACATGTTGGATTATATCATTGTCATTCATCAAGACTGTTAACACATTATCAGATTCAAGTTTGCTGGCATATATGCATATTCAAGATTGGAATTCACTCGGAACACCACTGGAATTCATGCGGAACTCTCAATACTTTTGGACTTATGATAAAACTTTTAGGACATTTTGGGATTTAATTTACAATTCTGTAAGTTCCTTTGAAATTTTCACTTTCTATTTAAGAATTTTTTTTATAATTTGTTTTTCATTTTTCTTTCTGTTAAAGAGTCGTAACACTAACATCTTTCATCGGCCATATAAGTAATTGTTTTCAATACTTTATATTTTTCTTACTTTCAGTAAGTTACGGATGAGATGGGTTTTCTCATGGATGTACACTAGTAACATTTGTATAACTTATATGAACTTCACAACCATTTCACTCCTCATTTTGTTCCAGAAACATTATAGATAAAGACCCTTCTTCATAGACAGAGTTAAATGAACTACACTTCTTTTTTTTAGAAATAATACAGAGATGAAACTTTTTTTCAGACCTAAGTACTATATTATCAACGGAGAACAAATGGATGGCTTTTTAATTAATTTATTAATTTATTAATTTATTGGCTGTTTTTGTACCAGGGGTCTTTTAAAGGTTATTAGCATGGACATGTATACATGCATACAGATTGCAACAGTAATTGCAAGGATTATGTAAACACACATACACACACACACACACACAATTGGTTTGGAGATGAAAATAAAATTTGCGAAGGTCATAACCTTAAATATGTTTCCTTGTTTTTAATTTTTTAATTGGAATGAATACATGGACACAGTGTCATGCAATTTTTCCTAGGGGTCACAGTTTATAAATGTAAAACATGCTAATACAATGAGATTTATATAATGTAATGTTGTATCCCTTGCTAGTTTCTCCATAATTGTAGACTTATAGAAAGTAGCTTCATACTTCACTCTCGTAACCTATCTATGTTAAAGTTTATAAATGTTTATTAAAACCCTCCCTGAAAACGAGAGATTTCATTTAATTACTATGAAATTCAATTTTTAAATCAAAATGTGTCTAATTTGAAGTCGCATTCACTGATGTTTAATGAAAGAGTTTATCCTCATTTACATGTGTATCGATTGAGTAGTTTCAATTCCTATAGATTTTGTCCGACTATTACCTTATCTTATCTACCAAAAGCATAACATGCACCATAGTGACCACCACAAACAGCTGTGGGTTGATAAACAATTCTACATCTAAATTTCACTTGAAAGTACCTTTCTTTCCTCCAAGCCGCCAACCCTCTGGATGCCTATTGGATTGGTTTGAATGACCAGCAGATTGAAATGACATTCCAGTGGGCGGATGGGACAGCGGTCACTTACACCAACTGGGCAATAAATGAGCCTAACAACTGGAGGAACCTAGAAGACTGTGTAACCATCAAGCAAGCCACTGTGAGTTTCTGTTAAGAAATGTTCACCAACGTTTTTTTCATTTGGACGTTTTGGCTTTTGTCATATTCCTTGCATGAGAGTTTTTCATCTGCACATGTTTCGGTATATTTTTGTTCATAGTTAGGAAAATATAATAACTTTGTCATAGTAACTAACATTGTTGTTTTCTCTTGATTATTCATTGCAAGTTTGGAGTTTTCAGACAAATAAACATAGTGAAATGTGCTTTGTTTACCACTTCTATATATTCTAATTTACCTTAAGCAAAATACTTTTAGCATATCCCTTAGATGTAAATAGAAGAAGGAAAATAATTTTAAAAAATATGTAAAATAAATTCTGATTCAGTTACAACACTAAATTGTATGTTACGTGCACCCTTGTTGCAGTGATATTGAAATATATCTTACCATAACAACCTTTACTATTTTGTGCACTATATTCTATCTAATGGCAGATCATAGTGCATGTTTGGAATGTTTTATACCTGTAGGGAGGACGATGGAATGATGATACGTGCACGGAGAATCGTAAAGGCTTCATTTGTCGGCAAGGGAAGTCTGCCGTGTCAGCCACCCAAAACCCCGACCAGACGGGATGTCCAATGGCATGTGACCAGTTCATTAGTAGATGAATGTTATTGCAAATCTTGAACGTATCTGTAGAGTAAAGTAACATGGATGATAGTTTTGCTCCCAAATATGAACTTGTAGTGACCTACACACAATTCTTACTATACCAAGACATTAAATGTTAATACTATCTCAACCCAGGGTACAGCCCCCCACTACCACCACCACCACCACGATGATTTTAAAACAAATGGATTTAGTAAAATTAGAATTATTTTGTTCAATATTAAAGATTCAAGTAAGGTTTCTTGTCCTAATAATCGAAGGTAGAATTTATTTCAAATTTGTAATCATACATTTATATGAATATTTAGATTGTTTCTTCAGTTGATCACTTCTTTCACTACTCCAACTCTTCATCATAGTTTTGTATAGCATTAAAACTATTAATTGTTTTACCCTCAGTACACTCATGGCTACGGCCCATACTGCTACAAGATTTACGCAGATGACTCCAAGAGCTGGTCGGACGCGAATAGCGTGTGCAACTCTTCTTTCCAGGGTACTTTGGCAACAATAAATGACAGGTCTGCATGATAATATTTAGTGTAACACATTTTTTTATCATTATGGCCAATGCAATATGTTTCAATACAAATACATATAAATGTCCAAGAAGCAACAATGTTCAACAAATATCTCAAAACTCAATATAAGTTGGTCATAATGAAAAATTACCAAATCAGCTTTGTTCAGCTTTCATTAAGCAGATAGCGAGACTTGTAAAATTTTAACCAAAGACACAGAGTCGGTGGCATCAATGTGAAGATTTTGTGTCAGTATTGCTCGAGTGTTAAGCCGTTTATGTATATAGCTGATTATTAAACTCTTTCTTTAATAATATATTAATGTTTACAGAAAGTATTGTTCTGGTTTGCAATAATTTCCTTTGCGGCCTACACTAAGATAAAACGGTGCTGTTGTAGCTCTGTACTCAGGCTAAATCTAGAGTTTTAATGACCTTAGAGGCAGCGTCTCTGCGTATCTGTAGTGCTGTTCGCAGGCAAGACTTATTGTTTTTAATTTTTATTCTTTACTCTGAATAACAAGATAAATTAGGACATTGGCTATTTATTTAGATTGAAAAATCAACCTGTCCGAAAAAGACAGAGTGTACTGAACGATTACATAGAGCACCGATGCGAAGTTTATAGTAGTCTCTATTAGCCACTGTAAATATTAATTTTCGCACAGAAATTATGTTACGACTAAAGTAATCATGACAACGAAATTTTAGGATCTTTCATAATGACTGTTTTCTTGTTATTTATTCTGATCACATTTCATTTTTAATCTTTTAACAATTGAATTTTGTAAGCTTTTAATCGGTACTACAAAGCAGTTATGTTCTAAATACCGCTAAACCAACAATATACCAACCTACCTACTTAATTACCATGATAAGGCACAAAAGAATAACAATGACAATAAAACAGACCATTTTTTATAATTATTATTAGTTCCGAACTAATAATCAAAGATAATATATGAAAGAGTGAGATCCGGAGTGAGATCGTAACAAGTCAGAATATGTGATAATAGACTAAGACAATGAAAGCATATTTGATTTATTCTAAAAAAAATGACCATAACAAAACAACCAAACATAAAAGATGTATCATGCATTTTGGTGGATTTTAATAGTTACTCTAAATTACGTAAACAAGGTATCGGATTTACTTTCACAGTACAACGACTGAAACAAATTGACAACACAGATGAATTAATTATTACAATATGATCCAAGGCTAGCCGCAAATTAAAGAAATGACAATATTTGCTTCAAATTAAAAGTCAAATTAAAGCGCATTTATTTCATTGCAAAGTTAATAACCAATAGAAAATAATATAAAATACCATGAATTCAATAATCACTTAAAACTGATATAAAATACCATGAATTCAATAATCACTTAAAACTAATATAAAATATCATGAAGTAAATAATCACTTAAAACGAATATAAAATATCATGAATTCAATAAACATTAGAAACTAATATAAAATATCATAATTCAATAATCATTAGAAACTAAGATAAAATATAATAAATTCAATAATCAACAAAAACTAATATAAAATACCATGAATTCAATAATCAGCAGAAACGAGTATAAAATACCATGAATTCAAAATCAGCAGAAACTGATATAAAATACCATGAATTCAATAATCACTTAAAACTAATATAAAATATCATGAAGTAAATAATCACTTAAAACGAATATAAAATATCATGAATTCAATAATCATTAGAAACTAATATAAAATATCATAATTTAATAATCATTAGAAACTAAGATAAAATATAATAAATTCAATAATCAACAAAAACTAATATAAAATACCATGAATTCAATAATCAGCAGAAACGAGTATAAAATACCATGAATTCAAAATCAGCAGAAACTAATATAAAATATTATGAATTCAATAATCAACAAAAACTAATATAAAATAGCATGTAATCAACAATCAGCAGAAACTAGTATAAAAAAGCATGTATTCAATAATCAGCAGAAACTAATATAAAATATCATGAATTCAATAATCAGCAGAAACTAATATAAAATATCATGAATTCAATAATCAGCAGAAACTAATATAAAAGCTCATGAAAGATGAAACATTATTGTATTAAACCTCACTCTACAAACAAGTATGTACTTGCAATTAGATTGATGGTTGCTTAGTGTAACTAATTTTTCTGCATGCATACTACAATAAATATATTTAAAATGAAGACAGTTGAGTATAAAATCGGGGAAGGGGAGCGGAGGCGGGAAAACAATTATATTTTTCCTTTTAATAGTTAATATTAATTGACGCACAAAAACAATTGTTCTCACATCGAACTTCTTCTGTAATGAGGGCATTATACTAATAGATATGCATGTAATCATATTGTGTGTTATTCTAGCATGAACAAGGCTTGAGAAATAATATGAAACAAACTTTCTCAAAAGTCACTGAAGTGTGAAAATTGTGTCTCAGTGTGATGCACTGTTTAGATCTCCCCGCCAGGTTTCATGATTCAATGCTTATGCAGCGCTAGAAACAAGCTGTCTAAGCTGAATGGAAAACCTTAACAAAGAATGTGCAACAAATGTGCATATGTATAAAAATTAGCCCCTTCTGCGGTGCTATCAAACCCACTCCAAACTGTTGTCTATCACCAATGAAGAATGGTTGACATTAGTGAAGGTGTGGATTTGTGTTAGATTTATCTGTGCGGACGGCTATGCCAACAAAGGGAAGTATACAATACCTCTCTCCAACATCATATAGGTGAGTTAATTTAAGACAAACACTTAAGCGTAGCTATGTTTTATCTTGATTTCGACACGTGATGTTGCTCACTCGTCCGTCTACACGCTACATGCCCTACACAATAAGCATGTTCGTCTGCCTAGATAATGCTTTTACATAGCCACTTATAAACAGCAAAATCAGATAATGTTTGTTTTGAGGAAATTTATGAATCTTGTACTTTTTCTCTTGTTAGTCAGTTAAAACTATAAAAAAGTAGCAATGGTTAAACTTAATAACAAAACATTTTGTTAAAAAGAAATAGATGCTCGTATTTCGGAAAATACTGAGGAATTATGTTGTAAATATTTGTATATTGTGAAACAGGTTTGAAAAACAACAATAACAAATGATCAACACGATATGTTTCATACGACACACACACACACACATTTGCCTACTCTTAAAAAAAATATGAGATATGTGGTATGCATATGAACCTCATAGTGACTATGGAGGTTGAATCTTGGCCACGCATAACATTCGTCCAGACAAAGTAGGTTTTTCACATTTAAGCCCAAACAAGTGAGTGCCAGACTTGCACGACTGTTGTCATTGGAAAAAAACAACAAAGTTACTTGTTTGCAAAAGGAGTCACGTACATCAGCCAGTCGAAGACTTTCTTTGGTCAAGCGAGAGATTCAATAGGTGCAAAATGACTTCGGAAATGACTTTGATCAAAACTTGTTAAACATTAATATCCCCTATTTGTCCAAAAAGTTTTTGTAAAAAACATTGCTCAAACTTGTAAATTGCAACAAGTACATATTGAAAATGGAGTTGACTGGAGAAACCATGATAAAAGTGTATTGATGAAAAATAATTCACTCTCCTGTTTCGGGGCCTGTACATCATTTTTCATGAATCTACTGCTTGTCGAAGCTTCTCCATTACATAAATTGAAAATATAATTTATGCTCATTTAAGTTTCGTAGTTTTGTCTAAGTGTGGAGCTAAATGTGCTGCTTTTGCTGTAGGTTTACCCAGGCCTTTATTTCAAGCTTGATCTGGAAAAGAGCCGGGTTTTACTGGATTGGACTATCGGACGTAAGGACACCAGGGACCTACTACTGGATAAATGGAAACCCTGTACAATTTACATTCTGGTATAACACCCATACAGGTAATTCTATTTATTCCCACTTACCATCCCCATAAAAATGAAATAAAAAAGACCACGAAATAGCGCATTCATTAAATGGATATAAGTAGTAAACTAAAACCTTATAGCTCACTTTTTTCAATATAAATTAAATTTAATTATTAAAAAATAATTAAATCAAAATTATCATTAAATTCAAACATCATATCTTTCCAAAGTCATATAAATAAATACGTGCTTGATTGTCATTTAACATTACCCTTAAAATCATTTGATCTATGCAATCTACGTATGGAAGTTTTCCCACAAACATTCATATTAAGTGTAAATTTGTGTGTATTTTCATTTAGTACAAACTATAAACATGCGCGACATTGCAACACTATGTACTGTCATCCACTACAGTTTTAAAGATTCGACAAACAAATTGCTGTACATAGGGAATGAGCGGAAGACCTGTGCAGCGATGAGAGCTACGGCACCCGTAGGGTTATGGCAGAATTCAGCATGTAACATACAGCAGCAGTATGTCTGCCAGTTCCGTCGACAAGGATATACATTACCCCCTTCCATGTCATCTACATCAGTTGGTCAGTGCCCAAATTCCTGGACACCCTACGGAGGTTTTTGCTTCTTTGTATGTATATACATGTAATTACATGAATAATTCAATATTGTCAAATAATGATGTACAAACATTTAACTATCCTATTCTGTGTGATAAAAAATTTAGTGGTAGTTCATAGTCTAAATACCTAACGAATTCCGGCAAGTTTTGATGTTAATTATATATTTCTTCTGTATGATGGTAGGTACTAATATCTTCATTCATTCCTCAAACTACTGATAATATTCTGTTATAGCCGATACAGTTAATAAGAAGTAAGAAAGATTGTTCCATCATATATTGTAACCTTCATACCTTTTCTACTAGTACAATTTCCGAAGCTGAATCTAAATTATAATTTAATTATGACAATTTTGCAATATGAATTTAAATTGTTTGTTATACTCATTTATCACAGCAGTTCTCCTTTTTTGTTTCTCATATCTGTAAACAGGAACAATATGTAGGAACTTGTTGAATGAAGAGTGTTATTTATGTTATAAATTTACATGTTATTGTATACTTACATTAAAAATGTTACATTTTATTATTATTGTATTTTTTACATTGAAAACATACAAGTTATTATTATTATTAGTAGTAGTATTGTATATTTGCATTATACATTTACATTTTATTATTATTGTATATTCACATTATAAATTTACATGTTATTATTATTGTCCTATTTACATTATAAATTTATATTTTTTAATTATATATTTGCATTATAAATTCACGTTTTATTATGATTGTATATTTACTTTATAAATATAGATGTCATTATTGTATTATTTCCATTATAAATTTACATTGTTTTTATTATTGTATATTTGCCTTAAAAGTTTGCATGTTATCATGGTATTATTTACTTTAGAAATTTACATTTTATTATTATTATTATTTATTTACGTTAGAAATTTATATTTTATTATTTTAGTAGTTGTTTGCATTATAAATTTATTTCACTTCTTAACAATATAAAGACATAATTTATTAATTTATTCATTATTAGAAGATCCTGAAATAGCTTTGGAAGCTGAATAATCGTATTTAATTGTATGCCTTCAGGCATTCGGGGATATCAGTCAGATGAAAACTTGGTTTGAAGCAAGAGATTTCTGTCGCAGTCTACATGGGGATCTGCCAAGCTTACACTCAACACAGGATGATGTCTTTCTATCGCAGACTCTCCTCAGGTCCGTCTTTATACGACGCAAACAACAGCTTGCACTAAACATATCAATTTCAATTATGCGTCCTGCAAATAAGAAGTTATGCTTTCTTTCTTACTGTCTTGTATTCTATTCTTTGTTCAAAATATAAAGTTGTATCTATTATTGTATGGAAATGTATCTCATTAACAAATGCATCTACGTGCACATCAGTTTTTAGTCCTATCTGGAGTTATAGTTTGAACTTCTCTTAATGCCGTAATTAAAACACCTTTGGAAGAAGATGTGTTAGATTCAATCACAAATGGAAAAAAGCATGTTAAATAAATCTTAAAATCGGGTGAACATTATTAGCAGTTGCCGAGATACAGTATTCGCAAGCATGCTTAATCAATATCCATAGTTATATGAAGTACCATCTGTACTCATTTTTATGTCGAGGCCAAGTTCAAACTGCACAGAAACAGATCTGGAGTTGCAAACTGCACCGGCAGATCTAAGTATTTGCAGTTTGTTAGGAGTGATCAGTATAACAAACAACATAGACCCTGATCTGCTTTGCGTTATGCAATCATGGTCCATCTTGTTTGCAGTTGAACTCAACTTCTAATCAAGTATTACAGTATGCACCGAGCATTTATTTTACATCTCAATACAGAAGAATATTTTTTAATACGGTTTCATTATAGAAGCTTAAAACTGACACCGTCAAGGAATAATGGTGCTACTGAGCATTCTAAGTTAGCTGGTTTTATTGTCAAAAATACAGGTAGCAAAATGCGATGTTATGTTCCTATTTGTTACAAATAATGATTCACATAACTCTCTAAAATGCAAAAAAGTGTAGTATTTAATGAACAAAAACAAAGTTTCTTCCGATATGATTTTATCTATGCATATAACCGGCAGAATCATGTTTTTTGAAGGGCATATTCAGGAAAGTATTTCTGGCTTGGACTGAATGACATCGACAATGAAGCAGGTACGTTCAATGTCTGAGTTCTTTCTTCTTGTACTAAACCCTAAAATAAATTTTAAATCACTGGGCCTAGTTCCATCAAATACAATATGTTATAACATCCAGTCTCAAGAATCATTAATTTCCATTCTGTCATTTCCAGTCATGCATGATTTTCTGAGACTCAACTCGGCATAGAAAATATAAAATCTAAAACAAAATTGCAATGAGTTTACGTAATATATTTATTGTAAAATCAAGACCTTAATTAAAATATTACATAACACAATGTTTGGAATGACTATCGATACAGTGTTTGTCTTTAAGCTATTAGTGTTGACCATGCAGTTTCTTCAGCTAAGTTGCAATAATCTTACAATAGCTGAATTGCTATAGAAAAAATACCTTAAATTTTCTTCTCCTTGTTTCTGGCCAGCGATTATCATCATTATTATCATCATTATTATTATTAATATGACTATTATTATTATTATTATTATTATTATTATTATTTAGGGTATATTTGGTCAGATAGAACTCCCACTGACTATACAAACTGGAGCCAGGGAGAACCAAACAATGCCAATGATCAGGAAGACTGTACAGAATACAGCATGTACACCAAAACGTGGAACGATAACAGCTGTTATTTGGCCCGATACTTCATCTGTCAGATCAGGCCGGGTACTTATTTCCTTATGCCTCAATGATCCCCAGTAATTCTTCAACTTTGGGTCTTTCGTCCGACGAACTTTCTTTTCTTGTTACATGTCTGGTATATAATGACAGAAGTTGGAAAAGATGCAGGAATAACAGGTTTCTCTAAGATCCCCACATTCTGGATCTTCCTCTTATGACAGTGAAAGACAAGTATACTCTCACATGATCATCCATTTAGAACAGTCAAAACCTAAGAATCATGATAGAACTTCATGTTCTCCATATATGGCGTATAGCTGTGACTGCAGTTCTGTAGAAAGCAAAACAAAAGTACACATTCAAAATATATTTTGCTGCAGTTACAAGGAAGATAATGTTAAAAATAACCAACCGTTAAAACATTATTTATGTCCGGTTTTGGAAAAACCAAACAATACATGAACCTGACATACATCTTTTTTCTTTTAAACCCTACCAGCAGTCACTATATAGCCAGTATTGTGCTGATGTACCATTAAACCATTTACATACATACATACTGTATCTGAAGTTTATGCGTAAGATATGAGAACGATTCAAAATAAAATATGTCAAAATATTGTGTTTCCATCAGCATGGAAGCTAAGCATCCGAAATAGTGTCACGTCATTCAGTAAACAGATAAAAGACTGCTATTCCCTCTTCACTTGCTTACATTTGAGAAATGATTCCAATTAAAGGTGGGGGTTGGGTTTGCAAGAGTTGAACTTAATGACTGTTGTTCATAAACTTCGCATCAATAATGTCAAGCACTGATCTAAATTTTTTTAAATTTAATTTTAGTTCAGTTAAGAACAAGTTTTTGTGGTATCTAATTTAACTGTGCCACAATTTTTCTCTCACTTTTATCTTAGTATAGGAGAGTATGAGAGGTTTATAGTTTTGATAAAAATGCTTTTGCTTTCACTGGTAACCATGAAGTATGGATCAACACGTTTGCTTTTCTTGTTTTCCACCTAATGCAGCTATACATTTTTTGAGGGGGATGTTTGTTGAAGGAGAAGGGATTGCTTTGTTTTTGTAAAATCTAAGGATGGGAATCGTATTTTAAAGAAGAGCTACCAATATTTTGTATTTGTTGTCATTTATTATAAAGTATCAAATTATTCATCAATGTTGCTAAATTTTCTCAATTACACTTGTGTTATAGGCATCACCATTCCAGCAACGACGGTTCCTCCCACAGCTAGTTCCTGTAAGTTACAGTATTGCATCTAGTTCAAGATTTAGTGCTAAAGGTTATGATATAATAGAAAGAAATCGTATTATTGACTGCGTAATTTAGCTTTGCTTTATTGAACCTTAACTGTATCTGATCCTACACTTAGACTTAAATATATTTTAAGTATTGCCCATCTCAGTCCATTTTTAAAAGTAGAATCGTAGAAACAATTAATTCTGTGACAAACTTAATTTTGTAAGCAAGCACAGTTTCATGTGTAATGTTTAGTTGTTTGAGAATATATTTGTCTATAGTTTACTGAGAACTGGGCTTATATATTCTGTAGCGATCCTGTGTGGTTCGGACCCTAGCTGGCTGTACTACAATGACACCTGCTATCGTCTGAACGATGTATCTGGACCGAACGCCACTCTGTCATGGTATAATTCCGAAGCATACTGCAACAGCTTTCTGTCACATCTTGTCAGCATCCACAGCAAGAGCGAGAACCAGTTCCTACTCGCCTTGGTGAGTATACGTTTGTACATTCGTTTGAAAGTACTGAGGGTACTCCATGATAAATTAAAAATTTAAACCCATTCGCGTTTGGACTAACTATAAAGATTGGTGGTCTGTAAATATAAGGTCTAAGCAAATGGATTTTCCATCAAAGACCTTGATGTCTAAACTGACCGGCCTGTAGGCCCAATCTATTAGTGCAACTTTGCTTTTGTCACTTGCCGTATATTGTTTGGAGTCCCTAAGCCACTGTGAAGGGTCTGTTTTAGTTTCTCGATACATTTTCGTGAAATGTGGTTTTCAATTGGGAAGTGGCGGACGAGATTAATAATGTGCTAAATTCATGCATATTAACGTCACGATCCTGCTGTTTATTTTACTATTTCTGGATTGGTGTAGATATTCCTGAAATTGATTTTTGGCTTAAAACATGATGGTGGATATGAAAAGACATTTGGAAGAATATTTTGTTTTATTAAAATTCAATCAAATTAGATTTGCTTTATTGTTGATTAATTTAAATTTCACATTCAAATTTCCAATTAAACATTTATGAAATAGAACAAAGAATTTTACTCCAAGGCCATACTAATTCATATTTAAAATCAAGTCTCTTCCAATCTGCGATGCAGTACAAACACATTAATTATTCGATAACGGGAAAGTTAAGGCGAAGAGCAAATCTGAATAATTTACATAGGTTTTTCGAACTTAGTGGTTATTTATTAAAACATAATAATAACTTAGTCAGTTGTGATACTTTTTTTAATAAAATCGCTGAGCTAGAAAACATTAGGCCTTTTTCTTCCATAAAATATTGCTACGTTGCATGCATTTATGCGCTAACAGTGCCATTTCTCATAAAGATATTAAATAACAAAGTGGTATCACAGCGTGGATTACAGCAATACAATCCGTTATATATATATATATATATATATATATATATATATATATATATATATATATATATATATATATATTTCAGATCAGCAAAAGGTCACAAAGTAAGTACTGGACTGGTTTAAATGAACTGGACTTAAATAGCTACAAGTGAGTAAAATGTTTTCTCAATAAAATTTATATAATCAGAAAATTGTGTACAATATGTAAAAATAATTTGCGAAGGATTTAAGGTGTGCACGTTTTTTCAGTTCAACTAAGGTCTTAAAGACATTTACTCCCCATATAAAAATTATTTTAATAAAAGTTAATCTCTTCACGATACAAACATGTGTTTCTTGTTATCTGACTTTGATGACCATAATTCTACGGTGAACAAATGCACCCCCTCTTTCTCTCTCTCTAAATTAATTATATAAATTATAAATGTATTGTTATGACTCTGTGGTCTTAAACTAAGTAATAGAAGGAAGTAAAACAAGCTTGTTTTGTAAAATCAACAAATTTCATTTTTTTGGTTTAAAAAAAATGAAATTTAAGAGGAACTTACAGTCTTGTAAACGAAATCACAAATAATTATAAAAGTTATATTACAAGTTCAAACGTATAGTGCATCCCGAATGAATTCCAAGGATCCTGAATGTGTTGATGTACCAATACTCTAGATGTATCACAATGATATCATCCATAACGTCTTTGAATAAATTCAAAATAATCCCAAAACTATTTGTTTTAGTCCAAATGTTAACGAGCACTTTGTAATTCCAATGAATGGTTTAAGAATGAAATCTTTGTTTACAACTTCATCCCTATATAAAAAATAAGAGACAATAAGATGACCAGGATGCAGGTAATTTTCCTTTCAAATTTGTATACAAGTTCACTTCTAGAACTTCTGCTATTTTTAGTCATGAGTGTTCCAAATTCAGTTTTGTGAAAGGACAAAAATACCATCAATAAAACATTGTCCCTATTTTGATTTCATTCCTCCTTCGGGATTGTATCTCTGGACATTTTGATGAGACGTAATATTTAAGCTCAAATGAAAAGATCTCTAATGAGTTTGACACTGACAAATATTTTCACCTTAGAAGCAATCTTGTATGAAACTGACTGAGCTAGTAGTCATCCTCTATTTTCATTTTCACCTGTTTGAAGCTCTGTATACTTATTACCACAAATCCAAACAGTGAAATGTGAAATTCCTTTAAAATTGCTGCTGCAGTCTTTGGGTGCAAATACATATATTAGTAATTCTAATTATATGGATCTCGACAGAATATTTTAAAACATTTTTCTTTGTTTAAATACATGCATAATGTACTTCATTGCTTGCATTTAATGTACAGCAATAGTATATTAATAGTATATTTCACTTTAGCCATACTTTGACAGAATGGGATACGATGTTACGCAGGACAGAATGATCACAATCACTTTAGAATCCACCCATTATTTATCCCTTAATTTTAAAGATTCCATATCATACCTAAGATAGTCAAAAGAATATATATCTAAGTTGCATTTGGAACTAAAACAAAATTGTAATCTTGACATAACAGATCTATATATTTATTCATATTGGTTGTCGAATATCAGTATGAAACGTATTAATGTCTTGACTGATTTCCTGGAAGTTTTCACACAGGGCTGATGCTCATAATGCATTGATGAGTGATTTACCTTGCAGGTGGACAGACCTATCAATCGTAAACTATAATAACTGGGAAGCCAGTGAACCTAATGATTACTTCGGCGGCGAGAAATGTGCGGAAATGCACAATTGGAACGGTTTGTTTGCTGTTATTTATTCCAATGATTGTCAGTTCCTTTTATTCTCTGAAATTGTTTCTTCTTTTCGTCTTTCTTGTTAAAAATAGCGTCGATCTTTCATGTTGTATTATCTGCTGTTAAGATTAATGAGAAGACAAAAATGGGGGGGGGGGGGAATGGAACCCTTTATTCCGTCTCTTTAGTTCCAGTGCTGTATAGCCAGACCTTAAGGCTTGATTCACTCTGGAGGTTTTAAGCCAGAATTTCACAGCCGCTTACTTCTCTAAGACCCAACGAGATAGCTTTGAACAGTGTAGACATATTTGACCTCGTGAAAGGGATTTATACGTAAAGTATTTCTGAGGTTTCTTGCAGTATTTTGAAACAAGTTATTAATGCTTTATCTATTTGCACATGTATGGTAGATTCTTTTTTAAAATACTTTTATCTTGAGGTACTAGTATTTTAAATATTGCATTCATGAACTTTGACTTTCGTCTCCTTCAGGTATGTGGAATGATGCCAACTGTAACCAGAAGATGGGCTATATATGTAAGAAGCCAGTCCATGGGAGAGCTACCTTCATCCCCACAATCTATCCTCCAGGAGGATGTTCCAATGGTTTTGTACGACTGCCAGGCGGCCGTAAGTTTTCGGACTAGAATACATCAAATTAATCGGTTCCAGAACAGAAAATTACGTACAGCATATGTTATCTTCAGAACTTTAAATTCAAACAAGAATGTACCTTGAAATACTAATAAAAATTGTTTTGTGTATTCACTGTAGTAGACTATGAGCCTGATTACAGACACGAATAAAAATGCTATGTGAACAACCATGTCCATATAATCTATCATGAGAGAGAGAGAGAGAGCGAGAGACAGACAGACAGAGATTACTTATAGGCAGCTTGTATATCCAATGAAGAAAGCTGCTATGAAACAGTTTCTTCATGCCTTTGTAATCTCAAAGACATCAGCAACATTGGTGGAATAATGTATCACAAACGGTTCTTCAGCTGTATATAGCAGTTAGAAGTTAGTTGTCTTTGCTCTTCAAAAAATTTCAGATGGTCATGTGTTGACAACATTTTAATTTCCATCATCTGCTCACTTGACGATAAAGCAATTAAAGACTTTTTCTTCAATATTTCAGAAAACAAGTGTTATTATTTAGGAGGTCTGACAACAGATACAAGATCTAACTGGACAGATGCTCGCGACAAGTGCCGAGGGTTTGGGAAATATTACGACATTGCTAGTATTGAAAGCGATTTTGAACAAGGTAATTTTAAACTTTTACATTCATGATAATATGCATAATTATCTTAAGAATATGTGGTGAATCAGCTGTGCGTACAATTAGCTGTGTGTACAATTAGGAATGTGTACAATCAGCTGTGTGTACAATTAGCTGTGTGTACAATCAGCTGTGTGTACAATTAGCTGTGTGTACAATTAGCAATGTGTACAATTAGCAATGTGTACAATCAGCTGTGTGTACAATTAGATGTGTGTACAGTCAGCTGTGTGTACAGTTAGCAATGTGACGGAGCTTTAAGGTCAGCAACTTCATTATATCTTGCGATATCAGCCTGTTGGCTATAGGGCACCCTTCTGTAATATTAATGCCATCAGTCAGCTAAATTTGTATCCTTAAATTGGTGTATAAAATATATTAGTACAAAACTTTGCCATTAATATTGATACAGCATTGAATGATCCTTCAATAACTGTAGCTGTCTTCCCACATCCTAGTCAGACACAGCGGAAAAGGTAATTAAAAGAGATAGCCTTGAATGTAAGAAGAAATACATGCCTTGGACGTAACAGATACTCCCAGAACATTCTGGTCAACAGAAACAAGATGTCAGGCAAACAACACATATTATCCTAGTTACGGGAACATATCAAGCAGATTATCACTTGAGTGAAATTGTTCAGTTTCTTTCTGAGTAAATTAATATAACATTTCCTTTCAAGTAAACTTGGCATAAGTTTTATAAAGCTAGATAAACCTGGCCTTTGTAATTTTGAATCATCACTGACAATTTTCTCTGTGTGCTTCTTTAAAACTCATTTTTTTTTCATTAGCTTTCCTGGTCAGCCTAATGAAGGGTTACACATTTCGATTTTGGATCGGACTGTCGGACCTTAGCCGAAACGGTCAGTTTGTCTGGCTGGACAATGAGCCGATGACCTATACAAACTGGGATAAGGGACAGCCCACAAATACACAAGGAGTAGGTTATCTTGTTACCACACATTCTTTATGTAGGTTGTAGTCAATCTAGAGTGCATCAGGTATGTTTCAGTTTTAAGAATAGGGCAGGTGTCAGTTCGATTTCTTGTAGATAGTGTTCACAAGGTTAATATGGATGAAGCAGTCTTATCTGTTTCACTTATAGTTTTCCCTTAGTTTTACTTTGTATGATATTTCATTAATTTCTGTTTTAATCATATTAATATTTATTGCTGCGTGTTATGGTCAAATTTTTAAAAAAAAAAGTTTTCTGCCTTGCAGACGATACATCTGCAGCGAGTTGTTGCATCTGCTGCCTGTTGAAATGATCACTGAAATAAAATACATGTATGCAGTTATCATTTTATCAATCTCTTACACAATTAATATCGTAATTAATTATGTAAATTATGACAACTGGTCACTAGTTTTTTCTTCATAAACCTCTAAGCTTCTGCGGTTCGAATGATTCTCTTAAACGTCTGAGGATAACTATGATTTTATAGTACAAATCTATTTATTTTTTAGTACAAATTCAATATTTCTAATATGCATAAACATATCAATTTTCATACTGAAAAATATTGTCACAATTTCAAAATGCGCATTATGAAGATGATGCAGTTGTGACCGTGCGAAAAGTCACTACCTTGTGTTCTATAATATTATTATCAAGTGTCACTTAGACAGTTGTATTCATCAGTACTTTCTTCCTATTTATTAGCAAACATACTGTGTTGCGATGAGAACGTTACAGCCGTTTGGAAAATGGGCCAATTTCCAATGTGCCACTCAGTTAGCATACATCTGTCAGACCAAGCAGGGTAAATATCAAAGATCTGTTGTAATATTTTCGGGTCTAAAGACAATTCCTTCAAAATTACTAATCGGGATATGTGAAAAGAATTCGGCCACATTAGTTATAAAAAAACACTACAGTTTTGTTATTTATGTTGAAGTTCTATTCCATATTAAGTATTTAATTTAAGTACATAATTAAGTACACAATTTAAGCAATTTAAAAGTATAAAATGTTTTGTACATTTTTAAGTATTTTTTATACTGTTTTAAGTATATAATTAAGTATATAATTTAAGTATTCAGTTAGTATAAAATTAAGTATAATTTTTAATTTTATAATTTAAGTAATAAATTAGTTATGCAAATTAAGTATACAATTAAGTATAAAAATTATTAGTATAAAATGGTGGTGACAAAAAGGTAATGAAATTAATTTACCATATATATGAAAAGAAAATGATACAAATGTAAAACAGAATTGTTCCTTTTGCTACTGGAACTACTTAAATTGTGGACTAAGGTTTTGAAATATAAACATTTCTCAGTAGAAAGAACTGCCTGGACTTCATCAACATTCTACTACACATTCAGGATCCACCTTTTTTTAGGTTACTGTAATTTTAAAGTGACGATTAAATGCAAACTGGAAAAAGAAAGAAGAGCACATAAGAAACAGAAAAACGTGTAGCAAAGTACAAAATGTTCAAGGAGTGCTCTTCATACAAGTGTTCATGGATATCTGATGGTACAGTATATCAAATTGTGATCCGTCCATGGCGCAATAATACGAACATATGAACATTCTTTCAACTGCAGGCCTATAGATCAATGACAAATTTCTACTCATTCATAATTCATAAATGACATATGAAAATAATAATAAAAAGTATTAATAGTGCCTGTTTTCTTAATGAAATTAAAATGGTACACAATTTCATCGGAATAATTTTTTTTCCATTCCCCTCTCTCCTCTCATGCATAAGGGGCAAATTAAAAGCAAAAATCTGGAGTGATAGAGAAAAACATATGGCACTGGATGAAAACATTAAAACTGAACTTGTACCAAGTAACGTACAGTAATCTGGTTCATCGTAATGGTATGTTTACGCTTTCCTTGGGATCTATCTACAGAGTTCATAATATCAATGATATATATTTGCAATCGCCAGTCGACAATAGGCCTACATGTTAAATTTGTCGGTTATGAGGCACACATAATGTAGCATATTTAATGCTTTGTTGTCTTTGTTTCTTAAACCTATTATAACATTCTAAACCTCGATTATTGATTATTAAATATAAAAATGTCAAAATGGTCGCCCCCATCCTCTCTCTCTGGATTATCTCAGCTAGATGCGGGCAAAAATCCATGAAAATATGAGCGTTGAGGATTTTCGCAAGTGGCATGCGTCACTAGGAGGGTGCGGACTACACTAGATGAGACCATCAGAGGGTGACGCCAAAATGACTATAAAATGTTTGTATTTTTGTGCAGGAAGGAGGTCCATGGGGGTGACACCATGAGTTACCGCACTGGGTGACACCAACCCTAGTGATGCCAGAGAGAGAGAGAGAGAGAGAGAGAGAGAGAGAGTTTTATAAACTTTAGAAATGTTAATTAAAGCAGAATAATGACTTAGACGAACTGTAAATATATTAAAATATTTTAATTACCTCTGTTTGGTTCGTCATTTTGCTTGGTTTCTATTTCACGCTGAGTTCAGGTTCAGTGTACAAGAAGCTAACCATGCTTGTAGTGCATATTTTCTTTATAAAAACCATATTTCAAGTTTAAATCATGAGTTTGTCTTATATTGATTTAATAAATGTGAATAAAAATAGAAACTCAAAAAGAAAACAATCAACTTATATTGCATATGTGATTGTGAACAACAAGAAAAATCGTAGAACTACATCTTGTAGCAGACAAACTCGCAGGAATGTGAGGAGTTCGTTCACTCGGTCAATACATAGTTGCCTAGAGTATATTGTAACTCCATTCAAGGTGCAAATATGTGTATTTGTATGTGATAAAAATAAAAATATATGTCTATTATGTACACGTTGTATACATATCTTTCGGAAGATTTTGTGCAATTCTTCATTTTTACATTTGTCAAATTTTGCTTTAAACTCTAAACATACATACATACATGCATGCATGCATGCATGCATACATACATACATACATACATACATACATACATACATGCATGCATGCATGCATGCATGCATGCATACATACATACATACATACATACCAGGCATTAGTTTTGATTACCTCATTAAGAGCCTTTTTCACGTTTTTTATTTCCTTTTTGAATGGATTCAGACAAGAACTTTTTCCACTAATTTCTATGTTAATTCAACTTTGTTCTGTTTTCATCTGCTTTTGTTTTAATTTTTTTGTTCACTATAATACATGTATATTCGATACAGTTTAGCTTACTAAAAACAGATGTCACAATCTCCTCGTGTTTTAAAACTTTGCTGCATATCAACATTTCCTTGAATGCTAATGCAAGGGAAGTTGCACCTTACCTGGTACGAGCAAGAGATGATAAATAATGTTGCTATTTATGGCACCTTACCTGCTACAAGCAAGAGATGATAAATAATGTTGCTATTTATGCCACCTTACCTGCTACAAGCAAGAGATGATAAATAATGCTGCTATATATGACACTGTTAAACTAGCAGTTGTTAAATACACTGCTTCTGAAACTTGCAATTCTACTTGCACCCCATCCCCCCCCCCCTTCTCAACTATGTTCATTATTTTGTATTTATTTCTAACACATCAGCAGATTACAATCATTGTAACAAAGAATTTTAATTGGTTCATCTTTTGCAACCTGAACATTAATAGCATAGCCTGTCAGCAGTGTATACAGAGGCAGTGGAGTTGGTTTCTTCTTTTACATTTCAGTGTAAATGATAGACTGATTTCTGAGTTTGCAGCAGACTTCTTTGGGTATCTTGATGGCTCAGCAGTAATTTCAAATTTATGATTTTTCTACGGTTTGGTGGTCAACACTGAAATGCAATTATCCTCCTCAGATTCGCCAGTATTTGTGCTGGCGCTCAAGTTATTTAATTACTTGATTACATTGTTTGGTAGAATCCCATGCGTTCTCAAGTGGGCATTTGTTCGCTGTAATAATAAGCTTAATTGTAAACTCCATCTTATTCCAAGGCATTTCGTGGAGATTGCACGAGCCGAGTGCTAATGATGTTGTCTGTCTCACTTGTTTTTAACTCTGTGAAATTCAACAACATTTCTGGAATTGAATTTGGTTGTTCTTTGGTTCAGCACTTAATTTAATGGCATCTTGTTAATGTGTTTTATTAGGTACAATAGGCCAGGAAAATGTAACCAACTGTGCTCTTTATATAGATCAACAGATAGATCTTTATAAAAATCAGGCTATCATTTACCTTATTAGAATTTGTTTTAATTATTAACTAGATTATAAACTTATAAACATTTAATCTCGTTTCTAGTCTGCTTTATTTTTTTTCTCCTCTAATCATTTGCTTAATTGCTCCACAGCTTCGTATATTCTTTTCCATGATTCTGAATTTCCGTTGCTACAGCTTTAGTGTTTTCTTTCACATACCTTTTGTTTTATAATTTTTATCAAATGATATCTATTTAGTCGTCATACCAGGCTTACATTTAAACCTTTCATCACCTATGACTGTTTGTATATAATCCTAATCCATCAAATAATCACTCTTACACGTGTGTGGGTCCTACTTACACCATTTTTACATTGTTCCACGTTTTTCTATCTCTTCTATGCTCTTCTTTCTTCAGCAGCTGTTGCATTTTGCAGCTTACATTTTATTGCCAGTCTAAATTACAGCACCCAAAGTAAAAGAATATTGTTGTTGGCTGAAAGAGTAGCAAGAAGTTGATTCAAGTAAAACACTGTTACACTTTCAATGGCTGTGCCTTCTTTATAAAGTAGTTCCAGCAGCCGAATGAAAGTGTCTGTATATCATCAGCCATCTTTCTACTAAACTCTCCCCTATATGTCATTTGGGGGAGCAGGGCATTACCCCCTGTCAATTACCCCCTGCCATTACCCCCCTATCAATTACCCTGCCATTAGCATCATTTAGACATACAGATACAAAATCGAACTAAAGCAAATACGACGAATTTAATTAAAGTGTACACAAACACAATCTGATAATCCGTGCTCAATCTATACAACAATAAAAATGATTTTAGCAGTTTAATCCTTCAAAGAGAGCAATCATTCCTGAACGTGATAATTTCTCAGCAACTTGGAGGACATCCAGTGGAACCAACTTGAAAGAAATATCGTGACTGCAATGCTCGGATTATGAACATTGTTAATGACTTTGCTAATAGAGAACACTTAGAATACTTGCGAGGGATTGCACATAACATTCAGCTGTAATCTTATAAATATAACATATTTTATGGTAATATAGCATTATGATATGATGATTTTACTATTGAATATTCCAGGACAAGTATATGTTTTCAAGGCTGAGATTCATTTACTAAAATAAAAATTTAAAATAAATTCTTTTGAAATTTATTTTAATTTATTATTTACTAAATGGTAGGGGGGTAATATACCGGGGGGGTAATTGATGGGGGGTAATGGCAGGGGGGTAGTTGCAGGGGGGTAATTTCCTAGACCTGTCATTTGGTTATCTATGTAAAATTAGCTACCAATGTGAAAACTATTTACTATTTAACATAAAGAACATGGCATATATATATATATATATATATATATATATATATATATATATATATATATATATATATATATAGAGAGAGAGAGAGAGAGAGAGAGAGAGAGAGAGAGAGAGAGAGAGTTTGCATCAATCAAAAGTAATGCATATTCATTAATGGCAGAGGGATGTTTAAAAAGGGTTATAAAATGTTCTAGGACCAACTACACTTACTCTGATAACCTTTTTAAAGCGATAAAAATGTATTGAGAATATATAGTTCATTAGAAAAACCCACTAAAACCTTCAAAACATCCCTAATGCTACAATATGGCAAGTCTGTAATAGAAGATAGCTTTATACATGTTCATACTGCAGCTATATTTAGATAATGACGTCTAAAAATCAGAGTTAAATGAGTAATAATTTTGAAGCAGGGCCATGACACTATCAGATGCACGGATTTGTCTAGTTTAACCTCTTATTAATTGGGGTTTTTTTGTCGCAGTATTGATTTCTAGTTTAATCTCTCATTAATTGTTGTAATATCCAGAACAGCTGATTGCTTGTTCTTGTATAAACCTCATTATTTATCATGTTACTTAGTTACACACTATCATTATTGTTCTCATTTCAGCTGATCGTATTACCAACCATACATCAATACTCGATGCAGTTCAAAGCTAAATCAGATAAATGTCCCAATGTCTCCCTTAAGCACATATTGTAACACTGAGCTGTATTAATGTGCGTTGTATATAGTTTGTTTCTTCCTACAGATCCAAGTATACCAATAATCATTCCGCCTTCACGCTGTTCAGTAGGTTACACGTCCATGGTGAACTCACAGAACTGTTACAAGGTTTACAGCAATGCACGTAAGTCTGGTTTCATGTGTGTGTGTGTGTGTGTGTGTGTGTGTGTGTGTGTGTGTGTGTGTGTGTGTGTGTGTTTGTGTGTGTGTGTGTGCGCAAAAACAGTTTAATCATTCGGGAATAGTAACAGATGATACATTTTACTCCAACCATTAATATATTTTAAGATCATCTGCTTATACTTTCTCCAGTAAGTATGATGTACTGATGTGTTTGCTATTAATGTTTAAATCATAACAAAGACTCTACATTAGTGGTTAGAGTGTCCACCTCAGATGCACGAGGTCCCGGGTTTTGAACCCTGGCAGATTCATACCAATAACTAACAGATACCTAGCTGGTTCTCAGAATTAAGAAAGTTGGTGTTAGGACTGGTCACCCTGGTGTCAGGATAATGCGACTAGGTGGGACATCATGCTATATGTCTCTGGCACGATGCCCCAGTGCTAGATATCACTATAAATTGCCACACTGTAGACATCATAGCGATACGACTGAATTTTATTTTGAAGTTGCATTAAAATTCCAAAACACATACTCACATACACACACATTATTGGGTAGAACAGATTGGATTTATCCAATAGTATATGCATACATGAAAAGGAATGTAATTGTAAAATAATGTAAGTCATTTGCAATTTTTCTTGGCTCAGAATGTAATACAAACATATTATCAGACAGAAAACGTCATTTTGTATCACTTTAGAATAAATCTGCAGCAAAGTGAGATGGTATTTATCAATTTTGGCATGTAATGCAAACATTTTAGATGTATTGCCATGGTATCCATAAGAAAATGTTACATGAAGGTGCTTGGAAGATAAATTCATTTAATCATCTATTAGGTGATTGTATTAAATTCATGTTTCTATGATTGTGATAGTGTTACATTCATGTTTCTATGATTATGATAGTGTTAAATTCATGTTTCTATGATTGTGATAGTGTTAAATTCATGTTTCTATGATTCTGATAGTGTTAAATTCATGTTTCTATGATTCTGATAGTGTTAAATTCATGTTTCTATGATTGTTAAATCCTGACCATAACGTTATAGTCCATGAAGATTTTTTCCATTCTCAGCATCAATACTCCGTAATGGTAAATAAGTCAACAATGTCCGCGATTATTTTGCCCATCTAACACATCGCTGTTTTCTATTTACTGCTGTTTCTTCATAATGGTACTGTCATTGAGAAACAAATCTGATCTTTTATCATAAAATGTTAATTTCCTCAAAAACAATTTTCAAAATTATGTGCTCACAAACAAAAACTTTTGAAAACAAGCACCCATGCAACCGTTATATACCAACATCTAGCATATGTTAAATTTTCTCTAAAGGAAATTAATATTGACTTTTATCTACCATCTTTACATGCTCATAAGTAGATTTCAACTGCAGACTGCACAGACCCAGAGCTGCTGAAATATAATCCGCCGGCAGATCTGGGTCCAAGTAGTTAGGAGTAATTAGGAACAAACAACATAGACCATTATCTGCCAGCGAGTATATGTGTCAATAATATCTTTCCCCCAGTGTTTCTGAGACAACATGTCTTAATCTTTGTGCAATAAATTTTGTTAAGTCAATTATCCCGGAATGCTAAAACCCTTTTGAAAACATGACAAGAAACTTGATAGGAAACCTTATTCACATGAAGTAAAGATTTATTCAACAAATTTGTTTGTTTCCTTGGGCTTTCAAACCATTTATAAAAAAAGACATATTCAAATAAATGCATTCTCAAAATATTTAGTTTTTCCACATAAAAGTTATTTGTAGGTTCATCAGATACTGGTGATTGCATTTATTTATTTCAGGACGAAAATGCTTGTGTCATCAGTATGGACTATCTTAGCTACAAACTTGCTGTCATGATATAAAATATTCATTGTACACGAAAATTCAAGAAAATTAAATTTGTCCTTCTTTTTCAGAGAAAACATGGCAGGATGCACAAGTGGTATGCAAAGCTGATGGTGGAAACCTGGCATCCATATTGAATGTCAATGAAGCAGCCTTCATACAAGTGTTGGCATACAACTTGGCTCCGTATTGGATAGGACTTTCTGATGCTAGTGTATGTGTATATTTAGAACTTCAATCCCATGCATTCTAGGAATGTTTCCACTCAGTGTTAGTCTTTAACAGAGAAGGCACATACAGGTTGGTTTGATTTGGTTTGGTTTTTGGTGTTTTATGCCACAACAGCATATTAAAGGTTATATCGTGTCGAGTCAAGTATGGTAAAGTGTTTTGCAGACTTAAACATGATAGTTGCTGATCTGAGCTGAGCTGATGATGGGAAATGAATTTGCAACCTTCATGTCATGAGTCCCTTCCTTGGCCACAGCAAAATCAGTTACTCTTGATGGCTTTCCTAACAGTATATAACTTTATTATAATATTTGCCTAACTCCCGACAACTTGTACACCCCTACTGAATTTAAAAACTAAAACCATCAAGGATACAAAAAATGCACAAAACCTTCATTCATAAGTTTACAATTTCAATCCAATTTTCACCAGCGTAGGTGGGGTAGGGGGCTATATCGCCGTCAACAATGGAAGACAGACAACAAACAGAAAGCAGTTATCTGATTTAATGCAATAGGCATTCTTTCTTTTCTAGACATCGGGGTTTTCAACCGGTGTATACTCATGGTCGGATGGGTGGCCAATCTTGTATGCCAGCTGGGGCAGGAATCAGCCTGATCATGGTGCAAATGAGGGGTGTGTGGTCGTTGACAATGCTGGGAAATGGAATGACACAACCTGTAACAGTGTCTATAATTACATCTGCAAAATAAGCTCAGGTATGCAGAAGACAATGCTGAGCATGCAAGTACATTTAAGTTTAAATATTCTGCTGGATTGTACAGCATCTGATTCGTCTTGTCTTTCAGCCAAGGGTTCGATCAAAACAACGTTTTAAAAAATAGATTTGCTTACAGCTAATTATCAGTGTTATTTCCTTTCCTTCTTCTGATAATGAAGTTTCTACTGAAAAATTTCTACTGAAATGATGCAAATAAATAATCTCCTTTGACCCAATGTTTTACACTGACTGACACATGACAAAATGTTCCAAAATATTTTGAGTTCCAAAAGAATTAAAAAAGTCATTGGACCAAAATAATCTAATTTAATATTTTCAACAATGCCTGGAATATGCATGTAGTCTTCCCATAATGCCTGGCCTATGCATGTAGTCTTCCAATTATTCCTCAATTATGCATGCAATCTTCCTATTATGCTTGGACTATGAATGTAGTCTTGCTATTATGCTTGGACTATGCATGTAGTCTTGCTATTATGCTTGGACTATGCATGTAGTCTTCCCATTGTGTTTGGACTATGCATGTAGTCTTGCTATTATACTTGGACTATGCCTGCAGTATTCCAATTATTCTTGGGTTATGCATGCAGTATTCCGATTATTGGGCTATGCATGCAGTATTCTAATTATACTTGGGCAGTATTCTGATTATTGGGCTATGCATGCAGTATTCCAGTTATGCTTGGGCTATGCATGCAGTATTCTGATTATGCTTGGGCTATGCATGCAGTATTCCAATTATGCTTGGGTTATGCATAAAGTATTCAGATTATGCTTGGACTGTGCATGCAGTCTTCCCATTATGCTTGGGCTATGCATGCAGTATTCCAATTATGCTTGGACTATGCATGCAGTATTCCAATTATGCTTGGGCTATGCATGCAGTATTCCAATTATGCTTGGAATATGCATGCAGTATTCCAATTATGCTTACCAATTCATCTTATCTTGACAGATATTCTGTAAAACAAATATACCGTATCTTTCAAATCATTGTAATGGAAGTAAGTATCTATCTGAACATAATGATCAAAATTTTTAAAAGAAATGTCACACAGTCAGTACTGAGATAAACTCCAGTCAGGAAATTCTAATTATACAACCTTAACTGTAACATTTCTGCATCCATGTACTTGCTTACATTCTAGTTTCTCCACCGATGGCCACCTCTCCTATCCTTGGGCATTGTGCAGACCCAACATGGATCATGAATGGAGGTTTCTGCTACTTCATGGACGTCAATGGAAAGGTATCATGGCCCGAGGCCAACTACAGGTGTAACAGAATTGGCATGGGCCTGCTGAGCATTCACAGTACAACTGAAAACACGTTTGTCACATCTCTTATACAACAAGCTACAGTACAGGATCCAAACTATCAACCCAATATCTGGACCGGGCTGTCAAAAGGACCTTCAGGTAGATTTTATTTTTTCTGAAACGCTGTGATAAATATGTTCTTACTGCCTATGCCATATACCTTTTACCAGTATTTTACTACTTTCCTCTCCGCAAAGGACGTCCCTCAAAAATGTGCAAAGAAGGAATCTGTAAGGTGTTAAGCTGCTTGGAACGTATGAATGTTGATAAACATTTCATTGTCAATGCTGGATAACATTGAACCACAATATTATCATGCAGCAAGTCATGCTTGCAAGAAGCTTTATTTATATTTAATGGATTATGTTCCTTGTCATAGAACAATTGCAGTTTTTACAAACCTTAATTAACACTATAGGGATTTATTCATGTTAGCTAACACAATCACTTTTTGTCAACAGGTGCTTTTGTATATAGTGATCAAACTCCAGTTGACTACTTGAATTGGGAGCAGGGAGCACCATCTGGTGTGGGCCAGACAAACCAGTTGGAGGAGTGTGTGGAAGTCAATAGATTTAGTGGCCAATGGAATGATATAGACTGCTTTGTCCACCTGGGTTATATGTGTAAAGCTCCTGTTGGCAAGTCCTTTGTTTGAATTTTTCATAAGGGAAATTTTACATTTATGTCTGCAAGAAGTTTGCTATGCCATGAATGAGTTAATGTAATAGTTCCAAGTCGCGATCAATGAAACGGCTGTCATTCTTTACGAGAGAAAAAACCTGTCCTTCGTGCTAATTGCACAGCTAATAAACTGACATAGTATTGGGAAACTGGCAACAGGCTTGCCCATGGTATTCTTTTCTAGATCATAAGGAATTATTTACGAATATGTATGTATGTATGTATGTATGATGTATGTATGTATGTGCTTTATTTCTGTACAGAAGTCAATATGAAAGCACAGAATACACTTGTATGTGCTTTATTTCTATACAAAAGTCAATATCATAGCACAGAAAACACAAAAGCATTTGACAACATTTACTGTTCATGCTACAGTTAAAAGAATAAGAAAACCTTTCAAGTAGAGGTAGTATCACATTTAAAAAGGAACTTTTTTTTCATTTGTAGTGGTTCTAACATTTTTCTTGCAATTGTATATTTTGCAGTGTCATCCACCACAGCCAGCACGCTGCCCCCAGGAAGCTCTAATGCCGGAACACAGATTACATATACCCCCTATATCATTCCACCAACTCAGTCACAGATCAATTCAATGGGATCAGGGTCGGGTGGATACACAATCAGATACCCAAATGGCTCTGTTGCGAATGGAACTGCGTTACAAACACCTTCCATCCAATATCTCAGTGAGTAATTGACCATATTAGAATTTGTCCATCTGCAAAATCAACATGAGCATGCGCATAGTTTATTAGCTATTCAACAATTATCCCCCTAAGTTAACATAATATCTTTTATTTTTTAAATATTAAATGCCTAACTTGGTTGGCAAATGATATGGGGAAACAAACAGGAGTGTACATTTCACTTCAAAAATTTTGACTTTATTCCTCAGCAAGAAGATGTCAGTTTATACGTGATTTTCTGTTTGAGAAGTCCCTTAACCAAATAATTAATTTGAAAACGAGAAATTCTGACTGTATGTGCCCATGGTTAAATATAAATATTATCACATAATGAGTACACTTTACATATAGTGTGTGCAGTTTAATATTGGTCAACCTGTTAACATATCACTTTATGTGAATCAAACTGGTCCAAAGTAAACCCATGAAATTCTTGAGTAGTATTCTTTTCAATGACTGCCTGCGATCATGGGCATTTCCTTACCCTGCCTTCTGAAACTCTTTATTTACTATTACTATGAACATTTTGGTGGCCATTTTTTTAACTGAATGCCCATGGGGCATTGGGGTAAAAAAAATTATAAATATTTTAATATTGCTAATTTACCCCTCAGGGGCTCGTTACAAATAAAATTCATGGGTATCAGTCAATCGATAGTGTCGGAGGGGGAGATGGGTATAAACCTGTAGCAGGGAACCCATCCTATGATAAACTTGGTTTAGATGCTGGCATATTCAAGTAAATAATGTCAACTCAGACAAATGCCGGTCTCCCAACTGACAGAAAGTTGTCTAACCACGACTGATTCAAATCAAATAATGCAAATATCCAGTTGCAAATACATTAAATCTAGAATGACTATAATCAGCAACATCTTCAGATTTAATACAATTTCTGCAGCCACTAAGCATTCCTTTATATGAATATCCAAGAACTGGAATGCCATCCGCTATGATGCATACATAGTACTGAAATTGACACACTTCAAGCGGAAACTTTGTAAACATTCTTACTGAGATCAATGTATATGGCTTGTCTAACCTAACCTGAGATAACTGTGATATCACACAAGAATTTCCATCAGAGATTCAGTGTTGAAAAAATAATTTAGTATGTGTCTAGAGTTATCTTGACTTGGAAGTACAGTTACTTTTTGAATTATAATTTGTAAAGAAATCTACTTTTAAATTTTACTGGTTATAGAACTGCGGATTATTAATTCAGCTAGCATCTTGGACTATTTGTATGCATAACTATCAAAAGGTGCAGCATTTGAGCCAGAATAAACAAAATTAATTCTTCTTCTGTCTCTATAACTATTTCCATTAAAATAAAAACTATGCTATAAACAAAATCTCAGATCGGTACTGATTTAATATTGAATTTGTGAAACAAACTGAATAATATCCAGCTTTTATAAGCCTTTGTGATGGGTACTGTGGAGTGATGATTAACACTGAATTTATTAAACAAGCTGAATAATTTCCAGATTTCAAATCATTATCTGTTGGAGATCTTCTGTTTATCTATTTAAATGTAACAAAATATTGATCTGAAAAAAAAGAAGAATAAAATGTTTCTTTTCTCATGTTGGTAGATCAAGAGTCCAATGACAGCCCTTCTCTGAGTGGGGGAGGAATAGCTGGCATTATCATTGGTGTTATAGCGATACTGCTAATAATAGCAATTGGGATGCTTCTGCTGAAACGGCGCTTTGGACCTGGTACTCTCTCCAGATTTGGGATCAGAGAAAATTTCGAAAATCTTTCATTTGAAAATGCTCTGTACAGCAAAAATAGTGAAACTGTAAATATTGATACAGTGGAGAAAAAGGAGCCTTCTCCAAAATCACACTATTTAAATGTAAGTCCTTCTGAAGAGGGGTCTGATGCCTAAAGTTCCACATGACCAATGGATGAAAGGTTCTGACAATAGTTATATAGTTCAGTGTGACCAAGAGATGACTGCTTCTGAAAATAATTGTATATATTCCCATTCTATGCCAGATTTACAATTAACTTTATGTCACTATTCTGTTACTTTTGTACATGTATGCTTTCGACCAAGTTGACATAAAATAAAAAGGACAAACAATTTTTTGAATTTCCATTATTCCGCTAACATAATTGAAATTATGGAGTTTTTGCTTTCTTTTATTTTAAGCACATTTGTAGTGGATTATGATCTAGTCTTGGTATTTCTTATGCTGTGTGTGCCTGGAGTGCCAAAGCTGGGTGTGATAGCGTGCCATTTTGCAGAGTTTGCAGTATTTTTTCCAAGAGTGGGGTGCTTATAGTGACGCTTGCCCAGGGTGCTGTTTCGTCCAGTGGTCCCACCCGCATGCCAAATGTAATATATCACTCTCTTGAGTTGCTTTCCACAGAGATCTATTAAAGGCAAGAGTGTGGCCTCTTCCATCTCAAAGTAAATATGAAATCTGCAGACAGTTCATTCATGGTAAAGAAAAATCAGCATGGGATAATCAAGGGAAACTCATATAACAAAAACAACGGAAAAAATATGAGAATTATGTACAATGTACCTTCCTTCTATATACAAAAGGTTATTGTTATTGTGGGAGGCATAGTTGCCACATTACGTTTGGAAAGGATTAGAGCATTTCTTTCAAGGAAAAATATATACTATATTTTTCATCATATAGTAGGAAAGAGAAAGTGTTTTGTGAAATGGTCATCCCATGCTACATATGCAAATGTATTTCTATCAAGTTGTAAATAATGCCCTCTTCACATTCTGATGACTGACCCATCTGGCAATCTTTCTGAGGTCAGAGAGGCCGCAGCTTTTTGGTAATATTTTGGTAATATTATATGGACTGCTATGATTGCAGGCAGTCTGATCTAAGGGACTGCTATGATTGCAGGCAGTCTGATCTAAGGGCAGATCCAACTGACCGGCCCAGCTCATCACTGCCTCTTCAATCCAATACACTTCATTTTGTAGGAAATGAATTTCAAATCTGTATATCTGAGAGATATACATGTATATATACTGGTTCGGAAACCAACTACAACACAAAAAAGGAATACACAAAAACAACAAATTAAGGAAACTATTCAAACCACCTAAGAAAATGCACAGAAAGAATTACACAAACCATTAAAAAATATAACAAGACACAGGAAATTTGGCAAATAACATCAAACGAAGGAATAGAACAAAAACTTAAAACTTGTATAGTCTTGAAACCGACTAGTACAGAAACAAAAGTAAAAAATATAAACTGGCTTCAAATATGGAGAAATTGTATGGAAATTAACGACACAAACAAACAAATAAAGATCTACAAATATCTTCATGATATATGGTGGACAGGAGAAACAGCATGCCAAAGAAACTTAATCCACCATCAACCAAAATGCCTGTTATATAAAAACGAAAAGGACAGTAAAATACAAATAATTCAAACGACTTATTATATACCAATGAAATAAATGATAAACAATTATATAAAAAAGTCATTAGTTTTATTTACATAGCAATTGAAGAAAGGAAAAAGAAATTATGGAATACAGAATTAAAACAAAAAAATTAGAACCTTACTACACACTCTGGATAGCCATATTAATTAGTTAAAAAACACCAGAGAAAATACCTGTAAAACCAAAAGGCTAGTCTAACGACACCAGAAAAAATGCATGTCTT
Source organism: Sinohyriopsis cumingii (assembly GCA_028554795.2). Lineage (NCBI taxonomy): Eukaryota > Metazoa > Mollusca > Bivalvia > Unionida > Unionidae > Sinohyriopsis > Sinohyriopsis cumingii. Next base: position 57,879,420 of record CM068840.1, read on the forward strand.
CCATCACGTCCATGTGATAGAATATTTCAATCCCATGAACCAGGTGGACACTGCAATAAAAGACCTCGTCAGCTGGACAATAGATAAGAAACAACAAAACTGATGGAAACATAGTTTATTATACAAATACATGACATATCTTCCTAAAATGAACTAAAACTTTCTCAGACTATAGAGAACAAATTTTAGCATAAATTGACTTAGGATATACAAAAGTTACACTTCAAAATAATAACCTTATATAACTTAATAATAGAAACACAGAGACAAATTATTTTCAGGCTGTAGATGCCATAAATGGTGCTTCAATAAGACTGCAGCCTGAAAAAGGTTTGTGACTGAAAAATTCTTTTTTTAAAATGAGTAATATACAAATTTCATTACTTATAACTCTGAATATTATATAATAAAATAAACAGTGTGACTGAAAAATTCTTTTTAAAAAAAGAGTAATATACAAATTTCAATACTTATAACTCTGAATATTATATAATAAAATAAACAGTGGTGGAGTTCCCCATTGGGGAAGCCACACCCTGGCACTTAAATAAGACCCTAACCGAGGGATCTAGCTACTGTAACTCACAAATTAAAATTCTTGAAAACTACACAAAAAGAAAGTTCAAACAGAATAATGTTCTTCTCAATATATCTTCAAACTATCTCAATATGGACGTGATGCATGGATGGAGGAAACAATCCGGGTGTAAAGCCAGCGATTTCCATTGGCATTCAAATGTACTCCATTATGATCCATGAATACACTTCTAAATACTTGAAAAGGACAAAAAGCAACATGGGTATTTCTACTGAAGACTCGACCCAACTCCTGATTTACCAAATGGGCTCTCCGACTATACTGTGAGCGAGTTAATCCTCACACTATGAAGCGGAGCAACATAGACCCAATGTAAATAAAGGACAGTCCATGTTGAAGCAAGTAATCACACAACTGAATCACTCTATGACTCCAATGTCATTTTCACCAATCTTTAAAAACACAACATCAGGCACTGAATCCAGAGAAGGAGGACGAAGGAGGAAACTCTCCACTCGGGCCTTAGGGCAACCCTCCATGGAAACAGTCTAATCAGCAAGTTGATGACATATCTGTGGCAACCAAGGCAACCTTTGCAAACAGCTTACGAAACTATGACCAATAATAAGGAGGAACAAGATTAGGCTCTCTTCAAGGCAATTTAAGAATGACAGAAAATTACCAGTAATTGTAAATTTCAAGAGGGGATGTTTTCCATCATGTCCGCATGATGGAAGATTTCAATCCTCTTCCAGTTTCTTTGACAATTAAAAAATAATAATAATAAATAGCTGCAGGACTTCTCAAAGAGAGATTCCATAAATGGTACTCAAAGACGACTCTGGGAGAGAATCTTGCAGTTATAATTTTCTAATTAAAAATGTAATGAATCCAGCAAAAACTTTCTTCCAAACAGGAAATATCTAAACAAAGGGGATGTTTTCCATCACATTCGCTTGATGGAATATTTCAATCCCCTTTACAACCCAAGCACTAAGATGCATTCAAGTAAAACTGAAACAAAACCCCCTAGGATGTTTTCCATCACATCCGCATGATAGAAGATTTCAATTCCTTGTGCATAGGCACACTCAATTAAAACTTAGATACGATGGATTTGGCGTTCAAGATCTAAACATACAGCGCTAAAGCGGAAATAGGATACACAAAACAAATTAGACCTTAATATGCTATGTCATATAGTTACAACTAGAAACACAATAAATACATACACATCATGCACTCGCCAACCTTAACAAACATGAAGACATTTTATTTATTTTAACACTTATTCTTTTGGCTTAACTGAACACATTAGGAGATACAACTAAGAAAATTTGATCTAGATAATGATGTCCTAACAAAAACACAATACACAAACAACATCGCAAACACCATTAACACCACAAAAGGACAATTGACTCTGGCAAAGTCATTAATGAAAGGAGAAAAACACGGGGAATACAGGAGTTGAAACCAACCCTAATGGACTGGGGGGGGGGGAGTACAATTCAAAGTTCCAAGCAAGGTTGATATAATTCAGGCCAATTGTCAGCTCAGACAAAGGGAAGAAAGTATATAGACTGAGCCTTACATTGGGATAACAAAACTCGTAGACCTGATGAACAAAACAAAGAGTAACCCTGACAAAATGTGTATATTACATCATTGTTTTCCAAACAAAAACACAACAACACTGACGGGATGGACAGGGGCAACCCACACCAAAACACATCATTAGAAAAACAGGGTGTCACTTCTAAGTTGTAAGTGCTAACCAGCAAGACATGCTGGGATGGAGCTAAGGAGAGTTAACAACAGGAACAAGGATGTACCACATATATCAGTAATAAAACAATTTAATTACTAGTACTTGCAAAAATTCCAATCTTTAAGATATGGAGTGTATGAGCTAGCTGTACCATCCAAGTGGCTAACATATCACACTTGTCCAAAGAGAAGTAGAACCTTTTTGTTCTGGATAAGTGACTTGTCGAGGTATTTACTAGTTGTGCATGAAAGCCCAAACTACAAAACACGATTATTCAATGCCTAAGAACACTTATATCAGGGAGAAGTCAGTAAATCTGGCATGGATGTACTTAGGTATCTTAGCCTTTACGGGACTGATTTATTAATGATATAAATTTAACATAGATACTATCACAGTAAAGGAACTTATTTGGCAATGTTCAAAGAAACCGCTTTCAACATGTAGCAATAGAAAATGGATAAAAACATTACCATGGACTGTGTAATAAATCTCTGCAAGAAGACAAAGAACAAATGAGCTTAAAGAATGAAATATGAATACACAAGATGAGTACCAGTTTGAGATTTTTGCATGTAATCAAAATGGCTACACAGTTATATTGCAATCAACTGCATTATGTTCATCCAATTCAAAGCATGAACCATACTGCATTTGATGGCGTCATAGACTGAAATGTCTAAACCCTGAATGCAATGAAACTTGGTTAAATATTATAACTTCAAAACTGTAACATATACTTCCAGATAAATATATTTTGTAAACTGGACCAGATACTGTCTTCACAGGCACAATATGATATCTTTATCAACTGAGTACATTCTCACATCTTTAGACATAGAGTATGCCCTATGGAATGGTCTTTGTGGACTTATTTCTTGCTGCAAAGTCCAACAGATTTTGTGTACTTTGAGCATCATACAGATCAAAGTTGGTGGACATTTACAAAAGGCTAGATTATTCACATGACTGATAGGTAATCAACTGTAAAGGCTATCTGCATCACTGCAATATACCAGAAGTGGAAAGTTATTTCCAAATTACTGCCATTTTTCAGTGCATGATAGGCCATATTATGCCACCATTATAACTGGTGGAGGAAGAACCTGGGAAAACCTTTGTTAGTACCACCAACTCACAGGAAGCTGGCAAGCTTCCCTCACATACCAACTTTGGCTGAACCTGAGACTCAAACCCACGCTGACAGAGGCAAGAGCGTTAGACCACTCGGCTGCCAGGTTCTCCCACAAGTGGAAAGACTGTTAACACAGCTACCTTGTACCTCATCTGGGAAAGACTATTCAAACTCATTATATTTCAACTTCACTTTTAAATGTAAATTAAATATATGGCTGAGCCTATTCACACATCTGCTGTTGATCTTAACATGGAAAGATTATTCATGCAGCTATGTACTGCATCTGATACGCAAAGCTATTGTTTACTGCATCTAAAATTACAATTTACATGGCTGTCACTAAACTAAACTGAAAAATACTATTCGCACAGCCTCTGTGTAACTTACTTCATGCCATATGACACCATTCTAATGAATCTAACTATACTCTGTCCATGTAAATACACATATCTCCCTCTGCTAAGTCCACCATCTCCACAAAAAAGCAAGCAATTAGAATCTTGATTGTGCACGATCATCTGGAATAATTCACAGTTGTAATACACACCGGTCACTATGCAGATAGTCTTTGCTACAAACAGTCCTTGTAGAAGCTAGTACATGACTGCTGTACAAACATCCACTGTCATTACAAAATCATTCACCTCCCATTACTTTGCTGCTTTAACCCAGATTTTTGAGCGATGTTGAAAAGCTCCATGAACTCGAAAATAAGAAACCAAATTAGTACAATATCTCATCAAAGTTTTATCAACTCCTTTGGAACAAATCCTTTCCTTTTAGGGATCCCTGCTCTGAGTGCCTGCCTCCAGTCATTTGTTGCTTTGTAGGTTATCAATACATCAAATACTAAAAACGAAACAAGAAATGCCATTATAGTTTTATATGTGGCCATTTTAAATAAAATTATCATATCACGTGTCAACATGTAATGATATCTGATGATATTAAAAAAATTACTCCATAACAATATATACAACTATAGTATGTTAATGGAAGAATCTGAATTCATTCAAGAATCTTATAATTACACTATACTGTAGTTTAATTGAAAATAAATTATGTCTCATGTCACGTCATAATTAGAATCTTGTATCTGTATTCGATTCTAATAAAAATTACTAACCTCAGTGAATAGTTTCAACCTTCTGCTTCAAAATGCTCATGAAAGATAGAAATTATTCAACTTGGTCAAACTGATTGGATGCGGGAGGTCGTGGGTTTGATCCCTGGCTGAGTCATACCAAAGACTTACAAAAATGGTACTAACAGCTGCCTCACTAGGCCCTCAGCATTAAGAGGTTAGTGTTAGGACTGGTCGGCCTGGTGTCAGGATAATGTGACTGGGTGGGACATCATGCTAAATGTCTGCGGCATGATGCCCCAGTGCTAGACATCACTATAAACTGCCACACTGCAGATATCATAGTGATGACTGAAAAATTGTTAAAGCTACGTAAAAAATCTAAATCACACACACAACTTGGTCAAATTCTGTTGAGCAGTTTTAAGAAAAAGAAATCATTAAAAGATTTATCCATTTTTAATAACTGTGGTAATTTTTGATGGTAAACTGGCATCATTTGAAAGACTTTCATGCCAAGATACTTTCCATCAAATTTGATCAATTGTTTTGTTTTAAGGAAGAAGTTGTCAAACAGTTTTTCTTTTGTTAGTAATGGTGACTATGTAGATAGGAATCATTTAAGCATATTATACAAATCTTCATACTAGGGTGCTTTCTATCAAATGTAATCAAATTATGCTAAGTTGTTTTTCATAAGAATTTATGCAATGTATTTATTTTTAATAATGCAAGTCATATTTGATGGTCGCTTGGAATCATTTGGGCAAATCAGAAAGACCTTTATTCCAGGATACTTTCTTTTAAATTTGGTCAAATTCTTAGCAATGTTTAGCCTTCATTTTCAACAAATTTAAAAGATCTATATGCCAGAATCAAATCAGGTATAAAAAAATTGACCAATCTTTCATAAGTTTAAAGGTTTTTCTGCTTTTTTAAAGGTGGCCATATCTGATTCTGGGTCAGCATCATTGGAACAAATTTAAAGGCCTCATACCAGGATGCTTTTCATCAAGTTTGGTCAATTTCTGTTGAAAAGTTAAATTCTGTCTAGCACTGTTTTTGGAAGCTATAAACAACAACTGTGAATGAACAATGGTTGACACATGACATACAACAGACAATATAGAATGGGAAAATACCACAAGCTCACTTAGCTAACTTGACAAGATCTTGAAAAGGAAATTAGCTCAAATCAGACCTAATTCTATGTATTTTGTGTGCTTTTCCCACCATCCTATCAAGGATGTCATGGAGATACAAAGATATATAGACATTCTCTGTATCTAAACTCATTAATTTAATCATCATCATCATCATCATCACAATTATTATTTTATTATCAGAGTGAAACCTGCCATAAAAGTACTGTATCTTCTATGGTAGAGTGGTCTCTTATTCAAGGCCGTTACTTTACACATGTATAACGAAAGCACACATGTATAACGATTTTGTTTATGCTGGTTTCTAGCTGATTCATGTCTATATCTTGGATCAGGAAAGGTTAGTTAAGTGCATATCCCAAGAATGCACAAAGGCAGCTGACTGGAGGTGACAAGGGCAGGTAGCAAACTGGCAACCATTTGAGTCTGATGATCTACCAACTATAGATCCTGAAAAATCAGTCTTAAATGATGGGTTGTCTTTCTAAACCAGTGGTCTTTAAAGTCATGTCTAACTTTATTGTTATTATTATTACCTTGATTGATAGCTAGTATTTTTGAGAATGTTCCATTATCTGTCTTCTCCATGTATTCCTCAATTGGAAGCCTTGCTGTTCTTATCCCCTGAGCATCTGCTTGAGATTGGGTGATGTTCTGTTTTTAAAAAAGAGAAAATAACCATCAAAAGGAATAATACTCTTCTGACATTTAAAACCAGAGAGAAAATTGTAAACAAGTTTAGAGTAATAAAGAACCAATATATATATGCTGCTGTATCAATCATAATACAGTATTTTGATATCAGTTTGTGTGTGTTTTGGATTTTTAACATAGCTTTAACAATATGAGTCATATCACTATGATGTTTGCAATGTGGCAGTTTATAGTGATTCTAGCACTGGGGCATCATGCCACAGACATGTAGCATGATGTTCCACCCAGTCACATTATCCTGACACCAGGCCAACCAGTCCTAACACTAACCTCTTAATGCTGAGTGCCAAGTGAGCCAGCTGGAAGTACCATTTTTATAAGTCTTTGGGATGACATGACTGGAGTTCAAACCTGTGACTTTCCACATGCAAGGAGGATGCTCTAACCACTAAGGCCACCAGAGCAGTCTTTCTTTGACATCATGAAAATTCTTTGCAGATTTGGTTTCGTTTAGTTTTGTTAGGTTTAATGCCATTATCAGTACATGATCTAGACTACACATGGTGTAAAAACATGGGAAGTCCCCTGGAAGAAACCACCAACCCACAGGAAGCTATTTACAAGCCTTTTCAAATATCCATGTTGCTAGAGCCAAGACTCATATGGACAGACATGAGATGTGTGAGTTATCTATTAAAGTGAGAGCTGTACAAATTGCAACATACCTGCAACATGACATTTGTTCTGTATAATAATGATCAACTGACTGTATTATTTAGCATTGCAGGGTCTATTCTAAGAAGCACAAATGCAGGATTCTTGCTAATTTGTATATATAAAAATCTGCACAAAATATAAACTAAAGGTGTAAAATGGACATCAAAGTTTCCACCCTTAATTTATTTCCTCATTAAATCTCTCATATATCCAGAAAATTTCCTCTTTTTATCAATTGGAACAGGCATTCAAGTCTTAATTTTTGCAGATTTGTGGGTTTTTTCCCCCAAAATTGTTTTAGTTTGCCAGTGTCAATTCAAATCTGAATAGCTCTCCCATTCAGTTTGTTTCATCTTTTCTTCCTGTCTTCCTTCCCATCTTTTTATCTCTAGCATTTGTTACCTTTTTTAATTTAAATCACAGGAAATGGGAATTAACAGTAATAAATTTCTAACCTAGTTACAATAAAGATTTCTAACATGTTTAGCATATTTTATTCCTACCATTCCATAGTGGTCCATCACTATAAGGTGCCTTGGTATGGTCATAAATCCAAGTCTACTTTTATTCTGAAGCTGCCATGTCAAGGGAGATAACAGCAGCTACTATACAAGCCAGGTGGCATTCTTAAACTGCTTATGTTAGATCGAACTCAGCACCGTAAATTTTCTTAAGTCATGCATCATGTGTTTAAGAACCTTATCTGGTGTATTCAAGTATTTCTTTATAGATTCAGCCAAGTGACCAACAAAGGTAATAAAGATTTTAATTAAATGTGCTGCTTTGGTTATCTCCCTTTGACAAAGATTAACAATTTATTTTATAATTGTAGTTGTCGGTTTATTATAACTCATTATAGTGAGATTGAACTGAAACACACTGTCATAATATAATTTTTCATTAAAATAATATTCATTATTCCACAACTTTGCCTATAAAACAATTTATCCGTTATATGGTTACCTCATTTTTAGATATGATAAATATTTATGGTTCCTGTTAAAAGTATTGTAGTAAACGAGCAATGTCTTTAAACCTTTGTTACACTTTCATCCACCAGTCCACCAATAACATAAACATGATCATGAGACACTTCCGTCAAAATATTTGTAGAATCAGGACTGAGGTACACCATCTCATCTGGCTTGAACAGATCAATATAAGAGCTGTCAGTTATCTCTATCTGTAAAATAGAAAAATAATTATATAAAGGAGATATATGTGAGTGAGACAGATCTACCAGTAATGGGGCTATAACTCTTTATTACTGGCAAACCTTAAGTACATACTGTCATGAATCTATGGTCTTAAACAAAGTAACAGAATAGAATGACAACCAACACGTTTAGAAAAATTCAAAACATAATTTATTTTTCTAGAATACAAAGTGGAAATTTAAAACAAAAAAACAAGAACGTATGGTATTGCAAATTAAGCCCCAACTAATCCAGGAATTACTAACACAACTCCTAATGAATAAAGTTCTAAACGAACTTTAGTGGTATTCCAAAATAAATCTAATGCTGAAAGTGTTAATGTGCCTGTGATGGCATGACTAGTATTGATATGCCAACTGTTTTCTTTTAATCACAATAATAATATCAAAGAATATATCTTGGAATATATAACCCTATTCCATTTTGGCAAGTAACCAAAAGCAAAATAATCTGCAGTTTCTTTAGCTTTGTTTTTTAGGAAGTGGATGTAGTCCCACCTCTTATCATAAAATATTCTAACCCATATACTGGTACATTGTCCTGTATAAATGTGTTCTCATGTCCAAAGAGGGCATTTATTGTAACCATGACTTCATAATAGTGATGCTTATTATAATAAAGGTTTGGATATGAAATTTTGAAGTTCTGACAGTTTTAATTTTTTTTCTTATTTAATGATAATCATGAAGGTATTTGAAGGGCCCCAAGTGGCCGAGTGGTCTAAAGCGCTCTCCGTTATGGATCACTGCCAGCTCACCTCTGTCTGCATAGGTTCGAGTCTCGGATCAGCCAATGTGGGTATGTGAGAAAGCTTGCCAGTAGCTTCTCGAGGGTCGTTGGTTCTTTCTGGGGTTTTTCCGGGTTCTTCCTCCACCAATACTGGCCACCATGTATAGCCTATCGTGTGCTGAAGAATGGTGTTAAACCCAACAACAACTACAACAACAACAGTAATTTGAATCATCTAAAATATATTACCAAGTAGTTCTGAAATCCTTCATTCTTGCTAACACAGTGCTTATAGAGTTGTCCCTCTTTCTTCAAACTAGTCAGGTATATATGGGCTGGTTGCTCTGCTTTACGATTTGAACCATATAATCTACCAATCTGCTGAGCAAGTTTTCCTTTTTCCTGAAAGAAAAACAAGAGTGTAAGCAATGATTACAAAGTACACTTCTACTCTCTGTAGTCTCCAGCCGCCACTGTAAAAAATTATTATCATGCAGAAAATAAGCTCATGCTAAAGTGATCTTGTCAGTGAAATGTTGTGCATCTGTTTTCATTGGAGTGTGTGTGTCTGTGTGTGTGTCTCTGTGTGTGTGTGTGTAATGCAGAAATCAAAACTTCAGAAATAACAATTATGCCTGCAATATAAATTTATCTCCTCAGGATGGAATTTCCTATGATGAGGAAGACTATTTTTCTCGGGATACAAGTTCTGATTTTGTCTCCATACCTTGTCACTCATGAAGTCATCCAGGCCACAGTCTATACAGATCCTCTGCCCACTGACTAAGGCTGTCTCACATCTTTCCTTTACTAACTGCTTCAGGTCTCGCTTGCTTAGTCTTTTGCCATCTTCTTCATTTAGAAATATTATTTAATAAATTTCTGTTGTTATATCAACAAAACATAGTAATCCTTTATTATAACAAACATCACTATTATGAAGTCATGGTTACAATAAATGCCCTCTTTGGACATGATAACACATATATACAGGACAATGTACCAGTATTTGGGTAGAATATTTTATGATAAGAGGTGGAACTACATCCACTTCATAAAAAAACAAAGCTAAAAAACTGCAGATTATTTTGCTCTTGGTTACTTGCCAAAATGGAACAGGGTTGAAAAAGATAAAGTGGTCCCTCATTATCAGGCACCTCAGTATTATATTATGTAATGGTAACAATGTAGTAACTGTACACTAGTATAAGGTGACTCAGTATAACACTGTTTCCTTTATATAGCTAGCTACAATAATTACATTATGTAATGGTAACACTATATAATGTATCCCAGTATATGGTGACTCATTATAACACTGTCTCCTTTATAAGGCTTGTCTGGTTATAGCTATAAAGACTACATTCTATAATGGTAACACTATAATGTACCCCAGTATACCACTCAATAACTCGCACCCTGGTAACTTACCGCTTAAAATGCTGGGTGAGTTGTGGATACCATTATTTTTACTAGAAAGTACCAACAATATGACCTCTATTTGTTGAACATAACGAAAATCAAAACTGGTAACTGAAACCTTCATATATCACTCATTTTGTGATCGAAAATGGTTGATATGACCTGGAAATTTGAATCAACATTATGACATTATCAACTTTTAATAAGAAGTCATGTATATTTTAAAATTTCTTTCCAAACAACATTTTTGGTATATTGTAAATAACAGTATCCAATGAAATTTTGATCAATGAAATTGTCACTAATGCCTACCCGAGCCTTTGCTGTTGTTGTTGTTGTAGGGTTTAATGTCGTTTTTCAGCACACGATAGGCTATACATGGCAGCCGTTATTAATGGTGGAGGAAAAACCTGGGAAAACCCCGGAAAGAACCACGGACCCATGAGAAGCTACTGGCAAGCTTTCTCACATACCCACATTAGCCAAATCTGAGACTCGAACCCACATAGAGGTGAGATGGCAGTGATCCGTAACAGAGAGCGCTTTAGACCACTCGGTCACTTAGGGCCCCTCCCTACCTGAGGCAGCACTTTGATAAGTACCAATTAAATTTAAAAAATTTATCAAGTGAAATGTGTGTTTAAGCTATATCTTTTAGTTCAGTTTAAGTGTAATGATCATAAATACATTGAGCTCTTGTATTCAAATGTGAAATATGTAAATCTAACTTAACAGCTATGTCCATGTGCATTTCTGTGAGAACCTAATTAAGTGCCAGTGGTGTTTTGATACCTAATTAATGAATTATTTTTTGTATTGTTGCACTGAATTAAAAGCTGACTTTGTATTACCATGTTAATTATGTTTTTATCAAATAAAGGGGGGTGGACTAAGTGAAAACCAAAAAGGCATGCAAATCCAACCTGCGTAAGATCTTGAGGGCCCAGATGAGTGTCAGGTCAAACAATCAATCAAACACTGTTACAATTTTTTTTGGTGGTGGATGCAATATTATTGAACTACCTTAAATTAGCATACTCATTCACAAATGACAGCAAGACAACCAAGTGAAATGAATACATGATGATGTAAAATTCTGTTTCAGAGATACATTTTATTAATGAAATGCTAGTTTCAGAGTTTGTAGTTAATTTGTAATTCCTGAATTGGCACTCGGAGATTTGCTCCCAGATGAGAAGAAGTTTCACTAATACTTGCAGTGAAATCAATATTTTATTGCAGAACAATAAAAAAGAATTGACTTTCAACAATGACGGCTGTTTCACAAAATAGCTGTTCCGTTATTTTAATAAAATGAATCTTGTTTGTAAATTTGAATCAATAACTAGTTTGGTTCCCTGTTTACTATGCTGCTTGCATTGTATTCCACAAATGTAAAGAGCAAAGCAGGGTTCAGATGTTTCAGGGAACCAGACTACTCAACAGGAACATAAAGTTATATAGTTCGTCCATCAAGTCAATGAGGACCACTGTAGTGTTCAGTGTTTTAGTGGTCCGTAGGAGCTTAAGTGGCTGATGAGGCTGATCTGAGCCCTGAATGTTCTGTGGCATTGTGGACATGGTACAGTAACAATGCTGAACGTGGGGTTACTAGCTTTGGATTTCCTGGCCTGCCATGGCTGTCCTGTTGGCCTCACAAGCTGCAGCACCTTCAGTGATGGATGAGTGCCACATGACCCTGTCCTGGGCAGTCTGTTCCCATGTGTCATAGCTGATGCCAAAGTTCTTCACTGATGCCTTCAGGGTGTCCTTATATTGTTTTCTCTGGCATCCTTTGTTGCATTTACTTCAATCAAGCTCACAATAAAAGAGAATTTTTGGAAGCTGGTGGTCTGGTATGCGAGCTACAAGGCTTGCCCATCGCAACTGTGATTGCATCAAGATGGATGTTGATACTAGGTGGGCTTGCTTGGGCAAGGACCTCAGTATCCAGGATCATGTCTTGCCACTTGATGTTTAGGAGTCTAGTGAGGCAGGCTGTGTGGAAGTAGTTCAACTTCTTTGCATAGTGCTGGTACACTGTCCAGGTTTCGCAGGCGTATAATAGCACTGGGAGTACTATCGCTTTGTACACCTTCAACTTTGTTTGTAGACTAATGCCTCTTCTGGTCCAGACCTTGATGTGTACTCTGCCGAAGGTGGCACTGGCCTTTGCAATCCTGGCATTAACTACGTCATCGATTATGACGTTCTGGGACAGACTACTGCCAAGACAGGTGAACCTGTTCACTGCACTCAGTTTGTAGCCATTGACTGTGATTTTTGGCTTAGCACACAGTTTTCCTGGGGCTGGCTGATACATTATTTCAGACTTCTTTGTGTTGATCGTAAGGCCGAAATTTGTGCAAGCATCAGAGAACTTGTGGACGTTGCACTGCATGTCAGCTTCAGAGCCAGCACTGAAGGCGCAGTCATCAGCAAATAGAAAATCTCAGATGACGTCTGTTGTTACCTTAGTTTTTGCTTGAACCCTCCTGAGGTTGAACAGTTAGCCATCAATTTGATATCTGATGCTGATTCCCACATCACCATCTCTGAAGGCATCAATGAGCATGGGTGAGAACATGTGAATGAAACGTGTTGGCGCCAGTACACAGCCTTGCTTCACTCCGTTTGAGACAGGAAAGGGATCTGACCATTGTTCTGGACACTAGCTTCCATACTGTCATGGAATTACTGTACCATGGTAATAAATTTTCTTGGGCATCTGTACTTGGCCATAACCTTCCACAGGCCCTCTCTGCTAACAGTGTCGAAGGCCTTGGTCAGGTGTACATAGGTAGAGAAAATGTCAGTATTCTGCTCCTGGCTTTTCTCTTGGAACTGCCTAGCAGGGAACACGATGTTGATGGTTCCACACTCCTTTTGGAATCCACACTGGCTTTCTGGTAGGAGTCCATGGTCAAGGTGTGATGTGAGGCAGTTGAGGTGAATCCTGGCAACTATCTTGCCTGTGATGGTGAGCCAAGAGATACCTCGGTACCTTGGTGCTTAGATCAGGGATGCATCCATGTCATCCTGTTGCAGGTATGGAGGTGGAAGACGATGTTGGTAATGAGCAGTTTATGCTCTGCACAGCTCTGAAGCAATAAAAGACCATTGCTGTTGTAGTGGCCAATGCCATACTTTCCAATGACCCCTTCCCCGAGGATGTTGTCAGAGCCAACTCTTGCACTGAGGTCACCAAAGATAATGCACTTGTCAGATTAGGGAACAGAGGTCATGATAGAGTGGAGTTCTTCATAAAATTTGTCCTCTGTTTCATCTGGATTGGCCATGGCTGGAGCATAGGCACTGACGATAGTGAATTTTCCATTCGACAATGGGAGTTTCATGGTCATAAACCTGTCATTCACACCCTTTGGAAGTCCAGCTAGCTTGTTAACAAATACTGTCTTCACTGCAAAGTCTACTCCAGTCTAACGTCACTCCTCACTTCCTCTTCCACTCTAAAAGAAGGTGTAACCAGCAGCCCTTTCACAAAGTTCACCCTCTCCTGCAAGGTGGGTTTCACTCAAGGCTGCAATATATACATTATATCTGGCTAGCTCCCTACCAATCAGGGCAGTTATCCTCTGAGGTCTGTCAGCATCACTTCTGTCCAAAAGTGTGCACATGTTCCATGCACAGAAGGTGAGAAGAATGATTTTCATGTTTTTCTCTGTAGTGTTTCCAACGCTGATGTAGAGTCCCCTCCAGCAGCGGTTAGCTTTGAGAAGGATGAAGCAGGCAATCTTTAACCCCATCCTCATGTCATGCAGGTGAGCAGTGCAAATCCTAAAAAGGCTGCTCAGCCACTCAAGGGGCTGCCACACACCACTGCTGCTCTGTGTCAGTGAAGAATGACCATATAGACCGAGCCACCTGTATGCAGATTTGCGGCTGCCAGTGTACCTGCCACTTCATGGCTCGTCCGTTGCCACCTGACTTTGGGGAGAAAGATGACCAAGTGACTTGGTTTAAGGTGAAGAAGAGTTGCGCATAGTCGACTTCACTCTCTTTCCAAGCCATCTGGATCCAGCGGCAAGACAAGGTCAAGATGGCTGTTGAGGGAATTGGATGCAGTGGATGACCAGGACTACCTACATGCCTCGTCCCCCTCTATGCATTGCTGGGAATCGCCTTTCTGCCCGATGAACTAGCTATTGGTTTTTGGCAGAATCCAGTCTTCACATGCTTGGGTACGCATGCTTTGACTAACTGAGGGTTTAAGACCCATTGGCAATCCTCACCTGGTTTAGCCCGCCAATTGAAGCCATTTACCAGGGTTTGGCTGCTACACGTTACAGCTTCTTGGAGCCACAGGTGAGAGCTGGATGCATGTGGAGACCAAAGATGTATGAGCTACCCCAAACATGGCATGACTGTTCCCCCACCAGAGGTGCTACCCTTCCAATACACTCTCTGTACACCCCCTACTAAAAATAACATAAAGCAGTGATGTAATACACAATATATTTGCGTACATGTAAAGATTATGGAAACCAGCTGGAATAATGTTAATGATCTCTCAGTGGTTGGAGATCTTGAAAATAACCATCATTTTTACATAAAACAAATAACTTCGTAAGAAAAAGCTCTTTACTGACAATTATTCTCAATGTGATTTTAAAAAGACCAGTTCACTCATCCCCCCCTTGTGGTTTTCTCTCACTGTCCAGCTTTGATGGAATCACTTCATATTTTTATGGAGGTCCCTCAATTGCTTGCACCCTTGCTTATAGTGTGACCTATGTCTTTGGACCCCATTGTGCACAAGTTATCAAGGAAAAGGTGTATATGGTGACTCAGTATAACAGTCTGGTTATAGCTATAAAGATTACATTCTATAATGTTAAAACTATAATGTACCCCAATATATGGTGACTCATTATAACAATGTTCCCTTTATAAGGCTTGTTTGGTTAAAGCTACAAAGATTACATTCTATAATGGTAACATTATATAATGTACCCCATTATATGGTGATTCATTATAACACTGTCTCCTTTATAAGGCTTGTTTGGCTATAACTATTCAATTTTCAATAATAAACCTTTTTCATTTGAATCAGTTCCTTCTCTTAGTCTCTGCTTTCTTTCAAGTTTCCTTCTTTTCCTCTGCTCTCTTTTGTCAGCCAGCAGCTTCTCATGTCGCAATCGTTTCCTTTCAGATCTCTATATTTAGAAAGGAAAAAGAAATTATGTCAAATTTGCCTGTGATGAGACTATCATATGTACTTTCAAGTCAAGTTAATTTTAACTACAAGCAACACAGACAATGATCTGTTGTCACATGTCCCAGCAGATCTGGATTTATGTTGTTTGTTCAACTGATTACTCTTAAAAAGATGCACAGACCAAAAGCAGCCAACTTAATATGTGAAGGCAGATCAGGGTCTATGCAGACTGCAGGTGGCTCTGCCTTTAAAGCAAACACATATGACAATTGGCAAACTGAATAATTTACCTCTTATTCTTTTTATGTATTCTATTGTCATCAAGAGAACTGAAAAAAAAATTTTGGATCTTCATAAAGAATAAGAACCACCTTTATCAGTCTTTATGGATATACATCTTACTGAATGCAAGTCTGATACTGAAACTATACATAGTTTTCTTCTATAATAGTAACACAAATACAAATTGCACAAAACATAATTACAACCTATTTGCTATAGATAAAGCATAACTGAGTTGTTGTTGTTCTAGGGTTTAATGCCATTTTCAGCACAAGATAGGCTATACATGGCGGCCAGTATAACTGGTGGAGGAAGAATCCTGGAAAACCTAGGGAAGAACCACTGACCTACAAGAAGCTACTGGCAGGCTTTCCCACATACCCACGCTAGCCAAGCCTTGGACTCAAACCCACGCAGACAGAGGTGAGATGGCAGTGATCTGGAACAGTGAGCACTTTAGACCACTTGGCCACTCGATGCCCCCAAAACTGAGTGTTAGTACTTTGTCCCATATAATTTTCACAAAAATCAATCATAAATGCATATAAAAGTGAAAGGATTAATGAAATTTGTTGCTGAATACGCTGTACCACATCATCATTTCCTACTATATATACTTGCCTATAAGTTGGGTTCGACTGCCAACAACGCAGATCCTGATCTGCCATCACATAATGTGCTGGCAGATCTGAGTCCATGTTGTTTGTTATTCTGATTAGTCCTAACAAACTGCATAGACCCCAACCTGCTGGCACATTACGTGGGGGTAGATCAGATGGATCCAACTTAAATGCAAGTAAATATGGAAACTGTCCTAATCATTTAAAAAATGAAATAAGATCTTTGAACAATACTGACCAAAGAAACAAAACAAAAATTTAATTACAAAATCATCACATACACATAATCTCCTTTTCCCCTCCTGTTGAGTCCTATACTCAGTCTGCTGAAAGCTATCTTCACTCATTGTCAATATCCTGTAAAAAATAGAAATCAAAGTATACATTCTTTTGTAACAAATAAATTAATAATTCTGATGTATACAAGTTACTAAGGAATATTTGTTTCCATTTATAAAGAATTACTTTTCATCCTGGTTCTAAAAACAAGGGCAAGGCCTGTATATCAAGCCCACAATGAAATCATTAATGAAATACTATGACAAACCTTAAACTGTTTAACAATGACAATGCTGCTGGAAAAGTGATTTTTATGTCTCACTTCCTACTAAATTGTGAACTCAACAAAAATGTTCCAATATATTTATATTACATGTTCTTGAAGGCAAAAAAGAACAGTCATACTAATGAATACTATTTTGATGGCCACTGACCAAGTTTGCAATATCATATAATTATGGACAATTACAAATTATGAATAATTATACTTACAAATTATCAACAATTACAAATTATGGGTAATTATGCTTACAAATTATGCACAACTATACTTTTGAGAATATCTTATTCTCCACCAAAGTGTAGTTTATCCTTTTCATAATATAAAATACAGAGAAAAAAACTAAAATATTCCAAATTCCAATTGTAATGTATCAACAATATCAACCAGTTCTTAACTTTCAGCAGTTGCTCCATGTTACATACTATGGTACATGGTTATAGGGGACTGCTTTACAGATATCATGTGACATACTATGGTAGGTGGAAGTAGGGGACTGCTGTACTGATATTATGTGACATGCTATGGTACATGTATGTGGTAGTAGGGGACTCCTGAACTGACACCATGTGACACTGTATGGTAGGTTGGTTCTAAATGACTACTTCACTGATACCATGTGACATTGTATGGTAGGTTGTTATAGGGGACTGCTGTACTGATACCATGTGACATACTGTTGTACATGTAGGTGGTTATAGGGGACTGCTGTACTGATACCATATGACATACTATTGTACATGTAGGTGGTAGTAGGAGACTGCTGTACTGATACCATGTGACATACTATGGTAGGTGGAAGTAGGGGACTGCTGTAATGATAACCTGTGGCATAGTATGGTGGGTGGTTGCAGGGAATGCTAGACTGATACCATGTGACATACTATGGTGGGTATTTGTATGGAACTGCTGCATTGATAATCTATCTCATGATCCCCTTAATGCTAGTCTCTTACTTTACAACAAAAGCTATTAAGTTGCATCATTGTGAGTTGTTACAAAACTTGACACACTATATATATATATATATATATATATATATATATACTTACTTAAAAGTCCAACAACAGACTACAAAAACCCAGATCTGCCATCACATAATGCAACAGCAGAACTAGTTCTATGAAGTTTGTTATGAGTAATCAGTAAAATAAACAACAAAGACCCTGATCTGCCAGTGCATTATGCAACATCAGATCAGGGTCTATGTTGTTTGCAGTTGTACTCAACTTATAAGCCAGTGTAGACTGTGTCATATGAAATCAAGGTGATTTGTGGCTGAAATAAGAAACAACACAGTTACTGCTCTACTCAACATGCTTAGTGCTTACCTGGAAAACAAGTTCCATTTGCAGAATGTTAATATTATTTTAAAGATAAGCTAGCTAACTCCAAGTCAAGATTTCCTTTTCAATAATATATCAGATATTTTCAATATCTATATGTATATACATTTTTGAGCCAGATTTATTCATGGCAGTTTAAATGTGCCCAGCCTCAGTGATTTTCGTTATTCTGACCAACACTTGCATTTTTCCAAGAATTTAGACCAAGAAGAACCCAATATATAGTGGAGAAGTTACCTATAAAAGTTATTCAAATAGTTAATGTGGTAAAGATATTTACGTATATTACTAGTAACTGCTAGTGTTATTCATTACCTTATTGGTCACCAAGAAATTATTTAATATATTAACATTAGAATCAATGCATTTATGACTTGCTTCGTCTTTTAACAGTGTTGGTCTAACTAAAGTTGCTTATGAAGAGAAAAAAATATTTTACAGAGCAAAAGTTGTCTTAGGCCCTTGTTATGGGACTTTGGACCCTAGTCATGGGAATCTTGTCTTAGAACCCTAGTCATGGGAATTTTGTCTTAGGACCCTTGTCATGGGAATCTTGTCATAGGTCCCCAGTCATAGGAATCTTGTCTTAGGACCCTTGTCATGGGACTCTTGTTTTAGGACCCTCATCATGGGATACTTGTCAAGGACCCTTGTCATGGGACTCTTGTCTTAGGACCCTAGTCATGGGAATCTTGTTTTAGGTCCCTTGTCATGGGAATCTTGTCTTAGGACCCTAGTCATGGGAATCTTGTCTAAGGACCCTTGTCACAGGAATCTTGTCTTAGTACCCTTGTCATGGGAATCTTGTCTTAGGACCCTTGTCATGGGACTCTTGTCTTAGAACCCTCATCATGGGAATCTTCTCTAAGGACCCTTGTCACAGGAATCTTTACTTAGCACCCTTGTCACGGGAATCTTGTCTAAGGACCCTAGTCATGGCAATCTTGTCTTAGGACCCTAGTCATGGGAATCTTGTCTTAGAACCCTAGTCATGGAAATTTTGTCTTTGGACCCTTGTTGTGGGAATCTTGTCACAGGTCCCCAGTCATAGGAATCTTGTCTTAGGACCCTTGTCATGGGACTCTTGTCTTAGGACCCTAGTCATGGGAATCTTGTCTTAGGTCCCTTGTCATGGGAATCTTGTCTTAGGACCCTAGTCATGGGAATCTTGTCTTAGAACCCTAGTCATGGGAATTTTGTCTAAGGACCTTTGTCACAGGAATCTTGTCTTAGGGCCCTTGTCATGGGAATCTTGTCTTAGGACCCTTGTCATGGGACTCTTGTCTCAGAACCCTCATCATGGGAATCTTGTCTAAGGGGCCTTGTCATTGGACTCTTGTCTTATGATCCTTGTCATGGGAATCTTGTCTAAGGTCCCTTGTCACAGGAATCTTTTCTTCGGACCCTTGTCATGGGAATCTTGTCTAAGGACCCTAGTCATGGGAATCTTGTCTTAGGACCCTAGTCATGGGAATCTTGTCTTAGAACCCTAGTCATGGGAATTTTGTCTTAGGACCCTTGTTGTGGGAATCTTGTCATAGGTCCCCAGTCATAGGAATCTTGTCTTAAGACCCTTGTCATGGGACTCATGTCTTAGGACCCTAGTCATGGGAATCTTGTCTTAGGTCTCTTGTCATGGGAATCTTGTCTTAGGACCCTAGTTATGGGAATCTTGTCTTAGAACCCTAGTCATGGGAATCTTGTCTAAGGACCCTTGTCACAGGAATCTTATCTTAGGACCCTTGTCATGGGAATCTTGTCTTAGGACCCTTGTCATGGGACTCTTGTCTCAGAACCCTCATCATGGGAATCTTGTCTAAAAACCCTTGTCATTGGACTCTTGTCTTATAACCCTTGTCATGGGAATCTTGTCTAAGGACCCTTGTCACAGGAATCTTTTCTTAGGACCCTTGTCACGGGAATCTTGTCTAAGGACCCTAGTCATGGGAATCTTGTCTTAGGACCCTAGACATGGGAATCTTGTCTTAGAACCCTAGTCATGGGAATTTTGTCTTAGGACCCTTGTTGTGGGAATCTTGTCATAGGTCCCCAGTCATAGGAATCTTGTCTTAGAACCCTTGTCATGGGACTCTTGTCTAAGGACCCTAGTCATGGCAATCTTGTCTTAGGACCCTAGTCATGGGAATCTTGTCTTAGAACCCTAGTCATGGGAATTTTTTCTTAGGACCCTTGTCGTGGGAATCTTGTCATAGGTCCCCAATCATAGGAATCTTGTCTTAGGACCCTCGTCACGGGAACCTTGTCTAAGGACCCTTGTCATGGAAATCTTGTCTTAGGACCCTTGTCATGGGAATCTTGTCTTAGGATCCTAGTCATGGGAATCTTGTCTAAGGACCCTTGTCATGGGAATCTTGTCTTAGAAACCTAGTCAGGGGAATCTTGTCTTAGGACCCTTGTCATGGGAATCTTGTCTTTTGTCCCTTGTCATGGGAATCTTGTCTTTGGACCCTTGTCACTGGAATCTTGTCTTAGGAATCTTGTCATGGGAATCTTGTCTTAGGACCCTTGTCATTGGACTCTTGTCTAAGGACCCTTGTCACGGGAATCTTGTCTCAGGACCCTTATCATGGGAATCTTGTCTTAGGACCTTTGTCATGGGAATCTTGTCTTAGGACCCAAATCACAGGAACCTTGTCTTAGGACCCTAGTCATGGGAATCTTGTCTTAGGACCCTTGTCATGGGAATTTTGTCTTAGGACCCTTGTCATGGGAATCTTGTCTTTGGACCCATATCATGGGAATCTTGTCTAAGGACCCTTGTCATGGGAATCTTGTCTTAGGACCCAAATCATGGGAATCTTGTCTTTGGACCCAAATCACAGGAACCTTGTCTTAGGACCCTAGTCATGGGAATCTTGTCTTAGGACACTCGTCATGGGAATCTTGTCTTAGGACCCTTGTCATGGAAATTTTGTCTTAGGACCCTAGTCATGGGAATCTTGTCTTTGGACCCTTATCATGGGAATCTTGTCTAAGGACCCTTGTCATGGGAATCTTGTCTTAGGACCCAAATCGTGGGAATCTTGTCTTTGGACCCTTGTCATGGGAATCTTGTCTTAGGACCCTAGTCATGGGAATCTTGTCTAGGGACCCTTGTCATGGGAATCTTGTCTTAGGACCCTAGTCATGGGAATCTTGTCTAGGGTCCCTTGTTAAGGGAATCTTGTCTAGGGTCCCTTGTCAAGGGAATCTTGTCTAGGGTCCCTTGTCATGGGAAAACTGCTACTTCACTCTTTTATACATATTGCAATTCATCTGAGCATAAATTAAAAAGAAAATTTGCTTGTTCTGGGTAAATAACATATATTTCAACATATGGGTAAAAATGGTAACATTTTCAATTGAGTTTTTCACCAACTAAATTTACTGGTTGACTACATACAAGCATATATCATCTTTGTAAATGTGGGGTTGGGGTGCTGTTCCAATGGAAGTATAGGGAGTTCACAAAAAGTAGCAGTTGCTCTGGCAGCTGCAGGCAGGTAAATTACCAAGCGAAGATCACTTAATGGAAATGCCCTGATGCTTCTCTGGCCAAAATGAATATCCAGGAATCCTTGATGAGACCACTTCTGCTGTCCCTTTATTATGTTTAATTGCTGAGTAATGAAATCATCTTGGTGTTCTTGAGAAACTCCAACACACCAAAATGGTAACAAAAATATTTTATTGTATGTTCAAGTTTGGTGAATCCATGCTGTTTCTTACTTGTGCTTTGTGATTTTCCATTTGTGCCAGCAAACTCAGCTGCACTAAATATTTTATCCTTGACTGCTAGCAAGTACAATTTACAACAGTTGCTGCTGCAGCAAGACAACAAACTGCATCTGTGAACAAACACGCAGGTTTGTGTTTCACAATCAGTGTGGTTCACATGGTAATTTCATTTTCAGCTGTTGTTCTGCTTCAATTATTTTTTCATGTTGGTAAGGCTGAGGGACCATCATATTTCTTCTATTAATAGTACAATCGTGATTACAAATTAATTTGCATGACAGGCAGACCTTATCCAGTCTCATCATCACATGTAGGTGCTACATGTACACTCACTTCTAACCAATTATTCTTTTCTCTGAAATGATTAAATCTCCAGTGATTGTGCATTCTGGTGGTTTGGTACATCCCCCATATAAAAACACACTGATTATGCCAGTACCTTTTACATCTAAAAATGCTCTTTGCCCAATAACTGTTACCTAAAGTCTAACCTTGTTGAATAACAATCAAGATCTTTCTTTTTGTAGCTGAGTTAATGCTGGTTTCAAATATATGATGGTGAATGTAACTGGGGTGAATACATTGGTGAATACTACTTCACCAATGTAGCACCAATCCTGGACTGCTTTTGCACTTGTTGCTGCAGTTAGTGGTTAAGCATTTACATGTGCATGTGAGGTGATTCCAAGCTGGCCCTGAGTTGGTTGTGGTATATCAGGGTGATTCCAAACAGAAATTTTGACTTGATCCTTAACAAAATTATATGATAGTTCATACGAGGGTCACGTAACAACACTGTGAATCTGATATTCACTGACAAGTGAAACAAAGTTATTATCAATGTTAACATCTGCTGCCAGCTGATCTAACACCCTGTCGGTAAATTCCACAATCATATCACCACAGTCAGATTCCACTATTTATAACAGGGTTTTCAACAGACATGTACCCTCAGATTTTGATGTGTGGAATTTAAATATGACCCATTTTTGACGCACATAAATTTTATCGGCTTGTGCATACTTTTGACACAAGTATAGATTTCGGCTGGAGCTTCAATCTTAATTATTCTTGATTCTCCTCCAGTTTAGTTTCTTACCAAGAGTACACTGTCCATAACAAATTTACTGTAGGAGGCGCTGACTGACATCTGCTCAATAACAGCTTACACCTCGATGGCCAATAATATCGCACCATTGGAATATGAAATGGGCACAGCTAACTGTTCAAGTCAGGCTTTGGTGCAACTGATTTCAGTTGAATTGTTTCGAGATTATGTTTGATGATTAAGTTAGTGTTAGAGTAACAATTATGACATGAATGGACTGCCTTTTGATCAAATATTAGCAGTGGCATGTTTGGACATCAAATTACAACCAACTGGTCAGAACAGGAGCATATCATTATGGCGGCTTGCAAAGCCACCAAACTTGAGAACTTGCATTGTTTTATTGGCAGTTTGCTTCATTTGGCAGGATGTTTACAAAAACTGGAATCATTTATGACTTCACTGGTTTCATTTCTGATAAGATATTGACATTTGTTTGAATGCGCTTTAAATTATAATCAGGTAGACAAAATGCAAATATATGGCTTCTCGCAATGCCAGTTTTCAGCGTGGGATTGTGTTTTATTGGCAATTAATTTGCTTCAATAGGCAAACATTCTACTGGTAAATCCTTGAATGTTTTAATGGGTCATTCAGAAAACATTTAATGGACAGAACACTCAATGCATATATTTGAATTTTAAATTCACAATGGTGCAAAGAAGTATATTTTCTTTTCAGTCTCAGTCTGGGGGCCCCGAGTGGCCGAGTGGTCTAAAGCGCTCTCCGTTACGGATCACTGCCATCTCACCTCTGTCTGCGTGGGTTCAAGTCTAGGATTCGACCAATGTGGGTATGTGAGAAAGCTTGCCAGTAGCTTCTCGTGGGTCGGTGGTTCTTCCCGGTGTTTTCCCGGGTTCTTCCTCCACCATTAATACTGGCCGCCATACATAGCCTATCGTGTGCTGAAAAATGGCGTTAAACCCCACAACAACAACAACTGTCTCAGTCTCTGAAATGACCTACTGGTGATGAATTTTCTGACCCTCTGACTCCAAAGAAACAAACTATTGTCAGCTCTGAGGAGAAGAAGACTCAATCTCCAAAATTTGCTAGAAAATTTAAGAAAAAGTGGAAAAGTGAAATGACAATTCTGTGATTTACATCCTTGATATTTAAATAATATATAATCTTCATAGTTGTGTGGGTATATTTTTGCATATAAAGTTATTTAAGCAGTTCATAATAGAATATGTTGAAAAGTTGAAAATATAATAAAGTATAAAACAATCCTCTGTCTGTTTCATATATAAAATATACACACAGTAACACATAGTTAGAGAGAGAAACACTTACAAAAATGAGACTGAACATTTCTTACAAAATACTGTACAAGTATTTCTTATTAAATTCAGCACGAGATGAGAATCTTGCACACCATTTGTTTCCATCAATAACGAGGAATCACAGCTATGGGCTCATGACTGTCCAAAAGAACTGACTCTCAATATTTCAGTTTCGACTCTTGAGATTTACAATATGATTCTTGACATTTTGTGGGTCAAGGGTCAAAGGACACTTCAGTCTGGAAATCTATTGAGAACCCTGGTATAATAATGATAAAATCTAATCTTCAACACAAATGCCAGAGATGATTAAGTATTCTTCCAGATAAATGATGAGGGCTTCAAACTGAATTTCTTCTCCAACGACCAATAATTATGTAAACGATGTATACGTTAACAAATCTACATCTACAACATGACCAGATTTGCGATATATGTGATATAGGTGACATAGGTGACAACAATCTAAGATGCCTCTGATTATTTATCAATATTACCATTCTACCCTACGCACCTTATCATCCAGTTAGGATAAACAAGTGTGCTCCTGACTCTCACATCTTTAAGATGCGACATTTAGGTCAGTCAAAAACATTTTCAGCAAGAGAACTTAAATATGTTGCCATTTGCTAATTTTAATAGGGTAGTGTTTTCTTCTCCTTCTTTGATTAATATTCCTGCAATTGCATCCCATGATCTTACAAACTTACTATGGGTGGTGGCATGGGCATTTTGTTGTATAGTGCAGAAATTCTGGTATTTTGATCAAGCCAAAAATTAAACTACATTGCAGTTTTGAAAATATGTCTTAAAACTATCTAAATATGCTCCTAATTGTTCTCTACATAGGGACACTGGCAAGAAAAGCCACTTGCACTTTTAAAAGCAATAATTAATTTTGGATATATTTTCCAACAGACTGGTATAATGTAACTATTGAAATGGTCTGAACAAAATAAAAATTGTTTGGTGAAAAACATTCCATATTACTGTTTGCATATGCGTTTAGTGTTTGTGGTGCTAATATACTGAGGAAAACAGTCTGTGGTTTACTGGAGATTGACATTAATGCCTATATCAACAGCTATCAGACTCTGCCTTACAAACGTATGCTTATGTATATTATAACCACAAGTTTTTATGATTTTCAAATGAGGCTGGAATCATTACCTTCATTTATATACAATAAGTTTTAAAATGATACAGGACAGAAAACATATCAACGTAATACTCTGCAACATAGTCATGTATATTATGTGTACTGTGTTGTGATTTTGGGGCAGTGGTCTATATTACTCAGTTATTACTTATTTACTAAATGATTTTTATAAATACAGTACTATGTTGATACAAATAATGACCAAAATCTTGGCAATCAAAATCTATAGATTCATTTAATTTCATAAGAAAACAGCATGCTAAGCAAATGAAAACTCTTTGACATGTGTGCATTCTTTGCCTTGAAATTATTGATGTCCACTTGAGTTACACAGCTGTACATATCATGTAAGGGACCAAATTTCTTTATAAAGGCACAAACACAAATACATAATTTGTATCACTTTCAGAAGGAACATTTTTGGGTAAGAGAATCATTAATGAAAATACGATCACATATTCATGGGTTGTAAATCAACTCATGCTGAAGTGGTAGCACAATGGGACTTCCATAGTAAAAATTAGTAATTACTAAATCTGAATAGAAAATTACTTTTTTGACCCATCAGATACCTGATCATGTCAGTTTTTTTTCATGTCAAAACTGGGAACCATTTGAAAAATGTTAATCCCAACACAGCAGAAGAATTATTATAGTGAAATTGGATTGATAACTACTGCATAACAGTATTAGCATATAATATTATAAGAGAATTCATGGGAACCACTGTTTCTTGGAATTCTCAAGGTCCACCAATAAATTTGTGACCTCAAGCATCGTCAAGTTTTATGATGACCCATAATGATAAAATACTGGATAATTTCTTTATAAAGTTAATCATGGATGGCTATACATGTATTGTCATTTATTTCAGATGAATTAAAATACATGTTGTAAAACTAACAATTCAAAGGTATCTATAACAAATCTGAGACTGTCAGCTAGTTATTTATCAGTCAACATACTTAATCAGCTCTTTCACATACCATATATGATCATGTGACTGGTTATTTTGCTCTCTCTCTCTCTCTGTATATATATATACATGTATATCAGAATTGCCTTCTTACACTGTCCCTATAGCAATAAGTCACTACATACAAGCTAAAAGTAAACTCGTTACCCTGATATTTTTGTTTTTGGGTAGAAGTATTATATTGTAAGACTATATATAACTGGGAGATATTTTAGTAATTTTGCGGTAGTCATTTGGGTCTCACTGAACACACCAAGCTCTCCAAGAACATATAAAGACTCAATAAAATACCTACTTTAAATTTCAACAACAACACAAACAAACAAAGAAATAAAAAAAAGTGTGAATATTTAGCGATTGTTTATGTAATGGGAAAAGTATGAGGTCAAAGAGTTGCCAAGGGAAATAACTCACATTTTGACGAAGAGTGTTCAGGTGCAGTAACGTGAATATTTATCAACATTTATAAATAAGTAGCAATACCACATGGGAGCAAGTCATTTCGACCCCAAGAAAATTCCCAAGACATTTCGACCCCAAGACACTTCAACTCCAGTCCAGGGACAATTCGCCCCCAAATCATTCATATTTAAAATAATAATTAAATAATAATTAGCACTAATATTAATTTCCGCTAATCACGCCATTATTCATTGACGTCTGCAATTAAAGAAGATACCAACACATCTCTAAGTCGCCGAAAAAAATGTCAACAGTTAATTATAATCAAAGTCATGTTTATTAAGTTAATGAATGCAAGCTAATCTGAATGAAAAGAAATCGCATTTATTGCACACTAGAAATTTGCATAAAAAATCCGATTTTGTTTTAGAAACAATAATTAACACACTGCTAATGGTCATTCCCAGTAATCACATGGTTATTCATTGATGTCTGCAATTTTAAAAAAAGATGTAAACAGTAAATTATAATTAAAGTCACTTTTATTAAGTTAATCAATGCACGCTAATTTGAATGAAAAGAAAAAGGTTTGAAAATTAAACTCACCACATGCTTTAAATTTGTACAAAAGAGCCAAACATTTTCATTACATGCTAGTTTTTATCCTAAGCTTTAATAAAGGTGTTTGGCATACTTGTGTGTAAATTTTGGATTAATTTATAGTAATTACAGTTTATATTGTGACATTTCAATTGGATATATTTTACTATAACATGAACTGTGTTAACTGTGACAATGTCGTTTTATCCTTGTGTAAAATATAATCATGTCAGGCCTCACCAGCTTGTTTTGTCTTGTAATAGATGCGGGAAATGACAACATCACATTTGCGATACAGGTTAGTGTAATGATTCATTGTAAATAATTAAATATTGAATCAATTAACGATTAGCAAAATAATCTTACTAATTTCAATATTTCAGGCTGACTTCAACATTGTTTGCAGTAATTGCGAAGTATTAATTGTTTGACTTTAAATACCAATATATTATGTTCTGTAGTTTTAAATGTATTTTATTTCTAAATTAATTAGTACTGAGCATGAAGTTAGTAGCGAAATCTTCTATACAATAAATCAATACTACAATTATAGATACATATAGATTCTTAATAATATTTAACTTTCCAAAACGCAATATATATTTTATAATTAGTAGTATATAATAATAATAGCCTTATTAAGTATGGTGTATTTTCCATTTTGTGATTTCGTGTACTTTGATTTCTGTATACGTTTAATATCCTTGAGGACGTTTGCGAAAATCTGTCTTTTGCTTTTCGGATTTGCACCTCCAGACGCTGTCATGTATGTGTCAAATGTGTTCTTTTTTCGTTAACTGATAATTCCCTCTGTCGTAAAGAGTGCTTCTATCATCCATGAAATGGAATTATGTCACGCTGAAAATTTTATGTATTGGATCTTGCGCCTGTTGTGGTTTCCAGTCAACGGAAAGTTGTAGAATGTTATTGATGGATGCATTGTCATTAGTCAAATTCACGTGTTCGGTAATTTTGCAGCTAGGTTTTCGAAAAAATATTTATGTATTCTTGGTTTCAAGTTATTTACAAAGTATGGTGCAAATGTCGGATGATGTTTATTGATGACTGTTTCCAAAAGTTCTGATTGACTTTCAAAATCCATTGTAGTATTTGCATCTGTGATGACACCGGTATCAAATATTTGGGTCATTCTTATATCACGTTCACCCTTTTCCACCCATATTTTATTTTGAAGGAAGTGCCTGACATTATCCTTCAGATGTTTAGTGCAAAGACAGCATGTAGCCGAGGGGTATATAGACTCTATTGGCTTGGTTATGCTTCTCTCATCATCACTTCCAAAAAACATCATTTCAGGCACTCTTACTTCCACGGACTCAATACCTCTATTGAGCTCTGTGGCAATATGTTCCAGAAAGCTCTTGTAAGTTCTGTAAGAAGCGTCTGTATACAAAAGAACAGGATCAATACATATTGGATGTTCATTTGTACTGTTTCCGACAACTCTTTGATACATTATACTATCGTTTTACTCACCAATAACTCTGATACGTTGTACTATCATTTTACACATCAATAACTCTTTATGCAATTTGTTTTGTAAATATAATGCGAAGAAAGCACGATTTGCTAGAGAACTCAACAATCAATAAATATGCATTGCTGTTTGATATTGTTGATAATGGCCTGATTTACTAAAAGTTTATTTTATATTTTTTTTATGGAAACACTGGAAAGTTATTTTGGAAAAAATAAATGTAAATGCAATAGCTCATATATTTTTTTTCTGATTTCAGCTAGAAACTTGCTACATTAAATAAATTTAAAATGCTGAAAATCTACCTTTTATATTCTATTATTATGCTTGCGAAAACATTAAAAACTTCTAAAATAAACCACCTTGTTTCATCGTTTTTCTTCTTTTAATCAGTCTGTAATTTGGGTAATATTTTTAACAAGTCCTCTCGATTCGCTATTGAGACATAGTAATTCATGCAGAGAAATAAACAACTTGGTGATTTGTGAGTTATTGTTGATAATTAACTGTCTATGACAATGCATAGCACAATTAATTGTTGTAGATGGATATGTATGCTTGTATGTATGATATATATGTTCTTTTATGCTTACAATGTTTTTACTTTATAATTATATTTTAATTTAGAGGAATGGACTTTGTAGTCTGAAATAAAGAATTCTTATCTTCTTATCTTATCTATGTGACTGTACCAACCATTAAATGGCCTGTATAATCAGACAGTTTAGATAAATTACATCTGATATATCAAGCATGACATTGATGTAAAATCAAAGGAATTATAGAGCGACTTTCCTTCACGGCTACTTAAAATCAAGGGAAATCACTCATGTGGAGCTTGTAACACTCTTTGGTCATGTATTCTAAACGACTGTCAAAAATTTTGATGCAAGATTTAAAATGAAAATTTGTTTATAAACAGTTTATAACAAAATAAATGAGAGAAGTATAGTGCATAGCCATTAAATGAGGAAATTGTTTAATAATATTATAAAATTAAAGAGATCTTATCAGGGATCGTCCTGGGCTTCGCCAATGTCGCAAATTGCGATTTTTTTTCTTTATTGGCGACAAAAATATCCCATCTGGCGATTTTTTTGGCGACATACTTTTTGGTTATTTAATTTGTACATACAATCATGGATTTGGACTGGATAAATTAAAAGGCAGAACGAAAGGAAGCCACAAACTTGACTAAGCAATGCATTGGTATCAATCTGTTACACAAACGATCCTTTGTTCTTATTGACAACCCCATCTTTACAGTGCATTGTTACATCATAGTCTGCTTATGCTGACATCTGGGCTGAGTACTGTATGCTGCGATACAGTCAATCATGCTACCGCACTATACCTACAACTGACCGACTTCTGAAGACGCGAATAGAACAGATACAATTAATTGTATGGCTAATCCTTCTGTTTTTTTATACATATACCAATACAATAGTTTTGCTGAACCTTCATAGAAAACTGATAAGCTTTTAAGTACCGACAACTGTGTATAAATACAAAGCAAATGGAAACAATCTAAATCACAATTACATCTGTCGCCAGTGCAGCATTTTACTTATTGATCTTTTCCTTTTGCCATCAGTCCTGTGTTACGACTGCAGAGACTTAAACTCCGCAACAAGAAATAGCAAAAAAAAAAACAAAACAGTTTTGCATAATTAATAATAATTATTTATTTCTCAAAATACAGGAGTGAAAGAATCCCTAAGTTGGGTGTGAATTTATGCTGATATATATGGTCCAATATTGCCAGGTGTTGACTCGTTTAAGTTTCATTCATGGGAATGGAGATCCTATTTTTCTTGTCGAGAAAATTTATACAGCATTCAGTGATCATTCTTGGGATTTAGGAAGCAATTCGCTACAAGCTTTGTGAAGCTAGCCATAAGGGGGGGGGGGGCTGCTGAGAGACTACTGGTGTCACCTGTCAGCACTGTAGACTGTGAATGTGGATTCAGTAAGATGAACTTCATAAAAACTGACATCAGAAATAAGCTCTGCATCTCATCTCTCGAGAATTTAATGAGAATCAGCATGTACAGATGTGAAAAATTAGACTTTGAAACTGCATTCAACAAGTGGGCAGCCCTACAATCGTGACGGATCTTCATGTAACACTTTGTAACATTTTGTTAATGCTTCTTGTAATTAAAGTATTAACTAATCCATCTTTTGTAATTGTCATTGCCTGTTACATTAATAGACTAAATTAACACTTGGAAAAATGTACACTACTTTTTTGGCGACACTTTTTGAAAATTGGCGACAAAATATTGAGGTTGGCGATTTTTTTGGCGACAGCTTTTTAAAAGCCAGGACCATCCCTGTCTTATGCATAATAGTTTTCGAAGTTTATTAGAAATAGGGACATCAACTAATACTATTAATCACACAATGTTGGTATGTGTGTTTGCTTTTTATTTTATCGCTTCTTAGTACGTTTTTGAGAGCTTTGGTGCCAGTGTATGTAATATTGGGGTGTTCTTGGAGAGTCTTGGGGTGTCCTGGGGTGTTTAGTGAGACCGGTAGTCATTTCTCTGATGGATGCAAATAATGCTTCAACTTTACAATTGAATGATATGATATTAAACACATCTATCACCACTGCCTTTACACCTTCCATAATAGTCCTACAATCTAAGACGTATCACATGTTATTTATGTTTTCTGTGCTACGACCCAAACATAAATAGCAGCGTCGAGGTCTTACATGTAGGATATCACTAAAACAAAAATAACATGTGCTAAGCCTTACACTGTAGGACTAACATGCAGGACTACTTCCATATTTGCCCTATATGTAAGACCTCAGCGCTGATATTTTCTGTTTTGGACGTCAGGCGCTAAAACAAAAATAACGTGCTATCTCTTACATTGTAGGACTACATCTATATATTCTGCCATTCAAAGAATTAGCAATTTAACGCCATCATAGCACACCACGTAAGGTCCAAAAGTGTATCGGTGTTGGAGCTTAGCTGCCTCAATTAACTTTCCACCTCAAAGAAAATTCCAAAACATTTTTTAAAAACAGATATATGATCGTGGCTCAATATCTTTTGGAGTCTAATGCCTCGAGTTATTTCCCTTAATGCGCTTCCGGTTTATTGATCTAATCGTGTAGACGCTTAGATAGGTAAAATTTTATTATAAATTGAAGTAAATGCAAGCATCCAGTAACAGATAATGATCAGTAACCGAAAGTCACATTAGCCAAAAGTGCCTCATGGTTTATGATAGAATGACGAAAAAGTTCATTTTATTTTCTAGAAATGTATTTCATGTCTCTAGGAGATCACTTTCATCATCGGTAAGGGAGCCTCTCTACAACTCTGTTGCTGTTAAAAAGACACTTAAAAAAGAGAGAAAAAAAATATATATAACGTTAATAGCTAATTTGTGGCATGCATTTTCGCTGCTGTAATATGCATCTCACCAAGTTGCTCTCCACCTCCTCCCCCCATTCTTTTTATGGCGGAGAACAATGTTTAAGGCATTACTCGTGCTGGAGCATCAGTTTTGTTATTCAGGTGGTTACATACAAAATCAAAGGTGCATAATAAATTGATGTTGGACACGTTGAATGAAAAAGCATAAACATGCCATTAATGTTATTTCATTTGGTAGATAATTTCTTACTTTTCATAGATGGAGAAGAAAAAAAAGAGTAAAAAAATTGAGGATTATTCCAGTACACATGTTAATATAATTTTACAATATAAATATCAGAGTTCAGCAACGATATAAAGCAAGGATTTCAAAATGAATACTTTTTGCTACCAATATCGAAACAGTTTTGCCACATAACTGTCAGATATGAGCAATGATGGAAAACTATGGCAATATTTCCCATATTATTCATTATCAAGTGTAGGATCGTCTAAGAGAATGAAAAAAGTTCGGATACATGCTGAACATATTTAATCAAGGAAAAGGTATTCAGCGATCTATTTGACAATCTGAACCCTCAACAAAAATGACTGTGACTACTTAATAGTATGTTTGATAAAATTAATTACATTTATTTAAACATCAATGAATTTAAATAAGTTGCGCACAGCATACATAGATTTTGTCAAAATGGGTTAAGAACAAAAATGTTTATATCCAAGTTAAAAGCAATGACTTGTGCTTTTTGTATTTTAAACAAATGTTCCTGTTATTTTAGTAGATATCCAATGAAAAGTAGGATCTCAGCGAATTTGACAATGATTTTGATATCACTGCATATATCTATGAACTTACCAAAATTTACCAAATGACCAAAAAGGAATATACACTTTGCCACGATGACATTTGCACCATTAAGTTGAAATGACAAGCATAATAAAATAGAATTAGGATATATGTGCAGCCTATAATCTAGAACATTTATTCAACAATGCACTGACACTTAGTTTTTCATTTTTGAAAATATTCCACAAGTGAAATATTCTTGTTTTCCTTTTGTTTTCTGGGTCTGACATTGTTTCAGTTTCCCTTCCGAAACATTCCTTGGTTGCATAAGTATGGAGTTTGCTTCCTTGTACAGGAGAGTCAATAACAGAGAATAAAATATATCATTA
This sequence comes from Sinohyriopsis cumingii, assembly GCA_028554795.2. NCBI lineage: Eukaryota > Metazoa > Mollusca > Bivalvia > Unionida > Unionidae > Sinohyriopsis > Sinohyriopsis cumingii. Next base: position 57,913,186 of record CM068840.1, read on the forward strand.
TTCAAATAATGCGGTAACCAACATATGGCAACATCTTTGTTGCCAAAAGTATTGTTCTAAGGTACACCTTTCTATCTTTTAAATAATTTATTTCGAAGATAAATATTAAATAGGTTTTCTGGGTGACAAGTTTTGGGGTGAATTCTCCAACCAATTGGGGCGAGTTCTCCAACCAATCTAGGGCGACTTCTCCAGATATGTTGGGGCCAGTTCTTTCAGGGTGAGTTCTCAAAATACCTATTTTTTTTATGACTGACCTCTTCATTGCAGACAACTAGCAAAATCCTTCTTCTGTTGATCTCTGGCAATAAATCCCTTCGAACACTCACTTCTTTAGCATTAGTCCCAGAAGAACATAACACCTGTGTATTCAGGGGTTATTGACCTAAGATTTCAATTGCTGACTTATGCAAGGAAAGCAACATCACCTCAAGTCAAGAGCAATGTGTCGTAACTGTTCCTAGTACTTATATTAGTATCCTAGTCCTACAATGTAAGACCTTGTCCCACATATTTATGTTTGGGGCATCAAGGTCTTACAGCCCAAATAACAGCACTGTGTAGCGTATTCCGATGTTGATAACATCAGAATGATAAGTCAGATTATCGGAGTATCTCACACTCTTGGCAGCCCATATCAGCGCTTTTCTACAAATTAAAGTTATAATGTTTTAGTCATACTTTACTTACTCTGATGTCTTTTTCATAATAAATTCAAATTCCCACACAAGCAAATGGACCTGTTTTCAAGTTCCGTTGGCCAACATTTCAGTTGGCTGGAATGTGATGGAAGCCATGAATACCAAAATTGGTTAAAAGGGTGATAAGAATCTTGAATGAAATGAAACTATTGAAACATGATCTTCAATATTAATATATTTTTATTCATGTTGTTAAAGAATTAAACTTTGACTTTACCTGATTTTTGTATTCTTGGCTTCCATCGCTTTCCAGCCACCTGTAATGTAGAAAACTGAAAGGAAATCACATGTAAGTGTTAGCAGGTTTCATTCCCCTATCAAATTTTAATAATGTGAGAAATGTTGTGATTTTTTGTTTTCATTACTCCAGTGACTTTTAAATTCTTTGTTTAACATGCTCCACAAAATGAAATATACACATAGCTATCGAAAATACAGCCTTTATTAGTCCAGCTTCTGTTTAGTACTTTCAACTCAAATATACAAGTCCATATGATACATTTTGTCAGGAACTCAGTATGTGTTTGCTTTTACTGTAGACCCTCTCTTTTTACAGATATTCTATGAAGCACACAATGCTGCATTCTGTAATCAACAGCTTGAAAACATACTTAGGATTGCTGGTTTGATCATTGCTTAGATTAATTTTACCCAGTGGATTGGTAAAAGTGATGAAAATATGTAATTACTTAAATATTTTCTATAGGAGCTCAACTTTAAACTTTTATGTGTTATTTTCAGTTGATGCAAATATTGATACATTACAGTCTTTTAATCCCCATAACAAAAGCTGCAAACTGTTCCCAACTTTTCCTGGAGTGTACACAGCATGCCCAGATATAAAAAATGCTTTTCCATTGGGTTGAGTCTTAGATTGTGTTAAAGAGATTCTTTTTTTAAAAAATTTCATTCTCATTTGGTTTTAAAATGGCCTTTCCAGGTGGAGTGCTAACAACTCTAAACTTCAGAGATTTTCTGCACATGTATGCATACACTGTTGCACAGGCATAATGAGGTAAAAAAAAACTGACATGGGACTTGTGTGATTAAATTGTGAATTTGCCAGTTCCATTGGCAAATACACTAGCAGAATATACTACCTGATCCAGTTTGGGATATTCTTGCAATAACTTCAATAACATTTTTCCTTCAGCATTTTTGAATTCAAACCATGCATCAACTCAATGTGGCTGAAAATGTCTTTGTCTGTTATGTGTTTGACATTTTTGCAACCACAAAATCTGGCTTACATGTCTTTTTGGAGGAACAATTACCTCAGACTTAGTGGCAGCCTTTCATCTTTTCACTTTCTTATGAATTTTCCTTTTATGAATCTACCACCTTTTTTTGCAAACATATTTCATCCAAATAGAAAAGATCACCTCATATGACAACTACTTCTAATAAATTGATCATAGCATACATTTTGTCATTTAAATGCTCCTTTAGTATAATTGTTTCATTCAAAACACAGTTAAATACATTTAAGTTGATTCTCTGTATAAACAATTAAAAAAATTAAGACTTGTTCGTTGTTACTGTCATTCAATCAGTTTATAAAGGAAACATACTTATATTGAAGTAGTGCCTTTCATTAAGTGCATTGACTCAGTAGATTGAAATCAAAGGGTGGTTCATTCATGAGTATCTGTGCTGAATAAACACAATAGAACATGGTTGTTTAAGCACTGTTAATTAATCATGCTGGATTTGTTTGTTTGAAGTGTTTTGATTGGTTGATAATTTGGTCGCTTAACCCAGTATGCAGTCAAGCAGTAATAAAACTCGCGCACATGAGTTATCACAGCTATTCACATACTACTTACTGTAGTATCACAAAATGTAAAAAAAACCATGGTAGATTCAAGCATTCAGTATGCGGCAATTGCCCAGAGGGCATTAGTATCCAGATAAAGGTGATCAAGGTATGAGGACGAGCTGTTGTCTGGTATTAGTACCTTGAAAAATTTAACTGACTTCAAAAATGTAATAGTCTAGTGTGTGAATCTGTTGAATGGGATCAGCCCTACAAGTAGTGGAATTTGGTACATGCATTTTGTTGGCATCTTGTTTGATTTAGATGTCAGCATTAATGATAAGCATTATCAATGAACAGTTCACATGATCAACCTAATTACTGCAGTAACCTGTTTGTATTCATTCCACATCTCATTCGCATTCAATCTGCATTCAAAATTTTCAAGGCAACAAAATGTTTTGCAGCAAAGAGTTAATAAGCTGTTATCAATAAGTAATTGTCATTTACAGATGAGAATGAACTAGATGATAATAAATTTAAGAAAGCTGGGTTTTATTTCATTCATTTTTTAACTGTCTGTTGAAAACTCGGTGGAAGCAGTAGTCCAATAAATCAGCCCCCTAAAACCTGTACTGATACTGATGAACAGTTTGAGGGTTTGATCTCTCCTATTCACAGAATCAAGGAAAGATTCTTTTTGGCAATATGCACAGAATATTTCTGGATCAAATCATATGTTTAACAACTTATAAATCCACATGGAATAACACAAACCTATGCCCTGTGCCCATTTTTAATTATGTGGCTAAATCAGTCTGATTAAAATCAGATCTCCACTGTCCTCCTTTGTGAAGATCTGACAGCAACTGCTTAGGGGTTTTGTTCTGGTGACCTTTGAATTAGCCAAGGAAAATTCAGCTTTCAGAAACCTGAAAGTGAATCAAATTGTTTAGCACACTTTGATACTTGTCAGGCATACTGCTCAGTCTTCCAAATGCAAAGGTATATGACTATATCTGATTAGCTGATAAAATTAGCAATTATGGTAATAGCATAGGTGACCAGAACATGACCCCGAAGCGGTCACTGTCAAATCTTCATGCAGGATGATGGAGATCAGATTTTAATCAGATTGTAGCTAAATATGGCTGTGACCATGTACTGGTATATGTCTAAACTGTATGCTGACCCTCAGATTGTCCATGATTATCAACACAGGTTTAGGGTTAATTTATTGGACTATGGAAGCACAGTGTCACACTTAGGATGAGCCTTTGTGATTTTAAATGTGGCATCCTCTACAACATAGCACTATCTGTTTTGTATAAGAATGGGTCAACAATCAGTAATCATAAATTATTTAAAATTTGCTCAAAATAACTTAACTTTTGTGTTGTGAGTGTTCGTAGTCATGAATTTTAGCTCATCTGGCTATAAGGTTCAGTAAGCTTATGGTAGGCTCTGCATCCGTTACAAATTTAGATTTTCAACTTAGTCTTAAAAAAACCACTGGACCAATTCTGACCAGATTTGGCACAGAGCATCCTGGCACTGAGGACTTTCATGTTTATACAAATGATGCTGATCCATCATCAAACATGGCCCCTGTAACTAAAGATAGCAGAAATCATTTAAACAACTTCTTTTTAAAACAAACACTAATCAAAATTCAACCAGATTTGGCACAGAGCGTCCTGGCATGAAGGTCTTTACAAATTTATACTAGTGATATTGAACCATATTCAAATATGGCCACTATTACTAAGTACTAAATAAAACATGACTTTTCAAAAACTGTTGAAGTGATTTTTCCAAATTTTACAGAAGGAGTCCAGGTACAGTATAAAGGATTTTCAGGTTTGTACAAATGATGCCAAAACACCACTAAGTGTAGAAAACATTTACACAACTTTATGATAGATAACTGCTTAATGGAATTTGATGAACTTTGAAATAAAATATCCTGGCATGGGGCCTTTTACTATTGGACAAATGATGTTGATGTGCTATCTTTATGAATGAATATTGAAAAGTATAGAATTTACAATCGACAGCATTGGAATAAATTTCAACAGAAAGCATTATAATAACCCATATTTGTTGGCTCATGCATGGAGCTGTTAGGTCAGCAGATAAGTGATCTTGCTATGCCTTTTGTTAGTTATGTGAAATATTTATTCACAACTGGAAGGGTATACCTGCTGTGTTCAGCCATGTTGAAATAGACTTTAACAGTTGTTCCACATTAAATCCAGTCTTACCTTTAAAACTGAAGCATAAGAGAGTATAGAGAAAATTTTATTTTGAAATATTACTGGTAAGTGATGACATAGCTGTTGCTCATCATGATGATGCCATGTCTTGTAGTCTTTCTTGTTTGGCAATTGAGACAAAATGCCTTGTCTTGTAGTCTTGCTTGCTTTTCAAGAGAGACAAAAGGACTTGTCTTGTAATTTTGCTTGCTTTTCAAGGGGACAAAATGCCTTGTCTTGTACTCGTGCTTGCTTTTCAAGGGGACAAAATGTGTTGCCTTGTAGCCTTTCTTGCTTTACAAGGGAGACTAAATACCTTGTCTTGTAGTCTTGCTTGCGGGAGGTCGTGGGTTCGATCCCCGGCCGAGTCATACCAAAGACTTACAAAAATGGTACTAACAGCTGCTTCGCTTGGCGCTCAGCATTAAGAGGTTAGTGTTAGGACTGGTCGGCCCGGTGTCAGGATAATGTGACTGGGTGGGACATCATGCTACATGACTGTGGCATGATGCCCCAGTGCTAGACATCACTATAAACTGCCACATTGCAGACATCGTAGCGATATGACTGGAAAATTGTTAAAGCTACATTAAAAATCCAAATCGCATCACATTGTAGTCTTGCTTGCTTTTCAAAGGACAAAAGACCTTGTCTTGTACTCTTGCTTGCTTTTCAAGGAAGACAAAAGTCATGTCTTGTAGTTTTGCTTGCTTTTCAAAGGAGACAAAAGGCCTTGTCTTGAACTCTTGCATGCTTTTCAAGAGAGACAAAAGGACTTGTATTGTAGTCTTTCTTGCTTTTCAAGGGAGACAAAAGGATTTGCCTTGTAGTCTTTACTGCTTTGCATGGGAGACAAAAGGACTTGTCTTGTAGTCTTGTTTGCTTTTCAAGGGAGAAAAAATGTCTTGAACTCTTGCTTGCTTTTCAAGGAAGATAAAATGCTTTGTATTCTTGCTTGCTTTTCAAGAGAGATAAAGGATCTTTCTTGTACTGTTGCTTGTTTTTCAAGGAAGACAACGATGCCTTGTCTAGTACTCTAGCTTGCTTCACAATGGTATTCAAAAGGCCTTGTCTTGTACTCTTGTTTGCTTTGCATTGGGACAAAATACCTTGTATTCTTGCTTGCTTTTGCAAGGAAGACAAAATGCCATGTCAAATTAATAGTCCAGCAAATGCCCTTTTGATTTTGGATATCAGCTTTTCAGAGATACCAATCCAGTAATTTTATGTTTTCTTCAGGATAATAAACACACACTGGCCGAGCACCAGCAAAAGTTGATGGCAAAAGGACTCCCCAAAAAACTACCCATACCTGGAGTTAAGAAAGTGCTGGTGGTTGCATCAGGCAAAGGTGGAGTGGGGAAATCAACAACAGCAGGTATGACTATGTATATTTCTCAGCTGTATAGAAATAGCCATCATAAGAGTTGGGTGACCTGATGATTTTGCATTTTATACAATTGGAGGTACAATGATAATTTTTATGGTTGAATGATTATTATCCATAACCACCAGACTGTCCATGCCTCATATAGATTTAAGCACAAGAGACATGTAGTTTTTTGTAGCGCCATTTAGTATAGCATGATTTTGGGTATAACACGATGATACTGTGGACCCCATGACCAAAATGATCAGAATTAAAATCTTTAAAAAAAACACAACAAAGTTTAGAATTCTAAACATCTGTCATTGGAAAAATTTACATCAGAACAATTTTGCTAAAATTGGATATTGCTAAAACATGTTTTGAAAATCCATCTTTGTATCTGATTTTCCAGTATTGAGTCATTTGTTAGATACTGTATTCCTAACAAGGTAAAGCACTTCCAAAATTACCTGTCTCTAAGGAGCCACTTTCAAAATTACCTGTCTCTAATGAGCCACTTCCAAAATTACCTGTCTCTAATGAACCACTTCCAAAAGTACCTGTCTCTAATGAGCCACTTCCATGAGTACCTGTCTCTAATGAGCCACTTCCAAAAGTACCTGTCTCTAATGAGCCACTTCCAAGAGTACCTGTCTCTAATGAGCCACTTCCAAAAGTACCTGTCTCAAATTAGCCACTTTCAAAATTACCTGTCTCTAATGAGCGACTTCCAAAATTACCTGTCTCTAATGAGCCACTTCCAAAAGTACCTGTCTCTAATGAGCCACTTCCAAGAGTACCTGTCTCTAATGAGCCACTTCCAAAAGTACCCGTCTCTAATGAGCCACTACTTTGAAGAGTCTTTGTCAGCTATTTTAACTGTAACAATACACCAGCTAGCAAGTTACATCTGGCAATAAAGTCACTCCAGTGGGTCCGCCACTTAAACTTTGTGGACATAGTTCATCAATCATGCGGGTACCTCTAAGAATACAGCTGTGAATCCTTCCTTTGATCTGTTGCCACCGATGTGTCATTAAATAATGTCTTACAATAAACTTCTTTTATTTGTTATTCAAAACTAGTGATTTAAGAGCTCCATTGCTGCCTAGAATGCATTTTACAATCACCAGATAGAAGGTGACAGTACTGAGAGATGCTCATTTATATATGGTCCCTTGAACAATGTGGATATTGCGATTTTACTTGGATGTGTACTTTTGTGAACAAGTGGCATGTTTTTTGTGATCACTGGATTTGAAATTAATTAAATGCATGTAAATTTGTGATTTTTATTATTTTGAGCTGTGCTGTACACTTTGGTGTAATTCAGTCATTTGTACTGTACCATATGCTGTAATTATGTTATCTGTGATGTAATTCAGTCATCTGTGCTATACCCTATAATGTCAGTCAGTCATCTGTGCTCTGTGCTGTACCATGTGATGCATTTGAGTAATCTGTGCTGTACCATGTAATGTAATTCAAACAGTTGTCTGTGCTGTACCCTATAATTTAATTCAGTCATCTGTGCTGTACCCTGTGAAATTCAGTCAGCTTTACTTTATCCTATAATGATAGCTTTGCCATTACATTATGAGTGAGTAATTCAGTTGGTTTATCTGTAGGCTATGTATATCAGTCGTTAGTGCTGTATGCTATGGTGTAATTCAGTCATCTGTGCTGTACCCTGTGGTTTAATTCAGTCATCTGTGCTGTACCCTGTGGTGTAATTCAGTCATCTGTGCTGTACCCTATGGTGTAATTCAGTCATCTGTGCTGTATCCTATGGTGTAATTCAGTCATCTGTTCTGTACCCTGTGGTGTAATTCAGACATGTGCTGTACCCTATGGTGCAATTCAGTCATCTGTGGTGTAATTCAGTCATCTGTTCTGTACCCTGTGGTGTAATTCAGTCATCTGTACTGTACCCTATGGTGCAGTTCAGTCATCTGTGGTGCAATTCAGTCATCTGTGCTGTACCATGTGGTGTAATTCAGTCATCTGTTCTGTACCCTGTGGTGTAATTCAGTCATCTGTACTGTACCCTATGGTGCAATTCAGTCATCTGTGGTGCAATTGAGTCATCTGTGCTGTACCATGTGGTGTAATTCAATGATCTGTGCTGTACCCTGTGGTGTAATTCAGTCACTACTCATCATATTTAAGCAGTATTTTGAACTGGAGTTAATTTTCACAAGTACTCTTTCAGCATGCGGCTAGAATATTAATGAAAAAAACTCCAATGTATCCATTTCAAGTGGCCATATAATAAGATTCACTTATAGAAATCCCACAAAATTTATATTGATTCTATTCTAAATTTGTTGAGGTATGTCAGTAAAATACCCAGCTTTAATCCATCCAAAGAGATAAGGAATCTTAATATTCTTACTGCTGTGTGTTCTTTACCTGTCAGGTTTTAATTGCTTTGATAATTACTGGCTGTTATTACCACTGATAATTATCAAGGTGACACAAGAGAAGCACAGTATTATTCAGTCCTCTGTTTGCTGAGAAATTTGATGAAAAAAAGCATTCAAAGAAACATTGTTAGTCATACATTTCTATATCAGTTTGAAAATGGAATGGATGGACGATTATAGATACATTTTGTACCATAATTTTATTGACACGGTGGCTTTGTACCATGATTGATGATTATTCATTAAAAAAAATTAAATAACATTGATACAAATTTTATCACAGTGATTGCACTACATTCTTCATTCTTGTGCTTTCTAAATAAAAGTATTAAATATTTAAAAATTAGTTAAACCTCTCATACTTTATATGTAATTATTACTCACTTCTGTGCGATTCCCTTTTGGAAAGGCCACCCCTCTTATTGGTCACTTTCTTGCTGCAAAATAGGTGGCTTTATAAGAGGGAGACAAATGTACTCATTTTGGTCTTTGTTGTCAAATGACATAATATGGATTGAAAGTAAACAACATGAATGCAGTGAAGTGAAAAATATATTGAAAGTACATAAGCAGAAGTTATATATGCTACCTGGTATATGTTTAGAGTGGCACTTTGTTTATTTTTCCCCATCCCCACTTCCAGTGACACACATTCAGGTATTTTCATGTAGGTTTGGATCATTTTGTGGCAGATGTACAAATTTGACTTGGTGAGCAGTAGTTATGGATTCCAACTGTCACCATATGAGGGAGAACAGTAAATGTATATGTGTAGTTAGATTAAGTGCAGCTTGAGTGAAACTGCATGCTATTCACAAAGCTAGATGATACAGTAATGTGTCTTCTGCATAGTTGTCCACTTAAAACCTTCATTTGTAGAATATTTTGACTCGTGTCTCTAGATTTACTCAGTGTGAGTACTTCGGAAACACAGAGAAGGGAGAGAAGAATAAGTTTCCCAAAGAAAAACTAATGATTTAAAATATGATATTTATATATTGAGCTAAAAGGGTAATATGCCTGGCAAAAATACTTCCTTTGCACATGTGAAGAATGTATAATGTCCCTATGCACAACATTTCCATGACAATATGCAATATTAGTGTTATTATCTCTTTGAATTCCTTATTGTAGGAATAAGTGCCCAGTTGGTATACAAAGTATGTCATTCAGTATATATATATATATATATATATATATATATATGACTGTATTTGTAGTCACTTCTCATAGGCTTTTCCTGTTTCTTATATTTATAGATTCAAGTGCATTTTCCAAAAGGTATTCACAGAGATAAATATTTTTATTGTTTTTAATTTGCTCATTCAGAATTACTAAAGAGGTTTTTCTTTTATTTCAGTAAACATTGCTTTAGGTATTGCTGCAGTTAACAAGGTAGGTACCATCTTGCATCACATTAACCAATTAATTATTGACAATGTCAAATGAAGAAGTGAAAATTTAAATGTCTAAGTAAAGTTCAATCTTAAAGCTCAGGTATGGAGACAATCTTAAATAAATAAAAACAAAAATCTGCTTTTTGTACACGAAGTCCAATTTACTGGTTTAGTTTCCTCTGGTTGAATTCCAATAATGTTTTGCAACAATTAATTAGGAATTAGATTTTCCAAATTTCCAACTGTATTACCAGCCTTGATTTAGGCCTATTTCCTGAGATGCGCATAGCTGCCAACCCTTACGATTTTGGCGTGAATTTCATGACTTTTTCAGCAATTCACTGAATCTACTTACATGCAAAAAAAATCACGAATACACCAATTCTCAATTATTTTAAATGTCAGAAGCCACATGTAAGATTGAATGTCCATAAAAAGATAGGGCTTGATAAGGGAGATAGTGGTGAATAGACTAATAAATTATAGGTTTAGACTTTGGTACTGCTTATTTCTTGTGATATTGTTAAACATTTATGCTATTTTCAGAAATTCAAAAGGGGAGTTAAGTGCAGAGTTAAACAGAAAGTGAAAAGTATGTAGGTTAGCAGGTCTGTAAAATTTTAGCCATGAAAATAGTTTAGTGGTCATGCAAATGTCTTGACTGAACTATCCTCGAAATGAATGTAAAGTACATTTTCCGAGACCATCCCCAAATCAGGAACAATCACTTCTTCCTCCTCTCAAAAATAAAGTCAGCAACCTTCAGTTAGACTTAATAAATTGATTAATAATATTTGAAAGATAATTGTTATACTTATTGTTGTTGTTGTTGTGAAATAGACAAATTGTATCTTCTACTTTGTCCATGTCTAATTCCACAACTTAACATCAAGACATGGTTATGTCCCTTGTTTAGTACAGTGGGAAATACAATTTGGTTAATTCTTGGATTTTGCCCTTGTATCATTTAAGTAATTATGAGAAATAGTATGTATTGATATTTACTGTTATTTTAACAGGGTTCCCACACGACCAAGAAATCAGGAAAAAGTCGGAAGAAATTATATTTTTTCCAACCATGAAAAGTCCTTGAATTTTGCAAATATTGAAAGTTGGGAAAAAAAACGGGAATTTTCCTCCACAACTTGACACCGAAACAATTATGTAATTGAGTCGTAACTGAACTGATTGTGAGTTAAATTTATCAAGTCCTAACCAGAATATTAGGTTGTTGCAGTATGGATCATTTGGCTGCTTGCCATAAATATATTTGTTGAGACAATCTGAACACTCAGTGGATTAGATTTATCTAGTAGACTTTTTGTTTCACAGACAGCTCGATATCCGTATTTTTTTTATGGAAGGTATGAAAACCAGTCTAACATCTTAATATGCCAACATGGTGCGTTAAAGCATAGCTGCTTAGTGGATGGTCTAGCAAACTTAAACGTTGTCAAAACAAGTTATACCTGCATGAAATCGATATGAAAATTATTTCTTTTCTCAGAAATTGTGAGTGTTAAAATCATTATGTCTTTAATCTGCTGAAAGACGATAAAACTAATGTGTTGATGAAATTTGAGCTGGTAATAGCGATTTCAATTGCTAGTCGCATCGGCACACAGAATCTCACAACCGTCATTTTCAAATATTGTAGAAAAAAATATTAAATGAAAGTCGTATACTGGTTATAATGAAAATAAAAAAACAAAAGAGCACAAAATTCTCTATATTTATTCTAGACCAACTTCTGGAGTTTTGTTGTATCACGTGACTACCATGTTGACATGTGCTGTCTCATGCAGGGAACATATGAAGCAGGGAACCAGACCACTCTGCTTGATGAATCAGACTGTCCAAGTTTTATTTAGTTGTTCTCGAAATAAATACGTTGAGAATTATATGTTCTTTCTTGATTTTTACAAAAGGTATCAGACTTTCATATAATATAATTGAACTTTTGTACAACAACATTAAAAGGTGTTTGTTGTTGATATCACGTGACTATTGGACTTCCGATGTCGTTGTTTGAGATTTGTGAAGTCATGTGACTTAATGCAAACTATGCTGAGTTTCATTAGTCTGTCAGAGGAATAAAGACTTGACAATTATAATACTTGCCATTTTTGAGAAAATAAATAATTTTCCTATTGAGTTCATGCAGGTATAAGTCGATATAACATAGTTTAAATTTGCTTGGCCCGCTGGTAAGCTATCTTACAGTGGTGGCAGATTCCAAATTTTTTATATGTAATTGCTCTGAACCCACACTCCATCCTAAATGTCCAGATGTGAAAAATGGGGTTGGAATATTCAGAGGAAACCCAGATTAGACAAATTTTGAATCTCTGAGCTGAACTTTGGTGCAAAACTATTACACAGTGACATGTAGCTTGAAGAATTGGTTTCAGATCTTAAGTAAAACGCAGGAGAAATGGGAAATTTTGTCGTCCCTTTTATTATGTATTAAGAAACGATAAGAGCCCATGTATCAATACAGGTTTGGGGACTGGTTTATTGAACTACAAGAAGACAAGTTGATTTTACAGAAAATTCAGGCCTTGTTTATTCAAAAATATATAATTTTGAAGGTCTTTTGTCAAAATTTAAATCAGTCCTATTGTAAATGTCTTTAAATTATGGAATTTTTAACCAAATCATTTTAATGAGTTTAGGTTGGTTGAAAAATCTTGTCTGAGATTTTATTGACACATAAATTCAGGGTTAAACTTTTTTTGTTACAAGATAAGATTCTAATACTTTGCATTTTATTGGGTTTTTTTATACTGTGATAGGAAATGTTTACATTGTATAACATGCAGATATATTGCTCTAGAATTCTTTAGAATTAAAGTTTTGAAAGGAAACAAAATAATTTATACTCATTATGTTGTTTCTGTGTAGCAACATAATGTGTGTCAGCAGAGCAAAGTTAGAATTTGTACTCTGTACATTGAAATGGTTTTAAATGCCAATTTATAGGAATATAGTCAGATTTGTTTCGTGTGACTCATTTTGTGGTTTCATACATGATCATCTTTTCTGACATATATGTTTTGGAGAGTCTTGAAAGAGAAACGTCTTCAGATTTGGAAAATGCATGTTTTGTAATCCAAAATGTTCTTTAATTCCATTCAGTTATGGTCATATATTAACCTTGAACAAATTAATTTCATCCTGGAAAAAACCCGGAAAAGACCTGGAAATTTATATTTAGGAAAGCGTGGGAACCATGTTATAAGTTCTCTTAGTTGTGGTCCGACATAATAAATGCTTTGAATTCATAGAGCATCTGGTCACCAATCTGACAAGGCCTAACTTTAAAACAAACTGTGTGCGTCATTTCAATTTAATGGCAGTTGAGAACATTCCTAACCTCTTGCTGGTCTTGGACAAATTCATATATTTCATAGTGACATATGACCCACTTTCTCAATAATTCAGAGTAAAGTTTGACACCCCAAAGTATTTTTGTTTCTTTCTCCCTAATTTACCCCTTGGTCAGTCCCTGATTTTTATTTCTGTTTTCCAGGGCTTCAGAGTGGGTTTACTAGATGCAGATTTGTATGGTCCATCAATCCCAACAATGATGAACCTGAAGGGTCAACCAGAACTCACTAAAGGTACAGCATACATCCAGTGCAAAATCATCATCAAGGTGCATGATTAGTACAGGCATTTACTGCATACGCTTACATATAAGTCCATTCCAACTGCATACGCTTACATATAAGTCCATTCCAACTGCATACGCTTACATATAAGTCCATTCCAACTGCAAACAACATAAACTATGTGTCAGTGAATAAGCATCTAAGACATTTTTTCCTGCATATTACTTTTAACAAACTCCATAGACCCAGATCTGCCAATGCATTATGTGCAATCGGATCTGGCTGTAGTTTGCAGTTTGAAACAACTTAATAGCTAGACATGTATATGGTAATGTAAATCTCAAGGCTTAGCCGGAAAGTAATTTGGTCCAGCGTATTTGATAAATAAAGAGCCTTTGATTATTTTCACAATAATTTCAGTATTTTTTTTTTACAACTGTAATCAACTGTTGATTGTAAGCCCTATTGAGTCATAATGCATACTTTCATTTACACATTGAATACAAATCTGGTTTAAATAGATCATAATGCAATACTGGGATTTTACAGCCTTATAACTTTTTATTTATGCAATTTATTCTGTTTACAGAAAATTTAATGAAGCCACTAACAAACTTTGGAATTAAGTGGTATGTATTACAGTTTCAAGGTTTTAATTTATTTGAAATCAATGCTTGTGACCTTACATAATGAAGAATTTTGCTACTTCACATTATCCTGTTATAAATATTGCTTTTTCACATAAACATGTTAAGAATATTGCTACTTCACATCATGTTATGAATTTTGCTACTTCACATCATGTTATGAATATTGCTACTTCACATCATGTTATGAATAATGCTACTTCACATCATGTTATGAATATTGCTACTTCACATCATGTTATGAATAATGCTACTTCACATTATGTTATGAATGTTGCTACTTCACATAAACATGTTAAGAATATTGCTACTTCACATCATGTTATGAATTTTGCTACTTCACATCATGTTATGAATATTGCTACTTCACATCATGTTATGAATATTGCTACTTCACATCATGTTATGAATATTGCTACTTCACATCATGTTATGAATATTGCTACTTCACATCATGTTATGAATATTGCTACTTCACATCATGTTATGAATAATGCTACTTCACATTATGTTATGAATGTTGCTACTTCACATCATGTTAAGAATTGCTACTTCACAACATGTTATGAATATTGCTACTTCACATCATGTTATGAATATTGCTACTTCACAACATGTTATGAATATTGCTACTTCACATCATGTTATGAATATTGCTACTTCACATCATGTTATGAATATTGCTACTTCACATCATGTTATGAATAATGCTACTTCACATCATGTTATGAATATTGCTACTTCACATCATGTTATGAATATTGCTACTTCACATCATGTTATGAATATTGCTACTTCACATCATGTTATGAATAATGCTACTTCACATTATGTTATGAATGTTGCTACTTCACATCATGTTAAGAATTGCTACTTCACAACATGTTATGAATATTGCTACTTCACATCATGTTATGAATATTGCTACTTCACATCATGTTAAGAATTGCTACTTCACATCATGTTATGAATTGCTACTTAACAACATGTTATGAATATTGCTACTTCACATCATGTAATGAATATTGCTACTTCACATCATGTTATGAATATTGCTACTTCACATCATGTTATGAATATTGCTACTTCACATCATGTTAAGAATTGCTACTTAACAACATGTTATGAATATTGCTACTTCACATCATGTAATGAATATTGCTACTTCACATCATGTTATGAATATTGCTACTTCACATTTGTTATGAATTTTGCAACTTCACATCATGTTATGAATATTGCTACTTCACAACATGTTATGAATATTGCTACTTCACATCATGTAATGAATATTGCTACTTCACAACATGTTATGAATATTGCTACTTCACATCATGTTATGAATATTGCTGCTTCACATTTGTTATGAATTTTGCAACTTCACATCATGTTATGAATATTGCTACTTCACAGTATGTTATGAATTTTGCTACTTCACATGTTACGAATTTTGCTACTTCATATCACCATGTTTGCTATGCAACATTTAGAAAAGCATCTTATAAGATCAAGGTCGTGACACAATAAGTTCTTTTGTAAAGCAGTTCAAAATAAATTTAAGATTTTGTGTGGGAAGTATGTTATTTACCAAGAAGTTTACATCAAATATGAAGGAAGATAAAACAAATTGGGTTACAACTGAATGAAATCTCAATTTCAGGCAAGAAAAGTTAGGAGCATGTTTTTAACTTAATGATAGAGAAACTGCTTTGGTGACCTAAGTGGTTAGAGTATCTTCCTCAGATGCAGGAGGTCATTGGTTCAAACCCCAGCTGAGTCACACCAGAGACTTATAAAATAATGTTACTAACAGCTGCCTCGCTTGGCACTCAGCATTAAGAGGTTAGTGTTAGGACTGGTCAGTCTGGTGTTGGGATAATGTGGCTGGGTGGGACATGATGCTACATTTCTGCAGCATTATGCCCAGTGCTAGACATCACTATAAACTGCCATACTGCAGACATTGTAGCAATATGACTGAAAAAATTGAAAACTCAATTAAAAATCCAAAATCATACACACACACAGATAGGGAAAATGAAATGTACAGGAATGTACACATTAAAGGCTTAAGACGGAATGTTATGTTTACATATAAAGGAAACTAATGCAGTATATGACAATTTAGGACTTAATCTTAAAATACAAATGTAGATAGATTTAAACTTTTGTGTTCTTTTCTCTTTTAAGTATGTCAATAGGTTTCCTGGTAGATGAAAAGTCTCCAATTGTATGGCGAGGTCCAATGGTGATGTCCGCAATATACAGACTTCTAAGGCAAGTATGTATTGTTCTACTGTAACATTAGATAAGTCATGACTTAATTATTTGCTTCAAAATAATTAAAATTTGATCACCTTTTTGGTGCATTGATCCATCATTGTAACACTTCTCAGGGGAGTCATATTGTGATCTGATTGAGGTTGCCTTATACTGGAGTACATTGTGTGGAAAAGTATAATTCAATCAATACAATGGGTTTTCATGACCTTACCTTTGTTATATCAGGGACTGTGTTATACTGAATTACTGTATAGTAAAATACATTACCATATCTGTGTAATATTAAGGACCATATTTTGCAGAGGTATTTTATAGTGAGACCTATGACTTTACCTGTTGTATATCAGAGACCGTGCTATAGTGCTCTTTAGTGAGATCCATTACCATACATGTGTTATCTCAGACACTGTGTTATAGTGAAATACTTTAACATGAGGTATTTTATTGTGAGACTCATCACCTTACCTGTGTTATATCAGAGACCATGTTATGCTGAAGTGCTCTATAGTGAGATCCTTTACCATACATGCATTATCTCAGCGACTGTGTTATAGTGAAGTACTTGAACATGAGATCCATTACCATACATGTGTTATATCGGAAACCATGTTATACTGATGTGCTTTATAGTGAGAACCATGACCATACCTATGTTATCTTATAGGCTGTGTTATATTAAGGTACTTTATCATGAGATTCATTACCATACCTGTGCAGTATTAGGAACCATGTCATACTGAGGTACTTTGTAGTGAGATCTATTATCTTACCTGTATTATGTCAGGGACAGTGTTATGGTAATTCATAGTGAGATCCATTATCTTACTTGTATTATATCAGGGACAGTCATAGTGAGATCCATTATCTTACCTGTATTTTATCAGGGACATTGTTATGGTAATTCATAGTGAGATCCATTATCTTACCTGTATTTTATCAGGGACAGTGCTATGGTAATTCATAGTGAGATCCATTATCTTACCTGTATTGTATCAGGGACAGTGTTATGGTACTTAACAGTGAGATCCATTATCTTACCTGTATTATATCAGTGACATTGTTAAGGTAATTCATAGTGAGATCCATTATCTTACCTGTATTATATCAGGGACAGTGTTATGGTAATTCATAGTGAGATCCATTATTTTACCTGTATTATATCAGGGACATTGTTATGGTAATTCATAGTGAGTTGTTGTTGTTGTTGTAGGGTTTAACGCCATTTTTCAGCACACGATAGGCTATACATGGCGGCCAGTATTAATGGTGGAGGAAGAACCCGGGAAATCCCCGGAAAGAACCACCGACCCTCAAGAAGCTACTGGCAAGCTTTCTCACATATCCACATTGGCCGAATCCGAGACTCGAACCCATGCAGACAGAGGTGAGATGGCAGTGATCCGTAACGGAGAGCGCTTTAGACCACTCGGCCACTCGGGGCCCCAATTCATAGTGAGCTCCATTATCTTACCTGTATTGTATCAGGGACAGTGTTATGGTACTTAACAGTGAGATTCATTATCATACCTGTATTATATCAGGGACATTGTTATGGTAATTCATAGTGAGATCCATTATCTTACCTGTACTGTATCAGGGACAGTGTTATGGTAATTCATAGTGAGATCCATTATCTTACCTGTATTATATCAAGGACATTATTATGGTAATTCATAGTGAGATCCATTATCTTACCTCTATTACCTGCCATGACAGCCATTTTGGCAATCTTCTTATTTCCACTCCACCTGAATATATGGTCATATGAACATGGAGTTTTTACTTAAAGATTTAATATGATGTGTACTTATGTGATGCTGTGCAGTTTCATATTTTTCTTTGGGTTAGATTTTTAAAGAAAAAGAATTTCCACAGTTTTTCTCACTGGTTATACTGGCTATTTAAAAAAGCTCTTGTATAGTTTAGGTATTGGTTAAAGAAGCTTTAATTCCCTTTATTTTGGTGTATGATTGATGGGTGTAATATGTGTATTACACTATGCATGTTGACCTTACTTCAAAGGTGCACCTATAAACAAACAGCTTGCTCGGCTTGATCATTTTCACTTTGTGGACTTCTGAGGTAAATTGTTAAAAAAAAGAGCCAATAACCTTTTTTTTTTGACATTTTATGTATTTGGTAATTCATTGTCTAGACTGGCATATTTCATTTTCCCAATTTTAATAACTGGTAAAGATAGTTTATTGTAGATTAAATTCAAGCTGATTCTTTGAGCACATGAGAGCAATCATTTTGGTGAGTTGGCTCATGTAGAATTTCTATCAGCATACTATCCTAAGAAATTTCAGCCACAGTACATAAAGGATGCCAATATTTGTTCCATTGTGCGTGTTGTAAATGCATACAACTTCACCTTACACCTACCTCTCTCTCAAACGTTCATGTTATCTGTAGAGAGTTGTCCAAGTTGCTGATCTGGGGTCCAGTATGGCTGCCACCATGACCATCTTGAAAATCTTGCTACAGTTACTCCTCCTGAATGGATGGTCATATCAAAATGACTTCTTTTGATGTCTGTTTGATCATAAATAAAAATGGGGCTAATAGAAGTCCAATATGGTAGCCATCTTGAAAATCATCCCGTTACACCTCCTAGTGATAGAAAATTATACTGATGTACTGTTTTCACCGAAAGAATTCTTATTATGTCTAGCTGGTCTTAAATGAACATGGTGCATATGTTACATCCGATATGGCCACTACACAATGGCCATCTTGAAAGTCTTGTTATGGTCATATCAACACAAGCTTTTCACTAAAAGACTTCTTATCATGTCTGCTTGGTTGATACGTGTGACAAAACTGCATTTCAGACCAGTAGATTAAACATTTTGATCAGTAGATTGACTTCTAAACCAGTGTATTTTTTATTGGCATACAGTTTACATTCTTCAAGGGGGCTGAAAACATAGCAAGTGCCTGTTTTGCCATTGTATCTTCAAAGTATAATAAAACAGTAATTTTGTAACTTAAATCAGATTCAGATTGTGATGGCAATGTTACAGTAATAATTAGTTAGTCAGTATATTTTCAATTAATGAACAATGTGTGAGTTGTTTATCTTATACTTCACTGGAAAGATTTTTAAAGTTACATTCAATAGTAATTTTTGTTTCCTTCCCTAGACAGCTGTCTGGTCACCACTGACGAATCCACTGTGATTATTAAGCTTTACACTTAACTTTCTCTCAGCAGTTTTCTGGTTCAGATTTCCCCCTGAAATACTGCATTTTGCAAAGAATGGAAATTGTCCTCTCTCTATCAGCATTGTAATGACAGGACAGTTATTCTCAGCCTGCAAAGAAGTTCTGACTTCGTTTCCCTGTTACTGCGTTCATAAGCTTGACTCTTCTCCAATACACCTCCACATTAT
This sequence comes from Sinohyriopsis cumingii, assembly GCA_028554795.2. NCBI lineage: Eukaryota > Metazoa > Mollusca > Bivalvia > Unionida > Unionidae > Sinohyriopsis > Sinohyriopsis cumingii. The sequence continues at coordinate 57,933,028 of CM068840.1, forward strand.
GTTCACCCCATGGTGGAAGTCCATGACTTAGACTTAAGCTGTATTCCCAGGTCTCATCCTTTAGGGCTTCTTTCTCTTTATGGTTCAAAATGAAAAATCTGCTGGCTAGTTTTACCATTGTAAATTTAAAGAAAACAAAACACGGTTTGATTTAGGTTGGAAATAAATATTGAAATGATATTTTGTATTTATGCTTTATGAATAATTTATCACAAAATTAATTGTCTTGTAATATATTGTTAACTGATGTATTTTATCTAGGGATTGAACTTAAACGTCTATGAAATACAAAGATGCATACCTTTTGAAACACGAATGCAAACTCAAGAGCTTTACTATGTACCTGCACACACTTAAATTCTATATTCAAGCATCCTTAAACTTGTAATATTTCTAGTCAGTTGTTTATTAACGTTATGAGAAAGGACACATTTCAGCATTTTGCCATTGATTGAACAAAATATGTAAGAGCTGTCCTTAAATATTCCTCTTAAATAGAATTCAAAATACTTACTCGAGTTTGTCTGCCAGAATCATTTATGTCTGCTAGTATCATTTATGTCTGCTAGTATCATTTATGTTTGCCAGTATCATTTATGTCTGCCAGTATAATTAATGTCTGCCGTATCATTTATTATTGTTAGTCTACATCTTAACTATCTTTGCCAAAAGTCTGCAATGTTTATCAGAGGATCAGAAGGCATCTTGCCCACCTTTTATTCCTTTATTACTTGTAACACCTCCCAAAACATCCTGCATTTGGCCTTAAACTCTACAAATTCCAACAATAAGGCTATTAATTCACAGCTTGATGTGTCCACATTTCAACAGTTATTTTGCTTTACCATGCATCATCACACCATTTGATGTATCGATTGAACATTTTCGGTCCCCAGTAGACTGATTCTGGCTGGTTTCTCTAATGGTGTTGATAGAAGTAAAAATACCATGTGGGATGGGGGGTGATGAATTTTTTAAAAATTATTTGAATATTCAAAAGTTAAAGATTTCAGCTATGAAATGGTATTTGCAGTAGGCAGCCTTTAAAATAGTATTTTTACCAGCTGCAGATGGAACCACTTGTCTTAAATGAAAATGGTGCCAATCTGATGATGAATATGGCCACTACAGCAGCCATGTAGAAATCATTCTGTCACTACACCTTCTGAATATAAAGTCATATTTGACATCGGGTTTTCACCAAAAGTCTGATGATGATGTCTATTTGGTCCTAAATGAAAATGGTGCTGATCTGGGGTCTAATATGACTGAATGAATGATGAAGGGAAAGTCATTTTGACATGGGGTTTTCATCAGAAGAGTTCTTACAGTATCTGCTTGATCCTAAGTGAAAATCAGTGAAACTCAATATGGGCCACCATGGTGGTTATCTTGGAAAATTTTGTTAGCTCGTCTCCCATATAGATGGCTATATCAACAAGGTGTTTTCACCAGTAGTTACCTAGTTGGTCCTAAGTAAAAATGGTTCCATTCATACATCCAATATGGCTGCCATGATGGCTATCATCAAAAATGTTTGTAACTAATCCGCCTGAATGGATGATCATTATGTCATAAGATTTCCAGGGATGGTCCTGGCTTTTAAAAAGCTGTCACCAAAAAAATCGCCAACCTCAATATTTTGTTGCCAATTTTCAAAAAGTGTCGCCAAAAAAAGTAGTGTACATTTTTCCAAGTGTTAATTTAGTCTATTAATGTAACAGGCAATGAAAATTACAAAAGATGGATTAGTTAATACTTTAATTACAACAAGCATTAACAAAATGTTACAAAGTGTTACATGAAGATCCGTCGCGATTTTAGGGCTGCCCACTTGTTGAATGCAGTTTCAAAGTCTAATTTTTCACAACTGTACATGCTGATTCTCATTAAATTCTCGAGAGATGAGATGCAGAGCTTATTTCTGATGTCAGTTTTTATGAGGTTCATCTTACTGAATCCATGTTCAGTCCTCAGTGCTGACAGGTGACACCAGTAGTCTCTCAGCAGCCCCCCCCCCCTTTTATGGCTAGCTTCACAAAGCTTCTAGCGAATTGCTTCTTAAATCCCAAGAATGATCACTGAATGCTGTATACATTTTCTCGACAAGAAAAATAGGATCTCCATTCCCATGAATGAAACTTACACAAGTCAACACCTGGCAATATTGGACCGTATATATAAGCATAAATTCACACCCAATTTAGGGATTCTTTCACTCCTGTATTTTGAGAAATAAATTATTATTAATTATGCAAAACTGGTTTTTTTTGCTATTTCTTGTTGCGGAGTTTAAGTCTCTGCAGCCGTAACACGGGACTGATGGCAAAAGGAAAAGATCAATAAGTAAAATGCTGCACTGGCGACAGATGTAATTGTGATTGAGATTTTTTCCATTTGCTTTGTATTTATACACAGTAGTCGGTACTTCAAAGGTTATCAGTTTTCTTTGAAGGTTCAGCAAAACTATTGTGTTAGTATATGTATAAAAAAAACAGAAGGATTAGCCATACAATTAATTTTATCTGTTCTATTCACGTCTTCAGAAGTCGGTCAGTTGTAGGTATAGTGCGGTAGCATGATTGACTATATCGCAGCATACAGTACTCAGCCCAGATGTCAGCATCAGCAGATTATGATGTAACAATGCACTGTAAAGATGGGGTTGTCAATAAGAACAAAGGATCGTTCGTGTAACAGACTGATTCCAATGCATTGCTTAGTCAAGTTTGTGGCTTCCTTTTGTTCTGCCTTTTAATTTATCCAGTCCAAATCCATGATTGTATGTACAAATTAAATAACCAAAAAGTATGTCGCCAAAAAAATCGCCAGATAGGATATTTTTGTCGCCAATAAGGAAAAAAAATCGCAATTTGTGACATTGGCGAAGCCCAGGACGATCCCTGGATTTCTAATCACTACTTAGTCCTCTATGAAAATGGTGCTAATCTGTCTTCCACATGTCCACTACAGTACCCAATATAAAAATCTTGTTATTGCTGGGGAATATCAAAGATGGTTTTAGTACTCAGCAATTACAAAACTGTATGTGATACTATGTTGGAAATAAATCATTTAGCAGAATTGATATCACCAGTATACTGAATTTACAATACTTTTATTTTTAAAAATGTATGCTGTTCAAATATTTTTGCAGCAGGTAGTTTGATAGATAGATAGATGCATAGATAGATAGATAGATAGATAGATAGATAGATAGATTTTAATATAAACTTTAATTTTAGGTCACCTGGGATCCACTTGATTACCTTGTAGTGGACATGCCACCTGGGACAGGGGATATTCAGCTCTCAATTACACAAAATATACCTTTAAATGGTAAAGTATGACATAAATCTTACCATGTGATTCAAGAGTTAAACACAGGCTTGAAGTAGTGTTGTTTTCTTTATTTTTTTCTTCTTTTTACCTGCTTCTCTTATTTTTATAATAATCTATACAGAATCAAACATAGAACACTGTGGTTTGACTGTTTTGTTCATTTAGACTGTATGTACCAAAAATGTTGCATTAATCTGTCAGAGAAATATAAGTGTTTGCCTCATCAACCATGAACCTACTGGCTGCACACTTTTGGCAACCCATTAGAGCACATCAGTCAAATTGAATGATAGGATGACACACAAACCACCACCATTTTTTACAGTGAAATTATAAAAATCGCAGGACCCCTTTCTGCTCCAAAGAAAGTTGAAAAAACCCAAAACCAAAACATTTCCTGTCTTCTCAACACAGACATAACATCCCATGATAATACAGTAACACGATAACAACACATAATACAGTAACACGATAACAACACTTGATAATACAATAGTATGATAACATCACATGATAATACAGTAACACAATAGCATCACATGATAATACAGTAATGCGATAACATTACATAACACCACAAGATAATACAGTAATATGATAACATCACAAGATAATCCAGTAATACAATAACATTAAATTACAGCACATGATAATACAGAAACACAATAACAAATCATGATAATACAGTAACATGATAACATTACATGATAATACAGCAACACTATAACGTCACATGATGATACAGTAACACTATAACATCACATGATGATACAGTAACACTATAACATCACATGATGATGCAGTAACACAATAACATCACATGATAATACAGTAACACGATAACATCACATGATAATACAGTAGCACGATAACATCACATGATAATACAGTAACACTATAAGATCACATGATGATACAGTAACACTATAACATCACATGATGATACAGTAACACAATAACATCACATGATGATACAGTAACACGATAACACGATAACATCACATGATAATACAGTAACACTATAACATCACATGATAATACAGTAACACTATAACATCACATGATGATACAGTAACACGATAACATCACATGATAATACAGTAACACGATAACATCACATGATAATACAGAAACACAATAACAAATCATGATAATACAGTAACGTGATAACATCACATGATAATACAGCAACACTATAACATCACATGATGATACAGTAACACTATAACATCACATGATGATACAGTAACACGATAACATCACATGATAATACAGTAACACGATAACATCACATGATAATACAGTAACACTATAACATCACATGATGATACAGTAACACGATAACATCACATGATAATACAGTAACACGATAACATCACATGATAATACAGTAACACTATAACATCACATGATGATACAGTAACACGATAACATCACATGATAATACAGTAACACTATAACATCACATGATAATACAGTAACACGATAACATCACATGATAATACAGTAACACTATGACATCACATGATGATACAGTAACACTATGACATCACATGATGATACAGTAACACGATAACATCACTTGATAATACAGTAACACTATAACATCACATGATAATACAATCATATGATAACATCACATGATAATACAGTAATGCAATAACATTACATAATACAGTAATACAATAACATTACATGAAAAGACAGTAACACAAGATTAATGGCTTGATTCAGGTGTTGTGATAGTAACCACACCACAAGACATAGCCCTGTTGGATGCCAGAAGAGGTGCTGAGATGTTCCGCAAGGTTGATGTCCCAATTCTGGGCATTGTCCAGAATATGAGTGTCTTCTTATGTCCCAAGTGTGGTCATCAGGAACATATATTTGGGCATGATGGGGCTCAAAGCATTGCAATGGAGATGGGTTTGGAGATAATAGGTAAGTTAATACATCACAGTTCTCATATCTGTATTTTAGAAAATTGTAAACATTCACAAATAAATGCAGCATATTTTAATGTTATTTATTCATGTTTTGGTTATCATCAAGATGAGCAAAAACATTAGTAACATACAGTTATTTTGACTCTTGTCTTTGATATCAAAATGTCTTTGTTATTAGATGGGTTTTTTTTACTCCTATTTTGCCAGTAGCTTCTCAAGGGTCAGTGGTTCTTTCTGGGGATTTCCCGGGTTCTTCCTCCACCATTAATACTGGCCGCCATGTATAGCCTGTCATGTGCTGAAAAATGGCGTTAAACCCTACGACAACAACAGCAGTAATTTAAACAAATGGCCTTTGAAATCTATGAGCACATCATGTGACCTTTTCTATCAGGAAGAATATTACATTGAATCTTTCTGTCACTGTTTCTTTCCAAATATGTTTTATCCTTGTACGGTCCTTAAATTTTTGGAAAACCTCCACAAATTTTTCTTCAAACTCCATTGATTTATGTGGGAGAATATAAAATGTTAACACTTCTAAAACTGAATCTATGCTCTGTTACCTAGTCTAGAATATGGTAACGTAGTTTGTGACAACTGCAGCTTACTTGAGAAAAGGAATCTTGAGAGAAAATACAAAGTGAGGTAGCCAGAATGGTAAATGGTGCAGTAAAATTAGTATCTATTGAAACGCTAGACTGAGAAATAGATCGGGAAAGTCTTCAATCCAGACAGCAAATACACAAATTTACACTTTTGTATAAAATGACAACTGGTTCAAGCCCTCTCCATCTCACCTGCTGTATTGATATTACTTGCTATAATTTATGTAATGTAAACAATTTACAACCAGTACAAGATATAACAAAGTTTGAATATAACCCGCTTCTTCCCTTGGCCATTCCAGAATGGAATACATTATCCACTGAAATTAATCAAATTGACTGTGTTAACAACTTCAAAAGTAAATGGTTGTTAAACTCAAGTTCCCAGACATGTTTATTGGAGTAGAAGGATCATTCAAATTCTTTATGCCTGAATTAGAACAATTGTAGTTCACTTAATCAACATTTATGTACAAAAAATAAAATTGTGTGACCTCTTTTTAGATGTGGATTGATAGAAAATGCACAGCGCTTCTTTTTTCTTGCATTATTACCAAGAATAGTGCATCAGACTGTTTCATTCCCTCACACCATATAGTAGTGAAAATTTAAATACCATTTGGTATGGTGATACATTGCTTCCAAATGAAGTAAATATTTTTCAATGCTGTTCATAAATTTATTGAAAAGTTAAACAGCTTTACTTAGCACACATGTTACTAACATGCATGCACTTCCACTGGCCATGAACAGCTGTAAACAGCAACTTCCCTTATTTTTCCAAATAATGTGCCATTGCTTCTATAATTACTTGCTGTAGAAGGAAATACTGTGAACTTTTAATCTTGCTTTTTTTGTCCCATTTTTGTCCCTCACCTTTCTTTCATTTCCATAAATCACTAGCAGATCAAGGTCATTATCGTTTGTTTTGCTGATTATATGATTATAACATCACATGATAATACAGTAATGCAATATTTCACAAACTGCAGAGACCCATACCTGCTGGTACATAATGTGACAGTTTGCAGTTTGACTTGACTTATGAGTGAGTGTATATGGTATCAGAATTACATGACATGCATAGGATGGTTATATGGAGATGAAGCATGTAAGTAAATATAAGAAAAAGGATTCATAGCTTATGACACTGATAAGGTGGATCTTTTCATTTGGAGGTGTCCACTAAGGCAAGTATCAGTGTAATGTCTTTGCTGATGTATAAAACACACATAAATGAAAATAGCATGGACCCAGATCTTTTGTTACATAATATGTTTCCAGATCAGATCAAGATCCATGCTGATCTTTCTGCATGCTTTATTAAGAAAACAATATAAATGAAGCGTCTTAGTCTCAAAACTCTTAGCACCAAAATTAAACTCCATAAATCAAAGTCATCCTAGCTAAATCTCATTACAGTGTTTCATATATGTAATAGATACAGATAATTAGATTATCCCAGAGCAAACTTATAGAAGATAATAAATGTAGAAATTTGAGCACATGTTCAGACTTTTTGCTCCGGCAGTTTCATGTCTACAGGGCCAGGACTTGCCATGCATTCTCAAAACTTTTGGAGCATGAAACTTGCTCAAGCAAGGCTCTATACTTAAAAATCAGGTTTGATATTTAGGAGTTTGTCTATATATTAAAATTTAGCATTCTTACAGAGGAAACAAAATTAAAATATCCAGAAAATTCCATGATTAAAACATTCATCTAATTAAAGCTACAGAATATGACAATTACCAATAATAGATTCTTGAGTATGTGCTTTGTGCCTAAAAAATAGGAGGATATGGGGATTGGAGATGTCAAAATTAGAACTTTGAAATTGAGTTTCAGCTATCAGCCAGTTGAAATAAAGTTTCAGATGTAAGATTATTTGTGATTGGTTAAAACAACATCGATCTTTCTTATAATTTATGGTAGATGGAATTGTTTGTACAGAAACAGTTATTCTATACATTGATAACAAAAGCAACTGCTATGGTCAAAAATCATTTCAACAATGAAACATCAAAAAGAATGCATTATAAAGTTTTTAATTACTACATGTCACAAATTTTCCATAAAATGTTCTCATGTTTTTTCAGGTGATGTCCCTATACATAAATCCATCAGAGAGACAAGTGACTATGGTAAACCCATTGTAGTATCCCAACCTGACAGTCCACAGGTACACTCTACCATATATTTAACTGTATTTAAATAGACCCAGACCTGCTGTAGCATGTACCAGCATAACTGGGTCTGTACTTTTCAAATCAAAAGTAGAGCAAATATCATATTTACATCTGACATAGCATAATGCATGAAAATATACTAAACTCCAAACTAATTCCCCTTGTAAGTCTAGTCAAACTGCAAACAACATAGACCTTGATCTGCCATCACATAATGCACTGGTAGACCAGGATCAACATTTGTTCTGCTGAGTACTCTAAGCAAATTGCAGAGACCCAGGTTGGCACGTTATGCAATATCAAATATGGGTCTGTGCATTTTGCAGTTGGACTCCACTTATAAGCAAGTATATATGGTATGATGTCTTTTTGTCTTACCAACAAATGGATAGACACTAGATAAAAATGTATTTAGAGCCCATTTGCATGTGCATAATGAACATTGGTTCATTGGAGCAATTTTACTGACTGTACACAATAAAATAACAATTAACTTTGACAAACATAAATACAGCTTATACATATATATTCATACATTCATATACGAACATTCAGACACATGCATTATTGGAACAGTAAAAACGGGGCATTAATTACAGAATTATCATCTTGTTAATAAAGATAGAGTTTATTTCTCATTTAAAGAAATGTATTTAAACATTTAGATAAATTCTGCAAGCTCAATTTGTAATCTGTATTCTTGTCTGCCATATGGAAGAATCTCATGTGAGTTTAATAGAAACCAGCATTCTGTTCTTGTCTGCCATAAGGAAGAATCTAATGTGGTTTTATTAATAGAAACAAATATGTTTCCTTGTCTGCCATATGAAAGAATCTCACATGAGCTTAATAGAAACCAGCAACTGTGTTCTTGTCTGCCATATGTTTATATGGTATGATGTCTTTTTGTCTTACCAAAAAATGGATAGACAATAGATAAAATGTATTCAGAGCCACTTGCATTTACATAAAAAAACATTGGTTCATTGGAGCACTCTTACTGACTGTACACAATAAAATACCAATTAATTTTAACAAACATACTTAGGGCTGTTCCATTAAAACATACATGGGACCCAGGGAAGGCAGTTCTAAAGTGGGGTACTCGCCCATAGATGCAATTTAGAATTTTCTTATCAATTTAATAAGAACTCTGTGAAATCAAAGTACCCTGGCATATATTTTAAACAACTACCTTCCCTGGGTACCATGTATGTTTAAATGGAACAGCTGTTACAGTTTATTACATATATATTCACACATTCATATACAAACATTCAGACCCATGCATTATTGAAACAGTAAAATCTAAGCAATAATTACAGAATTAATATCTTGTTAATAAAGATAGTGTTTTATATTTAATGAAATGTATTTAAACAATTAGATAAATTCTGCATGCTCAGGTTGTAATCTGTGTTCTTGTCTGCCATATGGAAGAATCTCATGTAGTCTAATAGAAACCAGCATTCTGTTCTTGTCTGCCATATTAAAGGAAGAATCTGATATGGTTTTATTAATAGAAACCAATATCTGTTTCCTTGTCTGCCATATGGAAGAATCTCACGTGGTTTTATTAACAGAAACCAACATCTGTTTCTTTGTCTGCCATATGGAAGAATCTGATGTGGTTTTATGAATAGAAACCAACATCTGTTTCCTTGTCTGCCATATGAAAGAATTTCATGTGGGTTTAATAGAAACCAACAACTGTGTTCTTGGCTGCTATATGGAAGAATGTCAAGTAGTTTAATAGAAACCAACAGCCATTTTCAATGTGCAAAATCCTTTTTGAACATAGCCTTGGTGAAATTTTTTTACAGACAAAAGAAGTTTGGTATTTTTTGTCTTATGATATGGTGGTCTTGATTTCGTAGTTGACAATTAAATTACTGTACAAAATATTTCCATGGGAGCACATTTATCACAAAATGTTGGAGGCCTATGAAATTTGTTCGTGGACTCCAAATGATATTTATAAATAATAAAGAAAAATGAATAAAAGCATGCACTTTGTTATAGCTGCAACTTTATAAGAGGAGAGTTTGGACTAAGTACATATCACTGTAGATTTACACCATCCGTAATATACTCTTGTTTCTGTTCTCTGTCCCAGACATTTAAATAGCAGTCGGCTTGTTGGTCTCATTGTCTTTACCTGATGCGTGATCTTAAATAATTTAGTACATTTGTGAATATGTAACACATTTCCTTACATTATGGAAAAAAATAGAACAATTATGATATGTGGATATGAGAATAGCAAGTACATTTTTATTAAGGATGGCATTATATGTAAGAGACTCTTAATTACAGGGTATTTAATTCTGTTGTTTCAGGCTGAAGTGTACAGAAATATTGCAAAAAGGATCTTGGAAAAAATTCCAGTGAACCTAGATGAAAATGCTCCAAACAGATGAAAATTGTAATTAAAACTCCACCAACTGAAACCATTGAATTTAGTGACAATCTACTGCACGGAAGGATAGAGTATTGTTACATTGTTTACAGACCAATCTCATTACAGCAAAATTCATTGTAATGAAATATTCAGTTAAAAAGGAATTATTGTCTTTATACAGTGCTCTGTATCAAAAGAAGATATAAAGTGAGTGATGATTCGTTTAGTGTAGAATACCCACATTTTATGTGAATTCACGTCTTCTGATTCAGGTTTATTGGGCGAGTTGAATATCTTGTTTGATGGCTACAGAATTATTCAGTAAATTATTCATGGAAGACTTAAGTTTCTGTAGCATTAGTCTGATTGCCAGAACAGATGAGGATGTTGATTGGGTCTGCTACAGTGAGAGAATAGTATTTTGCTATTTTTACTTTATACATTGTATTGCCAGAACAGATGAGGATGCTGATGAGGTCTACTACAGTGAGTGAATAGTATTTTACTATTTTTACTTTATACACTGTATTTGGCATAATCTGCACATGCCATAGACAGTAAGCTGTCTTTGTCTTAATCATAATCATGTGACATGAACTTAATCTGATGAACTTGTAACATCCAAAAAATTACCTTATACTATTTTTAGTGCATATTTTACATTGAATAATGTGATACTGAATATAAATATGCAGGTAAAATGATGGTGTATCATATATCTGTTTTAATGTGATATTAATAACTCCAGAAACTAAAATGTCTTCAGATTTAAGAGGATTTACACTTGATGATGTGCATTGAGTTAGATGTGTATCTTTTTAAAGCTTTCAGTTTACTTTTGTACTGAATACAATCAAGGTGTTAAATTGCAATTGTTGGGCATTTAAGAGACTGGTACATATAACTTTGTCAACAGTGAATCTGAATATGCATTTTTATCATGAACTGCTTGCTACCCATCACTGTCAACAAAAATACAACACTTTGTCAACAGTGAATCTGAATATGTATTTTTATCATGAACTGCTACCCATCACTGTCAACAAGAATTCAGCACTTTGTCAACAGCGAATTTGAATATGCATTTTTATCATGAACTGCTTGCTACCCATCACTGTCAACAAGAATACAACACTTTGTCAACAATGACTCTGAGTACACATGTTGATCATGAACTACCTTGTACACAATTTTATAAAATCAAGATCTTTCATATATTTGAAGAACTTATTTCACATACAATATCTTGAAACATATTTTGTTATTTGTTTTGTTGTTGGCTGGGCTCTAACTGCAGTAATTGCTGCTACTAACATTATTAAAATTCTTCCCTTGGCAGGTAATAGTCCGACTGTCCTGAAGTCCATAGCAAAAATCAAAAAGAGAAACTGCTGAATTTTTCACCATCATGACACCTTTTTTTTTTGCTATTACAGCGAAGAAAATAAAGGCATCACGTAGTTTCAGTAAATGTGCATGATTATGCAGACTTGTAATACAGAAAAGTAGTACCGCTTTGGTTAAGTACTGATACAGTGAGTAAAAAATGCCTGTAAAATGTCCCTTGTGGCTTTTCATTTTGGTTATACTTTTGGTGTCTTTAGCTTATCCATTAAAAGTATTAAGCATGTAAATATCCATTTATATCTATCTCTTCTATGGACACCTTTCTCGATAACTCGCACACAATGTCATTCAAAAGCGTAGACCACATTATAAGCATAGTTACTGATGGACCTCCAAAAATTAAGGAAGTTCCATCCCCACTGGACATTGAGAAAAATTGGGGCATGGGTGAAAGTAATGGTGCTGGTTAATAGCTGAATATTTGTTTTATAATTGTGTTGGAACTAAATGTCATTAAATAGTTTTTTTCTAATGAAGTAATTAACTTTTTTAAACCTTGTTAACATTTTCCAAGAGGTTTCAACAATCATCATTTGTGTGTGAAAACTTTGTGTGTTACATCAGTTTTTATTGTTGTTCTAATAGTAAAATGTTGATACCATGATTTCATTACATGTAATAGTGAAACATCTCATCCTTGATGAAGTCTCTTGAGTTCTAACTTAATAAGCTTTCCACAATTTAAAACTCTGAATGACATTTCAGAAAACAAGTAACAAACATCCCTACACTCAGTCAGATACTTGAGATAGGAAAGGGTGAACATTTTTAGGATGGGCAAGATTCACTCAAAGAATAAATACTAAAAAAAGATGAACATTGCAAATTACACAAATAATATAACATTTATTATCATATAACCCTAATATTGCACAGTGACAAATTCCCACTAGCACTATCTCTCGTGATGGTAATGAAGAGAATAGTGAAATAATAAGGTAATTCAAACTAATTTCAGTCCTTTTATTCAGCTCTGTTCTCTATTTTTCTATTATTACAAAGTAACTGGAACTCATATATGGCCTATTTTTTCATGTGTATCTTGATTCACACAACAGATTTGCACCTTCAATATTGCTTAATTTATCATCGATATGTCACTGTAATATATACATATTCTTACGAATTATCTATGATTAGCCACAATTACTACTTACACGTTACTATTTTCTTCTTCCACAGTTCAGCATAATACCTTTGCTGTCTGTGCTCACATTTTAAACTTCTTGTCTGGCCAGAATGCTCACAGAAGTCTGTCTCGTGGATTTTTTATAGCCTTTTATCTCTCACTGGCTCTATTTCTCTGACTACTTTATTTTCAATAAATACATCAATTTATACATGATTTTTCTTTCCCCATAAAATGTTATAAGCAGCATATGCACGGACAGTTGTTTTGATAACTAGGCTTTTTGTAGTATTTTTTGTTGTACTTTCCAAATGATGGTTGATCAAGTACCGGTAAGTTCGAGCACTAATGAAGGCAGGCCTGATCTGGTAAAGTCTTCCAAGCCTGAATAGCTCATAAAATGTGCAGGTGTGTTTTACCAACATAGTTTTGGTATTTTAGAACTGGTATTATTTTGAAAGGTCCTAAATGGTTGGCTAATATTTTATAATCCCTCCTCATTTTGGTATTTGTTTTATTAAAAAGAAGCCTCAGTAACAAACAAGAATATTTAGCATTGAAATGCGTTTATTAATCAAAACAAAATAAAACAATTAGAATTTCAGCTTACTTTCATATGAGGCTAAAGAAATAAAGGATAATGATACAACTATAATGGGAATTTTTTTGTGAACTCAATTTGCAGAACACCTTATTATCTGCGTCATTACTCAAGCTGTTGGTGGTGTTATTTTACCTATGTGGTAAACTAGCAAGGTGTTTTGTTCTTCAGGTGATTTATCAGATTAGGTGGCATGCCAGTGTATGACAAAGTTTACATTATGCTATTTTTATATACTGGGAACACAGCTAGCAATATTCCCACAGATTTGCGTGGTTGATTCATGGCTTCTGTCAGCTTGCCAGCTTCATGGGACAACAGTTAATTTCCACCTATTTGTGATCTATTTCACATTAGTGGCAGCCCCAACAATATCAGATCACTAGAAAAGATGCACAGAAAAACTTGCTAGTCTAATTGTTCGGTTGCCAAACCACACCATCACAGGGGCCATCTCAAAGTTTGAGTAACTTCTGAGGCACAGAAAAATTAATAACTATTTGAATACCAATTTCTAATTTGAATATTTGTGTTCTTATCCAAATAGTCTAATATTTCTTTCAGTACTATATGATATTGTCAGTTAGGAACACTTGTTGTGTCATGGTTTTTTTTCAGGTAGGCAGCTGTTTGCACATATTTGTGCTGCAGCTTGACATGAATGGTTGTGGAACTAAATTTGTACATTGGACACTGGAACAAGTAATCTGTCAAAGTTTTAATTTGCTTTCACCAAAAAAGTTTTATAAATCCTTGTTTAAAATCCATAGTAACTAGAAAACCCCAAATGGCTGACATGATGATTCGTCAGATGACCTCATTTGGCAGATATTGACTCATAGCAAAGATGACAATGAATTTGAAGGTTTAAAAGTACAGCGTATCAAATTATTGGAGCTGGGAAAATGTGACTGGAAATATCAGTGAGTGTTTTTGACTCTTAAAATGATATTGAATACGAGTCCAATGTACACGCCAGAGTGACAAAACATGAACATGTTGGTCAACTCATATCTAGCATATTTCGAAACTAAATGTAGAAATGGAGAATACCAAGTGTTAATACCATGCAAGGCATTTTTTGTTGAGGAATTCTTGCATTTGATCATAGAACAAACAATTCTTGAAACAGATCAGAGAATAAATGGAGAAGACATAATTGACAACAGCCACATGAGACAACTGGAGCCAGTCACACCTGAAACTCCATTTTGCATTCGCTATGGCAATGGACTTGGTGAATAAATCTGCATTTTATTTTTACTGGGCTGCTGAATATGCTTTATCAACCCCATACTTCATTCCAAACAAAAAGCTAGTTTAGATATATTTTTTAATATTCTAAGGAAGTAACACAAAAAATGCCTATTTGGCTTTCTTTGCTCTATATTATCATACATTTAATTATCAGTTCAAATCTGAAAATTGTGGGAAAAGACCAGTAAATAGACACCATGTAGATTCCAGGTTATGCAAGTGGCGTTACTCTGATATCGCAGTAATACCAACAATTTTAAGTCCGTGCGCATGGGATTTATAAACAACTTGAATGACCCGTTCCGTCGACCTGCAAGTCAGTTTTGATACCGTATCTGTTGCAGATCTTACCATCCAGCCATCCTGCTCTAGATCCATACTCTTCAATGACCGTATGGCTTCTGTGTCATATCATCCCATACCTCGTCAAGTAGAGCCATGGAACGTTAACATTGCCGGGGATTTTATTCATAGATCCTTCAGTCCACCAAACATTACCAATACTCTGGTAGTATAGCCGTCTACACTGCCCTCCATTCGCTCGACACCTGTACTGGCAGATTTTCATTTCGATGAGTCCGTACCGATTCGATGATTACATCATGCGGATATGGCTAGTAGTTTACTCATGTCTTATCCTCTTAGACGGTACCAAGATAGTCTTGGAGACAACGGCCATGCCTAGTCTATGCCCCCGGGAATGTATTATCCAGATCTTGATCCTGACCAAGACCACCAATGTGGGGATGAACATATTGATGGTTCATACTCAGATCTCGCAATGGATTGGACTGAGAATAGTTTTAAGGTTGCAATAGAGGAATATATCGGGTCTTGACGAACCACGAATGGCAGCCACCCCCACATCCTCATCTACATTGGTATGAACGGTCAAGGCCTAAGTCGATATTAACAACGAGGAAGTCAAACCTTCCTTTGTATTCCTCTTCCTCCCCTCCCCCCCCCCCCCCAGTCTGTGAAAATCAAGGAAATCGTCAAGAGACTATCTGCCAAGATCACCGACCCAGGTAATTTCAAAGTTTATGCGCCCAGACTTGCAGCTTACAGCTGAGCAACGTACGCCAACTGGGCTTCCTAGAATTGGGTACAAACTCACCAGTGTCAGTTAGAAAAAGACGGAAGGACATAATGTATTCCACCTATAGAATAATCCTTAATACATCAAAAAAAAATTTAAAATCCTGAATGGATGGAATGAAATTTAGCACAAATTTCCAATGGGTTTCGGGAGGTGATGTGAACGATGTATTGTCAATTCACAGAGATAGCTTAAAACTAGCGCCACGTGTAGGTGGCAAGGGTAGGAAATGGGCAAGAGTTATTGCCATTTGTCTATATAATATAGACAGATAAGACAAATTTTCGTATTTTGGGAGGACTGGATTTCGTGAGGTAGTGGGGCTTATATTCCTATCGTTAATATGACAGGGAACGTATTCGAAGAAGAAAATATGTGACTCAAAAGTTTTAACACTGTTCTCTCTGATACCACATTCACTTCAAAAAATGTATACTTACCGTTCTTGCAATTAACAGGTGAGAGTGGATGCTCAGTCAGTCTTAAGACAAAACCAGTTTATAAAATAACAAGAAGTCCAGGGCCTGGATGTGGAGCCAACAATCTAAGGGTTGCTGTATGTAAGATGTATACCCTTTCTTTTCCCCCAATATCAAAGACTGAGTGAGCATGTCGCAGAACAAATTGCCTTTGTGATTCATCCCCATTCTGAAGTGCAAGCACAAATGGTACAAAACGAATTGTCTTTGTGACTTATCCCCATTCTGAAATGCAAGCACAGGTCGTACAAAACGAATTGTCTTTGTGATTTATCCCCATTCTGAAATGCAAGCACAAGTCGTACAAAACGAATTGTCTTTGTGATTCATCCCCATTCTGAAGTGCAAGCACAAGTCGTACAAAACGAATTGTCTTTGTGATTTATCCCCATTATGAAATGGTACAAAACGAATTGTCTTATTTTCATAATGATTCTCTCAAGCAAGAAGAAAATCCATTAAGGTTTTCTCAAATATAAGTGAAGATAAATCGTGAACCAAAACCTTTACATACATGTTTTATGACCATGACCTTGGTCTTGGGAGCAAGTGAGCATGTGTAAAATGAATTGTCTCATTTTTAAAAATGATTTATGCCGAGTATGAAGACAATCTATCAAGGCCTTTTGGAAATATATGCAAATAAAACACTTTAACAAAAACCTAGTATACTGTTCACATTGACACTGATGGTGGAAAGGTGACAAATATATCTTGGTTTTCACTGGCATGTAACCGCTCCGGTGGCCTAGTGGTTAGAGCGTCCGCTTCGGATGTGGGAGGTCTTGGGTTCGATCCCCAGCCAAGTCATACCAAAGACTTACAAAATAATGTTACTAACAGCTGCCTGCTTTGGTTTCCTAAGTGGTTAGAGTATCTTCCTCAGATGCAGGAGGTCATTGGTTCAAACCCCAGCTGAGTCACACCAGAGACTTATAAAATAATGTTACTAACAGCTGCCTCGCTTGGCACTCAGCATTAAGAGGTTAGTGTAAGGACTGGTCGGCCTTGTGTCAGGATAATGTGACTGGGTGGTACATGATGATACATGTCTGCGGCATGATGTCCCAGTGCTAGACATCACAAAAAATGCCCACTGCAGACATCGTAGCGATGTGACTGAAATTTTTTTAAAGCTACGTTAAAAGTCCAAATCACACACACACACACACACACACTTACATGTACTCCAGGAAAAATTATTTAATAGTTTAACGATTTGATTTGATAAGTTTTAAGGGACGTGTTGCTATGTCCCCTTTCCTTGGAGCTGTGATACCTTTTCTTACAGATAACAGCAACCTTCAGGCATCTAAGTGACAATGGTGGTAACAGTCTCGGCCTTTTTCATTAAGCAAACGTTTAGTTTGCACAGACTAAGTGGTTACTGTAGATTTGCTCCAGTGACCACATTATGCAATGAGAAACCATCATATGGTTAGGAAACACATTGTCACTAACTGAAGAAGGCAGGTGACTTACATACACGGCATTTATGTAGGAAATTTGCCAGTAGGAAATGAGAATGGCTGTTATGACTAGGTGATCACTATGTGTAGGTGACCATAAAGACAGGTTTGACTGTACCTCCAAGAAGGAAAGTGTTAAGTGAAGATAATAGACTGCTTTTAAAGAATTTAAACAACATGCCATTGCAACCTATAATGTTGATGTGTCTTTGTTACTTTTAGGAATAGAACAGGATGTAAAATTTACTTTAATTTAGGTCAACAAGAGAAAATGAAGATGCATGAAAACTATTGAACAGGGTTTAGAAATTTAAACGAAAATCTTATTAATATCTATTTCTCATTACTGGGACAAATAATATCAAGATACAATAACTTCACTTAAAAGTATTGCACAAGATTTTATGCACAAAATCCTTTCTACATAAAGTGAAATGTTAATTGGTGATAAATCTAGACATAAGAATTGAACAAGACAATTTTGTAATTTTCTGTCGAGATATAAAAGATCATATTCACAAAATTTCATCAACCCTCCAATTGATGACTTGACTTGAAATATAAGTGAGTTTGAAAATGGGAGCACTGAGTCATGTTTCTCCCAGTATAAAGAGAACTGTAGAACTCACTCTGAAAACTGAAGGTTAAGTCAGCGGCGTCACTCGGGTTGGTGTCACCCAGTGCGGTAGCTCATGGTGTCACCCCCATGGTCCTCCTTCCGTAATAGACCATACAGAATCCTTAGTAATGTCATTTTGGTGTCACCCCCTCTGATGGTGTCACCCGGTGCAGTCCGCATCCCCCTAGCGACGCCACTGCTGTGCCTGCTAGTCATGTATTTAACTATGATCGGTTATCCGCTTATGAAATCCGACTAGACCGAGCAGTGTGTGCTCTGTAAAATTTGCAATTTTTCATTTTGGTGTCACCCCTCTGAGATGGTATCACCCGGTGCGGTCCGCACCCCACTAGCGACGCCACTGGGTTAAGTACTAGCAAATGGTAGTCCTGAAAGCAGGGGATTTTACTACAGGAAGGGAAGCAGAACTCTTACAACAAAAAGCTCTGATATGGAACACATGATTCTATCATTTGTGATCTCAGTCAACACAGAACAGGTCCAAACAAGTGATACCAAGAACCGTCAGTGAAGGGGACAAAGGTGCAAGATGGTCCTTGTGAACGAAAATATAAGATACAGCAAAGTGACAACAATTAGGTTAACAGATTAACTGTTAAACTTCTTTAAAGTGTGAAAATGTGTCATTTTTTACTTAGAAAAATTTTTAGTACACAAAACAAGCTGAAAATGTTATTCAATTGTATTTTTTGTTTAAGTTGTTTTAAAGTTATGAGTAGTGAAGGGGGACACTTTACGTACAATGGGAATTAGCATTAAAAACACCCTTGGGACACTTTACGTACAATGGAAATTTAACATGGAGAAAAATCGTGGGACACTTTACGTACAAGGGGAATTAACATGGGAATAAATCGTGGGACACTTTACGTACAAGGGGAATTAACATGGGAATAAATCGTGGGATACTATACGTACAAGGGGAATTTAACATGGGATTTTTTTTTTTTTAAAAAGTTTTTTTAAAATTTAAATTTAAATTTAAATTTAAAAAAGGGGTAGGCAATTCAAAGACTATCTCTTTTCGAGAAATATGGCTGGCCCTGAAAAGGGCCTTTGGGTTTATGTTAATATACCCTTAACATAGAGGGCATTTGCGACATCTTCTTTTCCTCAAACTTCGTCTTACAGCAGGGCCATACATCAGAGTCCTCTTGAGGCAACCTTGTCTCTCTATATAGACTCTTCTTATCCACAGGCTGCTGTTGGTCCTGTAGACAACGGTCCACTTGGATCGGACATACATGAGCAAGTCCGTCCTGAACATCATTGTTGACACAAGGGTTGAAGATTCAACGTCGGTCCACATGTTGAGGCTCCGAGAATAGGTGAATCAATGCAGTGAACGGCGCTTATTTATAGGGACAGAAAGGATTGAAACGGATTGAGTTCATTCACCAATCCAAACACGCGTTACAGAATTCAGTCAGCCCGCATCCAATCCGAAGAGAGCAGTCTGTGACGTCACGTAGTCAATATAGATTCGCTAGCGCTTGTGTGCAGTCAATCTATGCGATAGTGATTCAACATGACGGAAACTCAGAAAACGATCCAGTGGGGTGCACCAGCAGGGGAGACCGCCCAAGGGAACCCGGACTTACTTTCAGAAGAGGTGAATTGGGATTTTGTCGATTTTCTCTCCTCGCAAGAATTTGTTCCGGAACCTTCGTTACCTTCTTCATTACCGCAAGTGGAGAATTTTAGACAGAGACAGAAAGAAGAATTGGAGAAATTTATACAACGACAAAAGGAAGCGGAACAGGCTTTTCTCCTACAGCAACAGCAACAAGAAGAAGAGGTAAGAAAAAAACAACAGCAAGAAGAAGTAGCAGCAAAGAAACAAGAGGGTGAAAATCAAACGGTCACGGTACTGTTGGACATTTTAGCAGAGTTAAGAAGTCTGAAACAAATGTATCAGACTTCTTTATCACGACCGAAGAGAATACGACCTTCCCGAGCCAAACATGTCAACCCTGTGACTAAGCCTACCGTACCACCCTTAGTGATTTCAACCCAATCATTATCATCATTACGCAGTCCAGAAGTAGGCCTTGGCCGTGGCAAAGGCTTAAGGCAGTTAAAATTGATTGCTTAAACTCACCCCTGCACCATGAAGAAAAAAGGCCCTTTTCAGGGCCACCCACATTTCTCGAAAAGAAATACAATTTCAATTTGCCAATAACTCAAAAAAACTCACCCATGTTACCCTTATAGTACGTGTCTGTGTATGAGTGCGTGAGTGTAGCTTCTTATTTTAAAATCAAAACTCAAAGACTCTTACCTTATATCATTCATTTATTCTTTTCTCCATTTTTACAATCCAATTCACAATTCACAACACAACACTTTAATAAAAAGTTCATTGATTTCTTCTTTTCTCCTTGTTTAGTCTCTCTGTTTTTTGAATTTCTTCACCGTCACACTCTTTTCCTCTTCTTCCTCCTCGCTTTCTTCCCTTCTTCTTTTTTTCTCCTGTTTCTTTTTCTTCACCTGTCTTCTTTCTTCCTCAGAAGAATCCCTCTCTTCCTCTGAAGAATCCCTCTCTTCTTCTGAAGAATTCCTCTTTTCTTCTGACTCCTCTTGTTTCTTTTTTTGGGCAATCTGGAGACCAATGTCCTTTTTCTTTACAATAATAACAGGTATCTTGACTTTTGTCTTTTTTATCCCCTGTTTTTTTTCTTTTTTGACGGTCTGGACACTCTGAAGACCAATGCCCTTTCTTCTGACAGATATAGCAAGTATCTTGACTTTTATCTCTAAAGGAAGGAGAGTAGTCCGTAGGCTGGTCTGAAGAGAATTTTCTAATGACCCCTCGCAAAGCTCTGACGAAACGTTCCATCTGGTCAGTCTCTTCCATCGTTGTGTTCGGCTTGAGAGTGAAATGAATAGTGAAAGGACAAGACACACACCCTTTTATATACGCTGGTCTGCTATGACTATAAAGTAGTTTATGGTGTTTGAACTTGAGTCATTTGACTTTTTGCTTTCAAGATGAAACGATCCCATTCATTCGAGAAGAAAGAAGAAGAAAGTAAGAGGCAGAAACGTGATCTATCGCCTCGTACCAGGGCTGAAATCTTGGCACAAATTCATGCCAGTGATTTTGAAGAGGACATGAGTGAACCAGAATCCGAACCCTCTAAAACAAGTTCACCACCCTTAGTCAACCCTGAAAAGTACTATTCCATTCGAGAGACGGAAAAGCGCTCCTCTAGAAAATTTAGAACCACGGCTTACAAATACACGGTGAAGTTTAAAGATTTCAAGGCTGAAGTGCCGTTAGAGAAAGCAGAAGTGTTCATCACTGAGGTGTGGGATTCTTTGCTCACTGCACTCAAGCGACAATGTCAACCCAAAGAAGACGATCGTTTGAGACTTTCCATACAACACGACGGTTTGAAATCCCCTGTTTGGATCGAGTTTAGCACCCCTGCAGAATTGACTGCTTCCAAAGTCATGGACAAGATTCAACACGTACAACAATCTAATGATCAGTTTGACATCACCGATGGTAAAGCCACACTGGACATGACCCACGTCTCTCCTCCTCAAGGGACAGGACGCAAAAAGATGTTATTGGTGGACGACCTTCGCAACACCAAAAAGAGTCTCGTCCGAATTAACAACTCTCATGACCAGATGTGTTTAGCCCGTGCCATCGTGGTGGGACGAACCTATGCCGACAAGAACGACACGGTAGAATGGAAAAGAACCTGGAACACTATTCAACGTTCCCATCGAGCCAAGCAACGAAACGAAGCAGAACTCCTGTTGCAACAAGCTGGCCTGTCCAAAGACACACCCTGTGGCATTCCTGAGATGCAAAAATTGCAAGATGCCCTAGCTCCACGCTACACCTTGAAAGTGCACCCTCAAGAAGTGCGCGGACCTCTGTTGTTTCGAGGCCAAGACTTTAAGGACGGAAAATACATTCATGTCTATTATCACGATGAACATTTCGATACCATTACCAGTATCACCGGATTCCTGAAATACGGTTATTACTGTGAGAAATGTGACCATGGTTATAACAATCGAGAGCAACACAAGCATTGTGGATCGAAATGCACAGGATGTTTGGCCTCTTCACCCTGTCTGAGCGAAGAACCAGTGCCTTGTTCCACTTGTCTGCGCACGTTTGTCAGCCCTACCTGTTACCAACAACATCTGAAAACGCAAGGTTCACAGAAGAAATGCGCTTGTCAACTGCTGAGATTGTGCTCTACGTGTGAACAAGTCATACGTACCAATAATACCAAGGCACACGTATGTTCAGGAAAGAAAAAATGTCACATTTGTCACCACATCGTGGACTTGGAACACCAATGTTACGTGCAAAAATACCAACCCCCACCAGAGAAAGAGGACGGTCACAAGAAGAAAGGCAATTTCATCTTTTTCGATTTCGAATGCATGCAAGAAACCGGCATTCACATTCCTAATTTCTGCGTGGCTCATCGAGCGTGCGAGAAGTGCATTCAAGAACCTATCTTCAGTCATTGCCCTCACTGCAGCAAGATACCCGGAGGGCGTGAAAAAATCTTTCGGGGACCCAACACGTTAGCCGATTTTGCCCAATGGGTCTTAGACCCCGTCGACAAGACGTGGAGCCAAGAGGACATCGAACGTTACCGAGATTGTCATCGCCATGCCACGGTGATGGCTCACAATTTCTCCGGATACGATGGACAGTTTCTTTTGAGGTACTATACGGAACAAGGCACCGAGCGTCCTAAAGTGACTTTGAACGGAGCCAAAATCATTTTCATGCAAGTGGGACAAGTACAGTTTAAAGATTCGATGAGCTATTTGGCCATGCCTTTGAGTCGAATGCCTAAAACGTTTGGAATGACAGAAATGGCTAAAGGGTACTTTCCACACTTTTTCAATACGGAAGCCAATCAACACGCAGTTCTACCCCATTTACCTGAGGCTCACTATTACGACCCCGACAACATGCGTACCGAACAACGAGAAGCTTTCTACGCTTGGTACCAGATTCACGCCTCGGACCCTTTCGACTTTCAGGAAGAAATGCTAAAGTATTGTCGTTCCGACGTGGACATTTTACGGCGTTGCTGTGGAAAATTTCGAGAACTGTTCATGGAACACGGAGGGGTCGATCCTTTGAAAGAAGCTTGCACCATTGCCATCGACAACGATTCATGCCTGAAAAGACCGTGGCTGTCATCAGTCCTCAAACGACCCACTTTGTCAAACGTCAATACTCGGTCAAAGCCCTACGTTGGTTACATTACTTGTGCGACAAGGAAGACAAGTGGATTCAGCATGCCCGCAACGGAGGGGGCGAAAAGACCATCGGAACGTATTCGGTCGATGGCTGGGACTTAGAAAACCCCAAGATCGTGTACGAGTTTAACGGTTGCTTATTTCACGGATGTCCCGTCTGTTACCCTGACCGTGGCACTAAAAATCAGTTTTTGCAACGAACCATGGAAGACTTGTACCAGGACACTTGTCAGCGACGCCTAAAGTTAGAACAGCAAGGATACCAAGTGGTGGAAATGTGGGAACACGAGTACGATCACCGTATGAGAACCGATCCCGAGTTTAAACGCCTCGTGGAAAGTTACCAGTTCATGGACCCGCTGAACCCGAGGGATAGTTTGTACGGAGGAAGGACCAATGCCACCTGTTTGCTGTACCAAGCCGACGAAGAGAAAGGAGAAGAAATCAAATACTTGGACGTGTGTTCGCTGTATCCCTACGTGTGCAAATATTGTCGCTTTCCTGTAGGGCACCCGCAATTGCTGACGGAACACATCGACCTGGTCAACATTCGACAATACGAAGGCTTGATCAAGTGCAAAGTTTTGCCTCCCACGAACCTATACCATCCCGTCTTACCTCACCATTGTCAAGGCAAACTCATGTTTCCCTTGTGCCGTACTTGTGCCGAAACGTGCAACCAAGACCAGCCTTGTCAGCACAGCCAGGAAGAACGGGCCTTGACGGGAACCTGGGTCAGCGTAGAATTGTTCAAAGCTCTGGACATGGGATACCAACTGTTAGAAGTGTACGAAATTTGCCACTTTCCCAAGACACAACAGTACCGCAAGGGTGATCCCAGTCAGAAAGGCATTTTCGCAGACTACGTGGATGCCTTTTTGAAACTGAAGCAAGAAGCCAGCGGCTATCCTTCCTGGTGTCACACTCCCGAAGACCAAATACAATTCAAAGAGAAATATTACGAACAAGAAGGCATCACTTTAGACCACATCGAGAAAAACGAAGGTAGGAGATCGTTTGCCAAAGTGATGTTAAATTGCTTGTGGGGTAAAATGGCACAACGACCGTGTTTACCCAAGACGGAATATTTGACAGAACCTTCCCGCTACTTCCAGATGATTCACGACAAAACCAAATACATGAAACACGTGGACGTCGTTCGAGAGAATTTGATCTTGGTCAATTACGAAGAAGATCTGGACTTTGTACAAGACGACCCTTTTGGAAATGTCATCATTGCGGCTTACGTGACAGCCCATGCTCGCTTAAAATTGTACGAAGCTTTAGAACTGTTAGAAGAACGCGTCCTGTACTTTGACACGGACAGTTGCATTTACATCCATCACCCGATTCAACATCACCCTAACATCGAAGGAGACCGTTTAGGAGCCTGGACAGACGAGCATCCCGACGACAAGATTCTAAGTTTTGTCAGTGGTGGTCCCAAAAATTACGGCTACGAATACCGGGACAAACAAGGAGAAGTGCACACCACGTGCAAAGTGAAAGGACTGACTCTGAATTATCGTACCAGTCGAGTGGTCAATTTTGGGGTATTGAAAGAAGCCTTGCAATCGGGAGAGGATGGAAACTTTAAAGTGACCACCTATCAACCGAACAAGATTGTACGTTTACCCACTCACCACATCGTCAGTCGACCCTTGGAAAAAGTCTATCAAATCGTGTACCAGAAGCGAGTTCGACTTCCCAATCATTTCACCTTACCGTATGGACACGTTGGTATAAAACATTGGTTGTAAGGGGATAGCCACCCACCAGAAAGATGACTTCGCCACAGCAAGAATCGAGTGAGACACCCGATGAGAACTCCAAGTTCAAACCCTACCATTTTCCAGTCTTCTTACCTGACTATTGTGATTGTGCCCGTCGATTGGACACGTTTCAGAAATGGCCTACGGATAGGGAAGGATTACCTTCTTCGCATGTTTTAGCTAGAACAGGATTTGTCTACTTGGGACCTGAGTCAGGATTGGGATACGAGGTACAGTGTTTCGCTTGCGGACTGAAGTTACGAATGGATCTATGTATCTATAAAGATTCAGCTATTCTGGAACATACTCGATGGTCTCCGCACTGCCCTTACCTTTCTATGGCCTTTCCACCCATTACACTACGGTACAATGTTGACGGTACCTTAGAGACGGTACCTTCCGAAACAAGACATAAAAAACGTAAAAAAGGAAAGATGTACAAGCTGGAGACTGCATTGAGACTAGTATAAAAAGGGGGCTATGGTCAAGATCGATAGTTCATTGTGACTACCAAGACCGAGCGAACAAGATGAATACTTTGAAAAAGACATCGTTTCAGTTTGGGGATTGTAAAAAAGTTGTATCTTCCTCTAGTGTGACTAATATTGGATGGATAAGACCCAGGCATTGCGACGGAAAATGTCCAGAAGGAAACTGCGATTGTCCATGTGGTTACCATTGTAATTGCGTAACGGAGTTTGCAGACGAGTGCGATTGTGAGCCTTGCGATGGGACCGATCCTGTACGTTGTGACCTGAGCGATCCCGTAAAGCATCATGGGAACTTTGTTCTCACTGCCCCTGTCATGGAAAGTGATGCTGTGCGTGTCAAACCTGTGGGATGCGAAAGCGATGCTGCTCGTCCTCTTGGACATTTTACTGGGTTTCGTTTTAAAGGGGAATGTCGACCTTCACGTTTACCTCCCTACGGATGTCATCCAGCCCTGAGCAAACTCCTGCCCATTTCACTCAACCCTCATCGAAACGAACCTGTGAAAAACGAATATTCGTTTCCTGTGCGTTTGTCGGAATACTGCGACTTTGAAAATCGTCTTCAATCGTTCAAAGGAAAATGGCCAAAGTATCTGGGAGGACCGACCCCTGAAGAATTAGCCAGAGCCGGATTTTTCTACTTGGGCGAAGGAGATAAAGTCAAGTGCTTCAGTTGCGGTGTGTCACTTCACCACTGGGAACCGCAAGATTCGGCCTACGTTGAACATGCTCGATGGTCACCGAATTGTCATTACTTACCTTTAGTGGGACCGAGACATTGAAGTAACTTCTTACCATAATAATCTGTTCATGGATACTTTACAAGAGAACATTCGTGCTTTGCCTGTGGAATTGAGAGAACGCATTTACCGAGAGCTGGTCAAAATACAAGTGAAACGTAAAGAACAATTGCATCCGTTACGTCACCGGTGTTTGAACCACTGGTACCTGAAGGCTATACAAGGACTGATTCAATTGAAAGTGTTCCATTGGACAGACATTGATCAACGATCCTCTAGTTTTAAAAAGGATTGGTTTGGTATGGACGATTGTAGTTACATCATTGTAAACGTACTGCATCGAATTCCAGAGGAAGAGTTAACGAATTACCAACATCTTTCACACAATGTCAACTTGGTGAAAGAGGAAACTTCTGAACGAATTGTAATGTGTAGATTAGTGACTCAACGATTTAAATTCGACACTGAAGTGAAACCATGTTTGTGCAAAGAGTACATTTCTTGTGTCAGACCAAAGAGGATTTAGTATGACCTATTCATGGATACTTTACAAGAGAACATTCGTGCTTTGCCTGTGGAGTTGAGAGAACGCATTTACCGAGAGCTGGTGAAAATACAAGTCAAACGTAAAGAACAATTGCATCCGTTACGTCACCAGATCTTTAACCACTGGTACCTGAATGGTATAAGAGAACTGATTCGTCAGAAATTGTTTCAGTGGTCAGACCTTGTTCAACACTTTGAGTTAGTGAATGATCGAAATGTTCATTATTTTGGTTACTTCGAGATTCACCTACAGCAATACATTGAGGAAGACAAGTTAAAGGATTATCAACATATTTTACGTGGAATCTACTTAGAGGAAGAGGAAACTTCTAAACGAACTCTGAAGTTTCGGTTACAGTATGCAAGATTTAGATTCCCTACTGGAGAACGAAGATCTCTGGCTAGAAAGTACGTGTATTGTTTCCGAAACAAAGAGACTATAAAAACAGGCTGCCATGCCACGACTTATGTCACATGTCATCCAACAGATTCCGTGGAAGGAACTCAATGACCATATTCAAACCGTGGATCATTACCATCGATTATTACAAGAACTGTATCCATTCAATTTGGGACGACAAGTGGTGTGTGTCTTAGTGACTTGTTTTTTGGGATTTCGTTTACCAGCCGATTCTTTGTGGACTCTTTACGATCAGTACCTACCACCTCCATGGCCTTAAATGGTCACGAAAAACTCCTTTTGCTCAAAGCCTTGCGTTTTCATCTGGATACTTCTCGACCTCTACGGGAAAAAAAGATTCGTCAACTTTTAGCTACCCAAGACGTGTATGACGATGTGTGTGTAGCTTGTGACTTACATCCCCATTGGACAGATGTCCGTGCCTGGAAAGAATGGGATTTTGAGGCTTGGACCCAAGAAGTGGCCCAGTATGCACGAGAGTTGTTCAAGGAAAAAAGTTACTTTTCAACCCGTGTTAGTGACGGTGCCAGAAGAACCCGTCACCCAGGACAGGACTGTCGTGGACAGACCTGAAAGACCCTTTCGGGAGGACACTTGTGTGACCTTACCCCCTGTTGAACTGGTTAGAACATTACCCAAAAGATGTTGTACAGACACTTGTGTTTATTCCACGTTCATCGTTATCATGTGCCTTTTATCCTTGTACTTAAGCCTTTGGCTTTTATGTATTTTTGTCTTTCGTATTCATGTTTAAAAAAAAACATTCAATAAACGTGTTCTGAAAAAGTATATAAACTCTTGTCTTGTTTGTTTTCGTGTCACAAGTGACATTTCTCACACCATGGCTACCTCTGCTGTCTCTGCTCCCTCTTCCTCTACTGTCAAAGTCATCGACGAACACTTAGATCGTGCCAGTTGGGAGGCTTTGTATCTTCGCCATCCCTTTAACATGCTCATTGCTGGACCTAGCGGTTCAGGCAAAACCGAATTCGTCAAACGTTTGATCGAACATAAACATCATTTGATCGATCGGCCCCCTCAACGGATCGTGTGGTGTTACAAAGAGTGGCAATCGGCGTACAACCTCTTGCGAGAAAGTCAAGGCGATTCCATCGTGTTTGTGGAAGGCATTCCTAAAGAAGACGATGGCATCGTCTCTGACTCCCGTCTAACCCATTTGGTCATTTTCGACGACATGTTAGGAGAAGACGAAGAAGAAATTAAATTGTGGTTCACGCGCAAAGGGCATCACCGTAATGCCAGTGTCGTTTACATCACCCAAAATTTGTTTCAACAAAGTAAAGCCCATCGCACCATCAGTCTCAATGCGCATTACGTGGTCTTGTTTAAAAGCCCTCGAGATAAATCGCAAGTGCAAGTCTTAGCCAAACAGTTAGGAACGCCTTGGCTGACTCAGGCGTACGACGATGCCACTCAAACGCCACACGCCTATTTACTCGTCGATTTGAAACCTACGACTCCCGAGGATTTGCGATTTCGTACCCACTTGTTTCACCACTGGTGCCAAGACGGAGGGCCTGTCCTGTACACGTCTCCGTCCTCGACTTCATTTCACTCCCCATCAAAAAATCTATAAAAACCTCAGACCCTTTTTCGTCTGTCTCACACAGTGTGAACATGACGTCCCTTCAGTCGCATCTTCCCGTCAAATTGATTCGTGCCTTGTATGGCATCAGTCGAGAAAAAGATCCACAAACACGAGCCCGTGTCTTAGAAGCTAGTCTCAAAGAAGTCTTACGATGGTTCACGGTGACGGCACGTCAATTACTCCAAGGAATCATTCAGATTCCTCATCAAACCCAACGCTTTTTCGATCGAAACAAAGTCGCTTTGGTCCAACTGGCCGATCCCCGCATCGACACTCAAACCAAAAAACAAATCATTTTGAAACCTGGAGGGAGCGGTACTCTAGGAGGGGTCATCATTCGCTCACTCTTAAGATGGGATCCTAATGCCCCCAAAGTTATCCCCAAGACAAAAGTCCAACGAAGCCCCAAGAAGAAAAAGAAAAAGACCAGGTCCCCAAGAAGAATAACTTCTCCAGTGGCAGGACCCTCCTCTTACCAGACACCACCACCCCGGAAAAAGAAAAGAAGCCCCCAGAAAAAGAAACAGAGAAAAAGTCCCCAGAAAAAGAAAAGTCCACAGAAGAAAACTAGTCGCAAGAGAGGCACTTCGGCCAGGACGCAACCTTACACTCGCAAACCACGACCTGCCACGGCAGTGACTGCGTCTCCGGCATCCTCACGTTCATCCACTTCTCCGTTGATGACACCCAGAACTGAAGAGTACTTGGAGACGTTGATCACACCAAGAACATCTCCGTTGATGACCCCCAAAAGAACTTCCCCAGTGGCAGGACCCTCCAATTTAGTGGCAGTGGCTGCTGCTCACAAAGTACCTTCTCCCAAAATCAAAGTCCAAGAAAGATCGGGCATGTTACAAAGTTTACTGGATTTGTCCAAGCAAGAACTGGCTCGATTTAGTCCGTTGCGTACCCCTGCACGACGTGTCATGCCTGTCCTCAAACTGATAAAACGTAAAGACAATCAGTGGCGACGCGTTCCAGTATAAAAAGAGCCTGTGACCAAGTCGGGGTATCAGTGAACTTGTAAAAAAGATGTCACCTCCAAGAAGCCACAAAAGAAAGAGACAAAGGCAGACGCGTCATCCGACAAAGCGCTTAGCCAAGCATCGACATTACCCTAAGAAAAGACACAGTCGTTCCAAGAAAAAGAGGCGTCAACAAAGGGGAGGATTCCTTGGCGATTTTGGGAAAAACATTGTCACCTTTATGACAAAGCGATAGTCCCAAAAAAAAAGATAAAAGGGTGTGCGTTAAGTCATCGACGTTAGTGTCTGTTCGGTGAATGTCCCGGAACCCACAAGCAAAAATGTCACCCTCCAGAAAACCCCAAGGAAAGAAAAGGAAAGGACTGCCACCACGTTTAGCTAAACATGGGGACATGTTATCTGTCCTGTCCAAAGCTTCTTCACCCCTACGAAAAAAACTCATTCAAACGGCCTCCAAAGAGGTCATCGATACCGTGTGCGAATGTTGTTTGAACGTTTTGAAAGGCACGATCCCTTTGTCCAAACACCAGAAACAATGCTTAGGCAAACATCGTCACGTTCTTCGCCAAATGGTTCGAAAGAAAATTCCCATTCGTCAAAAAAAGAAGATGTTGGTCCAACGTGGAGGTATTTTACCTCTCTTGTTAGGCCCCATACTGAAAGGAGTCTTGGGAACCATGTTGGGAGGACTGGTGGGAGCAAGATAAAAAGGCCTTCGGAAGTCCCAAGATCTCAGAATTCACCCCTGACAACCCCATGGAAGGACGAAAACTAGCTTTAGTGCCTTACAAACGATGGATGGAATACCATCGGTGGCAAGAACAACGCACCCCGCATTTACCTCCCAATCCCAATTTGAGCGAGATGTCCCAGTTACAACACGAATTGCAATCCTTGCTGGATCGCCAAGATTTGTCCGAAACAGAAAAATCGCAAAAGTACGGTCAACTCTTGCAAAGACTGCAACTCTTTCACCAGAAAGCTTTAGACGAAACAGCTCTACCCACTTTGAAAGATTTTAAGACCTTGATGAAAAGTCCAGCACCATCACCAGTACCAGTACCAGTACCACCAGTACCCGTGACCAAGACAGAAAAAGGAAAAGAAGAAGAAGAAGAAGGGTTTCAAACTCCACCAGAAAAAGTACGCAAGTTAACAACACCACCTACCTCCAGAATTGGATGGATTAAAAAGATGATGGCCACCCCTTCTTCCTCACAAGAGAAAAAGAAAGTGAAGACAGAAGTGAAGACAGAAGTGAAACAAGAACCGATATCCCCTGCTCAGACATCCTCCTCCTCTTCGACACCTATTGCTGGCCGCACACGCAAAGCCTTGCAATCCAAGAAAATACCCCAAGAGAAAAAGAGTAGCCTCTTCCAAGAGTGGGTGCCTTATTAAGACACCAATCAACACAAAAAAATGGAAAAAGTCTTAGCTAGCATTTACTACGATCCCTCCCATCCTGCAGGTTACGCAGGAGTTCAAAAATTGTATCGTGCTGCCAAAACGCGGCTGAAAAGTCTCCGTTTACCTCAAGTGCAACGATGGTTACAAGAACAAGCTACCTACACTTTACACAAACCCATTCGACGCAAGTTTGCCAGAAGTCGCACCCGAGTGGAAGGCATCGATCATCAATGGCAAGCCGATTTAGCCGATGTCTCTCATTTGGCCAGCTACAATCGTGGCTACAAATATTTGTTTTGTGTCATCGACGTCTTTTCCAAATTTGCCTGGGTCGTGCCCTTGACTTCCAAATCGAGCAGCGAGTTAGTGCGAGCCCTGCAACGGGTGTTGAAACAAAGCGGTCGTCACCCTCTTCGATGGCAAACGGACAAAGGCACCGAATTTCTGAACCAAGCTTTCCAAAAAGAATTAAAGAAACGTGACATTCATTTTTTTACCACCGAGAATCCCGAAACCAAAGCCAGCATCGTGGAACGTTTTCAACGCACTTTGAAAGAACGCATGTGGAAATATTTTACGCATCACCACACTCTGAAGTACATCGACATCTTACCGCACCTGGTGCAAGCGTACAACCAATCTTACCATCGAAGCATCGGACGTGCCCCGCAAGACGTGACTCCCGACAACGAAGTGCTGGTGTTCGAGCGCCTGTTTGGTACGTCCCCGACGAGGGCTGTCCCCAAGAAAAGTGGAGAGTTGGCCGTAGGAGATTGGGTGCGCATTGGCAAAACCAAACGCACTTTCGACAAAGGTTACTTACCTAACTGGACGACCGAATTGTTTCGCGTCACTGAACGAGTGCATGGCCGTCATCCTGCCGTCTATAAATTGGAAGACATGAACGGAGAAGTACTCAAAGGAACGTTTTATTTGCCCGAGTTACAACGTGTCACCAAAAAAGAAGACGACGTGTACGACATCGAAAGCATTCTCGAACGCAGAACCCGTAAATTGGGCAAACGACGTGTCAAAGAAGTCAAAGTACGTTGGAAAGGATATCCACCCAGTTTCGATTCTTGGATCGACGCTTCGCAAGTCATCGACTATAAAAAGAAGAAGTGACCATCATGCCCTTTCACACATCAGACGCAGCTACGTCGACCACTCCTCCTTCACCCAGTTCTTCTGTGCAAGAGTTACAAAAACAACCCTTGTGGGTGTGGTGTGGAGAACGTGTGCCTAAAACGCAAATCGTCTTTTTCTGCCAAATCTTCGTGGTGTATTGTGTCATCGGGGCAGCCATCGCCAATTTGAGTTTGCAACAAGGAGACAAACAATTGTCGACCATTTTATTGAGCAGTTGCATCGGTTACCTGCTTCCCAATCCCTCCCTGAAATTCTCCTCGAACGGGAACCACGGGAACCTTGTGTCCAGTGCCAGTGCCAGTCACCACTCCAACCACAACCAGAACCCCATTTTGGGCGGAGACACGCCTCTGACGTTCACTAACCCCTCGGACAGCCACAGAACTCTGGAATTATGAGTCACGAAAACCAATTTTACTTAACCTTACCCAGTGACAGTTCCATGGAGGTGTTTCCCCACAACACGTTGTGCTGTTACACGGCTAAATTACCTCAGGCCATCCCCTTAGATCACGAAGCCCATTGGGAAGTGGCTTTAGTAGAAATGATTCACCCAACACAAATCAAAAACATCACTGAAACTCAAAACACTTTTGACGTCGAAATTCTGGACCCAACAGTGCAGCAAACCATGACGACCACTTCTCAACATAAATCACTTCCCAAGGCCCCAATACTCAGCAGTGACACTTCTCCTCCTCTTTACGTGTATCACTTTAAAATTAACTCAGGCCATTATTTTAGTGGTCAACATTTAGTGGAGACCATCACTGACAAATTCTATGCAGCCTTTGACAAAGTTCTGACCGGACTAAAAAAACGTGTCACCATGGAGTACCACAAACTGTCTCACCGTCTACTCATCAGATTTGAAAGTGAGGATAGAAGTATACGTATTAAATTTTGCCCTGGATTGTATGACATTCTGGGTGGAGACCTCAATATGGTCACGGATAAGCAGACCAAACAAATTAACATCGCAGAGATTGACAACAACGGGCATTTTGCAAGGTATTTTCGTTACCCGGTAGAACTGAACCAAGGACTGAATTTGATCTTCGTGTACTCCGATGTGGTGGAGTATAACGTGGTGGGACACACCTCCGTACCGTTACTACGTGTCATTCCTTTCAAAGTAAATTCTGCCACGGTCACTGACGAGGAAGGTGGAAACACTTACCACATTCACCGCGAATTTGTACATCCTCACTATTTGCCTGTCAGCAAGTCGTATTTGGACACGGTCAACATTGCTATAAAAGGAGATTTGGGACAAAATATTCCATTCACCAAAGGAAAAGTCACGGTGAAACTCCATTTTCGAAAACGGTTCTCTCACGACTCGTAAGTAAGTCATGTATCCAGTGTACCGAGGGGTTGCTCGACAGCGAGGACACGGCTTAGGAGATATGTTGAAATCGGCCTTTCGTTCAGTGGCCCCAGTGTTGAAACCGATGGTGACACGCGGATTGCACGCCTTGAAAGATGCGGCTCTGACGCAAGGCAAAGAATTTCTCCAAAATGTCATCATCGACAAACAAAACCCTAAAGAAGCCTTCATGAGGGCAGGCAAAAATGTCTTGCTGCAAACGGGCAAAGACATTTTGGGCCGACGAGACACACCTATAAATGCCCTGCACGCTACTGAGTCAGGCATTCAGCAAGGACAAGGCAGAAAGAGACGACGACAAAGAAAACACCCTTTCACCAGACTTCAAGCGAGAAAGGCCAAGAAAAGAAGAACCGTTCGAGACTTAGACGTTTTCGATTATTGAGAAAGAACAAAAAAAAAAATGATGCACCGAGAGTCTTGCGCTTGTTCCAAGACGGAACTGGATCTGTTTGCCATGCCCCCCACCATGATGACCATGCAAGAATCCCAATGGGTGGAATTTCACCCCGTCTCCTCATTGGCAGATTCCGCTCCCATCGAGTTTGAAATCAAAGGACAGCCCGAAGATTACATCGATCTGAATAGCAGTTACTTGTACTTGAAAGTCAAAGTTCTAGATAAGGATAATAGTGCAGTAGAAGACACTGAGAATATAGCTCCCGTCAACAATTTCATGCATTCCTTGTTCAGCTCAGTGGACTTGTACTTAAATAACAAACTGGTCAGCAGCAGCATGGATACATACCCTTACCGTGCCTACCTGGAAAATCTCTTGACGTACGGAATAGATGCCAAGAACACTCATCTCAATGCTTGTGTGGTATGGGAATCTGATGAAGCGGGCAAGTTTAAGATAGGTGACGCAGGTGACAATGACGGCTTTGGGGAAAGAAAAAGCAGAATCAAAGATGGAAAGAGTTTAGAACTGATGGATCGTTTACATTTGGACATGTGGTTGCAAGAGAAATATTTGCTGAACGGGGTCAATGTTCGCCTGAGACTGAATCGCAGCAGTGCCGCTTTCCATTTGTTGGCCGATAAAGCTGCTGGCAATCCCAAAAGCAAAATCGAGGAGGCCAAACTCTACGTACGGCGCGTGGAAGTGTTACCCAAAGTAGGTAACGACATCAGTCAAACGTTGAGCAGAACGACCGCCAAGTATCCCATACGACGTGTGGAAGTGAAAACGTTCACCATTCCCGCTAGCCATCATTCCATGATCGAAGATCATCTGTTCCAAGGACAGTTACCCAAGCGTTTAATCCTTGGTATGGTCTTAAATTCAGCCTTCAACGGAGCCTTCGATGAAAATCCTTTCCACTTTCAACACTTCAACGTGAAGAAAATCGAAGTCAGTCGCGATGGCAAGACCTTGTGTACCCGACCTTTCGAACCTGACTTTAGTCCCACGAAGATGAATTACTTGAGATCGTACTTGTCCCTGTACGAAGCCACCGGCCAGTTAGGAACCAACACCAGTCACGGCATTACGTACGAGGATTACGCAGGAGGCTATGCTTTGTGGGCTTTCGATTTCACTCCAGACCAAGGCAGCGACGAGGGACATTTCCACCCTATAAAATCCGGCCAGATTCGTGTGGAACTTCAGTTTGCAGAACCACTGGACAAGACAGTGAACGTCATCCTGTATGCAGAATTCGATAATACCATAGAAATCAACAGTTTGAGAGAAGTTATTTTAGATTACTAGAAACCATGGAAGATTGTTATCCCTCTTTACCTAGTGGAGAAACTTTGGAGATGGAATGTGAGGAGACCGTGGAAAAAGAAGAATCTCAAGACAAAGACGAAGAAGATATCATGATGAAGTCGAGATGGCCAGAACAAGAAGCCCATTTAGTCTCCTGTTTTGCCAAACACTTGGTCGACAAAATGACGGAATTGATCAAGAAAAATTGTTATTGATGTCAAAACGATCATCCCAGTCAAATTCAACACGATAAATGCCTAATGTTAAGTCAAGAAGAAAAATTGGACGAGTATCTGGACGAAGCTTGGAGTCTCATCTCGAACAAAGACGTGTTGCACCAGTGGTATAAAGACTTGCGTGAACATTCTTGTCCACCATTAACCACTCAAGAGATCCATCGTATCGAAGCTCTCCTGAATCAGAGTGAGGAAACAGAACGAATAACCGTTTATTCGTCAGACATTTTCAAGCAAAAAGTCAGGATCGAATTGACGACTTATTATTACCTGTGAAGAAAAAAAACACACAAATCAATGGATACCTGGGAACTTTATTACCTTTTGAACCACAGTTCGTATACGGCTTCTTGGAATCCTGTCGTCTGTGCTAAAGATGAACTCCCTCATCGCAAACCTAAAGACCATCAAGCTTACGTGATCAACACGGACGACAGTCATCTCCCAGGAACCCACTGGGTAGCCGTTTACTTTCCTCAAGAAGGATGTGTGGAATATTTCGATTCGTACGGATTGCCCCCTTTGGAAGACGATATCATTGACTTTATGAGAAGAAATGCTCAAACCACCCGATTCAATAATGTGAAATTACAAGGCACAGATTCCTTGGTGTGTGGACAGTACTGTGTGTATTTTCTGCATCATCGCAGCCTGGGCTATTCCGTAGAACATTTAGTGACTCATTTTGATCCTCGTTCTTCTTCAAGAAATGATGTGAAAGTAGATCGATGGTTTTGTGACCATTATGCTTATCTTTTGTCTCAAGCTAGGAAACGTAGTGTCCATCAATGGCCTAATGATTTCCAACAGTGGAAATCACAACGTTGTCAGCCCTGTTTAAAGTAGATTGTCAATTGAGAAAAAAATGTTTGTGATTTGAAAAAATTGTTTGATGTTATAGTGTTGGATTATTGTTAAAAAATGTTAGAAATGTTGTTGTTTAGTGTTAAGTGATTTTTGAATAAAAAATGTTGTGTTTAGAAAAAAATGCCTTTGTCTTTTGTTTAGCTATAAGAATGTTGGATTGATGCTCTTTCATTTCTTACTATCCCTCTCATGACACTCACTGAACGTTGCGACTCGAAAACCGTGTGGGGGATGTTTTCCTTCACGTCCGCGCTTTGATTTTAAGAACCGGGGTTGTTTCCAGTCTAACCATCCATTGTCGACTCATCCTCCTACGAAGATGTGCTCCAAACTAGCTAAGCTCAACGAAGCCTACGTGAATTTGCATAGGGTCAGACACAGTCTGATACCGAAGCCAGAAGAAATAGAGAATGTGAGAATGTTAAAAATCACTGAAGACCTGATAGAAGAGCTCTTCAGAGAAGAAATGAACAGGGAAAAAGAAGAATGGACAGAGAAGTACAGACTTCAGAGACAGCAGCAACAGCAACAACAACAACAGCAGCAGCAGCAGCAACCTGAACCTGACAGAGGCTTTGTCGATTGTCGTATCGACACCAAAGAGTTCTTCTTCTCTTTCCGAAGAAGCAGACCTATTGCCAGAAAGTCAATCCTCAGAGGACATCGCATTCTTAGAAACTAAAAAAGAATGCCATAGCAAAAAAACAAAAAAACAGCCCTTTTCAGGGCTACCCAATACTCTAGAAAAGAAATAACGATCCATTTGCCAATGTGTGTAGGTAGAGTAGTGTGAAAATAAACACTAACTCTTTCTTAAAAAAAAATGTGAGGGTATGAGTTAGTGTGATTGTGTTTGTAAGTGATAAAGTAGGTTGGTGTGGATAGTAGATTAAAATGATGTTTGTTTTTTGGGGGCTGTTTGAGGTGTATATTTTGGGTTAGATTGTATTGCTTTGCGTATGTGGATAGTCTATTGAAGTGATGGGTAGCATAAAAAAGTGAGCGAGTGTTTCTTTTAGGTCCGCGCGTTGTTGTTTCTTGGTCATGATCTAGGTAAGATGAATTTTATGTTTTTTAGGGGATGTTTTCCTTCACGTCCGCGCTTTCAGTATAAATTGAAACTCGTTCGGCAGTCCAGCTACCCTTGTTGATTGATCAACACCAAAAATGAACACGAGACTGGAGAAACTGTTGGAACTTCATGTGCATCTGGAATATGCCAGGCGCATATTAAATGAACTGGCCGCTGAAGCCATTGTCGAGGAGGGAAGGATAAGAGAGGAGGAAAGAAGAAAAAAAGAAGAGGAGGAAAGAAGATATAAAGAAGAGGAGGAGGAAAAGGAGAGAAGAAAAAATTTCAGAATCCCAGAGAGTGAAAATTGGGATTCTGAAGCGACATATCCTGCCTCTGCTCTCTCCCCCCAAAAGGTAAAAAGTAACTGGGGGATAAGATGTGTATGTGGCGCCAGGCCTGGAAGGTGCCACCATTAACCAGGTGTCCATGAAGTTCCAAACAAAACAGCCCTTTTCAGGGCTACCCAATACTCTAGAAAAGAAATAACTATTAATTTGCCAATGTGTGTAGGTAGAGTAGTGTGAAAATAAACACTAACTCTTTTTAAGATAGTGTGAGGGTATGAGTTTGTGTGTTTGTGTGTTTGTGTTTGTAAGAGCTAAGGTATGTTTGTGTGAATAGTAGATTATGGGTTTCTTAGCGTATGTGAAGAGTAAAGTTAGGGTTTTATTACATGAAATGAGAAATTAGGGGGATGTTTTCCTTCACGTCCGCGCGTTGTTGGGTCATGATCTAGGTAAGATCAATTTTATGTTTTTAGGGGATGTTTTCCTTCACGTTCGCGCTTTGAGTATAAAACTAACAGTGTTTGCCATTGGAACCCATTCTACGGAATAAGCAAACAAGAAGATGCCAGCAGCTTCAGCTTTATACAACGATCTTATGGGAAGTTGGTATTGGATGGTAGATGGATTGAGTGTAGTAGAAAGGGTTGAACAGGAATGGAGGTATGCAGTGACAAAAGACTTCGTCTCAAGACAAGTAACCAGCCTCCACTTATCCGTAAATATTGTAAAAGAAATGATACAGGATGAGGAGAAGAGAATCAGAGGTTTAATTAACCCACCGTATGTCAAAGTGGGTAAGTTAAAAGAAGCGATAGATCATGTGACGAGTGCAAGGTGCTTTCTAGAAGACATTGTAGAATGGACAGATTGGTGTTTAGCGAAGTGGGGGTTAGAAAAACTTAAGAAAGCTGAAGAACTAATGAGGAATGTGCTGACCGAAGAGGTCAAGAAGATCAAAGAAAAGTGGTTAAAGGAAAGAAAAGAAGAAGAAAATAGAAAAAAAAGGGTTGAATTCGAAAAACTGAACACAAACTGGATGAAAATCCAAGAGAAGTTCCGGGCCATGGGCCACCCGGACTGGTTGCCGGAAACAGAAAAGAAAAAGAAGAAAGGAATGATGGACAAAATAAGAGGATGGTGGAAGAAGTTAAGAAGTTAAAAGAAGAAGAAAAAACCCAAAGGCCCTTTTCAGGGCCCCCATATTTCTCGAAAAGAGATAGTCTTTGAATTGCCTACCCCTTTTAAAAATTTAAAAAAAAAAATCCCATGTTAAATTCCCCTTGTACGTATAGTATCCCACGATTTATTCCCATGTTAATTCCCCTTGTACGTAGAGTGTCCCACGATTTATTCCCATGTTAATTCCCCTTGTACGTAAAGTGTCCCACGATTTTTCTCCATGTTAAATTTCCATTGTACGTAAAGTGTCCCAAGGGTGTTTTTAATGCTAATTCCCATTGTACGTAAAGTGTCCCCCTTCACTACTGTTATGTAATGATATACATTCAGCTTGAGAGCAATCTCCATTTTTGTCTGGAACAAAACAAACAACTGCAGGGCACGAGGCCATCGCATAAGTTTTCTTACCTTGAATAAAGCTTCAAGAAGACCAAGTATGGTGAGATAAATCAATACATTTATTTGCGTGTAAGCCAGATGCAAGAACAGCTCATGAAGATATCAGATTTTGCATGCTGCTTTTTCCATATATATATATATATATATATATATATATATATATATATATATATATATATATATATATATATATATATATAATTGATTACATATTTTATGAAAACAAATACTTTCTCCATTATTTATCATTATGTTTGATAGCAGATCAACAGATTTCCCAAATGTTTGGTTGAATTATGTTGTGTGCTTTCTGAGCTAAAGTCGATTGTGTGCTCTCAGAGCTAATGACACACGTTCTTATTTGTACAAAAGGTGACCATATTTTGAAATGAAGACTGACATCATTTGTAAAAGTTAGTCGTTCATGCTAGGAGGTTTTCTCTCAGTAGAACAAACAACATAGACCCTTATCTGCTGGCGCATTGTGCGATGGTAGATCAGGCTCTATATTGTTTGCAGATGGAGCCGACTTATGAGCAAGTACATACAGTATTTTATATTTAGTATGCACAAATATGGACTGTTGCATTTAAACATATATAGTACCAAGGGAAGGCATATATTTTTAAAATTTAGACATAAAGTGCTCTGAGTATTGAATTCGTATGAAAACAGAATAGAATTCAAAATTGCATCTGTGGGTAACAACTAAATGTTGAAAGTGCCTTCTCAGCCCTTGGTTTATATTATTTAGCAACAGCGACTATAATGGAGGGCAGAATGGCATCATTAATAAATCATACTCACTTTTGGTGCAAAATATCTTGGAAAATGGAAATTTCTTGCTTTTTCACACAAAATAGGATAATTATCGGTTACAAATTGAATAATTTTCCTATGGGAAAACGATCCCCACATACACGACAAAACCTCACACATGGTAACAGACTCTTCTCCTTGTATGTATCCATCATGTCTCCTATTTATTACCCACAAGGCATGCAACTATAAAATTCAAATTGCTTTGCACCAGCACAGATTATCATTGTATGTCAGACAGCTTAGCTGCTAAAATATTTTCAATTACGTAGAAATCATCAAAAGTGTCCAAAGAAATAAAAGTTAAAGTATCTAAAATATACGAATTATTT
Organism: Sinohyriopsis cumingii; assembly: GCA_028554795.2. Lineage (NCBI taxonomy): Eukaryota > Metazoa > Mollusca > Bivalvia > Unionida > Unionidae > Sinohyriopsis > Sinohyriopsis cumingii. Next base: position 57,974,267 of record CM068840.1, read on the forward strand.
GGCAATGTTCTAAAATATAATAATCATGGGACAATATTATAAAATGTAGGAGTTATGGGATAATGTTCAAAAATAGAGGAATTATTTAACTGTTATAAAATATGTAAATCATGGGACAATGTTATAAAATATAGGAATTATAGAACAATGTTATAAAATGTAGGAATTATGGGACAATGTTCTAAAATATAGGAATCACGGGTCAATGTTATAAAATACAAGAATTATGGGATAATGTTCTAAAATATAGGAATCATGGGACAATGTTATAAGATATAGAAATCATGGGACAATGTTACAAAATAGAAGAATCATGGGACAATGTTAAAAAATTAAAGAATTATGGGATAATGTTCTTAAATATAGGAATTATGGGACAATGTTCTAAAATATAGGAATTATGGGACAATGTTATAAAATATAGGAATTATGGGACAATGTTATAAGATATAGAAATCATGGGACAATTTTATAAAATATAAGAATCATGGGACAATGTTAAAAAATTCAAGAATTAATGATAATGTTCTTAAATATAGGAATTATGGGACAATGTTCTAAAATATAGGAATCACCAATGTTATAAAATCTAGGGATTACGGAACAATGTTCGAAAATATAGAAATTATGGGATAATGTTCGAAAATATAGAAAATATGGAACAGTGTTTAAAAATATAGGAATTATTTTCAATTTTCTAAAATATAGGAATTATGGGACAGTGATCTAAATATGAAAGTTGTGGAACAATGTTCCGAAATGTGAATGTACTAAATGTATATGCTTAAGTATTTACATAGGGTGCAAATGATGCATGCACATAATCGCTGACCATTCAGTTTCTCTTGTCTTGAATGGATAAACTTGTTCATATGACAACCAACAAATATCATAGAGAATTAATTTTGAAATGCACAAAAGAACTTTGAATTAGTGATTAAAGAGAAGCTCTACCATATCTACATCATACAGAGAATATATGCTGGACATATTTTTGACTAACTGCGTTCTAAGCCTATATAAAAGTAACGATTCGCATTTGTCGTAGTTAATTAGCTATATTCAGGTCAATTAATTTATCACATCCAGCTACACCACCCCCTCAATGAGTCATACCGGGATAACTGGCGAACCCGTTCATAAAGCGTTTGGTGTTGATCACGGATTTGAAACTAGAACAAGACATACTTTAAAAGATTGACCCCCTGTTTTTTGAACATGAAGAAAATCGCGAACGAAATCGATATATGAAAGCTTGATACATCCATCGTTTTATCGTCGAAAACGGTGGCTTGTATCCAGAAACCCGGTTGACACAGTGTACCGAATCAACCCGGCCGATCTGGTTGTGTTCGCCGAAATTACTTGTGCTCCATACATGCACCTTACGGTGCGAAAAAGAAATATAGAAAAGGAAATTACATAAATTATGGTTGAACAAATAAATAGACTAAACTGACGTAACATCCCTCGGTCTCTATAAACTTAAAGTTTTTCTCCCCGACTGAACACAATGAGTGGTTACGCGCTTGCCACATAATCTGTACCATTCTACTTATACATGACTATTCATAAATTCATGCTAGTTATATGACTGAAGAGAGGACAGATTGTTAATTTTCAATAAAACGTACATGTTTTAATTATTTATAGAATCACTAGCTAAATAGTGTCAGGAAAATTTTATGGTGGGTTCAATTGCATAGAAAGAGGAATCCGACTGGTAAGAAAATACACACACACACACACACACACACACACATATATATATATATATATATATATATATATATATATATATATATATATATATATATATATATATATATATATATATAAACTACTTTTGTATAATTCTTAACAGTTTCTGAAGTTTCTTGCAAATCAGTAGTATTGACACACATGCGAATAAATGTATAAACCAAGAAACAAAACAAACGTCCATGAACTTTATTTAGGACAATTGGGGATGCAACAATTCGGGTTAATGAGTTTTCCAAAACTATTACGCATTAGTCCCAAGAGAGTACATTGTTTGCAATATCTCCTTCACAAAATATACACCGATAAGTACGAACCTCTTTCAATCAGTTACATTTTAAATTAATTGATATCGATTCTAAATTAAGTTATAGGAAGTGGAAGGAGGTATATGCGTCAGTTTTGTAAGTTTTAAGCTAGGATATAAAGACAAATATGTATCGTCTTTATAAATATTTTGCATACACACATTCACACATACACACACACAGGTGTTATAGTAGGAACACAGTTTTGTCGTAGCAGATTTTTTTTTAAATGCAGCAACATTACATAAAGAAATGTATTGAAACGGAAGTAGTTTTCAGTAACACTTTAAAAATAGTTCTCAACTACGGCGAAAACAGCTACATATCATGCTCGTATTAAAATTTCAGTAATGGAGTTTCATTCAAATTAAAATTTAACAAAAAAAAGGCCTTCCAATAGGTTTTAGTTCTCTCTCTCTCTCTCTCTCTCTCTCTCTCTCACACACACACACACACACACACACACACACACACACACTGGCTATAGTGCTAATGTTTACATCCTTTACCTTCAATATTTTACACATACATACTTTTAATTCAAGAGAAGAAAAAGAGTATAAAACGTATCTGATTCATTTGTGTAATTTAATAGTCTCCTTTATCCAAAGCACCACTCCCTATATTACATAACGTATGTTTTGTCTTTCTGTTCTATTCTTGGAGGTATAAGACCAAATGGCTATAGCAACTTCCAAAAGAACTCTTAAGTATCAAACGGTGAAATAGACTAATGCTAGGCGCTAATCCCCTCCTCTCCCTGGTCGACTTGGTGTCAGGATAATGTGACTAGTTGAAACATCATGTTACATATCTGCGGCATGATGCCCCAGTGCTAGATGTCACTATAAACTGCCACACTGCAGACATCGTGGCGATATGACTGAAAAATTGTTAAAGCTACGTTAAAAATGCAAATCACACACGCACACACACAAATCAAGGTAATTATTAACTTCTTGAAAGAAGTTAAGAGAGGTCAGTTATGGTCTCCTTCTGGGTACTGTCGTACACACCATGATCTACGTCACATGCTTCTGCGTAAAAAAGCCAAAACGTGTTACTCAGAATGTTACTTTCACGGAATGGTGTTTAAAAACATTTCCAAATATTTCGATACATTTATTTAATAAGGTCCACTAATTGTACGATAAATTAATTGACCCAGAACAAATGTAGCAGAGCCAGAAATGAGCATAGGAATAAAAGTTCTGGTTTGGGGGTATACGAAACGATTGCATTGTAACATATTTATGTGACATCACACTTCGCTTTAAAATGATGAGATTCAACAATCGATAGATTAGTACGATATAATAACGGACGCCACCCCCACTCCACCCCAAAAGTAAGCAGTAGAGTCAGAAATGATACTGGGGATAAACGTTCATAGCTTGGAGGTTAAGGAACTATTTCGTGACGATGTAATTACGTGGCGTCACACCGTTCAGCTTCAAAAATAATATGGACGAAAACTTGTATGGATGAATTTGTATCGAGGAAGTTGCATATGCATGACATCACAGCAATATATATATATATATATATATATATATATATATATATATATATATATATATATATATATATATATATATATATATATATATATATATATATATAGTATGTGCGCTGTATAAATTATATACCACGAGATGTATAAATTTGTCATTAAAAGGAAACGAGGCCTGCCGAGTTTTCTTTGAATGAAAAAATTATACGAGTGGTATATCGTTGATACAGCGTCCATACTATACATATATTTTATTTATATCGCATACAAATACACATATTTGCACTTTGAATGGAGTTACGATATGCGCCTGGTAACTGCATATTGACCGAGTGAATGAACTCCTCAAATACCTGCGAGTGTGCCCGCTACAAAATATAGTTCTACGATTTTTCTTGTTGTTCACAATCACATATGCAAATTGATAAGTTGATTGTTTTCTTTTTGAGTTTCTAATTCTATTCACATTTGTTAAATCAATATAACACGCACTCATGATTTATGAAATCATGAAATATGTTTTTTTATGAAGACATTAGTGCACTACAAACACTGTTAGTTTCTAGTACACTGAACCTGAACTGTCAGACATTCACGTACTAGCGTATGGAAATTAGCGTGGAATAGAAACTAAGCGAAATGACGAACCAACACGAGGTAATTAAAATATTTTAATATATTAACAGTTCATCTAAGTCATTATTCTGTTTAATGAACATTTCTAAAGACTATAAAATTCTCTCTCTCTCTCTCTCTCTCTCTCTCTCTCTCTCTCTCTCTCCTTTTGACGGTTTGACTAAACTCTACCATTATTCATAGGTCCAGAGGTATCATCGTATGATACAAGCGAAAATCCCCAAACGCTCGTATTTTCATGAATTTTCGCCCGTATATAGCTACGATAATCCAGAGAGAGGGTGGGGACGGGGGCGACCATTTGGACATTTTTATATTTAATAATTTATGATCGAGTTTTAGAACAGCATAATATGTTTAAGTATCATCAACAACAAAGCATTAAATACGCTACAGCATGTGTGCCTCGTAAGCTCGTAACCGGCAAATTTAATATATAGGCCTAGTGTCGACTGACTATTGCAGCTATGTATCATTGATATTATTAACACTGTAGACAGACCCCAAGGAAAGCGTAAACATGCGGTTATGACGAACCAGATTACTGTAGATTACTTGGTACAAGTTCAGTTTTAATGTTTTCGTCCAGCGCCATATGTTTTTCTCTCTCACTTCAGATTTTCGCTTCATTTTTGTCCCTTACGCACGAGAGGGGAGAGAGAATTGGAAAGAAAAGGATTCCGATGAAACTGTATACCATTTTAATTTCATTTAGAAAACAGGGACTATTAATACTTGTTATCTTTATTATCAAATGTCATTTATGATTAATCAATGAGTAGAAATTCATCATTGATCTATAAACATGCAGTTGAAAGAATGTTTATATATTCGTATTATTGCGTCATGGGCGGATCACAGTTTGATATACCAATAGTATATTCTTATATATATATTCTTTGTCTAATCGCAGTATGATCTCATTCAACAAACTGTACCATATTAGTTCTTAATTTCACCTTATAATGCTATTTCTTGCATGTTTCATAACAGCTTATTTCAGAAACTTTTATTTATTTTAAATTCTTGTACTGAGTTTACCCAGAATAAATTATTAAGCGAGAATTGAGGTAGTAAATGATGATAAAAATGAAGACAGTGTTCCGCAAGAGTAAGCAAAGAGATGTTCATTCAACAAGTGCCTGTGGAGGAGGACAAGGACCTAAAGTAGATTGCTATGGTAACCCTTATGTACGATTCCATGGCATGTACAAGGACCTAAAGTAGATTGCTATGTTAACCCTTATGTACGATTCCATGGCATGTACAAGGACCTAAAGTAGATTACTATGGTAACCCTTATGTACGATTCCATGGCATGTACAAGGACCTAAAGTAGATTGCTATGGTAACCTTTATGTATGATTCCATGGCATGTACAAGGACCTAAAGTAGATTACTATGGTAACCCTTATGTACGATTCCATGGCATGTACAAGGACCGAAAGTAGATTGCTATGGTAAACTTTATGTACGATTCCATGGCATGTACAAGGACCTAAAGTAGATTCCTATGGTAACCTTTATGTACGATTCCATGGCATGTACAAGGACCGAAAGTAGATTGCTATGGTAACCTTTATGTACGATTCCATGGCATGTACAAGGACCTAGGATATGTATTAAAGAAAGTCAATGTTTTATTGTTACAAGAGAATACAAATACCTATGAATAGGTCTAAGTCTTGTGCATAATTCCAAAGCATGTTCAAAGACTTATGATAAGAATGAATAGAACGGTATATCATTTGAAACTATGGAAAGAATTTATGATAGATATTTATACAAATACTTTGAGATCGTATCACTAAAATCTACCAACTTTGAATACAAGTTTATTTGTCTTGAAATAAAAGTTCATTGATGAAAACAGCAACTGAAATTAACAACGTAAATGTATATAACTGGGGACTGGAAATTATCTTATGAAAACATGATATTGAGTGGATGTAGCTAAAATGATTTGAGTGAAGTGTCGTTAAAACATTGTTCACACTTTCCAAAAGTAAAAAAAAACAACTCAACCATAGGAGTTTAACATGACTTTAAAGTATATGTACAATGTAACCCGTTCATAAAAGTCAACCGTACTTATATGAGACATTAACGGTGTATCTAATATAACAGAATCTCGCAGAATGTCTTCTTACTTATGGACAGGAGGAATATAAAACGTTTCATGAAAGCATCCTTTGGAAAGGTAAAGCTTAAGCTAAAAACTGATTAGTGTTAGTAGAGATACAGATTGACTGGCATATGTTTCTATGAGAAAATTAACAAAAACCAATAGTCTCAATGTACACTATATAAAGCATGGACGATGAACTTGCTAAACAATATAATTTTGTATTTAAATGTTATGAAAATGAATGATGTTACCTTTTGCATTTAAACTAGTAGTTTTCAATAGGGATAAAATGTTTATAAAGTTCTGTGGCGGTTTGTTAAAATATAAACAGTCAGTCGAATTGAACTTACAAACATATTTCATGGATAATTCACTTTGTATGTTATAAAACTGGATATCTTTTGAAGTAAATTCACAAGTATTAAACTATTTTGTTTCAAGATATTACGTTTCGATGTCTGTCAGACACAATAATTCTGATGTTTTTACCTTAGTCCTACCGCACCCAACATTATCAATCCGCGCGTGAAATGTCTTAACAAAACTTAAAAATATTTTTTAATTGCCATACCAATAGCCATTATTTTTCCAAAATACAAAATTTGAGGCATGATATGTAAACGCGAAATTTGTAAAACGTCACTGTCACAAAACTGTTAAATTTAGTACTTCTTTTTACCGATGCAGTAATGCAATTGTTAATCGCATTCGCATAGACTGGAAAACCTCCTTGCAAATCGAATATTTTTGCTTTTGAATAAGCATATAAATGACACGAAAATGTACATTTCTTGAGGAGATATATGGAAATATTTCACTGATGGAGTGGAAACATTTTGAATTGTCACGAGTCTCGAAGCCACTCTTGACAATACAGTGTTTCAACTTCACTCGTGAGATATGCACGTATTTCTAATAAAAAAGAACGCAGCTATCCTCTCTGGATCTTGATTAATGAAACGTAAAAGAATCAAGAAGCGTCTCATCAATAAAAGAAAATTTTATTTCTTACACTATATCTGCGCGTACTCGGCATTTTGTCAGCAGTACAGTGGAAAAAATAAGATATTGTCCTGTAGTTCTTAAATAATGCTTTTCAAAATACGTCATGTCTCTGAAAAATTAACAAATTAAGCAAATAAATTGAAAATAGCAAAGTCAATTAAGACAAAAAAAAAAAAAACTGCATGATATATAAACAAAACTCAGACTTTAAAAAAAAAAATAGTTTAAATATTATAACTGCATTGTATTCTTTGATGGCTGCTGATGAAATTTTTGCAAGACAATGAATTAGCAATATATAGAAAAACCACCCACCCAAGTACCCATCATCCGCATTTGAAATGGTTAAATGAACTCTCTATATTTGAACCAAATGTGGAACACAGTAGTGAACCTCAAGCCTAAACAGAAAAATATCCTATATGTTATCTATGCAGTATCTTTTAAAACAATTGCAATTGATTATGGATTGTTGCAACAAATACTAAGGATTTAATGAATAGGTTTTGAATGTGAAACAATTTTTAGTTATTTTTACTCTGTTTTGTTCAGAAGGTTTGAATACGCTATGAATAATTGCAAACATAGGCCCTATCTATCAAAAAGGAAATGAATTTTGTATATTGTTTCTAACTTGTACAGTACATGGAATAGTTTGATGTATATAAAATACGATCAATTTTGTTGCAGCTAATTAATTATTAATCATTAATACCCAATTTGAAAGCATAACATTCTTATGGCAATTTATCTGATAGTAGAAACCATATTGTTTCCAAGTAATAATTGCAATTTAACTTTGGCTAATTAAAATTTAATTTAATTTAATTTAAAATGTAGCAATGAATGAGTTAGAAATATAACGTACATGTTTGTATGGGTGATTGACCAAACAAAATTACTGTAAAAAGTAAGTGTGATATTCGTATAGTTAATAATTTGCAATATTTGTAATTAACAAATATAATCAAGTCAAGCGATGCATTCATTCACATTCGTTATTTGCATTCAACTGATATCAACATCGGATTTTACTATAGATTTGCTTAAAAGTCAGATATGATGAGGTTCTCCTGTCAATATATTTGACTTGTGTTATGTACCATATGTATATCAAAACATTATAGTCTATAGTATAATTTATTCCAACCAATTAATGTCCTTAATTGAGAACTAAAGTTAGCGACGAACTGAATTATTTAAATGAATGACTAAATTGCTTACGCTCGTTGATATGTTTTCTTAACTATGTGTGACTTTATACAAGAACCAAGTCAATAATCCGTTACAGCATAAGTGTATTATTAGGGCAGTCTTTAATGTGACAGTGATATGTTATTTACCATTTTTCTTATAGCTTAAGAATAAAGAGAATGAAAGAAAACAACACATTTTCCCATTTTTTAAATGGAGAGGGAGAAATATGCAGAAATTATACAGAGAATAATTTTTTTTAAATGTTTCTTTTGGAGGTCTTGAAAGCTTTTCAAATATTGCTCATGGTAAAATTCCTTTCAATGTTCTTTACAGATGATCCGAGTACCACAAAAGTAGTATAGTGAGACGATACAGCGATAATGGGACCTTAATGTTAAAAAAGGGTGTTTTTCCTGTGGCTAGAAGGGGAATTTAACATGGGAGCAGATTGGGACTGTATAGCGACAAGGGGAATTTAACATAGGGACTGTATAGCGACAAAGGGAATTGGATAGGGATGATGTCACGGTACTGACCACTGGGGAAACAATGGTGACAATGTTGCAAGTGGCTGACCTCGACCGGGCGGAACAGTGTGGCAAAGGGGCTGACCTGAATACGCGCTGCTCTAGGCTGGGGACAAACACAACACAGAGACATAGATATAGAGCTGGGGACAAACACAACATAGAGACATAGATATAGAAACATGTATAGAGACATAGATTTATCTCACACACACACATATACACACGCAAACATAAATTTATACATATACAAAAAAATAATTTGTAAGGCAAGTTGAGAATAGGCATCTTTTCTAGACATATGAGTGGCCCTGAAAAGGGCCATTGGGGTTTCTGTTGAGTTAATATATATGGCATCGCACAAGTCTTCTGCTCTTCCTCAAACTTCTTCTGACATCCGGTCCGATGATTAAGACTCGCTTCAGACAGCCTTGCCTCTCCACATAGATCCTTCGTTTCCAAAAGGCTTTATCTGTGATCTCGGTAACAGTCCATGATGTTTTGACAAACATGGGGTAGTCCGGGTGGAACAGCGTCGACCATAGGAGGGTAGACGATTCTACGTTAGTCCACATCTTGTGACGAGAAAAGGAAAGGAATGTCGTAGTGGAAGAGTGGATCGAAACGGATTGAGGTCTTTCACCAATCCTAACACACGTTACAAAGTTCAGTCACAGTGTGGAGTCTGTCTTCAAATCCGAAGAGCGCTACTTGTGACGTCACATTCCCTATATAAGTGCACTAGCGTCTGTGCGCAGTGAATCAATGCGACAGAGTTAGAACATGACGGAAACCACGAAGACGATGAATTGGGGTGCACTGGCCGTGGAGACGACGAGTGATGGCCTAGCAGCAGCTACCAAAGCAAGCAAGGTCCTACTTCCAGAAGAGAACGATTTTAATTGGGATTTAGTGGATTTTCTCTCTTCACAAGAATTTGTTCCTGTACCAGTACCTTCGCCGCCTTCTCCTTCCTTACCGTACGTCGACGATTTTAAACAGAGGCAGAAAGAAGAATTGGAGAAATTTTTGCAACAGCAGAAAGAAGCAGAACAAGCCTTTTTCGTTCTACAGCAACAGCGTAAAGAAGAAGAGGAAAGAAGAAAATGACAGGAAGAAGCAGCAGAGAACAATAAAGGTATAAGAGAGAAGAAGGACGGTGAAAAAGACCTTCCCGAGCCAAACAGTTCAACCCCGTCAACAATCCCACTACGCCTGAGATACCAACAGTGGTGATCTCTACCAAATCATCGAAGTAGCAGGTTAAGAAGTAGGCCTTGGCCGTGGTAAAGGGACAAGGCAGCTAAAACTCACTGCATCTCGTTCCTGACTTTAAAATAAAACAACAAACAAACAAAAAAACAAACACCCAACATACCTTTTCAGGGCCACCCATCTCTCAAAAAAAAAAAAAAAAAAAAAAAAAAAAAAAAAAAAAAACTCACTCCTCGCACCTCTTCGATTTTCAGGAAGAAATGTTAAAGTATTGTCGATAAGACATGGCCATTTTACGACACTGCTGTGGAAAATTTTCAGAACTGTTCATTTAACACGGAGGAATCGACCCTTGAAAAAAGCCTGCATCATTGCCAAAACGTGCTCCTTAGTGTACCGCAAACGATTCATGCCCGAAAACACCCTGGCTGTTATACGTCCTCAAACGACGAACTTTGTCAAACGCCGTTACTCGGTCAAAGCTGTACGTTGGTTACCTTACTTGTGCGACAAAGAAGACAAATTCATTCAACATGCCCGAACCAAGAAGGCGCAAATACCATTGGAAATTATTCAGTGGATGGCTGTGACTTATAAAACCCCAAGATCTTGTACGAGTTTAACGGATGCTTATTTCACGGATGTAGGATCTGCTACTCTCAGCGTGATACCAAAAATAATTTTTTGCAACGTATCATGCAAGACTTGTAGGAGGCCACTTGTCAACGCAGCTTAAAGTTAGAACCCTCAAGGATACCAAGTCTTGGAAATTTGGGAACAGGAGTACGACCACTGTTTGACAAGCCGATCCAAATTTAAGCGCATCGTGGAAAATTACAAATTTGTGGACCCTCTGAACCCCCAATACAGTTTGTATGGAGGACGGACGAATGCCACATGTTTGCTGTACAACGCCGACGAGAAGAAAGGAGACGAAATCAAATACCTGGATGTGTGTTCGCTGTATGCTTACGTGTGTAAATGTTGTCACTTTTTCGAAGGATTAATTAAGTGCAAAGTCCTGCCTCCCACGGACTTGTACCATCACATTTTACTTCACCATTGCCAAGGGAAACTAATGTTTCCCTTGGGTCGCACCTGTGCCGAAACATGCAACCAAGATCAACCTTGTCATCACTCTCAGGAAGAACGAGTATTGACGGGAACGTGGGTCAGCGTACAATTGTTTAAAGCTCTGGACCTGGGATACTAACTGTTAGAAGTGTACGAAATTTGCCACTTTCTCAAGACTCAGAAAGGCATTTTCGCGGACTAAGTGGATGCTTTTTTGAAACTGAAACAAGAAGCCAGCGGAAATCCTCCTGTTGTCATACTCCCGAAGCCTAAAATAAATTCAAAGAAAAATACTCTGAGCAGGAGACCATCACTTTAGACCATGTAGAGAAAAAGGAAGGAAAGCGATCGTTTGCCAGAGTGATGTAGAATTGTTTGTGGGGAAAAATGGCACAACGACCTTGTTTACCCAAGACAGAGTATTTGACAGAACCTTCCGGACCAAACCAAATACATAAAACACGTGGACGACACTCGTGAAGACATGATTTTAGTAAATTACGAAGAAGAACTGGAGTTTGTACAGGCCGACGAATTTGGAAATGTAATCATTACGACCTACGTGACAGCCCATGCTCGTTTAAAATTGTACGAAGCCTTACACCTGTTAGGAGATCGTGTCCTGTATTTCGACACGGACAGTTGCATCTACATCGATCGCCTTGGTCACCGTCACCCTGAAATCGAAGGAGACCATTTTGGAGCTTGAACAAACGAGCACCCCGACGACAAGATTCTAAGTTTTGCCAGTTACGAATACCGGGACCAGCAAAGAGAAGTGCACACCGAGTGCAAAGTGAAAGGGCTGACTCTAAATCATCGCATCTACCGGTTCAGGCAAAACTGAATTTATCAAACGTTTGATCGAACATAAAAATCAATTGATCGATCGTCCACCTCAACGTATAGTGTGGTGTTATAAAGAGTGGCAATCGGCGTATAGTCTCCTGCGAGACAGTCAAGGAGATTCCGTTGTGTTTGTGGAAGGCATTCCTTGCAAAGACGACGGGATCGTGTCTGACCACAGTCAAACTCATCTGGTCATCTTCGACGACATGTTAGGAGAAGACGAAGAAGAAATTAAATTGTGGTTTAAGCGCATATGGCATCATCATAATGACAGTGTCATTTACATTATCCAAAATTTGTTTCAACAAAGTAAAGCCCATCGCACCATCAGTCTCAATGCTCATTACGTAGTCTTGTTTCAAAGTCCTAGAGATAAATCGCAAGTACAAGTGTTAGCCAAACAGTTATGAACTCCTCGGCTGACTCATGCGTACGACGATGCCACTCAAACCCCTCAAGCCTATTTACTTAAACCCACTACCACGATTACTTGCATCCCCAGGCCACGACCTGCAGCGACGGTGACCGCGTCTCCTGTAGCCTTAGGTTCTTTGGCTTCCCCGTTCCTTGTGATGCCAGCCAAAACCAATTTGACACACGTCATTCCTAATTTGATGAAAAATGGAAACCCGTGTCTCCAGGAACTTCTCCTCAATAAGTGACACCCTTCTCCTCTTTAGCTACTGAGGTCGTTGCTAACAAAATACCATACCCAAAAATCAAAGTCGATGAGATTGGGTATGTTACAGAGTTTACTGGATTTATTCAAGTAAGAACTGTCCCGATTTAGTCCGTTGCAAACCCCTCAACGTAGATGGATGCCTGCAATGAAGATGATACGACGGACCGACTACCAGTGGTGACGCATTCCACCACTGTATAAAAAGACCTGGGACAAACGATGGGTATCAGTGTTTTTGTGCTCCTGAACGCAAAAAGATGTCACCTACAAGAAATGCACACCACCAATATCGTCGTTCTCCTGTCCAAAAAGGAAAAGGAAAATGAAAAGGACAGTCTCGTCGTTTGACCCCACATCCGAAAATACGCTTAGCCAAGCATCGACGTCTATCCAAGAAAAGACCCAATCGTCCAAAGAAAAACAGGAGTAACCAAAGAGGAGGATTATATGATTCGATAGTCAAAGAGGTCGTCAAACAGACTGGTCACAAACCCCACGACCTACTCCAAAAGTACCTACTAAAAAAATAAAAAGAAGCCATCCCTCTTCTACCCCAAAAGGAAAGAAAAGGAAAGGACTATCTCCTCGTTTAGCCAAACATTGGGACGTGTTGCCAGTTCTGTCCAAAGCTCCTTCACCCATGCGAAAACAGCTCATTGAATCAGTCTCCAAAGACGTCGCCGATACCGTGTGAGAATGTTGCCTAAATGTTTCGAAAAGAACGATACCTTTGTATCAACATAAGAGATAATGCTTAGCCAATGTTCTTCGCGAAATGGTCAAAAGAAAATACCTATCCATCAATAGAAAAAATTGTTAGTGCAACGAGGAGTTGTTAGGACCCATGCTAAAAACCACATTGGGAACACTTATTTCAGGACTCATAGGAAGAGCTGCTTCACAAAATTAGCCAAAATAAAAAAGGATCAAGAAGATAAAAGGGACCTCTATGGTGAAAAGATTTTAAACGTGTACTTTTGGAATCTGACGGAAGTACGAAAACTAACTTTAGTATCTTACAAACGACTGATGGAATTCCATCGTTGGGAAGAACAATGCACCCCGCATTTACCTCCCAATCCTCATTTGGCCGAGATGTCCCAGTTACAACACGAATTGCAATCATTGATGGATCGCATCGATTTGTCAGAAACGGAAAAATCTCAAGGGTACGGTCAAGTGTTACAGCGACTTCAACTCTTTCATCAGAAATCTTTTGACGAAACAGGTCGACTGACTCTAAAAGATTGTAAGACTCTGATGAAAAGGCCATGAACATCGCCACCCCCGTGACCAAGAGAGACATAGCCCCACTGATGCCTGATGAAGACTAGACACGAGAAATCTTTCAAACACCGTCAGCGGCTCCCATCTCTAGTAAGACTTCAGAGTCCTTGTTAACCCCGTTCCCCCACATCCCAACGACAAGAACTCAAAGATTGGGTTAAAAAGAATGATGTCCACTACTCCTTTGACAGAAGTGAAAAAGAAAGAAGGGAAAGCAGAAATGAAAAAAGAAACCAAGACAAAAGCCATCCCATTATCACCACCACTACCCTCGACTTTTACTCCCGTGGCACGTCGGACACTTAAACCCGTTTCCAAACCACCACCTCACCCCAGCCAAAGTAGCATCAGTGAAGACTGTGTTACTTATTCAAGCGAGAGTCCTGATCGAGAATTTGTTAGCCAGCATTTACTACGATCCATCCCATCCTGCAGGATACGGAGGAGTTCAAAAATTGTATCGTGTTGCCAAAATCCGACTCAAAATTGTACGTTTACCTCAAGTGCAACAATGGTTACAAGAACAACTCATGAATATCTTACACAAACCCATTCGACGAAACTTTTCTGGAAATCGCACCCGAGTGGAGGGTATCGATCATCAATGGCAAGCTGATTTAGCCAATGTCTCTCATTTGGCCACCTACAATCGTGGCTACAAATATTTGTTTTGTGTCATCGACGTCTTTTCCAAATTTGCCTGGGTCGTGCTATTGATTTCCAAAGCTAGCACTGAGTTAGTGCGAGCCTTAACACTGCTTTTGAAATAAAGCGGTCGTCACCCTCTTGGAAGGCAAACTGACAAAGGCACCGAATTTCTAAACCAAGCTTTCCAAAAAGAATTGAAAAAACGAGACATTCATTTTTTCACCACCGAGAATACCAAAACCAAAGCCAGCATCGCGGAACGTTTTCAACATAACTTGAAAGAACGCATGTGGAAATATTTTACGCATCAACACACTCTCAAGTATATCGGTGCCTTTCTGCACTTTGTCAAAGCGTACAATCAATGTTATCATCGGAGCATTGGATGCGCCCCCGAAGAAGTGACTCCAGACGACAAAGTGTCCGTCTTTGAGCGCCTGTTTAGTACGTCCCCGACTGCAGTTGTCCATAAGAAAGGTTACTTACCCAACTGGACCACCGAATTGTTTCTGTCACTAGACGAGTGTCTGGCCGTCATCCTGCCGTCTATAAATTGAAAGACATGAACGAGGAAGTGTTAAAAGGAACTTTTTACTTGCCCGAGTTACACCGAAAGACCAAAAAAGAAGACAAAGTGTACGACATCGAAAGCATTCTCGATGAAAGTACCCGTAAAGCGGGAAAACGACGTGTCAAAGAAGTCAAAGTACGTTGGAAAGGATATCCTCCCCAAGTCATCGAATATAAAAAGAAGTGACCATCATGCCATTCAACACAGCCTCAACAACAGCAGTGACAACTCCTTCTCCGAGTTCTTCTCTGCAGGATCTACAAGAACAATAATTGTGGGTGTGGTGTGGAGAACGCGTCCCTAAAACGCAAATCGTCTTTTTCTGCCAAATTTTTGCGGTCTATTGTACATCGGTTACCTTCAACCCAACCCTTCCCTGAAATAATTTAACGGTAACAACGAGAGTCTTGCGACCAACATCAGTCACCCTCTCAATAGTCACCATCAAAACAACAACAACCCTCTTTTGGACACTCCTCTGACCTCCAGTGACCCCTCCGACAGAAGAACTCTGGAATTATGAATAACCAATTTTACTTAACTTTACCGAGTGACAGCTCCAAGGATGTGTTTCCCCACAATACCTTGTGCTGTTTCACGGACAAATTACCTCAAGCCATCCAATTGAACCACGAAGCCAATTCGAAAGTGACTTCGGTCGAAATGATTCAGCCTACACAAATAAAAAACTCACTAAAAATCAAAATACTTTTGAGGTCGAACTTCAAGCAAGTGCAACAATAGTTGAATGAAAACGAAACTGTAGATTCCTCTATGAAACGACCAGTGTCAACAGATACTCCACGGTACATATATATGTTCAAAATTGCTGGAGGCTATTATTTAAGCTGTCAACATCTGGTAGACACGACTGCTTCCAAATTCAATGGGTTGTTTGGCAAAGCCATGGACAAAACGATACGAAGTGTCACGATCGAGTACCATTAAGTGGCTATTCGCCTGCTAATGAAATTTTCGGATGCAAAAGCGTTGTCCATAACATTGTGTCCTGAATTGTTTGACAATTTGTGTGGACACCTCAAGATGGTCAAGAGTCCACTCATACCACTCATCACAAACAACTTGAATTTTTCGAAGTTGTTTCGTCACTCTGTAGAACTGAACCAAGGATTAAATTTTATCTTTGTGTAATCTGATGTGGTGGAGTACAACGTGTTGGGACAAATATCAGCACCGTTACTGCGAGTCATTCCTTTCTAAGCGGATTCGGCCGCGACAAATGACGAGGAAGGTGGAAACTCGTATCACGTTCACCGCGAATTTGTAGATCTTCACTATTTGCCCGACATTAAGTCATATTACGACAGTGTCAACAGTGGTATAAAATTAGATCTGGGACAAAATATTCCATTCTCCAAAGGGAAAGTCACAGTGTAACTCCATTTTCGAAAACGATTCTCTAACGACTTGCAACTCATGTATCCTATGCAACGAGGATTCGCTTGACAACGAGGACATGGTTTAGAAGATATGCTGAAAACTGCGTTTCGTTCGGGGGCCCCCGTTTTAACACCGATGGTGACACAAAGATTGCACGCCTTGGAAGATGCCGCTTTGACTCAAGGAAAATATTTTTTCCACAATGTCATCATCGACAAACAAAACCCCTAAAGAAGCCTGCTTGAGAACAGGCAAAAATGTCTTGCTTCAAACAGGAAAATACATTTTGGGCCGACGAGAAACTCCTATAAATGCACTGGACGCTACCCTTTTAGGCATTCCTGCTTCCCTGACGCCACAGAAAGGGCAATGCAGAAAGAGACGACGAAGACAACCCTCCAGAGGACTTCACACACACAGAGCTAGAAAGACAAGGAAAAGATGAACCGTCAGAGAATTGGACGTTTTTGATTATTAAACAGAAAAATGATGCACAGAAATCAAAGGACAACCAGAAGATTACATCAATCTGAATAGCTTTTACTTGTACCTGAAAGTCAAAGTGATCAAAACGGACTACACAGCTCCAGGATTCCGATGCTAGAGTAGCTCCCATCAATAATATCATACATTCCTTGTTCAGCATATTGGATTTGCGCTTAATTAACAAACTAGTTAGCAGCAGTATGGATACTTCCCTTTACCGAGCGTACCTCGAAAATCTCTCGACGTACGGGAATGACGCCAAGAATACTCATCTGGATGCTTGCATAGTATGGAAACATGACACAGCGGGCGAGGACAAGTTCAATGACACAGTCCTGACAGCAGCTGACGATCCTCTCAATGTGGGCTTTAATGACCGTCGAAAGAAAATCCTGCAAGAATGTAGTTTAGAACTGATGGATCGTTTGCATTTGGACATGTGTTTGCAAGAAAATTATTTGCTGAACGGGGTAGATATTCGCCTGCGACTGAATCGCAGTAGTACCGTTTCCATTAGATGGCCAATGCAAACGAGTACAAAACCATCATCCAAGAAACCAGATTCCACGTGCGACGCGTGGAAGTGTTACCTAAAGTGGGATACGACATTAGCCACACTTTGAGCAGAACGACCGCCAAGTATCCCATAGGAGAATGGGAGTGAAATCTTCACCAATGCCGCTGGACTCCAATCCAAGATCGAAGATCATCTGTTCCAAAGACAGTTACCCAAACGTTTAATCGTTGGAATCGTCAGCAACAAAGTCCTCACAGGACTCGTCACTGCCAATTCTTTCGAGTGTAAGCAGTACAGAGTGTCTAAGATCCAAGTCAGTCGCGATGGCAAGACCATGTGTACCAGGCCCTTCGAACTTAAGTTTGCCGAGAAGAATTACTTGAGATTGTACTTGTCCCTGTACGAAGCCAGGGGACAGTTAGGGACCAACACCAGCCACGGCTTTTCGTACGATGATTATGCAAGAGGTTACGCTTTGTTGGCTTTTGATTTCACTCCAGACCACGAAAGCGACGAGGGATATTTCCACCCTATAAAATCCGGTTAACTGTAGTGGAACTTCAGTTTGCAGAAGCTCTGAGACGGTGAACATCATCTTGTATGCCGAAATCGACAACACTCTAAACGTCAACAGCTTGATATAAGTAATTATAGACTATTAGAAGTTATGGAAGACATCTTATCCCTCAATGGATGGTGGAGCCTCTTTGGAAATGGAATGGGAGGATATCTTAGAAGCAGAACCACCCACCAAAAATAAGACAAAGACGAAGAGGACATGATGATGGACAGAACAAGAACAACATTTAGTCTCCTACTTTGCCAATCACCTGGCAGAAACAATTACAGGGTTGACCAAGAAAGATTGCTATGGATGTCAAAACGATCAACCCAGACAAATTCAACACGATAAATGATTGATGATGAGCCAAAATGAAAAATTGGACAAGTACCTGGATGACGCTTGGGGTCTCATTTCGGAAGAAGCAGTGTTGCACCAGTAGTGTAAAGACTTCCCCTCCATCAACTGCTCTAGAGATCCGTCGCATCGAATCTCTCTTTCCACAGAATACGGAGACAAAGCCCAAAATCATTTGCTTGACACATTTTCAAGAAAAAAGTCAGGATTGAATTGATGACTTATCATCACCTATGAAAGACCCCCCGAAAACGGATACCTGGGAACTTTATTACCTTTTGAAAAACAGTTCGTACGCCTCTTCTTGGAATCCTGTCGTGTGCGCTAAAGATGAACTTCCTCATCGCAAACCTAAAGACCATGAAGCTTATGTCATCAACACGGACGACAGTCATCTCCCAGGAACCCACTGGGTATCCGTCTACTTTCCCGACGATGGCCATGTGGAGTATTTTGATTCGTATGGATTACCGCATTTGGAAGACGACATCAACGACTTTATGAAAAGAAATGCCCAGACGACACGATTCAATAATGTGAAATAACAAGGAACAGATTCCATGGTATGTAGACTATATTGTGTGTAGTTTCTCCATCTACGCAGTCTTGGATATCCCTTAGAACATTTAGTGATTAATGTTCATCGTGACTCTGCTAGAAACGATCATAATAGTTTTGTGACCATTATGGATATCTCTTGTCTTTAGCTAGGAAACGTAGTGTACATCCATGGCCAAATGACCTCCATCAGTGGAAGTCTAATTTGACTTCACAACGTTGTCTACCTTGTCAAAAATTTGTTATTTGAAAAAATCGTGTTGATGTTATTTATTTGTTGATTGTTTGAACTGGTTGAATAAAAATGTTTTATTTTGAAAAAAGGGTGTCTGTGGTTTGTTATAAAAAATGAATAGTGTATAAAGATATAAGCTCTTTCACTTCTCTCTAATCTCTACATTAGATGAGCTATAGCGTCCCTACCAAAAACCACAGGGATGTTTTGTATCGCGTCCGCGCTTGAGACATATAAAGCGGTGCGGACTCCAGTTTGGCCATTGCCAGATTATTAGAGTTTTGCTTAGTTTTATCCATTGCGATTTTCGTAAATTAATTGTTTTGTTTGTTTCTCAGGATTACTGGATAAAAACAAGGTATTTGCCCAATAAATCCACGAGTAATTTGAAAAATGGGATGCATGGATTGTGATTAGTTTGGGTGAGGGCTTTAATATCCGCCAATAAATCCCTTAAGTAGTCATTGATAGTGGTATTTGTGAAGTTATCTTGATTACTGGTTACTGGCATCGTTTTGCTACTTGCACTGCATGTTGCTTTGTTACCTGCGTTGCTAAATGTCTTTTTACTTGCAATGTTAGAGGGTTACTTTTTTGGCAGCGTGTTTACAGGCTGTCGGGTGGTTAATGAATTTGAGTACGATATTGCGTGTCTATTAGCATTGCTTTTTGGAATAGTCGGGGACTAAATATGAACAAACCTGAACTACTGATCAAACTTAACAAGACCAACCAAAAAAAGACATATATCATAAGTATCCAATAAACTCTATTACATCAGACCTCCAAACACTTACCAAAAATCCCCGGCTACTCAACCAGTAAATTCGTTATGAGGGATAACGGAAATAAAGGGGTGGTGGTGCGCTGGCTATCTTTGTCAGTGACACACTCCCAAATACAACCTTTGGATAACAGTCAAACCATCAGAATGACTCCGAACGTCCAATAATCCTAGAGTACCATTCGGTACTCATCCGCACAGGCCAATTAACAATAGAAAATTTTAATATTTACAATCATGGAAGAACACATACTGTATGCCCCCTTAACTATGACCAAATATCTAGCTCTACAAATTAATAGTTTGTGGCGACTTGAATGCTCATAGCAAACGTTGGGGAGGAACCAGCCTAAACAAGCGAGGTTCAATAATTGAGGAATAAGTATAAAACAATGACCTTGTAATACTCAGAGACGGAACCAAAACTAGGATTAGCCCAGAGGATGGTTCCTTATCTGCATTAGATCTGAGGATCTGTACTCCCAATTTAGCCACCTTGACAAACTGGGAAGTGGATCGTAAATCGACATTGAGTAGCGACCACTGTCCTAAACATATTACCATCAATCTTACCAACCCAACCGCTAACTTCTCTAAAGTTCCCAAATGGAGACTGGATAAAGCCGACTGGCACACACTGAACTCCTTACTCGCTCACGTGACTATAGAACAATTACAAAATGATGACATCAATAAATTTAACCAAAACATCCTGGAAGCTATAAATGCGGCTGCCATTAAAAGCACCCTAAAACGGGAAAAGGGAACTCGTTTGTTGCAAAGTCAACCATCCCATGGTGGAATGACGATTGCAAAAATATAATCAAAGAGAAGAAAAAAAAAACATTAACAAACTCAGGCATACTGGAAAATCAACCGATTACTTAGAATATAAATCCAAAGGGAAACAAACTAAGCTTATTATCCGCAAAGCAAAGCAAACATCAGGGCATGCATACTGCTCCACCCTGGAACTTAAAAAGTGAAACTCCAATCAAGTGTGGAGAAATATAAAAGCCATGAGAGGCAACAATACTAACAGCGTGCCCAATATCCAAGGGGTGACAACCAATAAAGACAAAGCTAGTCAATTAGCAAAACATTTTGCAGGAATGAGCAACAATAATAATCATTATGCTCAGTTCCAAGCACACAAAAGATCTGTAGAGCTTAAATACCCCCAACTTTTCACAGACTTGGATACTAAATAGTCCACACCTAATGCTGATTTTTCCATTGAAGAGTGGAATATAGCTATTAGGGAAAAAAAATCGACCGTACCAAGACAGGATAACAGAGGATACGAAATATACAAATATATTCCTTAAAATTTTAAAGGCATACTGCTAAACCTGATCAACCAGTCCTGGAAATCAGGACAGATCCCCAAAAATGGAAACAAGACATAGTCATTCCAATCCCAAAAGCCGGAATGGACCCTACAGAATTATCACCCTACATACTAATCTTCCTCACTGACACTATATGTAAGGTGATGGAGACTATGCACAACAACAGTCTAAAACACCATCTGGAAAATAACAATCTGATCTAAAAAAAAACAAAGTGGTTTCCGTAATAAAAGAACCACCTTGGACCAACTAGTGAGGCTCGAGTCGCGCCTTAGCTTTTAACGCTAAACAAAAATGCAATCGACATCTCATAGCGATTTTTCTTGACATATAAAATGCCTTTGACCAAGTTTGGACAGACGGCCTTATCTCCAAACTGAACCGTTCCGGGATTAATGGCCGTATGCACCTATGGATCTGAAACTTTCTAAAAGGAAGACTGATCAGAACCAGAATAGGACACCAATATTCAGAAAACTACGAACTAGAGAATGGTACCCAACCCTCTTCAACATCATGATCAACGACATAGAACATGCTGTCGACCTTAACAAAACTGACCTATCGCAGTTTGATGACGACAATGGCATATGGAAAGCGGGTAACCCATCCAGCCAACAACTCATCGTTGACTTACAAACCAATCTAACAAAAAATGGCAAATGGGCTCATAAATGTGGGTTCAAACTATCCAAAAGGAAAACTACCGGATGTATTCTCCCCATACTCCAGGTATTCGATTGAACCACCCCCAACCTATACATACAAGGAAAAGTCATTGTATTTGAGAACAAAGCCAATGTTTTGGGTATGTACTTTGACCGATACCTCACATGGAAATACCACATTACAGAACTAGTCTGGAAATGTAATAGCGACATTAACCTTCTAAAAAAAAATCAAAGAACTGAAATGGGGAGCTGACCAAGACACAATTGTAACGCTTTACAGGGCACTAATTGAATAAAAACTGGACTATTGATACCAGATTTACGCCTCAGCCAAACCAACACTCCTCAAACTAATGGACATTATCCAATGCAAGGCGTCACGTATATGTACAGGTTCCTTAAAAACACTTCAAAAGAAGAACTACAGATCCTCACAGGCGAAACACCATTCGTACTAAGAAGAGAAGAACTGATATTAAGATATGCAGCAAGAATCTCAGTACATGATCAAACCCATAAAACGAGAGATATCATCAATAGATGTAATATCCAGTTTAGAAGAGATTCGTTCCTAATCCACCATCAGGAAAGAAAATACATGACCTAAGCAAGAAATTAAAATTGACAGCCTCCAAGCAGAAACCATCAAACACCCAAACCCCATCCCATGGACATGAAAAAAAACGATTATAAACTTTCTAGCAGCAACCTTTAGTTCTAAACAAGACCAACCGCTAGAGATAAGATCTAAAATCTTAACAATAATTGACAATTCCTATAAAGAATATGTAAAAATTTACACCGTTGGATCAAAATCGAACAACCCAGACACAACTGCTGCAGCCATAACTATCCTGGAAACAGATGAAGAACTTGGATCAAGACTACCCGATAATTGTTCTATATAAACAGCAGAATTCTGGGCCATACTAGAAGCAATAAAATTGGCAAACAGCCATAAGTCACCCAAAACACTAATAATTAGCGATTCGCTAAGCGTTTTAAAATCACTAGAAACCGGAACTAAAGGAGGCGAGAAAATCTCATGAAAGAAACAAAATTGCTTCTCACAACATGCTGAAAGAAAACCAAATGTGGAACATGCGGATCCCATCACATATTAACATACCAGGCAATGGCAAAGCTGACTTAATGACCCAAACCCCACTGTTATCGACTACAGCATCCCAGAGATGTACAGAATGATATCCAAGAAAATCACATCGAAATGGCAAATAGAATGAGACTCCTGTTTGCATCAGGGAGACAAGGGTGGAGGCCGAAAGCAGGATACACGTGCTCCCATTTGCAGCCAACGACTAACCAAGAATAGTAATGGAGCGTCGCTGCGATGACGTGGATAGCGTGCTGCGGAATAAGCCGAAGAACCTATTTCAAGACTAATTACTAAGAGAGGTTACTTTCTTCCATCGTTAGAATAAACACAAAGAAACAAGTGTTGTACGACTAACCACAGTGAGCGAAGAAGGCAGCCACCAGGATATCTGAGAGGAAAACTGTTTGAGTAACAATTGGCCTGTAATTAAGCTACAAAGAACGGGTGGCGAGATTTCCTGTGGTTGGACGGG
Source organism: Sinohyriopsis cumingii (assembly GCA_028554795.2). NCBI lineage: Eukaryota > Metazoa > Mollusca > Bivalvia > Unionida > Unionidae > Sinohyriopsis > Sinohyriopsis cumingii. Next base: position 57,998,180 of record CM068840.1, read on the forward strand.
AGACGCCATTCCATGAGAAGAGGCATCCACCGAAGAAACTCTTGAATACAGCAATTCTGAACTGTAGACAACGACTCCGGAGTGAAAATGGAGTAGTGTAAGCATAAACACTAACTCACTTGACTGGTATATTTCTAGGTGATGGTGTGCTTTTTTGGAAGATAAGCTTTCTTTCTTTACTATGTGTTGGTTGGAAATATAAAGTTATTTGTTGGTAATAATGTGTTGGTTTGTACAATTTATTTTAGTTTAGCACTATTATCTCTATGAGTTATTTGGTATGAGGTATGTGTAGTTAGTGTGAGAGGATGTTTTGCTTCACGTCCGTGTTTGAAGTATATAAATCATAGCGTTCGTCAGTCGTGCCCTGAGTCGACAGCGAAGATAGCAGCAATCAGCAACTATAATCAGCAAAATGACGCTAGCGATGGATATGATTCCCGCCCAAGCAATGAATGCCTTGAAAGGCATAGGTCTTTCTATTGCAACAGGTAGGAGCGTGAGAGGTCAGGACAAAAGGACTACCTTACTCCTGATATGGAACAAACCAAGAAGAAACTATGGCGATAACAAAACACGAAGTGGTAGAGGGAAAGTGCCGCAGCCTAAAGAACAGTTAGTAAGGACAAACATACATTCCAAGAGCACGCCGTCTACTGCCGCCACAGAAAGCATAGGAGCCGTACAGCAGCTGACTACACCTATAACACCAAGGTTAATTGCAACACTTCACAAGAACCAGTACAGCTGCAGCAAAGCGCAACGGCTTTGCATAAAAAGCGGACTGTAACAACAAAACAACAAGAACTTGTGGTTGGAAGAAAGGAAGCATTAACACCATCACCGCCACCACTACCACAACTGCTAACTCTATCCTCGTTACAACAAACTGTACCTGCACCAATCTCCACCTTAACCGGCAAGGCAGGAGGCATTTAAATCTGACTGGTATCAGACATCCAGACATATTGCCTGGAGATATGCACAGGACTTCTGTATGGATGACCTGTGACACAATTCGGCAGAAACTAGAACTTTTCTGGATGATTTTAACACATTAATTAACAACAAATAACCCAATCTACCAAAGGACAGGATCTGACTCAGTAAAACCAGAGTAAGAAAACCAGTGACAAATATCAAAAAGAAGGGGGAAATGCTATTCGAATGCCCTGTAAACCTGACTGTCATTATTGCCAGCATATTACCAATTCATCATAACATGGACACACCAGAAGTTGGTTTCCCCAAATCATTAAGTCATTGGATACTGTTGGATCTGATCGAGCCTGGTCCGCTGAAAGAACGACCTCCGAGATTTTATGAACCACCACAAAAGTATATTGTGGTGCATCCAGAAAAGAAATAAAAAGTCCTTTTAAGGGCTGCATCAATTGCCTGATAATTAAGAGAATCCATTTTGGCTTGGAATCCCAATTCGATAAAACTACTGATAACCTAATATGATCCTTTTACCACCGTTCTAAATTAAAACCAAATTGACTAATTTTGACGTTCGAAAATGTACTGGTCCCTTAGACTCATTGTATTAGTTTAATCTAAATTAAAGTAAGTACACTATATACCTTACAAATTTTAAGTCAAGTTAGGAAACTTTTTAACCAAAGGCGTGACACTAATTATGATTGTGGCTAACAAAGAATTGGATATAGGGAATCCCAGTAAGTATATAACTGAGTTAAATTTGACATTTAGTAGGTCTTGGCGTTTCAGGTACATTCCTGTCGAAGTTTGGCGTATCCCTCCGAGCCCGCTTCTTCCTTCCGACTCGGACATTCCAAAAATATGAGTGTGTGGGCCGATTCCCTCTCGTCTAGAAATCAGGTGCCCCGAAGAGCGTGTACTCACGGAACCGGGGTGACGTCATCAAAGCTGTGTTCAATCACGCTCGACATCTTATACTGCTGTGGTAGACACCTTAACTGCAAATATGAGTGTGTGTTGGGTCTATTCCCACTCATGAAAGTCCTACATAGAAATCGTTTGGGACTTTATTGTCCCAGGACCTGTTGGCTGAATTAAACATCACTCTTTGAGTGCATATATGCGCTGGGAGATGAGGCACTCTTTCCTTTCCTCGCGAAAAATTAATTAACCCTCTTATGAGGATATTAAACAGTCGTGAATGCCCAGTGGGCGAAAACGACCAAATTCAAAAGTCAGTCAGTCAATCGTGCCTTTCCATTCAGAGCAGACATACTCAGGGTGCGTCATTCGTAAGAAGTGTACGAACCTAAAAAGCAAAACGTTGTAGCTGGAGCGTTTGGGCATATCAAGATATCAAGATAATGGACATCTTAAACCACTGAATCATACCATCAGAAATCAGAAATTGCAGCCCGCTCAGCAGTTAGACCAGCAGACGAGGACCAGCAGCCCGCCATCCAGTATCGACCAGCGCAGAGGTCTAGCAGCCTGCCCAGCAGTCAGTCATACAATTACTCCATCTAAATTAGGAACTATTCGGCAACGGGGGGGGGGGATTGTGCAAGGTAAGGGAGAACATTTATTCATTATACCTTCGGGTATTGTGCTCTGTGCTGTTGATAATTCTACTATATTATATTTCTGTTCTACTGTCATTATTAACACCTATTTAACTTTAACAACTAAATTACACAGTGAATTTATTTATGTTTTTCAGTATCTATCTGTTAGTTACCTAGTCAGACAAGGTTTAAGAAATCATTTAGTAAATATTTGGCAATATTAGTTGAACCCCAAACAAATCATTAAGTAAGGTAAATAGTATACATTGTGAACTAGAACTCACAACAGGTGTCAGGAAAGATACTGACCCATATCTGAGTGGAATCCTTGCAAGTTAGCAAGACCTTGCAAACCACTGCGAGATTTTCTGCCAGTGATTATAGCTCACTATTTTACATTAGCTATCATTATTTCATTACTTCATTACTTAACTGATTACTATATTACTACTACCAAACATTAGATTACATTTAATTAGAATTATTCAATTGTAGTGACATCTGAAGTAGTATATCAAATAGAAATTCTGACCGTACCAGAAAATATAAAAAAAAAATTGACGAATTATTCAAAAAGGTCACAACAGACCAGAAACAAAGTCCCAATGAAATCTATTAGGCATTCTGTTAGGAAAGCAAATACAATGATGAATATGACAGGTAAATACATCAATTTCCCTACAATTTCCCCAAGAAAATCAGTCATTGGTGACAGCAATAGCAATTGTAGCACCAACAATAATAGCCCCTTCTCCTCTTCACCAAGTAACTTTCGTATTTGTTTTGGACTTTTTGAATCAAGCCCAACTGCCCGTGCAATTGTACATCAACCAATATAAGTCGTTTCCATAATGCCCTCCCCATCGTATAACCCTTACTTATCCTTTCCGGGACCTACCAAATTCCATGAACCACAAGATCTCAATGACAAAATTCCTATGTCTCCCTCACTTTTGCACGCTTTTGCAACTGCAAATAATAGAGATACACTACCAACGCCCTCTGACAATGGCCAGTTAGAGCACAAAGGTATAAAAGTTGATACTATTTCAACTCTATCAAGCACCACTGGCAAACTACCCCCAATGTCGATCCTTATTCAAGATAACGAGATCAATATTATTGACCTCAAACTCAAAGAACCTTATGTTCACAATTACGAAACTCCCATCCCAATACCACCATCCATCCATATGGGTACCCAGAATCCCACTCTAGTCACCCAAACGTATGCTGATATAGTGAAACTGGATAATAACCAGGAAAGCAAGATTAAAAACCAAAGCTGTTTAATCTCCCATGAAGCAGCACGTCCCTCTATCAATGTTAAGATTACTAACCCACCCAAAGCCTTTTCAGTAATAACACACTCAGAGGTTCCACGGAAGAAAAACCGCATTGAATCAAACGGCAAGACAACCGAACATAGGAAGATTCATAGCAGTCAAACACATGAACCTTCTAAGGAAAGATCACTCACTGATATCCTAGATCTAGATGAAATCGAAAAATTATTCCCCTCTTTAGGCAGATCCCATACCACTAGTCACTTTGTACAGCTGTGTACAGAGGATAAGGAAAAGAGCGGGAAAAAAAACGGCCAATTCAAAGCCAAATCAACCAAACCAAATACTCAGGGATCTAATGAATCAACAAATAACAATACCAAGCAAAGGATAAATACGAAGGCAAACGAGCAAAAGAAAGAAACATGTACGAAGGCAAGGTACGAAGAAAACACGGAAATGAAAACTCTGGATAGCTCCTTTGCTCATGGACAAAACCAAAAATCTCACAAAAACCATATACCACAGCAAAGAGCATACCATATATATTTGCAGTGGCAACACTCAGATAACTAGTCTGAGCACCAAAAGCATTGCAACAGCCCTATCCAAAGTGGATGGAGGTGAATTTCAAAATAATTAGAACTAAAACTCACTACAACAAGTCGCTAAGTACATGGAGCTAGATCGTATTGGTCCCATCAAAGTAGCTGTGTCGAGACAAAGATCTCTCAATACCAGTTCTGGAAACACAGGCTGCAAAAGTATTAGTAGGAACGAAATGGACGTCAAAAGCAGAAAAAAAGCAGAAAAAAAAGCAGACAAAAGACTATATTATATCCGCAAGAAATCCCACTTACAAAAAGGTCTTCAAATTGCACAGAAGACACAATCAAAAAGGAAACACAGAAATAACGGAAGAACTGTTGAAAAAGGGAGTCGATATAAGCAGAGCTTATAGACTATCAAACTGATACGGATATACAACAACAATAGTTATGGTGGAATTACTGTTAAACACACCTCTTCTAGTCAGATTTGGTGACAAAGACCACTTTTACCAACTAGAAGACTACATTAACAAACCAAGATTATGCAGCAATTGTAAAGCTTGGGGGCATTACACAATGAAATGCACGTACAAATCAAGGTGCGACATCTGTGGTGGTCAACATACCCATAGATGCACATTCCAAGGACACAGGTGTGCCACCTGTCGGGAATCACATCATCTCAAATCAAGAAATTGCACGTATACCAAGAGAGAAGAAGAAATTGTCCACACAATGGAGAAGGATCACCAACCATACCACAGGGCCGTATCAGTCGTCAAACATCACAATCAAGGAACAAGAAGAACCATGGAAAAACCTAATGAATCACTGCAGGTTAACTATCAAACTGTAGTAATACCCTCTTCCTCTCCTCCTCTCCCTCCTTCCATGTAATTAAAATCCCCTCTAGTTGATGAATCATGTGGGTCCAATTGCAAAAACAGTAATGTAAACGAAAAACAGGTTACGGAAACAAAGAGCAAATACAGTGCAAATAGAGCACATGCCCCAACATCTACTTCAGGTGAAACAAACAATAACAGGAATTCCAATAGACAACAGGTACCCATATCAAACCCAAAAGCTAAAACCATACCATCTCGTAGCCCTCAAGCAATGATTATACTAACTTGGTTAGAAAACCATACCATCTGGTAGCACCTCAATCGATGATTATAGTAACTTGGTTAAAGTTGATACCAACACTAAGAAATTCGAATATTTTCCATTAAGCGTTATGCTACAATACATAAGGGAATTAACTACTGGCATTATAGCTCTCACAAAAAAATGACAAAACTCCTTGTATGCCGATCTATAAATTATTTAGTGATCTTGAAAATACATATATAATACTGAATAAATAAATACCACCCCAACATAATACGTATTCAGTAAATTTGGTATTCAAAATGAAACAAAAGAAAAAACAGACTTTAATTGTTTGGCAAACTGTCGAGGGTTATTACATAATAGCCCTGAATTATTAATCAAATTAAATAAAGAAACTATCAAGCCAGATATCATGTGCATACATACCGCGACGGTGGCCTAGTGATTAGAGCGTCCGCGTCGGATGCGGGAGGTCGTGGGTTCGATCCCCGGCCGCGTCATAACAAAGACTTACAAAAATGTTACTAACAGATGCCTCGCTAGGCGCTTGGCATTAAGGGGTTAGTGTTAGGACTGGTCGGCCTGATGTCAGGATAATGTGACTAGGTGGGACATCATGCTACATGTCTGCGGCATGATGCCCCAGTGCTAGATGGACATCACTATAAACTGTCAAACTGCAGACATCGTAGCGATATGAGTGAAAAATTGTTAAAGCTACGTTAAAAATCCAAATCACACACACACACATACATTATATGCATACAAGAACCATATGTAACAAGTGCTACCAGACATATCCCGAAAATCCCTGGTTACTCTACAGGTTATTTTCACAACAGTGACAATGCATTTAAAAGAGGGGGGTTAGCCATTTATATTAGTGATACACTGCCCAGTTCCAAAATAGGAAACTCAAGTAATAACAAATTGGAAACACTTGAGTACCATTCAGTAAGTATCCACTCAGGATACTCGGTGCTCGAGGTTTACAATACTTATGACCGAGGAAGAACTCAACAAATCTCTGGACAAATGTACGCCCAACTGTCTAGTAATAGTGGCAATAAGTGCATAATATGCGGAGATTTCAATGCCCATATCATAAGATGGGGAGCAACTCACCTAATTAAAAGAAGAAAATTAATTGAGGAATGGGTAAACAGCTCTAATCTGGTGATACTCAATAATGGAGCACGCACCAGAATAGACCCAGAAACTGGCTCACTGTCAGCCATAGATCTAACTCTTAGTACCCGCAAGCTGGCTTCAATAAAAAAATTGGGAAGTAGATCATAATAATACATTAGGAAGTGACCACTTCCCTATAATCATTACTACCAACTTTACTAAAATTCCGAGATGCATGCTTGACAAAGACGGTTGGGGAACATTCAGCTCCATACTGACCAGTGTAAACATAGAAAATATCAGAGAAAGCAGCATAGACATATTCAACCAAAATATAATAGAAAGTCTAACAACGGCTGCAACCAGGAGCATACCCATGACAGGAAGAGGAAACATCTCAAATGCAAAACCGTCAGTCCCTTGGTGGAACGACGACTGCAAAAAAAAAAGCGTTGAAGGAAAAGAAAAGAGCCCTAAACAGATTCAAACATACAGGAAAATCCTTGGATTTTTTCACATACAAATCCAAGGAAAAATCAGCAGAAATAGCTATTCGCACTGCGAAAGAAAACTCGTGGCGAACTTACTGCTCAAACCAAGATCTAAAATGCAATGCTAAACAGGTATGGAGCAAAATTAAGGCAATGAAAGGAAAGACAACAAAAACCATGCCAAAAATAACAGGAGCAAAACCAAACAAAGAAAATGCAGACCTACTTTCCAAACATTTTGCGGGAATGAGCAGTAACAGGAACAACACAACGCAATTCCAAAATCACCGAAAAATTGTGAAAAACAACAATTTTCCTCACCTCTTTCATGATTTCCAAACAAAAAATAGCCCGCTAAATTTAGCATTCAAGAATGGAAAATCGCGCTCAAGGGAAAGAAGTCGACATCATCTGGAGAAGACAATTTGGGATACGAAATTTACAAGAATATACCGGAAAATATGGAAATCGCAACTCTAGACCTTATTAACACATCATGGAGAACTGGAACAATCTCACAGAAATAGAAACAAGCCATCGTAATCCCAATTCCAAAAAATGGCAAGATCCAACAGCAGTAACATCATACAGTTCAATATCCCTCACAGACAACATATGTAAAGTGATGGAAACGATGATTAATGACAGGCTCAAATATCACCTATAGAGCAATGACCTGATTTCCAAGAATCAAAGCGGCTTTCGCAGTAAAAGATCCACCCTAGATAAATTATTTAGGCTAGAATAATGCATCAAATTAGCATTTAACGTTAAGAGAACATGCGACCGCAACCTCACTGCAATCTTTCTCGATCTGGAAAAATCCTTTGATCTGGTGTGGACCAACGGCTTAAACCACTACGGTATCAATGGCCGCATGCACCGGTGCATAGCCAATTGCCTAAAGGGACGCCAAATCAGGACAAGAATAAAGGACCAATACTCAGAAACCCATGTACTAGAGGACGGCACCCCGCAAGGAAGTATCTTAAGTCCAGTCCTGTTCAGTATAATGCTCACTGATCAAGACTGCTCTGTCAACCCAACCAAACTAGATCTATCCCAATTTGCAGATGACAGCGGCATCTGGTAGGCTGGAAACCCCTCCAGTAATCAAATAATCACGGCAATTAAAAAGAGTCTAAATCAAATCGGCCGCTGAGCCGACAAATTGGGATTTAAAATCTCCAAAGGAAAAACAGTAGGAGTAATGTTCTCCCCCAAATCAAATACAATAGAAATTACCCAACGCTTTACGTCCAAGGCGAACAAATCAAATTCGAAAAGATGGCAAAATTCTTAGGCATGTATTTCGATGAACATCTTACGTGGAACATCTCGAAACTTGTCGCAGCATGCATTCAAGATTAATACCTTGTAGGAAATATTAAAGGATTTAATTGGGGAGCCGACCATGCTACGCTTTTGAGACTATATAGATTACTAATGAGTTCTAAATTGGATTATGGATGTCAGGTTTATGCGTCAGCCAAGCCAAAGTTACTAACAAAATTGGACACTATCCAATCCAAGGCATTACGTGTATGTACAGGAACGCATAAAATACCCCTAAAGAAGAACTCCAGATACTTGCAGGAGAACCACCACTCACACTAAAGAGAGAAGAGCTAATACTTAGATACGCGGCAAGAATCACTGTACATAAAGAGTCTCACCCCACCAAGTCAACTATTAGAAGATGCAACACTGCATTTAGCCTCAGACTGGTACCAAATCCACCAGGAGGAAAGAAAATCCACGAATTAAGTAAGGTTCTAGACTTACAAAGCCTACTATCAGACCAAATTAAATTTCCTGATCCAATACCATGGACATGTAAAACACCCAAAATCAAGTTACAAGCGATAAAACTTGGATCCAAACACGACCATCCGCTAGAAATAAGATCAAGAATACTGAAGATATTGACGTGTCCTATAGTGACCACATCAAAATCTACACTAACGGGTCCAAAATGAATAATCCCAACAGAACAGCATCCGCTGTAGTTATTACCAGAAAAGAATACAGAACTGGGAAGCAGACTCCCAGACAGTTGCTCCATTTATACAGCAGAATTCTGGGCTATAATGGAAGCACTCAAATGAGTTCAGTCAAACAATATCCGCAAATCTATAATTATTAGTGATTCACTAAGCGTCCTAAAGTCACTAGAAACCGGACACTCTGACAGCCGAGGCAATTTCATGAAAGATACTAATCTCCTCTTAAAGAATTTGGAATGTAACAATCAAATTATAGAATTTATGTGGGTACCCACTCATATCGACATTCCTGGAAATGAAATCTAGCAGCAAAGCTCAAACTCAAAGACATTGAACATAATAAGCTGAACTACAGCACCGAAGAAATATATGGCATCATTGGCAGAAACATTATACAAAAATGGCAACAAGAATGGGACAACATCCCAAAAGGACGTACTCTGTACTCTATTCAAAAAACAGTGTGCAGGAACGCTAAAACACCTAAGCTGGATAATAAACAATATAAAAAAAACCATTAACAGAATTAGAACTGGAAGAACCATATTAGCCAGCAGTTTCGGAAAAATACCTACCGATCAACAGGGATCGGGGTCCCAATAGCCCTCAATGCCCATCCCCTGGGAATTTACAGCAGGTGTTTAATGTGTGCCATAAATACCAGACACATCAGAAAACATTTACGACCCTACAAAAGTCCATAGGCTCTCCATAAATATATACGATTTTTTGGAACACTCCAATCCCATCCTTAACTTGACATACAATAACATATTGTATTTCCTCAAGGCCATAGGTAAACAAGGAAAAATTTAGTTGTAGCTTTTTCGCCACCTATTTATAATAGCCCTCCCTGTTGTTAGAAGACCCCACTAACTCCATCATTTCCCTTTACAACCCCCTAACGCCCTTAACAGGCTAGCACAAGCAATACAAATAGTAACCAGTTCATGCAATGCAATGAATACCACGAACGAACTATCATGATGAATAGATGGAACAGTCCCACTTGTAAAGGGCGCAGGAATTCAGGTCGCATAGGGTGCGTTTACTTAGACCCAACACTTGCTGGAATAGTTTCTCCTGTCTTTATATATCTGACCCATGACCCCATTGGAAACCTGAAGCATACAGGATCCTTGTTCCATAAACTAAGCAATGCAATAGAACTACCCCACCTTCTGCAACCAATTCTAAGCCATTATGTTAGGACAATAGCAGTGTCAATAGAGACAGGTCTCCAAAATATAATTAAACACCTAGATAAGTACTAATAACTTCTATAATACCCATACTATCCTCTACTCTACCACTAAGATGAAGTGTGGAAAGAACTATAAAATTATTACAACTCATCAAACTGTCCATAAAAATAGCATATATATATGATGACTAAACAAAAACAGCCATCAGGCCCAGCCGCACAATGTGGCAACGAGTGGAAAAATATCAAATTAGCTAACTATTAAGGACCCCATTTAAAACTATAAGGTGGTCAAAAACCCAAGACCACCAGGCCCCGCTGGACAATGCGGCACACTAACTAGATATAGGTCATAAGACCCCAACTAGATTTATAAGGTAACTAAACCTCAGACATTAGGACCACCGTACAATGCGAAACCTTCTAATCATACTTAACTAAAACCCCATTATTAACGTCTTAATAAATAAATAAAAAATTAGATAAACTATCCCGCTTTATCCAAACTTATACTCAAACTCAACAGCACAGAGTATCATTATTCAAAATTGCGACAAGACGACATCTTTAATTGCCTGAAAAATGGGAACCAAAAACGAACCAGGATGTTACAAGTAGCTCCTTTTCCGTCACCATTCCTCCTTCCTTGCCTCGTCCGGACATTCGAATCAATCAGTGTGCTATGCACACTATAAAGCGTTGAGGGGGTGAGGCACCATACCGCCCCCTACGAATAATTAATCAACCCCCATATGAGGGGATTAAATGGTCGCGCATGCCTTAGGGCGCATGCGCCCTTAATACGATATTAGTTGTAATCGTGCCATTCAACACTGAATAGTTAGCAATGGCTAGCAATATCTTAGAGAAGTTACGGATGTTGCAAGGGGTACTGGATGATTTGGGGATGGTGGAGGAAATGTTGGTCAGGTTGGAGTATGGTTTTTATAGCCACCACAGAGTCAACATGGAAATCAACAATTTGAGGAAGGCAAAAGAAAGACTAAAGGAACTCATCAAACAGGAAAAAGAAGAAAAGGCTGATCAGGAGGAAAAAGAACAGATGAGAAGATATAATGAAAAAATAATGAAAGAAGAAGAAAATGAAAAGAGAAAAAGAGGAGGACGAACAGAAGGAGGAAGAGGAAGAGGATGAGGAAAAGGATGAAAAGAAGAAAAGGAAGAAGAAGAAGAAGACAAATGAAGTGAAGAAGATAAGAAACTGGTGGAAAAGAAGAAGAGAAGAGAGACAGTAGAAGAAGAACAACAAATCCAAGAGCCACTCATCTGTTTGGAAAAGATGCCTATTCTCAATTTGCCTCACAAATTTGTTTGTATTTGCATAAATCTGTGTGTGTGTATGTGTGTGTGTGTGTGTGTGTGTGTGTGATAAATTTGTCCCTATGCATATCTCTATAGCTATGTCTCTATGTTTTGTTTGTCCCCTACCTAGAGTAGCGTGTATTCAGGTCTTCCCCTTTGCCACACTGTTCCGCCCGATTGAGGTCAGCCACTTGCAACATTGTTACCATTGTTTCCCCAGTGTTCAGTACCGTGACGTCATTCCTATCCAATTCCCCTTATTGCTATACTGTCCCAAGCTGCTCCCATATTAAATTCCCCTTGTCGCCATAGGGCAAACAACCTATTTTAACATTAAGGTCCCATTGTCGCTGTATCACTCCACTATACTATTCACAAATCATTCTATATGTTGAAAATGGGCTTATGTTGAGATTTAGATAACAAATTTTTATGAATATATACTTTGAGATTAAACTAGGAATGATGAGAGAGAGAGAGAATATGAAAGAAGAGAAATGGTATGCCAATCCACTGAATCTATTTCATAATTAACTGTACAATCATTTTCGTTATTATCAAAGATTTGTTGCATCGATTATCTGAGTTTTTAAATCCAATTTACAATCTACAGTAAAAGTACTTTTTTTTCAATAAATTAAACAAACATAATTATGACCCAAGTATAAAGTCAAATCTCTTTTATCCGAATTTTCCATTCAATAGGATGCCATTTATGTATATTGCTATGATTCGTTAAAGTCCTTAAGGAAACATTTATGAACATTACAATTGTCTTACAACATGTATTATCTTAACGTGTCATTGATTTGTATAGGATACAAGAAATTAGATTCCAGGCAAACAACAAGGAAATATTTCTGTTATATCCTCTCGAAATACTTTCCTAACCATAAGACGTTACTTGGTATTCACTACTATATATAACTTTATTTTCTTTAAATGTATATGCTTATATATTTAGTCTATTTGTAATCCTGTTTAAGGCTCAAGTCAGCAATTTTTCGTCATTAATTAATTTTCTATATTTGTATAGTGTCTCTATATGCTACATGCCAGGGAGTAGCAAACACATACAATAAAGAGTTAACTTCATTTTGTATTTTTTTTTACAAACAATTTATACAATGTAATTAAATTTGGTTGTGTCATAATTTGGAATGAAGCCTTCCTTTGATTTCAATACTATAATACTAATCTACTATATCATGCTTTTACACACACACACACACACACACACACACACACACACACACACACACACGTGTGTGTGTGTGTGTGTTTAAAAATGTAAAATTGAAAAGTTTGGTCACTTTGGTAAGAAATTTGTTTCTGAATATAGTAGTGTGCTTTCAGTTATCATAATCTTGTCAAAATCTATTACACAGTACTGTTAATGTAAACAATTTACCAGTCCTGTAACCATATGCCTCCACATATGATGAAAGAAAATCTATTCATGTCTGTGTGTGTGTTAAAATTTGAGTTTGAAAAGCTTATTCAATTTGAAAAGAACTTTAATAACACAATACATTCAGTTATTATCGCTTGTAAAAATAGATTGCACAGTCCGGTTAATCTAAACAATTATCTACACTATTTCTGTAAATAGATACACAACAGGAAATAAAATATATACCTGTCTAAACAAATTGGGCATTCAATAATAGCTAGGTCTCATTCTCTCTCTCTCTCTCTCTCTCTCTCTCTGTGTTAAATAATTGAATTTTTACAAGTGTGTGTTATGTTTACTTTTGGAAAGGACGTCGTTTGTTAAAGATAATACATTGGTTTGCGCAGCCAAGCCCATTCAGTTGTCATCATCTTGTACAGATAGACTGCACAGTCCTTTAAATACCCAAACAATTGACTACACCAGTTCTGTAGTCAGATACCTCCACACATTATGACAAAAATATTATCCTTGTTGTTTATATCTCCAAGACCCTAATAAGTTCATCTGATCTATGGTAACTTCTGACAAATTCAGACAAATTACTAATTCATTCAACCAGAGATTGTAATAAAAAATCAGTCGTAACAAAACCACTTGTGGTGTATCATTTTTAACAAGGACAGTTTCCAAACCTCTAGAGCACGTTAATGTATATGGAAAGAAAATTGTGAAAAAATAGTGTACCAGTCAAGATCACCCAGCCGAAGTTCATGAATATTCATATATCCTCCAGTTCGCACTCTTTGTAGACCTACCGTTGGTCCTTGTCATCTTAGAGGTAAATAATTTCTTAAATATGTGAATGAAAATACAATCTATATGGACTTAATCGTTTACTTTCTGTTTGCCCGAGTCTCATCTGACTCTTCCAACCTCATTGTAGGTATTTTGACATTTATGTTGGTGTGGAGGGTTCGAGCCCATTGTCTTTTGAAACGATGGAATTCGACGCCATATAGCGGAAGTAGCAAAGGAAGCCGCTAACTACCAGACCTAATAAATTTAAGCGACCTAAAATAAAACCATACCTGCATGAAATCGATAGGAAGATAATTTGTCATCTCAGAAAATGTTACTATAGCATTCGTTATGTCTTTAATTCGTTGACAGACGAAACAAAACTACAACAATGAGTGCTACGCATAGTGCTAATATTAGAGTACCAGTCATACAGGTCATATATGCGTTCAGTACTTACTGTCTCAGTAATGAGTCCAATTTTTTGGAATTTGATTACTACTACCTTTCAATCGCGATTACTCACTTTATTTGGATCCTCATACATCTATATTGATTTGGAAGGTCAGCATTTTCACGCCTCAAGAAATGCACACAGCAAGAATCAGTGTTAAAGTACGTGGACATTTTTAGAAGAGGTCAACCTTAAGGTGTGATCCAGTACAAATCGGATTGACTATCACGCACTGTGATGTCACAATGAAAAGCACGAAGGATATAAAAAAATGCACAAAACTTGGTCATTTGACTCATCAATTTATAATTTCTAACCTGAGTGTCGCAAAGGGGCCCAAAACACTGTCAACTTCATTGCGTTTAGAATCAAACGGGAGTTTCTTTAATAGCACAGTCACTATATTTACATGTACGAGTCGATGTTTTCAAGCACAAAATGTGATGTAGTTCACCTTCTTCAATAATCCCTCAATAACTCCGTAAATCTTTGCGTTACACCTCTTTGAACACGTGGATATAATGATTCCTTCTTAGTATTGTTCAGTTGTTTTTTTTAGAAATATTACAACTAGTATATGCCAATATTGGATGGAGACGACACGGTTTTTCTGAAATGTGCTCTTCTAGAAACCAGAAAAGGGCAATTAGTAGTCTGTTTACATCGACAGCTTCCGTTTGAAACGCAAATAGTAATAATAATAATAATAATGTGGACTAATCATATCACCTAATTTTTGGAAGCTCTTATTGCTTTACAATTTTAGGCAACGCTTACAAACATATACAACAACAAGATTACAAAATCAAACACCATGTAATTACTAAACAAAATATGCTGACAATAATTAAGGAAGTAAACATTGAATCTTTAAGTTTGTTCTTAAAGTCTAAGTAGGTAAATTTTAACTGTACTCTTAAATGATATTACTGTGTCATTTTGTCTAAGATCAATGGGCAATTGGTTCCATGTAACTGGGCCATGATAAGCAAAAGAACGTTGTCCGTATGACTTCGTTTTAACAGCGGGAACAATGAGAATAAGTGTCGGAAGAAGAATGCAAGCAAGAAACATTAAACGTATTTTAGTGGCATCAGTTGAAAGGAAACTGAGAATGGAGTTGATGCGCCTCAGCTGCTGATATGCAGTCTTGCATATTTTCATGACATGTTAAAGGAGAGAGAGAGAGAGAGAGAGAGAGAGAGAGAGCACTGCCGAGAGTGACACCTAGGTTTCGCATTAACTATTGAATTTAATATTGGTATTGCTGATACTTATTATTTAAGGTAAAGGATATGAATGAAAAAGTCTTTGCTTGGTGACCAGGATGACTTCAATTTTATCATCATTCATATTCAACTTGTTACATGTCATCCCTTGTTTCATATGGGAAATGCACCTCTCTACACCTTGGATGGTAGCATCAGCTTCTGTTGGGTAGCTAAATTTGTGTTTTTGAGTGTCGTCACCATACAATTGGTAAGACACCGGCTGTCGATCTATGACACTTGAGAGTGGCTGAGTGGATAGAATGAAGTGAAAGTGCCCGAGAACAGAGCCTTGTGGAACACCAAAACATATATCAACTGGGTTGGTTTTACTACGTTGGATCAGACGTTTTGTATATTGGTTAATATCAATGCAAACTTTTAGACAATCTACCATTTGTTGAGTAATTATAGTCATCAGTTTTATTTTTCCTAACTGTGCGTAATTTTTCATATCATGTTTGCTATAGGAGCGGAATTAGTACCAGGAATACTGAAACAATCGCTTGAGAGGCTACTATTTTGAAACATCAACTGACTGAACGAGGTGGCAAGGGTAAATTTCGTAAAGTGGCCAGTATCAAATTTCTTAACGTAGTACTATGATATGGCTTTTGCAGCTATTATTTTTGAATAAGTAAAGATATGGATATGTTTGTGATTTGGGCGTTTCGGGCTTGTGGTGTTCTTGAAATTGATGTGAGCTATGTACACCTCCCATTCTCACTTCAAAGTGTCTAGACAGTCGAGTACCAATAGTTGGCTAGGAAGCAGAGCTTGCCAACCATTTAAAAACGGCCTTGATGGCAATTATTTTAAATTGCATCAAGCAATTACGCAATGTTTTTCAAAATTATAAATGAGCATCACTTTATGTCAAAAATGACCTTAGGACATGAAAAATATCCCTTGTACCCGTAAGTAAAACAGTATTTAATTTATTGGTGCAAACAACCATGTATGTATGTATGTATGTATGTATGTATGTATTGTGCATTAGCCTCATTATATTAACGCCCTTTTTCCACACCAGTGTCTGCTAAATTAAAGACTTAGACTTGGTAACCGCTTTTTGCATATCTAAGTTAGATCTATTTGCATTCTGACAAGGTATTATTATGTTGGTCTTAACTTATCTGAAACTAATGAATATTATACTGTTTCTTCTTGCCTTTTTCTGTACCTGTCAATATCTGCACTCCTATTGTAATAAATATTATTATATTTCAGTACAGAGACACAAATCAATTGCATAACATGTTGTCCGGCAATCTTTAAAGTAATTTAACTCCACAGCAACAGATACACATAAATAATATATAAGCATACTTTTATAAATTGTGAATACCACGAATGGAGAAATCGTGCAAATAATGATGCATATGGCAATATGTTGGGGTAGAAAAATGAAAGTTTTAGACTTAGTTTCTGCCTTCATGATGGCACTGTGAATTTGACATCAGAGATTCGTATCTCACACTTCAGCGATAACAAGAAATGTACCCATGTTATGCATCTATGTTGAAATTTATCAGTTATCACCGGGATAAAAGCTTTAAAACTAAATACAGAATGTGTTAGACATACTGGTTGCGCTAGCTTCGACCTCATCCTGATCTAAATGTACAAGCGATTGATTCGACAGACAGCCTTAGGTTACGCATGAATTGTGTGTGGTATGTACTTATTAGAAGCGAAGCACTTTAAATGCTCCCATTCTTGAACTGACTTTTCCTCTAATAATACTTGTTCTGTACTTTATCTTACTGTTTGCAATTATTTTGTAAACTCCATCAATCCGTCAAATCAGCTGTAAGTGAACGGATGTCTTTGAACAAGTTTTCTTTGTGAAACGTTATAGAATAAGTATATATATATATATATATATATATATATATATATATATATATATATATATATATATATATATATATATATATATATATATATTCTTATGTTACGTGTTTAGGCTCGAATAAACAGTAATACAAGAAAGAGTGAAAACAACAAGCATTGAAAAATACAATAATTTATTTCTCTGGAAAATTTCTGTAAAAATGATAAAATATGAACTTACGGCTTTTAAGAATCAAATCCAAAAATAATCCAAGAATAATCCAAGGATAAAATTTTAGAAGTCCTAATAATAAAATGTTCTAATGATTTCAAGTTTGAGTCCCGACGAAGAATCCAAGATGGAAGATGATGGCGTATGCTGTAACCTGTAATGTTGAAGTCTACAGTTCCTTGTAGAAACAAGAAATATTACTCCAGTTTTGGAAATCTTAATAAATTTTTATAAGAGCTGTCTTTGTTCAAGAATCTCACATGAGCAAACGTATTTTCCAGAAAAAAAAGAATTAATCCTTTTGAATCCAAGTAATTTGAAATAACTCCAAACGACACAACACCTTCTAGTATAAAGAAAAAGCCCAACTCTGATTATTTCTCCAAAACAAAGGTTATTTCGTATTATAAACGTAGTTTCGAAAATCCGCAAGTTGCGAAATAATAAAAAGGGGGTCACGTGATCGTGTTTATATCACGTACGCTTTACATGACCCTGACGAAAACCAATCATTTTACTCTAAGAAATAAACTTTAAAAAAATTGTTTACATCTTAAATCACGTAGTCTCAATATGACCTCGACAATAACCAATCATTTTAAAATCAAAATAGAACTTATTTACGTAGTTGCTGCTAATTTTGAATCAAGGTCAGGATCTAGATCAACACCTGGTGTTTACTAAAACGAACAGTCAAGGTCAAACTATTTTCTAAAAAAAGTATTAAGTTCCTAACAAACAGAACTACATTATTTTGACATATAATGAAATTTTTAAAAACAACAAAGATTTTAAAACTTACTAACAATTAAATCAGATATAATTAAATAAATATACACAATATATATATATATATATATATATATATATATATATATATATATATATATATATATATATATATATATATATATATATATATATATATATAAGGTAACGTTCTTTCATTCAGAGTGGTCGTTTCTAATATTCTATTATGGCTTATCTTCTTATATCTGTCTTATTTTTTTTTTGAAGTGTCTTCAGTCACAGAGGTTAATCATATAATACGTATGTCTTCTGTTTATATCAAATGACTGCCATCAGAATATTTACCGATACACATGAAAGAAGCTATTATTTTATTTCAGATAAATATAGTTGCCTATATATACTTTAGTTTTTCCTGTTTGCCAATGACTAATCAGCTCTGAATGTCTTTGAATGCACTTATATAAAATAATAAATTAAAAACATTTTACCATGATTTAGGCAATTTTCTGATATGGTTTAACACCTTAATTCAGTTTCCTAATATAATTATTCATGATTTCTCTCGCCATATACAACTAAGTATCGATTACTCCAGCTTGTCCTCATCTCTCTCTCTCTCTCTCTCTCTCTCTCTCTCTCTCTCCGGCTGGTCCTCTCCCGCTTCGCCTTCTTCAGCTCAGCCTACAGTGTTTCCAGCTCTCCGAAAGATATTTCCAGCTCATCGGCTCATACAGTTTGAACGATGTTGCATTGTAAATTTATTCTTTTTTTATATTTGTGATGCTTTCCGTTTTAAAAATCGGTTAGGAGGTATAAACTGCATGCAGTGTATGTACTGTAAGTATGCAAACTCAGTTACCAATGAAGGTTCATCTTCAAAAAATGATGACAAATTCTCACATGAATGTCCACATATAAAATCATTAGTTTTGTTGGTTATAGTAGTGTTCTTTATTATTATTATTATTATTATTATTATTATTATTATTATTAAAAACGCATTTAGTCATTTTATTTTTTTATCACAAAAAGAGCCAAGATAGAAAGTTTAAATAATTTCGATATATGATTTTATGCCTTTACACATCACTTGTTATTTATCTTATAAGTATTTAAGAATATCATCGATGCATAGGAGCTTTAAAGTCAGTTGTGGGTCCTTCATCAGCATTTTTGGTTTCTTATTTACTTTTGTCGTGCGCATGATGTTTTCTTATGGTAAGGTCTCAGTTTTTTAATGAATGTCTACCAAAGTTGTCATCTTCCGGGAACTCTTCATTTATTTCCTTATAGATAATGTGATTGATAAACAAAATTAGGAGTGGGTTTATAACATTTATTTAATATCATGACGCCATTAAGTTAGGTTGATAACTTAGCTGACTTGCCCGATTAAAATAAAACAAATAATTGTGATAATGACAGTTTCATCTACGAATTATGAACATACATAGAAACGTTTCCTCGTTATAATATTGACTTTAATATCAATTGATCTTGTGAAAGTTAATGAGTATAAAAGAATAAAATATATGTCTCCATCCTACATTCTTTGGAGATATGTGAGTAATCGAAACAGATTTAGTTCTTGACTAAATTGGCTTAATTTGACTTTTGCTTCTTATACTATCTTTGAACTATTGGTATATTTATGTCTGGTTACGTTTCCGCTTAGTTCTATGCACAGATGTCATAAATGATACCCTTGATTGCATATTTTAGGGACCCTTGGAAGTACGAGTTTTAATACGAGTCATGGAAGAAATTCATGTAAGTAACTTCTGAAATATGTTCTAAATTAAATTCTAGTAGTTTTAAACAAATCCATTGTTATGCCAAACGCTCTTAGATCCCAATTATTTAAGCTCTACTGGTCACATAGCGGAAGAGTTTAAAGGATGGGCTATTGCCTTTTGACCCATTTTCTGTCTGTCCGTCCGTTGCACAAGTTCTTATCGCTACTCCTTCTGAACTAATTGGGGGATTGCCATAAAACGTTACACACATATTTATCCCATGGTCTATTGATCTTAAACAAGAATCATGCCATTGGGACAGATAACATGGGCGAGATGGTTGCCATTTTGAAAATAAATAAATGATAAAATTTATCATGTAACTTATGAACTGTTACTTTGATAGAGAACTGATCTCTTGGCACAAGTTAATACATAACTACTTTGGTATTCTGGCTAATAAACCTGTGTAATATATTTACAAATTTACATACATGTCATAAAACCTCATGATATAAAAAATAGGATAGACATGGCATCTAAGGTTATGAAGGCACAAAGTCCACGGCGTGTCCAAATTCCCTTCAAAGACATTTCGTTCATTAGACTATTGTGTGATTTAATTGTATTAAATCAGGTTTTGAAACGTGGCAAATAGAATCTTACATTTGTGATCCCATAATTCAAATGAAATGTATGAAACTTTTTGAATGATTTCAATCTTTGCTTGTTAGAGACATTTTTGTTAACTCGTCATACATGATTGTGTAAATTTTGTTCATGACTGTAAATTGTAATGATAGTCTGTAGTCAAGATATTGGTTAATTTTTCCACACGGGTATCAATAGTTGTTGATGTAGGTTTTTACGAATATGAATTATTAATAATAAAATATGTTGCGGTAATTTCTCATTGGCTGGGGGTCAGGTGGGTTCTTAGAAGAATTAATTTATTTTTTAATGGATGGGTTAGGTCATGTGGATTCTTTTACAATGTGAGATATTTTTATGTAAGATTATGGAGCTGGACAGTTTATTTCTTGTTGTAGCATGAGTCTTTAGACGTAATTATGTTGTGTTTAGATATTATTTGAGAGGAAAGATTTGTTTGAAATATTCATTGGAACTACAAAGTGCTCATTGGACTTAGATCTTTTTCTGGGACTACTCTGAATTATTCAAAGGAGTTCTGGACAATGCCATTGTGATATGTACTCTCGAGGATCCGAAAGCCATTCGGAACATTCGATTCTTTTGGATTTTGATAGACCTTCTGATGATTATTTTGGACTCAATTCATAATACTTTAAGTTCCTCTGATAATTTCATTTTATAATTATGATAATTAAATTATTTATTAAGTTTTACATAACTTGTCGGTTTTGCTTTTTTTATTCCATACTTTAGGATCATAGATTCTTAACATCAATACAATTATATTATAAAGATTATAAGACGTGTTTTAACTTGTGCGTGAAATCTTGATATTTTTTAAATATCGGACTTCTCAATACTGGTAACATACAAACAGTTAGGGTGTATCATTGCAGGAGTCCGAATCTACAGAAAAATTTGTAAACGTTTTGTTTATTTGTATGACGTACAAATTCTAATTTTAGCCCTGCTCTCACCATTTGAACTTATTGAAAACCTTTTATTAAGGGCAATCTGAAATTTGAAAAATTGTTTGCCTGATTTGAGCCTATCTAAACAAAATGTTAAGGTGTGAAAAACACTTGAGCCATCAAATGCTATACATCTGCTGAAGTTGATCACTCTGTTCCTTTGTTTGTTAAATATTTTCTTAAAATATTTATATATTCTTACAAGGGACAATGGATTACAAAGGCAGAGTTCAAAAGAGTTTATTCAGAAATCGGCACATATTTTCCTGCATATATAAAGACCTCTTCGTCATAAAAAGCTGCAGGTTGCCGCTCCCTCACCCTATATGCACAGATTTCAGTTATCATCATCTTAATTTGCCTTAAACATATGTAACAAATCTCTACCATGTAAAAAAGAGAATATAATATAAACATTGGAGTCATTATTTCAGATAAACTTGAGAAGGGCAGAAAATATATCGTTTTAATAATGCTTAGTTGAAAGTATTTCTATTTTTGTTTACGTTACTAGAGTAAAACACAGTTTTTGATAAGTATGTATCAAATTTCATTTTCAGGCTGCGGTAAAGAAGAAACACAATGAGCTATGTATTATATTGAAGGGATTAATCACAAAAGACCCACTCAGTAACATAAAACGAATGGCTCTGACATATCTTGAAAGGAATACTGTGGAAGACATCAAAACCTTTGATCAGTTGTTTTCTGGTCTTGAAGAAAAAGGGGTAATTGGTGAAGGAAACTATGACAAATTGATTGAAATAATGAAAAGTGCTCGTGTAGGAATGGGGATAGATGCAATCCAAAAGACGTCCAAAGAAATCAAAGATATCTTGAAATGCCCGATTCCTAGTCAAGAGCAGAGTGAAATGTCCCATCTGGATCCTCAAACTTCAAATCAGAACACCAGCCATCCTAGTCCAGGTAGCGTAATTTTTGGTATAATGTTCACCAAACTGCAAATAATGCATCTACAGTGTAAACCTAAATCTGCCGTCGCATGTTGTACTGGCAGATCACGGTATAGGTTGTTTTCTTACCACACTGTAGACTTCTGTTGTCTCATGCTGTCTTGGCAGATCAGGGTCTCTGCAGATAACTTACTACACTGTAGACCTAGATCTCCTGTTACACGTTGTACTATCAGATCAAGGTCTACGCTAATCAATTTTAATAATGTAGACCTAAATGTCCTGTCACGTGTTGTAATGGCCGATTAAGTTATATGCTGTTCATGTATACCGCACTATAGACCCAAATCTACTGTCACGTGCAGTACTGGAAAACCAAGACCTTGCTGATACCTTAGCACAGCGTAGACGTTGATCTGCATTTACACGTTGCACTAACAGATAAAGGGCTATGTTGTTTGCATAAAATCACTACTAAAACAAACAGCATAGACTCTAGACTGACCTGTTGGCAAATTGGACGACATTAGAAATGAGTCTGCAATTGTAATGCTTTCAGTTAAGTGCAGATTGAAAGTAGGTAGAAATGGTATGTGCATGCTGTGTGTGTGTGTGTGTGTGTGTGTGTGCGTGCGCGTGTGTGTGTGTGTGTGTGTGTGTGTGTGTGTGTGTGTGAATTAATATGAGCTGTTATAATTTTGCATACCTACATGTGACTATTCCTACAACAGTAAAGAAAGACCCCTTATACATGCATGTTATGCATCTTTTCTCCCATGATAAAATCAATCGACCAAATTAAAACAGTTGTAAACAAGTTGGAGGTGGGCTTATTATCAGAAAAAGATATATTGTGAATATTTGAAAATGGGAGGCAGCTTTCCAACAAGCACGGACTTATCAGCGGACAAATACAATAAGCTAAGAAGTAAATGCTGGAGATTGAATTATACTGCGGAAGAATTCCACCAAAAGCCCAATGCCAAGCAACCAGTAAATGTTATATGTTTCCATATAAGGAAACAAGCAGTATTTGACAGTAGGCAAGTGGAAATGTTTATGATATCAAGCCGATCCATTTTTGAGAAAACAAGTCAATAAATGACTTTATTGAATAAGTGACATTCCCTGCCCCCCTCTCCAATTTTGTGTCTTGTGATCTATATTATAAGTATCACGTGGTTTGATTTAATTTCTGACATAAGTTTTGTGTTGACATGCTGGTTGCAATGGAAACCATGTGTTAAGAAAATATCAAAGAAAATGTAAATATTTATCACATTTCCATGTATTTATCGTTATTAGTGTCGATTCCTAACTATTCACTAATTTTAAAATAACTTTATTTATTATTTTTATTTCTTTCTGTTATACAATTGCATGAAACAAGATTTTAACTTGTTAAATAAATGACCAGAAATAAACCCAAGTAAAGTGTCACAAAAAAATAAAAATCTAACTTACAAGTCAACATGCAGCTATGTTAAGTTCCGTTGTAAAAATAAGACAGTCGTTGAAAACATCAAAATCCATGTGCTTGGAACTTTGTTTAGTACTGATGGCTGTTACGATTGATTACGAGGCCCAGAGAATTCTGCTATCTCTTATTCACCAAAAATATTGATGTTTGTTCTCTAATGGAAATGTAAGATTTTCTTTTTCAATAGTTTTCCCTAATTTCGTGGCAACACGTGCATACGTGCATGCACACACACACGCACGCACACTAACACAAGACCTAAGCCTTTCAACAATTGAAAACAGCACTGAGTCAGGATTTGTTTTGTCTTCCTAGTCCAAAAGTTAAAGACATGTGTTGGGACAATGCCAAACGAGCGGGTATCGTGAAAATACCTATTTATCGATTTGATGCCCTCAAATATGACCAGCATGGTAGCCATTTTGAAAATCTTCATATCGCCACTCCTCCTTGAGAGAATGTTACATTGACATGGCAATTTCACCGGAAAACATTTTATGTCTAGTTGGCTCTGAAT